>OX608075.1:40789051-42052385 GCA_951509635.1 Eupeodes luniger
AGGCAAATTTCCCAGTATATGGAAGAAGTCATTTCTAACACCAATTTTCAAGACAAGTAACAGGGTGGATATAACAAACTACAGGCCCATTGCAAAGCTTTCTTGCATTCCTAAATTGTTTGAACAAATTGTCTGTGAAAGTCTAGCATTTTTTAGTAAGAATCTCATTTGCGAACAATAACATGGTTTTGTGAAAAAAATATCAACCGTTACAAATCCCCTCACATTATCAAACATGTGTTCCTTTAGAACAAGGTTATGAAGTTGAATGTGTTTACACTGACTTTTCTAAAGCTTTTGAGCAACTTATAGCCACGGAATTATTTTATTTAAACTTAAAGCTCTTGGTTTTCCACCATTTTTCTTAGCTTGGATCAAATCATACCTTGAAAACAGATCCTATGAGGTAAAATTTAGAAATTGTCTTTCTGAACCTTTTGTTGCTCAATCTGGTGTTCCCCAGGGAAGCCATCTTGGCCCTTTTCTGTTCATCCTGTCTATTAATGTTGTATCGTCATGTCTACGCTCAAGTGAAGTACTCATTTTTGCTAACGACATGAAGATTTTTAAAATAATAAAGTCCTCCCATGATCGTATTCTTTTACAAGCCTACATTGATAGTTTCACATTTTGGCATGGGAAAAATAGCCTTTCACTCAACCCTTTAAAATGCCAGACGATAACTTTTACTAAAAATCGAATCGGAAGTGTATTTGATTATTGTACATCACAGCAAAAACTCTGTTGCGTCTCCACATTTAAAGATTTAGGTGTCCATTTCTGTTCCAACTTAGAATTTACACATCACATTAATTTTATCGTCAATAAGGCAAGTTCTATCCTTGGTTTATAAAACACTGGGCAAGGGAATTCAATAATCCCTATGTTACTCTTTCTTTGTACTATGCCATGTTCTTCCTCATCTTGAATATGCTTCGCAGGCATGGACTTCCTTTTACGAAATTCATAGAAAATGTATTGAATCAATTCAACATAATTTCATTCGCTTTGCCCTAAAGGGTCTTCCTTGATGATCCTTATGATCTGCCTCCCTATGAACATCGTATTCACCTTCTTCCAATGCAATCTCTACATCATCGTGTTAATAATGACTTAATATTTCTTCATCAAGTTATAAGCTTTTATCTGAAAATTCTGAAGTTTAAAAAAAAAAAAAATTCATTTCCACTCTCAAGCATAAGGAACCTTGTGATTTTTGTATTTTGTTTTAAGAATTCCAAAATTTCAATGATAAATAAATTTGCAATTTTAATATTTGTTTAAAATATACTCTTGGATATTAATTTCTGTATTTCATGAACACAAGCACTATTTTCTCTCCTGTCAAATGCCAACAAAAGAGATCATTATTATTTAAGCAGCACAGTATGCATCTTAAAAACATAATCTGTGGACGTTTTAAGTTTCTTAAATCGATAACTTAAAAATGTATGTATATGATTTACATTGATGAACATGAACGCTTTAAAATAAAAAAAAATGTTTCTTTAGATCATCAAATCTTATCAACTGTAAGGCCTCAACTTTTTTGGCTAAGAAAAATATTTGCTGTTGGTCGGCCTATTGAATACAAATTTATCATTTATTTGTTACAGAAACTCATGTTTTACAACTTCGATTGATTTGAGTTAAAATATTTATGCGGATTTCCTCTAGACATTAAGACTTATTATCTGTGCATATGTATAGGTACATAATATATTAAGTTTAGTATTCAATGTTCAAACATTTCTTGGAATAATTTCAAATAATTTTATTGCCAAAATAAAAAAAAAAAAAAACAATATTATATGAATGAAAATGGTTAATAAATAACCCATTTGGATCGTTATCTGACATTTATTATAAAATGGTGAACTGAATAAAAACAAAAAATAAAAGGTGCTAGCTAAACAAGCATGGTCTGTAACTGTCAAAGTCTATGCCAGAAATGTTCAATAACAACAAGTTCATGGAATTATACAATTTATTCATTCATTTCAAACCAGACGCGTGTTTGAGACATTGAAAATATTTCAAAAATAAAGATGAAGCTACAAATTGAACGACATCCTCCATCAAGGAATACAAGCACAATTTTGAAAGTTTTTTTTTAGGATTTAATCGGTTTTTGACTTATGCTGTCCAAAATGATTCTTGTTATTAATTTTTTGGCATTTAAAAAAAAAAACTAAATGTTAGAAAAAAAACCCTTAGTAAAACAAATTTGATGGGCATTACCATATCTCTAAAAATTTATTAATTTAAGTCAATTTTTCTTATTCTTACAAAAATTTGTGCGACTTGATGTTTGTTTTTTATTTAAAAAATGCTCTTTGTTCTTAAACAGTCAATATATTATCTAAAGTTATACATATTTGAAAACGTGGAGAGATAGTTTTAAACATACCAATCGATGTGGATTTTTCTAAAACCTTAACAAAATATAAATAACAACATTTTGTATAAGATAATTAACTTTTTTATCAGTTTGTTGTTGTTTTTGTAGTTTATTGTGTAAGAAAAGTTTTCAATTGACTTTTTTTTTAAATTGAAAGTTAGCAACAATATTTTTAAGAATCAATTCATTGTCAATTTGATTTTTCTTAAAATTTTACTAGATGTCAAAAACGTTATTGTTCGTTACGTAATAATATAATATAATTAATTAATATAATTTTTTGGTCGTATAGTATTCGTTAGTTAGTTGATTTTTTATATTAAATATAATGTATATTAATTTGGTATCACCAAAATTTTTAACTTAAATATTTGTCACCTCGAAGATTTTACGAAAAAAAAATATTTTATCTCCAAAATAATTTTGTGCAACGAAGAATAACGTTTTTAAAATCTGGTAAATTTTTGAGAAAAATCGAATTGACATTTTTTTATAAAAAATAAAAACCTCCTTAAAGAACATTACAAAAAGTTGGTAAAAATTAATTTTCGACTCAAATCTTTTCAAAAATTTTAAATATTGGCTTCAAACTTGGCTTTCTCATAGAAAATATTGTTCTCGACATTCAGTAATTTTTATAAAAATCCAACAGCCAGTTTTTCATAAAAAAATAACACCTGCAAAAAATATTACGCAAAATTTTTAAAAAATTATGTTCAGTTCCCGATATCTCGTGAAAAAATGAAGATATTGACTTCAAATTAATTTCATTCATCTAATTTGTATTTTTTTTATATAATAACTAGCGGCCCGTCCCGGCTTCGCACTGGTAGACATGAATAGGTACAGATATTTAAGTTATAAGCATGCTTATTAAAACGACCATGAATCACTAAATAAGAAAACATTTGTTTGTCCTATCATTAATACTTTTCGCAGCGTATGCGAAGACAGACATTTTACGGCTAATTTTTGTACACCTTCGGTTGGTTTTAATAGGAATTTCTAAAGATTTCTATAGTAATCTAGTACTAAATATATCCTATGTTACTCAGTGATATTGTAGCTTTCTAATGAAAAAAGAATTATTTAAATCGGTCCTACTTTTTGAGTTTATTCATTACATACAAAAATACAAATCTTTTCTCTTTATAACATTAGTGTTGATAAAAACTTTTAAGAAATGCTGCTGAAATTGGTAAAAATTGGTTTTCAACTAAAAATCTCGTTAACAAAAATAGATTTTGAAATTAAACTATTTCATCATATACAAAATATTGTTGGTAATTCTTAAACTTTTTAGAATAATTCAACTGACAACTTTTTTAACAAAACACGACACGAAAACCTACAAACCTTTTAAGCAAGACAAATCGACAGACGGGATGGGAAGTTATCAGTGTGGGTTGCATCCCAGCCTCTTTTTTCTTTTAGAATTGATTATCTATTAAATGCAAAAACTTTGAAAACCTTAATAATTTAAAGAAATCTACTTTTTGAAGTGAATCTTTGCCTTGGATGCTCTAGAATTAAGATTTAACCATACATTTCAAAAATATAAATGTCTCAAAAACATTAAAAATAACAATTTCGTCAAACTAATGGCTAATTGAAATACATAATTAACGTTATTTATATCAATTTATTTTGAATAAAAGCTTTGAATCTCTCGAGAATTGAAGTAAGAAGAGATCTTGCCAAGTGTTATTTTTGTTTTTATTAAATTTAAAGAAAAATGATGCACCTATTTGTTTCAATTCAAGAAACAAACATTTTTCTCCCCCCAATTTTTAAATAAACATTTTCAAAAAATTCACACAAAATAGTATTTTTTTTAGAATTTGTCTTCTATAGCAACATCTTCAATCTACAGACTTAAAATGAAAGTAATAAAAGACTCCCGGAAATTTATTTAAAAGAAAATTCACTCACAAATAGCCAGAAAACTCTTCATATTAAATTCTGTTTTATTTTCCTAGTAAAGAAGATCAAATTCTTCTGGCAAACTTTCTCATTTTCCGGCGATTTGCATCTTTTTCTTTGTAGCCTTCTTCGAATTTTTAGAAATAGCAACAAGAACCGAATAAATTAGTTTTGGAAAAAGCTACCTTCCAACTGTTTCAATCCTATGTAACAAATATTGTGTAAGCTTGTTACGTGAAACATTTTAACTGAAGAGTGAGGGTAACTATGAACACCCCTTTTTTGGGCATACCATAGGATTTGGTTAAGATGAACACACATTTTAATTTTGTTAGCCTCCTTTACAGAACGTTAAAGAACATTTCTAAGCGGTGCCCAAAAACTCATCCTTATGTTAAGTGTGTGACACCTCCCCCCCCTCTGAATAAAAGTCTGTATCCGGCCTTGAGTCGGTAGCGTTATTGGTTCAAGAGATATTTGCAGTCAACCAAATTTTTCCAGTCTTTAAAAATGTATATTATTTAAAAACTACTTTCAGCACATCTTGATACGAGTATCAATTCCAAAATAACAACAAATTAAGTAAGACCTAAATAATGCCAATTTGTCTACAATTTCAATAAGAGGCATAAATTGAAGCAGCTGTTAAAACAAACTTTAAGAAAAGACTTGATTAGAACTAAAATAAGAATACGGTTTGTGAAAGAACAAATAAAACCTCATTAAAACAAACGCAAACAAATTTGCTGGAAATAATAAGAACAATTGCTCGTAGGTAAATTTCTTATTGTGTACATTATAATATTTTCGTTCATTCAGAATTTACTTACGTGCAATTGAAATTGAATTTAAAAATAGCCGACAAATAGTCCTTCGTCGTCGTAGTCGATGTCGACATACATTTTCTGTGAGAAATTCACTTTTGGTCTTCCTGCGCCATGATGAAGGCTTTCCACCATTTTGTCTGCATATGAGCTGAAGCCGAGTTGAATCGAGTATGTAGGAGGAATGTCAGCGCCACCGTTGTCGTCCTCTTATCTTCTGGAATTTATATCTTTCAACCATCTCATTACTTAACATGAATTATTTATTCATCACCTCCCGCACTCATCGACCCTTTTGTCGACCTCGAACATTCATCCATAGATTTAAGGCTGTCCCTTACCCTTTTTTCCATTATTTACTTATAAAAGTTTTTAATTTATTTAATTTCAATTTTCGTTTAAATTGTTTTCCTTCTTTTTACTGATTTGTATTTATGTATGTTTGTGTTTGTGTTTTATTTCCACAGCGGACAATCAATTGGGAAATTGTGACATTGTTGTCCTCAAGGAGACCTCATCAAGCTCTGATTCATTATTTACAGACCCCCTGACTCCGATTGGCTTCCAGGCTGAAATAAATCAGTGCTATTTCTCGGAGGAGAATCTTTGTGAAAAATCGACAGACGAAAGAACGTTGAGAGAATTGACAGCAGCAGCCCTAGCGGCCCGAAATTATCCACGACAGAATAATAAATGCGAACGAACGCCATCACGAAGGCGAACAGCGACATATTATCGCGACGTGGCAGACAGGCTGGCCAGATTGTCACAAACGGAAGTGACGCATTTAAATTTGACAGGTGGTAGCCGACCAATTTCGATTGACTACGACTGTGAATGTGCGGATGAGGAAATGGCTCTTCAATTGGGTAATAAGTTAGCTCAAGTATTGAGCAATAGCGGGGGTAGTGGTTCGAGCAGTGGAATCGGTATGATGGGTGCTACTGAGGATTCAGGGAATAATAATAATAATAATGGTGGTAGGAATTCAGCTGATTTGGGAATATTCAACATCGCCAAGTCGAAAAAAATTGAATTGCAAAATTTATCATCAAGGATTCCATCAGGTGGTGATGTTGGTGTGTCAGGTGAGAATACGAATATATTCTTTTTATATTTTACTTTAAATTTAAAAATTTTAATATACTGAGGGTAATTTTTTGTTCAAAATCTGTATTGAGCTGCTGTTTAAATTCTTAATGTTTTTAAGAATTTCTTGTATCTTGTATCTTAACTTATTAAAAATTGTTACACTAATATCACTTGTCGACAAAATTAAGTGTTTCTTCTGTCAAACAAATAGAACAATACTTTTCTAAGGGATTAAGTTGTCCAAAATTTTTATATCGCCTTAACATCTTTCTTTAAAAGTTAAAACCCAACATAACTCTTAACAAAAAATTGTATAACGATTTTTCAAAGTAAACATCTTTGTCTTCTAGATATGGTTTAAGTAATTTAAGTATTTTATTTAGATTCTGGAAATTGTCATTAGTAATTTGTATGTATCCGAACTTCAACGATAACTATCTTCTCAATTTAAAAAAAAAACGTCAAGTTTTCAACAATGTTTTTATATCTGTACAATGTTTTCAAAAACTTAATGTTGTAGCCTTCGGCTGGCTTCAGTTATTGTGTGAGCTGGACTTTACATGGATGTATAGGTGTACATCCAAATGCAAAACACTCCAAAATTTGCCGTAAGACAATCCTAATTCCTGAGAACGACGAAGAATCGGCAACACTTTCACTTACAGCAGCGATAATTTCATTGGTACGAGCGAAACGAATGATGCACAGGCCTTACAATATCTGTAACCTATCCATTTGCGTAGTTGGACCATAATCTCCTCTTAAAGCAAGATATGTGGCTGTGGTAGGATCCGCATTTTTGTAGTAGGTTATAACAATTTGTATGCGTTGTGCGATAGTTAAGCGATCCATTTTCGTAAATGTCAGACTTTCAACTAAAAAAAATAATAGTTTAACAACTCAGTTTGACATATGTCGAATTCCAGCCCTATAGTTTTGAAACCGCAAAATGGATAACCAGTTACTTTGAAAAATTACAAAACTTTTCACATTTTAGAAAACACTTAGCTTTTTAACTTCCCATAGGAAGTTATTGTAATGGGTCCGATTTGTCAAATTGAAAATTTTGACATTTCTCGACGTTTCAAGGTCCCTACAGTCAAAATAAAAGATTTTTAGAAAGATGTCTGTGCGTGCGTGTGTACGTACGTTCGCGACGTTTTTTCGTCGTAGTCGTCCATAGCTCAAGAACCAGAAGAGATATCGACTTCAAATAAATTTTGTTATACAGATAATAAAGCAGAAAGATGCAGAAAGGGCTCTCAAGAAAATTGCGTGCGTGGTTATTTTACCATAGCATTTTAAAAAATAATTAACATTTTGGTTAAACCTAAATATCTCATGAACCAATGACGCTAGAGACTTGAATAAAATTGTATATTATATATTGTAACGTTGTACAAAACAAGTATATTTTTGGAAAAAAATCCAATTAAAGTTTTTTTTTATAAATCAAAAAACTGAAAAAAAAAATTTCACCTCGAAAATTTTACGACTCAAATATGATTTCATCTTCAAAATAATTTTGTGCAACGAAGACTAATGTTTTTGACATCTGATAAAATTTTGAGAAAAATCGAATTGACAGTTTTTTTTACAAAAAAATAAAAACCTACAAGAAAATTAATCAAAGTTGGTAAATATCAAATATCTTTTTAAAACCTTGAGATGTTGGCTTTTAACTACTTTTATCTTTAAAAAAATATTGTTGTCAACATTCAGTAAAATTTTGAAAAAAAATCGTATTGACAGTTTTTTTTACAAATAATTAAAAACCGTAAAAAAATTTAACAAAAGTTGGTAAAAATTGCTTTTCGACTCAAATATCTTTTCAAAACTTTGAGATAATGGCTTTTAACTAATTTTAACTTATAATAAATATTGTTTTCAACATTAGGAAAAATTTTGAGAAAAATCGAATAGACAGTTTTTTTATAAAAAATAAAAACCTAAAAAAAAATTATAAAAGGTGGTAAAAATTGATTTTCGACTCAAATATCTTTTCAAAACTTTGAGATATTGGCTTTAAACTACTTTTATCTTTCAAAGAATATTGTTTTCAACATTTAGTAAAATTTTGAAAAAAATCGAATTGACAGTTTTTTTTACAAAAAATTAAAAACCGTAAAAAAATTTAACAAAAGTTGGTAAAAATTGATTTTCGACTCAAATATCTTTTCAAAACTTTAAGATAATGGCTTTTAACTAATTTTAGCTTATAAAAAATATTGTTTTCAACATTAGGACAAATTTTGAGAAAAATCGTATTGACATTTTTTTTACAAAAAATAAAAACCTAAAAAAAAATGTATAAAAGTTGGTAAAAATTTATTTTCGACTCAAATATCTTTTCAAAACTTTGAGATATTGGCTTTAAACTACTTTTATCTTTCAAAAAATATTGTTGTCAACATTCGGTAAAATTTTGAAAAAAATCGAATTGACAGTTTTTTTTTTACAAAAAATAAAAATCTAAAAAAAAACAATATTAAAACTTGGTAAAAATTTACTTTCGACTCAAATAGCTTTTCAAAAATTACAAATATTGGCTTCAAACATATTTTATTTCACAGAAAATATTGTTTTCGATATTCATTTATCATTCGATATAAATATCCAACAGTCCGTTTTTTCATAAAAAGATAAAATCTACAAAAAATAGTTCGCCAATTTGGTAAACATTGATACATATGGACAAACTTTTAAGGAAGACATATCGATAGACGGGATGGGAAGTTATCAGTGTGGGTCGCATCTCTTTTTTTATATTGTAAATGTAAATGTTAATATCTTTAGTCTGTAAAACAAAATGGATTTGAAGTTGATATCCCTTTTCGTTCTTGAAATATAGAAAAATTATTCCGAACGTACGTTACGCACGTACAATTAAACATCATTTATCTAAAACAATGGATTAAGATTCTAGAGACCTTAAAAACTTCGAGAAATGTCAAAATTTTCAATTCGACACATCGGACGAATTACAATAACTTCCAAGGGGAAATACAAAAAAAAAACAAAAGTTCCCAAGGAACATTCTAAACAACTTTATCTATTTTTTGACTTTTGTCCTTAGCAAATTATCCTTCAAGGCATGTTGTGCTATTATACTGTTCCTATGTATCCATTGTATGTTTAGGATTCTTATAAAGTCCTTTTTTTCTTATAAATAATTAATATACATTTAACATCTAAATAAACAATATATGTACTAGGATTTCCTAAACAACAAAACTTAAATACATACATACATATATGTATATATTTTTTGAGTCTTTTTCTTTTTTATTCTGAAAACGACAATTTAATGTCCTATACCTTACCTTACCTACCCTTATTGTAATTTGACAAATATATACATATACTGATTCTATACTGTACCAATGCTAGCCGAGTATAAGCCTTTTGGCATGAGAGCATTTTAAGAAAATTGCAATTCCATTAAAATGACAATTTGACTATTTGACCAATCCTACTATACCACCTACTATATTCTTCAAACCGTCAGATAGACATATGTATAAATAAAGGTTTACTTAGGATTCAACATCATGCTGTAGCCTTATAGACGAGCTTTGGATGATAAGAGCAAGCATTAGGGATGAATGGGAGTGTGGTAGGGGGAAAAAAAGGACATGTACCCAATACTTTAAGTTGGAATATGACAAAGTAGTCCAAGTCCCACCAGGGAGACAAAAACTTAAGGCTATTGTTACTTTTAATGGAATGTTTGTATTTGTTAACTTTATATTTTCCAAGAGTACACAACTCAAACTTCAAACCATCAGAAACAGGATCAATCTTCAATCCACCCCATACCTCCATGGACATAAGTTGTTAGTAACTTATAGAGAATACTAGATTATGGCAATGTTTGCTATTAAGTCATTATTTATATTCGTTTGTAGTGCGTTTAAGAGATACAATAATTTGATTAGAAAATTAGAAAACTGGGATTCATGCGTATTGTTGAGTCCTTTGCTTGATAAAATGTTTTAAATTTTGTTCGTTCTTCATTGAAATACTCAAGAGTTTTGTAAATTTGTATTTATATTAATGAAGGTTAAGATGAAAATCCTTTGTCATGTAAACTGTAAGTGGATGCGTAAATTTAGCTTTACATTATATTAAATTATATACGAGTAAAATAAAAAGTTCCACACTTCGTATAGCACTTATGACTTTTGGGTTTGTTTGATTCAATTTCCTGTTGAATTGAATCTTAAATATTTTCAAAAGCGTATTGCTTGAATTTGTTAACCTTTCTGTGTAAAGTTCAATACTATAATTATGTACATTAATACTCGCGCGTATATACATACTATGTTAATTGTATTCAAACCTTATTCTGTTTGTTGATTTGACAGAAAGCCCTTAAGATAAACCGGACCTTATAACCCTCTTTAAACTTTATTAAGTATATTATTTTTTGTTGTTATATATTTTGATTTTGAATTCTACGAATTTATGCGATAACCCTTGTCTGTTTTGTGTGTGCCATCATGAATTAAATCAATTTATTTTCCGCGAAAAACACACAAAACAACAACAACAATAACAACAACAAAAAAAAAGAGTTCATATACTTAAGCCTATTTTGATTAAAATTTAACAATAAACTGCCACTGGGCAATATCAGTCCAAACAAATTACAAAAAATGCCTTTTTCATCTTTCAAAAACACGCTGGTTTGGATTTTAAAAAGGTAATTAAATGAATGCGAATTATAAAAGCGTGAGGTTTAATTTTGTTTTTGTATCTAAGTAGGTAGATAGGTACTATCCCCAATTTTGTAATTTTGGTTTTTTTTTTTTTGTGTTGACTTTTAATTGGCATTTACATTTTTTGTGAAAGGATTCAAAACTGAGTCAAATACGTTGTAACCGACAAATTTGAATTATAATTATTGTAGAAAACCAAGGGCAACTTTGTTTCGTCGATTACAAACAAATCTTCTGAGCGAATGTATTTTTCTGAAGTTTTTGATGTTTTGAGTTCACTTTGGGGGTTTAAATTATTATTTGAACAAGCTAGGGGCGCTTAATTTCATCTGGCTGCAACTTTTACACATAAAATTTCTTTCAAACCAAAGTCATCCACAAATTAATAATACTTTGTGTGGCACTTAGTGGTTTCTTTTTAAATCGCGGGATATTTTGACATCTTAGGTGTTTTCTACTCGAAATTTTGTCAGAAAGTCAGTTTATACCAGTGCGGAATCAAATGAGTCGTTTAGCACTTGAACAACGTTAGTAAGTATTGAAAACTTATTTATAAAGGCCCAAAACAATTTTGTTGTTGTACGATTTGGGCAGTATTATCGAACCTTTGGGCGTTAAATTTTTTGTGGGTGAAATTCCCATTTTTTTTTTACTGCCCAATAAAATAAAGCCAAAATATTAAAATGTCATACCGCGCAAAAATTGCTCTATTGTCCAAAAACTTTTTGAGAAGAAAATGCCGCAAGAGGCTAAAATCAATGTGATATTGCAAAAACTAATTTTAAAATATCATAACGCCTAAATTATTAATTGACTTATCGATATCATGTCTTCCAACATTTGAGCATTTTGACAAAATTGTTGTTCATTTGGGCACCACGACAATTTGAGTTTTAAATTGTATAGCTCAAACGCAAAAATTAAACGAACAAATTGTCAGATCGCCCAAAAACTCGGAATGTGAAGGAAGCTTTATTTAACTTTTGGAAAGCGAAATAAGGCCAATTTTCAAAGTGAAATAAAACGAAATGGTTTTCTTGCTCACAGAGAAATATGTATGGAGGGGCATGCTGCCCACCTCCAACCCTCTGCTAGGGATCACTATGAGATTTGGGTTAGGTGTGAGGTAGAAACTTTGCATACACCTAACTTTGCACCACCCCCAAATTCTATAGTGAGCCCAAGCAGTGGGGTTGCAGAGGGGCAGGATGTCCCTACCTCACTGTTTATAAGCGTCTCAAAACCCGCCAAAGACAGTGCGTTTCTGAAAACAAGTTTTGGTTTTGACCGAAATGAAGCACCCTGCTGTATACAAATTTGTTCAAAAGGTTGTAGGAACTGCTATTCTAGTGAACTCATGGTACCCATTGTCATACGGTGGGCATCACAAACGAGGATGTAGCAACATTTCACTGAGCTGAATTCTGTACATATTTCTCTGATTATTTGCTCAGAAGGTTAAATAGACTTATTCGTGCCTGTCAATTTTTCTAAAACTCAAAAAAATATTAACGGTTTGAGGAAAGTAAAATTTAAGTCAAAATCTCTCTATGTTCTCATAATACCTGAGTGGAAAACCTTTTCTTATCAGTTTTTGATGTTTTGTAGGTTTTCGTGTTTTTTTTTAAGTTGTCAATTGATTTTTTCTAAAAAATTATCTTAAAGTTAGCAACCAACAAAATATTTGATGGGTTTGTTAAAGCCCAATAGAACAGGTAAAATTCAAAACAAGCTCGAAAATGTAACCGTTTTTTGCACTTTTTTGACATTTTTATCAATAACGCATTCGGCCCTAGAAGTTGAAAGCTTGAATTTATCATTAGGACATCATCGTAAAAACAGCCAATAAATCAAAAATCTGCTATGTTCAACGCTTGGTATTATTTTCACGTTTACTGTGCTAATTCTGAAAACTTTTGTTTTTGCTAAATTTACTCTAGTATTGCAGATTTTTACCAATAACTTGCTATTGACTCTAGATAAAATAATAAGTAATACCATTTTGAAATCTGCGTTTAACGCGCATATTTTTAAAATAGTTGGCCACTCAGGTATTCATGCATTTTTTTTATACCAGCTATGATTAAACTTTTTCAAAAATTATTTGTTTTCACATTTTGCATTGAAATTCAATGTTAAATAATTTTTTTTCTCTAAGAAGTCCAACAGTTATAATAATTTTCTTCTTTTTATGTATTGGCACAAGTAATGTA
Source organism: Eupeodes luniger (assembly GCA_951509635.1). Taxonomy (NCBI): domain Eukaryota; kingdom Metazoa; phylum Arthropoda; class Insecta; order Diptera; family Syrphidae; genus Eupeodes; species Eupeodes luniger. The sequence goes on from OX608075.1 coordinate 40,802,226, forward strand.
AAATATTCCTGCAAAAAAAAAATGATTGAACTCATTCACTTGTAGTCGTGGTATTCAAAAATGTAAAGTAAGAAAAAAAATAATGCACTGAACAAAAAAATGCATATAACTTTTCTTGTGGTTGGGATAGAATATTTTTATCAGTTTTCAGGACGGTCATAAAGTCTACTATGCGGCATTTCAGGGTTATCCATTACTTACGGGACACCCTGTATAACACACGAACTTACAGTGCAACAAATTGGTTGTATCATATACGTAACGGAATTTGCTCCTATTTGTTTAGAAGTTTTTAAGTTTGCTGCAAAATGTCGATAAGGAAACAATCTATAGGGAGTTTTGTCCAGTTTCAGAAGTTTGTGTAGTAAATACGTGTTACAAGAACACGTTTATGTGTTTGTTAATATAGTTTTCTTTTTTTCTTAAGTTTTCGTGGAGAGTTGCCACTGTTTGTTTTTGATAAAATGCCGCGTGTAAAATTTTCGCCACAAACGAAAGAAAGTAAGAAACTACTTGTTTAAAATTTTGAAGATGTAAAAATTAAGACAAAAAAACGAAAAAATAGGATCCAATGAACAAAATGTCCAAAGTGGCTGCATACAAAAGACTCTGTATAAACACTTAAATACACCTTTGCATAGACTGTGTAGATGATCAAGAACGACTGAAAAATATTTTAGAGTACAAATTGTTATTTAAATCCAATGCATATTAAATGCGGCATCTGTCCCACATATGAAAGGGAAGTTGACACGCTCAAAAAAATTTTATTTTTTGTAAACATTTTTCTGCAAAAATCATATTTGCTTTAAGTTTATACAAAAATTACATTGAATTTTCAAAAAGCGCGGCATCTTTCCCTCAATTATCCTATATTGAATTGTTATGAAATCAATTTTTTTTATTCAAAATTGAAAATTTCCAAAACTATTGAAATTTGAATGTTCAAAACATTCAAATTTACAAATTTCATGACAGTTCTATTAGAATATTCAAAACTATACTATTCTGCTATACTTTTAAACATATAATTGCAGAAGTATGCTTTTGTTTAAAAATAGACTGATGCTCATTAAAAAATGTTGAGCCCTTAATGGCGATTTAGCACTCAATTTTCGTATACAAGTAAATTTTGTAATTAAAACTTATACCTACGTATATATTTTGTGAAATAAACGCTTCTCTATTACCATCTCATCGCATCGCATCAGTTTGTTTAATTACAAAGCGTCATTAATTTATCAGCGAGCGTAGAAGACACTCGAAATGAATTATCCTTTATAAACAACTCAATATATACCTTTCTCCTCAATCCCTTAATATGTTTGTTGAAAATTTGAAAATCTTTATTAAGTAGATAGGTAATAATAAACCTTAATAGCCAAACCCATTATATTATTCCAAATTAATGGCTTATCGTAAATATACTCCCATCACCTTCACTTAACATTCAAAAAGAATTTCTTCGAAAATTCAATCTTTGTTGTTTTATAAAATAAAAAAAGAAAAAACAAAATTAGTTTTAAATACTCACAAAAAAGAAAACCTATATAAAATATCCTTTTTACGACTTAATTGAAAATTGAAAGAAAGACTCCAGATACGAGAGATACCTATCAATCATGGAGCTACTTGAAAAAGTATTCTAAACACATTGACTCTTCTTTTGTAATGGGGGAGAAGTTAGAGACAGGCAGTATCGTATCCTTTTTAGAAGGGCAAACAGAAAAACAAAAAATTACTTGTTAATTAGAGGCTAACATTTTTTAACTGGCTACCTTAAATCCTGAAATTGATACTTTCAAAGTATTTTCACCCATCATCCTTTTTTCGTTTCGTTTCGTTCCATTTCTCTCTCCTAAACGTCAACAACTGCCAAAACCATCCTCTTCTTCCTATAACAACAAATTAAATAGATATGCCCCGGACATGAAAAAGGGTAATTTTATAATGAAATCAAATTGTTTAGCCTAATAAGGATGTTTTTCATTACATTTTGTTATTTTCTCCCTTCCCTGATTCCTTTTCCTCTTTCCCTTTCCCACTTTCCGAGGCTCTACGGCCCAATTTTTCTTAGCTGCTTTTCAATCTTTTGTTTGAAAATTAAGTGTTGTCCTTAACAATCCGAAAAAATTGGTAAGGGATGCCATCCCCACTGCCCAGCCCAGTCCCAATCCGTCATGTGTTAAAGCTGTTGAAGGGTTGGGTAAGGTAGTTCAAAAAGAATACCCTTATTAAAGAAGAAGAATCGCATCTTAATTTTAAGTCGCTTGTTGTCAAAAAAAAAAGTAAAATAGACTAAAATAAAAACTCAACCCATTTAGGGCAATATTTCTAAGCCTCTACTCATTTCTTTGTTTTTAATTGAATTTTTACAGCAGACAACTTAACACCGGCAACAATAGTTAACAAACAATCACCCTCAACAGAAACTCAATCAACCGTAATAATTTCATACAAATCACCACCACCTACACCTGCCAGTTCGGTCCCTACAGCATCTTCAACATTCCAGCATCAGCATCAGAATCAGAATCATCAAAATACCGAAGTTCAGCGGGATGGAATCTCTAGCATCGCAGGAGCTTCATCGGCATCAGCATCAGCATCAACATTAACAACGGGAACATCAGCGAACGTTGTCGTAGCACCATTTATTGGAGGCGGTGGTGGTGGCGGAATCGGAGGTGGAGTAGTTGGAATGGTTGAATTACCCTCCCCGATAATTACCTCCACGACAACATCGCCATCAGCATCAGCGAGTACTTTCGGAAGCAGCAACCCAAATAACTGCGCCGGCAGCAATGTCCTTAAGAAGGTAGCATCTTTTACGGTTGAAAGATCATCGCCAAATACTTGTTCGGCGGCCGGTGGCAGTTCGGGAGTGGCATCAGGTGGTGCTGCCATAGGTAATATGGCGCCGGATGGAGGCTTTCACAAACGGATGTCTTATGTCCCACAAAAGTTAAGCTTTGCTGCCTACGAAAAGTTTGAAGGTAATTTTTGATTTTTGTTTTTCTCTTTTTTTGTATTCTTCCATTTTTGTTTCGTTTTTAGACAGTTTTATTTTATTTGCTATGCTATGGTTTCTTTTTTGAATTTTTTTGGGAGCCAAAATGTTTGCTTTATGGCTTAAGGGAAAGGGCCAAGGAGTTTTTTGGTTGAAGTTGGAGTTGGAGTTAATGACTTGTATAATGGAGCATGGAAAATGGTTCATTATTATGTGAGAATTTGTTCATTCAGTCAATATGAATTTTTTAGTTGTTTTCTTTTTATACTTATGAATGAATGGCTATTGGGTATTTAAGAAATAATAAAAATGAAAATGTTTTTCTTTTTTTTTCTGTGTTAAGAGGAAATAAAATGAGGATTTAATTTTTATCATCATCAAGTGAAAATACTTATACTTCTTCCACAATTTCAGTTTAATATCAGGATGAACTCTAATTTTGAGCGATAGTACAAATTTATTTTGCAATGAATTTTGAAAAACGTCAAATAGGGGCTGGATGATTTTTGAAAGTAAGTGACGGCCATATTGTTTCTTATAATTTCTGTCAAAATATCTTCTTTTAATCGGTCAATAGAAACAAATCAAACTACTGCCAGATTTGGGACGACACCAATACACGGGAGATTCACGAGGTGCCAATTCATCAATTCATCCAAATAAAGTTACTGTTTGGTGTAGATTTTGGGCTGGAGGGCCATTAAACTATCAGCAAGCTCAATGCAGATTTGCATCTTTATGTGAATTCCTGTAACTAGAATACATTGACAAAATCCAAGATAGCCTAATTACAAATCCCAGACACTTCTACAAATTTATTAACATTAAACGTTACTCCGATGGCTTCCTCTCAACATTAAAACTACTCAATATGGCATCTTATAACCCTAAAACTTGTACAAACCTCTTTGCCTCGATCTTCAGCCAATCATACAGTAATCATCTTGAAAAACCCGTCTAAATTTTTTTTTTGATTAGTTAAAAGGTGCACCTCCCTTAACCAAATCGAAATAAGTGATGACATTGCTGACAAAAAACTAAGTCTACTTAAAGATGATCTCTCTCCTAGGTCCGGATGGTTTGCCTTCAATATTATTACAAAAGTAACCTCCCGATGGAAATCCTTTTTATCCCTGTCTCGTCTTTTTATTTCTAAGGATATCCTCCTAAAGCTTTGGAAAGATTTCTATATTTTTCCTGTTCATAAAAAAGGAGCAAAACATGATTTTATGAACTACATGCCCATAGCCAAGCTTTTTTCAACTCCCAAGCTTTTCAAAAGCATCATCTACAACTCATTGTAGACTTATTTTTTCTTCACAACTACATGTCAGATCCACTACAACCATCTTACAAAAATCTTACTGAATTTTTGTCTTAAACTCTAAACGAATTAGAGAAAGGAAATGAAATGGGCGTTATCACAATAGACTTGAGTTAAGCCTTTGCTAAAATTAGTCACCAACATTTTATTTAAAGGCTCAGATCGTGTCTGAAAACCGCCGATAAAGAGCTGTTTTCAGGTGCTCAATCTCCGTTCCCATTATGTAATCTCAGATGTTCCTCAAGGAAGCCACCTTGGTCCTTTGATATTTGTCTTAACTTACAACGACGTTTTTAATATATAATTGATAGTTAACTTGTCTTTATTTATGCTGATGACATGAAAATAAGAAAGGTTGTTTCTACTTAATCTAATTCTGTCTTACTCCAAAATGATCTCGTCTCATTTCAGACTTGATGCGACAAAAATTTCTTAGAACTCAATGTTGTAAAATGTCAATTAATAACATTCTCCTAGGAGCGATCACATCTTCCCTCCCGAACTTACAGTCTGCACGATTTTACCATTCACTCTGTTCCGTCTTTTCTTAAATTAAATGTAAAATTTTGAAGCCCATTTTGGTTATGTTATAAACTAGGGCATCTCATCCCTTGATTTCATCAAACTTTGGTTTAAAGAATACTCGAACCCCTATCACTAAATTCCTATACATCACCTTTCTTAAACCTCTCCTTGAATACTCTTGTCAAGTCTCGTCTCCCCATCAGAACTCTCGTTTAAAACTTATTGATCAAACCCTCCAAAAACTCCACTAATTTGCTGATATTTCTAACCATTTCTTCTAGAAAAGATTCCTATTTATACTAATCAAAGGAGCGGCAGACAAACCCCTCTCTTTTGACTTCCTCAATCCCTCATCACCATACAAACTATGACCTTTTTGAGCAGGAATGCTGCACATTGCTAACATCGTGCATATTTTCTTTGACTTATTTTGCTTGCTCAAAACATTTCACAAGGTTTGGCACTTTGGACTTGAGTACCGCACATCAACCTTCCCAGGTAGTCCTACGAAATACTGAAATCATATGTTACGACTCCGACCTTTTGGAATATAGTACGATCAAAATTATTCGTAACTAAATAAAATGGCCGGTTTACCACAGGGAAGTGTCTTAGGACCAACCTTTTATCTTTTATAAACAAAAGATATTTCAGTGTATATCAACGCTATCATTTCAACTTTTGTTGTTTGTTCAATATTCGCCAGAGAGATGCGTTACATGGGCTACACAAAAAAAGCAGTCGGTAAGGTTAGTGGTTATACGCAAAAATGGCAGAAATGAAATAAGAAGAAGCCTCTTGAGCCGATGATGGTCTAAATGCTATGTGAAAGTATTATATTTATACTATATCATAAACCAATCGCAAAGTGGATTATAAATCTTTCATAGATTGGTTCTGATTAACCGGTGGTGGTTTAAGTGCGGTAAGAGTCCCACACTACTCGGTTCCGATTTTACCGATTATCTTTTGAAGATTTCCATAGGATAGACAAGTCTACACTGTTATAAAACATTTAATTGTGGTTTATTTATTGAGTAACTCATGTATCTTAACAACTAAATATAACAAGTACATAATATACTTAAATTTATTTGTCTATATCCAAAAATTGAACATACCTAAATTGTATACAATTTATTCTTTACGTTAAGACAGATTTATAATAAACTCTGTGCTTAAATTACTCCTCAGGTGATTTTGGTTTGGTTCTTCCATTCAATTTAATTCGTTCCGTTCGTTACCAAGGAAATCCTCTTTGAAGAAGCATTCACAATAATATGGTTCTTCTCTCAAGGGGATATACGTAGAAAGGAGCTGAGCTGATGCTTCTCTGACGATTGTATATACCAACTTACCAAGCCCAAGCCCAAGTCGAAGCCGCAACCACCATGATGTGATGGTATGGCATTGTACACTTGTACATTTATATAACAGTGTACAACCAGCAGCTCTTTGCTTGGATTTGCGTTTGCACTGCCTTACCTTACCCTGCCTTACCTTACCTTGTATTATGCTACGTTTCTACTATTTTAGTTTTGCATACCGTTGCATCGTCGCATTCTGCATTGTGTGTTATAAATTCAGTGTATAACATCAAGAGCTTTTAACAAAGAAACAATTACTAAACACTTGGATTGGCCTCACCAGGGAATTAAATAGATGTACATACATATATAAAGAGATAGATATAGACAAAATGATAAATGGCAAATATACTGTTATTCTTATTTTTTTAATCTCATTCCTGATTCTAAAAGAGATATTCAATAACTATGAAAATAATGTTGTCATTAAGGAAAAAGTTGTTTTCTTATAATTCTTGCATTCTTGGTGTTACTTCATCAGAAAAATACATAAAATCTTTTATAAACTTTAAGGTTTGAAGATTACTTCATTTAAAAGTGGGCCACGGCTGCCCCTTAAATCTGCTATCCGTTTAATCCAATTTCGACATACTCTTTCTAACACTAAGGCCGGTATCTCACGAATAAATATTTCGATGTTGGCTTTCAGTACGTCAATTGAAGCGGGCTTGTTGCTTTAGACATGAGCCCCAACACAGCCCCGCAAAAAATAGTCTAGAGGCGTTAAATTGCACGATCGTGAAACTGCTCACCAAACTCGCGCCCCTATTAGTCCGTTGTTAAGCGTGCTGTGCGGCATGTTGCACCGAACCGTCTTGTTGAAATCACATGTCATGCAAGTCAAGCTCTTCCATTTTGCGCAAATAATAGCACCATTCACAGTAACGTTGTGATTTGCATTATCTTCAAAGTAATACGGCCCAATAATTCGTACCAAACAGTAACCTCTTCTGGATAGATTGGTAGCTTTTGCAATTCTTCTTGCTGATCTTCATTTCATATTCCATATCCATGTATCTTCGCTGGACCCAATTTTTCGATAAAAAGTGGATCTTCGGCAAACTTTTCAACGTCCACATTCACCAAAAACGGCCGGCACAGTTGTGGAAGGTCGTTTGTCTTCAATTCTCCACTACGTCTATTGCCGAATTTAAGACAAACGACCGAAAGGCCTCACACCTAAATCCCTTAATCCTTCCACATACTTGTCGGCATGTCACCGAATCGATAATTCATGGTCATCACTAACACTGACTGATACAGCTCTGATCTTTTAATTAGTCCCAACATCGCACTCTACGTAGCCTGTTGGTGGTGTAATGACCAACACTGTGAATTTGATGCAAAAATTAGTAAAAGTAGCCCGAATAGCTGTGGCATGAATTGACAAATCCTCCAAAGATAATTCTGGTCAGAAAAAGAATTTTCTCAAATTGGCCGTTCGGATTGGTCATAATAACTGTAGGTCCCCTGAAATGACTCGACAGGATCGGTTGAGAGTTGTTAGTTGGTAGGCCCCTGTTCTATACGAACTGTTGAGCTTCTTAATTTATGCATGTTAGTTGAAGAAATGAGGTATCTAAAATTTTCTGAATTTTTTCCAAAGCATGGAAAGGAAAAAAACGTCAGAAATTAAATGCCTGGTATTCTCAAAACTATTTGTTTTGCCTTTTCGCCTTGAATAAACGTTAATTAATTAGGTAAAAAGCCAAAAAATAAGAAGTGTAAACTAGAAGAATATGGTTTCTTTTCCTTAGAAAAAAAGCCAGAAAATCCCGCGTATTATATCCTGAATCCAATGAACTTATTGCAGCAATTCATTCAACAGATTCGATGGGTTTTCGGTTGTGCTACCTTTTAATCAGACTTGCAAAAGCTTAAGTTAGTGTTTTATGAATTAGGAAAGATTTAAATCCTTAGTCAGTTAGTGGCTTATGATTTTATAAAAATTAATTCATAAGTCAATGGCTAAACCCTGATTAGGAAAATTATTAAGTGGAAAATGTATAAGCTTCCAAGATCATTTTATGATATTCAAAAGCTTGAAATCTACTTTTGTTAATAAGACACTTAGTAAGTTGTGAATTTTGTTTAAAGCCATAAGCAACTAACTAACTTATGAATCAATTATCAATTATTATCAATTATTTTTAATTCACAAGTTATCAACAGACTTATGACTTCATGATTTTTTAATACAAAAATTCGCAACCATGCTTTCAATTGATCAAAAGTTAATTTATTCTGAATTACAAATAAAAATAAGATACTGAAATGTACAGAAAATGAGAGAAATTCAGATTAAGGGAGACTCTTATGTTAAAGGGTCTAATAAGTTTAATGAAACTTTCAAAATGGTGTCAGCTTATTTTAGCTTGTGATAATGACTTCATTTTCACGAATCGTTAAAGTTTCACACGACAAATTAGCTTTCAACACTTTACTTTACAATTTGATGGCAGTCACAAATTCATGTCTTATTCGTTTTAGGACATACTTACTTTGTCCCTTAGGATTGGATTCAAAGACTTCGGGCTGGAGCGTTGATGTTCATTCGCTCTAATTAATTCTTTTGACTAGATCAGTATCACTTTAAAGCAAATACAGTTCGCCGTTGTATTTTCTCTATCTCACATCACGCCTTGATCTTCCAATTATAACTGCAATATAACCGGCGGCGTATCCGAGTATTTGGAAGGACCTTCAGAAGAGTGTGCTTCTAGTGTTGATAATAAGTTTTGTTAAGGGCTTCCGCTAGTTTTTCGACTGCACGTGGTCTATTAAGAGAATTAACATTTCAGGTAGAGATACCAAGTTTGTTGCCCTTATGTCTTTATTGGGCCAGGAAGTCACTCTGAAGGGATGATTCCCAACCTGGATGGCCAGATCTTTAGTTAACCAAGCTGGTTCTCCAATACCAAAATGTCAAAGTGTATATACATTTTTCTTCTAATCTATCTAATATCTATCTAAGAACTGAACCATTGCTCGGGTGTAAAAGAAGTAGGAACGGACTCGATTTTTATTAAGCTAATTTATTTTTCATACTTCAATCAAATATTATTAAAACTCTTTTTAATAAAATTAAAAAATACTTTGGAAATAAAAAAGCAGAAAACCTATTTGGCAAGGATTTAACTTCAAAATACTTCAATATTAAACCTTCTGTTTATTCTTATATAGGCCAACAAAAATATCATCAGGTTTATAAATTCAGTATAGACTAAATACCATTATCGAGAGAGGATTCTCAAAATGCAGCTTTAAAGAACTTACATATATTTGTATATCTTCATAGGTATAGTGAATCTTTTATAAAATTTAAGTCTGAGATTTTCATAAAGGATATGCTCGGTTTCTATGCCTATTTACGCCATACAAATACAAATACCTCAAAACATTTCACTATTGGAGCTTTTTCTTTTCTTTTTTTTTTGGTAAAAGATATTAGAATTTCATTGAATATCTTTTCACCTTTGTATTTTATTCAAGCATCAGGAAGGAAAGGATGATTTTTATTTTTTGTGTGTATTATTATTTTATTCATTCAGAATGGTATTGAAGTTAAAAGATATAACCTATATGTATCTTACCTATACTATTTATATATCTATTTTCAATATAGCGATACCTATGCTTTATAAAGACTTTGGTGAGAAATAATATTCACAAAAGAAAATCAAAGGAAAATATTTCAGGCGAAAATATATTTTAATGAATTTCAGTACATTTAGTTGAGTTGGACGAAGTCCATATAGACACACTCCGTTTCGATAAATTGATGAAGAACATTTTCTGAATTTGGAAAGTAGTCTACATATACCTTCTGGACTTTTGGTTTTTGCTTTAGGTTTCCCAATCAAAAACACCAAAAATGTGTGTATTTATAGGGTGACAAATTAGAATTTGTCAGTTTAATGAACTTTTGGGTGCGTTCAGTGACAATTTCAATACATACTAGAAAATATTTCACTACGTCCTATGTTTAAAACGCATTCTTTTTTAAATACATTTATCCAAACAGAAAAAAATGCTAAAATTGTATGATCTGTCAGAAAGTTCGAGTCGATTTTAAAAGTCCTACATCTCAAAAAACACCATTGACATTTTGTTATTTCATTGTGAACAAACCCTTAAAGTAATAACTAAAATGTGAATATCTGGATTGTAAATGTTGGTATAGGTAATTGAAAACTTTTGCGTATCTCGAAGGCATGTTCCTAGAGTATCATAAGACATTTTGTTGTTGCGGTATTACATGCTGCATGTTTTTAATGACAATTTATGGCTAATTTTGTTTTAAAGTGTCATTCGGGTATGGCCTCGTTATTACACAAAGACTTTTCTGGTTTGTCAGTCCTGTGCATTATTTGACAATTTATCTTTCATTTTAACTTGGAACTAGGGAATGATTTTATTAACTTATCAATTTCAGTGTAGATGATATTTGGATCCCCTGTTCATTTAATTTCATTTTAACTTGACATATTGAATTGAGGTGTTCATTTAACAAAGAACAGAGAAGAAATAAAGTTCATTAGAAAAACAACCAAGAAGCAGAAAAGAAACGTCAAAAATATGGTAGGAATATTCTTCCCAAAAAAACACTATATAAAGACATAAATCCTTCGTACGTATCACCCTCCAAAATCCATTTGTTTAAATTGTTGTTTTTGAATTGTCTATAAAAAGATATGAATTTGACCACAAAATTTTGGTTTGGTTTCACGCATACATAGAATCTTTGTATATGAAGTGGAATAGTAATATTATGAAGAGGAACGAACGAAGCGACGTCTGCGCTAACGTCAATGAACTAAATCTGCAAAATTTGTGCAGAATTGTGGAAATTAAGAGACAATTTGACAATACAAATCAGAGAACAAAAGTAGCTATGGTTGGAGTGGAGTGGAGGGAGACAATAAAGAGAATTTTTTTTGTTTATTTATTTATGTACATATAAAGCAATAATAAAGACAAATACCAATTCAAATTTAAATTTTGTAACACTGTTGCCGGTTAGCCGATTGCCAATGAATACAACAAAAATACGTTGAAATACCTATTTTCAAAACAAAAAGAAAATAGGTACAAAGTTTTTGTTTTTCTTAGGTATATGTATATGCATCTACATATGTATATTAGGTCAAATGAAAAGTAGGAATTATTATTATTGTAATGAAAAGAATACGGTATCAATACAGGTATGTAAGTATATTTAAAAACAAGACAAATAAAAGTCAATGGCGGATCCAGGGGGGTTGTAGGGGTGATGACACCCCCCTGGAAGATATTTTTTTTTTTCATTTTCTTAGAAATTCCCTTGATTAAAGACTTTATCTAAAGATTTTTTAGTAATTTAGCGATATTTACCAAAAATCGATTTGAAGCAAATAAATATTGTAAGATATTCTTAGTGTTTTTTCTTTCAAAATGGATTTCCTATTAAATTCAAAATTTACACTTAATGTCTTAAAAATGAAAGAAATCTACTTTTTGAAGTGAATTTGCTTTGGAAGCTCTAGAACTAAGATTTAAACACGAATTTCAAGAATATAAATGTCCCAAAAACATCAAAAGTGACACTTCCGTCAAACTAATGGCAAATTGAAACACATTATAAACTTTTCATATCTATTAATTTAATATAAAAACGTTTTCGACATCTGTTATAATTTTGATAAAAATCGAATTGACAGTTTTTTTAATAAAAAACCTACAAAAAAACATCTAAAAGTTGGTAAAAATTGATTTTCGACTCAAATATCTTTTAAAGAATTTAATATATTGTTTTTGACATTCAGTAACATTTTTATAAAAAACCAACATTCAATTTTTTTTGTAAAAATTAAAACGCAAAATTGGTTAAAATTGGCTTTCGACTAAAAATCTCGTTAACGAAAAAAAGATTTTGAAATCAAACTATTTCATCATATGCAAAATATTGTTGGTAATTTTTAGTTAATCTTTTAGAAAAAATTAACTTTTTAAAAAAACACGAAAACCTACAGAAACAACAGCAAATGAATTATAAATGGTTTTTGACTTAAGTATTCAAGAACAAAGAAAAATATTGACTTCAAATTATTTATCTTACACAAAATATTGTTATGAATATTTTGTAAAAGGTTTAACACACTGGAGTGCACGCGTGGCCTACTATAGTAGACCACAGTAATAGTTTTCTTCATAACTTAACATTAGAATTGAAATAATTTTTTTTAATACAAATAAGAATAACTTTTTCGACACATGTATCAATTTTTGGAAAAATTAAATTGACTTCGACTCGAATATCTTGGCCAAAATTAAGATATAGTGGCTTCAAACTAATTGTTTCTTACATTAGGTAAAATTTAAAAAAAGATCTAATTGACACCTTTTTTCAACAAAACAAAAATTAACTAACGGTTGGTAAGTTTTTTTTTTGCTTCGAATATTTCGAGGACAGTTGAAACTATTGCCTTCAAATTTAATTTATTTAATACAAGATACTGTTGATAACATTTCTTAAAATTTAAAAAAAAAATCAACCTACAATTTTTTCTATATATCTGTACCTATCATACTTTATAACTATGCTCACAATAGAATATCAAATACGAATAACCTATGATAAAAATGAAGCTATACCTATACCTACATGTGCATAGGTACAAATTTGTAATCACTATCTAATTAGTGTTTTCAAATTTGTACCTAAATACATATCCAACTTACGAGTAACAAAAATTGTACCTACCTCCCTACATACATATCTGACTCAAAATTGAATTTCCCTACCTACCGTATTATTTCTTTCCAAAAAATGAAAAAAAAAAAACAACAAAAATCTGTTGCCAATTTTTAAATATGCACATCCACACAACTATGTACAATATTCAAAATATGACAACAGTGTATTCATTGTGAAAAGAAATTTGAATTATTTTAGATTTTATAAATTTGAAATCAAATGCAACAAAAACAAAACCTACATAGTTCAATTCATAGGAATATCTCCATGACAACACACAAAAAAAGACATAAGCAAATGTATTCTTTTTTTGCCTCCCTTACTCTCTTAATTTCTTACAAAAGAGAAAATAATAAAACCCTCTTTTCCTCAACTCGTTTTTGTTTTAATTTCTGAAATCTGCACAACAATGCAGATCAATGAACTGCCGTCAATGAACTAAAAATTCGTGTTCCATAAGAGTACTATAGAATTACCGCACATATTTAATCACTTTATGAATCAGCTGTTCGCCCAAAATATGTCATAATTCATAACGCAAGGGAATTGAATTAAATCTTATATTATATATTGTAACGTGATACCAAACAAATATGTTTTGGAAAAAGAATCCAATTAACGGTTTTTTTTATAAATCAAAAAAAAACTGACAAAAAATATTTGTCACCTCGAATATTTTACGAACAAAAAATGATTTTATCTCCAAAACATTTTTGTCCAACGAAAAATAACGTTTTTGACATCTGGTAAAATTTTGAGAAAAATCAAATTGACAGTTTTTTTTTATAAAAACTGAAAACCTAAAAAAAAATTACTCAAAGCTGGTAAAAATTGATTTTCGACTCAAATATCTTTTCAAAAATTGGAGACTAAGGCTTCAAACTAATTTTATTTTATAAGAAATATTATTTTCAATATTCGATACAATTTTAAGAAAAGTTTTATTGACAGTTTTTTTTACAAAAAATAAAAACCTAAAAAAAAAAACAATACTAAAACTTGGTAAAAATTTACTTTCGACTCAAATATATTTTCAAAATTTAAAAATGTTGACTTTAAACTATTTTTATCTCATAGAAAATATTGTTTTCGACATTCAGTAATTTTTTTATAAAAATCCAATTGTCAGTTTTTTCATAAAAATTAAAATCTACAAAAAATAGTACGCAAAATTGGTAAAAATTGATGTTCAGTTCTCGATATCTCGTTAATAATAGAACACATTGACAAATTAATTAATTAATTAAATTAATTTCATTCATCTAATTTGTATTTGTTTATATATAAGAAATAAAAACTTTTAAGAAATGCTACTAAAATTGGTAAAAAAATGGTTTTCGACTAAAAATCTCGTTAACAAAAACAGATCTTGAAACCAAACTATTTTGTCATATGCAAAGTATTGTTTGTAATTTTGAATTTTTTCAAAGTAATTCAACTGACACCTTTTTAAACAAAACACGAAAACCTACAAACTTTTAAGCAAGACAAATTGACAGACTGGATGGGAAGTTATCAATGTGGGTCGCATCCCAGCCTCTTTTTTTTATAAGCTTGGCTAAGTTGTTTAATTATACGGAAATAGACACCAGCTGTAATATTTGTTTGTTATTTTGCAAAAAGTTATTGACAAAAAATATACCGCCATCTGTTGCACGCAAAAATCTACTCAGAGTTACACAATAATCTACGAACATACCCCTTTCCTTCTGCTCAAAGAATGCAACAATTGACTTAAGCCAAGCTCAACTCTAGGAACATCTTTTGCAAATAAATTTGAAGTATCACTTTAGTAAAAAGTTTTAAAGTAAAGCTATCCATTATCGAAAATAACAAACTAATTTTATGACACTTCAAATGACAGCTGAGTTTGACAGGTGTCAACTTTCAAAATTTCTAATTGCTTAACAATTTTACAAAGCTTAAAACAGTCATAAAAAGATGACCTTAATTTGTTTATTCAGAGTGTATTAAAAATAAAAATATAGGTACATTGAAATGGAATGTGCAAACCTGAAGCATCAGCATTAAGAATATAATGGTTGGCTGGGCAGGAGAGTTCATCCATTAGGACATTTGATTTCCCAGTGATTTCATGAAGATTTTGATATTATATTTATTTCGGAGGTTTTTCCTCTTTATTTTTATTTTTGCAAAGGTACACACCAACAAAAATAGGTGGGCTTGTTGTTGCTATGAAAAAACAAGAAACCAGTCAGTTTCAGCAGTATTTATTATTTTTATTTTATTTCTTTTTTGAAGGTACTTATAAGCAAAAATACGAGTATAGGTATTTTCCAGAAATTGTATTCCTTTTACATATATTTATTTTGATATTCAGTCTTCCACAACGTCAATTGTTGTTTGTGTTTTGTGCTGTCATATGCTTGAAAGGATATTTCTATTAAGTTTATTCATTTGTGGAAAGGATCCATCAACAACACGAAAATAAACAACAACAATAACATAAAAAAAAAAACACAAATAAAAATGTTAAGTTTGCATGAAAGATTAAATTTTCTCGACTTAAATCTTATAGCTTTAGTTGATCAACAAGTTGAAGAACTTTATACATTTCCTTGATAGAATGAAGAATGCTATACTGTCAGGAAAAATGCTTATTAATAGAAATTTTGGAGAAGGTTGCCTTTGTCATGAGAGCCCCAATAAAACTGCAGAATATCAAAATTGTATTCACTAAATTGCTAAAGGTCTCATTTAACCTACTTACCTTATCTCTATATACTAGGTCTTATCATACAAAAATAAAGTTTGTTTTTTTTTCTCAAGTTCAACTTTATAAACGAGTGTCAATTGCCTAAGTTTTGTTTATAAAATGCTGACAAAACGTTTATCAAATTGACTCATTCAAAAAAATAAAACACCTAAAACCCTCCCGCACTGTTTGAATAACAATCAATCGAAGGCAATCAATTAAGTCAAATATGTAGATATAGTCTTACCCTCTTCGCAACCCCCGATAAGAGCCACCTCTACGTTTTATATTAAGGCCTGAAAACTACTTCAGATAAACTTCACAATCTATCAACAAACCGCACTAAAAGAACGATAACGATGCGAGAAAATAGAGTTTCCGATCCGACCATTCGATTCATAAAAAGTATAGAGACGGAAAGAGTAACAACTTGGCCATAGAACGAATTCCCTAAGCAAAGTCATCGATTCTTTGATCAAGTTCATTACAAAAGTTTTGAGGGTCGAAGACTCATACTATATAGAAGTAAAAAGACCGGACGTTACGGGGCGATACAAAAGAAAACAATAACAATCCTAGTTAATAGCTTCACTCGTCTGTACACTCAAACTTATATCAAATGCCCACAAACTCACTTGGATGGAAAACAAAGCCAAACAGTCTATAAGATGACACAAATTCTAATCCAGTATAAGGCCACACAAAGTGGAAACCGAAGCGAAAGACAACATGTAAATAGGCAAGTTAGATCTGGAGCTGAAGCTGGGGCTGGAACTGAAGCAGGAGCAAGAGCAAGAACAGGAGCAACAGCAGCAGGAGGAGGAATATTGTACGGTAGGACCTTAACAGCAGCATGGTGTCCTTTTTTATATTCAAAGCATGCAAGGCAATTTCTAAAGCCGGAAAGGCTTAAAGCAATTACGTGGTCAAATAAAAAGTTCATCACGGACCGTAGCTGTAGTTGCGACTGTGGCACCGATGGCGATGGCAATGGCGATGGTAGAAGCGATAACATCACTGGGGATGTATTGAACTTTCACCTGGCTGATGCTGCTGCTGCTCCTGCTCCTTCTGCTCTTTCTGGTCCTGCTGCTGCTCCTACTTGGCTTTATCGCATGCCACCTTCCGAGGAAGTAGTTGTTATCCTTGTAATAGATTGCTATTTGGAGAAAATTCGTTACTTGTGGTGCTGGTGGCATCCTTCGTCGTCGTCGGGGGATATTATTACGACTACGAATGTAGTTTGTCGTCGTTGTCGTAGCCGGAGTCATCGTCGTTGTCGGGCTTGTGCTTGTGGCGTTTGCGATGGTAACATGCCTTCTCAGATATCTCGTCTTAATACCACCAACTCCCGGGGGTTTATCTGCAATTTCCGCATGGCTTCAGTTGACATGGTTTTTGATGCTATCACGGCTTTGATGGCAAATAGAGGAGGCACATCGACGACGACGACAAAAGCTAGAAGAATCACCAAGGGTCTACACCGAACAACCATCAAGGACTTCTTCCATGATAAAAATAAACTTTCGGTGATAACTGATGATGATGGTGAGTGTGTTTTTTCTTATATACATACATACTTAGGTATAGGTTTGTGTATGTATTTGTATTAATAGCGTATTATAAGACGAAGGTGGTGGTCCATGGACATGGACAACTAGTTGATTTGTGAGTCTTAAGTTGAACAGATGATAATGAAGTCCTTAGTTATATATCGTCACTAATCCTTTAGCTGATGGAATTAATTGGACTTCGAGAAAATGATTAAAGAAAAAAGAAATAAACTAGACAATTTATTTATTGTAATATTTGTGAATCACGTAACTTTAGGAAGTTTTTGTTTTTTGGTTTGAGCTTTTAAAACACTTCTTATTAAGTAGACAAGTACATACCGTTGTACTTTTGTGATAACGATACGATAGAGAGTGTACCTAATAACAAAAGTTTGATAAAAATTGATTTACACAATAATAACAAACTTATTGTTATCAGAGCTTTATAAAGATTTTAGTTAATTGATGACGGCAGTCATTAAAGAATCATCTTTTTTATTATGTTTTTCCAAAGACACTAATGACTCTTAAAACACTAAAACCACCGGTTAATCAGGGCCAATCTATGAAAGATCGACAAATTATGTTTTCTTCTTAATTTAAAATTCACTTTAGGAGAATTTTCTTTTAACAAGTACATTCTTCTTTTCAATGTATTTGTCAGTATTGGAGTAAGATACTTCTGTACTGTTTATAGAAATTTTAATATTATTTATGTTTTTGTCTCTTAATTGTATTTGCGTTGATTTTGTTTCATTTAATTTATTTTTCCGATCAAAAACTAACCTTATATCTTCTACATTTTGCAAGTTTTGGAACGGAACTTTCTGGAACCAATATTGCGGTATCATCAACAAATATGGCCACGATAGCGTTGATATTCAGTGTAGTCTTTCTTGTTTATAAAAGATAAAAGATTGGTCCTAGGACACTTCCTTGCAGTACATCAGCTTTCATTTTCTTTAATCCCGATTAATGTTGTTGGTATCGCACTTTTAAAATTTGATTCGTAAAATATAATTTCAGTATTTTATAGTACTGCCTGTTAAGGTCCCTATGCAGTTTGTACTCAAGTCCCTAGTGCCAAACCTTGTCAAAGGCTTTAGCAACATCTAAGAATATAGACAAGGATACTTGTTTTTCTTTAAGTGCCTTTACCTGCACATCCGGAATTCCGTTCTGATAATTTGAAATAAGTCTTCTTTCTTCTATTATTTTGCTGAGCTTTTTTTAGTAGCAGTTTTTCGAAAACTTTTATCATGATTTTTATAAGATATTCCGTCTGTAAGATGTTACTTCTGTTGTTGGCTTATCCTGTTTAGATATTACAATGACCTCTTCAATTTTCTAATGATACATTATGTGGAGTTTAAAGCATGCATTTGTTATTAATTTGAGTTTGTTTAAGGTTATTAAAGACATTTCTTTCAAAACCTGGGCAGTTATAAAATCTGGGATCAATTTCACCAAAAACTTTTCACTTTGCAACTTTGCAAACAAACAACATCCTGCAAAGTAAAAGTGCAAAGTGTTTCACAAAATTTGCAAAGTGGAAAAACTTTTCACAAGAGACTTAAAAACATATATTCCTTTGACCATTGAGTTGTAGTTTATTTTTAATTTTAAACAAAACAAAACCGATGGTATCGTTATTCTAAAACTCTCTTTTATCGAAAAATCATTTCTGATATTGATACATTGTTTTACAATAGATTTTTAAAAGAATCGTTTTTTTTTCCAAAAAGCAGTCAAATTCCATTGAAGTCTGGCTTCAATGTCGATCAAAAGCTTCTACAAAATCTGACATTTTTGAAATTGAATGAAAACGAAAATTTTTCTTTGCATTTTACTGAAAAGCTTTTTAAAATTTTAAATTTAATTTGAAAAGTGTATTCTTTGGTATGATAAAAAGAATACAAAATTTAAAAAATAATAAAACTTTTCACTTTGAGTTTATTGAAACGTAATTCGCAAAGTAAAAGTGCAGAGTTGCAAAGTGAAATCTGAAAAGTGTTTGGTGAAATAGGCCCCTGATGATTTTTTATTAGATAACTTATGTTGAAAAAGCTTCTAACTTCTTTGAACATTTGCATGACAAAAGGAATTTCACATTCAACGTTCTTAAAGCTTTGATAAAAAAAATTCAGACTTATGGTTTTTTAAAACAAAAAAATATTACAAATAATTTGCTAAGTTTCGCCCTAAGATCAAAAGAAATAATTTTAAAGCTACCATTAAATTAAAATCAATTTATAAAGTCATGTATTCATATGACTGACATCTTTTCACTTAAATCATAAAGGTCATACAAATATGTAAAGAGGCGAAACACAAGTTTTCCTTTAAATGTAATAAAATGAACAAACTTATATTTGTTACACGCACATATCGTACACGTTAGACTTTAAATAGTAAGAGCAGAAATTGCTTTACCTCCTTAGTAAATAACCCGTAGTCTTTATTAAGAATTTTCCTCTGAATAATTCGTGAAATGTTGAGCTGTTAAGGTAGATGTAGGTAGTGTTGTTCACTAGCATCACCAGTCTAACGAAATTTTTGTACAAATTTGGGAACAGCAAGCGCGGTAAGGTGTGAACTTCTTTTCAAAAACAGTATTGTTTTCTCTATACAGTTCTTACCTTTCTAAAAAAGTTTGCCTTCTTCGTTAATCAGAGACGACCTCCAAAAGCGATTTGAATTGCAATTGCATTTCAATCATCGAAAAAAGAGGCTGGGATGCGACCCACACTGATAACTTCCCATCCCGTCTTTCGATTTGTCTTGCTTAAAAGTTTGTAGGTTTTCGTGTTGGGTTAAAAAAGTTGTCAGTTGAATTATTCTTAAAAATTTTAAAATTACCAACAATATTTTTCATATAAAGAAATAGTTTAGTTTCAAAATCTAATTTTGTTAAATAGATTTTTAGTCGAAAACAAAAATGTTTAACAATTTTAGAAGCATTTCTTAAATTTTTACAAATTTGATGAATGAAATTAATTTGAGAGATATCAAGAACGGAACATAATTTTTACCAAATTTGCGTAGATACTATTTTTTGTAGATTTTATTTTTTATGAAAAAACGGAATGTTGGATTTTTATAAAATAACTATTGAATATCGAAAACAATATGTTCTGTGAAATAAAAAAGTTTGAAGACAATATTTTTAATTTTTGAAAAGCTATTTGAGTCGAAAGTAAATTTTTACCAAGTTTTAGTATTGTTTTTTTTTTTGTTTAGGTTTTTATTTTTTGTAAAAAAACTGCCAATTAGTTTTTTCTCAAAATTTTTCCGAATGTTGACAACAATATTTCTTATAAGTGAAATCTAGTTGGAAGCCATAATCTAAAATTTTTGAAAAGATATTTGAGTCAAAAATCAATTTTTACCAACTTTTGTTAAATTTTTTTTAGGTTTTTAATTTTTTGTACAAAAGCTGTCAATTCGATTTTTTTTAAATTTAACTGAATGTCGACAACAATATTTTTTGAAAGATGAAAGTAGTTTAAAGCCAATATCTCAAAGTTTTGAAAAGATATTGTCTATTCGATTTTTCTCAAAATTTGTCCTAATGTTGAAAACAATATTTCTTATAAGTTAAAATTAGTTAAAAGTTATTATCTCAAAGTTTTGAAAAGATATTTGAGTCGAAATCAATTTTTACCAACTTTTGTTAAATTTTTTTACGGTTTTTAATTGTTTTGAAAAAACTGTCAATTCGATTTTTCTCAAAACTTTAATAAATGTTGACAACAAAATTTTTTAAAAGATGGAAGTAGTTTAAAGCCAATATATCAAAGTTTTGAAAAGATATTTTAATCGAAAATCAATTTTTACCAACTTTTATTTTTTGTAAAAAAAACTGTCAATTCGATTTTTCTCAAAATTTGTCTTAATGTTAAAAACAACATTTCTTAGAAGATGAAATAAGTTTGAAGCCATAATCTTAAGTTTTTAAAAAGATATTTGAGTCGAAATTAAATTTTTACCAACTTACAGTAATTTTTTTTTAGATTTATATTTTTTATAAAAAAAACTGTTAATTTGATTTTTCTCCAAATTTTACCTGATATCAAAAACGTTATTTTTCGTTGTACGAAATTGTTTGGGAGATGAAATCATTGTTTATTCGTAAAATTTTCGAGGTGACAAATTTTTTGTTTCAGTTTTTTTTTTATTTATAAAAAAAAATCGTTAATTGGATTTTTTCCAAAAATATACTGGTTTAGTATCACGTTATAGTATACCATTGGTTTGTGAGATATTTAGGGTTAACCAAAATGTTCACTTTTTTTTTAAACTGCTATGTTAAAAAAACCACCCACGCAATTTTCTTGAGAGCCCTTTCTGCATCATTATCTGTAACAAAATTTTTTTGAAGTCGATATCTTTACTGGTTCTTGAGCTATGGACGACGAAAAAAACGTCGCGAACGTACGTACACACGCACGCACAGACATCTTTCTAAAAATCTTTTAGTTCGACTCTAGGAACCTTGAAACGTCGAGAAATGTCAAAATTTTTAATTCGACAAATCGGACCCATTACAATAACTTCCTATGGAAAGTTAAAAATAAGTCGCCATATTTTAGGGTCGCCGTAACTAATTTGGATACACGCTTCTTCAATTATCTTTCAGTTTTTGTTGAGGAGCTTTTGATTTAAGGCAGTCCCCTCAAAAAGATCTCAAAAAATCGTCTATTTTTGCCTAATCGATTAGGCAACTAACCAAGACTATGTGTGTAAACTTTTAGCTCAAAATTCGAAATATTTCACGAGAGAACTAATAATGAAAGAAGAATAAAGATAACGATTGCAATTGGGTCTGTTAAAACTTATCAGCATTTTTTGAAACTTCCTGCATTTCAAAATCACTATTCTTTGTTTTAGAAACCTTTTGAAAGGTATGTTTATTGTATATGTAGGTTTGTGTATCAGTGTGTACAATGTACATGTCTTTTGAGACAAGTAGTGTTTCAACTCTCAGAGTTTATTTTTAGTGAGTCATGTTTTTACATTTTGTGTTAAAGGTAACTAAAACAGTTTTTAACCTATTTTCTTAAACCAAAGTTAATTTTTATTTAATAGAAAATGCTTCTCTATGTGAACTACGGATTTAAAAAAATCAGATTTTGAATAGAGTTTCTTATCAACAAATAATGTTAAAAAAAACTTTATTTTTAACTATAACTTTGTGTGTAAATTTTCGAATTTCGAAATTTCCATAGTTCAGGTAGAACGAATATGCCTAACGAAGAAAACACAACAAAAATTGCTTTAAGTTGAAAATTTCAAACAGGGCCCAAAATTGTCAAATCTCAATTTATAATAATTATACTGATCAAATCGAAGTTCAAGTCCAAGATTTTCTTTGACTGCAGTTTGATGTACAATAATATCATTCGACGAAATGCATCAGTTTGTCATTTATTAAACAAACAATTTCCTGAAATTATAATAAGAACACGACTTATTTCAAACTTTCTTTTAAATCGATACCGAATCTATTACCACAAATGATAACTATCGAAAATTCATGAACAAACATTCAAAAAGTTAATTCCAAAAATATTTCACAAAAATGTAGTTAAAGTTGCGAAATTGTATAGAATGCAAAAATGTTAAAACATTTTCTTTAAATATTTCTTTTTTAAATCTCAAGTCATCCCATATGACGTGTTTCTTTGTTATTGAGGTTTTTATTTAATATCCTCCCCCTGTATAACTTTACTTAAATTTAAAATCTAATTCAATTTGTTAGCTAGGAAACTTAATTTCAATTCCATCAATTAGAAACCAAATCAACCTTCACCGCTATAATACAAAATTGACTGTGGTTAGTATGTAAAACCTTACAAATAGTACCCCACTATAAATTGAATATGTATACGAGTCGAGTATATACCCTTTATAAAATTTCGCCTAATGCAGCAATGTTTTCATCACATTGGTGATGGTGATGGTAATGGTTCTAGAAGTGAACCTCTGGCAATGACTTTCCTGCTTACTCCTGCCTGGATGTCCTCGTATACACTCATATAATCATTTCGAGCAATTTACCACGAAAACATGAACTCGCTATATACATATGCTTAGGCGATACAGTACTCGTATCTTTTAAAACTATACAAGCTATGAGCACGTTTTAAATGCGAAGTAAATAAATTTCAACAATTTCATTTTGGTATAGAATAAGCCCTTCAGGAAAATCGCGGGCGGTGAGTGGAAATAACTACATGCAAAGGTATTTTCAACTGATATTGTTTCGTTGGCCCTGACCAAAGCAGGCCAAGCCCGAACCCGAACCTGACTGTGTACGTTTTCGTCAGTCGGTCGTATACAAATACCTTTACCGGTTCCCCATTTCTCGATATACATAGGTATGCTCCATTTCATATTGTGTTGTTCGGGCGGCTTCAGGTTCAGCATCTGCATCAGCTTCAGAACTTTAGACCCCTGTTCAATTTTTTGGTAAACCACCAAAATGCAATCAATCGCATTGCATTGGCACATGTCCATCCACAAAGCCACCGCGTGCCCATTCAATTTGACAGAGATTCAAAAACAGATTTAGCTTCATATTCGAGGCAAACCGAAATGCGTTCAATTATATTAAATGAACATCGCCATCACCCATCACCATCAACGGCTGCGCCGGCAGGCCGGCTGGCCGCCCGTCCTGTCGTCAATAAACATATCTACTTTTTATTCTATACCTTCCCTTTTGAGAGTCACACCTGATGTCGATATGTGTGTTGAAGTTGCAGCATATGGAAGGCATTCATCCCCAACTCAACTCTCTACCTCTATAAAGATTGCAATTTAATTGAATGAATGTTATTTGATAAGTACCGTTAGATAGATGGTGTGAGTGTGTGAGTTTGTAGGCAGCCAAGCAGGTGTATACCACGTTCGAAATTTGCAAAGAACGTATAAAACGTGTAGACTGGACGGAACACCGAATTTCATCTAAAATTTTACACGCACAACAAGCTTCTAGCCCTATTTAGACTTAGTTATGTAGAATTGAAAGGGCTTCACCGCCCATTGCCGTCCACCTACCTAACTAGGTAGTAATTTTCTGTGTCATACAAAAGGTATTCAAGTATAGGCGGTAGGTATAGGTTAACGCGAATTCAATAAATCGACGTGGTTTATTGATATTTTCGATTGGAAATTTGCACTTTAAATTGCCCACAAGCCAACAGAATGGTCATGAAATGATTGCTGATGCTCTTTGGACGACACAATTGTGTGTGGCTTGATAGAATTTTGGTGACCGCCAATGTGTTTAATATTTTGTAATTCGCATTTGTAAGTGTTTCAGTGGTTCCAAAAATGATGTTTTGTTGATTATTATTAGAATCAAAATGCTTCGAGTCATGTAAATATGTATAATAATTCATTTAAATATTATTTTAACAAACCATTATGGTTTTGGTAAAGAGAATTTTATAGATTTTACAGTCATAAGTCATTATAATATTCATAAGCGCTAAGCATTTGTACAGTTAAACATCAAACTTCAAACAAAAATGTTCCATTTTTTAGCAGAAGTACCTAAACGTACTTCAATGAGCCCTGAACTTAGCAGACAGAACATTTTTGAAAAGAAGTCAATGATGGTCTGTGCTCCATGCATGATATTGCTTTTCATTGATGGAAGTTTGGGAGACATTGTAGAACAATTCGTTTCCAAAATAGGGTTTGGAGTTAACATTAATGGATATGTGGTTATTGATGAACCTGCCGGTATTGAATATAGATCAACAAGAGTGGTTTTGTCTGCAATCGGAAGATAATCTTCATATACATGTCCCTAGTTTGGCTACATTGGGATTAACCGGCCATATTCCAAACTTTTGAAAACCATTTATTACAATTGTGGCAGAACTTAAATAGACTTTACCGAACAATGCTCCAATCTAATAGTGGTCAATGTTCTTCCAAGTTGTTGCCTGAGCCATTTCCTTACTTTATCTCCATAATATGAACTAAGAGCTTGATAAAAGTAACACCCAAGCTTTGCATTTTCGATGAGTGCAATGTGGTGGGAACCACAGCAAGACCACACCATTGGCCCTTGCTAGGTCAGTGACTTCAGTGATTTCAAAGCTTTTAACGTGGCTGCCATGTCCATCTAAAAGTAAAAAAAAAGAGTTCTAGCTGATAGTCCTGGTAACAAGGCTTTATACTAATATTATTATTGTAATTTATTTTACTTGATAATAAAGAAAAAATAAAAAAAAATAAAAAAAAAAAAGAGGCTGGGATGCGACCCACACTGATAACTTCCCATCTCGTCTGTCGATTTGTCTTGCTTAAAAGTTTGTCTATATGTATCAATTTTTACCAAATTTGCGTACTATTTTTTGTAGATTTTATTTTTTTATGAAAAAACGGACTGTTGGATTTTTATAAAAAAAATTACTGAATATCGAAAACAATATTTTCTGTGAAATAAAATAAGTTTGAAGCCAATATTTTAAATTTTTGAAAAGCTATTTGATTCGAAAATAAATTTTTACCAAGTTTTAGTATTGTTTTTTTTTAGGTTTATTTTTTGTAAAAAAAACTGTCAATTCGATTTTTTTCAAAATTTTATTGAATATTGACAACAATATTTTTTGAAAGATTAAAGTAGTTTAAAGCCAATATCTCAAAGTTTTGAAAAGATATTTGAGTCGAAAATCAATTTTTACCACCTTTTATTAATTTTTTTTAGGTTTTTATTTTTTGTAAAAAAAACAGTACATTCGATTTTTTTCAGAATTTTACTGAATGTTGAAAACAATATTTCCTATAAGATAAAATAAGTTTGAAGCCTTAATCTCAAGTTTTTGAAAAGATATTTGAGTCGAAATTCAATTTTCCCAACTTTGAGTAATGTTTTTGTTTAGGTTTTATTTTTTATAAAAAAAACTGTTAGTTAGATTTTTCTCAAAATTTTATCAGATGTCAAAAACATTATTCTTCGTTGCACAAAATTGTTTTGGAGATGAAATCATATAGTGGTCGTAAAATTTTCGAGGTGACAAATTTTTTTTTCAGTTTTTTTGATTTATAAAAAAACCGTTAACTGGATTTTTTTCCAAAAATATACTAGTTTTGTATTACATTACAATATATAATATAAAAGTCTCTAGCGTCATTGGTTCATGAGATATTTAGGGTTAACCAAAATTTTCACCTTTTTTTTAAACTGCTATGGTAAAAAAAACCACCCACGCAATTTTCTTGAGAGCCCTTTCTGCATCTTTCTGCCTTATTATCTGTATAACAAAATTTATTTGAAGTCGATATCTCTTCTGGTTCTTGAGCTATGGAAGACGAAAAAAACGTAGTGAACGTACAGACGTACGGACGTACGAACGTACGTACACACGCAAGCACAGACATCTTTCTAAAAATCTTTTATTTCGACGCTAGGGACCTTGAAACGTCGAGAAATGTCAAAATTTTCAATTTGACAAATCGGACCCATTACAATAACTTCCTATGGGAAGTTAAAAACAGGATGATGTTCTTTTGCCCGTGGCCATTCATGAATTATGAGGTGTTCGATCCATGAGCTCATCTTCCTACCATAAGAAGCTGTCTTAGCCCTAACCCCTTTTCTTACCGTAAAAACTTGATTGAAATGAAATGTACAACTTTTCTGGGTTCTAGGTCTCCTCTTTTTAAAAATCTTTTTAAAGTAAAGGTTAGTTAAATTTTAATGGTCGATTTTGAATGCAACTGACACCTAAACGTCTAGTTTTGTTCTGCATTTCATTTGAAGTTTCTCAATTTCAGACTTATTCAATATAAGCCATGAGAAAGATACACAATCGAGCAACGCGTTCATGTTATTCAGGCTCATTACGAAAATGGGCGTTCAAATCAAAATTTATATCGTGCATTTCGTGACTTTTTTCGGTCAAATTTATCGTCAAAATGTGCGTACAATTGAAAAAATTGTGAAAAAAAAATCAAGCAAACCTGGTCTGTAGGAGATGTGATCACCAGAGCTAGCTCGCACAGCTCGTACTGCAGAACATTTTGCTTCTGGCCGCGATAATGTGGCTGAAGAACTATTGACCTCAACTTGTCGTCGTGCCCAATAATTGCACCTCTCACGCTCGTTGTTGATGAACATTATGCATAAAGACTTACATTTACTCGCTTACAAGGTGCAAATGACTCAAATAACTAAAGCCTCTTGACCATTTCAAGTGTCATCAATGGTCAGAATGGTGGCAAGAAATGGCAACAGTGGATGATCAATTTTTGAAGAAAATCATCATCATGTGATGAGGCACATTTAACTCTCAATGGATTCGCCAATAATCAGAATTGCCGCAAGAGTGATTTTCGAAAAACCATTGCACCCACAGAAAGTGACTGTTTGGTGCGGTTTCTGGTTTACGGCAGTATTTTTTCAAAAATGAGGCCGGTCAAGAAGTTACTGTAAATGGTGTTCGCTATCGTGAGATGATAACGACCTTTTTATGGCCCGAATTAAAATATATGAATGTGGAAGATATGTGATTTCAAGAGGTGCACTTTCCACACAACTAACGAAACTATTGATCTCTTGCACGACAAATTCAATGATCATGTTGTCTCACCTGGTGGCGATGTCAATTGGCCACCAAGATCAAGTGATTTCACACTTTTGGACTTGAGGTTTTAGTGGCTATTTGGTTGATATTTTGTTTCATATATAATTGAAATGAAAATAATTTGTGTTTTATTCAAAATCAACATCGGCCCTTAAAATTTAACCACCCTTTAGATCGACGCGCTTTGTAGCTTTGGGAAGCTGCCTTACAACACATTTTTTTGCTTTAGCGACTTAAACAGCGTATCGAATGTTATATAGTGTCCATTCTTGTCGGTTAGTTTTCCTGACATAATTGTGGACCATCTGAAATAATTTCAAATTGATGTTGGTACTATTATTTTAACACGAACAAATAGCAACATAACAAAAAGAAAACCGTCCATCCTGTCCCATGTCCTGTTTTGCAGTAAATTTTATTTATTTCAATTTAAAATGCATTTATTCAAATTTAAATAAATTTTGTCCTAAACTCAAATCTATTACTGAAATAACTGGATTTATATAAAATATATCTACTTACTTTTATATATAACCAATCGTGAAAACCCAATTTTAAAACAATTTTTATAACGAAAAAAAGAACTTGATTAATGATTACACTTCAAAATAACTTCAACTCAATGAAAAATCTTCTTTAAACAAAAACAAAGCCCAAGTTGACACTTTATTCAAAGGAGTAATACGAACTGGAAACTTCTCCCTCTACTTTTACTACTTCTTTTGCTTTTACTTCAACTTCTACTTTTGCTTCTATTTCCACCTTTACTTCTTTTTTTGTTTCCACTTCTTCTTATACTACTCGTTAATTGTGCCAGAAAGCATATTGAACACATTATTCACTCGCATCAAACTGACAGCTGTCAAACTGTTTTTTAAAGGAGTTTCCCAGGCTTCACACTTTGGGAAATTCAAAACGGTAATAAGTTTTCAAAAAGCCTATAGAAACCTAATCTAGAAAAGAAACCTAAATCAACCAATTTCAATCATAAAAAACTAGTGTAGTCTGCACCAATGGAAATTAATGCTTATCGACTTTAAGATCAAAATTACAAAACTCTTAATTCGTTCCCATCGATATTGCACCAAAGATGAAAATTCACACAAAATATGAAAACCATTCTTTTTCAAATGCTAATTCCTTTAAGTCAACTCCACTCCCCATATAATTTATCAAATCGAAAAACTTTTCTTTAAGCAATAAGAAAACAAAATTTGTACAAAATTATAAAAACAGTAAATAATTACAATCCAATTGAAATTTCTCATTTCACAGGGCAAATGCTAATGAAGTGGCTCATCTCATCATTTCAAGCAAATGGTCCCTCGCTTAATGAACACGAACTGAACATTCTTACGCAGCAATATTGCAACAATCTACTCAGCATTGGAGTACTGAAACAGATATCCAGTTCTGCCAGTCCAATCATCAACTCTTGCTCCAGCTCCACCACGTCTTCCTCAACGGCGACGACGATGACGGCGGCGGCAGTGGCAGCGGCTGTGACGACGACGACGACGGTGCATGGAGGCATTGTTGGCTCCACAACCACCACCACTACCACTGCCACTGCCTCTGCCAACCCCAACGCTACCAATGCCGCAACAACTTTGTCCGCCACCGTTACTACTGCTGTCGACAAAAGTGAATTGGAAACTTTCAGTGTAAGTTTATACCCCTACAATACCGTTTCATCGCGTTTCGTTTGCTTTCCCTTTTCCTGTCTCTGGCCCTGTCCCTATCTCTCATTTATAGTTTACACACCGACTCTCCGACATTCTTTGTTGCATCACACATCATGAATTTAGTTCCTCGAAATGAGATTTACGTGAAAATTTGTTGCGCACAGCAAAAAGTTCTCCAAAATATTTCTCACACTTAATTCGTGGCAAGTTTAAGTGTGTTACACACACATGTGACTTAAGGGCTTTTTTCAGGTTGGGGTGGGAATTCAGTGGATGCAGAACCTCCTACTACTGCCATCTATCATCACCATCACGAAGGAAGCCATAGTTAAATTTTTGCTTGCAAAGTAAATACTTTTCCGTGAGTACTGAGTACTCTATTCGATTTGAAATTCACTAGTTGGTTGGTTGGTTCGTTGGTTAGTTGGTATTGCAAGAAATTTATAACTGTATATTACAATTACCGGTATTATCATGTTTGTGGATTTCCACACTGAGCGAGTTTTGAATTTAAGTTTTTGTCTAAAAGTTTATATAAGAGCAAGGATAAGGATTAACGGGGGAAATATCTTTGAAATAAGGGAATTTGTTCAAGATAAAGTTTGTTAAATATTTATGAGAATTAAATTAGTTTCTGCTGCAACACAATGTCAATGTGCTGTGCACGTGTCTACTTTGTATTTTATGACATCTGTGATGTTTCGAAAAAAAAAACCGTTATATCTTTAGCGATACTGCATGACAATAGAGCTGATATGTGTCTCTCTCTCTCTCTCTCTCTGTTCAGAAACGTCAAATTCTGTTGGCAGGTTGGTTAAAGCTTTCATTGGCTGCGTTCAATCTCGTGTTGGATAGGGTTTCTTGGATAGGTGGATTTTAAGATACCTTGTTGAACGAGTTGGATAGCTGTCTAAAAAAAAAAAAAAAAACTTTCAGCTGTTCACAAAAAGCAGAGAAACATTTAAGCTTCGAAGTCAAAATTGTTGTAAGATAAAACATTTAATGGATAATTCAACTCGGAGGCAAATAGCTTCTTCATCGTCTATTATGTACAGAACATCCTCAAATACAACTACAACTAACATTTTGTATCTTTTTGTTTACCAACAAATACAAAAATCTGAAATCAATTTTCAAGTTACTTGAAATTCAACCATGTGTTGAATCAGCTGTTCTGTCAGATACCTAGGTACATACCCCAGAAATTCTTGGATACCTTTGGATTCCTTTTTTGACATCTCAGATGTTTTTGATCAGGTGTTATTTTACACGCAAATCACTAACAAAAAGGTATCCGGATACCGTTTCTGTCTGAGATTGAACGCAGCCATTAAAAATGTCTGTCATTAGACACAAATTGCCTGATTGGAATTGACAGTTGGGTATACGAAGAAAATGAAACACTTTCAGTGGAACGATTTTGTTCCCAAATGTGAAATAATCAGCTGTTCATTAAAAACCATAACCATAAACAAGATTTCTGGGTTCAATAAGGTATTGTTTTTAGGAGAAAAATCTACAACTGATAAGCTTCATTTTGACACCAAACATTACAAATTTAACTCTCTTAATAGCTTTTAAATCTTGAAATAAACTGATAGCAATAATTGGTCCCTAACAGACGTCGAATTGTTTAACAGGATTAAACGATACACCAAAAAAAAATGAATTTAAATGAAAATCTTTTGAGATTTTTTAACTTTCACTTTTAAAGCACCCTTAAGTCAATTAACTAATTGTCGATATGAAAATATAGCGGATCAAAGAGGCTTCCATGTTGCCCCAAACTTATTGTTTTATTATATTTTTTTAATGATTGTCACCAATAAAGGTTTTTACTTAAAAAATGTTCAAGATATAGCTACATATGACAGTATTTTTCGGAACATCCTTAACAAGAAAACAAAAAAATAGCTACTACGACACAAGTTCATTGTTTCCCATGACAAAATTTGTAGTTGTATTTCCTATATTATTGCACGAATTCCATCTTTAAGGTCTTCAATTGTGGAGCATTAACAATTGACATAGATTTTTTCTTTCACTTGTCCTTAAAGAAAAAAGTTTTAAGGCGTAAAACCATAAGATATCGGTGTCAAATTATAATAACGTCTTCAAGAAATAACACGGTCAGAAAATTATGATTGTTTCGTTACTTGCCCATCTTGTTAAAAGTAGCGTCTCGTTCACTTCAATACGTTTTAATTCTGATTCTATTTACCGTAACAATAACTGTCAACAATTTTCGAAAAAGTTTACAATTAAGCACATCAAACACCGACATGTTGAGGACGGAGAGCCTTTTAAACAATCAACGATGCTGCTTATAACTCATTATCATTACTGAAGAAGACTTTTAGATGAAAATTGGGACGATTTTTGATGCATGCAATGGAACAAGTTTGCAGGTGATCGACTACCTTACGTTGTGGTGTTAACTGAATTTTAAGAACTTTAAGACCTAAATCTCCAGGCAATATACAGTATAATGCCGTTTGTGGAAAGAGGAATCGACAAACTTGGGTTTTCGTCAATACTAAGGAACACACTAAAATTTTCTGTGGTTCAGTTACTTTTCCCAATAGCTTCATGAATGACGTCCCAAAAGTGCTTTCGAATTGCTACAATGCTTTTCATTCTTATTGAAATGGAACAAATTCAATACGTTTTCCAAGAATGTATCATTCCTATTTTAGTAATGGCGCAATTTGTACCTGTTAATGATCAAAAGACTAAAAAAAAGTAAAACATCTTATTGCAAAACCCTTTAGAACGCTAAAGCGTCATTGAGCAGTTGCAGCATCTTGGCTACTAGTATACCAAAAATATAGACAACATAGAAAAAATTATTGCGATCACACTTAGGCCCCTTTCACACCAAACGAATCCGAATCAATCAGAATCACTCCGAATCAAGTTGAATCTGATTCGTCATCTCCACTCTTTCACACCAGCTGAATCAACCTGAATCTATAAAAATCTTTCATCTTCTTTTTGTTTTCCTTCTTTTAGTTGCTCTCTCTCTCGTATGGTTGTTGATTCAAGACTGACCGGACGAGGAATCTGACAGGTTGAATCAAGTGCGACCTCAAATCAAACCTGATTGAACCAGATTCATCCGGTCTGAAGGCGGGAAAAGAATCCCTTCACATTTAAACGGAGCGCTCGAAGCCGAATCTTGGTCAATCAGATTCAACTTGATTCAGAGTGATTCTGATTGATTCGGATTCGTTTGGTGTGAAAGGGGCCTTACGTAGCTTTTTTCCAAGGTCATGGAAACACTGATTAATTTTATAAGCTCAAAAAATATCTCAAAGAGCGAAGGCTTCTAAATGGCCGTCAGTACGACTTTCTTTAAATCATTACAAGACGGCTGAGCTTCAAAAGCAATTGATAGACTTTAGTATCAGGTTCTCTTATCGAAAATTTGTGCCTTCAGTTTTTACGAATGCATCCTTCGTTGGATTAGAAATTACATTTCAGACCGTTCAATTGTATAGTAGTATAGTAGTAGTAGTAGTATTGGATGGATTCAAGTCTGAGCAATAAAAAATAAATGCTGGTGTACTCCAAGGCTCTGATATATCTCCAACACTCTTTTTCGTTTTTATTAAAGTTCTAATCTACTTACATGCTTCGCTAACAACGATGCCTTCAGCTTTTAATATTCGGTTTTAGGTTCAAAACCCTTCTCTCCGGATATGAATCTTCAACGGTAATGTATGATAAACTTATCAAATTCTGACCTTTGCAGCATTGTTAGGTGGGGAATCAAAAATCTAGTAGAATTTGATGCGTCAAAAAGCTCAATGCTGCTTACTGTCATGAAATAAAAATTTAGCAACCTTGCCACTATCCCGTGGCATGATGGTTAGTGCGTTGGACTGTCATGGTAGAGGTCCTGGGTTCGATCCCTTCCTGTGCCATCTAAAGTTTTTTTCACGGGTAATGCCTCTTGCGAGGAATTGACAAATCCTCCAAGAGTAATGATTGTTATGAAAAGTGCGCACACAGGAATGGTTGAGAGTTGTAAGTCACTAGGCCCTAGTTCTCCACGGACTGTTGCGTCACCCAATTTTGTTTTATTTATTGCCACTATCCATGAGTGACACTTGCATCAAGAATACTGAATACCTCGAAATTCTTTATATATGTGTATCTTAAAGCACCTATTGTGAGAGGATCACATATGCCAAAAATACCTGAT
Organism: Eupeodes luniger; assembly: GCA_951509635.1. NCBI lineage: Eukaryota > Metazoa > Arthropoda > Insecta > Diptera > Syrphidae > Eupeodes > Eupeodes luniger. The sequence goes on from OX608075.1 coordinate 40,835,953, forward strand.
CTGGCTGTTGTCTTTCAGACTTATTTAAATTTGTACATACGCCCAATGCTTGAGCATGTCCCTAATCTCTGGACTTATGCTCTTGCAACTTACTTAAGTCTTTTGGAAAATATTGTACGTTTAAACATTTACGTCACCTGAACACCGTCTTAGAGTTGCTTCTCACATACTTTTTTGCCGTTGTTTTATCGTATTATGCTCTAGTGATACTCGTGCCTTCAAAAATGCTAATCAGTATACCATCAATTTCAGTAGTACTATCAAGTACAGAGATTCAGTTTTCAGCTGTACTACAAGAATGTGGAATACTTTAACCAACTCAGTCTTTCCCAGCTATGCAATATTCACGACTTCAAAACCAATGTGCACTCTCTCTCCCTTTCCTAATGTGTGTCTTGGCATAAAAAGGGTACCAAACTGTTAACCAATTAACACAAGCACCAATTTCGCCAACTTCACACAACGTCCCTTATAATAAAATTCGCTAGAATTTTTGTATTCAATGCACTATTTATTGTGCGTTAATTGTTATTTAAAACCAAGCTCATCAATTAGACTTCACAGATCATATAATCCGCTAAATTCAAACATCCCCAGTTAGATATACTATTGCACCCTTTACCACACACCTATTCAAGATAATGCATCGATTTTGCGAAAATCTATTTAATATCGACCGAATTTTCGGTTAAAATCGCATAAGTGATTATGTGTGGTAATGGTGCATGACTTTCCTGCAATATAAGTCCACTTGTCAAGAATTCCCCCAATGACGACGACGACGCGTACACACTCACACACATTACAAGTATAAAATGTCCTTATAGATCTGTGTATAAAATGTCCCTTGGGCAAGCGACATGAGGCGACCCAAATATTGGTTGGCTCTTCCAAGGCCACAATATGGACCACTCGCTGTGATTATGTTAAAATTAGCCTAATAGGCCTAGACTATTGAGGCCTATGTACCTTTTCTAGGTATGTTCGTATGTATGTATGTCAACATGAAGGACTTTAAGCATAATTTTATAAGCATAGCTATACACAATACATACGTAACTATTGTTATTGAATAGTGCGCTATTGTGAAGGATTATTATTATTGAGGTGTGTTAAATGTGCGTTCATATTATTTGGTAATTGGACAGAGAAGTAATTTGTGCGTGCATTATAGAGAGATTGCTTTTATATAGAATGGGTATAGGTACTTACCTTCATTATTTTATTACCCGCATTTCGATCAGCACCATATTATCCTCTACACATCAGTATACTGTACTCTCGGGGAAATTTAATAGAGTATGTAGATAAATGAATCGTGCTGGGTGTTATTATATCGATTAAATTGTATTGAAGGAGCACTTTTATAATTATTATGTTATGTATATTGTTTTGAATAGAGATTTGTGAGATACGAGTATGTACCTTTACAATACTTGTGTATAAATAGTTTGTGTAGAACTATTATTTAATTGAATTTCGTTTTTTTGAAGAGTATTTTGAATTTCATATTCATACATACTTATGCTTAAATAATTATGTAAATTTAATAGAATTGATAATGATATGCTGATGTATACATATATTAAGTAGGTTAAGTGTATAGCATATATTTATTGGTATTAATGCGATTTACATTGTGTATATAGCGAGTGATTAGTAGCTTGTTCATCGAGTAGATACTCTTGTACGTCTACTTTAGAAATTGAGGTTAAAAATCATGTTTTATACTTTACACTTCAATTAATAACCCATTAGACACATTATTTACTTAAATGAGTTTATATGGTACAATTTTATAGTGTTTCCTGAAATTGAAGGTTACTTTTCGTGCAAAGTGGCATATCGATGGTTAAACTTCATAAACTCGTAAGCTGTCGTTGCAAGTTTTTCAGAAATAGAAAAAAATATCTTTACAAAATTGATTTAAAATTAAAGAAGGAGAATATTCATTAGTATTGTATTATTATTGCTCGAGAAGTCGGGATGTATTTATGCAGTACCTCGTAAGTAAGTCAATACAGAAACTCTTTACTTGTAAAAAATACTACTTAAAAAGTGACTTCTCAGATTAGTCGTTCGAAATTATTCGCACACCGTTGAAAGTTGTAAGTCATTAGGCATTGTTCTCAAGACGAGTTATTGCTGTTCATTTGAAAAGAAAGCAACGGCAGATCCAGGGGGGGGGGGGGGTTGGTGTCATAGGGGTCATGACCCCTCCCCCTGGGAGACAATTTGTTTGTTTTTTCGTAGGAGTTCCCTTCAATTCAAAACTAATCGTATTGCGTTAATGGATATGACCCCCATTATATTTTGAACTATGTATTTATTTTTTTATATGAAAACAAAATTTGTATATTAATTCCTTAAACTTCGTTGCTAAAAGTACTACTTTTAACTGAGGACTGGACCAAGAACTTAATACGAATTGAAAATTAAGCCCTATTCCAAAAACACAGCACAAATTCATCAACTTTTGACCAATGGACGATCCAGGGGAGGTCATATCAGCAATAAAGCTCAGTTAAGTTGTATATAAGTAAAGATTTCAACTAAAGATTTGTAAGTTATTTAACGACATTCAACAAAAAGTGGTTTGGTGTCAACAACTGAAATTTTTGTTTTCACGCAATTTAGAATTTGAAAAAACTTTAGTGCTTTTTTTCATAAAATTTATTTCTAAGAAAAAGAGCAAATATTCAGGTTCTTAAGAAGAAACCTTGAATAAGAGATCGTCAATTTTATATTAAGTTGCCTTTAAATTCCTGAAACTAGCCTTCAATTCCGTCTTATTTTTTTGACGCACATAAATTGTGAACATTGAAGTGATTTTTACCTACGACATATAGGAAGTAGGAACTATATGGCAAGTATTTCATTCGTTTAAAAAATTTGAGCTCGAGCTTTTAATCAAACATGACACTACGATGCTAGAAAATTCGAAAGAAGTTGGGCCCCCGATTCTGTCTGTCTATCTGTCTGTCCTGGCCCCTACAGCCCAAACCATTGTGTCGATTGAAATTAAGGTTTTCAACCGATTAGAGTAAGGCGTTTTTTTCATTTGCTCTAAATTGTTTGTTCTTATAATCTGGCTTCTTTCTAACGGGTGATTTTTTAAGAGCTTGAGAACTTTGTTTTAAAAAAAAACGCATAAAATTTGCAAAATCTCATCGATTCTTTATTTGAAACGTTAGATTGGTCCATGACATTTACTTTTTGAAGATAATTTCATTTAAATGTTGACCGCGGCTGCGTCTTAGGTAGTCCATTCGGAAAGTCCAATTTTGGGTAACTTTTTCGAGCATTTCGGCCGGAATAGCCTGAATTTCTTCGGAAATGTTGTCTTCCAAAGCTGGAATAGTTGCTGGCTTATTTGTGTAGACTTTACACTTGACGTAGCCCCACAAAAAATAGTCTAAAGGCGTCACATCGCATGATCTTGGTGGCCAACTTACCGGTCCATTCCTTGAGATGAATTGTTCTCCGAAGTTTTCCCTCAAAATGGCCATAGAATCGCGAGCTGTGTGGCATGTAGCGCCATCTTGTTGAAACCACATGTCAACCAAGTTCAGTTCTTCCATTTTTGGCAACAAAAAGTTTGTTAGCATTGAACGATAGCGATCCCATTCACCGTAACGTTGCGTCCAACAGCATCTTTGAAAAAATACGGTGCAATGATTCCACCAGCGTACAAACCACACCAAACAGTGCATTTTTCGGGATGCATGGGCAGTTCTTGAACGGCTTCTGGTTGCTCTTCACTCCAAATGCGGCAATTTTGCTTATTTACGTAGCCATTCAACCAGAAATGAGCCTCATCGCTGAACAAAATTTTCAAACAAACACATTTCGAACCGAACACTGATTTTGGTAATAAAATTCAATGATTTGCAAGCGTTGCTCGTTAGTAAGTCTATTCATGATGAAATGTCAAAGCATACTGAGCATCTTTCTCTTTGACACCATGTCTGAAATCCCGCGTGATCTGTCAAATACTAATGCATGAAAATCCTAACCTCAAAAAAATCACCCATTACAAGAAAACACATATTGTTTCAGAAAGATACCCTTCCTTAAACCGTTATTTTGTTTTTTAAGTTTTCTTAAAAACTAATGGACTGATTTCAATAATAGATCAAATTGATGATGATTATTTTTGATGATCAAAAATGTCATTATTTTTTTTTTATTTTTAAAAAAATATACATTTCCTTTAACATTCTCGATATCTTAGAAAGGGGTGAACATTTTTTAACGAAATTTACATGTTAAATGCATATCTATAAGCACTTTATTTATTGCTTACCAAAAATATTTTTAAGATAACATTTAAAAATTAAAATGATTTTGAAAAAAAATTAAATTAATCTAAGTTTTTTGAGAAATAAAATGGCATTAAAATTTTTGACAAAAACTTATTTTGCAGGTACATTTTTAAATCTTAAAATATAGGAAATATTTTTAAACAGACTTTTTGGAAGAAATTAGCAAGTTTTAGGGAACCAGTCGTGCATTTTATTTCTTTCAAAGTTGATTTTCTGTTGAATACAAAACTTAAATTAAATAAATCTACTTTTTGAGGTGAGTTTGGTTTAGATGTTCTAGAACTGAGATTTAAACACGAATTTCAATATTATAAATGTCCCAAAAACATCAAAAGTAACACTTTCGTTAAAATAATTGCTAATTGATAACACAATGAACGTTTCGTATCTTTGAATCTCTGGAGAACTGAAGTGAAAACAGATTCTAAAACGTTTAATTTGTGAGTGCCACTTTAATTTGTTTTAATTTAATTTTTAGAGAAATAATTATGAATTTTAAAGCACCTATTGCTAAATTAAATTCAAGAACCAAATATTTTTCTCTCTACAATTTTTAGGTTTTGTTGACTCCGTTAAGATAAAAATATTTTCCAGCATAAGCTCCAATCTATATTTTTGATTTTTAAAACAAATATTAAACATTCGAAACTCGATATCTTGAAAATGGGTCATAATTTGTTTACAAAATTTAAATATAAAACCTATAATAATAAACTCTAAATAACTGCATACCAAAAATATTTCTAAACTAAAATTGAAAAATTGTATACATAAAATGTTAATTTAAAAAAAAAAAAACGCTCTAATTTTTCAAAAAAAAAAATTTGGAAAAATTAAAGTTTTTGGAGAAATCAAATGGTATTTAAATTTTTGAAAACAAACTTTTTTTGCAGGTATCTACATTTTTAAATATTTAAATTCAGGAAATATTTTGAAACAGACTTATTTATGAGCAAGTTTGTGCGACTCAGTAATTTTTTTTGTTTTTTTCAATTGAGTTAATAACAATATTTTGCATACATTTTCAATATCAATTCTTGCTCCCAAGATTTTTAGTAGAAAATTAATTTTTATCAATATGAGTGCCATATTTTTAAAGGTTTTTATTTCTTATAAGAAAATATACCATTTGGATTTTCTCTGGCCCATTTTTGCAGTGCTGAGTTGTTAACTCCGAGTTAAATCCAAAGCTAGTTAATCTTGAATTCAGAGTAAACTCACGAACAAGTTTATTAGTGGAGGCTTAGTTTAAACCCCTTGAGTGGTATTAAAAACATATTTGGCTTGGGTCCATCCCAAAAAACCATGAAATTGTACAAGGTGTCCCTGTACATGGTGAAAGCTTAAGTGCATAACATAATTCGGTAACTTGTTTATATGTATGTACATATCTCACCCTAAATGGAATTTTCGAGCAACAGCTGTTTAAATGAATTTTTGAAAAATATCAGTTTTTACCCACCCACATATGATTTTTACTTACGACTTATAGAAAATAAGTAGCAAGTTTTGCATTTGTCTGTCTGTCTGTCCAGCCATAAGCATTGGGTCGTTTGACTTCAGATTTGGAAATTAAGGTTTTTAACAGGCTCACTTTAGGCATTTTTTTCATTTTTTAAGACTAAAAATAACAGTAGTCCCCATACAAATTTTTGCATATCAAAAATATTTTTTAACTAAAATTCAAAAATTTTATATATAAAAATTAATTTAAAAAAAAAACCCTCTTATGATTTTCAAATAAAATAAAATAAATAATTTTGAAAAATTAAGGTTATTTTGAGAAATTAAATGGCTTTCAGATTTAAATCAAACATAATTTTCATTTTAGTCTTTAAAGAAGTATTCGAAAAAATAAACTTGAATAACAAATATACAATAGGTGACCTTTTTTGTCTGTTAATTTTTTGGTTAATTTAGTGGGCTTCAGGTCAAACTGAAATAAATTTTTTGTGTTTGCTACGTTTCGCCCATGTCTATGGACATCTTCAGACGAAATCACAAATTACATTTACATAAAATTTACAAACAATTTTTCGTTAACTTCACACAACAGTTACCAGAAAAACTTGTGTGAATAATTGGTGTTTTCTTATTTGAAAAATGTTCTTAAAATAAAAGTGGAAAAACACTTTCTGAAGGGGTAAAAATTTTAGCTCAGGTAACCCCACATTAATTTAGCATTGAATGATACTGTCAATAGTTTTATTGAGTATAATAAATAAGTGCACCATTTACCGTGAACAATTCTCACAGAACTTAATAACGCAATATCCGTTTTCAAATACAAAAACATATTAGAAGAAATATTAGTTGTCAATTACACACGGCGCGGCGGTTTCATTTTTGAATTGATTCACCTTTCTCTTTTTTCAAAAACCACAAAACATTGCCTAAGTTGATTCATAAAATAAGAGTTTTTTGTAGGAGGGAAATAATAAGCTGAAAACAGTTTGATGTGGTCGCTTTTTCATGATCCACTGTGAACGCAAAGAAATCTCTTAATCCTTTTAACCCAACCATCAAAGAAAAACAACTCAGTATTATTACACTTATGGTATATCAGTAAAAACCTCTCATCACTAGAAGTCCTTATTTTATGTATCAATTTATGTTCCAAACTCGTTGGTCCAAGAAAAACTATAAAAATTATCCTCGTACATGTGTATAAGTATATCTTCAGAATAACTTCAGTTATCCTTCAAAGAAAAATTGAATTCAATTGGACCAGTTTCAGAAGCAGCACAAAAACACCATCACCTGTCAGCAATTCTTCTAATGCCAACTAACAAACAATCAAACGACTTATAGCCTCCATATGCTACTCAATTTTAAAACTTTCCTCAGACATAGAGTCTTCTCGGTCATGTTCTTCTTATTTCTACTTCAGGACCAGGACCAGTTCTAGGACTCAGGATAAAAAGTATACATAGGAAGGATTAAGGTTCACTCCTCCGATGCCGTTTAAAGTGAATTCAATAGAAAATCTCTCTTCTTATATACGAAAAGCGATTATAGTTGTTCACTTTTCTTTTTATTTTTATTTCATAAATTGAAATCGATTCTCTGATGTCGTGAGTTCTTCAGAGGGTGTTTTTTTTTTGTACTTATTGTAATGTGAAACAGAAGAAACTCCTAAGTGGCTTGGATTTTTATTTACAAACAAAATAAAAATGTAAAGATTCTCTGTAAAAAGTATAGAGGATGTCGAAGTTGACGTTCGAGTCAACTTGAGTTGAGACCTTATATCTATATTTTGTTAGCAACCCTTTCAGCACACCCACTAAGTTGGCTGGCTGCACGTGCATTCAGGACTCAACTTTCAAACACCCACAATGACATTGAGTGGTTGTTTTTATTTTTCATTTTTTAACTCATGCAGCTTTTCCGTGCAATCCAAGAAAATGAAGTTTCAGCAGTTTTCCCAGAATTGGAAAACTTTAAAGTGAAACTAAATCTCGACTCGAACACAAACAAAAATTAAAAAAAAATAAAATAAAATAGAAAAACAGAAAATCCTTGTGACTTGAAGGCGAAGACGAAGACGCAAGGCGATGAAAAAAGGATGCTATCGTTCAAGTTTCTAAACTTTGGAGATTTGGGTTGAACTAAGATGACTTTGTTTGAAAGGACCTAAGCGCACACACATCGCAATGGGATTGGATTGAAGCTCTTGCAGCTCCTCCATATCACCATCACCATGGTGAATGCAGGATGCTGCTGCTGCTGCTGCTGCATCTCACTGATATCACTCTAGCAGTTATGGTCACCATTATCGTCCCTTATTTACAGTGTCTCGTTGTTGTCATCATCATGGTCGTCTTAGTCGATTACCCTGGAGCAATCCTAAGAACAAGTTTTCTCAGATGATTCCTCCGTTACACCCGTGCGTCGCGTCATTCTAGTCTTCCTCATCGTCATCGTCCATAGAGAATGTACGCGTTACACTCAAAGATTTGTTGTTTCTTTTTGTTCTTCAAAAAGTTCATTCTGTGTGCAAGCCTTTTTGTATGGACTGGAAAAAAGGACAATTGTGCGGTGACCGTTTCTCCGGTAAAAAGGAAACAAAATGACAAGTAACACACTTATTTGTACGAGTATGTATGTATGTATATGTTTGTAGAGATGACATCAGTTTCAGTTAAATTGAGCGTTTTAGATTGAAGTTGTTTTGTGCAACTACTGACACGATTCTTGAAAAGTGACTTAGGTTATATGGAGGACATGTAATGCCCAGGAAAGGCCAAACTTTGTAAGATATTTAAGTTAGTTTTTCCTGTTAACTGAGCGTGCATGAGGGTTTTATATTTTCAAACGAAAATGGAAGTATTGTATTGTGTGTATCCTCAATTTGTTTTGGCAGATGCATTTAAGGCCAACATTTTATGACGGTCGTTTCAGAAGTAGGTTAAAAATAGACAGGTAAAGGTATATTTAAACAATTGCCTATTGACAAGCTTAAGCCTTTTTAAAACTTTAGAATTGCCCTTCAACCTATTTGGGAACCACCCATGGACAAATTGAGTTTTGTCAAAAGTTAAGTAGGTCAGAAAGAAAACATTTGTTTAATTACTCGATTAGGACAAGTGAAAGTCTCCTTTTAACAATTGCAATCTAATATATGTAAAAAAATACAAAATTAAGTTGACCCAAAAGCTGAGGGTAACCATTGACAAAGACGGATGATCGCTAAATTGGATATTGGGAGCATCTGGAAACTGACCCTAATTTTCATTTAAATATCATCATCAGCGATAAGGCCTATTTCTGGAAGAATAGGTATGTAGGTACGTCTGTACGTCTCTAATCGTCTTGAAAAAAATGTAAATCAATAATAGAATCCCCATTTCTTCGCTTTACCTCTTACTTACTTACTTACTTAAGGTGGTGCCACAGTCCTGTGTGAACTAAGGCCTCACCCAACAAACTTCTCCATCTAGCTCGTTCCCTAGCTAGATGTCTCCAGTTTCGGGCTTCAAGTTGGGTGAGGTCACTTTCCACCTTTACCTTTTAGCTCAGGTAAATTCCTAAACATATGAATGAAGGCATTACAACAGCCTTTAATAAGGGGAACAAGTCCGACATTAATATTTGCAGAACAATCTCCAAGCTGACTTGAATTCCAAAGTTTTTCGAACAAGTTGCTTGTGATATTTTTTATTTCAACTGCAAGAATATTTTATGTAATCAACAACATCGTTCTATGCAAAAATTATCGACAATCCTAATCTACTCGCATTTCTGCATAAGTACTTAAAATACCCTATAAACAAGGCTCATTGATTATTCTTAAGCTTTTCAATTTTCTCATAGGTTAGGTTAGGTTAAAGTGGATGTCCGTGATGGCGCCGCCGCCGCCGGTTGTCTGCCCATTGTGATACCACATGAATCTTGAGTCCTTCTCTTGAGTTCAATGATAGAAATTGGAGATCCTTACTAAATGAAAGACTAATTACGTTAGTGTCTTTGAGATTCTTAAGATCATTATAGAAGAATTCTCCTAGGAAATCTTGCGTTTTTGAGGTAAAGCAAGGCATGTACGTATATATTCCAAACAAGTGAAGAACTGTTTCTTCCTCTTCCTCATCCACACAGCTTATTATAGGCTGTAGCCGGTTAGGACACCGATTATCGAGCTTATATGCAATCTGCTTAGAGGTATCAAGCACCTTGAACGCCCTATATACATATCTAGGTTAGTCGAGATATTTTTTTTTTTGCCTGACAAGTGGTGATTTTAGTCCACCTGATGTTGATTTTCTTTATATCGTCTTGTCTTAGCAAAAGCTTAAACGTAGGGATTGGTATGCCAGCATCATTAGCCAAAAATGGTAGAATGGGTAATACTGTAACATTTTTGGCCCGGAGGCGGCGGCACCCAGCAAAGGTGAATGTTAAACTGGTGTGACATCTTCATTAAAGAAGGTCGACAGTTATGTACTGTTATAGAGTTTGTAAAGACAGAGTGCATGGATTTAATGGCAGCCTAACTATCTAAGAGAATGCGGGTATCAGATGTTGATAACACGTTTACTTTAAGCCAGAACAAAAATCCTTTTATGCCTGCCTGAAACACGCTACAGTGATTGAGAAAGCAGAAAGATAGACTTAATTTTAGTCGTTCAGAGTGTACGCCTCCACTAACTCCCTTATTGGTTTTTGATTCATCTTTATATAGAACTGGATTGACTCGACTTCCAAAAATGTTCTATCCTATCCAAAAAAAAAGATCTGGAGGGTTAATAAATCTGGCAGTTTCTATCCAACTGTATAGGGGTTTGTGTGCTTTGGGATTTATTCTAAATAATTAAGAACTACGAAGTGGCCAATACTGTTTTAAGTTTTTCCCTGAATTTCTTCTTACCTTTAAAGTACGAGGTGTGTTCAAAAAGTACCCGGAATGTTTAAATTTCTCGGGTCTAAGTATGATGCAATTTTCAGCTATATTCACTGTTTACTTTGTCTGTGGTAGTTGCTAAGGTTCGACGTGTTTTTATGAGCTCAGCGATTTTTGCTGAAACTGCTGAATTTTGACCAAAAAAACAATCGCATGAACATCGCTCAAGAGCTGTTAAATGACGTCAACGACGATCCAAGTTTGCTTGAAAGGGTCATAACTGGTTATGAAACATGGGTGTACGGTTATGATGTCGAAACCAAAGCACAATCGTCCACCTGGAAGCATCCAACGTCAAGAGCGAAAAAAGCACGTCAAGTTCGATCAAATGTGAAGGTTTTGCTTACTGTTTTCTTCGATTATAATGGCATAGTGCATCAAGAGTTCTTACCACAAGGTCGTACAATTAATAAGGAGTATTACCTTGAAGTTATGCGACGTTTGCGTGAAGCAATTAAAAAAAAAACGCTCCGATTTATGGAAAAACAATTCATGGCTTTTGCACCACGATAACGCACCTGCTCACTCGTCGTTGCTTGTTCGTAATTTTTTGGCCAAAAACAATACCGTAGTCATGCCCCAACCTCCATATTCACTAGATATGGCTCCATGTGACTTTTTCCTGTTTCCAAAGTTGAAGAGACCCATGAAAGGACGGCGTTTTTCCTCGATTAAAAAAATAAAGGCCGAATCGCTGAGAATGCTCAATTACATATCAAAAAGTGAATATCAACAGTGCTTCGAAGATTGGAAAAAACGCTGGCATAAGTGTATTATATCTGGGGGGTACTACTTTGAAGGGGACCACATCGATGTAAACGAATAAATAAATATTTGTTTGAAAAAACGAAAATTCCGAGTACTTTTTGAACACACCTCGTAGCTCTTATCGAGTTAATTTTAGAAAAAATTTTGATTTTTTTTTTTGACAAAACAGGAGTTCCGTACGGTAGTCACTTAGGGCCACTACTCTTTATCTTTTGTGTAAGATGCAGTCAAATATAAATCTATGCGCGGTTAATATGAACATCTTCAAAATCTCTAAACGATCGTATAAAATTTTGTTATTTAGTTAAAAAACAATTGGCTAAACCTTAACCCGATTAAATGTCAGGTTATGTTAGGTTAGGTTAGGTTAAAGTGGCTGTTGGTTTGGGACGTCCAACACACTTAGACCAAAGTATGGTCCGTTGTGATACCACATGGATCAGTTAATCAGCTTAACTCGTTGAACCAATTGGAGCTTCGAATGAAGCGTAGGAGACAAGTAATGTCTGAATTTTTTAGATCACTGGTATCGTTAAAGTAGTAGTCTCCAAGGTGGATTCTACGTCTTTGTGATAAGGCAGGGCATGTGCACAGAAGATGAGAGATTGTCTCCTCTTCTTCTTCGTCCATGCAACTCCTACAAAAATCATTTGCAGGGGCTCCGAGTCGAATAGCATGTCTTCCTATTAAGCAGTGCCCAGTCAGGACACCTATAACGTAGCTAATGTGCAATCTACTCAGAGAGATTAATTGTTTTGAGCGCTTGGCGCTAAGATTAGGCCAAATTCGTTTAGTCGCTACACAGGTGGTGGTGTTATTCCACCTGAAGTTTGTTTTCTCTATGGTATCTTGCTTTAGCATGAGTTTACATGTAGCTAAGGGGATACCTATGCTAGCATTGTGAGCCAGCAGAGGTAAAGTTGTTCCGCTTTTTGCAAGTTCGTCAGCTTTGCAATTTCCTGGAATGTCTCTATGGCCCGGCACCCAGAAAAGGTGAATGTTGAACTGTGTAGCCATCTCCGTAAGAGATGATCGACAATTAAGGGCTGTTAGTGAATTTGTAGAGACAGAGTCTAAGGATTTTAACGCAGCTTGGCTATCCGAGAAGATGCGTATATCATTTGTTGATATTACGTTTTCTCTAAGCCAGGATAGGACTTCTTTTATAGCCAGGATTTCAGCTTGGAACACGCTACAATGATCGGGTAGACGAAAGGAGAGACTTAAGTTAAGTCTATCTGAGTATACGCCACCACCAACCCCATCCTCCGTTTTTGATCCGTCTGTGTAAAAGTTTATAGGACCATCGTCCAAAAATGATGTATTCTCCCAAGAAGACCTGGGAGGTATAGTCACTTTGAAGCTATAGTTGTTGAACTGAGGATGGGGTATGGTGTAGTCAATATTACTATTTATAGTTCTGAACGAGTTCAAAATAGTGGTGTGGCCAATTCCATTATTGATCCACAGAGAGGAGGCCTGAAGCCGTATGGCAGTATTAGCGGCCGTTTGCTTGCTGAAAAAGTCCAGCGGTATTAGATGAAACAGAACATCTAGTGAAGCGGAGGGGGTGGAGCGAAGTGCTCCTCCCATACACAGGCAGGCTGTTCGTTGGACTTTGCTGAGTTTATCGCGATTTGTCGCTGTATCTAGCGCCGTCCACCATACCACTATTCCATGAGTAAGGATCGGTCTTATGACCGAGATGTATAGCCAGTGCGTAATTCGGGGCTGTAGGCCCCATTTATTACCAATGGCCTTTTTACAGGAGAACAGGGCTACTGTGGCTTTGTTTATTCTCTCTTGAATATTAGGTTTCCAACTTAATTTCTTATCTAAAATGAGACCCAAGTATTTTGCTTGATCAGAGAATTTAAGTGGTACACCGTTTATGAGGGGAGGGTCAATGTGTGGGACTTTGTATTTCCTTGTGAAGAGGACAAGGTCGGTTTTTTGAGGGTTAACACCTAGTCCACACCGATTAGTCCATCTGGTGAGCTTATTTAAAGCGTTTTGTAAGAGTTCTTTTAGTATATTGGGATGTTTACCCGTTATTGCAATAGCAACATCGTCCGCATAGGCAAACACTCTGTATCCCTCTCTTTCTAGAGTAGTTAGTAATTCATTTATTACTAAATTCCAGAGGAGAGGGGATAGGACACCACCTTGTGGCGTACCTCTGCTGACACCCCTTTGTGTAGTAAAATCGCCCAGTTTTGAATTGATAATCCTGCTTATCAGCATCTGATTGATCAATTCGCTGATCGACTTATCTACCTTCAGAGATGTCAATACACGTGCAATTGCAGATGTGTCGACATTGTTAAATGCACCTTCTATGTCTAAGAAGGCAACTAAGGTGTACTCTTTATGATGGAGGGAATATTCGATTGTACGTACTATACTGTGTAGAGCCGTTTCAACTGATTTCCCTTTGTTGTAGGCATGTTGAGCCTTTGAAAGGAGGGACTTATCAATACTTTCCCTTAAGTAAATATCGATCAAACGCTCAAAAGTTTTGAGAAGGAATGATGATAAGCTGATGGGTCTTAAGTCTTTAGGGTTAACGTGACTGGATTTTCCAGCTTTTGGAATAAAGACAACTTTAACTTGTCTCCAAGACATCGGGATGTATGCCAAATTAAGGCAACCCTTGAAGATGTTTTCTAGGATGGGTATTAGAAAACTTGCATTTTCTTGCAGTTCGGCTGGAATTACACCATCCGGACCAGCAGATTTGTATGGTTTAAAGCTGTTAATAGCCCATTTGAGTTTTTCCCTAGTGACTAGACCTTGTGGGGGTTGTAGAGTATTGTCACCATTGTTAAATGCAATATTATTAATAATATTAGAGCTACCAGGAAAGTGGACGTCTAGTAGCAAGTTGAGCGATTCTTCGCTTGAATTGGTCCAGAGGCCAGAGGCGTTTTTCAAGCAGCTTGGCATGATTGGATTTTTGGAGAGGATTTTGCGCAGCCTGGATGCTTCGGAGCAATCTTCCACGTTGTTACAGAAGTTTCTCCAAGACGATCGTTTGGTTTTCCTCAGTTCTTTTTTATAAATCTTCAGTGATTCTTTATATGAGTCCCAGTCAGACATGTCTCTGGAAGCTTTGGCTCTGTTAAAGAGTTTTCTGCATTCTTTTCGAAGTGGATCCAGCCCTGAGTTCCACCAGTGTGGCTTCTTTTTACCTCTTACTTGTATAAGAGGGCATGCAGTATCTAGAGCTTTGTTTAGGGCTAATGTTAGATTATTGACTTTGTCGTCAAGATCTTCGATGTTGGAGGGAGTATTAAAAAGTTCAGGTTTTATTAAACTATTTAACGTTCTCTTATATTTTGGCCAATTTGTTCTTTTCAGATTTCAAAAGATCGGTTGGCAAGGTGGTTCATTTATAAAGTCAAACTGGATGTATCTATGATCAGAAAAGGAATGATCTTTAGATACCTTCCAGTTTAAAATATTATTATTAATGAATTCGGAGACAAGAGTTATATCTAAAACTTCTTGTCGATTTTTAGTAATAAAGGTTGGCTCATTACCAACGTTACTTACGAGTAGGTTAGTGTTAAGAATATAGTCGAAAAGAGACTCACCTCTGTCGTTTATATCCGTGCTACCCCATACTGTATGGTGGGCGTTAGCGTCACTACCGATGATGAGGCCGATGTTGAGCCTTTGTGATTCAGCTATCAGTCTCTCCAGAGTATCTCCCGGGAGAGGGCCAAGATGGTCGTGGCCAAGATACGCCGACGCCAGCCAGAATGTTCCTCTGGCTGTTTCCAGACTTGCGGCGGTGGTATCTCGATCGCTGAAATTAGGGAGTAAATATACATTTAGGCTGCGTTTTACTAATATGCAAGATCTGGGTTCATCCTCACCTGATGCATACAGCACGCAGTATTTGGGAGTCCTGATTCCTCGAACAATGGATTTAACAATCCAGGGTTCTTGAATCAGGACGATATCTTCATCGCTGCTGGATAAGCGATGTGCCTCGGCCCCATCTTTTTTGTAGACCCTTAGCGTAATTTCATCAAACCCAAACCTAATCACACCTTTTGATTGCGCCAGAGGAGAAAGGGACTCTGCATTGATGATCACAATTGCACCTTTATAGGGTCCCTTTGCGTCCTCTAGTTTCGCAACCTTCCAGTTGTGAGTAGGAAGGGTTGGATTGGAGAGCCGGATTACCTTGAGAACGTGGTCAGCTTCCTTGAATATGGCCGGAACCGTGATGCGAGCTCTTGGTCTGCAAGGAATGTCTTCCTTTGCTACAACCTCGAGCTTAGCACCAGGCCAGACCTCTCCAAGTCGGCTGACCGCCAGCGTCAGTAGGTCGCACGACCTCTGATCATCACAGGCCATCAACTTGATGTGTCCCTGATGCCAGCCGCCATCTTTTGTGATGGGCGGTGGTCCCGGATTGTCAGACATAATGTCTATAAAACTGAAGGCCAGCTGACCTTTGGCCAATGTCCAGTTTTCGGCAGAGATCGTGCCATCTACATCATTTCTGTCGATGATCGCGACTACCATTTTATCCTTCAGAACGTCACTGAAGGACATTTTTGCCTTGCGAGGGTCGATTGAAGTGCTGATGTTTAGCACCTTGGGGCGTTTAGGTAGTGGAACACTACCTTCCATGGACCTTTGTCGCTTCGACGTTGAGTCTTGGCTGGTCTTTATATTATTTTTGGCCAGGAAATTCTGGGCCCAAGCTATCTTAGCGTCATGCTGAGAGTTTCCTCCAGCGCCTAGTTTTTCACCAAACGTCTGGAGAATCCTCTTAGCATTACGCAAGTCCCTGTAGTAGGCCTTGGAGGGTCTAAGCTTACGCCCATCTCCCCCAGGACCTTCTTTAGGAGCCTTTGCTTTGGAGGTAGAAGGACCTGGCATCACAGCCCTGCTACCTCCGACTCGAGGTGTTGACGATTTGAGAGGTTTACTCTCAGTGGTAGTAGAGGAGCCGTTCTTCACAACTGCCTCACTACAGGAAGAAGGTAATTTTACCGGATTATCCGATGTTCCACTGGCGACAACAGGGCTATGAGTGTCCACAGCCATGTCAGCACCAGTGGAAGAGGGATGAACAGCAGACAACTTTGCCGTCGTACTGCTGGCCGGTACAGCAGACAACTTTGCCGTCGTACTGCTGGCCGATATTGTTTTTTGGTTTTGTTTTGTTTGTTTTGTTTGTTTTGTTTTATTCATTTGAAATCCCACGAGTAGCGGATAAGGGGTGGTCCATCTGTACAGAGATCCGTGTATACAGATAAGGCTGGTTAATCCGGAGGTCGCCAGGTATCCGGATACTCCGTTCACGACTGAGCTAGTTTTTTAATTGGGCCCTCAGCCTGGCTGATCATCGGCACGGGTCGTATAACACCTTAGATCCAGCCCAATTGGGAAGTTTAAGGGAAGGATATGTTTTGAGAAAGGAGAGACGAACAGCAATTAAGCCATAAGCGTCCCAGGAAGGAAACTAGGCATGACAGACAGTTATACACCATACAGTCAGGGGGTGAGGAGACATCAGCCAGCATAATAGCACAGATCTGACGGAGGAGGGGTTATGACTTTTTCTAGTTCGATTTATTATGAAATATTCCAGATTTATACATAGCTTCTTTAAAATACTCGATTTCACGGATCATATAAATTCGATTGTTTGTAAAGCCAACTCAATGTAGGATTTGTTAAAGAAGGCTCATCGAAAGAATTTCAGGTTCCTTATATTGCTCCCGCTCTATATTACACTTTGGTTCGCCCCCATGGAATGCTTTTACTATTCATGTTTTCCTTCTCTAAGCTAGACTAAGTTATTCACAGTGGGGAAATGAAAAGATTCCAATACCTCCTCCTCGTTTGTTGTGTGGATGCACCCATTGACTTATGACCTTTTAGGATAGCAATCAATGGATGTGCTGGAGGCCCACTCTAAAAGTTATCTTGATATTGCTTCGGAAATATTCGGCCATAATATATTTCTCAAACCCAACAAATGTCAAGGAATGACCATCTGTTGGTTGCAGTTTCGATGAAAACTTTATGTATTTTTAAATTACCTAAATTGCCCAAGTATAAATCAATGATTCGGATGAAGTAGTAATCCGTTTTTGGCCAATTTCTATGGCATTTTATTCATTTTGAATTTCTGACATTGACTTTGATTGCTGTTTGCCCACTAGAATTCAATCTTTGTAGGGCTTAAAACAGCATGTTTGAGTGGTATAGTGTTTTGCATGCTACCTGTCCGAAGAAATCGAGTGGGGTTAATGAGAAGAATGTTTTGAGGTTTGTGATGGTTGGAGTAGTCCTCACACAAGCTTTGTTTTATTTAAATTTAGAATTAAGGAGCGTTTAATGAGTGACCCGTTGTATTACCAATAAGAGTCCTAGAGCAATCTTAAGTCTGAACTTGTATGAAACAAACCAAATTGTTAATTAATTTCTTCTTAACTGGATACCTATACCTATAATTATAAATTGTTAATTAAAGCTTAACAAAAATAAACTATCAATCAAATCAACTATCGCACCAATGAACTTGCAAGTTGCAACAAACAGCTGTCAAAGTGGATAATTGTTTTCTGATTAACAAACAAAAATGTGAAACAATTGTAGATATTCTCAAATAAGTTCAACTTCATTCCACTTAAAATAGCAACAATTTCCATTTCAAAAACCTCTTATCAGCAAAAGTTTATTATTAATTTAGGTCGGAGTCATTAAAAAAAAATATAAAGCAATCTAAACCTAGCATCACATTACTTTTGTCATGCATCATCTGTTCGTTGCACATTTTTATTGAAAAGCTGAGACACTCGCTCTTCTCATGCGTTCAATAGTAAATCTATAAATGTAATCGCTGAAGATTTCCAACACTTCATTTTTTATATTTCCTTCTGCGTGAAGCGTGAGTTAACAATAAGTTTAATTTATTTGTGTTTAATTTATTTTTGTTTAGCCATTTCAAATGTATCAATGGCGATATACGGAACTACCAACAACTTCTATTCCAATGACACCTGGCAAACTTGATAAGGAATCAGCTTGGCCCTATTGCAGTACTCCGGCTAGTAGTGTTGTTCGAGCTTCGAAGGGATTGCAAGTTGACAGCCCTATTGAGGTGGTAACCGCTGAGCTTCGTAAGGCTATTCTCGATTGTAATAGTTTGAATGAAGTACATGGAGTGATTAATGAGTTGCTTGTTCAGCAACATCAGGCTACACGACCGAAATCAAAACGATGTCTTCCACTTAATGAGGTGCTGAATGCCACAGAAGTGACAATTTATGAAAAAGACGCAAAGGATGTGTCGAATAGCGAGAAGCAGAGGGATGAAATTGGAGTTCAAACGAGTGTTCTGGAAGACGCACAATGTGATCTTTGTCAGAGATGTCGTGCTCAGCTCAAGACGCCGCCGAAGGGTGGAGTTGACCAATTCGTTCAGACGAGTTTTAATGAGACGGATGTGTCTGTCCCTAAGGGACCACCAGCGTACGTTCCTCCTCCTCCACCACCACCACCACCTCCTCCGCCAATTTTACAAAGTGCCGGACCAGCTCCACCACCTCCTCCTCCACCACCAATGCCAGGAATTAGTGGTGGTGGACCACCACCCCCTCCACCAATGCCAGTTCAAGGAGGTCCCCCTCCTCCGCCACCTCCGCCGATGCCGATGTCCAATGCCCCACCTCCACCACCGCCCCCACCAGGAGTTGGACCACCAGCTCCACCTCCTCCACCGTCATCATCAGGAGGACAGCCACCTCCCCCTCCTCCCCCTGGTCTCCACTTGAACACAAACATTTCAACGCCACCGCCTGCACCAGGTGTTCCTAAGACTTCAACACCAACTCCATTTCCAGCTCCACCTACCGGTTGGTTTCAAACCAATAGTAAGTTTGTTATCCATTACTTATTTTGTTCAACTTGTATGACTTTTTATTTTCTTTGTATCTTCTAGTTCTTCGGAAAAATGCAGTCAACCCTCCTAAGGCTATGAAACCTCTCTATTGGACCCGGATCGTAGCACCAAACCCAGTTAAAACAGAAGACGTCTCAGATGGTGCTGCCAACAAAAATGGCTCAAAAGAGCTATGGCAAGAAATCGATGAAACTAATCTCGACAACATCGATGAATTCACCGAACTCTTCTCTCGTCAAGCAATTGTACCAAAAGTTAAATTGGAAAAAGCCAAGTCTATTGTGAAGACGGTAAAAGTTCTTGATACAAAGCGTTCTCAAAATGTTGGCATATTCGCTCGAAGTTTACACTTTGATATTTCCGAAATCGAGCATGCAATTTATCATGTTGACACTTCTGTGGTGAGTTTGGAAATACTTCAGCATATCATGGAAATCAAAGCTACCAGTTCGGAATTGGAAATGATAAAAGATGCTGCCCAAGGGGAAATACCCTTGGATTCGCCGGAAAAGTTCCTTCTCAAAATCGCACAAATCTCATTCTCAGCGGAACGTATTTCGTGTATTGTCTTTCAATCTGAATTCGAAGAGGCAGTCTCATTGATCGAGAGAAAGCTGAAAGTTGTTAAGGATCTGTCAAATTTCTTGATGGCATGTGAGGATTTGAAGCTGGTCTTCTCGATAATTCTTACTTTGGGCAATTATATGAATGGAGGGAATCGAACGAGAGGTCAAGCTGATGGGTTTACATTGGAAATTTTGGGAAAACTTAAGGATGTTAAATCGAAAGATTCTAAAACAACTTTGTTGCACTTTATTGTGAAAACTTATATAAGTAGACGGAGAAAGGAAGGCACAGCGTTACCAGAGTTGTTGTTACCCATACCAGAACCGTCGGATGTAGAAAGGGCTGTGCAGGTGGATTTCGATGAAGTTAAACTTCAGATTATCAAACTGAATGAAAAATTGAGTGGTAAGTTATTTTGTTTATTTCAACTAATGCGTTGTTTAGAAGCTATTGGTGGTCTTTGCTAAAATCGCATCCGGTCAAAAATAATGCAAATGTTGAATACAGCACCGAAATCGCTAAGTTGACAGCAAATAACATTATCGCTTACTTATTTTTAAGCAACAAAATATGCTCAAATTCGTTTTAATAAGATTTTTAAGAGTAAAATGGTAAAAAATATTCAAACTAAGTCTAAACGCCACTAGGCAACTTAAGGTAACTCATCTGCCAAACATTAGTTTTTTCCTAAGTTTCTGGCAACTTTTTCAGAATTAGCTTGCAATTGACCAATGTTGAATAGCTTTTTTGTCAACAACTTCATTTGTCATAAAGGAAATTTTAAATACATTATTAAACTTTAAAATGTGTTCTTTATTTTTTTCAGCCTGCAAAAAAACAACCGAAGAAGTTATACTCAAATCTAGTGAGAATAATCTTCAGCCTTTTAAGAAAAAAATGGAAGATTTCATTGAAGTAGCTGACAAAAATGTTGAAGAACTACGAAACCTTTTAGAAGAATGTCAAGAGCTATTTATCGAAACAATGCGATTTTATCATTTCATACCGAAATCAGGAACCTTGGAAAATTCCACACCTGGACAGTTCTTTGATTATTGGACAAATTTCACTTATGATTTTAAGGACATTTGGAAGAAGGAAATCGCTTATCTGTGGAATGAATTGTAAATATTTGTTTGATATTTTAAATTAATTGATTGTAATTTTTTGAATTTAAATATTTTTTTAAATTTAGATTGAAAAAATCAAAGGAGAAACAAACTGCAGCATCAGGATCACGTTTAAAACCAATGAAGATGAGACCTGGTGGATTAAAAGACCGATTAATGAATCGACTCAAAAAGTAGACTGAATAATAATATAGAATTAATTAATGTATTTGAATTTATTTTTTTTGCTTTTACAAAATCTTGTTTCGTAGACTCAAATATAGAAATATGGTTAAAAATCAACAAAAAATATAATTAAAATATTTAGTTAGCTACTTAAAAATACATACATGTTATTTATTAATTAATCATTGTTAACAGAACAAAGGTTTGTAAATAGGATAATTATTATATATTATTAATTAATTCAATATACCTACTGCTATTCTATGAAAAGGTTTTGAGTTATTATTTTTTCAATCATTTTGTGTTGGGAACAATTTAGTATAACTTAAAGTTGCTAACAATCACAAAACACAATTATTCTTAGAATTTACAAGACTGGCATAATAGATATTGACTGCTAGTCGATAAATATTCTCATACAAAACCCCCTTATTAGTGATTACACCTCTTTAGCTATGCTTGCGTTCTTGGCGGGCAAAAACATAATTAATTTTCAAACGCCATCTGTTGTTTCTTTCCTTCAAAAAGCGGTCTGTCAAAGCAAATGAGGACATAAATAAACAAAATACAAATACAACGATCAAAAGATTCTCCATATTTTCGTTGAGTCTACAGAAGGGCTAGTTAAGGAACAGATGACACCAACGCGAAGTTGGCTACCAACAACCCATATTTAGTAGGTCAATGGTTTACAATGCGTAGGTTATGAAAAATTGTAAATGATTGCTCTTTTTAAATGATCACAAAGTAGCAATTGAACGCTTACAGAAATGTATACATTTAACTTTGAAAAGCAACAAAATATAACCGAAGTTTTGCAAATTTCTCATTAATAAGTAAACGCCCTAAAACATTTCATGAAACTTAAGCAAACGCTCTAAAACAGTTCAGGAAACTTAAGGACTGTCACTTTTGACATTTTAAAAGTGAAAACTACGCTTCAACTACGCATTACTAAATCCACTAGAAAAATATGGATTGTGGTCGAAATACTGTATGAATGATAATACTGTATTTAAAATACTGCATCTCAAAATAATGTTTTTCGAAATACTGTATGTACAAAATACTGTATGATCAAAATACTGCACCTCAAAATTCTGTATTTCAAATTTGGTATTTCAAAATGCTGTAAATAAGGCTAAAAAATAAAAATCGTTTTGACAATTTTAAAAGTGTGCACTTTTTTACATTATTAAAACGATTTTTATTTGTTAGCCTTATTTACAGCATTTTGAAATATAGAATTTTGAAAACACAATACTTTTTTTAAGAAAACATCATAATAATTTTTCATTAGCATAATGTTCTAATATACTGCTCTTGAGCAATAACATATGTATGTACCAATGATAATTCATAAGTCTTTGAAATAATAAAAACAAAAACAATATAAATGGTATCTTCTTCTTAATTTCTCTTTTTCATTTTCTTCTTCTTCGTTATTTGTATTTCTCTCACATTTTTACATGAATTGTTCCTAACATAATCAACAATTGCATCAAACTAATTGATCTGTCAAAACTTCACATATTATACAGTATTATGAGACACAGTATTTTGACAATACCGCATTTTGAGGCACAGTATTTTAAATTTACAGTATTTTGAAATACAGAATAATAACCATACAGTATTTTAAATTTACAGTATTTTGAAATACAGAATAATAATCATACAGTATTATGACCATACAGTATTGTACAGTATCATACAGAATTTTGCCCGTACAGTATTTTAAAATACAGCATTTTAACCCGCTCCCGAAAAATATTAAACATTTCTCAATGACATTTTAAAACAACTAAAACACTCTGGATCATCGTGAAGTAACTTTTTGGCCGAAATTTGTATAAGTGGTGCTAAAATTAATTTTAATTTAGAAGAGAATCGAAACCAGATAACTGACAATTTTGCTCCTGTATTGTTGAAGAAAAATAAGTTTTGTTGTTACGGAATTAGGTCCTTCAATAAAAAATTCGAAATAATCCGAATTTTAATTGAAAAATCATATACAAATGTGGAAATCAAAAAACCACTCTCTTAAGAGTTATTTCGATGTTGAATTATTGCAAGGTATCAGAAACCTACATGAGAAGTCTAATTCATAATCTTTCGAGTTTGGCAGATTTTAGATATAGGACCACTTAGTTCATTTTTAACAATTTTCAGTATTCGATTGAGACATCATAACTTTGTTTGTTAAATTTCATTGTTTGTTAACGAAACTATCAAGCACCTGACAACGTTATGTGGACATTTTCAAGACATTTTAAATAACAACATAACAGAATTATCTCCAACTTTTTGAACACTTCCATAATCACTTAAATTCACTTTTCATCTTACTGAATGCGTCCATTTGTTTGGTAATAGATTTTTACTTGCATGTAGTCAGCTGTCAACTGTCAAAACACAAAAACGTCATAAATCTGAATTCAGGATAAACGTGCAAAAACGAGATTTTGCTTTAAAACTTTTCGTGGCTCTTGCGCTGCCTCAATCATTCAATTTTCCAATTTAAATGCATTTAAAAAATAATACAATCTCAAAATACATTTATTCAATTGCAAAGTTATCAATCTCGTGAAGGAAGTTAGTACCATCAAATATCATTCAATCAATCAAAGTAAATAATTCGATAACATTTTTCTTTTGTTAGATTTGTTTTGTTTTAAAATCATGTCTCGTGTTACTCGCAACAAACATGTCATGAAGGAGATGATGGACGATGATTTGGAGCTTCCAACGGCGAATCAACAAATCGTTCGTGTGACTAGCAGCCGAGGTAACAATCTCCTAGAAGTCGAGGGCTCAGATGATGCAGAGAAATTCTTAGTTTCGATGCCGACCAAATTTCGCAGGAATGTTTGGGTTAAACGCGGTGATTTTGTTCTAGTCGAACCGATCGAGGAGGGAGACAAAGTAAAGGCAGAAATCTGTAGAGTTCTGACACCGGAACATGTCA
The DNA here is from genome assembly GCA_951509635.1 of Eupeodes luniger. Classification (NCBI taxonomy): domain Eukaryota; kingdom Metazoa; phylum Arthropoda; class Insecta; order Diptera; family Syrphidae; genus Eupeodes; species Eupeodes luniger. The sequence continues at coordinate 40,860,206 of OX608075.1, forward strand.
AGGAGTACGAGAAGGCCGGCATTTGGCCGAAGAAGTTCACCAAGAAGCGTGAGCACTCCGAAGAACAACCAGACGAGGAAGGTGGCGATTGTTTCATGGTGCGTAACCTGAACAGGCCGCAGGAGACTGAGAGCGACTCTGAAGATGAAACTGACTCGTCCTCTGAGGAGGAGAATTAAAAATGCTTCAGCTATAATATAGGTGCTTTATTTAATAAACAAAAAATAATTGTACGTACAAAATTTAGGGAAATACAAATTTTGAAATGAATGTGGCGACTTTTGGAAAAGATTTGAATGAACTTATGTAATTATAGAGCAAATTATCCTTTAAAACGAAAGGAGCCTCTGGGCCGGTCAAGCAACCCGAACTTGATGTCACAGACAAGAATTACTCGTTTTTTGTTTTAAGATCTATCCCTGTCGATAGATGTCTTTGCTATGATTCCAAAACTGTACCATCATGTTGTAGCCTTCGACATCTAAATCTTGATTTCCACCAAACAGGATAACCTAGAAAAATGGAATTGCATTTAATCGATGCACTCACATTTCTGGTCCAAAAGAACCAGAACCAGTTTTTCTTTTTCAACTTACCTCTCTTGCACGAATAGCATCAGCTCCAGCAGGAGTTCCAATTATTTCAACCCAATCGGATGAGCGAGCACTGATTGGCTCTGGTAGGGTGACCCGCACGTCCAGATCATCGGTAGTTTTGGCTCGAATCGATAAACTGCTACTTTCGGATTCTATTTTCACGAAGAGACTCACGGTTTTACCGACAAAATTTCGCAACATTGAACCATTTACGGGAGTACGCACTTCGAAAGCCATTTTTAATTTTAAATTTTATTGTTTTTAAATGGAATCGAAAGGTTGTAAAAAAGCAATTATTCCTGTTTTCTTTTATTGCGGATGCGGTTAAACGTTAAATGTGGATGGATGCAAAAATTCTTGTTGTGCTGTTTTTTTTTTTATTATGACTCTGTGGTTTGACAGTTAGGCTTGTTTTAAACTGGCGGGAATTTTACCTTTAAACTTGGTTTTTATGGACGCATTCAGATGGAAATTGTTATACCCAAAGGTCAAGTGATCGTGTCTTTTATGGTTGATTTACATGTATCTGCATTTGATTTCTGCTTGGATGCTGTTAAGCATCTTGCACATGAGCAACGAACTGCGAACTGTGGATGTTCGCTTATTTTGACTGTTCCTTTCACATGAGCTTTATTTCTATTCGCAGACAGCGACGAATTGTCAACCCTTTTCTCCATATTTTCCTCAGCCATGATCTTTCACACAAAAACAAAACAAGAGTGGTATAATTTTGAGGTTAAGTTGAGCGCGAACAATTTATTCGTTGCAGTGTGGGTGGTATGTGGAACGCGAATAGAGTTTGACAGTTCGTAGCAACACACTGCAATTCGTTACTAACAAATTGTTTTTACAAAATTGTCTTGTTTTAGAGAACAAAATGCAAATTTTATTATCCTAACATTATTGTCAATTGGTTTCTTATAATTTAAATGTGTTTTTGTTTGGAATTGACGTTTTGAAATATGTGAAATCACGTTTATTCGTCCATTCGCAGTTCGCAGTTCGTTGCTCATGTGCAAGGCACTTTAGGTTTTTTTATTTATATCATTAGACTTTCGTGAAGACTTGCGACAACACTTGACTGTCAAAAAGTTATAACATTTTATAGGAAGTAAAGAGGAGTTAAAAGTGATAGCGTATTCTTCCACACTTTCGGATTTCCCTCTACTTTTCTGCATTATGAAGATGCAAATCCAATTTTAAGCTTAAAAGCCTTTATTATTGTAACTTTAAACTCATTATTTTATTATATTTGCTTATAATAGAACAACACTAACTGGGCCTTTAGAATATAAGTAATCGAGTTCTCATTGTTAAAGCTAGAAGACTCCTTGAATAAAGGAACAAACTAAATAATAAAGTAATCAAATCTTAGTGTAATTCATTTCGTAATGTCAAACTCAGCTGTCAATTTGACATTCATGACAATAGATCTTTTAACAATCGAACAAGACTGTAAGATTATCTAAACTAACTACAGCATTGGTTATCAAAACGTAGTCTTTTCTCGTGAATAACGCGATGATTATGTATGATCGTCCCGAGTAATCGGTAAAATTGTAGAGAAATTAAAAGAGAGTCGAAGCATTACTGATGATGATACCATATATGTGGCCCAAAACCCACAAGTGATCGAAGAGATGCTATTGCATCCGCACAAAGCGACGGTTTAGTGTGCCTTATGCTCGAAAGATCTCAATTTTTAGACGGTTACAGTTGGTTTGGAGAAATATGGCCGAATGAGCAAAGATTTTTTTGACCGATGATCGAAGGTCATGACTTGGGCAACAAAGTAACTATAATTATGGCATTATTGCTTGGTAACGTAATTTTTTTCAATTTACCCCTAAAAGATCATGTGATTAGCTCACCTTGAGTTACATGGCCAATATTAAACAAAAACACTCATATCGAATAACAAGATAAAACCATCATCTGCCAAAAATAAAATTCCCAATAGCGCTTCTTGTGGTCCTAAGGCCATTTAAATCACTGAAATGGCACTTTAATTCACCACTGTGAAGTGTATTACACGCCATTTACCTGCTAGTAGTCAACTTTATTTTGGTGTCATCTTTTCCTTAACGTTACTAGCACTTTTGAAGGTTCAGCGGAAATATCGAGAAATTTTTGTATTTTGTTTATTTGCCAAACCTTATAATAATAAATGTCCTTAGTAACTTTGACCAAAAAAAAACATTTTGAAGCAAAGAAACAGCAGAGGGCGTTTGAAAATAATTATAATTTTGTCCGCCAAACCTATAAAAAAGCAAGCATAGCTAAAGAGGTGTTTGTATGAGAATGAATATCTACTAGCAGTCCTTATCTAGAATATTAATGGGACCTATGACCGTTTAAATCACTGAAATGCATTTTAATTTATCACTGTGTCCATAACAGTATAATTTTTATCAAATAAGCTTAAAAATTTGTAAGCGAAGATAAATATACCCGATTAAATAGCGAACATGATAAGTCTTTTTGAAAATAGAAGTGATTTGTCGTGACGCACGAAATAACTTACCTACCTACTTAAAGCGGGGCTACATTCCATACGGACGTGTGCCTCAACCAACATGTATCTCCAGCCAGCTCGGTCCCTAGCTATCTGTCTCCATTTCCGCGCACCAAGTTGGTTGAGGTCTTCTCCCACCTGCGTGCGCCACCTGTGCCTCGGTCTTCCTCTACTGCGCCGTCCCTCGGGATTGGATTCGACAACCTTCCGGGCTGAAGCGTTGATATTCATTCGTTCTAAATGATACAGTCATCTAAGTCGTTGGACTTTTATTCTTTAAACCAAGTCAGTGTCGCTGTGCAGCCCTTACAGACAGAGGGGCTTTGTATTTTCTCCTTCACTCTCCATCTATGCAGATGGGACCAAAAATCACCCTAAAAATTTTTCTCTCGAAGCATCCTAAGACACTCTCATCTTTTTTTGAAAAGGTCCAGGCCACAGCGCCATAAATGAGAACCGGGATGATGAGTGTCTTATAGATGGTGATTTTAGATGCTCGAGAGAGGACTTTACTTCTCAATTGTCTTCTAATTCCAAAGAAGCAGCGATTTGCAAGAGTTATTCTTCGTTTGATTTCAGCGCTGGTGTCGTTGTCTGTGTTAATAGCGGTGCCTAGGTAGACAAAGTTCATAACTACCTCAAAGTGACGTTTTGTCCAAGACGTCGTTGTTCAATGTCCTTTTTTGATGACAGATTATACTTCGTCTTGACCTCATTGACCACTAAACCCATCTTCTCTGCTTCCTTCGCAATGCTCAAAAACGATCCACTGACATCACTCTTTGATCTTCCAATTATGCCAATATCATCAGCGTATCCGAGCAATGGGATAGTCTTTGTGCCTCTAGTGTTGAAGATTGAGTTTAGCACAATTCTTTCCAGAACGATGTTGAAGAAGTCGCATGACAGTACATCGCCTTTTTTTAAAACTTTTTTTTGACATCAACTACATTATTGAGATCTTTTCCTTGATAGAACAGCGTGCATTTTCAATCGTCATTCTGCACAAACAGATAAGTTTGAAAGGGATGCCAAAACTAGACAATGCTCTGTAGAGCTCTTCTCTATAGATGCTGTCATACGCGGCTTTAAAATCGATAAAGAGATAGTAGGTATCGATTTGAAGTTCTTGGGTTTTTTCCGCACGAAATTATCGTTATTAAATTTCGAAACTGTCAAATAGCCTGAATACATTCATTTTGAAGCTAAATTCACAACCCTAGTGAATCGAATACACAAACCCATTGCCATTATAACAAAATTCCAGTATAACACATAACTGTATGTTTTCACTTATTTGACAGTTCCAATTTTCTGTTTTGTGTGGGGAAAACGAAAAATCAATCGTTGATGGAATATCGAATGAAATGGTTTTTATTTGAAAAATACGAAGAAAAGAAATCAGTTTTCTTCATAAAATAGTGAAAAATTAAATTGTTTATAAAATGATTTACAAATAACAACATGCAAGTTAAACAAATAAATCAAAATAGTTTGAAAAATCAAAAATTCACCATGGAAAAAGTTTAAATGAAAATTTTTTGCAACTTACTACTCTAAAGAGAGTTTCTCGAGCCGAGCCGAGTCGAGCCAAGTCGAGTGAATTGATTTTTCTACCGTGTCCGTGGTGTCCCAGTGTGTGCATATATTTTCTTTTATTAATAACTTACCAACAAAATGAGTAAGTTTAAATAATTTAACAGATTGACGATGTGTTTGAAATGTGAATAATAAAAATTCCTAAATAAAGAAAAAGTTATTTATTTTCAAGAGAATTTAGCGTAGGCAAACCAAACCAAACCAAACCAAACCAAAACCACGCAACGCACTCAGTCAGTCTCAGTCCTTTGAATTTTTAATGAATGCAATTTTTTGTTTACTCCCTTTCTACTTCATGAATGGCATGTCTCAAGGATGCTTAAATAAAGGACGACATTCACGAAAAGATTATTACACTACAGCGGCGGAGTACGTTCCAACCATAAATGTAGTGAAAGTGAAAAATAGACTAGTTAAGTTTCCAAGTATCTACATCCTGCCAAAGCCAATTGAAAAAAGCAAACATAGCTATATTGTTTGCAATTTACTTGCAATTTGATTGACGTTGTGTCCTTAAAGTGTGTTGAGGAATTTCTGCACAGTTCATCGGTGTATTGTTATGCAATTTTTGTGTCTAGACAAGGAAAAATAAAATACCTACTGCAGTTACATTGCAATAATGGTGCTGATTGGAATTGAGGACTTATTGGGAAGGATTTTCAAATATAAAACTGCACTTTACTGTGTTCTTTTATTGGTCATACCTATGAGGTCCTTAAATGATGTTTTTAAAAGAGGAAACAACTTTCTTTTTTCTGTACAATTACCTAAGTTTTAATTCTTTGAATGTAAATGGGAAGTTTTTAATTTTGAATATAAAAGTAATATCAATAACAGTTTTTGAAAAGGGGTTTTTGGGTCATTATAAAAATTGATAAGACGTGACTAGACAACGAAGAGTCGTTTGCTTACACAAATTTTATACCTTCACTTCATTATTTAACTTGAAGACATTTTATTTTATTTCATTTATTTATTGGAAATAACAAAATTTTGTTGAAACAAGACTAGTTACAATTTTAAAATTGAATAATATAATTCATATAATTTAAAGTATTTAAATGCACCTTTTAGAGCTTTCTTAATTCTTGTTGCGTTGTGGATATCCTTTTTAGGGCGTAGGAGAGAGTTTCACAGCTAGACTGAGTTTATAAAAATTGACGTTCGTTTCGATCAAACTTATAAGTTCATTCTTGGGTCTCATTTTGGATAAGAAATTAAGTTGGAAACCTAATATTCGAGAGAGAATAAACAAGGCCACAGTAGCCCTGTTCTCCTGTAAAAAGGCCATTGGTAATAAATGGGGCCTACAGCCCCGCATTACACACTGGCTAAATATCTCGGTCATAAGGCCGATCCTTACTTATGGAGTAGCGGTATGGTGGACGGCGCTAGATACAGCGACAAATCGCGATAAACTCAGCAAAGGCCAACGAACAGCCTGCCTGTGAATGGGAGGAGCACTTCGCTCTACCCCCTCCGCCTCACTTGATGTTCTGTTCCATCTAATACCGCTGGACATTTTCAGCAAGCAAACGGCCGCTAATACAGCCATACGGCTTCAAGCCTCCTCTCTGTGGATCAATAATGGAATTGGCCACACCACTATTTTGAACTCGTTCAGAACTATAAACAGTAATATTGACTACACCATACCCCATCCTCAGTTTAATAACTATAGCTTCAAAGTAACTATACCTCCCAGGTCTTCTTGGGAGAATACATCATTTTTGAACGATGGTCCTATAAACTTTTACACAGACGGATCAAAAACGGAGGATGGGGTTGGTGGAGGCGTATACTCAGATAGACTAAACTTAAGTCTCTCCTTTCGTCTACCCGATCATTGTAGCGTGTTCCAAGCTGAAATCCTGGCTATAAAAGAAGTCCTATCCTGGCTTAGAGAAAACGTTATATCAATTAATGATATACGCATCTTCTCGGATAGCCAAGCTGCGTTAAAGTCCCTAGACTATGTCTCCACAAATTCACTAACAGCCCTAAATTGTCGATCATCTCTTGCGGAGATGGCTACACAGTTCAACATTCACCTTTTCTGGGTGCAGGGCCATAGAGACATTCCAGGAAATTGCAAAGCTGGCGAACTTGCAAAAAGCGGAACAACTTTACCTCTGCTGGCTCACAATGCTAGCATAGGTATCCCCTTAGCTACATGTAAACTCATGCTAAAGCAAGATACCTTAGAGAAAACAAACTTCAGGTGGAATAACATCACCACCTGTTTAGCAACAAAACTAATTTGGCCTTAGCGCTAGGCGCTCAAAACAATTAATCTCTCTGAGTAGATTGCACATTAGCTACGTTATAGGTGTCCTGACTGGGCACTGCTTAATAGGAAGGCATGCTATTCGACTTGGAGCCCCTGCAAATGATTTTTGTAGGAGTTGCATGGACGAAGAAGAAGAAGAGACAATCTCTTATCTTCTGTGCACAGGCCCTGCCTTATCACAAATACGTAGAATCCACCTTGAAAACTACTACTTCAACGATACCAGCGATCTAAAAAATTCTGACATTATTTGTCTCCTACGCTTCATTCGAAGCTCCAATTGGTTCAACGAGTTAAGCTGATCAACTGATCCATGTGGTATCACAACCGACCATATTTTGGTCTAAGTGTGTTGGACTTCCCAACCAACAGCCACTTTAACCTAACCTAACCTAAGTTCATTGACATAGATAAAGAAGAATAGAGGACCCAATATCGACCCTTGAGGAACATGGAACAAAAAAGTTAAAAAATTAGACAAACAGTCACTTATTTGAACTACTTGTTTTCTGTTGAACTTGCAGAAAAATTAAATTGTTGATTTTTACACATAAAGACATGGTTGACAGTGTCAAAAGCCTTAGAAAAATCAAAACAAGACTAAGTAAGTTACATCGTCCTTATACAGCGTTTGTCTTATTTATTCAGTCACGCAAAGGAGTGCTGTTGTACAGCTTTGCTTTTTCCGGAAGTCAGATTGTTTTGGAGTGAGCAAAGAGTTTGCTGTAAGATAAGCGTTGATTTGTTTCTAAAAAAAAAAATTCTCAAACAATTTAGACAAGTAGGGTAGAATTGATATTCAGTCTATATTCAGTTCCTTTGGCATTTTTAGGAAGTTGTATGATTTTTGTTGTCTTCCAAAGTTTCGGAAAAACTTTAGACATCAAAAGAGTATTAAATGCATAATGTAATGTTTGGCCAGCAAAATTGGCAAAATCATTTTGAAAAATGTAGGGTTAATATTGTCCAGACCGACAGCACTTGACTTCACAGAAAGCAGACTTTCAACAATATGAGTAGCAACCACAGAACGAAAACTGAAAAATTGAAACTAGGGTAATCTAAATGTTCCCTAACCGAAATATTTTCCGATGAACTCGACAAAGGCGAGGTTGATGGGACTGAGATACATGATTAAGTTAACATCCACATCGTTAGCAGGCATATTTCTTGCCTTACCAATACCAATGTTACGCAGATTTCTTTAGAGTCTACGTCAATTAAATGAAGAACTCAGTTGATTAGACATATTCTGGGATTTGGCTAAACGGATTTTAGCTGTAACTTTGTTTCGCAACGAATAAAACAAGCGTCGCAATTCAGTTAACCGTAAACTGTGGTTTATCATTTTGTCTTAGAATTTTAGTATAGATATTAGATATTATTCCAAATAGCTGGAATAAATTATGCTTGTATTTTTATTATTAATATTAATTAATAAAATTAATATTAATTTTTAAAAATGAGTTGAGTATAAGGTGGCAAGGTAGTTCGGATTCGATCATGGTAGAAATCTTAAGCAAACCTTCCTTGAACGGACTCCGGTCTATTTATATGAACCGCATAGTATATAATACATAATAATATAGTCAGTATTGTCAATAAAGGTTAGTTCTTACACTTGTCAATACGTAAAACTAAACCATTAATATTGCACCATTCCCAAAAATTTTGAAGGTGTTTTTGTAACAGATAACAGTCTTCAAACATACATAGTTGAACAGGGTATCGGATGGCAGATTTGTGTTTTTAAATACAATAATTTTAAAAACTAATAAACGGTGTGGGGGGGGGGGGGGGTAGTGTGGCCTTTGGAATCAGTGATCCTGCGGATTTCTCAGCCACGATGTTGCACTGGTCAATTGAGCCATTTTTCAAGAGTAACGTTTGTGGGTGCAGGGGTTCTGCTCAACGAACGCTCCACGGCCAGGCCCAGTCGATCTTCAATGACTCCCAAAAATATTGAGATGGTTGAAGAGAGTTTGCGTGAAAATGCAAGACTTTCGATGCGGAAAAGGGCAGACTCACTGGGATTTCCAAGAGCGATTATTCGTGATATTTTAAAAAAGGATCAAATCCTTCAAGGACTCAAAAAAAAAGATTTTGTTTCACACAAACATTTTTGTGGGCTTCTGTGGCTTCATGTACCCATAACCCTCGACTGAAACACCAAAAGCCATTGCGTTGCCCCAGGGTAACTGTTTGTTCCCATGCATGGGATAATTGGAAGTTAATCCATCGGTTTCATCGCACACGTGTTAGCAATAGGATGGTGCGGCTGCACACACGGCTAGAGATTCGATGAATTTTCTTCAAGAAGCTTTCCCTCAAAAACTTATCAATCGCTTTGGGGACATCTCATGGCCACCGACTTAACCCCAATAGATTTTTTTATATGGGGCTACCTCAAAAAGAGAGTTTACAGCAACAGTCCCCGAACTCTAGTGAACCATAAAGAAATCATTCGTCGAGAAATCAGCGCAATTGAGTTAAGTTTACTGCAGCGTGTGGCGCGTAACACGAGGCTCTGTTTTGAATAATGCGTGCAACTCGAAAGAAGACATTTAGATGACATAATGTTCAAAAATTGAAACCCGTTTTATAAGTCTGTCGTTTTAATTATAGAATTAACTTAGACGGAAGATCGTTAGCAAATTGTACAAATAATAACGGACCAATGTGACTACCCTGAGGTACACCAGAGTAAAAAATAAAACATTTAGAACATTTACTTTTAAAAACAACATTATATAACTTGTCTTTAAGATATGAAGATATCTATAAAATACAAATGTTTTGCTAAAGTCAGTAAAAATTTGTTTTTTTTTTAAACCTGTCAATAAAGAATGTTGTTAACTTTAATAAATTTGTTACTGTGGATTTCTTTTGTCACATACAATAGTAAATCTACGTAATTTCCAATGATCTTAACTTATAGTTTGTTTAACTTGTCGCGCGGAAGTTGTTGATGCTTTGCTTTAACATACATCAATCGCAATATGTTTGGATGAAATAAATCCTAAATTCTTACAGTTGCTCCCTCCAATACTTCTAAAACACATAACTCATATTTTCAATCAGATACTAACTATATCTGGTGAATATTCGGTTTCCTGAAAAAAAAGGATAAAATAATTCCAATACCTAAGTTGCAATACTACTCTTTCTGTCAAAAGTATTCGAAAAGAGTATTGCAAGTAAGAACAGATGCAAATGCATTTGATTAGTAACAATTTTTTAAGCTCCGCTCAATCCGGTTTTCGTTTTGGAAGTAGTTGTAAAACTGACCTCTTACTTGTTTTTGACGGCCAAGAACTCGACGCAAACCGACCTACGTTCCTTACGTTGTTAGGCTTCTCAAAAACGTTCGACACAGTAAACCATTTTGTTCTCTGCAACAAGTTGATGTAATCTTTTGGATTTCCTTCTGTAGCTTCTTCACACTTACATAGATAGTCGTCAGCAATGTGTAGCTGTTGGAAATGATATTCCATCATTCCTGTAGGTGTTCCGCAGGGCTCCATTCTCTGTGCTCTTCTTTTTGTTCAAACGAAATTCCTCATGTAACAAAAAGTGGTGATGTCCATATTTTTGCTGATGACGTTTAACTTAACCTCAGTTCTCAACTATATATGATAAGCAGAGCTATTGGTAAGAAGGATTGTACAGAAAACTTAATTTCGTCAGCTCGCAACGAAAATTATTTTATTTGATTAAGATTAGATTTTTGATTTGTTGTATTTTTTTAAATTCTAACATTGAAAGCTGTTATTTAGTTTTCTCAACTCTTCATTTTGTTTTCGTTTTCAAGATTACAGAAAATTTCACAACCGTAAATCATTAATGATATTAAAAGTGTTTTTGCAAGCAAAGTTCGCATTTTAAAAGTTGTGAAGTACTGCATTGCTCACAGCATCCGGAGAACTTAATACGTCTTCCCTACTATTTAAACAATGTGATTTTTCAAAGCTTATTATTTACCGATACCAACTTTAAGTCGTGCAGCTTTAATTCTTATTGTTGTTGATTTCACGTAGTGGAGTAACAGAGGCCCAATTGCTGCGAACTTATAATTCACGGTGATGGATAACGCTAGCCGACACAACTGCTATATTGTCCTCAGTAAGCGTTTTGTTTAATTAATCTCCAACAATGTAGATTTGGTGCTGATATCTAGTCCCAATAGCCTGAAAAGCCCCCTCAGTAGGTTGATTAAACTGACCATAAAAGCTTCTCACTTGGATATATGTGGATCCATTGTGCTTCTTAGGATATAATACATTTTAAATTAGGTGTAGTTAAGAGAAGATTTGTGATGATTTAATTTGTTGTCGCTTCCCTGAACCATTCTGATTTTGGAGAAAAATTAAAAATAACCTTCAGTGATAAAGACGCAACGGCCATCAAGATCGTATTTTTTCTAGTGTTGTCTTTCTTCTTTAAGCCAGACTAAGGCATTCAAAGAGGAAATAAAAAGTATCGCCTTAACACCATCTTAATGAATTATGAGCGTTTAGGATACCTCTCAAAAGGTATAATTAACGCATTTTAAGTCATAATTCAAGCTTGTTTCTTATTGGAAAATAATCAGCTATAGATTTCTCGAAAGAGGGCAAGTTTCATAACTTGACCACTTTTTTCGCAGTTTCGAAGGAATTTTGTTTAATTTTTCAATTAAATTGCTCTAGTGGCGTGTGTAGCAATTTGACTCGGATGAAGTTAAGATCCGTTTATGGTCAATTTGTTTGCCCTTTTACTAATTATTGATAAATTGGCTTCAATGTTCTTGTCGGTTCTTAGAAAACCAGTCGATAAAAGAAGGGTAGTGCATACCCATTGGTGAAGCAATTTAAGGACTATATCCTATGAAAAGTATCAAGGAATGGTATTTACTATTTTGTGACTGAAGTTCAACAAATTCACTTGGTCGACAATGAACCTACGTTCGTTGCTTTAAGGACCCCACCTTCGCTGTCAGTGTTATTTTTTCTTCCTTAAATCAAATTCTCCCCTCAAAAATTGATTTTTATTGAAATCTTCAAAATAGAATACACGTAATTGCATTCAGGTTATAGTGCTTCCTAAATAAAAAAACACATCAATGTCAATATAATCAACAAAAAGAAACATGACCTAGAAATACCAATTTAAAATATTAAAATATGAACACAAATAATAATCACCGTCACTTGATCATTTTTATTCTTTATTTTTTCTTTTTTTGCGCAGGTGAAGAAGAATCCTCCGACCGTATTTCTTTAGATCTCTCTAAGAGATCCTTGAAAAAAGTTCCCAAACAAGAAGATGCACAAAATGTACGAATACTTATCCTGGATGAAAATGAATTACAAAAAATCGATAATATCGATTCGTATCTTAAGATTGAAAGTGTAAGTATAGCGAGTTTAGTATGTATATTATGCACACCATAGATATTAATTATTATTTTGTTCTTTTTTACAGTTATCATTGAGTAAAAATCAACTCCTACGAATGTACGGTGTTTGTCGTTTGCATTGTTTACGTGAATTGAATTTATCCTTCAATGGAATTCTAACAATTGAAGGCTTAAAGGAACTCGTCCATTTAAGGCATTTGAATCTCGAAGGCAATAATATTAAAACGATTGAACATTTAAATACTAACATAAAATTAGAATATTTAAATTTATCGGAGAATAGTATCGGAAGCATTTCAGATATATCGTTTTTAAAATGTCTGAAAGTAAGAAAAACAAAGAGTTTTGTAAAATAACAAGAATATTAACATTTTTTTTGTATAGAATTTTTTGGGTTTGGTTTTAATTTGTTTTGTTGTTTTTTCGCTAGATATTAATTTTTGTTGTTTTTCTTGTTAAAAATTTGTTTGGCACTATATCGCTCATCTCATTTTAAATTTAACTTTTGGTTATCTTAGGAATTATATCTTCATGGAAATCGTCTCACACATCTGCGCCAATGCGAAAAGTATCTACCTACATCCATTGAAGTCCTATCACTTGCCAAAAACAATATAAGTGATCTAAATGAGATCTGTAGCCTTTCGAACTTGTGCAATCTTCATAGCATAACAATCAATGAAAATCCTTGTGTTTCAATGACTTCTGGCCAGGAGTAAGTTCTTCCTCCAAAATTTTGCAAGTTTCTGTTTGTCTAATTGTTTGCTTTTTTCGTCTATAAAGTGGTTTCAATCATCGACCTTTTGTTCTTAATTGGTGTATGAGTGTAAAGGTCATCGATGGATTTATGGTTGATCCAATTGAAAGGTAAAGTATTAAGACATTTGGTTGAAATGTATTCAAACTTTCTACATGTAACAATATAATCGTAGTCTCAAAGCCGAATGGCTTTATAGCCAAGGACGGGGGAGGCAATTTCGATTAGGTGAACAAGCATCACTTGGGAAATATTTGAGTACAGTTTGTCCAATGCTTGGCAAAGCCTTAGAAAGCGAAAACGAAAGGAAACTAAGATTGATTCTAAGCAAAGCTCAACAACATCAAAGACAACTGCAGGAAGAGATTTCTGAGAATTCAACACAATCTGGAAATAATTCACCATCCACAGGCAGAAAGAAACCAGCTAGTCGAATACAATCACCTAGATGTAATTTTCATATTCTAGAATCGTCACTCAAAATTAAGGAATAACCAATATCCTTTTTTTAATTTAGTTTCAAGATTAACTGGCAGACAAGGGTCACCAGATTCAATGGCAAGCAGCTATCATGGCAATACATCTAATTCTTCGATCATTTCAAATGAGCAAAGTAATTTCAAAATTTGTGTTCCTTTCTAAAAATATATTTATGATATTATTATTTATTTATTTTCATTGAATTTAGTGTCAAATGCAAGTCATCTATTACAAATGACAACATCACTCATTGAAAATATCAAAAACGATTCGATTATGACACAAAGTTTTGATTCAAATTCAACAAATTGTAATTCCAAAGGCAATACCACATGTTCATCACAAGATTCAACACCTCGCACTATAACACCGAATCAATATAATGGTAAGGAAAATACATAAATTATTTATGTAGTTTAATAACGTCATGGGGTCAAAATGTACCCCAAACCATGTTTGAACCCTCATAACTTTTTTGTTTTTATGCGAACACCCTTTGAGAGACTTCCTCGTCTTTTGCTTTTCTCAATAGCAAAAGAAGGCAAAGGGCATCCAAATTATTTTGTTTCGTGTTGCAGGCTGTGAACGGTTATTCATTTCCCACTCCATCAGCTCCTCAGCCAGATCGATGGGCTTATCGTTTCTGAATAAATTACTTCTTACTTACATACTTAAGGTGGCGCTACAGTCCGGAGCGGACCTGGGCCTCAACCAACATGCGTGTCCAGCCAGCTCGGTCCCTAGCTAGCTGTCTCCAGTTTCGCACGCCAAGTTGGTTGAGGTCTTCACTCACCTGAGTGCGCCACCTGAGTCGCGGTATTCCTCTACTGCGCCGTCCTTCGAATCGGGATTGGATTCGAAGACCTTCCGGGCTGGAGCGTTGATGTCCATTCGCTCTACATGACCCAGCCATCTAAGCCGTTGGACTTTTATTCTGCTAACTAGGTCAGTGTCGCTGTACAGCCCGTACAGTTCGTCGTTAAATCTTCTCCTCTATTCTCCATCTATACGTACGGGACCAAAAATCACCCGAAGAATTTTTCTCTCGAAGCATCCTAAGACGTTCTCATCTTTCTTTGAAAGGGTCCAGGCCTCAGCGCCATAAATGAGAACCGGGATGATGAGTGTCTTATAGATGGTGATTTTAGATGCTCGAGAGAGGACTTTACTTCTCAATTGCCTTCTAAGTCCAAAGAAGCAGCGATTTGCAAGAGTTATTCTTCGTTTGATTTCAGCGCTGGTGTCGTTGTCTGTGTTTATAGCGGTGCCTAGGTAGACAAAGTCCTTAACTACCTCGAAGTTATAGCTGTCCATGGTGACGTTTTGTCCAAGACGTCGTTGTTCAATGTCCTTTTTGATGACAGCATATACTTGGTCTTGCCCTCATTGACCACTAAACCCATCTTCTTCGCTTCCGCCGCAATGCTCAAAAACGCTCCACTGACATCACGCTTTGATCTTCCAATTATGTCAATATCATCTGCGTATCCGAGTTATTGGATGGACCTTTGGAAGATTGTGCCTCTAGTGTTGACGGTTGAGTTTTGCACAATTCTTTCCAGAACGATATTGAAGAAGTCGCATGACAGCGCATCGCCTTGTCTAAAACCTTTTTTGACATCAAATGCATCGGTGAGATCTTTTCCGACCTTGATGGAGCAGCGTGCATTCTCCATCGTCATTCTGCACAAACGGATAAGTTTGACAGGGATGCCAAAACTAGACATTGCTCTGTAGAGCTCTTCCTTATGGATGCTGTCAAACGCGGCTTTAAAATCGATAAAGAGATGGTGGGTATCGATTTGAAGCTCCTGGGTTTTTTCCAAGATCTGCCGTAGTGTGAATATTTGGTCGATAGTGGACTTTCCTGGTCTGAAGCCACACTGATAAGGACCTATCAGGTTGTTGACGAACGGCTTCAGACGTTCACATAATACGGCAGAAAGGATCTTATATGCAATGTTAAGGAGACTGATCCCTCTGTAGTTGGTGCAATTTAAAGGGTCTCCTTTTTTATGTATGTATATAGGCGGAATTGTTGAGCTGCGTCGCCTAGGTTGAGTGGTTATATCTCCCTTACAGCGGAATTCGGTTCGTCATCGCCGTTATATAATTTGAAGAAATGGTCTTTCCATATTCTCAACATAGAATGCGGTTCTACTACGATGTTCCCCTGATCGTCTTTACAGGCTTCGGTTCGTGGCTGGTACCCTTGGGAGGTTTTTTTTACCTTTTGGTAAAATTTACGAACCTCATTCCTGTTGTGACATCCCTCTATCTCCTCGATTGCGCGCTTCTCGTGCTCTCTTTTTTTCCATCTAAGAAACCGGTGTTCCTCTCTCCTCTTCTGCTCGTAGAGCTCGCGAGCAGCTCTGGCCCTTCTGTGCAGCGCCGTTTTGTATGCCTCTTGTTTCGCTGCGTGCGCTTGCTGGCTTTCGTCGTCAAACCAGGGGTTTCGCTGTGGTGGCCGTGTGAAACCTAGCACTTCAGAGGCGGCATCTCTGATGGCTGCAAGGCAATGTTGCCACTGGTTTTCAATGCTTAATGCAGGCAGCATAGGACTCCTTAAGAGGTTACTAGAGACTCGATCGGAAAAGGACATGGCAGTTTCTTGCGATTGTAGCCCTCTTACGTCGAAACTTCTCACAGTTCTTCCTTGTTTTGACTTGGACCGGGATATTCGTAGCCGTACCTTGGCTACAACGAGGTAGTGGTCCGAGTCAATGTTAGCCCCTTGGAAAGTTCGGATATCCTGTATACTGGAGAAGTGTCGTGCGTCGATCGCAACGTGGTCAATCTGGTTGACAGTTGATTGATCAGGAGATTTCCATGTCCCCTTGTGGATATTAAGGTGTGTGAACTGCGTACTAGCTACCAAAACGTCTCGCCCCGCAGCGAATTCGATCAGCTTGAATCCGTTGTCGGAGGTGGTGTCGTGCAGGCTGTATCTCCCGATTGTGCCACCAAAGATGTCTTCTCTTCCCAGCTTGGCGTTAAAATCTCCTAAGATAATTTTAATGTCATAGATAGGGCACTGCTCATAAGTCTTGTCCAAGAGCTCGAAGAATATTCTTTGGTGTCTTCATCTTTCTCCTCTTTTGGGGCATGCGCGTATATTAGGCTTATGTTGGCGAATTTAGCCATGATGCGGATTGTCGTGATGCGCTCGCTCACACTGTTGAAACTCAAGACTTTTTGCCTGAGTCTAGTTCCAACAACAAATCTACACCCAAATAGACGCTGTCTTTGTTCTCGGTAGCAGTCGCCGTAGTATACATCACAGTCTTTTAGTTTGCGTTTGCCCGGTCCATCCCATCGCACTTCTTGGATGGCGGTAATATCTGCCTTGCAGCAGGTTAGGACTTCCGCTAATTGTTCGGCTGCACGTGGTCTGTTAAGGGACCTAACATTCCACGTACAGATCCGAAGTTCGTTGTCCTTATTTCGTTTGCTTGGGTTGTCAACAGTGAATCCGTCCGTATCCGAGGCTTGTTGGTGCTTCGCACCTAGAAGATTTTTACGTGGTCAGGAAGTCACCCCGACGGCACAACCCCCAACCTGGAGGGCCAGATCCTTAGTATAACTCCAACGACGGGGAGCCGGATAAACCGCTCCTTATAGGCCTGGGCTCCGAATAAGTCGTAGAAGCCCTATAAGGTGTTCACTAAGTAGTTCAACCTTACTGGAACTGTAGACGCCACCGTTGATTCCATCTCGAGAATTCGTCCGCTGCCGTCTGGATAAGGAGAGGTGCCTTCGTGGAAACACCTCTCCCCCCCCCCCCTCTCTCGTTTGCTTCACTGACGATATAAAAGTTTAGAATATTAGATGATGCGAAAAATTCCGGTGGGAAATTTAGAAATTTAGAAAATTACAAATTATATATTATTAAAAAAAAGGTGGATTGTCAAGCAATTTTTGACAAAACTTAGCTTACACTATTTCTGTTCTGTAAGCTTGAAATTATCCTATGCAACTATTACAACGAATACTAACGACATATTCAAAAAATTCCGAGGGAAATTGTGTGTACAAAATAGAAGTACCTATTTATATTTCCTTTTTTGTTTTTTTACTTTTTTTTAGATCAACCAACATCGACACCGCCAATGGGCGGTCCACTTGCTGCAGCTTCTAAAATGGTTCCAGTCCCAGAAACCCTAATGAGTCCAGATTGTTGTCCTGGATCTGTAGCTCATAGGGTAACTGTGTCTGCTATGAATAATCAAGTTCATAATTCGAAAGTTAATAAAAACAAAGGTATTGTATTCAAATATCCTTTTATTTATATTATTACTTAAATATTTGTGTAATTCTGTTATTTAGAAAATAAAATGAGTTCACCAAAAATGCGCAGTCCCCACCTGAAACGTAACGCCGAACGCAGCCCAACACTAAGTCCAAGAAAACTAAATAACAATGCAAATTCAATGCGTTCAAATTTGATCAATGACAATCAAATAAAACAACGTCTAATGAGTAATTCAGTCCATGTTACAACACCGGATGTTGGTTCGACCGGTGCAAGTTCAGACGATGATAGTGATCATATAAATGTGGATAAATTGAAAACTATACGTAATAAGGCTGCACAGAGGTATATTTAAAAAATCCTAAATCACTAAAATGAAATCAAAAACAACCTAACATTTTTCTTCTTCTTTTTAAAAAATAAAAGGTGTCAACAGCAAAAGGAAATTGTTGACATTTCAAATGTAAATACTAATCACGAAACAGAATCCTCAGCCGTGGTTATTCAAAAAATCTGGCGTGGCTATCGCACACGCAAGAAAACTAAAGATATCGCTGAAAAGTTGCTTAAGAAACGAACCCAGGAATACATTGAGTAAGATTTGTGTAAGTAAATTATGACGATACAATTAACTTATGGTTAAGGTTATTTCATAGAAAACTAACTAAAGACATGGAAATGACCAAAGCTCAACTTGAGAACGAACGCAAAATCCAGCAGTTACAAATGCAAGCTATCAACGCATTATGGAAAAAAGTCTCAACTATGCAAGGTGGAACCGTAACCGTGTCCACAGGGAACAGTGAATCGACCGATGCAGCGACAACAGCAAACAATCAGGATGCAAATCAACCAAGTAAGACGGTAAGCTTGGATAATAGTTCGACGGCTGTTGTTAATGATTTGGCAAAAACCTGCACCATGCTTACAACTCAGGTGACAATAATAGAACTTATATTTGAAAAGTCAAACAGAATTGCTAAAGTGGTACTTTTTTAGGTCCAACAACTTCAAGGATCTATGCGTGACATCCTCAACTGCCTGACGGTATTCTGCAATTTACCACAAGAAAATCTCAAACAACTCATTACCTCCTCTGCCACAATACCAACGGTCGATGATAAAAAAGACTCAGCAGCAACTCAAACCGAAATCGTTGCCGTTCACACGCCACAGATCGAAAATCAAAGCAGTTTCCCCTTCAAAATTCGACCCTCCACACTGCCTCTAGAAACAAGTGAAACGGCTACCAAAAATATTCTAAATCAATCAATATCGGAGAACGATGAAGATTCACAATGTGAAAATTCAACAGCAATGCCGTCTTCAGCTGAGAAAGTCGATGAGGAAAAATCTAGTGCAGAAGATGAGGTTGGCGATTGAAAAATAAAAACAAAAACTACTTAGAGGATATTGCTGGGAAAAGTCATTGTTTTGTTTATTTTTAGTATTGTTATTTTGTTGTCTTAAAGAAAGCTTATTCGTAAGGATTGTTCTAAAACAAAACAGCAAAATGAAAGAAGCTATAATATCGTTTTAACATCGAGATCACGCGCTTTACACATTCCACTTAAAAAAAAAAACACACCAGATTCAAAATCAGAACCCTCCCCATTTCCCTCCACGAAATAAAATTATAAACAACAAATAATTACACTCAAATAAAATATCCCTTCGATTTCCAAAAAACTAAATATTTTTATCAAATTTATAAAATTAATCCTTAAAGTTTAAGTGTCATTCTAAAAAATATGCAAATAAAATAAATATATTTACGATACTAGTCCATTATGTAGGTGTAGTTGTAGTATTTTTAGAACAATTTGCACACGACACACATACAACACACTCACACACGTATACTTCTTTTTACAAAAACGCCTGCGCATGAGTTTATACAAAATAGAAGAGAAACAAAACATTAGCAAAAACAACACAAAAACACATAAACATGAACAAGACAACGAACAAAAATTTAAGTTTTTGTTTAAAAAACATTCTTATTTTTATTTTTAAAAAATGAAAGAAAAGTTTGTTGTTTTTAGAAGAATAAAAACTAAAAAATAAAACCTTAAACAAAAATAAATTAAATTGTTCAATGTGCTACATTTTGAAAAAGAAGAAACTCTAATAAATTAGAGAAAGTGCTTTTGTAAAAAAATAAAAACAAAAAATATATTAATAACATTTTTACACGTTTCGCTTTAAATACTGTCAATAAATAAATACAAAAGAGTACTCAACTAAAATAAAACACTAACTGTTAAAATAAACAACAAATAAAGAAAGTAAATTAAAGAGATATATATATTTCGAGCTTTTGCCACTTTTTATTATCTAAATATACAAACAAAATTATTAAACAAATAAAATAAAAAAAAGAACTCAATAAAATACAAACAATGTCATGAATTAAAACCAAAAAAAGAAAAACAAAATATTGCATTTTTATATTATTAATAGATATCTTAACTAAAAGAAATGATATTTAAATATATTTCATTTTATTTCAATTCGATGTATGTAAATATTAAAAAAGAATTATAATTTTAATTTTAAACATTAAAACAAAAATCACAAGCAACTGCATACAAACAAAAATGATTTAATTTTAATTATTAATTACTTTTCATACGCTTAGTGATAATTTCAGTCGAGTCAGACGAGAGTTTCAAAGTACTCCATGGTCATCAACAGATTATTGAATTAAAACTTACTGTTTTGCATCGCAGGATAGGAGCGATTATCGTCATTTCTACGTATATGACATAACATAGTGGTGGGTATCCAAAAGTATTCTTTCTCAATCAACTTAATCTTTTTCGACTGGAAATTTCAGAGTAGATTATTGTAACATTCGTGAGCTTAGGGCGAGTTTTCTTTTGGCATACCGCCATGCTGTTTCATACAGGCCAAGGGGCCTACTCTGTACTTCGTTTCGAGAATCAAAACTTCCGAAAACGAATATTTTGCACTCTCTATTTCGAAAGCGGAATGAAATAACAATTCCGAAAGAGGATTTTTCGTACCTGGCAACTCGTGTTGGAATGTCAAAAGCTTTCTAAAATGGAAAATTTGATCCTACATCTAATTTGATAACGAAATTGAATGTGTGCTTTTAAAGAATTAAGTTTTTTTTGAAAATCTTAGTTAACATAACATTTTAAGCAAACAAATGTAATTAAAGGGATACAAATAAGCACACAAAAGAAACGAAATTCGTGATTTTGGCCGACTATATGTGCTCGTATCCCGATTTGGCCAAGGGTCATTTGAAAACTCCCGACAAAAAAGCTTCCTTCGAAAAGTGACAGTTCTATACAAAGCTTAAATAATAAACAATAACAATTTTGAATCTCTTCCAACAATAAAATGTTAACTTTTATCACGCATTTAGATAATTTATTTTTTGATATGTCAATTATAATTTTTCTTTCAATTTACTCTTCATTGCTTTCGGTATCCATCCAAAGAGCCAATGAATCCATTTACTTTTGTAAATGTAAATGTTTGTATAAATCAAAAACACTCCATCACGGTTGCCACTTGAAAAAAAATTGCATGACCAAAGCTGAAAATAAAAATGACCAATCGTACCAAAAAAGGACCAAAATAATTTGTGTCCACAATAGCTTTTAACTTCCCATAGAAAGTTATTGTAATCGGTCCGATTTTTTGAATTGAACATTTTGACATTTCTCGACGTTTCAAGGTTCCTAGAGTCTAAATAAAAGATTTTTAGAGAGATGTCTGTGCGAGCGTGTGTACGTAAGTTCGGGAAGAATAACGTTTTTGACATCTGGTAAAATTTTGAGAAAATCGAATTGACAGTTTTTTACAAAAAATAAAAACCTTAAAAAAACAATAGTAAAACTTGGTAAAAATTTACTTTCAATTCAAGTATCTCTTCAAAAATGAAAAAAAGTATTGGATTTAAGCTAATTTTATCTGACAGAAAATATTGTTTCCGACATTCCGTAAATCATGCATAAAAATCCAACAGTCAGTTTTTTTCATACAAAATTAAAATCTACAAAAAATAGTACGGAAATTTGGTAAAAATTGGTTTTCGACTAAAAATCTCGTTAACAAGAACAGACATTGAAATCAAACTATTTCATCATACTCAAAATATTGTTGGTAATTTTTTTTTTGTAGAATATTTCAACTAACAACTAGCAAATCAGGAAAGCCTACAAACCTTTTAAGCAAGACAAATCAGCAGACGGGATGGGAAGTTATCAGTGTGGGACGCACCCCAGCATCTTTTTTTTAAGATCACAATATGTAAACATTATGTCAGGAGATCGAAAAAGTCATTAGATCGAATACTATCGCTAAATAAAATTCATATAAAATTAATTCAAAAAAATGTTTTTGCAAACCAAACGCTATGGTTATTTTTGTCATCTTGACGCTCTTTGGCCAGCATTATATTAATAATGGTACCCAAATTAAGTCTGCCTTTCGTTTTTATAAAAGTTAATTCAAAAAAATTCCTCTCAGCAGCAGCTGAGCTGTGAGGTAGTAACATCAAGTTTTAAACGAACTAACTTAAATTTTGAAAACAATATAAAACAATATTCATTTAAAGCGTTTTTATGATAATTGACCTTTTCCCGAAATTCTTTAGGTAGGTATTAGGTATTATAGAGTCGAGTTATTTTTTTCGATTTCTAAAAAAGGGACCAAATGGAATAAAAAATGACCATGCGACCAAGTGAGAAAATAATGACCAAATTTGGTCGTAAAAGACCAAACTGGCAACCGTGCACTCCATTACCAAGACCGGAATCTCAGACTGACATTTCGGTTTGCCTACAAGCTACTGAGGACTAAATGTGAGAAAGTGTGCGTGAAATGATGCAAAAAACCAAACACATTCTCACATTTAGTCCTCAGGCCCATCAAAACGCTGTATTATAGTAATCAGCCCCATCTAAATGCTTCATTTTGAATGTTTCATGGCCTCGTTCAAAAACTAAACAATCCTAACCAACAGAATCTGAAGTGCTGACATGGTCTTAAATTGGAAGATTTGTATAGCTTTTTAATTTCAATCCAAATAAATGTTGTAAATGTATATTAAATATTTAAGATTGACCAAATACATATTTAATGATTTATTAGTGCTGTTTTTTGTTTACTTAAATTACTGGCGAACGCAATATGCGCTGCAACTGGTTAAGTAAAATTGGAAATGGACAAAAGTGTAACTCAATACTTTGTAAAACAACAAAACAGACAATTTTTTCAGCTGTAGTTTGCTTAGAGCATTTTTTTTGGCGACGTTAGAAGTTCAGGTGGAAACAATAGGCGGGTGCCTCCGTATTTTTTTGTACAGACAATGCTACGAGAAGCATACTTGTGAAGCTCCATTGCCAACTTTAGCTAGTTCAGATTCCTCAATTAGATTAGTACTTTCATCATTTAAGCAGTTCGGTAGTTGCAAGACCAAATTTTAGTTTGTTGCAGAAATATTCCTGGAAATTTCTTTTTAAGGGACTATGTTAGAGTTAGAATTTTGTTTGTAGTTAGATTTTGAAATAAAAATTTGAGGGAACCATGTTTTAAAAATAAGTTGCTTTGTGTAAAGCATCTTTAAGGAATAGAAATAGGCAATATGGTTACAAACAATACCAACTAAATGAGTGCAATAAATAGATTTAAGTAACTTTTTTTATTCCAGTATGGGGAAACTGAACACCAAATAAAAAAAACCGGTAAACGCGCCAAAATCCATACTTCTTGACTAAATAATGTTATTTTCTATGTTTACGCATAAAATTACGAATTTTGTAGCATATGAAAATTTCTAGACATTTTACAATGTGAACAATTAAATATGCTATGAAATAATTGGCTGCTATTAATGCTTAATTTTTTCCTAAAAAGTTGATGAAGGTTAGCCGAAGGGGAAATTTTTTTAATGAACGTATTTAAAATATTATTGGCTTTCTCAAAAATATTTTTCTACGCTAACCTCTGCTTTATATCTGAAAACTATTGTTTATGTATATATTCTTCTATGTTCTGCATTTATAAAATGTAATCTACGGTAGTATTTATTATATTACGAAAAACAAAAACATATACGTAAAACTCATTAATTTTTTTCATTATTAGCAGCATTTTTACTAAACATACTTTTCAAACAATAATAAGTAAACTTGAACTTTGGTAACTAAACATTTTTAAGGAATGAATGAAAATTATGTTTTGCGTTAAACTGTGGAAATTCACTAAAAAAAACTTCTGTACGTCAACAATAAACATTCATGTTGATTACATGATCTATTAAATGAGTTGTGCATGAATTCAGAACGATTTTAAGACGTTTTTATTTTGTGATATATGTCAAAATTTACATTTTATTTGCTCTGCATTTATTCAACAGGTTCGCTATAATCGTACTTATTACTTTTTTAAAACATTTGTGTTCCTTTGATGCATAGTTTTTTTTTTTTTGATAGGAAATACATATGTATATGCTTCCATCAATCAAGAATGTTATGGATAAGATATTTTTCGATTATAACTCTTTTTTTAAATATACAAACTATAAATATACTTGGATTAATTAAATTGATACAGATTTTAATTACTTGCAAACAAAATATTTGGGCCGTTCGTTAACGAAAATTTATTAGAATTCAATACAAAAATTGCACTCGCACCCTTAAATTGATGGTTCTTCGAACGCATCTTTGATACAAAAATCCGAGGTTTATTATGAAATTTAAAGAATTTCGTAGTGATTACTCTAAATTCGTGAATTAATTATAATAAACTGTTTGCACAAATAAAGTCTTTAAAACACAAATAATTATGGTAACAAGTAGGTAATAATTTTTATTAAATAAATTAAATACACAAGTGTTCACTTGGGAATAACAATGATGAGTGATTAGACTGACCAAAGGTTTGCAAAAGGCAAACTAAAAAGTGGTCAGTCTACATAAATATTAAATATCAAATATCAGCGCGTGAGGCAAAACATTGAACTTTTATTGAAGATCATATTTCGTCTGGCCTCACTCTGCTGAGGGAGTTGGGTGGAATATGGGTTGTGGGAAAGGTAAAAATTTGGATAACATAAATAAAATTAAAAATAGTGTATGGGAAATGATAAAGGCATAATTTCCCATCGTGTCAGCATTTATTTAAAATGTAGGTGTGATATTATGGCCGGGTGTTTTTGTGTTACTTAACATACTCCCCCCCTTTGAGGGATCTAATCACTCAAAACTCTAAAATTCTGTATCTATTTCGAAGCGAGGAGCGCTTCTTCTAGGAAGGGGTTTGGGTTTTCTATTTTTTACGTAGTAAAATATGATGAATCCGACCGTTGCAATAAATAATATGAAGCTTATACCATAGTGATGGTAATCATGAGTGTTTATATCATTTGCCCAGGTATCCTTATCTAAATCTTTAGCTACTTCATTTATTTTGTCCTTTAAAATTTGTATTTCCATATAATTTGTCTCATTACCCGAAGATGAAATAACACTATTATCTTTAGTGGATGCCGTTGTTTTAATTGCCTCGGAAATTCTTATTGAAGGAACAAATGAATTTTGTATAGTGGTATTGCTTAGAACTCGGCCATTTATAATTATATGTGGGAGTTTCAATGTACATGGTCTTAAAAATTCTATCAAACCACTTCCACTTAAGGCTAAGCTCTTCGTAGTTCCTTCACATACAAGTAAACCAGTTGCAACATCTTCAAGAGCGAATATCCAACTATTGGAACCTCTAAGACTTATCCATTGATCGTGAAGAATGGATTTTGTTAAAAAACAGTGACTTATAGCACTGCTCATATGGTTCAGTAATGAAACTGCACAACTTTTATCACTGTCTCGATGGATCATTGTTGGTAATTGTTGGTTACAAATATAATTTTTGGTTGAAAGAAAATGGCAGGACAGTAATTGATTTTCTGTTAACTCAAAATACCTATCTCTCGTTGGAGTAACTGCTAAATACGGGGATGATAATTCTATAATGAAACTTGAATCATTTTTAAATAGTGGAAACGGAACCAAATTAAAGAGCTGAAATTCTTGGTTATCAACTAAAGGAATCATCATTTCAAATACTATTGAGTCATTAAGACTTCGTCCTTTAATGGATGACAGCTTAAAAATATCTAATACAGATGCTGTAGGGATGTTAAGATAAGGCGGAATATTGTTCCGAATAATTTGGAGTTGTTTGACAAATTGTGATGGCGAAATGAAATGAGGATTCATTTTTACATTATTAAGACTTAGGAGAACGTCAAGTAATGTGTCTTGCACCCTCTCGAGGTTCGTAATTGATAAAATCAAATATGATGTTAACGCTGAAAAACTCTGGCTGACATCAATTATTTCTTGATGCCTTTCAATGTTGTTTAATGATAATTCGAACATAGTCTTAAGGCCTTTATATTTCTCTGTGAGCTGCAAATTGTTTCGTTTAAGCAGATTCACCGTTGAATCTGCGATCGAGCTCTGCCTTTTTAAGAGATGTACTAGGTGCTGTTCATCTTGTTGGACCAAAGAGATTTGCTGCTGTATGTCCTTAGCATCATCCTGATCCAATACCCCGAATAGACTGTGTGCAACATTTCCGACAAAGTCGAAAGGAGATCTAGCAATCCTAACCCGTTTGTTATAAGAGGTATGATAGTTATGGACAAGGTCATTGTTTGATTCAATTATGACTACCCTATGTTTCAATGTGGTTATTGTGGGCAAACAGTAGGGATTAGTTTTTAATTCATCCAAGCAGATTTTATCCATTCTGTCTAAATACGTTTTTACTTCTCCTAGCTCTGCCCAATATGATGACAAATTGTAAAATATATAAATATTCCAAAAACTATTAACTGTGCTAGCCGTACCAATATCCTCAAAATAGATGCCTGTTGGATTGTCGAATTTAGTCATCTTTATGGGTTCAATATCTCCGGCGATTGTTAATGGAAACAATAGCAACATAAAACATAGTAATGTTACCAAAGAATTGCCGATGAATCTTCCACTTCTTAATCTCATTGAGGGTTGGGTTTTTGTTGGTGCTTTTAAAGCCTCCTCTTGCTGCCCTTTATAATCAATAGGTAAAGGACAAAGGTTATGGATGGCTCTTTGGTATGTTCCTGTATCTGTTTTAACATGCGCTACACGCACTAAACCATCCGTTCCCTTCACGACTTCGATTACACGTCCAAGCTTCCATTTCATTGGAGGCTGGTGTGAATCTTTTAAAACAACCATTGTTCCAGGTTCTAAATTTTGGGACTGCGCTTTCCATTTCAACTTCTGTTGGAGAAGATGGAGATATTCGTTTGACCATCTTTGCCAAAAATGCTGTTGAATGTGCTGAACCTGACGAAATTTGTCTAATCTTGAGATTTTTTGATCAGAAATGTTAGGCTCTGGAAGAGAAGTTAATGGAGCGCCAATTAGAAAATGACCTGGAGTTAATGCCTGTAAGTCATTAGGATCGGAGGAGTTGGGTGTGAGTGGGCGTGAATTTAATATGGCTTCGATTTGAACCACAACTGTTGAAAGCTCTTCATAAGTTAAAGAAGCTTCTCCTAAATATTTTAATAATAATATTTTTGCGGATTTAACAGCGGCCTCCCAAAGTCCTCCAAAGTGAGGAGAGCGTGGTGGAATATGTTTCCAATTGATTCCCATTTTCAGACAATTTGAATTGATTGATGTTTGAGTTTCGGGTGAATCAAGAAACTCTTGGAAATCTTTCAATTGATTTCTTGCCCCAACAAAATTTGTGGCATTGTCACAGAATATGGTATGGCATACACCCCGTCTTCCTACAAACCGCTTCAAGCAGTTTATAAAGGCTTCAGTGGTAAGGTTGCTAACCACTTCAATATGCACAGCTTTGGTAGAAAAGCATACAAATACTGCAAGATATGATTTGGTTGGAGTTTTTCCTCGTACTTTATAATGTGTCCGTATTGGTCCACAAAAATCTACTCCTGAATAATGGAATGGTCGAGAAGGAACGATTCTTTCTTTAGGTAGGTTTCCCATTAACTGATCGATGGAACTGGGTTTGGCACGGAAACATTGCATACATTTAGAAAGTACCTTGCGTGTTTCTCTTCCTACACTTAAAATCCAAAACTGTTGCCTCGAGATAGATATAAGTGTTCTATGGGAAACGTGTAGATGTTTTTCGTGTAAATGCTCTAAAAGTAGTGTTGTTACAATGTTATTTTTTGGGAGCAATATTTGGTTCTTTGATTGGGAAGGAATTTCAGCATTCTTAAGCCTTCCGCCTACATGTATCAACATTGTTGATGTATCAAAGTATGGGCTTAGTGATAATATTTTGGAATTATTGTGGAGAGGTTTTCCTGCCTGAAGTGCTTTATATTCTTCGGGAAAACCACTTATCTGTACGCTCCTCCACAAAAGAATTGTTCCCTTCTGGATGTCTTCCAAAGTTAAGGGACCAGTTCTTTTGTTTTCTTCGCAACGAAATTTAAAACTCATTATGAATCTACAACAATATGCAAAGATTTTTTGTAGCATAAAAAATGAATTTTTATGATTAACTGAGGAAAGTAAATCATCTTGGACCGACACAGTCAGCACCGTCTTTTGCTTTCGACGCCCAGGAATTTGTTCTGGTATTAAATACTCCATTTTATTGCTTGACGTATCAGTTTGTCTTAAAAAATCAGGACCATCAAACCAAATTCTCGATCTGATTAGATCTCGCATTCCTAATCCACGCGATATAAGGTCCGCAGGATTTAATTCTCCTCTAACATAATTCCAATGATTCAAATCAGAATTCGATTGAATTTTAGCTACACGATTTGCAATGTATGTCTCCCATGTGTAGGACGGTGCCTTTATCCATGCCAAAACAGTTGTAGAATCTGTATAATAACTAACGGATGAAATTGTTCGACATATTATTGGGAGTATTTTTTGTACCAAATCCACCAATAAAACAGCCGCCTGAAGTTCTAGTCGAGCTATGGTTGTCGCCTTTAAGGGAACGACACGAGATTTTGAACACAACAATTGAACAAAAACTTTTCCTTCATTGTCAATAGATTTTAAGTAAATGCATGCGCCATAGGCATTTTCACTGCTATCGGAAAATGCATGCAATTCTAATTTCGTTGCTGAATTTATTAAAACAAAGCGGGGTATATTAATTTCCTGCAAAGAAGAAAATTCCGACAAATAGTTTAGCCACGTAGAAGCCTGCTGCGGAGGCAGGTTTTCATCCCAAGCAATTTTGGTTTTCCAAAGTTCTTGGAGAAATATTTTTCCCAATAATGTTACTGGCCCTATAAGCCCCAAAGGATCAAAGAATTTTGCCAAGTCAGCAAGAACGCTTCGCTTTGTTACCTGTACATTACTGGGTGCTATATAATCGTAGCAAAATTTAAACGTGTCTTGGGTTGGGTCCCAAACTAAACCAAGTGTTTTAATCACCTCAGATTGATATATAGTCAACATTCTCTCTCGATTTTCAATAGGAATATTTTCAAGAACGCGTGGATCATTTGAGCAGAATTTTGTTAAATCAAAGTTTCCTTCTCTTAGCAATTTTATGGTTTCATCAAGAAGAGACTTGGCTTCATCAAGATTATCTGCCCCGGTAAGGCAGTCATCCACATATATGTTTTTTGTTATGATTTTTGATGCATTAGGGTATATATGCTGAAAGTCGTTTGCTAATTTCACTAAGCATCTAGTCGATAAATAGGAAGCAGAAGCCGTTCCATACGTAACTGTGTTCAGCTGGTATGTTCTTAACGTGCTCATGGGATCTGACCTCCATAAAATAAGCTGATACGCTCTATCCTTGGGATGAATTAGTATTTGACGATACATTTTGCTTATATCGCCAGTGAATACATATTTGTAAAGTCTAAAGTTAGCAATTATTGAAAATAAGTCTGATTGGACGGTTGGACCAACCATGAGGGTATCATTAAGTGAATACCCAGATGTCGTCTTTGCAGACGCATCGAAAACTACCCGGAGCTTCGTTGATGAACTCTCAGGTTTAAAAACGCAATGATGTGGAAGGACATAGTTCGATTTTGGTATGCACTTCTCGGGAAGCGGAGTCATATGACCTAGACGTTCATATTCCTCCATGAAACTTGTATAGCTTTCTTTCAACTCTAAGTTCTTCATAAGCTTCCTTTCCAATGAATAAAAACGCTTTTTTGCCATTTCTATTGAACTACCCAATGTTTCATTTGGTACCCTTTTAAAGGGGAGTCGTACTATGTACTGGCCACGACGTGTTCTTTCCACGTGCTTATTAAAGTGTTCTTCACACTTAAATTCTTCCTCACTGTACACTTTTGATTCACCTTCGACATTTTCAATTTCCCAAAAAGATCGAACTAATTTATCTAGAGAGCTCAGACTAGGTTTTGAGACCGAATGACAGAAAGAACTGTGATTAGAATCTATGCTGCTTCCTGCTAAAACCCAACCTAACCTTGTATTTCTTAATAATGGAAGGTTGCTTGAAACTTTAAATTCTCCTGGTAAAAGAAGCTCGAAAAATATTTCTGCTCCGATTAAAAGGTCTATTCGGCGAGAATTAATGGAATTAGGATCAGCTAGGAGAATGTTGGATGGTAAATTCCAAGTTTGAATGTCCAGAGGTGCAGCTGCCAGATAGTCACTTATTTTTGGCATTATACTGGCCTCGATTGTCCTTTTGAATGAGGAGGTTCTGGATTCAACTGAAATATTCATAACATAATTAGCCTGACTTTCTTTGCCTCCGATTCCGCTAATTGGAATGTCCTTTCTTCGTTTTGGGTAACCTAATTGCTGAGCTAAAGAGGTAGTAATGAAATTTAGTTGTGAACCTGAGTCCAACATAGCACGACAAGGGATACGCGTACCGTTTGAACATATAATGTTAACGATTGCAGTGGCCAGATAAACCTCACGACCTTTCAATACGACTCCTAACGATGTATTAACAAATGACCCTGAAGGAGTCTCACCCACCCGACCAATATGATTATCACACTTACCGGAAGCTGAGTTTTTTATTTCCTTCTTGGCCGGATAATGCAGTAAGGTGTTGTGTCTCCCGTTGCACTTTTTGCACCTGCTTTGCTGCTGACACGATGAAGAATGATGCCCTTGCAAACAGTTGGTGCATAATTGAAGTTTCCGCACCTTCTGATTGCGATCTTCAACTGAAAGAGAGATGAATTTTTTACAACTAAAGATTTTATGACTATTCGATTTACAAAATTGGCAAGAAACTTCCCTAGAATTGTCAGAAGCTGTGGTTACAACTTTCTTCCTTTCTTCTGGCTTCACCGCTGCCAGGGCTTGGAATCTGCACTCCACAAAATGAAGTAGCTGCGTTAGCGTTGGACTGCTTCTCGGTGATTTTAATGATTCCTCGAATAGCATTCGGGTGTCCTTGTCCATCCTGTCCAGCAAGAGGTGAACGACTACTGGATCCCATCCACTGGTGTCGAACCCAAGGTTATTTATGGCTTGCATGACTTCTTTAGTTGTATCATGAAGTCTTTTAAGACTTTTTACGTTGTCGGCGATGATGTTATGTTGAAACAATCGATTCAACTGTGCACTTAACAACAATCTCTTGTTGTTGAACCTGTCAACTAGTGTATTCCATGCTAGCTCATAATTACTATCCGTTGCATGGAAATGTTGAATCAGGTTATGGGCATCGCCAGTGACGTTGGTTTTCAGGAAGTACAGTTTTTGTGCCGGGGCGATTGGTTGATTGTGTACCATTTGCTGGTACAAGTCGAAGAACTGAGGCCAATTGAGATAACTACCGTCGAACTTCGGAATCTCAATTTTGGGTAGCTTTATTGCGGTTGACTTCACTTGAGGCGGTTGGCTGGTGGTTTCGTTAATCAAGCTGTTGTTGGGTAAACAGCTAATCCTCAAGTCCAGTTCGTCTTGAAGCTCAAAATAAAGCTCTATGTCGACTACAGCTGCATCGTCTCCAAGTCGTTTATATGCTGAGGTTATGTCCTCCCAGTTTATTATGAGTGCTTTAATTTTTTGATGAAACTGCTGCGGTGAAGTTTCTTTTAAATTCACTTGGCATTTGTTCAATGATGCTTGGAAGATTTTACCAAGCAGTCGGAATTTTCTCTCCATTGTCATCCTGTTAGATTCGGAGGTGGGGTTTACTTTTAGCCCTGTTGGGATATTTGAATCTGGTGATACGGTGAAGTGTTGTTTTGAAGGCCCTGCAAGGGGCCTGACTGCGGTTGCTCCTAGGTCCTCTTTTAGCTGCTTGGGCTGAGGATTGACTGCTGTTGGTCCTAGATCCCCTTTTAGCTGCTTGGGCTGAGGATTGACTGCTGTGGTCTCTAGATCCCCTTTTGTCTGCTTGGGCTGAGGGTTGACTGCTGTGGTCTCTTCTTCAGCCTCATCAGATTTTTTAGACTCCGCATCACTAAACCTCTTTATTATGTCATCTCTTGTTGTCTCATAAACCTTTTTCACCTCGTCATAATATCCTTTGGTGAAGTATTCATGCTCTGTTGCTTGCGGATAATTATCTCTTATCTCGCTGTCCACTCCATCAAAAGATTCCCACAATTCATTTAGTTTAGCCCAACGTGCATTTAAATACTGCATCGTCTTTCTACCCGGGCCATCTTTTCTGTAATTGCGGGCGAGATTGCAAATCTCCGTTCCTACCAACTCTTGATTGTTGGTTAATTCGTTGATGGAAGACATTTTAAACTTTTATTTATTTTTAGCTGCGTTTATTCAAATTAAAAGGAAATTGTTTTTATTTTTCACTTTTATCGACTCACTTCACTTTTTATTAGCACAATTATTTGTTTAATTTACTACAGGCCACTAAACTTCTTTTAGTATGTCCTGTCACGGTCGTCAATTGTTTGCACAAATAAAGTCTTTAAAACACAAATAATTATGGTAACAAGTAGGTAATAATTTTTATTAAATAAATTAAATACACAAGTGTTCACTTGGGAATAACAATGATGAGTGATTAGACTGACCAAAGGTTTGCAAAAGGCAAACTAAAAAGTGGTCAGTCTACATAAATATTAAATATCAAATATCAGCGCGTGAGGCAAAACATTGAACTTTTATTGAAGATCATATTTTGTCTGGCCTCACGCTGCTGAGGGAGTTGGGTGGAATATGGGTTGTGGGAAAGGTAAAAATTTGGATAACATAAATAAAATTAAAAATAGTGTATGGGAAATGATAAAGGCATAATTTCCCATCGTGTCAGCATTTATTTAAAATGTAGGTGTGATATTATGGCCGGGTGTTTTTGTGTTACTTAACATAAACTGATGTTGAACATGCTTTTTTCAAGACAAAAAGGTACATTGGTTCACTATCCACAAAATGCCTGCAAAATTAAAGCTTAAAACTGACTTTTTCATCGAAAAAAGTAAAAAGAAAAACCTGAAAAAAACTTATTAACCCCTCCATTTTGTTTTTGCTTTGCAAAGTGCCGCTAGCCCACGGCATCGTTTTTTTTTTTGTTTTGCTCACATCTATTCATGGACTAATTGTCAAAATTACAAATACAACAATGTAAACAAACGGGTTTTGGAGAGTGAAACGTACGAAAGATTCCGGTCTTGGTAATGGAGTGTTTTTGGTATAAATTCTTTCTTTAAAAATACAAATTTTTTCTTTGCTGCAAAGTTTGTTTTGTTATGATTTCTCGATTTGACAGATCTCATAAGAAAAGCTTATCCGTCAAAGGGAAAAAGTTTCGAGTTTACAGAGTACGAAATCAAATTCTAACCAAAAATCACTTTCGAATAGAATTGATTTTCGAAATGAAATACAGAGACCCAGCTGTTTTAGCACTAAGTGAAACCCAATATATCAAGTATTGGGGGCCTGATTATAGGATTCGCGGCGAATCGTTTTGCTAGCGAGTTTGCCATTTTTCAATTATTGCTTTCGCTTTCGCCTTCTTCGTTTTGAATTCGAAGGCGAATTTGAAATGTCATAATATTTGTGAGCGAGTTGAAATCCGACAACTTTTTTTGGCGGATTCACAGGCGAAAGTGTGTTCACTGTTCGATTTCGTGGATTCTTTCTTGATTGTAATTATATAAAAATGTGAGTTAGCTTTATTTTAATTTTAATTTAATTTATCGAAAATCCACAATAAAATATAAAATTTTGAATAAATCACCGCAAATTTCACAAATTCAATCAAAACAAAACAAAATTTGTGGAAAGCTGTCAAATCACTGGAATATATGAAGAAAAAGTCAAACTAAAAGTGTCAAATCACTGGAATATAGGAAGAACTATTTTCGCTTCGCTGCGAATTCGTTAATAAGGAAATACGACGCGAGTCGAATTTGAAAGGTTGAATTGAAAACGATCCGCCACGAACCTCATAATCAGGCCCCGGACTTGGAAGGTCAAGCAGAAAACATTCTTGACTTGTTTCTTACCTTTGACCCTGATAAGTACACAATTAATGTTCTTTTTCCTATAGGCACATATGACCATTGTGTCAATTTCTCTTGTAAAAA
Organism: Eupeodes luniger; assembly: GCA_951509635.1. Taxonomy (NCBI): domain Eukaryota; kingdom Metazoa; phylum Arthropoda; class Insecta; order Diptera; family Syrphidae; genus Eupeodes; species Eupeodes luniger. Next base: position 40,894,657 of record OX608075.1, read on the forward strand.
AATTTCCAGTTAAAGAAACAGCCCGAAAGAGAACCGTTTGCCGAAAGCAGACTGGGACGGTTTCAATAATTATATCGGGATCATTAACTGTTCACAATGGTTCCTCGACACTGACTTTAACGCCAGCGGTGACATGATTTCAAGTTTGGTTCATGGTTTGATTCGAGCTGTAAAGAGGTAAGCAGTACCAAAGAAGTAAGTTAGCGTTGCTATATAGTCAACCCTGAGGAGGGCCGGAAAAAGTTCCAGCAAGCCAGGAAGGCCCGCAAAGACCATTTTCGACGGACCAAATTTATACATGACCAAAAATGTTAGCAAAAAATAATGCAATGTCCCAAAGGCACTTAAAAATGTTGGGTCACTCGTAAAAAAACATGCGGAATTTTTACTCTTCGTCGGTTCCTTCGCTCGTTGTCAATTACACTCCGTTTGTTAGCTCTTTTTTGCTGGGCAGTTCGCCGCCAATTCAAGGCTGCCTAATTCTATGTGACCAATATTTGTTCGCATTCATACTGTGGCGAGAGTCCTAAGAGATCTCAACATTACATATGTACATCCGCTGACCGGATGGTATCCCTTCCCTACTACTGTTCTGAAAAGGTTTTTTTCAAAGCTTGCAAAACCACTAGGTAATCTTTTTCATATGTACCTACTACTTCTTATGTCTGGTTCGGTTGAAAAACAACATTTTCCAGCTCATCCCCATAAAAGGCGAATCTTCCTCACTCTCTAATAAGCGACCGATTGCACTAATATCCCTTCCTTTCAAGCTCATGAAGAGTCTGATTGATTATCAGCTCAAGAAATACCTCCAAGATCGAAAGCTTGTTAATGACTGGCACTACGCTACGGCTTTTGCAGCAAAAGGTCAACTGGTGATCTCATGGTTAATTTCACCAAACAGTGCAGCAAATCTTAACCTCGTTTTGGAAAGAGTGAGATTATTGCACTTAAAAATTCAAAAGCATTTGACAGTGTTGGGCATCAGGCTCTCTTATCGAAAATGCGTGCCTTCGGCCCCTCTTTCATTGTACTAATATTTATCTTTCTGAGCGTTCAATACAAGTAGTAAGCTATGCGTTCAAGTCCGAAAACCACAAAATCAATGCGTAACAAAGGGCTCTATTCTGTCGCAGTCACTCTTTATCATTTTTATTAATGATTTCCTGCCTGCAACTTCTAATCCAATACATTGTTTTGCTGACGATAGTGCTCTTAGCTTTTCATATTCGTTTTCAGACTCACATCCCTCTTCTTCGGATGTAGAACTGCAACGACAAAATATGATAAGCTCATCAAGTTTCGACCTAAACAGAATTGTACAACGCTGTCTTGCATCGTTAAAACGACATATACCCCCTTGCTATTATGCATGGATGGCACTGGAACCAATCAGGCTGAGCATCTCACTATTCTCAAATCACCTTATTTGTGGAACTATCAAATACGCGATGTCGCCAAAAATGCCGCAAGATGCTTGGGTTTTCTAAAGCGATGCAAGAATTTTGTCCCCCTCGGATCTGGCTGTATCTGTTATCTACAAGAAAGCTTATGTATGTATATGAAAGCTTGAGTATAACTCCCATGTCTTGGCTAGTGCTCTTGTAACTTACTTAATCCTATTGGACAGTATTGACCGTGGAGCATTAAAATTGATTGGTGATAATGTCATCATTGGTTCATTTACGTTGCTTGAACATCGTCGTAAAGTTTTTGTTTCACCTTTCTTGCTCAAGAGAAATAGTCTGCTGCATTCTTCCCCTTACACAGTTCAACACTAACAATTCGGTCGTACTGTCAAGTACCGAGATTCGTTCTTTAGCCATACTACGCGAATGTGGAATGCTGAACCATACTCTGTCGCATTAATACTTCGATACACCAAAAGCATCCAATAACATAATGCCAGAAGTCGGAATATTGAGAAAAAAGGGGTAAGATATTCTTTTGTTATTTATATATTTCCAAAAATAACATGGATTCATATTTAGACCTCTTTCTATTTTTTGAATGTTATTAAGATACATTAAATAATAGATTAATTTATTAAAATTTCTTAATAATTTTAATACATTTTTTTAAAAATTATTTCTTTTGGTGTTTCTTATAGTGCTCTATCCAATTCTGGAATCGATTAACTCTGACCAATACATTCCGCGATGCTTTCTTTTCTCTTGTTACTTGCCTGCGAACTTCTTCTTCGTAAGTCTTACAAAATTCAGGTTCCAAACTATCAAGCTCATTAAGAAGGCTCTGAAAGTAAACTTTAGTTAGTAAATTTATTGATTATTGTTATCTACCTAGTTACTTGTTTACCATTAAAATATTATGGATTTTCTCTAATTGAGTTATAGCACTAATTGGAGGTCCTTTTTCATCTTCTTCGTTCTTCGGTTGAATCTTTTCAAGAAGTACTGGTGCAATTCCTTTAATATCCCAACATATTTTTCGACTAAAATAAATAAATTACAGTGAAATTTTAGTTGTCACAGTGATAATATTTAAAATAATTACAACCTTTTAACTTGTTTTTGCTCAAATTTATCAAAAAGTTGATTGGATTCGAGTTGAAGACGATTTTTATGTTCAGTAAGATGTTTTGGATTTCGAGCAATGAGTTGTAAGTTACAATTTATATGAAACTTTATCTGGAAAATATTTAAGTTTTTTGTTTTTAAATAAATTCTTCCTTTTGTTATAAATAATAATTGCCTTACAAATTTATAATGAACAATCGAAACCATATGATTTAAAATTGCAAGTTTTGTAAATTGATTGTAATATTCAAATAATTTCCGACGTGTATTTTCGTATCCCTATGAACAAAAAATTAATTTAATTTATTAATAATTATTAATTTAGTTAAAATATGATTTCTTGGTACATCAATCCAAACATCAGCATTCAAAAATGTTTGCTTTTTCACATAAGGATCAATGACATCAGTTACAAATTCCTTCAACTGTTTGATTTGTTCACACGAAATGCAATCGGAAAGTAAATTGTTTTTAAGGAAAACAAAATCACCAGAATCTGCTAAACGATTTAATTTAAGCATATTAAATCCTTCTTCGCTAACATCAAAATATCCCTGGAAATAAAAATGATAATTTGTCAAGTTTGTAAAAGAATGCAATCTTTCGGAAATGCAATCATTATAAATTATTTATTAAATTCAACTTTAAGATTGCATTCATGGATTTCAACATAAGATTGGGACTTAAAATGATGCAATCTTCGATCAATTACATAATTTGACCTTAAGAAGACTGCAATCAATTTTTCTCCAATCAGTTGACTGAATTCAATTAATTACAATCATTTGAGACTTCATGCATTCCTTCAATTCATTTTAAGTCTTTATATTCTTTTGAAGTCTTTGTATTCACTTTGTCTTTGCGTTGTTAAAAATTTCACTACTCAAAATATTTTGAAGTGGCCCATACGCCTCGCACATACATTTTCAATTCAAAAGTGTAGTTAAATTTTACTTAAGAATGCAAAGACTTCAAGTAAATGCAAAGAATTTATGAAGTCTCAAATGATTGCAATCAATTCATTGCATTCAAATGATTGCAATCAATTCATTGCATTCAAATGATTGCAATCAATTTATTGCATTCAAATGATTGGATACAAAATGATTGCAGTCTTTTTTAGTTCAAATGATTTGATATTGCAAAATCTTAAGTTCCAACCTTTAGGGGAATTCAATTAATGCAATCCTTTCCTTATATTGAAGTCATAAAAAATTGCATTCTTTTACAAGCCTGAAATTTGTTGATTATTTTTAAAGCATTAATCTTACAATCAATTTTAAAAGGAATATAAATCTCTTGTGCACATCCTTGACATCTGTGGATAATTTCTGATGCATTAAAGTAGTTTCTTTAAATTCATCAGACATTGTTTCTGCTTTAATTTTCCTAAGTTTTTCATTTTCAGCTAAGACTTTACAAAAAGCTTCATTTTGAAAAACATCGAGCTGTTCAGAAGTCATCTTAAATAATTTATTTAAAACATTGTTTTATTTTTAATTATTTGTTTGTCAAATTACTAAATTTTTCTTACATACATTTAAGAAGTTTTTAGCCTCTTCATAGACCTTTAATTGATAGGCATCTTCTTGGGCTTTTTCAAGTGCCCGTTGCTGTGTGGCGTAAAATAGAAATTTCTTCCTTGTTATATCTCGTAGTCGAAGAATATCACTAAAAATAAGATAAGAACATATGAAGTTTACAAAATTTTCAATGATTTTCTTGTATTGGGATCTCCACTAAGAGGTTTCATTGTGAATATGACGGAATTAGTCATGAAAAGAATATGGTACTGCTTCCTTTTTGCAATGAAATATACGGCCAGTGATTTCTCTTAAAAAATACTCGTTTCCTTTGAATATCAAAATGAAACCTCATATTGAAAAACTCTATATAAATCTAACCTTTTAACGTTGAATTTATAAAAATTCTGTTGTCTATTGGCATCTTTTGTGTATTGTGGGTCAATTGTTGTTACAACACATGGGGCCTTAGGATTTGACAAGTGTCCTTTCTTTAAAGGTAAGTAAATATTGTAAATTTTGACTATAAAGTTTCAAAAACAGAAAATTACCGTATCCAAGTCGGCAACTGAAAAATTCAGTTGGGGTGATTTTTCCTCAAAAATATCTTCGGAGGTATAGAAGTCTAAAATAAATTAATTTCATATAAATTTAAAGTATTATTTAATTAAGTTTTGTAAATTATTACCAGAATATTTTTTTCGAATCTTTTTGTTAATTTTTTTCATACTTAATTATGATTTATCTGAATGGAAGAATTTATTGTAAGTATTCTATCAATAATAATAATATAATTTGTATCCATAGGAACATCGAAACAGCTATATTTGAAAGCTCGTGTCCTTGGTACCAGATATTATTATTGGTTTGAAATGTTGTAAATATTTTTGAATTTTGTTTTTACAAAATTTAGTTGAATTGATAAAACTTTGTTTTAAGAAAATTTTATTTAAAATATCAAAATAAAGTAAAGTAAAGCATTCCAAGTTTCCAACAGGATTTTAAATATGCCATATTTAAGAGTTAAAATACAATAATTTAGAGATATTGGTGCATTTTATGCAGAAATGTTAGAAATTGTGTTGAAACGTAGCTTTTTCCATAAACAAAACATTCTGTTTTTGTTGGCATTTCTATAAATGCGAAGAACGCTACAAAAATACAAATGCAGAAACCCAGATAATGAGAAAGTTCGCCGTAATTTTTTCGGACTTAATTTTTAGGATTCTATTATTACTATTGGTCTCAAAGGAATTGACAAAACTTAAAAATTTTAGAGAGAAAAATGTTTATTTCCTGATTTAAACGAAGTAGGTACATAATTTCTCTAAAAATTAAATAAAAACAAATTAAAGTAAACAAATTAGTTGTAGCACTTACAAACTACACGTTACAAAATCTCTTTTCACTTTAGTTCTCTAAATATTAAAAGCTTTTTTATTAATTAAATAGATACGAGACGTTCATTGTTTTTCAATGAGACATTAGTTTAACGAAAGTGCTGTTTTCGTGTTTAAATCTCAGTTCTAAAGCAAATTCACTTTAAATATAAGATTTTTTAAATTTTTTAAGATCTTAAAAGTTTTTGTATATATTTAATAGAAAATCAATTTTGAAAGAAAAAACACTGAAAGCCTTACACTATTAGAGCCCCCGCAGACTGCAGACTTTTTATCGGTCGATAGTGTGGTCGGGTTGGGCTGAAAGTGCGCACACCGAGCCAACTAAACAGTTTGGTTGGTGAACAGGGCGTAGACCATCCAACAGTTGACCGACTATTCTATTGTGATTTGGGCGACGCTATATTCAAAATACACGCACACGACCCCAAATCACAGAGCGAACTGAACTATCGGCCGACTTAACAATCGTCATGTATGCGCAGCCGTGTATGCGCCAATACTGATTAAACAGTTGGCCGATAGTTGGCCGACAGATTAGTTTAAATGTAATCGGGTAGCGCATCAAACTTTTTTATCGGCCGATACTGAATCGCTGTAGTGTGCGCAGATGCATTCCTCTCCATACTGATTAAGAAGCCGACCAAACTATCGGCCGATAAAAAGTCTGCAGTCTGCGGGGGCTCTTAATGTGAAGATGAGTTTCAGGAATTTAAAGGCAACTTAATATCAAATTGGTGATATCATATTCAAAGTTAATTCTTAAGAACCTGAATTTTCAATTTGTATTTGTCAGAAAATATATTATGAAAATAATTTAAAGCAATACTTAAGATTTTCCAAATTCTTAATTCTGTAACAACGATTTGTTGGTCCAGTCCTCAGATAAAATTAGTACTTTTTGCACCAATGCGGAAAACAATAAATACAAATTTTGTTTTTATATATAAAAAATACAAAATTTAAAATATAAGGAGGGTCATATCAAAGGATTTCTTACGAAAATTAAAAAAAGCTCTACCCCTTAAAAATCCTATTCTGCATCGAGTTTATCAAGTTTTGGAGGAATTGTTTTATTACCATGCAATGATAATAATTGCATTTTTGAGGTCTTTGACATTTCTTTAATACATGCCACTTGCATACATTTTTCTAGCCATTATTTCCGACTAATTCTCGATGGGATTAAGGCCATGGTAAACATTGGATTCCACTTATATCAAACCACTCATGCACACAACTCGCTTTATGAGTATGAGCATAATCTTGCTCACCGTCAGGAATGTCTCCAAATTCCATCCAAAGCATATTCCAGCGTCTCTTTGTATTTTTGGCCAGTCATTTAAGGTTGCACAAACATCTAGGAAACGGATTTCGTGACACGGTTTTTCAGAATTCGTAAAAGTTTCCGATTACGATGAAATTTATGATAGTCCTGGATAAATGCCCTTTCTTCCGCCCTTAAATGAGTTCCCCGAGGCATTCCTAAAAACCATATTGCAAAATAAGTTGTGAAATTAACCTCCATACAATAACTTGAAAATACTTCAACAACTTTTAAGTTTAGAAAAACTTGAATACAAATTGTGATATTGAGAAACAGAGGTCGTTTCTTTATACTTTTTTCGCAATTTGTGTTCTACTTTTCTTACAATAAAAACAAATCACCTTTTCTTTTAAGTGAAATAATGAATAACGGTAATTACTTTTTTATATTTAAGAGGGAATATATTCATTTATATAATTCAATGTATTAAAATTGCATAACTTTTGAAACTTAGCTCTTTCGTCACTTTGAACATGGCTGTCTTTATACTAACTTCGGTCACTGTATTATGCATACATATACATATTATGTAAACATATATAAATGAAACATATAATATATAAATATATAATATATATAAATGTATATATTATATATATTATATGTGCTTTAAAAGTTAAAGCATCATAAGTCGACTTAAGTGGTTTTAGCTATTTATGGTTTTTGTTTAACATATTTTGTCCACAAACAATTTTTCTTTCTTACCCTAGTTGATCTAAGTAGAGCATGACTCGTCTTATGTATCAGTTCATTTTATTTATCAGGTAATACGAAGAAATGATTTTGGTAAAATATCTTAAGTTGTTTTTATGTTTGATATTAATCAGAAAAGTAAAATCGCTTATGTCAACTTAAGTTATTTTGCCGTACACATTCTGTCCACATTTACATTTCATATATTTACCATATTTAGTAAATAAAACATAAAGCGGTTAAACTGACCTAAGAAAATCTTAAAATACGTGGTAAATGAAAAGCTGTAAGAGTTAAGTGCGTTTTTTTGGTATTCCATATATAGTACAGTGAGAAATTGCCAACAAAACGATCCGCAGTAGCCAGATATTTTTGTGAAAATCAAATGTTAAAATTAACTTAGCAAACAAAAACTAACTAAAACTAATAAAATGGTCAATTTTCAAGAAGAAATGGTAAGAAAATAGCTGGAAATTGAGATTCTATAAAAAAAGTTCATTTAACAATTGCTTCAAGGAGGGGGTTTGTTCGTAGACTACTACATTAACATGTGAAATGAGCTTGAAGATCGCCTCAGTTATTTATATACCTGAATCGAGTTGAAATGACCTTAATTTGACTCGATTTCCGTCGGAGATCGGAGTCGATTCAAAATTTGAGAAGAAAAACCTGTTTAGAGGAGTTGGTTTAACAGATAATGCATTATGGTCTGTTTATTTGCATGTTTGTGTACAAAAAATATAGTTTTGTTTTAATAGAATTACAAAAAAAAAAAAAAAATGGACATGGAGTAGGCAGCATATTCTTATATGGTGCTGAACTAATCATATCTTCATTGTTTAACACGAATCAAACTATCTCACTTGCACTTCACACATCGAAAACATCGAAACACCATTTGCATTTTAGAAAGTGCTGTCATACTTAATCATCTTTAAATCTTCTTGTGGGGTGGAAACACCAAAAAGATTTATTTAATATAAACTGAGATAAACCTTTGGTGAAAACATAGCAAAACATAAATATCTTTTCTATTGTTTTCTCTTACAAAATAAGCCTAGTTAGTCCATTTTCACTTACAAAACTAAATAATATCAACAGTAATAGATTGATTTTTTTCCCAATGGAAAACACACATGATTCCAAATGCACAACTACTCAACGAATACAGCCATCGAGATACAAATGCAATATCAATCGTAGCAACATTTGAGAACGAAATCAAATAAGATCCATTCGAGACTCGCATAAATGTCAAAAACCCATCCATAGTAAGATTCTACTCTAACTTGTATCGGTGTTATTTATACTATGGATATTGTTTTTGTTATTCGTGTAAAATTCTACTATACCATGGATAGATTTTCCAACAAAACACGGGTGTTGGTTTGGTAAAAGCACTTAAGTAAAAAAAATAACATTAATTTAGTAAAACAAAACTCCACTTATCAAAATTTAATTTAATTATTTAAATATATAGTTAAATATACAGTTAAATGTAAAATTACTAAAAATTTTATCTTAATAAGCTTCATATTTGTTTTTAAACAAAGATTGCAAGTTAAAAATCCTCTTTCTGAAAAACTATAAAAATCAATTTAAGATTTTTAACCTTTTGAACACTAAGTGGAGCTAAGAAAGTTTTATTTCAGTTGTGCGTTCTACAGCGCATACATATGTACATAGGTTTGTTTTCATATTTTGTTTTGGCTCATCCATTTTATTTGATTTTGAAAATCCTCTAAAAACTTAACAAACATTTCGGTCTCGAATAAAGTTAAAATGATGGCTTATAATGTAGAAGTTATCATGTCTCGGGTGGAATGTAACAGTAGGAGGAGGAAGACTTTTTTGTTCTGTTAAAACTACACTAGAAGGCACCACATGTCCACCAAAAATATATGTAATTCGAATTAACCGCTTATAGAAGCGGATATTAAGATACAAAAATATGAATATAAATCTTAACTTTTTTCTTAAATTTGATAACTTTTATCGACTACCCTGATGCACAAATAAACTAAAGTAAAAATAGCTTTCTACTACTTTCTGCTCACAGAACTCAGAGTTGTCCGGTTTAAATGGACATCCTAATCTTAAATACTTGTTATTTAATTAAAAAGAAATAAATGTAATTGTCATATAAATTAACCCAACATTTTACGGCGGCGGATATACAAACTCATAAGAAAAATTAGTATTTTAAATTTTAAAGAATGTAAAGTTTTCTGCCAATTTAATTCTAAGAAAAAAATTCACAACCTGTTTGCTAATCGTAAAATAAGCTATGATCATATTTTTCAACAAAAAACACTCTGGTCACACTAAAATGCTATAACATAACATTAATTGCAAAAAATTAAAGAAACTGTACGTATTCAGTGCAAAGAACAAATTTTACAATAATTTGTCTAGTGCGAGTTATTTTGGTGACTAATTTATTATAAACAAAAATAAATATGGATGAATTAATTCCAATCAGTTCAACGCCAAAAAAACAACGAAGATATCATCATCCAACCACGAGAGTTATGGTGGATGATGCTGTAAAGGTTCTTAACAAATGCTCCTACCGAGCTATCAAACAGTATATCGTAGCAAAATACCTTGTGGACCTGCGCTACTTGCTTAACCGAATAAAAAGGTACATTCCTTGAAGGTTTCTAAATAAAATGTATTACCTATATTTTTATTATCTCTTAAAGTTATATCCGAGAATCTGTGGCAAATGGAAAATTCATTCAAATGACAGGACATGGTCTAAATGGATCATTTAGACTGTCAGCTGCCGCCAGAAGAAATCCAAAGAAATACTACCTAAGTCAAAGGAAAATTATGACAAGAAAGGATAAGCAAAATAAATTAAATAAAAAGCCAACCACATTCCTAATGGAACCCATAATTCATCGACGAACTTCCATAACTATGAATGCTATAAAAAGGCGAGTAAGTCGTAGTTCTGAAAGCTTAAGAAGTCCTAGACCCAGGTTGGTCAAGAATGAGAATCAATCTAGCTTTAAATCGAATGACACCAATAACAATGATTTACCATCAACATCATCCGACGCTATTGACAAACTAAAAAGGAATATGCGCAATTGTTGTAAACTCTCACATATGTGTTGATAATTTTTGTTTGTAATTAATTATTGTTTCTGTTATCGTTTGTTTTTTTAAAGTCTTATTATGTTTTGTGTTTTATGTTTTATGTTTTTATGCATTGTTTTATTAGATTTTAAGATTTTATTAATAAATATGTGATGTTGAAAAATGATAGTGAAGTTGCACATTTCTCAAGGTCCCTAGAATCTAAATCAAATGTTTCCAGACATATATCCGTGAATTGTGTGTCGGGATATCTTTTTTCGTCGGCCATATCTCAAGAACCGGCAGAGATATCGACATTAAATAAATGTTTAACAGATAATAGATAATAATGTTTTTTTTTACTATAACAATTTAAAAAATGAAAAACTTTGTTGAACCCAACAAATATCATAGTGTTGAAAGTGTATATTAAACCCAATTTGGCCTTATTTCACCTTCTTTCACGAAATTGAAATAAGTCCAATTCTTGAAAGATGGCCTTATTTCACTTGGCTTTATATCACGGTCCTTAATTTGTGACGTGATACCAAATTGATATTAGTTCGTACAAAATTGACTGATCTTTATAAACCAAATAAACTAAAAAAATGAAGTTATTGACTTTAAAATTAAGTTTTAGAATATATTTTTAAAACACTAAAACGGCTACTGGAAATTTCTCTGTTTTTGGAGCTTAAAAGTTCTTCATTTGAAATTCAGACTTTTTTTCCTATGAACAAATTCTAAAATTTTATATGGCAGTTCATTGTTCTACGTAAGCTTCAACTTTACTAATACTTTGTAAATAGAGGAGATTCACACTATTAGTTTGCGAAATTTTTTAAGTTCGAAAATAATCGTTGAACAAATCACAAAAAGTCTTCGAAAATTACCTGTGAAGAACATAAAATGTGTCATTCAAGCTTTTTTTGTTGAAAGGTCACAATTTTAGCTTATAAGGTTTTAATGTCGGGATAAGCTCAATGAAATTTAATTAAACATCACTCGAAGACCTTTTACAAAGTGCTGTCTGAGAGTAATATTTGAAAAGACGAGTTTTTCACCAATTTAGTATTTTTGTAAACTGATATAACCCCTAAGCATTTGCTTTTAAAAAAGAAAGGTAATCTGACAAACTTTATAATTTCTATAACACTTGAAAAGTTATAGACTGAAAACCTAAACCAGAATTTTTGCCACAAATCCTATTTTGTTACGAGACTTTTCATAACATGTTCTTAATAATATTTATAAGTCTACATCCTTTTAAACCAATACTCGAATTATTCCGAAGCTTTTATAATCTTTGGTCTATTTTGACTAGACTAAATAATAACTAACGTCATTATTCTGGCATTCAAAACCAAGTTTAACCTGAGTTCTCAGAAAATAGAGGTCGGTCTTTGTATACTAGTTTTTGTTTAATAGCTTTTTCATCTATCTTACTCCTCAGGTCTCGTTCCAAGTAAATGGAAAACTATACTTGTCCAGCCTATACCCCAAAAACAGCGAACCAATCGCACTTACGTCTCTTCGCACTTAGGTCAAGAAAACGCTGATTAACTATCAGCTCAAGAAATGCCTCGAATGCGGAAGGATTCTTAATGACCGGCAGAATGGCTTTCGTAGCAATAGATCCGACGCAGATCTCATGGTTCATCTCACTAAATAGTGAAACAAACATTTACGTGCGTCGTTTTTGAGAAAGTAAGATTATTGCACTCGATATTTCTAATGCATTTCATAGAGTTTATCATCAGGCTGTCTTATCGAAAATGCGTGTCTTTGTTAGATCAGAAATCATCTTTTGGACCGTTCAATACAACTAGTTTTGAAATACAAAATAAATTCCGGTGTGCCCTAGGGTTCTGTTAAGTCTCCGACACTCTTTCTAATTCTTATTATTGGTTTCCTGTCTCCTGTCTGAAACTTCTTATTCACTTACCAGCTAGTATTCTTAGCATTTCTTATTCGTTTTTAAGATTCACAACCTTCCTTCTCGTGGATGTGGATTTTCAACGGCAGTAAGATAAGCTCATTACATTCTGACCTAGATAGCATTGTTAAATAATAATCGAGTAGAATTTATTACGTCTAAAACTCTATGCTGCTTATCGTCGTTAAAACTGAATTAACAACATTCGCCCCTTTCCATGAGTGGCACTATCATTAAGGAGACTAAAAATCTTGAAATTCTCAGGATGTGAATCTTCAAGCACCTCGTTTGAAACGATCACATAAGCGATTCGCTAAAAATGCCGTAAGAAGTTTGGATTTCTTAAGGCGATGCAAGAAGTGTTTCTCCCTCTCTGATATGGCTGTTATCTATAAGACTTACATATATACCTATGTATGTACTTATATTCTTTAACTAGGTATGTCCAAGGCTTTAGTATTACTCCTGCAACTTACTAAAGCCTCTTGAACAATATTGAACGTAGAGCATTCAAATTGATTGGTGATGATATCATCGTTTAATCATGGTCGTCCCCTGAACATCGTCGTTTAATTTCTTGTCTCACCCTATTTCACTGTTATTTTAACAGATTATGCACTAGAGAAATAGCCGGTTGCATTCCTTCCCTCAAGCAATTCAACCATAATACTCGTGCCTAGAGGAATGCTCATCAGTATACCATCTAGCCCAACTTCGGTTGTATTATGAAGTTCAGAGATTCGTTCTTTAGCCGTACTACGTGAATGTAGAATGCTTTTAGAATTTCACCGACACCTCCTCTCAAACTTTCTCTGCCTTTTTTGATGTTCACACTCTTGGCATAAAATTGTTCTCAGGTTTTCTGCTATTCGTTGGATCTTAAGACGCTATAACATTTCCGAGTTGATTAAATATTAATAAATGATTATTTTTCCACAGTTTTAAAAAAGTCATGATTTAAATAATTTATTATGATTAAATTAAATATTAACAGTCTTCATAAAATTCTCAAAGGAGCTTGAAATTTTTGCATGATCCGGTGCTAGTTGTGTATCAGCAATGATAGCTAACCGACTCTTTTCCCCAAATCGATGGATATTCAATGATAAACCTATACAAACAAATAAACAATAATTAAATTAATGAAAACAAATAAAATCTAAATAACTTACATGTCTTTGATTGTGGTGGCCTAAAAAGCAACACATACTCCACATTCTGGCCCCAAACTGTTTCGAACTTTGATGAATTTCCATAAATTTCAGTCAAAGTGACGGGAAAATTAAACGAAAAATAATTTATGAAAATTTTCGTTACAGTCCTTGGCAAAAGAGCTGTTAGCATATCGAATTTTGTCTGACCAATTGATGCCAGATATACAAAAACTTGCTTCATGCGAATCCGTTCGATAATCTTTTGAATTTCCAGTGCATTTTGACGTGTTGGCTTCTTAAGCGGAAGCTGGAGAAAAACCACACCACCGATATGATTCATTCGACCATCTCTTTCGGTAAAGTAACCTTTAGCCATTGTGCGACAAGTGGTGTTAAGCACTTTTGGCACAGGGTATCCTTCGAAGCCCTCGAAGTACTCGTGCAGAGCCCCAGCTATGCAGGCCAGGGTAAAGTCAGACTCTCGCATCCCGGTGAGGTCTACACGTTTTCTTATCTCTGTCCAATCGATTATCTTCGAGAATGATACAACTTTTCTACCGGAATAAGACTTAACTTGAAGGATATTGGCATCCTTCGAACGGTATTGGAACAGTTCTTCGAAAATATTACACGGAGCCTTAAATATCTCGTAAGAGATTTTTATGAGCTCAACTTGGGCGTAGATGAAGAGCGGAATGTAGACAGCTACAGTTCCACTAAATGTATTCAAACTTGTATTTCCTGTCAAAATGATATCTTTACATGCCAAAAGCTCTCGGTATACATTATACGGCATCAGAAGTATTAAGCTCACATTAATATACCAAGCTATACGAACAAGGTTTTTGAATATACTAAATGGATATAATGACGTCATAATTGAGTCTATCACAACGGGATAGGTGAGATTCCTTCGGATTACTTCTCTCCGAACTAAGGTATAAAATAGATTACGACGGGCCCGAAAGGATGTTTTAATACCCTTGTTTGCCCTCCAAAAGTCAATTAAGACTGTTACAGCTGTTATGAGTAAGACCGATAACAGTTTGCTTATGCAATCGATTTGAAGTTTCTGAACTCCATCTGGTGATTCTAGGGAATCAAAATGATAAGTGAATTCATTCCAACGATTAATTATACCAAGCCAAATGTAATGGCAAAGGTTTTGTATGTGAACTGGCTTGCGAACAAAATATGAGAGTTTTGGACTATCTCGATTCGCACCGTAGACATCAATCGATAGTTTGTTGGAGCTGTTGAGCATAAGGATTTCACTGGTGTGCAAGCCGTTTTGTTCGGCTATGAGCAAGTGGTGGACCTTGACCAATATGTAAAAGTGATCGTCCTGAAAAATAAAAGAAAATTGACACTAACTCAATAAAATATATATGTAGATAAACTTGTTTTCAAAAACATGATATTAAACGACTTTTTGTTTGCATTAAATCACATTTCTGTCGATTTTAATAGTCTACTTGATTCAAAATGCTGCTTTCAAAACATTGGCTGTTAGTTTCTTAACCTCATTATCTCTATTTGAAGTTATTGATGCCTTTAAAACTCGTTTTTAATACTTAAACTCTTTTAAAAAGAGTACAAACCAGACTTAAAACTAAACGTAGATAGAGATAAGGATATGTTTAAATTCTGAATTAGAGTGAATTCAGCCAAAAGCGTTCAGTGGGATCCGCAATGCCTAAACAAATTTAAAAAAAATATACAAATTTTTTTTAACAATTCTCTTTTTAAAAATTTAACTTTTGTTAAATCTTTTTCAATCTTAGTATTAAATTTTAAACGAACTGAAGACATTGATACTAAAAATATGTACTTTTTTTTTAATGAAGTCGAAAGTTACTATTCTATATTTTGCCAAGAAAATGCGGTACCTACTTCTGATTTTTTCCACGCTTTTTTAATGTTTGTAGTATTATGAATAAACTCAAGTTTTTAACTTTGAACCACAACCACAAATATAAAATTTTCAAAATATGTTAAACTGCGTTGGTGATTTCAGAGATGGAAGAAAATAACCTTCCCTATGTGACGGTACTCCAAAAACAAGCTAATTTTTAGAAGCGATAAACGCAAAGGAAGAACTGTTAAACTAGGGTCTTAGTTCTTAAAAGGGGGAACAATAGATATTAAGGTTGCAGTGCACTTACAAAATTTTAAATTTGAAACTACATCAGTTTGTATAGTATGAAGTGATGCACTCGGCGTATACTTATTTTATTAATAAATAAATCGGGTGGCGCAACAGTCCGTTGAGAACTAGGGCCTAGTGACTTACAATTCTAAACCATTCCTGTGTGCGAGTACTGTTGTTAGGGATGGAGGGGACCTACAGTTTTAAGCCGAATCCGAACGGCCAATTTGAGAAAACACTTTTTTTACAAGAATTACTCTTGGAGAATTTTTCAATTCCTCGCAAGAGGCAGTACCCGTGAAAAAAACTTTAGATGGCATAGGCATCAGGGATCGAACCCAAGACCTCTGGCATGACAGTCCAACGCACTAACCATCATGCCACGGGTACTACTATTTTATTAATATTCAACAAAATTTGATCCTGAATGTTTTTAGACAATATATTAATCACAATACATTTACAAAGAAAGGCAAAAGTTATAGACCCTTGAGCTAGGATAATTTTGCGAATTTTTCAGAACAATGCAGAATTTATATCCACTTTGATATAATATTTCAAAATTCATTCATTCAAATAAAGCTTAGGTAGTTATTGTTCAGCTGGATTCATTTTATAAAAATCTAATGTGAGAATTTTTTCGCTCAAAAAAGCACCATTTGAATTTGGTTATTTTAATCGAAACTTTTTACTCTTGATTGCCATGGCAACTGAAACATTTTAAGCTTAGTTTATGTTTATATCAACTTATTGGAAAATGTTAAGAAAATTATTCTACACATATCTCTTCCTAAAAAAACACACTTTGACCTCAATTAAATTTGTGGGCTCTGTTGATTCTTAATGCTTATGCCAAATAATAGGTCCGTTCGCATACCCTCCTAAAACAGTCCAATTTTACTAAAAAATACGAAATTTAACCAGATCCTGTTCGCGCACTCAAATAATATATATATATCAGCTCAAAATTTTATTAAGATGTAATTAAAATCTTTTTATAAAATGGGCTTTAACTTTTTAAAGGATAGTTAAATTTCTTAAGTTTTAGTTTTATTAGGTTGGGCGTTAAAGACTGCATTAAAGTGAATATTTCAGTGTATTATATCTAAGCCTCCTCACATTAACCCCTCTTAAAAATGTTTTAAAAAAGCCAATAGGAAATTTTGGGGGACTTTCGACGTGTTATTTAAACACAACAAACACAAAATTTCTTGATTCAAAGTTATTGCAATTGGTCAGATTTGTCAAATTGAAATTGTTGACATTTCTCCACGTTTTAAGGCCCTAAGAATCTAAATCAAAGGTTTTTATGGCTAAATCACAAACACGTTTCAGCTTCGGCTTCGGCTTCGTCTGCGTTACGGTGGGCCTGCTTCGAGGTTGCTTTGAATGACATTTCTATTATTTCATCCCTCCAAAGAGCAAATATTTTGTTTGCTGACATTTTTTTACAGCTGTTGAGCTGTCAGACAAAGCAAATGTTCAGATTGAACTAGAGCTTCCGTTTGGAGTCACATTACGTTACATTACGTTCTTTTCCTTACGATTGTCAAACGAAACGTGAGGTCGAAGCTCCATTGTGATAGCATGCATTGAATTCCTATGGCTGAACTCGTAAACGTCAAGCGAAGCCGAAGCTGAAGCGTGTTTGTGATTCAGCCATTAGAGAGATGTCTGTGTGTGCGGGTGCAATAACAATCGTACGCCGTTGTGTCAATACGTTCGGGATAGCTCTTTATGGTGGCCATATCTCAGGAACCATATTTTCCGAGACAAAATAATGAACAGTACCCGAAAAATGAAAAATGTTGACCAGTTTTCAAGATTTTTTTTTATTTCATTGAGTAATAGTAAATAAACATAATATAATATAAATTAATTAATAAATATAGTATGATTGGGTATATGTATTTATAAAATAAACAAAAAAAGAACTTTCATCGATAATAAACAAAACAAACATAAAAATAACACAGATTTTTTCAGTCTCTAACTTATTTACAAAAAAAATAAACAAAACCTTAAACTCTTTAACATCATATTGGCTAATAAAACAACTTTGACATTGAATTACAATATATTAATATTGTTAAAATAAGTACTTTTCAGAAAAACAAATTCGATGCAATTTAATTCATAATTGCATTTGCAAATTAAAATGGACCTCATTGTTTCAATTTTCATATCGTTTTTTTCGTTTGTCCATACATTGTTTAAAATTGAGAAAACTCTCTCTATAGGGGCATTGACCCAGGAAGGCACAAACAAAACTCTACGATTTTTGAAATGTTTTCATACTGTATCATTTTTTCATTGAAAAACTTGAAAATTTCAACCCACCTATCCAGTACTCATTTGGCTCTCCTTCCATTCAAAAATTTTTTTCTGAAGAAACATAATTTTGTACACATGAAAACTCGTCGAAAACATCAGTGTCATTAATTGAAATATTGCTTCTCTTTTTCATAATATACATTAAACTCAACTCCACTTTGTCCCAGGAAGGAGTGTAATTCTTACTCTTCATTTATTTTTGGAGGGAAGGGTTTTTCAACAATGCAATAATTCCAACAGTCGAAGTGCACTCTTAAAATTACTTATGGAAAATGCCATAACTAGTCCAAATGGAAAAAAGATGAGTTTCATTCACATTCACTGAACGTTATTTTTACCATTGTCATGTTCAGTAAAACTCAATGGTAAAATTAATTTCCAGTGGTGAAAGTCATCCTGTGCGCAAGTGTAAGCGTATTAGTTTAACTTCCCCTGTATGTTAGGATGTATAATATGATCTGATTTTTGTAATTACGAGATTAGGAAGTGTTCCGAAAAAGAAAGACAACGAATTATGATGTAAGGGTACGTTTTCATTAAACATTTAATGGTTTTCATGCTTAGGCTTTCCTCAAAGAAAAAATTCATAAAATAATGAACAAATAATGAGCAATTTCTAAAATAATGAACATTTTTATGTTTTCCGACACATAATAATGCATAATGAACATTTTCTTCAAATAATGAACTGTTCATTATAATAATGAACGGATGGTCACCGTACATAAAAACTTCAAATAAATTTTGTTTTACAGATTATAACTTCAAATTATGTAGAAAGGACTTTCCAAAATAAATGTACAAACAAATGTATTTTGTATTATATACAATTTTTCAATTTTAGTTTAAGAATATTTGTAGTATGCAGTTATTTAGAGATAATTAATATACTTTACATTTGCTTTTCGTAAAAAAATGGTGACCCATTTTAGAGGTATGGAATTTTGAAACAAAAAGTGATATTATACTACTATATATCATCATATCATATATTACTACGACAGTATAAGAGGGGGCACCCTTCTGGAACAATATTACAATATTTTTTAATAAAAGAAGCGAAGTTAAGAAAAAAAATTAGAGAAAATTTAATAAAAATCTATCGGTTAGTATTTGAGGAAATTCAAATTTCCTATTTTTGATAAAAAAAAAATTATATGGGGACTACTGTTATTTAAAGAAAAATGGAAACAAAATTCCTAAAGTAAATCCCCTTAAAACCTTATTTTTCAAATTTGAACTCAATCAACTTAGCGATTTGGGATGTAGAGGAGATGACAGACAGGCAGACAACGGAATCGGGGGACCCACTTGTTGATTAAAATCTCGAGTTAAACATTTTTACGAATGCAATACATGCCATATACATAGTTCCTGTATTTCACAAGTTAAAAGATGGAATCTATAATATTGTTTTTTGTTTTTTATTATTGAAGAAGGCAGAATCCGCTGTTTTAATTATTGACCTGAGCAGACTAAACTTGAAAGAACCAAAACATGAATGTTTCTCTTGGAAAAAACGTACTTTTAATATTTTTAAACCACTCAAACACTACAATACATATTAAATTCCGGTTCACTGTTTTTTTGTTAGAATTTAATAAAAGCATTGAATTTTGAAAACAAAAACTACTTGGTTACATACATTTTTGGAAACAAATTAGTTTTTAATTAAAAAAAAAATATAATTTCCAAAATTAATTTTTTTAAAATGTTTGTCACTTAAATAACTTTATTTAAAAACTAAGTTAAATAAGGAATTTCTAACTTTTCGAATTGTTATAACATGAACCTTATACCAAGCATCATGTGACATGAAAAAAATGTGTCACCTGGAATATTTTGCGAACAAAAAATAATTTTATGAAACAAAGAATAACGTTTTTAACAACTGGAAAGGTTTTGATAAAAATAGAAGTAACGGTTTTTTCACGCAAAATAAAAACCTAAGAAAAACACTACTAAAAATTGGTAACAATTGATTTCGAATTGAATATCTTGCCAAAATTAAAGATATTGCTTTCAAACTAATTTTGTCTTATGGAAAATATTTTTTTCAAAATTTATTAAAATTTTTAGAAAAATCCAACTTTTAGTCTTTTCATAAAAAATAAGAATCTACTGATGTTCGAAGATAATGGTCTTAGAAATATCCAATCGTTATTTTTTTGGACAAGAACAAAATTTTTTAAAAAAATGTTTCTACAATTGATAAAAAATAGTTTTCGAAATGTTGTGAACGAAAACAGATAATAAAATTAAACTTATTTTAACAAGTGCAAAATTTTGTTGTTAGGTTTTAGTTAACTTTTTCTCAAATCTAGCTGAAAAATGTGTACACAAAAAAAAAAAAGTCAACACAACTAAAACCTGATAGAAAATGGTTTTCGACTCAAATATCGTTATAACAAAGTAAGGCATTGACTTTTTTCTTACACAAAATGTTTTAATTAACATTTTGTAAATTTTTTACAACACACGGGCACGAAAGGGAAGCTTTATGGTGGGTCGTATCCCAGCCTCTTTTTTAAAATATTGTTTGGATTGAATAAATATTACAAATATGTTAGAAAATTAAATTTATTCACGATTTTTTATTAGAGTTCAAAAATCTTTTTTCAAAATATTTGTTTGCCAAAATTCAATCTATTTTTTAATAATTTTTTGTGCAGAATTTGGTATTTTCTATATTGAGAGTCTGCCTAAAATTTGCATGGACATTGTCAATTTGTATTATAGTATAGGTATGCATTTAGCCAGAATATCATTAAACGAAACTTGGATTGTTAAAACAAAACTCTTACCGCCATATCCTCTTCGCTTGATGTTGACACAATTGGAATCACTATAACCTGCCATTGCGGCAAATCCGAGGGTATATATTTGGTAACCAAATCACTTACAAATTCCTGAATATTTCCATCATTCACTTTCCGTCCTCGATAGTTTGTTGTATTCATGATAACATGATTGTCAATATTAAATGAGCTGAGTGAGAAAAAAGTTAATCGCATCATAAATCATCATAAATACTCTTTTATTTCTTACCTTTGATCCTTAACCCAAGCATAATGACCCCAACATGTTATCAATTGTTGTCGTAGCTTCGCAAAACGCAATCCACCAAAAGGATTTCTCAATTCTGTCAAATGTTCAACATAATGTTGTTTGATCTTTTCAAAATCACACGGACCTTGCAACTGCAGGAGAAAATGAAAAATACCAGCGTTTCGAGGTGTATCGATGAGTGTTCGAATTTTTTTCGATTTCGAAATCTCCAGTGTTGGATATTTGACTGTGAGGATGTAGTTGAAAAGTTGATTTGAATAATGGACACCTGAAATTGCGTAAAATCAAATTAATATTTAAAAATAAAAATTGAAAGAGACATTATATTTATTATCTGTAACATAATTTATTGCTCTTTTGTAGACCAGACAGTGAGTGATAAACTTCCGGAATTTGCCGAAAAGTACATCGACAATATTCAAGGCCTCATAAAATCAAAACTCGAAGCTAAGAATAGGCTAAGAGTTCGAGAGTGCTTATTTATGGAAGAAAACAAGAACAAAAAACAACAACAAACAAAAAATAAACAAAATGATTTTGCGATTTAGCTGTAGGCATTACTTATTGCAACTGGGTAAAGGTCGCCTAAGCTTCTATAAAACGAACGATAACAGAAGACACTTCTTATCATTTACTTAGCTTATAGTTTGATGGCTTTTTTTTTCTTTCGATTTGTTTGCTGTTATTTGAAACAAAAGATGATTAAGACTTTATTCCGCCGCCGGTATAAGTACATGTTAAGGTTTAAGCCTGATGTACAAGCAACTGGGTACGGCGGCGTTTATATACTTACAAAAGAACGACATTAAAAGCATTGGCACCATGCAGCAAGCAATCAAAAAGCACACAAGTGTCTTGAAGAATGATTTGATTTCATTGAGAATTCTAAAATGAAAAGACGACATCATTCATAAAAAAAGAGCTCTTTTTACCGTTGTTTATTTTGATTACTTCTCCATTGTTGGGACATTAAATTAATACAAAATAGGAAAACTTCACGTCCCGATCCCGATACAGCGCTAATTAAATTGATACTGATGCCTCAAATGAAGTTCACTATCAGTCGAACCGTTTGGACATTTATTTTTACGTTATCGCACTCTCTCAAAGTATAGAATAAGACAGATTTTTTTTTTTCCTTTTTATTTATAAACAGAGAACTGTTGCACAATGCATATGAACGATGAACGATAGGTGGGAAGAGTATAAGAACCTTATCTGGCCATTTGCTAGGAGGCAAACTTCTTCCCATCGATCGGTCAAGTAGAATTTTCAGAGACCATAGCCAGATTAGTCAGTCTCAGGCCCAAAGAGGTTTTATTTTTCCACAATCTTGCTCATGTATCCAAAGAGTCTTCTTGAAAATATTACTTATATTACATCTTTAGAAATACATATTTAATCTTTGAAGATTATTTCATGAAAATGATGGCCACGGTTATGCCTCATATGGTCCATCAGACAATTTCTCACAAATAAACTCTTCAATGTCGGCTCCCAGTTCGTCAATTGAAGCGGTCTTGTTGCTATAGACTAGACATGAGCCCTATAGGTTTTTAACACCAGTCCCAAAACCTGGTTTTGGCGAAATTATCGGTTTTGGCCAAAAACCTACATCGAAAACTTAAGTTTTTCCATTAATTAATCGTAAGCCATAACTTTACGTTAGCCACAAGTTTTATATAAAACCTATCCAAAACTAGTAGCAATTCAAAGATGAACTAAACAAACAAACCTTTCGAAACATTAAGCGCCCAATTAAATGCAAACAAAACAGCTGATGGCTACTACGAGTATCAAAAGAAATATTTCACTTTAAAATATTGTGGAATTTTTGTCCGCAAGGGTTTCAATTTAAGCGTAGTCAACAGTGTAGTTAATTAAACTAACATTTTCGTTGTGGTAAATAATATTATAAAAACATATTTTTAACAATAAGAATTATTGTTTTTTAATTAAATTGTATTTCTTTTTTGAAGTTCCAATATTTGCAAAAGAAAACGACGTTTTTTTCTAATAATAGATGCTTGAGATAATGAAAAAAGTTTAACAAAATCTTCATATTTTGTTCAGCTTTTTTTTTATGTAGGTATTAAAATCAATTTCAATTGGTCAGAATGCATTATTTTTACAAATAATAGTTGAAAGACTAAACTTTTAGCATAAATACAAAATTTGACAGTCGATGATCCAAAAATTGAAATGTCAAACGAAAACTTGTAAATGTTCAGTGTGAACGATCTTTGTGTTTTCGAAAACTTTTTGCCAAAAGCTCAGTTTTTGGTTTGGTGTGAAAAGGCTATTAACACAGCTTCACAAAAAATAGCCTAGACGCGTTAAATCGCACGATTCCAAGGTTGGCTTTGTATTCAACGAAAATTAAAAAACGGAAATTCTCTTTCCTACCGAGATCAAATGGTCACTCTTATTGTCGCTTGGAAAAAAATTTGCTCTCCCAATTAATAAGAGATACTTCTCGCCAATACACATGTTGCTAAGCAAGCTATACAAACATTAAGAGATGCAAAAGAGAAGCACATCGCTAGACTCAAAATTACGAACAAAATTCGTAAAAGAACACAACAAAAGAAAAATGTATACTAAAAAATACATATTAGAAAACACTAACTTTTTTGAAAT
Source organism: Eupeodes luniger (assembly GCA_951509635.1). Classification (NCBI taxonomy): domain Eukaryota; kingdom Metazoa; phylum Arthropoda; class Insecta; order Diptera; family Syrphidae; genus Eupeodes; species Eupeodes luniger. Next base: position 40,918,506 of record OX608075.1, read on the forward strand.
GCTAAAAACGAATTACATAGTAATAACAAATGCAGATATAGGCAATAATACAGCTGTCACAGTATAAAAAGGGTTACAAAACCAAATTGACAGAATTATTAGGAGACAAAAACAAGTACAAAATAATCAGAACTGACCCGAAAAATGAGTTACAAAAAAAGAATTAATCACAGAACTGTTCAATCGCAATATAATTGACAGATGGCAACAAATAAGTTGAATTGTACTGTAGCAACAGCACCAAAACATTATGGACTACCAAAAATCCACTAAGTAAACCTTCCTTTGAGACCAATATCGTCATCGACAAATAGACCTTACTACGTAACTCTCAAAGAAATATCATATCAGACAAATACAACATTTAAAACTCTTTTGAATTAAAAGACAGATTAAAAGATGTTGTACTCTAAGGAAGTCCAGTGGAACCAACTTTTATTTTATAAAGTTTTTAAAAAGATTGGAATTTTATTTAAGACAATGGGCGAAACGATTTAGTAAAATGTTAATACCAATTTTAGCAATTTGCTAAATCCATATGACATCTGTCATTACCCTTAATAGAAATGGAATAGTCCAGTCTACGTTGTGAATTACAATTAATAGGTCTGTTTAATTTTTTTTTCTCTGTTTATTTTCACGAACTGTCAATGTTTAAACGTGTTCGGATGACCGTTTTTTAATAAAAGCTAATTAGCAATTTACTAGTGAACAATTTTTTAAGATAAGTTATTGACAACCTAATAAAAGCAAACAACAATAAAACATCAAAACGCACAATTAAAAACAGACGGCAACGCAAAAACATTCGCATGAGTTTTTTCTAACCAACCTAACAGAGATTTTTCTCTGTTTTCAAAATAATAAGAGAAGAGACCAACATTATATTCGCACATACATTGAACTGACCTTAAAAAAACCTTCTGTCTCGTTTTCATTTACATTTTCAAGCAGTTCATCGATGTTAAATCTTCTTAAATTTATATCTATAGCCCCGGTAAAGGCCAAAATGTAAAACAGCGGGCCAAAGGCGCCGACCCAAAGAATCCGTCGCATTGCTGCAACGTATACAACTGTCAGCTCGATTAATTACATACGTTTTTTTAGATTGTCATGCCAGAGATCTTGGGTTCAAACCCTACTTGTGCAAACTGAAGTTATTCCACGGGTACTGTCTCTTGCGAGAAATTGTCAAATCCTCCAAGAGTATTTTTTGTCATGAAAAGTGCTTTCTTAAGTTAACAGTTCGGATTCGACTTTAAACTGTAGTTAAAGCTTCAGTTACCGGACGCAACTCAAAATGTAGCTGTAGTTCGTTGACATCAGCTGTCAATAATAGGTATGTTCGATAAAATGATACATCGATGTTCGCCGAACTTGTTCTGATGAGGTTTTGTACCTCCACATAATATTTGTTTTAACATATAAAAATGATATTTCGAATACATGTAAATGCAAATACGAGTACATTATGTATAATATCATCTGCTAAAAGAAATTGAACAAACATTTTTAAATAATTTTTTTTTTTAACAAAAATAGTTTAATGAGTTGGAGAACAACTATTTTTTTAATTTGTAAAATGTAGTGTCATGGATTATGTCGTTTTTAAATAAAATATATTTAGGATTATTTTCTTGAAAAAAGATTTTCGGAGTGGAAAAAAAAACAAAATACGAAAAAACAAAGAATTTGGCGATTTTCGTGAACATAACTCAAATTAGAACTTGGAGGATATTTTTCACAAGATCAATTGCATTTTTTACATAACGTTCTTCTGTCAAAATGTTAATAAGGTGTAAGCTAAAGTCTAGTAAATTAAAGTGAAACAAAATTTAGCTCGAGTTGCGTTCTATCATTGAACAAAAAGTAAACAAACAAATAAAGGTAATAACTTAAATGTTTGTTAACAAAATACGTACATAAATAAGCTTGATAATTATTTTCTACATTCCGCAAATTATTTTGACAGTTTTTTAGTGCCAATTCTGGCAGTCTTTAATTTTTTTTTTAAATCAAGCAAACACAAACAAAATATAAAGTAAAGCTTTTATCAGTTTTATAAAATGCTCTAAAAGTCCTCAGCAATGGGTTCAAGAAATGGAACAGACCTAGTAATTTGAATCAAGCTGTCAAACCAACGCAACATATCTATTGGATCACACAAATCCGTTTCGCATGCGTCAATGTTAACGAAACGGATGCATTGACGTAACATCGACGATGTCAGTGTTTAATTTTTATTGTTAAAACCTAATTTTGTCTTTTATTTATTTATTACATATTGTTTAAATTTTTCAATAAATTATTATTCTTAGAAGTAATTGTTACCTACTTAAAGGATATTTTAACAAGTTTTTGTCATATCTAAGACTTTTATTAATACATTTCTACAAGATGTCAAAATTGAGATGACAGCTAAAAAAAGATAAGATGTCAGAAAGATAAAGAACGTGGTCAGGAAAAGAGCGCCAGTTCTTATTTTTTTATAGAAATAAAGAATTTAAAATTTGTATATTAAAAATTCGTTTTAATTGTTATTTTCGAGCAGCGTAACAATATATTCAATAGCCTTTCATAGATCCAAATTATTAAACGAAGAAATCAACAAATTAAATATTTTAAATTAACATAAAATATGTTAATTCCTAGGTATAACAACATTTCACAACTTAAAAAAAATGAATTCTTGAGATAATATATGAAATTAAACTTTTAGTCAAAAGCTAAGATTGTATAAAAGTTTTGGAGTGATATTTGGCCTTCATACTTAAAGAAAATTCTCTTTTCATGTTCATCGTTGTGCTATTTTATTTTTTGAAATACTTGCAAATATTAAATTTAAATAAAAAATTAAATTGTTCACTTAAATGCATTTAATCCACCTACTCTACTACTCATTTGCCATCAGCAATTTAACATCCAATTTTGCGACGAGGACTTTTATTCAAATTCTTTTCCAACTTTGTAGTAGCTGTACGAGTAGGTGTTTGGTCTGCTCTGCACGAATGTAGCTTTTTCCTGAATCGTGTACATCCTACCTCTTAGTCCTTCTCGACAGGAATGCTGTGCTGGTGGGGCAGGAACAAAGTGTACCTGCATACCAACTATAGGTACATAGATTTGAATTAAATTCTCTTCTTGATGCACGCATTTTAGCAGAATATTCAGGACATACGAAAACGTTTACTATGGCAATGGAGTGTATATATGTACATTTGTATAAACGGATGCATGTTCTTTCGGTTAAGTCAAATTAATTTAAAAAACTATTAGCGGTTTTTTGAGTATAACAATATTTCTTGTACAAAAATCAAAAACGGCAAGTTTAAGCAATGAAATAAACAACGAAAACGTATCTGAAATGTATGATAGTGCTTTTGATGGATTTTGAATATTTATACGTGATACTTATCCGTTTGTGCAGAATGACAATTGAGAATGCACGATGCTCTATCAAGGTCGGAAAAGATCTCACCGATGCATTTGATGTCAAAAAAGGTTTTAGACAAGGCGATGCACTGTCATGTGACTTCTTCAACATCGTTCTTGAAAGAAACGTGCAAAATTCAATCTTCAACACTAGAGGCACAAAGACAATCCCATTACTCGGATACGCCGATGATATTGGCATAATTGGAAGATCAAAGAGTGATGTCAGTGGATCGTCTTTGAGCATTGCGAAGGAAGCGGAGAAGATGGGTTTAGTGGTCAACGAGGTCAAGACCAAGTACATATATCCTGTCATCCAAAAAGGACATTGAACGACGACGTCTTGGACAAAACGTCACCATGGACAGCTATAAATTTGAGTTAGTTAAGGACCTTGTCTATCTAGGCACCGCTATTAATTCAGACAACGACACCAGCGCTGAAATCAAACGGAGAATAACTCTTGCAAATCGCTGCTTTTTTGGACTAAGAAGGCAATTTAGTAGTAAAGCCCTCCATCAAGAATCTAAAATCATTATCTATAAGACAATTATCATCTCGGTTCTTATTTACGGCGGTGAGGCCTGTATCCTGTCAAAAAATATGAGAGGGTCTTATGATGCTTCGATAGAAAAATTCTTAGGGTGATTTTTGGTCCCGTATGCATACATAGTTCTAGAGTGAGATACAACGACGTTCTGTACGGGCTGTATAGCGACACTGAATTGTTTAAAAGAATAAAAGCCCAACGACTTACATGGCTGGGTCATCAATGCTCCAGCCCAGAAGGTCTTCGAATCCAATCCCGGGAGACGGCGCAATAGAGGAAGATCGCGACTCAGGTGGCGCACGCAGGTTGGCGAGGACCTCAACCAACTTGGTGTGCAATACTGGAGACAGGTAGCTAGAGACCGAGCTGGCTGGAGACCCATGTTTGTTGAGGCCCAGGTCCTCCCCGGACTGTAGTGCCATATACATATATGTATATCTTCTTATGTGATGTCTCTTGAACAATAAGAAATGTCTTATTGGAAAACCTTTTACATAATTCACTTTGTTCATTGATGTTAAAGCTAAAAGAATAGACTAAATATTTTCCTCCAAGTACTACAGGAATTTTTTGGTTAAATACAAGACGTACATTTTATTTAAATTTTATGAAAAAGTCACAATTAATCATGTTTAGAAGCTCAAAAGTAAAAACAAAAGACACTTTTTTTAATTTGGCATCTGCAAAACTATAATTTATTTAAACCAAAATTCATTTCCCTTAAATATAATGTCTATTTTGAATTTATTTATTTTAAATTGCTCAATAGAGGTTGTAACTCGCGACACCGCCACCACTCTACGAATTATTTTCCATTTCCCGACAAAATTTAGCCAATTTATTTGGCAGAGTCTCCAAGTCTTCCATAATTCCAACTTCTTCCTTGATATTATGCAAATACAGCAAACGAAACTTCTTAACCATCGGATGGATAAATTTCTCATTAATCAATTCAGCAGATTGACATGTCGAGCATGGTAGCAGATCTTCCTCGCTTACCGAATATTGGAACTTTGAATTTAGTGGTTTTTCAGGTCGTCTATAAGTTTTCGTACCATGCTTGTTCACATTCGTGATGGAATCATCGATATCCTTATGCAAACTTGCCTTCGACCCCACTAAATCATACAATTGTTTTCCATTGGTAATTTGCTTTTTGATAGCTGTTTGCTTAGTGCTATCACTGCGATCACTGAGTCCCGCAAAAAATGTATCGTCTGATTTTTTGTCCTTAAAGTCAGTTTGTGACTTCTTATGTTGCACGTATTCATCCTGGAAGTAGTTTTGTTTGCTTACACTCGGATTGTATCTATAATCACCTCCACCTCCTCGACTTGCCTCCTGCTGAAGGTGTTGATTATCACGAAAATGATTATTTTCCTGAATGGTAATGTAGGAATTTCGATGGTTCATTGTTTCATCGATATTTCCCAAATGTTTCATTTGGTCTGAATATTGCGGATTGAAATTTTGTTTTCTGTTTTCGATAAATCTTTGTTGTTGAATCTTAGATTGATGGCCATCTTGCATATAACTCCTGGATTCAGTTGGTTTGACAACTGTGTGGTAGAAGGTATTTCGTCTTTCTTCATCCATTTAAAAAAAAAAATATTTTTAACAAAATTTGTAGATTATGTAAATAAATTGTGTTCGAAATATAAAAATTGTGTGTTTATTGTTTCGTTTGACAAGATACTTAATAAAATATTTAAGAACGGAAACATTTTTATCGAAGCAAGTAGTATTTTTTGTTTGGAATTTTTCAGAGGGTCCAGTGAGCGTACTATTGCTACACATAAAGTAATGGTGAAATCAATAAGGATTTCTCAATTTTGGTACTGATTCTGGTATTGCTACTTATAAACCTCTACGATCCAGAAGAGCTAAGGAGGTTATTTGTTTCTACCCCAGTTAAATACGGTTAAATTGGAATTCCTCTATAGTTGTCCGGAAGAGTAAAATATTGCACAAATTATTATATGCTTCAAAAACGACAGTTGAACTGTTTCGTCATTTAAAAGTTTTTTTAGAAAAAAGGCAGAAGAATTGTAAGAAAGAAAGGTTTGGCAAATTTTATAACCTACTGCTTTATTGTTTTTCATTTTTTTTGTAGATTTATTTGAAGTTCAAGCATCGTTATCTGATCATCTTGTTCAGCTGTGTAAAGATCTTGGAAAACATAGTGGAAGGAAGAGGAAATAGCAACAGGACATAGGAGGTTTTCGAAGTAAGTTGCAAGGGTGTCTTGTCTACACTCATACATGAAACAGAAAAGGGTTTACAAGTACCCAATACTCCAGCCTTACGCCAAAATGATTTAGAATCTCTCCAAGACACAAGAATAGATTAGATTAGATTTTATGAATTAATTTCGTTAAAGATTGGTTACAATTTAAAATAAATACAAAAAATCATTTTAGCTTCGCTTTGCCGTCTGAAAAATTGACAATCCAATTAATGAATCTTTAAGTTAGTAAGTATTAAATTTTTCGTTGCGTAAAATTAACATATTAAAGTGTAGTTTTGACGTAAATGTATACACGAATCTTTTGTTAAATAATCACTTCCGAATACGTTTCGTCTTATCTCTCTTAAGATTGAACATTGCCCTAGAAAATGTGTGATATCCTCCCTTTGTCTTCGGTTAAAAAGATCACATAAGAATGGTAGATCGCTTCTATGTGGTACGTAATTTATTAGATCCAATAAGTCCCCTTGTAGTCGGAGGTAAGGTTAGGTTAGGTTAAAGTGACTGTCCGTCATGGAGTAGGACAAACTTAGGAAAGTTTAATGGCCCATTGTGATACCATATGAATCTTGAGGATTTCTTCTAAGCTCAATGAAACCAGTTTGAGTCTCTAACGAAACGTGAGTTGGAGAGATTTTGGATCTGACGTTCTCATCTCGAAAAAAATTGTTTTCTTAAAAGAACAATCAAGACGATTATATATTGATCGATGGAGAGAGCTTCTGGCTTCTTCTTTGTATTTAGATTAATATCTTCTGCTTTTTTGATCAATTCATACAGCAATGGCTACAAAGTACTTGCATTCTCTGCACTTAAATTCAGGTCCATATCGCATGTTTCTGCTAGCTCATGCCATTCCTCAAAACATCCTCTTCGCGATCATTTTAGGAAGACGGTGATCCGGCATAAATCGAAGAATATAATCGATTTGAAGTTTAAGTGTCTTGATGAACAATGGTGACATCTCAGTTTCAAACATTATCATATAGATTGGCGAGTTTGGCGAAAGATGAAAAGTTCTTTTGATGAAGAACCTTAAAAGCTTTTCAACTGCTTCGTATTCTTTTCCTCTCCATTTCTGCGCAGCATAGAGGAGAATAGAATCCACGATGGCTTCAAAAACGAGATACTTGCATCAGAGCTTTAGTTTGCAGTACTCCATATTCAATACCACCAGGTAAATAGTTCACTAAGTCATTTATATAAAGAGCGAAAAGAACTGGACTAAAGGTGCAACCTTGTCGAGCTCCGGATTGAGTTGCAAACTACCATATGTCTTGTAAATAAGAGCATCGCTATTTACGGTATCAAAAGCCGCTCTGAAGTCTACAAAAGGAACATAAAGTTTTTTGTTTCTAGCTAGAAAAGACTCAGCATTCAGCAACAGTTTTTAGCACAAAAACGTGATCAATGGTAGAATATCCAGATCTAAAACCAGCCTGGAACTCACTTAGGAGATTGTTCGAAGCTATCCAGTCGATTCTGGAGTGCAGTAGTGAACATTTTATATGTGCCATTGTCATTAGTACTACCTTTCTTATGTATGGGGAAAATAAGCACTTCCTGTAACTGATCTGGAACTATTTCATCTATAAAAACACTAGAATATTTGCCGCAATGTTTATATAATTTCTTTGCTCATCTTTGCAAAGGGTTTTAAAGCAAACATTTCAAAATCCTCAAATAAATCTATAAGAAGTCTGCCATAACTTTTAAGCATCTTATCTTGAGCGCCTCTTATCTCCCAAAAATCAATCAAGACGTATTCAGCTAGGAAATGTAAATGTTGGTAATTACCAATAAACGGGTATTAAAAGCACCCAAAATCATTGAATGCCACTTAAAAAAACTATAGAGCTCATGAAAATCCATTAATGCATTGGCTGCAATTTAAATAATTTGGGATCATGCTTTTAGATCTACTACAAATAGTTTAATACCAACTGGTTAAAGTTTAACTCAATTACTAGCGTCATTTTTGAACGTACTCAGAAACACTATAAACGATTCTGAAATGTTGATTTTCTTTGCAAGGATATTCAAAACATATGCGAACTCATTTAAGTTTAAACTTCACATTATTTACTGTTTTTAGCCCTCTCTTAATTTCTAATATTCAATATTTCATAATCTACCCTTGCAATGACCTTTTCTTGCATCAGAAACACACACACCGCATTTTCCTATTTTCAAAAAAAAGTATAATTCTTTTATTTTTCTCCATTCATTGCGATAACTGCAATCCTCACATACAAAGTCAACGAAGTTCTTAAACAAGAAACTTAATCTAAACTCTTAAAAAGTTAAGTAATTTCAAGTTAGTAAAGTTTTGCATTTAAATTAGTTGACTTTTGTCACAAAATTAGGTCACTACTGGCTTCTTTTGCACATCCAAAGTTTCTTATTCATTAAAACTATAGGTGTACTGTATACGAGCAAATGAAAGAATGTAACTTATTTAAAATTAAATGCACTTAAAGTTGTTGAAGATTTTGTTCAAGATCAACTTTTTTATAAAGCGGGTACTTTATCAAAATACAATAGTAAAACCAAAAAAACACTCTCATGTCTGCGAATTTATTTTACTCATTCGGGGATAATATCCTTTGGGACATCACTCGTTTTCCAAAATAAAAACACAAATAACGCCACCTACATATGTACATAGCACCATATCACGAAAGCCTCTAAATGTAAAATAATCTACAAAAAAGAGATTTAAGTCGAGACAAAATAAAACAGAAATAAAATAAAATGAAAATAACGTAATGAAACCGCCAAAGGATATTGAACTAAAAAAAGTACATATCCCGTTTGTGGTGCAGTATGTGCGGTGCGGTATGCGTATGTGTCAAACAAAATCCGCCGGAAGAAGCGGATGCATCGCAAAAGTATGATGTCCTCACTTTAAATGAAAAAAACAACCCAACCCGCATTTTATCGCTCATGTCAAGCCAATGCCAATTCACCTATAGGCTGTGTGGCTGATTAACTTTCGGAGAGTACATCATTTCAATTCGCCTTAAATGAATTGTGGAATGCGAGGTGCATGTTCAAGCTTAAGTTCTACAGTTCTTTTTTTTCTATCCTGTCTATGTATACTTTGGGGAAAATTATGAATTTGTTGAAGCTTTCCATAGTATAAAGGAGTATTAAAAAATGAATTTGAAAAGGACCTCAAGTTACTTAGAAGAAAATACGTAAATAATTTAACTTTATGTTTGATGATGTTCGAATGGAATGAAGATTAATGCAGAGCCACAATGTTAAAATTATTAAATGTTCGCAAATATTATTTTTGCTAGAGGCACTCTGGCGTATACGTATTTTATTATTTAGAATTTTTGATCAAATCGATTTGGCAGGAAGTTCTTCAAGAACTTTAACTGGCCACTATGCTTCCTCGATATAGTGACGTGGGTTAAAGTGGAGATATTCTAACTGGCCACTATGTTTCCTCGATATAGTTACGTGGGTTCCAGTGGGAGATATTCTAACAAACTTAATTCTTAGTGAAACTTAAGGATAACTCATGGTTTGATTCGAGATGTAAAGACTTTATTAGGACCAAAGATGTAAGTTTCCGGATTTACAAAGCCAACTGCACAGAGTAAAACAGGAATAAGTTTAAACAAGCTAGAAAGACATTATCAACTGAAATATTCGTAGCAGTAAAAATGTCTTGTTATTTTTAAAAATTGTAGGTAACACTACGTCATCGTTGGTTACTACACTCGTTTCCAATGACACTCCTTTTTGTGAGCTCGAGTCATAAAGCCAATTCCCAGCAGCAGCACAGTTTGCTGTTAATTCGATACTGCCAGCCAATGAATGAAATGACTTCTCCTGTACTTGAAAGGCTAAACGATTCTATTGGACGGTTCTGAATTGTTCTCCAAAAAATAAAAAGGCTAAAGAGGTCTAATCTCCGAATAGGACTGACAGACGGGCAATAACATGATACGGGAAAACTGAAAAGCGATGATCGTGTGTCTTCATTTTCTGAGTCCATTCGAACAAACAGAGATCTTTGAGCAGAATTATTCATCCTAAGGTGCTTTCATCTTTGTTGAACCGGGATGGTGAGTGTCTCATAGATGGTGATTTTAGATGCTTGAGGGAGGGTTTTACTACTCAATTGCCTTCTTAGTCCAAAAACAGCAGCGATTTGCAAGAGTTATTCTTCGTTTGATTTCAGCGCTGATGTCCTTTTCTGAATTAACAGCGGTGCCTAGGTTGACAAAGTCCTTAACTACCTCAAAGTTAAAGCTGTCCATGGTGACGTTTTGTCTAAGACTTCGTTGTTTAATGTCCTTTATTGATGACAGCATATGGTTGGTCTTAACCTCATTGGCTATCAAACTCATCTTCTTCCCTTCCGTCGCAATGCTCAAAAACGCACCACTGACATTACGCTTTGATTTTCTATTTATGTCAATATCATCTACGTATCCGAGAGGCCTTTGGAAGATTATGCCTCTAGTGTTGACGATTGAGTTTTGCACAATTCTTACCAGAACGATGGGGAAGAATTCGCATGACAGTGCCACGCCTTGAGTAAAACCTTTTTGACATCAATAGCTTCGGTGAGACTTTCTCCGACCTTGATAGAGCAACGTGCATTCTCTGTAGTCATTTTGCACAAACAGATAAGTTTTACAGTAATGCCAAAACAAGGCATTGCTCTGTAAAACTCTGTCTGATGCTGTCATACGCGGCTTTACAATTGATAGAGAGATGTTATCAATCTGCCGATATGTGAATATTTGGTGGATGGTGGAATTTCTTTGTCTGAAGCCACACTGATATCAGGTTGTTCACGAAATATGGAAGAAAACATTTTATATGCGATGTTCAGCAGACTGATGCCTCTGTAGTTGAGCCAATTCAGAGGGTCTCCTTTATTGAGTATTGGGCCAACTATGCTGAGATTCCACTCATCGGGCATGTGTTCTTCCGACTATATTTTGCAGATGAGTGGGTACTCCCTATCAAATACCAGATGCCGTCTGCTCCATTTTTTTTGGACTTCAGTTTCGATTTAGCTATCTTCACTTCGTCGACGACGTCGGGTAGTCAGAATTGTTGTTCAGCGTCACCTAAGTCGAGTGGTTCTATTTCCAATACAGTGGAATTCGATTCGTCATCGCCTTTATATAATTTGGAGAAGTGGTCTTTCTATATCCTCATCATAGACTGCGGTTCTACTACTATGTTCCCCTGATCCACTTTAAAGGCTTCTGTTCATCGCTGGCAGAATTGGGAGGTTTTTTTTTATATTTTAGTAAACGAAATACGAATCATTAGCATACAAGTCTCACAAATTTGTCACATAAACATGCCTAAACAGCATAAAGCTTGAAAATAAAATTGGAATATTTTCCAACAATGCTAACGAGTTACTCTTTTCGCTCCTCCGAGCTTTAGCTACAAATTTTCTGTAAAAAAATTGAGCAGAAAACAGCTGTCCCTGTCAAAATAATCGATAGTAACTAGATGGCCTATAAGTGTGCATTCCATTACTGCCAAGTCCATTGCCAAAGTTTTTCAATAATTAACTTCCCATAGGAAGTTATTGAAATGGGTCCGATTTGTCAAATTGAAAATGTTGACATTTCTCGACGTTTCAAGGCCCCTAGAGTCGAAATAAAAGATTTTTAGAAAGATGTCTGTGCGTGCGTGTGTAGTGTACGTTCATACGTCCGTACGTCCGTACGTTCGCGACGTTTTTTTCGTCATCCATAGCTCAAGAACCAGAAGAGATATCGACATCAAATTAATTTTGTTATACAGATAATAATGCAGAAAGATGCAGAAAGGGCTCTCAAGAAAATTGGGTGGGTGGTTTTTTTACCATAGCAATTAAAAAAAAGGTGAAAATGTTGGTTAACCCTAAATATCTCACGAACCAATAATGCTAGGGACTTGAATTAAATTTTATATTATATATTGTAACATGATACGAAACATGTATATTTTTGGAAAAAAATCCAATTAACGATTTTTTATAAATCAAAAAAAACTGAGAAAAAAAAATATTTGTCACCTCGAAAATTTTACGAATAAAAAATGATTTTATCTCCAAAACAATGCAACGAAGAATAACACTTTTAGCATCTTTTAAAATTTTGAGAAAAATCGAATTAGGTAACATTTTTTTTTATAAAAACCTAAAAAAACAGTACTCAAAGTTGGTAAAAATTGAAGTTAGACTTAAATATCTTTTCGAAAATAATTAATTTCCAACTTATTTTATCTTATAAGAAATATTGTTTTTAACATTCGAATATACAGTTTTTTTTTTTAAATATAAACCTAAAACAAAAAAATTAAAAAAAGTTAGTAAAAATTGATTTTCGACTCAAATATCTTTTCAAAACTTTGAGATATTGGTTTTAAACTAATTAACTCTTATGAGAAATATTGTTTTCAACGTTCAGTAAAATTTTTACAAGAATCGAATTAACAATTTTCTTACAAAAAATTAAAACCTAAAAAAATTTATTAAGGTTGGTAAAAATAGATTTTCGACTCAAATATCTGTTTTAAAATTAAAAATATTGGCTTCAAACTAATTTTATCTCACAGAAAATATAATTTTCGACATTCAGAAAATTTTGTAATAAAATTCAACACTCAGTTTTTTTCATAAAAAAAAAATAAAATCTACAAAAAATAGTACGCAAATTTGGTAAAAAATTATGTTCGGTTCTCGATATCTCGTGAAAAATAGAAGGTATTGACTTTAAATTCATTTCATTCATCCAGTTGGATTTGTTTATTTAAGAAATGAAAACTTTTAAGAAATGCTACTAAAATTGGTAAAAATTGGTTTTCGACTAAAAATCTCGATAACCAAAACTGATTTTGAAATCAAACTATTTCATTATATGAAAAATATTGTTGATAATTTTTAATTTTTTAAGAAACAAAACACGAAACCCTACAAACTTTTAAGCAAGACAAATCGCCAGACGGGATGGGAAGTTATCAGTGTGGGTCAAATTCCAGCCTCTTTTGTTATTAATTTATTATTAATATATGTATATATTTATATATATATTTGTTTTTATTTCAATACCATTTTAGTGTTATTAGTTCTTAAAAATAATAATTTTTTATACAAGGGTCCATTTATAAAAATGTAAATAGAGTGGGAGTAAAAACATAACCTTGTGATATTCTAGCTATTTTAACTGAAGAAGAATAAATTGTTGGTAAATAAAAAATGAATACACTTTTTATGGAACAAGATACTTATCGGCTTTGTAAACATAGTGATTTTTTGATATAAAATCCTTAAATACCAAACTTTGAATAATTTCTTAAGATCATTTATGTATTTTATATTGTATCTTGTATATTTTTAACAAATTAATTAAATTAGTTATTACATTCCCAAGCACTTGCACTTGCACTGCACTTGTTTGAACCAAGAAATACAAGAAGCTTTTGAAAAAAAAAAAACATTTTTAAAGTGCTTAACTTTTCAAAAACCATTTTGCAACATCGAACTCATTAGTCTTATTTCTTTGTGTTTCAAGTTTAATCATAGTAAAATCAAGTACAAATAATATAAAAAGCATGATTTTTCATTTAATCTTCTTTCCATCCATCATCGTTTGTTAAAAGCTTCTATTTTTTATTTTTCAATTGTCTCATTAAAGAATTCTTGAAAAAGGTTAATTATAGCTACCTAAGCAAGAGTACCAATTATTTGTCGTATCAACCTATACCTACCTTTGTTTTTCCTATAAATGTATATTGCTGATGGATCCTATAAGTCAAAGGCATCATCATCATCAACAAGTCATCAGACAGTAGGAGTAGGAAGATACCTTTACCAACCGACCAGAAGTACATCGACTCTATTTTCTGTAGAGTCCTTATTTGTGAAGGTATAGTAGTAGTTTCTGAAGGAGTGAAACAATCGATTTTATATCGATAATAGAGTTGGAGAAAGAAAAAAACAAGGTTTTAATTAAAGATAACTATAGAATCTACTCCTACTCCGTTCGGTTCGAACATAATAAACTTCAGGAAATTTCAATTGATTTATTCTAAAAATAAAACGAAAGAAAATAATTTTTATAAAATATTTGCGTCTCCTCTTTTTGTTTCATAGTTGTTCGAAATTCAAACTCAAAAAATTATCCAATCAATGTCCCTCTTGAATAATTTATTATTCCTTGATAAAAATAATTGATTCCTCGATTGGAAGAATAATTATTATTTTTCCATTTGATATGCAAAATCTCTGAGAAGAAACAAAATAAACAAATTAAATTGATAGAGCAATGGTCAATCATATTTAAGGTTAAATTGTCACTAAATCATAATCATAATCATATTCCCATAATCTCTTTTGCACTCGGACTAATTATCTCGTCAGACTTTGACAAATTGACAATTTCTCGGAGTCATTTGTGCAAATAGAAAAAATAATTGTGCGAGTCCTTTTTTAGAGATCTCAAATGAATGCATAATTGGAACAAAGAGCTTCCGCAAAGAGAAAATAAAAATACTACTAGATACCTATGTACTCCAAGTTTAAAGGAAAAACACAAAATAAAAAAGGATTTTATTGTCCTTTGCAGAGAAAACTTTTACCGACGGGGCGACCTCCGAACTCATTAAGGATGCTACACATACACAGTATAAGTTCATATTTTTTTAGTTTTGTTTTTGTATGTAGGTGAATGGGTTTTGTCTGCTTCCTGTGTCATACAACGAGGCCATTGGAGAAAAAAAAGGAAACACCTTAAATACTTTATAATCATACGATTCCGGAGAAAGAACTAACTGGCGCAATGACAATGTGTTCGGTTATGGCTTTAATGTTCCGATAAGTGGCTATCCGCTAAAAGGTACCTAGATACTTTTCAACACTATATTCGCGGATTATTATGCTTTTATAAGGATTGCACATAATGAGACCGATGTTATAGGGACTTATGGGTAATAAGGGATTTCATTTCTATGCATTTGTTAAAACATGCGTTTGGAAATATTTGCTTTATTTTATTTGGTAAGAGGTATGCTGGATTTATATAGTCGTATAAAATCATAGCCAAGTTCTGGCACATCTACCTATTTACAATAATAACAATCCCAGCCGGTTTATGACCCCTCTCTAACCTAAGAACCAATAATGCCAAGCTCGATCATATGTATCTTACTAAAATTCAGCTCCGCAGCCAAAAGAGTTTCTGAGATTCAGTACTTAAAAAATCGCAGAAAACCGTAACTGACTGACTGACTGACCGATCATCAAAATTATGAAGCTTTCCCCGATATCGGAGAATCTTGAAATTTCGCACAAAGGTAGGTCTTGTGGTGCAACGAAAGGAAAAAATCAAAAAATTATAAACTTGCGACATACAGGAATTATATGGCAAGTTATGTATTCGTAAAAAATTCGAACACGGTATTTTAATCAAACTCGAAAAAAGTGGGTCCCTCGATTCCATCTGTGTGTCCCCGCCCCTATAACTCAAATCATTGGGTCGATTGACTTCAAATTTGGAAATTAAGGTTTTAAGCCGATTCGAGTTAGGCGTTTTTTTTTTCATTGGGCTGATTGACTTCAAATTTGGAAATTAAGGTCTTAAGCCGATTCACGTAAGGCGTTTTTTTTCATTTTCTTTTTAAGACTAAAAATAACTGTGGTCACCATTAAAATTTGTTAACCAAAAATCGAATTTTCTCAAGAATAAGATAAAAACACCACTTTTAAGTGTTGTAGAATACTAAAATTTAGTAGCGTGGTAGGTGTGCTAATCTTGGTACAAAAATTATGCACAACCACTTTCTAAAACGAAGTATGAGTCAAAATTAACACTTCTACATAATTGCAAGGACAAAAATCTAAAATATGTAAGGTTATCCACCAAAGTGGCATGGTATCCGCCTACTTTTCTTGTAGTTTGGTATTGTTCATATGAACAAATTCTGAATCTTGTAGAACGATGAAATGTTACGGAGTGAAAGTGATTGACTTGTTTTCAAAGGCGAAGATTCAGGTAGAATCAGAGAGAAAAATTGTTATAAAAATTTGTATTACTGTAATGCTACGCAGAATTCTTCAAAAATTTTATTTCAAAATCATTAGAGCGTTTTTTTTCGAAATTAAAAATATTTTTAGTATGCAGTTATTTAGAGCTTATTAATATACGTTTTATATTCCTTTTTCATAAAAAATAATAACCCATTTTCAGGACATCAAATTTCGAAAAAAAAATAAAAAAAAAACCAAAAAATTAAACACAGTGACATTTTTTATCATCAAATATTATTGAAACAGTATAAGACCTTGTGCAAAACAAAATTATTGAAATCGTTAGATAAGTTCTTGAGAAAACTAATAAGTAAAATAAAAATTCTATGAGGGGTACCTTTCTGGAGCAATACAAAAAATATTTTGTTTATATTGAAAGAAGCCAAGAACAACAATTTTTGCGAAAATTAAAAAAAAATTGTATTTGTTTTTAAGAAAATTGTAATTCTACCAATGGTTTGGGCTATAGGGCCGAGGAAAGGCAGACAGATAGGCGGACGGATCCGGGGGATCCACTGTTTTCGAATTCTCTACCATCGTAATGTCATGTTTGATTTAAATCTCGAGCTCGAAAAGTTTTACATTTTGGTTGACCCCAAATGTCTCACGAACCAATAATGTTAGCGACTTCATTTAAATTGTATGTTATATATTGTGACGTAATACCAAATAGGTATAATTTATAAAAGAAAACAATCAACGTTTATTTTCATCAGTCAAAATAACTGAACAAAATATTTGCCACCTAAAATATTTCACGAACAAAAAATTAAATTACCTCTAGAAAAATTTATTGCAACGAAAAATGATGTTTTTGACATCTGCTAAAATTTTGAGAAAAATTGATGTAAAGGTTAAAAAAAATTAAGAAATTAAAAAAACACTGCTTAATGTTGGTAAAAATTGATTATCGACTCGAATATTTTACTTTTTACATTGTTTAAAATAAAATGTAGTAAAATTTTTAAGAAAATCCAACATTTAAAATAGATAGATGAAAGTATTGACTTCCAAATTATTTCATTCTATACAAAATGAATTATTAACTACTTAAGACAATGTTCTTAGAAAAATCCAATCGGAATTGTTTGTATAACAAATAAAAACTTTCGAAAAATTCTTCTAAAATTGATTTAAATTGGTTTTCGACTTAAAATTCCGTGAACAAAAACACATATTGAAATTAAACTTATTGGTAAAATATTGTTGCCAACTTTTGTTTCATTTTTTAGAAAAATTCAATTGATAACTTATTTTACAAAACACGAAAACCTCCCAAAAAAAAAAAACTAAGACTGATCACAAATAGTTTTCACCTCAATTATCTTGAGAACAATGAAATATATTGACTTCCATTTTTTTTATCTCAAACAAAATAATATTATAAAGGGTGTTTTTTTAGCTATTATCTTTTTGGCAACACTGGTTTTAACAGCTGACGCACGTTTCGTGTTTTGTTTCACTGTCAAACATCTTTTTTGGGTTTGGTCTATAATTTAACCATGAATCGTCTTACAAACGAACAACGTTTGCAAATTATTGAATTTTATTATCAAAATGCGTGCTCTGTTAAGAAAGATGGACTATTTGAGGCGCAGTCAAGGTCAACATTTGCATGAAATAATCTTCAAACATTATATGGACCGTACTATCGATTCAAATAAAGATTTCATGCATATTTCGGAATTGTATGTGTTTTTGTTTCGAAAAACTTTTCTATAGCTTTTAAAAAATCATCTTTTATAAGGTTTTTCAATTAGAGTGGGTAGTTGGGAAAAATGTCAATCGTGGCGTTTGCTGTGTGGCACGTAGCCTCACCACCGTCCTGCAAGAATCACATGTCGTCTAGGTCCATATGGTTCAATTTGGGCCATAAGAAATTAGTTATCATCGTTATGTAGCACTCGCTGTTGACAGTAACCGCCTCACTAACGTTGTTTTCAAAAAAATACGGACCAATTACGCCACCGGCCAAAAATCCACACCAAACGGTAACTTTTTGAGGATGCATTATTACCTGGTGAACCTCGCGTGGGTTGGTGTAGTCCCATATACGGAAATTTTGCTTGTTAACACAGCCATTCATCCAAAAATACGCCTCGTCACTAAAGATAATTTTTCGGCTAAAATTAGGGTCCTCTTCCAAACGATTCGAAGTCCAGTCAGCGAACAAACGGCGTTGTCTATGGTCATAAAATTTGAGCTCCTGGGTGTAGGCCCAAGTCCCGACGCAAAATTTGCCAAGTTGAAGTCTGCCGAGTTCTTGTACACGGCGAGGAATAGACTGCCTCGGATTTTGCTGTACACTTTCACGGACCTCGGCGATGTTCTCGTTTTGGCCGATCTTGCGTTCCTTGAAAGTACGGGTGTTGGTTGATTGTTTACTGAACCGGTCGTCTCAAATTTGGCCACCAAACGTTGAAGAGGGACTGTGAAGGGACACCACGTCTACCGTAAAATGGGCGCAATGCGCGCAACGTTTGCGTTAACGAACACAAACGATTTCACAGATGTCACCAAAACAAAATGGCCTACACGGGGCGCCAAAATATACCCGCGCCAATTTAAAAACCCTATATTTTGTTAAGGTCTTGTAACACTTTTTTTTTTCTTCCTCCTTTATGCACAGAATTATTCAACCGAAACCGAAACCGAATTTAATAACTTGGAAATTGTTTATTTTCCTTTTTATTGATAAGAAAAATCAACGATATACGAAACGACGACGACCACGATGTTTGCCAAAATGCAAAACGTCAAACTAGAGGCGAATTAAAAAAAAGAAGAGCGAAGCGAATTAAAAGTGTTACAAGACAGCAAAATAAGTGCTGCCACCAAGCTAGTTCACTAAGGGGGTGGGTTCATCAGTTGATTGATTGGACAATTAATTTTATTGAACGATCAATCAAAATAAAAATGATTTTTGATGAAATTGATTGAATGCCACAGGGGCGTACTTACTTTTGTAAGCAAAAGGGGCGCCAGCAATTTTTTCTGAAAAAAAATAAATAAGGAAATTGCAAACCTTTTTAAGAAGAGAACAACGGTGAAGGAAAATGGTAAACCACAATATAAATAAAAGAATCAAAGTCTTTTTTTTGATATTAATCTTTTTATTGTCTGAGAAACCTTACGAAAAGGAGAAAAACTCAGATTCTTTTCGAAATCAAAATGAACAATCAAAGAAAATTATATCGACACAGTAAGATGGACCGTTAAGGCCTGGTTCTTGAATATATATATATATATCTAGAAAACGGGACGCGTGTTCCGCAATATTTCGGAAAAAGAATTACGATTTACCGTAGGAAACAAAATGTATATTTCTTTAAAAAAACTATTTCTCAAAATTAATCAAAATTTCACAACAAGGAAAGAAACAATCAATATATGAATTTTGATACTTATCAATTTTTCGACTCCTTCTACCACTACTTCCTGCTCCGAATTTCTCCCAATGCCTTTTTCCTTTGTTTTCCTTCCACACCAACAATTTTTCCTTTCACCACAATTTCCTATCTTCACACAACTTTTCCAAGCACTAACACAAACTACTATCTCAATTTTTGAATTTTTCTTAAGTTTCACAAATTTTGTTTTAGCTTCTTGCTACTAATCTTTATGACCTCCGGTCTTCACTAGTGAACAATCAGAATAGAATTGACAGGACTCTCATTTCCTGAACAACCATTTCTTTTCCATTAAACCCCATCGCTTTCAGCCAATGTGGAGTGGCGGATCTCAATTCACATCATCAACAGCCAATCGGAGATCGGCTTGTTGATATCAACTTGTGATGAGATTCTCGCGATCCCGCTTACTCGCAATTTCTCTCCCATCAGAATGCAAGTCATTCTCAGGAAATCGCCGCACGCTGGTATCACTTCCAGGTCACGGCGATTCCATGAGTGCATTCAACCAAAACCCACAATTTATTCGCAAGAAACTTAAAACCTCGAAACTTAAGAAAACTTAATCATCTCACCGAGCATTCTTCCCCACCGAATACAAAAATAAATGTAGGGAAAACGTTTGGTGTAGAAGTAATCTTAAACCCCATTGACGGAGAGGAAAAAGTGGTAGCTTTCCTTGTTTTTAATCGACGCATTTAAACATTTTGTCTCCTACTCAGATTTTGGGTTAAGAGAACTCGCTCTTAACGTTCCATCTTACATACAAATTTGTAACAACCAAAATTTGGTAAATGTTTAAAATTAATTATAACAAATTACAATTTTAGTTTTAATGAGTTACGTTGGGCCAGCGACCATTCTCAATATGAGTAACTTCAGCGTCGGGGACCAAGTGTCTACCGCGCTTAAGGTTGGTTATTTCGTTTTTTTGTTTGGAAAAGGCATCCCGCCTACGGAATATCGCTTTGTAAAACGTCCAGTAAGCGATTTGGTATATGTCCTTGGCATCACTCATTCGCCGTGCATTTTGTGACATCCATCTGCCAAATTTATTTTCGATCTTCTTCACTATACTGAGGGAGAGAACAAGTAGCTGGTAAACCATGGCCGTCCTACTCTCTCTCAGTAAGGTGAAGAAAGAAACCTAAAGAGAAAAACAAAATTAAGATGGGAGTGGGGATGGGAATAAGAATAGTTTTTGTTACGGCAAGTTTTTACCGTAACAAACCCCACCCTTTCCTCCTTGGAAATGTGTTTACTTTAAAAAGTAAACCATTTCCTGAGGATGATCTAGGTAAACAAAACAACACAGGTGTCCCATTGACCAAATTTGGTCGAAATGCTAAAACAATATGGAGCTCAAAAATCACAAATAAAAAAAACAAAAAAACTTTTACTTTACTTTTGGGACTTTTAAAACTTAATTATTTTCAGAGAGTGAATTGAAAGGCTTAAGATCTTTTGTGTGCCAAGTGCCACGATCTTTTCCAGTATCGTCCTCAAGAACATATGTCCAAGGAGACAAACGTTTTCGAATTTTGAATGGCCCGACGTACTTCGGCGCCAATTTAGCTGCGTAGTAATTTGCAGCGTTTGATAAATCAAAGTTTCTCCGCCATACAACGTCATTAGGGAAATATTGAATATCTCTCCTTCTGAGGTTGTACGATTCCGCTGCCTTCTTCGCCGCTGTTTGAAGCTTGACCGCTATATCGGCCCTTAATCTCGTAAACCTTTCTACTACATTTCCTTCCAATTCCAGATTATTTCGATCTGGGTCCCTAATTGAGTTTTCTTCTCTTCCACTTGTACACATTTCTTTGCCAAAATTGGCGTAATATGGTGAAACTCCTAATACTTCGTGTTGCGATGTACGGATGGCACATGCAACTTTCGCTAATTGAGAATCCCAAACTCGGTGATTCTCAGAAACATAGGCTCTCAAAGTTGTTTTAATTATTTGGTTAATCCTCTCCGCTGGGTTAGCCTGAGGATGATAATGTGGAGTGAACCTAATTTTTGACGAATACTCGTCGCAAAGCGATTTCAATTCTCTACTTTTAAATTGAGGACCATTGTCACAAATGACGAACTTTGGTACTCCAAATAGTAAAAACACATTATCCTCTAACTCCTTGCAAACTGCCTTTGCAGTAGCAGACCTTAATGGGAACAACAATGGAAATTTGGTAAGATAATCTACAACTGTTAAAATGTACATATAGCCCCTATTAGACTTTGGCAAAGGACCTACTAAGTCCACACTTATCATCTCCCAAGGAGAAGAAACCCCTATCCTTTCAGTCATAAGACCCGCTGGTTTATCGTTTACTGGTTTCACTTGTTGACAAATCGAACATTTCCTAACATAATTTGCTATATCATTTCTCATTTTTGGCCAATAATATTTGGCCCCTACCCTCGCGAACGTTTTCCTAACCCCCATATGTCCTGCTAAAGGACTATCATGACATTCTTTTAAAATTTCTAACCTATCTCTTTTCCCCACTACTATTTTCCATTCTTCGTTATTTTCGTGAACTACTATATGTGTTGCCTTGATAAACTTATAAAGACGACCATTTTCCACCCTCCAAGCTGGAAACCCTAAAGGATTAGCCTCAACTGCCGAAATCATTTTTGTCACCCAAGGGTCCGAATCCTCTCCCGAAATACCAGCCACTACTGGAACTCCCCGAGATAACATGTCCGGAACGACATGATCTTTTCCTTTGTGATGTATGATCTCGAAATCAAACTGCTGTAGCCGTACTGCCCAGCGTGCTAATCGACCCTGCGGATCCTTTAGGTTATTCAACCATACCAATGAGTAGTGGTCGGTTATGACCGTGAATCGAACACCTTCGATGTACGGACGTAACTTTTCCACTGCCCACAAAACTCCTAAGCATTCTTTTTCCGTTGTGGAATAGTTTCTTTCAGACCTATTCAATGACCTACTCAAGTAACAAATCACCTTTTCCCCATCCTCAAATTTTTGCGAAAGAACCGCACCTATTCCAAAATCCGACGCATCTGTCTGTACTACAAAGGGTAGATTAAAATCAGGGCATGTTAATATAGGGGCCGTAACAAGGCATTCTTTCGCTCTTCTAAAACTTTCCTCGCATTCCGGTGTCCACTTGAACTTGTTTGATTTTTTAAATAAGTCCGTTAAGGGCCTAACTAAATGTGCAAAATTTGGTACGAACCGTCTGTACCACGACACTGTTCCTACAAAGCTCCTAACCTCTTTAATATTTCTTGGTGTCGGTATGTTAACCATACTCTCTACCTTTTCTGGATCAACGTGTAATCCATTCCTATCCACAACATAACCTAAAAATTTAAGTGACGGCCTACAAAAGTGACATTTCTCCCTCCCAACTTTAAGCCCCGCATTTTGCAATCTATTTAAAACTTCTTTAAGGATTTCTAAGTGTTTATCGAAAGTATCTGAAATGATAATGATATCATCCAGATACACGAAAACATATGGTTCAAGTTCAGGCCCCAAGACACTATCAATAAATCTCTGCCAGGTAGCAGGAGCATTGTGTAGGCCGAAAGGCATTCGCTTGAAATGGAAAAGACCCCTACCCGGTACCGTGAAGGCAGTAAACTTCCGAGATTCCTCCGCCATAGGAATCTGCCAATAAGCTGATTTGATATCTAAAGATGTTAAGCACTTCGCATTTCTAAGTTTATCTAAAATCGATGAGATTATCGGTAGAGGATAAGCATCCCTTTCTGTCACTTGGTTCAGTTTCCTAAAATCAACACAAAATCTAAAACTATCATCTTTTTTCCTAATCAAAACTATTGGGGAGGCCCACGGACTATTTGATTTTTCGATGACGTCTTCATCCAACATTTCTTTAAGAGCTTTATCGATGTGAACCTGCATCGCAGGTGAAACAGGGTAATATCTTTGTTTTATAGGGTCTGATGATGTCCTAATGACATGTTCTACTCGATTTGTTACTCCTAATCCCTCTGGCATGTTTTTAAATAAATCCTCAATAAGTGTATGTAGTTTAACCCTCTCATTTTCATTTAAATCCGACTCTTCTATAATCGATGTCGTGTCTATTGAAGCCACCGCTTCCTGACTTGAAAAGTTCCACATGCGTGAACGAAGATCCGGGACAATTCCAGACAGTGCCCAAAAGTCTGCACCAAGTATCATTGCATGGGGAAGTGAAGGTATCACCAAGCACTCTATAAGGACTGATTTATTTTCAACAACTATCGGTAAATTTACTACCCCCAAAACTCCTACCCCTGCCCCATCTGCTAAATGTACCTGCCTAACATTACTTTTTTCCAATCCTAAACCCAAATCTTTTAAAACTTTCCAAACGTCCCTACAAATTATTGTTCGCGAAGCTCCTGAATCTAAAAGCCCTACAAAATTAAACCCATAAATATTAATACCCAAGTAAGGACGACTATCACCCCCACTTGTTTCCAACGTGAAACCAAGTTTTACTTTCGCCAGCTGGTCGTCAGCAGGCGACCTATTTAATTGCGACGGCGCTCTTGTCCTGCTGGCCCAAGAGACCGTTGCCCATTTCCCGAGCAACGTCTACAGTTACTCCGGGTTACACCCATAGCCCCACATCCAAAACAACGTCTAGGAGCGGAACAAGAACTCGAAAAATGACCTTCCCTGTTACAGTTAAAGCATCTGACGGACCTACGAGGTGGGGGGTTAACTGCAACCGTTGTTGTTGCTTCCTGAACGGCAGCAACATACGCAACATCCGGTTCCAATGCCTGTCTAGAACGATGGTTCGGTGGTGGCACAAAAGCCTCAACATTTGTCCTAATCGATTCCAATCTTCTACCAAACGCAACCAGTTCATTGACTGATTTGATATCAGCCAACCCCAACTGCGTCTGATAGAACGGTGCTATGTTCTTCATGAGAATAGAAAGCTTTCTACTCTCACTCAGAGGTTCCAAAAATCTCTTAAACAGGGTCTGCATGAGTGCGATGTACATACCCATCGACTCATCCCGACCCTGCGTACGCCGCTTTACTTCATCCATCAACAAATCGTCATAATTAGAGGGTAAAAACTCCAACTTAACTTCCTTGACCAATTCCTTCCATGTACCTACATTATCCCTAACCGCCCTAAACCAGAGGAGCGCCTTCCCTGTAAAAAGATCCACGGCTGACTTAAAAAGTCTTTCTTCCGACACCCCTCTCGACTCTCTCAGTTCCTCGACTCTTTCTAAAAATGAGTTAACTGATGAGCCACAACGCTCACCAGAAAACTTCACACCCCATTTTTCAATTTTTTCCTGTCGCTCAGAGTTCCGGTCGCCGGTTTGGACTCCTATATCACGAGGCAAACCCTGCATTTGAAACTCTGAACTCGCACGTTGGTCGACCTGTGCAGTTGGTAACGCACCCAGGGCTGCTGTCGACTGTTGATTGTTGTCGGTGGTTTTATTTTCGTTGTTTTTATTGCCGTCGATGTTTTTACTACCGTCCTTTGGTAGTTCCTCTACCCCTTCGTTTAATGCTGCCATCAGTAATAGTAGCTCACCTCTAATGTCAGCCACTTCGTTCACCTCATCTGAAGATTCGGCCTTCGCCCTAACAATTCTACACAAAGACCATTCGATTTTTGTTAAAATTTTTAAATATTCCGAAGACTTAGGATTTTTAGGAGGTATTTTCAAAAGATCTTTAATTTCTAAAATTTTCGACCTAACTGCTTTTGAGTCATCAGTAAAAGAAAATGGGTAGTGAGGACTCTCCGAAGAAATCGAACCTAAACGCTCCAGATTACGAGAAGCTCTGAGGGTCATTCTCATTTCGTCGACCTTCGAGCCTTCCTTCAACCCCCGGGCAAGTAACTCATAGACGAGTTCATCCTTAGCTAGCCTATTTACATCCATCGTATCAAAAAAAACAAAAGAAAACTCTCACTTAATAAGTAGAACCAAATTTCACCGATTAGCAATGAGGTAAAAACAAAAAATTATTGAAAGTTGTTATAAATACGGTTAAAGCAACACCCAGTTGACTTCCGTACCAAATCACAATCAAGAAGAAAGTTGAACGAATAATAAACTATATATATATTAACCAACGTTGCAAATACACACCGACATTAAAAAAAAACTAAATCAAAAATGTAAAGAAAACCAGGTATATGGTCACACCACAAAAAAAAATCTTCCAAGTCAAACTTAAAACAAACAAAATTAAATGTTCCCAAAGTTTCCTTAAAAAAAAATATTTCTCCTCTATATTTTTTTTTAATTAAAACCACTAGGTACAGTCCCACTAGCAATATGGTCACACTAAAGTGTATCCAAGAATAACACACCAATCCAATAAAGCAATATAAAAATATTCAAAAAAAAAGACGAGCAAAAAAAAAATAGAGAAAATCCAACCAAGTATATGGTCACACCAAAATTTGGGCACTACAATTTCCTTCCGAATAAAAAAACAATCACCAAAAAAAATTATCAAAAGATATCAAGAACAATAAACAAAATTCAGATGGAATTATAACCACTTGAAAATGATAAACAAATCACTAAATAATTCAACACATGGAGAGAAAGAGACAAACGTATATGTTGATTTTTTGTTGTAACCACCGATATAAAATTTACCACTATGAATAAAAAAAACGCTCTAATGTTTACCGTAATAAAGTGAAATATGTGCAAATGAATATGTAGGAAATTATATATATAGGTATGTAATTGAAAATAATAATTTGATAATTTAACTTAGAAAAAAAAACTAACCACAAAATTGAATTGAATTGTAAGAATGTTTACAAAAAAACTACAGACTTCCTGGTTTATTTTCAAACCTCTGAATATGAATCCCACTGTATTTGAACTCCTTTGAAATTTTGATGACAATAACAATAACGGCACTGGTAGATGTACTTTATTTAATAGGGGTTGCACAATTTAATCCGACCAATTAAAATCGAAAACTGTTGATAAAAAGAAAATAAAACAAAGTAAAACGAAACAATCTTAGAATTTCAATAAAACTTCCCTAAAAGAAACACAACACAAGAACAATTGGAGGGGTTTTCCTTCACATACAAAATTTCAATTTTTTTCCAAGAAGCCCCACGTTCGGGTGCCAATTTGTAACACTTTTTTTTTTCTTCCTCCTTTATGCACAGAATTATTCAACCGAAACCGAAACCGAATTTAATAACTTGGAAATTGTTTATTTTCCTTTTTATTGATAAGAAAAATCAACGATATACGAAACGACGACGACCACGATGTTTGCCAAAATGCAAAACGTCAAACTAGAGGCGAATTAAAAAAAAGAAGAGCGAAGCGAATTAAAAGTGTTACAAGACAGCAAAATAAGTGCTGCCACCAAGCTAGTTCACTAAGGGGGTGGGTTCATCAGTTGATTGATTGGACAATTAATTTTATTGAACGATCAATCAAAATAAAAATGATTTTTGATGAAATTGATTGAATGCCACAGGGGCGTACTTACTTTTGTAAGCAAAAGGGGCGCCAGCAATTTTTTCTGAAAAAAAATAAATAAGGAAATTGCAAACCTTTTTAAGAAGAGAACAACGGTGAAGGAATATGGTAAACCACAATATAAATAAAAGAATCAAAGTCTTTTTTTTGATATTAATCTTTTTATTGTCTGAGAAACCTTACGAAAAGGAGAAAAACTCAGATTCTTTTCGAAATCAAAATGAACAATCAAAGAAAATTATATCGACACAGTAAGATGGACCGTTAAGGCCTGGTTCTTGAATATATATATATATATCTAGAAAACGGGACGCGTGTTCCGCAATATTTCGGAAAAAGAATTACGATTTACCGTAGGAAACAAAATGTATATTTCTTTAAAAAAACTATTTCTCAAAATTAATCAAAATTTCACAACAAGGAAAGAAACAATCAATATATGAATTTTGATACTTATCAATTTTTCGACTCCTTCTACCACTACTTCCTGCTCCGAATTTCTCCCAATGCCTTTTTCCTTTGTTTTCCTTCCACACCAACAATTTTTCCTTTCACCACAATTTCCTATCTTCACACAACTTTTCCAAGCACTAACACAAACTACTATCTCAATTTTTGAATTTTTCTTAAGTTTCACAAATTTTGTTTTAGCTTCTTGCTACTAATCTTTATGACCTCCGGTCTTCACTAGTGAACAATCAGAATAGAATTGACAGGACTCTCATTTCCTGAACAACCATTTCTTTTCCATTAAACCCCATCGCTTTCAGCCAATGTGGAGTGGCGGATCTCAATTCACATCATCAACAGCCAATCGGAGATCGGCTTGTTGATATCAACTTGTGATGAGATTCTCGCGATCCCGCTTACTCGCAATTTCTCTCCCATCAGAATGCAAGTCATTCTCAGGAAATCGCCGCACGCTGGTATCACTTCCAGGTCACGGCGATTCCATGAGTGCATTCAACCAAAACCCACAATTTATTCGCAAGAAACTTAAAACCTCGAAACTTAAGAAAACTTAATCATCTCACCGAGCATTCTTCCCCACCGAATACAAAAATAAATGTAGGGAAAACGTTTGGTGTAGAAGTAATCTTAAACCCCATTGACGGAGAGGAAAAAGTGGTAGCTTTCCTTGTTTTTAATCGACGCATTTAAACATTTTGTCTCCTACTCAGATTTTGGGTTAAGAGAACTCGCTCTTAACGTTCCATCTTACATACAAATTTGTAACAACCAAAATTTGGTAAATGTTTAAAATTAATTATAACAAATTACAATTTTAGTTTTAATGAGTTACGTTGGGCCAGCGACCATTCTCAATATGAGTAACTTCAGCGTCGGGGACCAAGTGTCTACCGCGCTTAAGGTTGGTTATTTCGTTTTTTTGTTTGGAAAAGGCATCCCGCCTACGGAATATCGCTTTGTAAAACGTCCAGTAAGCGATTTGGTATATGTCCTTGGCATCACTCATTCGCCGTGCATTTTGTGACATCCATCTGCCAAATTTATTTTCGATCTTCTTCACTATACTGAGGGAGAGAACAAGTAGCTGGTAAACCATGGCCGTCCTACTCTCTCTCAGTAAGGTGAAGAAAGAAACCTAAAGAGAAAAACAAAATTAAGATGGGAGTGGGGATGGGAATAAGAATAGTTTTTGTTACGGCAAGTTTTTACCGTAACAGTCTTAGAGATATTGACAGACAAATGGGAAGTGATCAGTGTAGGTCGGATTTCAGCCTCTTTTACCAATTTGACATAATCAAGTGGTAAACACATAGTCACTTAGTTTTTTAGTGATTTTTATTTTCAAATTTGAATATTTAAATATTTGAAAAAAAAAAACAATTTGAATTCTTTCGTTAAAATTGTTGCTATAAAATATTATACATAATTTGAAACAGAGCACATACACAAACCATTATAGAAGTCATAAAAGATACTGTTATAATATGAACCACTTCAAAAGTTTGAATTTGAATTTAAATTTGACAAGGGCACAAACCATTCTGGTATAACAACATAACAACTCTGAAAAAGCAGATGCCTTTGTATATGAAAATTTTGTATACAAAGCCGATGCAGAATTATTGAAGGTGGTTATAGGATTGCTATAATTGTACGTGACTTTTTTATATCAAGGTTTATAGTATTCTTACTACTTATATGCTTTTTGTGAGATAAAAGTGGGAATTTATTACTTGATTTCCGAAGTCCAAAAATGCTTTATATATTATAACGGTTTCTATACATTCGGTGAAATTCACTTTAATGCTATGCTTTGAACTTAATGTAAAGTCTGATTTTAATGGTAGTAAAAAAAGGTACTGAGCGAATGAGGTAGTTTTTCAAAAATTCTACTTTTGAATATCAAGACAAAACGGGTTGGGGTAAAAATTCTGCCGGGGTCAAAATTCTTTTGTCAAAATTCTGCTTTCAAAATTCTGCTTTTCAAAATTCTGCTTTCAAAATTCTGCTTTTCAGAATTCTGTTTTTCAAAATTCTGCTTTTCAAAATTCTGTTTTTCAAAATTCTGTAAAATGAGGTTATCTAAAGCGTATTGCTAAGAATATTAATCTCTCCACTTTAACGTAATTTGCTTTTCGTTTTTTAATTGTTGTTATTATTTTTTGTTTACATTTTGTTTTTGTTGTTGTTATTTTTGCTCTATTTTCAGTTATTGTTTATAATTATTATTAAAAGACGAAATTTTGATTTTTTTTGTTAAAATTGAAACAAAAACCATGTTAAATTGACTTTTCCGTTAATAAATATACTATTAAAAAAAAGCAGAATTAGCAGAATTTTTTTTAATATAAATTTCCAGAATTTTGAAAAGCAGAATTTTGTAAACCAGACAAAAAAAAAGCAGAATTTTCGTTAAAAAAGCAGAATTTTGACCTGATCCCAGACAAAACACATGCTTATACTGACTGTCATGCTATACGGTGTTGAGTGCTGGGCAATATATAGCTATTGCTGAGCTTTATTGAAAAAAAAATCTTATTTGGATTGTTTTCCTTTGTTCAGAAATGACGAATGGAGGATATGAGCTGTATTAAGACGAAAATATAGTTGAAAAACCTGAAACAAGTCAACTTCATTGGCTCGGGCATGCCCTGAACATGCACAAAAAAGAAGATTGAATCTTCGGTTTTAAGATCAATACATTGCAGATGACTGGAAGCAATGTTTCAATCAGAGATCCTTTCATGAAAGAAAAGTTATAGACCTTTTTGAAAGAAAAAAAAATGCTGTAAAATAAAGCCAAGACAAAATAAGGACAACTCTCAAGAAATTACCTTATTGCACTTCACAAAAGAGAATTGAAAGTAAAGTAAAATAAGACCAAATTAGTTTTATTGCAACATGTTTAAGTTCAATAAGACTACCTGCTGAAAATTGGCCCTGATGCACTTTACAAAAGTGAAATAAGTTTAATGCCATTGGCTTTATTTTAATGCACCCAAGTATTCTCTAACTTCAACCTACATATGTGTATCTATGCAATTAAAACCACAAAAAAAAATCATTAGTGGGCACACTTGGGTGTATACGTACTATATTTTTTTTTGTTTCTCATTATTTGTGCTAATTATTGCTTCAATTCCCACCGGATTTTGAAAATCTTGACATTTCTCGACGTTTCAAGGTCCTTAGAATCTAAATCAAAGATTTTTAGAGAGATGTCTGCGTGTGCGTGTATGAACGTAAGTTCGGGATACCATTTTTCGTCGTCCATATCTCAAGAACCAGTAAAGATATCGACTTGAAATTTATTTTGTTTTACAGATAATGTCATTTTTCAAACAATTATTGATTAAATGGTTTATTTTAAAATAGCAATTTCAAAAAAAAAAAGTAAGAATTTTGGTTATCTCCAAAAATTTCAAACAATTTAGTATAATAAAAAAAGACAAATTAACGGTTTTTTATAAATCAAATCACTTAACAGAAACGTTCACCTGGGAGTATTTTATGAATAGAAAATGATATTATTTGCAGAACAATTGTATGGAACCGAGAATAACTTTTTTGAAAAAAGACATTGACTTCAGTATTTATGTTTTATCTTACATAAAATGTTGTTATTAATAGTTTATTTAAGTCTTAAAAGAATCAACAGACTCGCACGGATAGGAAGTTATTAGCCTATTTTTTGTTAAGTATTTAAGTTTTTTTTCTAGCAAATCATAGCTAGATGTAAACGAATAAGAATAAAATGCACGACTGAGTCGCACGAACTTGCTCCTTGCAAAGTCTGTTTAAAAAAGTACCTATATAAGATTTAAAAATTTACCTGTAAAATAAGTTTGTCTTCAAAGATATAAATGCCATTTGATTTGTCAAAAAACGTGTGATTCATCCCAAGACACAACTCATCCTAGGACAACTCATCAGGGAAATGAATACTTGTAAGCATACTTAACGAAAACAATTGTTTGTGTATTCAACTAGTTCGTTCAAAGCTTTTTCCTTTGGATAGCTTTATTTTAATTTCATATTAGAAGAACCAGGATGGAAAATAAATTATCTGAAGATAAGAAAGAGGAAGAAAAATGGAGTTATTACGTTCAGTTTATTTTTTTCGTTAAAGTTTAAACGCTCTTGTGCGTTTTGGATTTTAGTTATGAAGTGACACGTAAGCAGTAGTTGTAGAAATTGTACGTAATACAATATGTAGATGTACGTTGAAAAAGTGATTCTAATAGAAAATACATATATTCTTTCTGGCCCGTTTCTTTAACTTGTACTAAGTATTTAATCTTTTATTTAGGCCAAGGCAAGTAAAAGAATAATATTTTAAAATCATATACAAAGGTATTAGGATATTACTTCTTGATAGACACTTTAAAACAGATTGTTGATTAAATATATCATATTCGTTAATCCGATGCAGTGGCGCTACACGGCCATCGTTGGTATTTACAATAGTTATAGCTATAAAAATACATAAATATGTACCAAATGCATTAATTTCGGGCTCATGCACAGTTAAAATAATTTAAAAAAAAAACTATTTTAAGATTCAAAATTTTACCTGAAAAATAAGTTTGTCTTCAAAAATTTAAATTTCATTTTATAAATAAAAAGACCCTTGATTTTTCAATTTTTTTTTTTGAAAATCGTTAGAGCGTTTTTTTTTAATTCATTTTTTGTATATAAAATTTTTCAATTTTGTTCTAAAAATAGTTTTAATATGCAGTTGTTAAGTGATTGTAAATATACGCTCTACATTTGAATTTCGTAAAAAAATGTTGAACCGTTTTTGAGATATAGAATTTTGAAAAAAAATTAATTTTTTTTTAAAAATCCAAACAAAAAAAATGCACTTTTTATAATCAAATATTGTTAAGAGCTTATTCAAAAAAAAATATTGAAATCAGTTCATAAGTTGCTGAGAAAATTAAAAAACAAAATAACGGTTCTATGAGCGGTACCTCTCCTGAGCAATACAAAAATATGTTTTTCTTATTAAAAGAAGCCAAGTTTAAAAATAAAATTTTAGAGAAAATTAAAAAAAAATCTATCGGTTTGTTTTTGAGAAAATTCGAATTTTCGTTTTTTGACCAACAAAATTGTATGGGGGCCACTGTTAGTTTTGATCTTAAAAAAAAAATGAAAAAAACGCCTAACGCGAATCTGCTCAAAACCTTAACTTCCAAGTTTGAACTCAATCGACCCAATGATTTAGGCTGCAGGAGCGTGGACAGACAGACAAAACAGACACGACGGAATCGCGGGACCCACTTTTTTCGACTTCTCTACCATCTTAATATCATGTTTGATTAAAATCTCGAGTTAGAAATTTTGCACGAATGCAAAACTTGCCATATATGTATGTATATGTAGTTCCTATGTGTCGCAAGTAATACAAAATAGTGATCTTGCTACAATCATTTCTGAAGATCGCTATTTGTTTAATTAAAAAAAAAAATAAAACTTAGTAAGTATGTATTCCAATTTACTGAATTTACTGATAGAGACATAAGGGTGTGACAAGACCAAGGAAACATTTTTGGAACATTTAAGAAACATTTTAGGAACATTTAAGAAACATTTCAGAAACAGAGAAACATTTCTTAAATGTTTCTGAAAAATTTCAGAATAATATTTTAGAAATGTTTTTTAAACAATGTTTCTTTGGTGTAGACACACCTTAGGAACTAACTTGAAAAAAAAGGCTTCTGTTCGTATAATCTAAGACAGTTAAGGTAATGTACTCAATTTTAATGATTTTTTAAAAATAAATTTAGACGTCAGTTATTCCTCAATGAACTTGTTTTAATCACAAGTTTTAATACGAATCGCGAAAAGGTTCACATATGCCAATTAAAAAAAATGCACGATTGGGTCCTTCGAACTTACGCATGTACCCAAAGATTTAGTTTAAAAATATTTCCTTTATTTCAAGATTTAAAAATATACCTGTAAAAAAGTTTGTTTTCAAAATTTTAAACGCCATTTGATTTGATTTTCCAAAAAACCTTTATTTTTCATAATTTGTATTAAATCGTTGGGCGGTTTTTTTAAATTAATTTTTTGTATATACATAATATTTTTCAATTTTAGTTCCAAAATATTTTTGGTATGCAGTTATGTAGAACTTATTAATTCTACATAACTACACACCAACAATATTTTGGAACTAAAATTAAAATTGAATTGCGTTTTACATTTCAATTTCGTAAAAAATGATGACCCATTTTCAAGATATCGAAAAAAAGAGTAATATTTTTTATAAAAAGTCTAAATAAAAAACGATGACATTTTTGATGATCAAATATTATTAAGACAGAATAAGAGTTTGTGCAGACAAAATTATTGAAATCAGTTGATTAGTTCTTGAGAAAACTTAAAAACAAAATAACGGTTCTATGGGAGGTACCCTTCTGGAGCAATAAAATTTATTTATTTGAAAGAAGCCAAAATAGGAAAAAAAAATGTTTGAGGAAATTTGAAATAATCTGTCAGTTTGTTTTTGAGAAAATTCGAATTTTTGATTTTTGACCAAAAACTGTCTTAAAAAAATTGAAAAAAACGCCTAACGTTTTTAAGGTCTGTTTAAAACCTTAATTTCGGACTGACCAATTTTTTTTTCAATGTTAAATCCGATTTAAAGCCGAGTTCAATTTCCACAATTTATGTATTGCATATTTGATAATTAAAAATGCTTTGACATTGGGATACAATTCAAAGTTCGTTCTGTGCTTATAGAGTAAGTACATTGAACATCATGCACCTCTGCTTATACAACGTTGCTGACATTAAGACTTATTATTTGACTTTAACGATAAGTCTACAAATGTCTCATTGTCTAATAATTGTGGTGCCTTTCTTTCTTGACGTATGCAAGGCATTTTTTTTAAATGAAAAGCACTTAAAACCCGCTCTTATAACTTCTTACAAAAATACTTCCAAATTATATATATGTAATTCCCAATTCTGTGCCAAAGAATCCGGAATACTTTTGTTGTTTTTTTTCTAAAACTTTCAATTTCTAAATTCATACCTCAAAGCATTTTCTTCTAATCAAATGCGCATACTTCTTCCTCCATCTTTATGCATTATACCACATGCAACTACATTTAATGCCTAGAGCTAGAGCTAGAGCAATAGGTCTTTATAGTCAAGAGAACCTCTACAAATAGGCGTTGGGACATAGAATTTGGTAGACTGTCGCGACAGTGTATGCGCTCCGTTGCGTTCTAAAATGCACACAAATTCCTTGGAATCTTTTGGCGGGCCTGACATCGTAATTCTATTCTAGTTTTTTTTTTTTCTTTTATTTCTGTCTTGTTCATACTTTAAGCGTATTGAAAAATGTAGTTTGGTGTCGTTTTTGTTGGACCAGATGTCTGGGGCCAATTTGGCCTCGAGTCTGGCATCGGCTCAATTCAGTTGAACTGATGCGCGTATCTCAATTGCGAATATAATGTCTTTAATCTAAACACTTTTGGTGTGCAACGCCGCCGGCCGCCGTGAGTTCTTTCCTCTCTCTTTACTCCACTTACTCCTATACACCTTCCTTGATCGTGTGGTTTTTAATTTTCTATTCGTGAAGCATTCGGAGAAAATAAAATTAAATCAATATTGCCAACCTCTTTTTTTCATACATATATATTTTTTTAAGAGAACACAGGTTTTGAAAATTAAAAAAAAAGGAACGGCTTTTGTAAAACTTTTTTCTGTGGAAAGAATTTTATACAACATCTTATTTACAACTAAGAATAATTTGCTTGATTGGAATTGAACACTACTTATTAAGGTTTCCCATTTTTTTGCCAAAAATTACTTAATTAATAACTCGGATCTAGAAATTTGTATTTCGTGCTTCTTCAAATGATAAGTCTCTGCTTAAAACACGGTGGCATTACACCCTTTTCGATGACAAGCACACTTTCCATATTTAAGAAGTTCTTGCATTGCAATCAGCGATAGTTTAGTCTTTAACAGGAGGTAAGGTCTTAAATGTCATCTAGAACGATGGGATTTAGGATTCGACGGTCATGTCTTGTCTTTTTGACAAATTTACATATTTGTACATGTAAATAAATAAATTTGGTGGCGCAACAGTCCAGAGCCTAGTGACTTGCAACTCTCAGCCATTCCTGTGTGCGAGTAATTGCATAGGGATGGAGGGGACCTACAGTTTATATGCCGAATCCGAACGGATAATTTAAGAAAGCACTTTTTCATGACAAGAATTACTCTTGGAGAATTTGTCAATTCCTCGCTTTTAGGTGACACAGGCAGGGATCGAACCCAAGACCTCTCGCATGACAGTCCAACGCACTAACTATTATGATACGGGTAGGTACTACTTATTTGTACATGTACAGTTTATAAAGTTGGTGTTTATATAGCCCCCTTTATTTACCCTTCTCGCAAAAAAGACTTCGTGTGCGAAAGAACTCAGTTTTCACTCTCATTTTCTGCTTATAGCAGAACTGGCATTGGAAGTAATATGGGAATCATTTAGAAGTATGAATGAAAGGTCTAGAAGGATCTCCACTAAGGTCTCATTCGTGAAGTCAATGATTACTTCGAAGTAGATGAACTCTTAGGTAGAATATTTCATATAAGGAGGTTAAATCCCAATACAAATTCGTCTATCGTCTTCTACCTTTACTTTCTTTTGGTATCAATCTTGTGTACATTAAAGGAAAGAATTCCCGAAAAAAAGTAAGTACCTCGAATACAGGACCGTCTCGTAACTTTTGGGTCCTGAAATAGCTTCTTCCTTACCACTTCTTCTAGGTGTACGACGGCAAGGCTTTAGCCGGCCGATTATTCTTTAATTTTCTGCTAGGGACAGGGAACGCAATATCAACCGATTACTCCGTGGTTAGTGTCTAAGAGAACCTTGGGCAAGGCTAGCGTAGTTGATAGTGATCCGCTTACCATATCCTATCCTTAGTTAGCGACAGGTCAAGCGGTGTGACTCAATTCATGAAAATCAAGTCGCCATAGGTCTCATTGCCTCAACATTTCATGGACTAATCTTAGGAGAACCAAAGGATCAATGCTTATATTATTTTATTTTTAAATTTTTTTTTTAATTTAGCTCATTTAACATTAAATTTTTAGACTTTGGATTGATTTCAAAATAAGTTATTTTTTTCCAAAAATTTAAACTTAGTTTTGTATTACTTTTTGTCAAATAGTAAAAAATACAACTAATTTTTCAATGACAAATACAAAACACTAAGTTTTTGAAATGATCACATTTTTTGTTTCTAAGAGTAAGTATGAAAGTGTCTTTTTTCGGGTTTTGACCAAATTTGATAAACACGAATATTTTTCGAATCAGTACCATTTAATAAAACAATCGTAGGACGTTCATTTGTTGAAATAAATATGACCTAAAACAACTGCACAAACACAATTTCTATGAAGATAACAATTACGAAGTTTTCTGCGGGAAAAATGAAGTTCTCGAAAGTTCCACAATTTCTTATGGCAATATTTTCTTATGTGTTGCTTGTTTGAAAAAGTGTTACCCTCGTTTTTAGCCACTTACATCGTTAACAAACAAGCTTTTTTGTCAGATATGTAGTTTTCAATCTCGCAATCATTTTTTGAGTTTGTCTTTTTGACAGCTGTCACTTGATTTATGTTTATGTTTTGTTTGGATTGCTATTTTATAATGAATAGACTTACTCCTGACCAATTTTTAAAAATCGTGAACATTTATTACCAACATTATGGTTCGGTTCATCATCAGCCATAGAAACAATCAATTTAAGATAGGAATTAGTGAGCGCAATATCTCGCGTCATAGGCCTATGGCCTTGTCTCCAA
This sequence comes from Eupeodes luniger, assembly GCA_951509635.1. Taxonomy (NCBI): domain Eukaryota; kingdom Metazoa; phylum Arthropoda; class Insecta; order Diptera; family Syrphidae; genus Eupeodes; species Eupeodes luniger. Next base: position 40,956,014 of record OX608075.1, read on the forward strand.
GACTGTGTGTTTGAACACTACTTGACTATTTTTGTAAAGAAGATAAGTTAGGGGCAATATACATCTTGAAAGAGAATATTCGGCACGTTATTGCTGATATATGACTCCAATTTCTCCAAGAAGTGGTCGAAAATTGGGACTTTCGGTTTATTCAAGCCAGCCAGGGCGGCTATTCACCCGAAATCATTTTTAAAACATAATGGTAAAATCTTATTAACTTCTAATAGGAAGTTATTGTAATCCGTCTGATTTATCGAATTTAAAATTTTGACATATCTCGACGTTTCAAGGTCCTTAGAGTCTAAATATTTTTTAGAGAGATATCTGTGCGTGCGTGTAATTTTCTGTTACATATATATTGTTATAGTAGAAACAAAAATTAATATAGTTGTTTTTTTGTAGTACAGGGGTTTTCAACAGGGACGCTAAAAAAGTAGAGCGGCAGGGAAGGTAAACAACGCCATATTTCTTGCCGCTCTTTTCACATTTCTCTTCAGTAAGGTCTGCCATATCATGATGAAAAGATATACGAGCCAACAACGTGTTGAAATTATTAAAATTCATTACCGAAATTCGGAGACAGTGGCCTCAACGTTAAGAGCGCTACGTCCAATTTATGGTCGTCATTATCGTCCTAGCAGATCAACAATTGAGAGTCTAGTGGAAACATTTTAATCCACAGACACATTACAAAATTTTCACGTACCAGTGAGACAAAGAAGTGCCCGTAGTGTTGAGAATATTGCTGCCGCTGAGGTTTCAGTTGCAGAAACCCTAAATGTGTCTCTCACATGTCGTTCTCAAGCGTTGGGCATTTTTGTGACGTCGTTGTGGCGAATTTTGCAAAAAGATCTTGGCCTACATCCTTACAAGATTAACTTGACGTAGCCACTTGACCACCAGAAGAGTCGTATGTTCGTGAATTGGGCTGAGCAACAACTTGAAAATGATTAGAATTTTCATCGAAAAATCATCTTCAGCGATGAGGCTCATTTCTGGCTGAATGGCTTCGTCAATAAACAAAATATGCGGTATTGGTCAGGCAGCAATCTACACGTACTCCATGAGTCATCATTGCATCCCAAAAAATGTACGGTTTGGTGTGGTTTATGGGCCGGCGCGGCGGCGCGCGTCATATTAGGCCTTACTTCTTCCATGATGATTAAGACCGGCAAGTTACTGTGAATAGGGATCGCTACCGTTCAATGATAACAGAATATTTTTGGCCCTAATAAGATGATATGGACTTTGAAGACCTGTGGTTAAAACCAAGTTTGGAGAACGTATTATCTCACGAAATGGTCCAGTCGCTTGGCCCCCTCGGTAGTGCGATTTGACGCCGTTAGACTATTTCCTGTCGGGCTACGTCAAGTCTATATTCTATGCCAAAAAAACAGCTGATTGATGAACTTCGTACGAATATCAAACGTGCAATTGCAGCAGTTTCGGACGATTTGTTCTTGAAAACCGTCGAAAAATGGGTTCAACGTCTGGACTTCTTCAAGCGTGCCCGTGGTGGCCATGCAAAAGAAATCGAGTTCTATACATAATGACATCGAACGTACTTTCATAGAGATAAAGAATTTAATTGATATTCAAAACCGTTTTTGTTTTATTAAAAAAAAAAACATTTGTAGCGCTCTTATTAAAAAACCCATTATATTTTATGGTCTTTATAGTCTAGATGAAAGACTTTTTCGTAGCCTTTACCATTCTTACGTTACAGATTAAGAATTGAAGTTTTTGACAAAATACCCCTTTGGTCCTTTTTGTGTCTTTTTAATAAGGAAGTCATCATTCTGAAGTCAAATGTCTATTTTGTTTGGACTTGAAACTTGAAACATCTTCAAAGCTTTTAGGATGTCTCAAATTCTGTGGCCTATTTTCTCTTAGTTGGCAACATTAAAGTTTGTCAAGCACACCAGCTAAAACCACAAACAAAACACATCAACAAATAAGTTAATACAAAAAAAAGAAACAAGCAAACAAAAACACACATTAAACTTTTATTGCGTAAATGTGCAGCGCACAAAAGCAGCAGAAACAGCCGCTGCTGCTGCCACTACCGCTACCGCCATACCGCCATCCATTGCCACTGTATGTTGAAGCAAATGCAAATAATTCGCAGATGCAGATATACACATTTTTTTGAATGAATGGTTTGTGGGTCTTCTGGTGAATGAACGTGTCGGTGTCCGTGTCGCTGTCGCCGTCCTCGTCGTCGTCGTCGCCCATAAGCGCAGTCGACTTGTCGCTGTCAGAGTGCGATGGGAACAAGGGGGTCAAACAATGTACCACATACTAAAACTACAACAACATATGTGCTGTGCAATGCATCTATGCATGCAGCACAGCACATCTGCATGCATTCTGTCTAGAGTAATTTGCATCTGATCTATAGAATTTGTTTTCGGGAGCTTCTTTATGGAAGGGGATGGAGATGGGAAAGGGGTGAGGGTGGCAGGCGGTGCATTTAAATATGATTATTATTTTTTGAGAAGAAAATATTTCATAAACCAAATGAAAATTAAAAATGAAAAATAAAAAACCAAAAGAAAATGCACTAAATTTCGACGTTGCCACTGCTGGGTAGGTTAATGAGGTTATGCGTTGATGGGCGTTTAGCGGATTATTGTCGGCTGGTGCTGAAATGACCAACTGCCAGATTATTTATTCGAGACAGAAACCATAACTGTGTTTTCTGTCTATTTGTGTTTTTATACTCGTATATTTAAGCCTATGTATTAATGTTTGTATATAGGCAAGGTACCACACCTACAAATAGATATTTTAATATTTATTTTCTTGTTTTTGATAATTTTCCCAGAATATTACCAGATGGGTGTTGCACATTTTCTATTGAGCTCATCCATGAAAATATATAGATATTCAAAAAAATAAAATTGTTTTTAAAAGGATGCAAATGCATTTGATTTGTATTTTTGTTAAATTTTGTTAATAAGAATAATAGTATTGGACTAGATTTTGTATGTTTACATTAAGAAATAAATGAACGCATCATTTACATGACTAATACACAACTGGAGGTTGAGAAAAAGTGATTAAAGTGCTGTGAAAAATTTATTACTTCCGGTTTGGTTTACTTAAGAAGCTTTGATTTTGTATTTGTGGTATTAGTTTCTTTAACTCGATTCAAGGAAAGAATCATAAAACAAGTTGAAAGACACGAGTTAACAGTCTAATGTGGTCGAAAAAAAGGTGGACTTTAGAGAGACTTTACTTCAAACCGATGGATATCATTTGCACAAGTCCGATGGATATCATTTGCACAAGTCTTGATATGGATATGGAACATACAAAACGTGGACTATCCCGTGGGTAAAAATAGTGGTAATGGAGGCAAGATCAAAGAAATGATTACGAATTTTGATCGCTCAATATATGTAGATCTCACCAAACAGGTGAGAAAGTTTTTGGACAATAAGTTGAAGATTTTAGAGCACTAATTCTTTGAATTTGTTGACGTACAGGTCATCAGTTGGCATCTTCAACGCTTTTTCACAACTTTTTGTAAGATTTGCACCGCTCCTTAACTCCAAAAGCCTTTAAAGAATAATTTCAAAGTTTTGGTTGGAGACATTTCTATTTTGGACACAATATTTAAAGGAATTGTATTATTGAATTAGTTTCAGTCATTATACTAACATTTGTCACTCGTTTATGATGTTGACCAAATTAATAAACGAAATTTATCGACAAATCTTACTTTGAAGAAGAATTTGTTTGAATACAATCATTTTCAGCTCAAATAATCTTGAGAAATAGCAATGATAATCACAGTATAATTTATTTAGCCTATATTATTGAATTTTTTCAAAAACGATTTTTCGTCAAATCTTGTTTTAAAATATTTTCCAGTTATAAGTTTTCCAAAAATTTGAATAAAATGCCAATACAATTATTATTATTCCAAGATCTGGCCAGTTTATATGTATGTATGTATGTATGCATGTATTTCTGAGATCTCAGAGACTCCCGTATTTTCAGAAATATAAACAAAAATTCTCATACCAATTTTTCAATTTTGCTGTGAGAAATCTGAAAACAAAATTGATTCAATTTCTCAAAAATTCTCTATCGCACAATTCAAAAAGGATGAAAGTTAGTTTGATTGCTTTTCACATGAAAAAAATGAGAATCAGTTCAGATGATCTATGCAGAGGATGCGGTGACGAGGAGGTGCATGAAGACACTTCGCACTTTCTGTGTCACTGTCCCGCACTATCCCATCAAAGGAAGAAACTGCTTGGCAACTTTTTCTTTGGGGATTTAAAAGAACTCTCTAGTACGCCAGGTACTAACATTCTGAACTTCGTCAAAGCCTCTAAATGTCTTGACTAACTCAACACATAGGTTTTTTCTTATTAGCTTGAGTAGCAATACTCACGGGTATCACAATCGATCTGCATTGATCTAAGTGTGACGGTAAAGACATCAACTGTCAGCCCCTCAACCTAACCTAACCTAACCAACCGTCAACACTAGAGGGACAATCTATCAAAGGTCTATCCAATTACTTAGATACGCTGATGATATTGACATAACTGGAAGATCAAGGTGTGATATCAATGGAGCGTTTTTGAGCATTGCGACGGAAGCGGAGAAGATGGGTTTAGTGGTCAATGATGGTAAGACCAAAGAATATGATTTCATCAAAAAGGATATTGAACTAAAACGTCTTGGACAAAACGTCACCATGGACAGCTATAGCTTTAAAGTAGTGAAGGACTTTGTCTACCTAGGCACCGCTATAAATTCAGAAAACGACACCAGCGCTGAAATCAAATGGAGAGTTACTCTTAAAAATCGCTGCTTCTTTGGGCTTGAAAGGCAATTGAGTGGTAAAGTAATCTTCCGAGCATAAAGTTACCATCTGTAAGATTCTCATCATCCCGGTTCTCATTTATGGCGCTGAGGCCTGGAAACTGTCAAGGAAAGATGAGAGCATCTTAGGATATTTCTAGAGAAAAATTCTTTGGGTGATTTTTACAACAACGAGCTATCCGGGTTGTACAGGGACACTGACCTGATTAAAAGAATAAAAGTCCAATGACTTAGATGGCTAGTTCATGTAAAGCTAATGGACATCAGTGCTCCAATCCCGAGGGACGTAGTTGGGAGAGGACCTCAACCAACTTGGAATGCGAAACTGGAGACAGCTAGCTAGGGACCGAGCTGGTTGGAGACGCATGTTGGTTGATGCCCAGGTCCTTCCCATACTGTAACGCCACTTTAAGTAAGTAAGTACGAACAAGACATCTATTCCATCTACGTTCTTTCAAGTTGTTTTTTCAAATGCTTATGAAAGAAGTCAATTGAAGCAATTAGGACAAATTAAGGAAAAATTGTGAAATAAAGTACGTATACGCCCCCCGAGTGTACCCTCAAATATAGTGTATACCTATAGTTTGTAGTTAGAGATTATTTGAATATTCTCTATTTTTTTTAAGATTTAGATTCGAAGTGTTTACTCGGAACAGATAAATTTTCTTCTAAACTGTAATCTACAGCTTTTAAGATATTATTTTTAGCAGATCAATTTAACACCTTTCTTTTCTTAATGCTTCATTTGTTCTTTTTGACTAAAATGTATGTATGTAATTTTTCGATAATACCCCGGTTCTCCGAATGGGAAGTCAATGTAACTCATATAAAATGCGACATACGTGTACATATATCAATTGGCATCATAAAGTAACAAGAACTTATGACGCAGTTGCTGCCATAAGAAAAGACTTACAAAAAGATTCCTTACAGCAGCTAATATAACTATAAAATACTGTATTGTAAGCAGTGGCTTGACTATAGAAACTATACAAACATACAAAACTACATTATATGTATAAATCTTGTATAAGATGTGGAAGCTTTATTCTTTTTCTACTTAAATTCATATCTATTTTTGAAAAAGATTCTATTTTAATCTATAGCCTCAAGATGTAAAATGTCTTACTTTTTTTTTGTGTCCTTTCTCTGTAAACTACGTATAGTAAATGTATACTGAAATATTCTTACAAATAAAACACATAAGATTTTGCGTCATAAGGACCATCATGGATGCACAATATGTTTTGCGCAAATATTATTTCTCCATGATGTTTACATGAAGATTTAAATTCTAAAAATAGCTGGATTTTCTTTTAATTTCATTCATAAAAATATTATTTCATTCATAAGATCATTGTTCCAGAATTGATGGGAGAATATGAAATTCTAGACGTCACACCTTATTTTGTAAATTGACCTTTTGGTTATGTGTCCAATTCAATGATGACGAAGAGAAAATGTAGGAAAGTTATTTTTAAATAGTTTTCCTAATAAAATAAGACAGTACATTTGCGTGGTTGTGAATCTTTAGTCAGACTCGAAAGGCTGGGAGGATTCTTATGAATGGAATATACGTTGAATATTATTTTTGGGAGACAAACGAGGGAAGAAAAATGTAATGCTCTTTTTTAAAAAATAATTAAAAAAAAATTGAATTTGCTTTAAAGAAAACATATCTTTTTATCCAAGCATTCATGAATGAAAACACTCTCAAACGGTGTGTTATCCAAAAAAGCTAAAATGTTGAGTGAAACTGTTGACGAAAACAATGTTAAAAACGTAGTAAGTTCTCTCCACATCTTTCTTAACCTAAAACGCCTGAGTTTTGTTGAATGACATGACACAATTGGTATCATGGATTTCTGTATTATTTAGCGTTATGATGGGCTTAGGACAGTTGATTTTTCGGCAAACGTGTAAATGTTTACTTTTATTGAGCGAAATTAATGCTCCCGATTGGGTGCACCAGTTATTGATGCTTTGTAAAATTTGATTAATTGTGTTTTCTGTACGGGAGACATCGTTACACTTTGAAAGGATTTAAGTATTTTAGGAATTGTATTTGACAATAAATTTAATTTTAAGATACATTGTTTAAATTTAAAAAAGAAACTAGCTACCAGGCTTAGTATTATAAAATATCTAGCATCTAAAAATAGTCAAATACATATAAATTCTCTAATAAACGTAACAAAAGCTATAATTTTATCAAAAATAGAATACGGCCTTGTCATATACGGAAATTGTGCAAAATCTACTCTCCAAAATGCTTCAATCAACATACCATGCCGCAATAAGATGCAGCCTTAAAGCATTCAGAACCAGTCCAATTAAGAACTTACTTGCTGAAGGAGGTTTTTCATCAATTGTAGAGAGAAGAGACCAGCTTACATCCCGACTTGTACCAAAAATATACAATTCTTCAAGATCTCCGATTCACGCTGATGCAACTAAAATCTTAAACAGGAAAAAAAGCCCTAAAGTTCCATCAGCTCTCTACAACGCCTTGAAATTTGCCAAAGACCTCGGTCTCAACCCGGCTCTGAACAAAACGACCATCGAAAAACACCCGCCATGGCTTTTGCCTCCTACCTCAATTAACACCAATCTATCCAAATTCAAGAAAGATGACACGCCAAGGGAAATCTATCTTCAGATGTTCCACGAAATGATTTACACCTTCCAGGAAAACAATTGGGATATCCTTTTCACTGACGGCTCAAAAACTGATGATAATGCAGGATATGCTGTAGTCAACTCTAATGGTTCTCCCATATTTGCTGAACGGGTCCCACCTTATTTCTCAATCTTCTCCATCGAAGCACTGGCTGTACTAGTGAACTCAAAGCTACAGAAAACGCTTGCAAAACTAAAAGAAAAACTGTTGTGTGCACGGATAGTCTATCGACAATAACAGCTGTCCAAAATATAAAAAATCAGTCACCTTACATAACGAAAATTCGGAACAACATCATCAAACAAGAAAATAACCTAAAACTAATCTGGATACCAGGTCATATTGGCATTCAAGGTAATGAAATCGCAGACCGAGAAGCTGTGTCCTCGGACACTAATACTCATATTTCAAACTACCAACCTGTAAAAAAAGACCTCCTTAAGCTGTTTGATTCCCTTTGGAAACAACGAAAAGAAGAACAATGGACTTATTACATTCACCACTATTCCACAATCAACCCCAATTCAACTCCTGCTACTTAAACTTACCCTTCAACCACAACTACAAAACTAAACAAAAATTTTCTAAGACTTAGAATTGGACACACTAAGCTGACCCATAGTTACCTACTCAACAAGGACCCTACACCGACATGCCATTTTTGCCAATCGGGCCCTATTCTAACCATAAAACATTTAACAGTAGATTGTAATTATGTCAAGAAAGTATCTAATGAATTATTTAACAAAGATTTTTGTACTCTTCTTACAGTTCCCTCCGAACAAAACGTAAAAAACGTATACAAACTTTTAAAAAGATTAGAACTTGAGAATAGTTTATAACATTAAGAAACCTCGTCTCAGTTCCGGGGCGGTCGAGAGAGACCCTAATTTTACTAGGCCCTCTCTCGACCGCCCCCCAAACTGAGTTTTATTTGTATCATTATTTGTATCAGTTTATTACTTTAAATGCCTTCAGCATTAAGCCCTGGTAGCTCTAGTGCTGTTTTAAAATTATGCTGTATATTTATGTAAGGTTTAATAAATTGTAATAATAATAATATTCTTAAGCACGTTTAAAGTTGTATTTAAGTTCAAATTTAAATTAAAAAAAAATAAGTAGGTTTAGATTTAGTTTTTTTTTTTAAGATGTTTCGTTAAGCTTTTAAAAGAACGCTTAAAACGCTTTAATAGCGGTTTAAGCTATTAAACAAGTAGAGCATTTTTTCCAAGCCATTTAAGCCTTAAAGGACATTCTCATATAAATGTTCTAAAACGCTAAGCATAACATGATTATGCTCTTTTCAAACGACGAATTTCTGTTATATGTTTGTTTTGGCTACTCCTCCTTCGTTCTTGTTAATTCTCACGATTGGGTGTGGGTTAGACAATTTGGGGATAAGAACCAGCCAAGGACGTATGGTATACTGATCACACCATCCGCAACTAATCATCATTACAAATTAGTTAAACATTCAATGTTAGTCTCAGATAGAATATTTAAAAATATACTTTAAAATTTAACACAAAATAATCAAGCAGAGACCCTTCTGTGCTCTCAAATTAATAATAATGTCATAGCTCCATTTTACAAATTGCTCAAAATAACCATAATTAACTGTGAGCTTATAATAAACAACATATAGTTGATAAAAACCACCTTAAATTACATTTAACTGATTTTGTTAAATAACGCACAATATTTACTAGATGACCTTTCTCTCCAGACCTTCATGTTCTCGAAGACGATTTCTAAGTCTTGCAAAAATTGACAAGTGGTTGCTTCTCCTACTAAGAAACCTTTCAGCGTGAGCTTGGATTCTCGGTTGGCAACACCCTCTAAATCTTGGAGAGGAGTTTCCATCGTTTTGTGTTGACAATTTGGTACGCAATGTATTAATGAGTTTTTAACAGAATGTCCTTAAATAATTTCTGTGTAAAACTTGTTTGTTATTTAACAGGTAGGCATGAATTTTAATTATGTTTAATTGAACACATGCCTTAGTAAAAAAAATAAAGTCTAAAGTGTATAGCTTATTTGTTTTTCAGTAAAAAAGTGATAATCCGCTAATATAATAATCGTACTAATTAGATCAAACTTGGAAAACCAAAAAAGTGCTTTTCTTGTTAAAAAATATATTTAATATTTTTTTATTTCTCAAAAACAAGATACCCTTTTTCATCCGTTTTTCTGTTTTCCTTTGAAAATTAATAAGAACAATAAATTTTGAAAACAAACTTAAACGTATTTTTTTAACTTAGTTTAAGAATTACTTTTTCAAGAACTTCAATGAAACTACTTTATTTAAAAATAAAATCAAAGAATGGAAATGACTCTGTAAGTGCTAACGCTAGTTTTTGATGTGTATTTATTCTTGCGACGCGATGCACGTCTGGAACTTCATATATTCGTCTATGCAAGTTTTGCAATCGTACACAAATTCGAACTCAAGATTTTAATATAACGTGAGATTACGATGGTAGAGGGGTCAAAAAGTATATCCCGTGATTCCATCCGTTTGTCTATCTGTCCTCGCGTCTAAACCATTGTTTGGATTGAGTTCAACCTGGGAAACTAATGTTTTAGGCAGATTATACCAAAATTAACAGTAGTCCCCATACAAATTTTTTGGCCTGATAGATTTTTTATTAAAAGTTCACTAATTTTTTTCAACAAGCCAACATTCATTGGGATATTGCTTCAAGATAAGTATTAGTTGCTTAAAATGTTAGTGAATAAGACTTTTAAATCGCGTTAGACCAACACATCAGTTTGGATTCGGCTTTAAAACAATTCAGCCGTAATAATCGCACACCCAAGAAAACCAATGACATTAAATTAGAGTCCAATATTATATGTATTGTGAAGTATACAGATATTCTTTTCTTAGCCGCACATCAAGAATGTTTTTCATATAAATATAATCAAATTCTTCAAACAATTACACCTTTTAAAATTCATGACCCCTTTTTTGTACTCCAAATTGTTTACTATACATCTAACAATAATTGTAAACCATTGAAACTTACACTAACTAAAAAGATTATATCTTACTGTGTAAAGTTAGTATATATGAATAAATAAATAAATAAATAAATAAATGGCAATAATTTAATTAAGTGGATCAGATAAGAACAGCATGGGTAAATTTATTTCGTAAACTCATAAGAGGAGTCATCATAAGATAAAAAATAATGTGAGAAAAAAAGGGTTAATTAATGAAAGATGTTTAAATTTAAGGCATACAAAAAGGATAGGTACATGCAAGCATAAATCAATTACAATGGTGCTGAAGATTATAGGGGTGTTTAAAAGCATAAAGTGCATATTTATTCAAATAAATTTAAAACGTTACAAAAATTACTTAACATCCTACATCCCAAAAATGTGGGTTTTGCTCAAAGTTCGATGCAAGTTCCACATTACTATGCAGTTAGAAAAATTATGCTGAAAAAAATTTAAACTTTAAAAAACTTATCAAATTAGTTAGTATTAAAAACCGATCCATCGCGATTTTAATTTCGTATGGTGATTAAACTTGTAAACTTAAAATAATCATAAATATAGGGTTTTCCGATAAGAGATATTTTGAATATACCGCTTTTTTTTGGCAGCTGAGACTTTTGAAGCTATATCAGCTTATGAAACTAACATACACAAAAATTTAACCATTCACTCTTCAACAACGTTTTTAAGTTTATAAAATTTACTTCGAAAATGGTAAATATTTTGTCAAGACTTGAGTTCAACAATAGCAATTTCGCAAGAAAAGTTCTCTGACTATGTTATATGTCTCTACTTCTGATTTAACACCATTAAATGTGGAAGATAAATTTACTACCAATTCATGAACAAATGTAGTGGTGCAACTGTAGGCGTAGCCTTCTCGTCTTTTTGACAGATACCGTTTTCCATTATTATTGGCATAAACCTTCTTATCTTATATATAAAAATGAATCGCAAAATGTGTTGGTTACCGCATAACTCAACAACGCCTGGACCAATTTGGCCAATTCTTTTTTTTTAAAGTTAGTTGAAGTTCAAGGATGGTTTTTACGGCGAGAAAAATTCGAATTATTGCCGGAAAAACCATAAAAACAGCCCTTTTCTTTTTCCCATACAAAAGTTTTCTAACTAAAACGTAGTCAATTTGAGCTTTATTGGTATTGTATAAAGTTCATATTAAATTCCAAGCACTCACTGTTGTCTAAGCAGTGTAGGAGTGTTCCTAACGTCAATTAGGCCTTACCGATCCCAATCGTCCAATGCATGATACTTTTAACCAAGAGTTGCGTCGAGAAAAACTGTATGATCTCAACACTTTGAAAGAATTAATTCAAACAAATCTTCCACTGTTGAATGAACAACAGAAGTATGTATTTGATATTCTAATTAAAGTAACAAATGATGAAACTGGAGGGATTTACTTCTTAGATGCACCTGGTGGTTCAGGAAAAACTTTTTGATTTCATTAATACTAGCAACAATTCGCTCACAAAATAATATTGCACTTGCACTCTCTTCGTCGGGAATCGCAGCAACTTTGCTTGAAGGTGGTCGAACAGCCCATTCATCTTTGGAGGATTTAGACAGAACCTTAAAAGATCTACGAAGCAATAATAACAGATTTGGTGGTGCAATGATTTTATTAGCAGGAAATTTTCGTCAAACATTGCCAGTGATTCCACGATCAACGCCAGCTGATGAAGTCAATGCATGTCTAAAGTCCTTCAATTTGTGGAAACATGTCAAAGTACTTCATTTAAGCAAGAATATGCGTGTCGAGTTGACCAATCTGGAAACATATTCTCTAAACAACTCATTAACATTTGTAATGGCAAATTTCTTATAGACATGTTGACTGGCTGCATTAAATTTCCTCAAAGTTTTTGTCAGTTAACACAATCAAAAAATGAACTTACTCAGAAGGTTTTTCCAGATGTTTCTCTTAATTACAGAAGCATTATCGGTTGAGCGAACGAGCTATTATGTCTGCAAAAAACATAGATGTAAATGAATTAAATTTCAAAATTCAAGAACAAATTACAGAAGAATCGAGGATATATAAAAATCAGTAGGTTCGGCTACTAACCAAGATTATGTAGTCAACTATCCATCGGAATTTTTAAACTCGCTGGATTTGCCAGGATTTCCACCTCACAATCTTCAATTAAAGGTTGGATCAATAGTTATAATGCTGCGAAATATCAACCAACTACAACTATACTTAAAGGAAAGTATAAAGGAGAAGATGTTCTCACACCGCGCATCCCAATGATTCCGACTGATGTGCCATTTGAGTTTAAACGACTACAGTTTCCAGTGCGGCTTGCTTTTGTTATGACCATAAACAAGCCCCAGGGGCAATCATTAAGTGTTTGTGCTATAAATCTAGAAAACCCATGTTTCTCACATGGTCAATTGTATGTTGCCTGTTCCCGTGTTGGAAAACCATCAGATTTTCACAAAGCACTACAATGATAATAAAACTGATTTCTGTTAATAATTATGATTCACATGATTAACAATAAAGCGATTACTTACTTTAAAATACTTATATATGTTGATTTAATTATTTTTTATTCACAACACCCTATCACCGGGGTGACAGTTCTGTTCACGAGAATTTTTTGCCACGACTATAAAATACTTAGGAACAAAAAACTGCCACATTACAAATCTTTATGACAGGAAGAAGTCTGTCGGGTCCGCTAGTTCACAATAAAATTAACAATAATTTCTCTTTAAAATACCCTTTTTTCGATATCAAAAATATTCTTATTTGAAAACCTTATGTAATCTGCAGAAAAATTTCGTCATATCATTGACACCGCTTGTTGTAAAGTTGTAATACATTGTCTTTTGAAGAAGTTTTTTAATTTTATCTAATTGTAAATATACTTTTTATCAAATACTTTACTTAAAAGTATGCAAGACACCTGAGTTATATAAGCTACTTATTCCACCCACCTTCAGCCACCTGCATCCGCATTTTTCCACTATTCTATCATCTCTCAATAAAAATTGTGTCCGATAACATTTCTTAAATAAGTCTTGTGTCTCTAATGACGAACAAGCGCATAATATATAGAATAGAAGAAGATTTTTGCATTTTTGCATTGGAATCCGCATGCTTCCGGTGCATGATAAACCAAACCAATTCAAACCTAAATCAAATGAAACCAAATGAAATTCTAATCAGCTTTTGTCATCGTCCACTTTAAAAAAAAAAAAAACAAACCAGATACCAAACATATTTTCGACCAATTGTCATTGATCATAAGACTTAAAGCTTAAGGTACACAATTTTGAAGTGATTGTATATTTGTCCCGCCTTCACTTTTATTTCACTTTAAATAAAAATAAAATAAAATAAAATAAAATAAAACGTCGGAGAGGAAATGCAAATGTCAGAGCTAAAGATGCCACCATCAAAACACCCAAAGGGACCAAGTAAGACAAGACTCAAAGAAAAAATAAAAAACAAAACAATTCGCAACTTTGCATCTTTGCATCTTCGCCGCCGCCTTCAGATGTTTTCTTAAGATTGCTTCTTTTCCTCCTCTGTTATAGATCGTTCCACTTGTGTTCCAATGCAGATTCTCGAGGAACATGAACATGATCGAAAAAGAGAAGAAAGCCAAAAACCAACAACAACAAAATACTAAAAGACAACTGCATTCCACGCCAAACTTTAAAGAAGATTTGATTATGCAGCTGGCCGGCCAGTGGGTAGTCGGACGAAAACCCGCATCAGTTTAGAGACTTAAGAGTATAGCGAGTCTTTAGAGCATCATCAGAACCAGGACCCAGGAGGAGTCGAATTCGAAATTTTTGTTGACATGCGTCCAAAAATTAGCTCGTAAGAGTGCAACGCCTCGTCGCATCGACGTCGCTCGTCGTCGTTATGGTTGTTGTTGTTGTCGAGCGACCTGCTGCTGTTGCTGCTGCTGCTGCACACTTTTGGATGAGAAATATCTAGACATCGGTGGGGCAGAGTGATACTAATTTGGCGCCGATGATCATGATGATTCTTTTAATCAAGAGCTCATTTGCATCGTCCGTCCGTTGCGTCGCGTCGCGTCGGTCGGTCGTAGTCTTCGTTGTTTCGGTATTTTGCATAACTTGCACTGAAATTTCTCCTCAGTCCTCACTTTGTACTTATTGTACAATCAATGCCAGTCGCGAGCTAGTTATGCCGGGAATGATAGTGCACTCGAAATGATTGCTGGGTTGTGGTGTACAATTCCTTCCTTTTTTTTTTGAACTTTTTTTTATTGTTTCGTCGGTGGACTTTGCCTTCGGATATTGTTAGATGTAGATCGCCATAGAATTGGGCATCTAAAAGGTGATGTTAGAGGCGCGATCATAGCGCAATTTGGGGTTAAAATTGGTCAGGATATGTCCCGATTCATTTTATGGACTTATTTAAAAAGTTCCTTCAGTAAAAAATAAAAAAATAAAAAGGTTACAAATTTCAAGATTGGTACCTACAGATAGCATAAAGGATATAAGTATTATATTTTGTATCACTAGCATTGGGCAGGTTCAGACCACATAAGGGACTTGAATGAAGGCAAGTTTATGGCATCTGATCGGCCAGATCTGAAACTACTGCCTTCTGCAGTTAAGGCAACTTTATCGGAAAGTTGACTAGAAAGTTAACCAAGAAAAATCTCCCTTACTATTAAATTAATTCCACTCATGTCAAAATTACAGTTAATCATAATTTGTCATTCAACTGAAAGTTAAACTTTATTACTTTGTGATTAATTTATTTTCTGTAGATTTTCATTTGATTTTAAAAGGTTCCTTGTCTTTGGGATAGAAATAAGTAATATTTCTTTAAAATACAAAAATAAGATTCAAGATGAACTTGTAGCTTTCTTTAGGAGTGTTTTGTAGACAATTCAGAGTTTTAACCTGTCCATTGCCAACAAAGCACATGCTATTTTAAATGTCAAATTTGCATAGATGCGTTCAGAAGCTTAGTTTTTCTGTCGAATTGAAATAGTCATCGTAAAATTCAGAGCTCTTTTTCATTTTCTAATTTGTACGTCAGCAACCCTTCTACCATCATTATATATTGGTTCAACAATAGAATAATTATAACATTTGATAAATTGTGATTGAAGAAAACCAATCAAGTTTTGATTTGACATTTTCGACATTTATTCTTTCTTAAGGATCAAAACTATTTAATATTAGTAAACAAACTCTGTTTAAACAGTTTTAATAATTAAATGTGGAGGCAAGTCAAGTCAATAGACCGTGTAAAGGTCGCTAAAAATGTACAAAATAGAAATTGAACTTCTAAAGCCTGTTCTTAAAATTGAAGATGAAAGACTTCGTTTTCTATATGTTTCGACATCTTATCAAAAGTATTTGATATAATTTGACGTAAAAATAACAGATAAGTCTTCTTGAAACCACTAATAAGTTGTTGTTGTTTTCCGTCTTAAGTTTTTCGATGTATTCTTGATCGAATTGATTAGTCTAATCATCAATTGTTTAGGTTAGGTTAGGTTGACTTTGAAGGCAGAATTTAAATATCGCTCTTGATTTAAACTAGATAACGGAGCACTTATAATCTCTATTATTGAAAGAGAAATTTTGCATTTTTGACGTACTGTTTATTGTTTAATAATGTAACTTACACCGATTTGGTGTCATAATACAAATACTTATTATTCTAAAAATCATTAAAAAACCAAATTTCTGAGAATTCAGAGGAGCCCTAGAACGATCCGAACAACTTTTGAAATTTTTGATTTCTGAAAAATTTCCAGAAAATTTAGTTAAGTGTTATTTGAGCTTAAAATCTTCACTTTTGAATATTTTTGCGTAAATATTTCGAAACATAATTTTAGGTTTTTGGGAGAATGACTTGGGTATGTTTTGTGAAATTTACTTACTTACTTTCTTTCTCAGTTTCGCAGACCTATAATGTTCGTGGGCTATCCTTAGCGGTCAACTACTGCCACGCGCCATAATATGCGATTTCCATTGATGTGTTCGAGCTTAATCCAGTTTTGACACAATTTTGATGATTCCTCCTCGACTGTTCTTCTCTACATGCTTCACGGTCTTCAGACTTTTCTGCCTTCTTCAGGGAAAGTAAACCACTGTATTACCTTCCTTGCAATGCAGTCATAAACTTTTTGAGAATGTGTCCATTGCTGCTGCCACTTTCGTATTCGTGTAACAATGTTAATGGGTTCCTGACCCGTTATGTAGGAACATATGTACATAGTTCTTCATTGGATATTAAAACCTATTATTGAAGGTTTGCAGTCTCATGGAAGTTGAAGTTATTTCCCACATATTTTGCATAAAAATACTGATTTGGCATTTAAACGGAACAGTCGTAGCTTTGTCTTCAAGTTGAGAGAGCTGTTTCCCAAAACATTGGACATCATTTCCAACGCAGGCTTAGATTTACCGATATTTCCAACGATATTTAGTTTGGTTGGTTCTGTAGCAAAGACAATACTTCCAAGATAGTGGAAACTCTCTACTTTATAATTTACTACTAATGCTTGAGCAATATTTATGCAAGAGGACTCTTAGTTTTGTCCCGTGTTGGTTTCTCAAACTAGCCGTTCGGATTCGGCTTAAAACTGTAGGTCCGCTCCATCCCTGGCAACAGTACTCGCATATAGGTATGGTTGAGAGTTGTAAGTCACTAGGCCGTAGTTCTCAACGGACTGTTGCGCCACATAAGTTATTTTTATTCAATCGTCGTTGATCTATTACCCTATAGCGAGCATGCATCATCTGTGTAGTCTAGATGTTTCAGGTATGTTATCAGAGTCTACCTTATTCCTCCATTTCTTATCAAGGCTGCCAGCGGCACATCACTTATCACCAATAATAAAAGAATTGATGACAGTATGCAGCCCTTTCTAACTCCACTTTTGTCTTCAAACTCTTCTGATATTGGAAAGCATCGTAATCTTTGTACAAGAAATTAGTTAGGTCAATATTCAATCCAATGCTTTTTGAAATTTTTAAGTTGATTAAAAAAGTCATTAAGTCCTTACACAAAATGTTGTGCAATGTTTTTTACTTACACACATGCCTAATTCCAAATGTCATCGAAGAATAGAATAAGCGGGGGTTTCGTCAATACTACAATGGGCTGCATCAGCCATATTCTTGGTTAGTTTTGAGAGATGTATATGTATACGTCTTTGATTCAAATTTGTATACTAGTTCCACTATTGACGGTCAAGAAAGTGCTTCGTCACGAGCCTAAAGCCCTATAGTTTCAAAGAAGATGATTTGCGACGACCTAAAAGCCCTATGACTGCAAAATGTTCACCATTTTGTGATTTTTTTTACGTAGTTCTGACAACTTTAAAAATGGCAAAGTAACAAATGTCGAAACAAAATGAAACCTTTTATTGAAGAAGCAAAACCTCTTATAAAAGGCAAAATGAGTTTCAATAATCTTCCATTTTAAGGATTGCCTCTGTGTGTTTTATATTGATGAAGAGCTGAGTTATTTTGTTTACAGTTTGTGATTGCTTACTCTAAAGCATCTTGCACATGAGCAACGAACTGCGAATTGTGGATGTTGGCATATTTTGACTTTTCTTTCACATGCACTTTATTTCTATTCGCAGACAGCGACAAATTGAATTACCCTTTTCTCCATATTTTCCTCAGCCATGATCTTTCACACAAAAACAAAACAAGAGTGATATAATTTTGAGGTTATGTTGCGCGCGAACAATTTATTCGTTGCAGTGTGGATGGTATGTGGAACGCGAATAGAGTTTGACAGTTCGTAGCAACCACACTGCAATTCGTTAAGCATCTTGCACATGAGCTACGAACTGCGAACTGCGAACTGTGGATGTTCGCATATTTTGACTTTTCTTTCACATGAGTTTTATTTCTATTCGCAGACAGCGACGAATTGTCAACCCTTTTCTCTATACTTTCCTCAGCCATGATCTTTCACACAAAAACAAAACAAGAGTGATATAATTTTGATGTTAAGTTGAGCGCGAACAATTTATTCGTTGCAGTGTGGATGGTATGTGGAACGCGAATAGAGTTTGACAATTCGTAGCAACCACACTGCGATTCGTTACTACCAAAGTGGCTCATGTGCAAGGCACTTTACTACCAAACTGTTTTTACAAAATTTTCCTGTTTTAGACAACAAAATGCAAATTTTATTATCCTAACATTAGTGCCAATTGGTTTCTTATAATTTAAATGTGTTTTGTTTGAAATTGACTTTTTGAAATGTGTAAAATCACGTTTGTTCGTCCATTCGTTCATTCGTTGTTCGCTCTCATGTGCAAGGCTCTTAAACTGAAATCGTTCTTGCAAACCAACCCAGAAAATGATCAAAAGATCATTCAAAATTTATTCCGAAGAATTATTCTGAAATCTTTAGAGAACTAAGATCTTAATCAAAATATGATATCTGAAGATGTTTTTCTTTCATGAACTTTTTGAAATAAAAAGACTTGGTTAAAGAAGGAGCAATGTGCAGAAATAATAATGTTTCCCTAAGTAGTTCAAGCCAGGGCCGTCGAGAGGAATTCCGGCCCCGGGACGGAAAAATCTCGGGCCCCCCATATTTACCATCTTTTTTTTTAAAGTTCATGCCTACTGATATGGTACGTTGTAATCTCAATTACGAATAGCATGAATTTGGTTGGAATTAACGGAAATAATCATTTTTTGTTTGAAAAATTAACCGAAAAAAGTGTTAATCATCAAATCAATCTTACGGGTATCGTCCAGTTTAGTTGAAATGGAAGATGGATAGACAATAATTCTACATGCGAGTAGATCAGAATCCGAACAGAATCATACATTCAATTCGATATTGCCAACGACATGTTAGTAACTGATAATACGGTCGATTAACTATTAAAAAAATTAGAATGAAGATCTATTATCTACTATGAAAAGAAAATAGAGCGAAGTAAAAGTATTTGAAATTTGTCTTTAAAAAAAAAACTAAGTATTTTAAAAGTTTTACATTAAATACTCTTTATTGTTTTTCTTTATATTAAAATATTATTACAATTTACAATGCTTTATTAGAGTGAGTTTGCATTCAATGAAATATTTTCTTTTGGAAAACGAGTTTTCCTAGCTTTCTGATCAGCAAAACAACTTATAATTGCATCGAAATTAAATTTCCTTGCCAAAGGTGCTTCGATGTATAGTGTAGCAAGTCTGGAAACACGATCTTGTGATGAGCAAGAACGATGAAAATTCTTTGTTCTGGCAAGGACGCTAAATGAACGTTCGGCACTAGCTACGGTTACAATTATGGTGGAAAACACACGGAGAGCAACACAAATGCTGGGGAAAATCGTCTCCAAGTTCTGGGAATAAATAGTATTGAGCAAACTCAATGGCGGAAGTTCTGCTTCAAAATTGGCTTCATAAATGTGTTTCAGATGAATTATTTCTTCTTTCAACTCTTGAGACACATGCGAGTTATACTTTTGGATGAACCTTGTAGCGGAGTTTTTAATCTCAAGTTCGTCCATTGTTGAAAACTGTCATAAAAATAAAAATGTAGCATTCAAATTTTTCATCGTTTCGAACCGACGAGAAATTCCACATATAATTAAATCAACTATGACGTAAAAGGTGTTTCTCTTGAAATTTGTTTTATTTCTTCGTCTGTTTCAATTTGCTTTCCAGCTACTCGGTTTTCTTCAAAATGTCTCTTTAATTGCCTTTTTCGGTTCGATGGGAACGATTCTGGAACATCCCCCAATCCAATAGCAACTGCTTTGCATTCAGATAAAAATTGATCTCATCCGTTTTGAATAATGTTCAAATCGAAGATCAAGTTGTCGAGATCTTGAATTTCTTTCATTTATAGCGCTAAGAACCTTGCACCAAATCGAAGACATAAGGACGCATTCAAATTTGTGCATATACTTTAAAACGCCATTTACATCTCTTCGAGCTTTAGCAGTTAAATTAATATCACTTAAGGCTTCTTATGATGTTCTAAGGTTTTTCAGATGATTTGCAAATGGTTTCACTGCCTCAATTCTAGCTGAACATCTTGCCGGTCCCCCGAAACCGAATCAAAAATTTCGTTCCCAGCAGAAACAAAAATAGAAGAAAAGAAACTTTATAAAAACAGAAACCGAAATAAATGTTTGTGTTTTGTTTTAAGTTTCCGGACCCCTTATTTTGATTTAAAAAATTTTCAAAATAAAATAAATTTGAAATTTACGTTAAATTAAGTAAGTTCAATAGTTCAGAGTTGCCCAATTTTTCATTAAATATAAACAAAAATGTATACGCCAATAATAATCAGGGGCCCAGATCGGCAAGCTTGTGACTGAAAAATTGTTAGATAATATGCAAACAGGGGCCCGATTGCGAAAGCATGAATGATTTTAAATTTTCGGGCCCCTAAAAATAAGTGGGAATACGGTATGTTGATGATGAATTTAAACTACCTATAATGAAAAAAAAACACTCCTCATTGCTTTCAATTTTACGGGCCCCTAGAAAATCCCGGGCCCGGGGGGTTTCACCCCCTTTCCCCCCCCCCCTCTCGACGGGCCTGGTTCAAGCTTAAGGCAACTCAGTAAGTACCACAGAGGTTTAATACTGATTTTCTGTCTTTTCTGTCTTTAGTTTTTAGTGTCAATAGCCTATAGTTTTAAAAGAAACCACTAGATGGCCCACACTGTATGTGCCTTATGCAACTCACAACTCAAACTTAGACTTAAAAAAAAACTAAATCAAAATGAAGAATCTTAAATTTGAAAAGAACAAAAATTTTCACACTCTTATACTCATAAGATTCCCTAAGCCCGCTATGAAAATAATGCACCAACATCAAATGCAGATGCTCATGTAAACTCAATTACTTAACATTGTCACCTAATTAACCCTACTTTACCCTATAAACAGATAGTGAAGTGTGCGCCTAATAATGTTCGTTTGGGTACATCTAGCTTCTAGCATCTAGTATATATTTGGCTGCCAATGAAATTGAAAGTGTAAGTATAACTTCTGGCGATGGACTTTGGATTCAACTATAAAAGTGACTTTTCTCTTAAGTGAGGTCGGTCTTTTGAATTGTTGGTGACGATGACGCGACGACGACTACGACGACGGTGCGATGGTATTTAGCACTCCTATGTGGCGGCACAAAGAATAGCAAAGTTCGCCCATCAAATATAATTGAACAAGGGGGGCGCTACGCTACACGACCGACGTTAGTATAGTTTTTCCTGTTGCTGATGATGTTGTTGTTTTTGTTTGCTTTGGATACTTGACTGTGGTACTGCTGCAGTACTGCACTGCTGCTGCTGCAATCTGCAGGTCCACAAGTATCTAGCAGCTATAGGAAAAGAAAATGAATGCGATTTATTTAAGTTTTGTGTGGTTTTATTGTCGTTTGTTTGGTGTCAGCTGTCTGATGTTTCGTGTTCAATTATATTGTTGGATTTTCTTCTTCATCTTCTCTTGAAATGTTTCTTCAAGAAAAAACATCACTAGCTACGATATATGTATGTAGAAAACTTGAAGAAAATAATATAGGAAGAAGATGTGCTGAATGATTTATGGTATCAAGTTGGATTCTGTTGAATTTGTTTAGAATATGTTTAGATATATGTATGAAGAGTTGAAGATGCATCTGATCTTCTGATGGCAGCGAAAGTGACGTTTGGCTATACATACAACCGGATGTGAGTGGGGTAGTTTTGCAAAGCAATACGGTTGTTTGTTGGTTAGTATAAGGGTGAGTGATTATTAGAAGAGGAAGAACCTTATCTCTTTTATGTACACAGTTGCTGAAGAAGAACTTATTTCTTAGAAGAACACATTTGTCATTTTCAAGAAAGACCACCGTTGTGAGTGATGCCATCACATCCAGGAAAACAAAATTTCAGCATGATGAGTGGGAAGACAGAGGCTATCTTTGTAATTATCATATTGAAGATGATGGTCTGTTATTACAAGGTTTTGAAATATACGATCAAATGACTCAATCATGGAAGTGAGATGTTATTCTCTAAAAGTGCTAACTCTCCTAAACTGATTATCGTCTTTGAATTAATAGATAAAAAGCTAGGTTAATTTATTATACAAACCAATTACGTAGGCATACTATAAAGGTTCTAAACTTAACCTAAACTAATTTTTTAACTGCGAATTATGAATATCCATTGCGGTTCAACGTTGGAACTCTCTTGCAGAATTTTTGGGACACCTTTAAGGTTCCAAGAATCTAATTCAAAGGTTTTTGGAGAGATTTCTGCATAAGACTTTTCGAAATATCGACAGACGAGAACAAATGGGAAGTTATCAATATGGGTCGCATCCTTTGCCTCTTTTTGTCTCTTTGAATTTCATCCTTAAAACTTTGGCTTTTAATAACATATTCTACCCAACAGTATTACTAGTCTTTATTTTATTTACTCCACACCACCTTCAAAAAGACTTAATAGTTAATTTGTATTAAATTTCGATTAAAATAATCATAAAACCGTTCTTTCGATTCCTCATTGCTCAAAATAAAAAAAAAAAACTTTTCAATTTATAATAGATTACCAATATTCGCTTACATAACCTACAATTTAATATTCAACTCACATTTGGGACTTGAAAAATATGTTTGCCTCTTGTTTTGATTATGTAGGTTGGTTGGTTTGGTACACCCTCCGCTCTGCTCCGCACCCCGCATATGAATTTCATTAATAGATTTGATATTATACAAAAATACTTTTGCTTCCCGAAACAATTCCAATGAATTCATAAATCTTTCAATCCTTCACTCCGCTCCGCTCCGCCTTCTAGCTGCTCTGCTCCTCCACCATCGCATCAGGCTGGTCTTTTTTGTATACCAAATTCGATGGTTGATGCCGACAAAAACCGATCTCCGCATCGCATAATGATATTATCTTTTGTTAACATCGCAGATATACAAGATCGATTGTCAAGGAGCCATTCAAACAGGATGCGCGCTACCGTGATGGACGCTTTAGCTTTGGGTATTTTTTGCTGTTGTTGTTTTTGTTATGAGTCTTGCCGCGCATCACCACTCCAATCCAATCTTTCATCAAAATCAATGAGAGTTAACAGAAAGCCCATAAGAAGATGCCTTGCCTTTGCCTCTATATCTGAAGAATTGACCAACCCAATCGATCGAGCCATCGATCGATCGATCGCTTGATCGGCTATCGATCATCGGTTCTCAATTTTTTCGTTGTTTTGGGTTTTTTTTATTGGGTTTGGATGCGCGCGATCTGGATCTCGAATCGATCGTCATGCGTGCCATGCCTGCCCGATCTGCCGCAGCGCATATGACAACAATAATAATAACAATAAATATTAATTGGTGGAGCACGGCGCGGTGGCGGTGGCTGTGGCTATCGGCTATGCATTGGGTATAGTCATCATTTATGTAAGCCAAAAAGCTGTACAGCTAAAAATGCTTATATTATAAATATGATGGCCAAGCAAAGAACAAGCAACCGACGACGAGAGACGTTCGCACAGCAGAGAGTCCCAAGTTTTTGGGCTTCAGCGTTAGCTTCACCGCACATATTTCTAGAGTCCATTTTTGGGGGCCAAGTGGCGGGCTCATGTACGATTCGATGTTGAGCACACATATTTTTATTGCAAACACATGTTTATGAATTTCAAACAGTTCCCTTTTTGAAGCCCGATATACAGAGGCACATACCTTCAAGTTTTGTATATCAATGGTTCTATACAATGTAGATAGGTATGTAATGTACTCTTAAAAACAAACGATCAAGCGGCGAGTTATGAAATGTTTGTTGCTCTCTGAATAAATCTCGTATTATGTTACGTGCATTTTGAATTCTGTAGAAGAATTTGACCAGAAGTGAATTTTTCGACCTATTGAAAATTAAAAAAGAAAAACACTTAATATTCAAAAAGAATATTTGAATCATTATTAATAACATATTAAATGTTTGAAGATTGGCCGCAAAAAATTTTGTTAGTATTGCCTGCAGCGCTCAACATTCACAGAAAAGTTGTGATTCGCATCATCTTTGGAGAAATGTGCGCATTGATTACACCAACCTAATCCGCACCGAGCTGGGACTTTTTCTGAATGGATTGGTAGCTCTTGTAATACTTCTGGCTGCTCTTCACTTCAAATAATGCAGTTCTGCTTTTTCCAGTATCCGTTCAACCAGAAATGAGCCAACTCCCTCTTCTTGAATTTCTTCGTCCAACTTTTCAAGAGCACTAAAAATTCGGACTTGTGGTATAGGTTATTCGGCTTCAATTTTTGAATCAGCTGTATTTGGAAAGGCTTCACGTAAATCCTTTCGCAAAATTTTCCACGTAGTGCAGTAACAGAGTCAAATGTCAAAATTCAAAAGAAGATTTTGGCGCCCCGTGGCGGCCATTTTGTTTTGGTGACATCTGTCAAATCTTTTGTTGATTATTCAGTTGTTTATGCCAAATCATCATGGCAAGTTACACGATTGAACAGCACGTTCACATGATAAAACTTTATGATCAAAATGAGTGTTCGTTAAAGCAAACGTTGCGCGCATTGCGCCCCTTTTACGGTGGCCCTTCACAGTCGAAACTTCAACGTTTGGTGGGCAAATCTGAGACGACCGGTTCAGTAAACAATCAGCCAACACCCGTACGTTCAAGGAACGCAAGGTTGGCCGAGAACATCGCCGCGATCCGTGAAACTGTACAGCAGAACCCGAGGTCTATTCCTCGCCGCGCATAAGAACTCGGCCTTTAGCAGACTTCAACTTGGTGAATTTTGCGTCGGGACTTAGGCTCGTTTCACACTACACGGTTTTGACCGTACGGCATAAACCGGATCAATGGCTAATTACACATTATACGGTTTTAACCGTACGGTATAACACGATATATTCAGGGTTCACATAAGTAATCGTGTCTTGATGTGGCTGATCGAACTCTGCCGCACGAATAAAATCGTATGATGTGAAAACATGCATTTCGTCACGTACGCCACTAAGTTTATCACGCCTTCCGACTGCCGTATACTGTAGTAGCAGTAGAGGGTTGCTACATTTGCTACACGGCATTTTGCCGTGACCGTATAATATGAAAGCGTATATGCTCTTCTTCGCGCCTCTAACAAAATGTCGCCGTGACGTTAGTGAGGCGGTCACCGTCAACAGCGAGCACTACATAACGATGATAACTAATTTCTTATGGCCCAAATTGAACCATATGGACCTAGACGATGTGATTCCAGCAGGACCGCCACACGGCAAACGCCACGATTGACATTTTGCATGAACGATTTGAGGCTAAAGTTATCTTTCGCAGGGGTGATGTGAATTGACCACCAAGGTCATTTGGCCCCACTAGACTTTTTCCTGTGGGGTGTCTTTAAGTCACAGGTCTATGCAAATAAACCATAATAGACCGATGCCCTAAAGGTGAAAATAACACTGGCCATCGCTCAAATTCAGCCGGATCTATGCGGAAGAGTCATTGAAAATTAGACCGCTCAGATCCGTGCCACCGTAAGAAGCCGAAGCGGGCATTTGAATGATATTCCACACTTTATGGCATAGGTACATGCGCCTTGCAAAAAGAAAAATAATTGTTTGTATTTGAAAGCAAGCGGTTTGCATTTAATATATAGTTTTGGTGGAATATAAAGCCCTGGCGAAATTCATCTTAATTCTACCTGTCACTTTAGATATTTTTCCACTTCTTTCATTTTGGAAATGGAGTAGTATGAAGATAGAAGGCTCAGAAATAAAACTTAACCAGTTCATATTATAAGATATTTATGAACGTTAAGTCCAAATGAACTTATGGCAGTTGAATCTTGAATTTGTTATTGGTTTTGGTATAATAATAACACAGCCATCATTCATTATCGTCATCATAACCATCATCATAGTCCTCATCGTTCCATCGCATCGTCACTTATTGTCGTCGTTGCGTGCGTCGTCGTTGTGAACAAAATGTATGTAGCTTCTTTGG
Source organism: Eupeodes luniger (assembly GCA_951509635.1). Lineage (NCBI taxonomy): Eukaryota > Metazoa > Arthropoda > Insecta > Diptera > Syrphidae > Eupeodes > Eupeodes luniger. The sequence continues at coordinate 40,982,523 of OX608075.1, forward strand.
ATGTTCAATCCATGGGTCATTGTCGAAGTTGTTGTCATTGTCATTTTACAACCAAAAGTCTATACGACTTCGAGAAACAACCATCAGACTACCACCAGCCACAGCCCATTAGGGATTTTCGAGTTAAAGTCATCACGCGTTCTTGATGGACTTCTAATGAGCCTGTATTTATGGAATTATTAGCGCCATTTATTTTTTTCTCTCGTACCCCCATTCCCATGGTTAGGTTAAGAAGCAAAGGTTTATACTTGACTTGGAGTTAAGACACACAACGGAGACACTGTGCGAGGAGAGCAACTCTTGGTTGGACATATTTATTGTATATAAAAAATAAATTATATTGTTGTCAATCAATTTACCAGTTGATGGGACCTTCTTTTTATTGATTTTGTTCAGCTACTTTTTGGTAGCAGATTTTATTGAGTTTTTTCTTTTAATAACCATAATATTTTGTATGCTTTAGAAAATAGTTGCGAAATTATGACTTGAGACGGTGCCCCACTGAGATTTCAGGTACGCTGAAAAATTGATAATGATTTCCGAAATTTAAAATAAAAAAGAGGCTGGGATGCGACCCAAACTGATAACTTCCCATCATTAGTACCCGTCTGTCGATATTTTTTTAAAGTTTTCCAAAATATTTATAACAACATTTTGTACAAGATTAAAAAAGTTTGAAATCGATATCTGTCTTTGTTCTCAAGAAGGTACTACTATTGTACCAAAGCGTTTGATATGGTCGATCACAATATTTTATTAACGAAATTACAAAACGCAGAATTTCGTGGTTTAATTCTTGAAAGGCTTAATGCATACCTCAAAAATAGAGCAAAAAATGAAAAATTGATAACGTTAGCAGAGAGACTTAATATTTTGATATTTGCGTTCCCCAAGGATATGTACTGGGACCAATTCTCTTTTTAATATATGTCAACTCACTCTTTAATTTTAATGATGATGATGTTGTGTGGCTCAATGGCTCAAATCCCTTGGAATTAATTTGTGATATCAATTTGGATCTTAACTTGTTACGTATAACTGGTTTCCAGAACATAACTTTACAGTACACGAAAACAAAGATTATGTTTTTTTTTTTTACACTTCATAATTTTCCGAAAGTAGTTAGCTTATAGCAAGCGTCAAACTATGATCAGAGGCTCATCATAAGTGCATATGTTAGTTTTTTGTAAGAAAATAATACAATTATTAAAGGTTAACACACGCACAAATTACAAAGCATAATTAACATTTAATAAGAACTATTATAGAACAAAAAATAAAATAAAGACGTTTATGATGGTGGAGCACTGGTTCTAAACAATGATTTTAATCCCACCTTATTTAGATTTAAATCAATCGTTGCAGTGTGGAAGGTATGTGGAACGCGAATAGAGTTTGACAGTTCGTAGCAACCACACTGCAATTCGTTACTACCAAACTGTTTTTACAAAATTTTCCTGTTTTAGAGAACAAAATGCAAATTTTATTATCCTAACATTATTGTCAATTGGCACATGAGAGCGAACAACGAATGAACGAATGGACGAACAAACGTGATTTTACACATTTCAAAAAGTCAATTTCAATCAAAATCACATTTAAATTATAAGAAACCAATTGACAATAATAATAGGATAATAAAATTTTCATTTTGTTCTCTAAAACAGGAAAATTTTGTAAAAACTGTTTGGTAGTAACGAATTGCAGTGTGGTTGCTACGAACTGTCAAACTCTATTCGCGTTCCACATACCATCCACACTGCAACGAATAAATTGTTCGCGCTCAACTTAACCTCAAAATTATACCACTCTTGTTTTGTTTGTTGAAAAGGGTAACTATAAATTGACAATTCGTCGCTGTCTGCGAATAGAAATAAAGCTCATGTGAAAGAAAAGTCAAAATATGCGAACATTCACAGTTCGTAGTTCGTAGCTCATGTGCAAGATGCTTTAAAGCTTCATTCTTCTCATAGTTAGTTCTATGGAAGTCAATATGTATAAAATCAAATGAACGCAGGTGATGAGTTCCACCTCAATAATTCAAATATACACAAGATAGCAAATAAGGTGCATAAATTTCACCATTAATGAGTTGATGAAGAAATAGTAAGTCATTATTAACACGATAATGTAGAGATTGCATTGGAAGAAGCTGAATACGATGTTCATAGGGAGGCAGATCATAAGGATCGTCAAGGAAGACCCTTTAGGGCAAAGCGAATGAAATTATGTTGAATTGATTCAATACGTTTTCTATAAATGTCGTTTTAGGGAGTCCATACCTGCGTAGCATATTCAAGATGAGGACGAACATGGAAATTGTACAGAGAAAGAGTAACATAGGGATTATTGAATTCCTTTGCCCATTGTTTTATAAAACCAAGAATAGAACTTGGCTTATTGACAATAAAATTAATGTGATGTGTAAATTCTAAGTTGGAACAGAAATGAACACCTAAATCTTTAAATGTAAAGACGTGACAGAGTTTTTGCTGTGATATACAATAATCTAATACACTACCGATTCGTTTTTTAGTAAAAGTTATCGTCTGGCATTTTAAAGGGTTGAGTGAAAGGCTATTTTTCCCACACCAAAATGTGAAACTATCAATGTCGGCTTGTAAAAGGATACGATCATGGTTGGACTTTTTTATTTTAAAAATGTTCATGTCATCAGCAAAAATGAGAACTTCGCTTGAGCATAGACATGACGATACGTCGTTAATAGACAGGATGAACAGAAAAGGGCCAAGTTGGCTTCCCTGAGGAACACCAGATTGAGCAACAAAAGGTTCAGAATGACAATTTCTAAATTTTACCTCATAGGATCTGTTTTCAAGGTATGATTTGATCCCAGCTAAGAAAAATGGTGGAAAACCAAGAGCTTTAAGTTTAAATAAAATAATTCCGTGGCTAAGTTGGTCAAAAGCTTTAGAAAAGTCAGTGTACACACAGTCAACTTCATAACCTTGTTCTTAAGCGTTTGAACACATGTTTGAGAATGTGAGCGGATTTGTAACGGTTGATATTTTTTTCACAAAACCATGTTCTTGTTCGCAAATGAGATTCTTACTAAAAAATGCTAGACTTTTACAAACAATTTGTTCAAACAATTTAGGAATGCAAGAAAGCTTTGCAATGGGCCTGTAGTTTGTTATATCCACCCTGTTACTTGTCTTGAAAATTGGTGTTAGAAATGATTTCTTCCATATACTGGGAAATTTGGCTGTTTTTAGAGAAAGTTTGAATAAGAACGTAAGGGGTTCAACTAAAGCATTACTACACTTTTTTAATACTATCGGGGTAATACCATTGGGACCGGCTGAGCAGTCATCATTCAACACGGATAAAAGATCAAGGACCGTACTCTGTAGCACAGGGATGTGACTACAGCTATAGTTTGCGAAAAGGAGTGAAGATTATGAAAATATACTTCATCAACTTCTTCAGGGCTATGAACAAATGACTAAGGAAATTTGTTGCGAAAGCGTTACAGATATCAACAGTTTTATGATAGGTTCTTGTAAGTAAAGTTAACTGGAAAGCCATCTGATTTTTTCTTTAAGTTTACAAAATTCCAACATTTTTTAGGATTCTCTTTTAAAGAGGTGCCCATATCAGTAACATAACTTGCATATAAAAATTAGAGACTTAAATTCGTTAAAGAGTTCAACATAAAAAGAGAAGTTGATTGGAGACAGAGTTTTGAGGTAAGTTTTAATTTTTTTTTTTTTTTTGACAGGAGGAAATCTTCAAAAGACACTTGGCAGTGTTCGACACCAAGTAGTGTGGGACTCTTAACCACTGAAACCACCTCTTCATCCGGACCAATCTTGAAGGATCGACATCAGATTTTTCTTTCTTAACTTTTTACAATCACTTTGGGGGAAGTTTAAACTTTTAATACTTTCCCATGTTTTTTTTGAGTTTGATACACCATTTTTCGGTCCAAGCTCTCACTGTGTCGACGGCATTTTGTAGTTTTACTGCTGCCTTAGAGACACATTTGTCGGGTACCAAAATTGCGGTATCATCTGCAAAAGTAGCCATTATGGTGTGATTACCAACTGGGGTATCCCTTATGTATAGTAAATACAGGGTAGGACCTAGGACACTTCCTTGTGGTACACCGGCTTCTATTTTCTTCAATTTCGAGTATTCTTGATCGTACCTTACTCTAAACAATCGGTCTGAGATATACGATTTTAATATTTCAAAGTACTGCCTGGGAAGATCCCTTTGCAGTTTGTACTCAAGTCCCTCATGCCAAACTTTGTCAAAAGCTTGAGCAACATCTAAGAAAATAGCTGAACATACTTGTTTTTCTTCTAATGCTTTTTCTATTACATCCGATATTCTATGAACTTGGTCTATCGTGGAATGTTTATTTCTAAAGCCAAACTGAAGGTTTGGGATTAAACTTCTTTCTTCTATGATTTTGCTAAGTCTCTTCAGAAGCAGTTTTTCAAAAACTTTTGCCATAATTGGTATAAGCGATATTGGTCTGTAAGACGTCACTTCTGTAGGTGGTTTACCTTGCTTTGGTATGACAATTACTTCAGCAATTTTGCAATGGTGCAGGACATACCGGTGCTTAAGGCATGCCCTTTTCATTTGAGCTGAAACATGAGTTGTGAATTAAATAAGTTTTAAATGACTTATTTCTTTTGTTACGCAGTAACTCTTCTTTAACATGTTCTGTTCATAGAAAAACTTTGATCATAATCTTTACTATTACGCCGCACCTGACTGTGAACGTATCTAACTCCTTAAATGTACTTGTACTGTAGGCATAGTGGTCATGGAGATTTTCTTAGAATTTTTAGTTGCTGGTGACAATAGAAAGTGTCAATAAAGTAAAGTACCTATAGGGCTTTATATTGATTCAAGGATGAGTTTAAATTATCACAGACAAAATTTAAATATAATTTATTTCAAAATTTTGTATTCAAAGCTTCAATATGGAATTCTTCCTTTTCTTCATTTGTATTATTTTGAAGTATTGTAATCAACACGTAGTACCCGAGGCGTGATGGTCAGAGGTGTTGGATTGAATCCCTGCCTGCGCCATCTAAAGTCTTTTTTCAAAGGTCCTGCCTATTGCGAGGAATTGACAAATCCTCGAACAGTAATTCTTGTCATGAAAAGTGCTTTATCATATTAGCCAAAACTGAAATGACACGTACACAAGAATGGTTGAGAATTGAAAGTCATTAGGCCCTAGTTTTCAACGGATTTTTGCGGCACCTAATTTATTTTATTTATTTAATCAATAGAAATATCTTGGCGCAGTGTTTAATTACAATATGTCTTGCAATAAGCATCTAACCAACAGATTCTGAAAAATTTCATCAATGCAACGTGGTCGAGACTGCTGCGAGACAATACCGTCCAATACTCAACAAAGCTCAAAAACTGTTATATTGTATACTGTGCTCACTTCTACCTGAGCGTCGAACTTGTCGAGTTGTAGAAGCTGAGTAAGGTCAATGATTCTCGGGAATTATTTCTCCAGAAGAGTCCTGAAACCAAAGGTCGCTCGCCCCTCCCCTTCCCAATCCTTTACCCCCCTCCTCCGTCAGATCTGTGCTATTATGCTGGCTGATGTCTCCTTACCCCCTGACTGTATGGTGTATAACTGTCTGTCATGCCTAGTTTCCTTCCTGGGACGCTTATGGCTTAATTGCTGTTCGTCTCTCCTTTCTCAAAACATATCCTTCCCCTTAAACTTCCCAATTGGGCTGGATCTAAGGTGTTATACGACCCGTGCCGATGATCAGCCAGGCTGAGGGCCCAATTAAAAAACTAGCTCAGTCGCGAACGGAGTATCCGGATACCTGGCGACCTCCGGATTAACCAGCCTTATCTGTATACACGGATCTCTGTACAGATGGACCACCCCTTATCCGCTACTCGTGGGATTTTCAATGAACAAAACAAAACAAACAAAACAAACAAAACAAAACCAAAAAACCGTATCGGCCAGCAGTACGACGGCAAAGTTATCTGCTGTACCGGCCAGCAGTACGACGGCAAAGTTGTCTGCTGTTCATCCCTCTTCCACTGGTGCTGACATGGCTGTGGACACTCACAGCTCTGTTGTCGCCAGTGGAACATCGGATAATCAGGTAAAATTACCTTCTTCCTGTAGTTAGGCAGTTGTGAAGAACGGCTCCTCTACTACCACTGAGAGTAAACCTCTCAAATCGTCAACACCTCGAGTCGGAGGTAGCAGGGCTGTGATGCCAGGTCCTTCTACCTCCAAAACAAAGGCTCCTAAACAAGGTCCTGGGGGAGATGGGCGTAAGCTCAGACCCTCCAAGGCCTACTATAGGGACATACGAAATGCTAAGAGGATTCTCCAGACGTTTGGTGAACAACTAGGCGCTGGAGGAAACTCTCAGCATGACGCCAAAATAAATTGGGCCAAGAGCTTCCTCGCCAAAAATAATTTAAAGACCACCCAAGACTCAACGTCGAAGCGACAAAGGTCTATGGAAGGTAGTGTTTCACTACCTAAACGCCCCAAAGTGCTAAACACCAGCACTCCTCTCGACCCTCGCAAGGATAAAATGTCCTTCAGCGATGTTCTAAAGGACAAAAAGGTAGTCGCGATTATCGACAGAAGTGATGTGGATGGCACGATCTCTGCCGAGAACTGGACATTGGCCAAAGGACAGCTGGCCTTCAGTTTTGTCGAGATAATGTCTGGCAATCCGGGACCACCGCCCATCACAAAAGATGGCGGTTGGCATCAGGGACACATCAAGTTGATGGTCTGTGATGATCAGAGGTCGTGCGACCTACTGACGCTGGCGGTCAGCCGACTTGGAGAGGTCTGGCCTGGTGCTAAGCTTGAGGTTGTAGCAAAGGAGGACATTCCTTGCAGACCAAGAGCTCGCATCACGGTTCCGGCCATATTCAAGGAAGCTGACCACGTTCTGAAAGTAATCCGGCTTTCCAATCCAACCCTTCCTACTCACAACTGGAAGGTTGCGAAACTAGAGGATCCAAAGGGACCCTATAAGGGTGCAATTGTGATCATCAATGCAGAATCCCTTTCTCCTCTGGCGCAATCAAAAGGTGTGATTAGGTTCGGGTTCGACGAAATTACGCTGAGGGTCTATAAAAAAGATGGGGTTGAGGCACAAACCCTTCCCCCTTCCCCACCCACACAAGCGGAAACGGTTGCTGAGGTGCCTGGCGCATCGGTCACACTTCCTTCATTGGAAGACGATGCATCTCAGGTACCCCCAGTAGCAGTGGAAGCACCTAACACCGACCAAGGTTTTTCCGCAATGGAGGCCGAGGTCTACGACAGCGGAGATGAGGACATTCTTTTAGAATCGTCCTCTGATATGGATGACTCCGACATTACTGTGTTGGAGGCTGATCGGGAGTGCAGTAGCAAAAATGCTGCGGTTACTCCAGATTAACCTCCAACACTCCATAAAGGCTTCGGCCTCCCTTCTTCTTCGCCTATCCAGCAGCGATGAAGATATTGTCCTGATTCAAGAACCCTGGATTGTTAAATCCATTGTTCGAGGAATCAGGACTCCCAAATACTGCGTGCTGTATGCATCAGGTGAGGATGAACCCAGATCTTGCATATTAGTAAAACGCAGCCTAAATGTATATTTACTCCCTAATTTCAGCGATCGAGATACCACCGCCGCTAGTCTGGAAACAGCCAGAGGAACATTCTGGCTGGCGTCGGCGTATCTAGGCCACGACCATCTTGGCCCTCTCCCGGGAGATACTCTGGAGAGACTGATAACTGAAGCACAAAGGCTCAACATCGGCCTCATCATCGGTAGTGACGCTAACGCCCACCATACAGTATGGGGTAGCACGGATATAAACGACAGAGGTGAGTCTCTTTTCGACTATATTCTTAACACTAACCTACTCGTAAGTAACGTTGGTAATGAGCCAACCTTTATTACTAAAAATCGACAAGAAGTTTTAGATATAACTCTTGTCTCCGAATTCATTAATAATAATATTTTGAACTGGAAGGTATCTAAAGATCACTCCTTTTCTGATCATAGATACATCCAGTTTGACTTTATAAATGAACCACCTTGCCAACCGATCTTTCGAAATCTGAAAAGAACAAATTGGCCAAAATATAAGAGAACGTTAAATAGTTTAATAAAACCTGAACTTTTTAATACTCCCTCCAACATCGAAGATCTTGACGACAAAGTCAATAATCTAACATTAGCCCTAAACAAAGCTCTAGATACTGCATGCCCTCTTATACAAGTAAGAGGTAAAAAGAAGCCACACTGGTGGAACTCAGGGCTGGATCCACTTCGAAAAGAATGCAGAAAACTCTTTAACAGAGCCAAAGCTTCTAGAGACATGTCTGACTGGGATTCATATAAAGAATCACTGAAGATTTATAAAAAAGAACTGAGGAAAACCAAACGTTCGTCTTGGAGAAACTTCTGTAGTAACGTTGAAGATTGCTCCGAAGCATCCAGGCTGCGCAAAATCCTCTCCAAAAGTCCAATCATGCCAAGTTGCTTGAAAAACGCCTCTGGCCTCTGGACCAATTCAAGCGAAGAATCGCTCAACTTGCTACTAGACGTCCACTTTCCTGGTAGCTCTAACATTATTAATAACATTGCACTTAATAATGGCGACAATACTTTACAACCCCCACAAGGTCTAGTCACTAGGGAAAAACTCAATTGGGCTATTAACAGCTTTAAACCATACAAATCTGCTGGTCCGGATGGTGTAATTCCAGCCGAACTGCAAGAAAATGCAAGTTTTCTAATACCCATCCTAGAAAACATCTTCAAGGGTTGCCTTAATTTGGCATACATCCCGATGTCTTGGAGACAAGTTAAAGTTGTCTTTATTCCAAAAGCTGGAAAATCCAGTCATGTAAACCCTAAAGACTTAAGACCTATTAGCTTATCATCATTCCTTCTCAAAACTTTTGAGCGTTTGATCGATATTCACTTAAGGGCAAGTATTGATAAGTCCCTCCTTTCAAAGGCTCAACATGCCTACAACAAAGGGAAATCAGTTGAAACGGCTCTACACAGTATAGTACGTACAATCGAATATTCCCTCCATCATAAAGAGTACACCTTAGTTGCCTTCTTAGACATAGAAGGTGCATTTAACAATGTCGACACATCTGCAATTGCACGTGTATTGACATCTCTGAAGGTAGATAAGTCGATCAGCGAATTGATTAATCAGATGCTGATAAGCAGGATTATCAATTCAAAACTGGGCGATTTTACTACACAAAGGGGTGTCAGCAGAGGTACGCCACAAGGTGGTGTCCTATCCCCTCTCCTCTGGAATTTAGTAATAAATGAATTACTAACTACTCTAGAAAGAGAGGGATACAGAGTGTTTGCCTATGCGGACGATGTTGCTATTGCAGTAACGGGTAAACATCCCAATATACTAAAAGAACTCTTACAAAACGCTTTAAATAAGCTCACCAGATGGGCTAATCGGTGTGGACTAGGCGTTAACCCACAAAAAACCGACCTTGTCCTCTTCACAAGGAAATACAAAGTCCCACACATTGACCCTCCCCTCATAAATGGTGTACCACTTAAATTCTCTGATCAAGCAAAATACTTGGGTCTCATTTTAGATAAGAAATTAAGTTGGAAACCTAATATTCAAGAGAGAATAAACAAGGCCACAGTAGCCCTGTTCTCCTGTAAAAAGGCCATTGGTAATAAATGGGGCCTACAGCCCCGTATTACACACTGGCTATACATCTCGGTCATAAGACCGATCCTTACTTATGGAGTAGTGGTATAGTGGACGGCGCTAGATACAGCGACAAATCGCGATAAACTAAGCAAAGTCCAACGAACAGCCTGCCTGTGCATGGGAGGAGCACTTCGCTCCACCCCCTCCGCCTCACTAGATGTTCTGTTCCATCTAATACCGCTGGACTTTTTCAGCAAGCAAACGGCCGCTAATACTGCCATACGGCTTCAGGCCTCCTCTCTGTGGATCAATAATGGAATTGGCCACACCACTATTTTGAACTCGTTCAGAACTATAAATAGTAATATTGACTACACCATACCCCATCCTCAGTTTAACAACTATAGCTTCAAAGTGACTATACCTCCCAGGTCTTCTTGGGAGAATACATCATTTTTGAACGATGGTCCTATAAACTTTTATACAGACGGATCAAAAACGGAGGATGGGGTTGGTGGTGGCGTATACTCAGATAGACTTAACTTAAGTCTCTCTTTTCGTCTACCCGATCATTGTAGCGTGTTCCAAGCTGAATTCCTGGCTATAAAAGAAGTCCTATCCTGGCTTAGAGATAACGTTATATCAACAAATGATATACGCATCTTCTCGGATAGCCAAGCTGCGTTAAAATCCTTAGACTCTGTCTTTACAAATTCACTAACAGCCCTAGATTGTCGATCATCTCTTACGGAGATGGCTACACAGTTCAACATTCACCTTTTCTGGGTGCCGGGCCATAGAGACATTCCAGGAAATTGCAAAGCAGACGAACTTGCAAAAAGCGGAACAACTTTACCTCTGCTGGCTCACAATGCTAGCATAGGTATCCCCTTAGCTACATGTAAACTCATGCTAAAGCGAGATACCATAGAGAAAACAAACCTCAGGTGGAATAACACCACCACCTGTGTAGCGACTAAACGAATTTGGCCTAATCTTAGCGCCAAGCGCTCAAAACAATTAATCTCTCTGAGTAGATTGCACATTAGCTACGTTATAGGTGTCCTGACTGGGCACTGCTTAATAGGAAGGCATGCTATTCGACTTGGAGCCCCTGCAAATGATTTTTGTAGCAGTTGCATGGACGAAGAAGAAGAGGAGACAATCTCTCATCTTCTGTGCACATGCCCTGCCTTATCACAAAGACGTAGATCCACCTTGGAGACTACTACTTTAACGATACCAGTGATCTAAAAAATTCAGACATTACCTGTCTCCTACGCTTCATTCGAAGCTCCAATTGGTTCAACGAGTTAAGCTGATTAACTGATCCATGTGGTATCACAACGGACCATACTTTGGTCTAAGTGTGTTGGACTTCCCAAACCAACAGCCACTTTAACCTAACCTAACCATTACTGTGCTCAAGTTTCGGGATAACGCGAATACAACCAAATCACAAAAATTGCACCGTTCCTTTATGAAAACATGTTTTTTACTGCCCGATGAAACGCCTAGCTATGCCCTTCATATTAAAACAAATTTACCGAAGGTTTTCCTTACGTCCCTCAAGGTTTTTATTGCTATTAAGGGTCACTCCACAATGATTTATATTCTAAAGAACTTGAAATTTCGAGAAATATCAAAATTTCCAATACTTCAAATCGGACCGGTTACAATAACTTTTTAAGGTGGTAAGTAAGTTTTCAATACATAATTTACGATTAAGGATAATGGAATCCTCATTCACTCAGATAAGTTTAACTTAGTTATTTTAATCAGAACTTGTAAAGATAAAAATAAACATTCATCATGCGATTTCTGATTTGCAAAAAGTTATCTATCCAATTTCGAAGGAATAAAGTTGTTGAACAAATTTATCCAACCGATAACATCATGCAAACCTAAATCTGATCTTGTTCTTTGAAAACAAAGAAATACAAACCCAAAAAAATCGTCCCTTGAGCCCTCAACCATAAAGCAACTCTTGTATATCAATCCATAACTAAAAGACAAGATCTTATCCTTTTCCATATTAAAAACAAACAAAAAAAAAAACAACGAGAAGAAAAAGAAAATAAAGCACTTTGTGTCCTCGATGGATGGAAGGAATTTCAATTTCAATTATTTTATCTTGAAGCGTACAAAAATACTTTGACTGATAGTTATCTACTATACTCGTACTAACCACAACAGAGCAAGTACCTTACCAACCTTTATATACCTTACCTCGTAACTATGTTCATTTAAACCATCATGTTCAAGTTCCAGTCGTCATTTCTTCGTCTGTCAAACATCAAATCAAACTATGAGTTCAAAACCATCGTCATCGTCATCATCAACATCATCAGCATCAACCATGGATGATGATGATAACAGGAATTGCGCGTTATGAACTTGATGCTCATAAATAATATAAGGAAACCCTTAAAGGAACATCATCAACAACAACAACAACTATAAGTTTAACCAAAAAATAAAGAAACACAATAATAATTCGCGTATCACAACAAAAAGGACATGACATTGTGCATGAAAACATTTGTACGATTCCATGTTCTGCAGGCTGTCATCCAGCCCTTTCTCAACAACCCCCCCCCCAAAAGCCCAATGTTCATCTTCTTGTGAGAGGAAAGAACCCGAAACCATACAAAACGCGGTATCCTTAAAGATACAAAAACTCGGATACATATTTAGTTTTTGTTGCAATTTTTATTTTGATACAAAATACAATGGATTTTATGATTGCAACACATGTAGACACAAATGTTTGTTCGTCATAATTTCTTGTACAAATGTTGGCTTTTTTGTTTGATCCTCCGGAGGTGGAGGCGACTTACAGAAATACTCTGTGCTCCAAACCAAAGCGCAGCCAAGAAAACCACTCGCAGCTCGCATAATCGATTATAATTTTTAATATTCGATTCGTAAGCATTTTAGTTATGTGGACGATGTTAATGACATGGCCGGCCGACGCGATGCGGCCAGGGCCCCAAAGACAACCTGCAACCTGCAACAGAGATACTCTCCACGAGTTGCTGAATGTTTGTGATGTTTTGTATCATCCGAAAGATGTCAAGCCCGTCAGGCAAACGCGGGATCGGGATGCGCTATAGTCACCGACTGGCATGGCCGGCCGCCCATCCCAAGCCCAACAAAAGATGACAATGATGGAGACATGTTAGTCGTTGAGAAAAATGAATTGAATTGGCAGCGCCTTTCATCGTTTTGACTCGACAGATGATTTGTGGTTTTGAAAAATTCCCCAGACAAACATTAATGAATTAACTTATAATTTTTATTTTCCATCATCATCATCATCGGAGAAAAGTTCAGATCACAGTCAGAGCAGCGCCAGCGCAGCTTCAGCACAAAAAATTCCATGTTTTTGTTTTGCTGTGTTAAATATTTATACAATTTATATTTTTGAACAGATTTGTATTCCATTGCAACGCCATCATACACATTCCATTTGTGCTAATTAATTCTTAACCGAAAATTAATTATTATTTTTCTGTATCCCCGTAGTTATGTATGTACGTATGTATGTATGCCTCGGTCTTGGTCGCGCCTCCCAAATGATGACAATAATTAATAAGGAATTTCCATCTTTGATGGTTCGGGGTCTGATGGGGCTTTTGAATCCTCTATACCTTTAGATGGATCTGATGGATCTAGAGAAGAGTTATAAGTTGACGACTTTTATGCTTCTATATACCTAATGACAGTCAGTCATGTCTCGCATGTTGCATCATGATGTGACAATTTTGGAAACCCTGCAACGTTAACATATCAATAACTTGACTATAAAATAAGTTCCTGATGAATGTGTCGTTGCCTTTGCCTTTGCTAAAGCGATGATGACTGGAGGCTGACGGGCGACCGACGACGAAGCCGACGGAGACGATGATGTGAATGATGATGACTTGATATGACCGTGATGGCATCGTAAATCATCAGAAATTCATAATTAATTTGCCAAAAATATGAAACCCCTGCAATTAAGATGTGAGAGCTGTTGGATTGATCACAGAGCAGAGCATTAGCACTGCAGAAGTATCAACGAATGTGGCCGACATAACCAAACCATCGAATCCGTTGAGTTGCCAAGGCAAAGCATAAAGGAACGATTATATTGAGCTATCATGGGCAGTAAAGCATTTTATAATTGCGACAAAATATTTATGTATCGAGTCGAGAGTGATGGTTATTAATTTTATATAATTTTTCGAGAGCAGATTTGTAAACTTTTTTTTTTGTCATTTTGATACCTACTCGTGCTGGAAATGAAGGTATTTTGTTCTTAGGGAGATATTTGTATGTATATGGAATGGAATTTTGAAAAATTATTTTGATATATAAATACAAAGGAACAATAAGAATAAATGTATACGATAAATTGTAATGAACATTTAAAAACGCATAAAAATAGTTTTAGTTTAATGGAGCTTTAAAGTAAAGAACAACATTATTTTTTTAAGAAACAGACCGTTGACGATGGTATTTCCTTGTTTAGATTAAATTTCAACCATGAATTAAGGCAAGCAGTCGAAGTGGCGGGAAGTGACAGTATCGCAATTATTTTCCAAAATTTTGCTATTACCAAAACCTACCTAAAGAATGTTAAACGAATGACGGTAATACGCACTACAACGCCGATAATTGAAATGAAAACGTGTGCTAAAAGATTATCATAATGAATGCTTAAGCGTTTTTCTTTATGATGGGAAAATGAAGAATATCGAAAAAAGATTTTGAGTGTATCTGGATAACTTTTAGCTTTAAGGAATATGCACTTAATGCTGTTAAAAATGCTATTTAAATCTTTTACTTAAAAGTAGAAATATAAACAATCAGTCTTCAAATAAACATACATTCCAATATGTGAATTCTAAAAGTTAATTTTTCTATTAGTGGTTCAAAAAAGGTGTAATAAATTTCAATTGGATTTATCATTGTCACTTTTTTATAAAGGTAAAACTGGTAAAAAGTCAAAAAGGTCTTAACTCAAATGTAAGAAAACTGAAACAAATTTCTGCCGTATCTATCGAATCGAATATAAGATTTATTATGAGTCCCTATTTTTGATTCCTTGAAACATCTTTGTGACCACAATTAAGGCAAAGCTCTGTCACTGTTAAACAACTGAAGTGCATCTGGGATGTCGTAGAAGCTTTGGTTAAATGATAAGGTTATTTTGGCAATCGACAATGTAGTTCATAAAGCGAATCGAGTTGACTTACCGGGAATACAATTCTAAGAATTCTGTTATAGAATGAATATTAAATCAAAGACAAGTAAGTGTTTTAGAAGTAGTAAATGTCACATTTTGAAGTTGGATCTCACTACTTGATTTTTACTGATTTTTCATAAGAAGAAATATCCTTTTCAACGAGTTGGAATTTAATTATTCAACTTGAACAAATACAAAAATTGAATTTTTGAAACCGAAATAACTTCATGAAAAGTGAAAAAAATTACCGATTTTGAAAAATTCTTTATTCGTGTTCCACTCGTATTAGTGTTATAGCATATAGCCGTCCTCAGTAAATGGACTAACCTTAAACTGAAAGACTTTTTAAATCGGACCAAATAAACAAACTCTTATCAGGTTTATAATATTAATACAGATTTCGTATTCAAATGCTCGACAAAATGACAATAAAAGCCTTTGGTTTAAGAGTTTGGTTTGTATATGTTGTTTGGTAAATTAAATTAAACTGTTGCGTATAGTTTGTTAAAGAATTCAATCCACAATAAGGAATTATATATTGAAATAAAATTACATAGATATTTAAAACATAACTGTAATAATCCAAAATCATTTAACTTCTTAAAATCAAACTTCATTGATCTCGATAATTATCTTGGAACTGTAGACTGGAATACTGAATTTTTAAACCTAAACTTGAAGAATATGCTTAACCGTTTAACGGGTTTCTTAAATACAGCTTTTAACTTATTTGTACCTTATATAGGACAAAAAAGAATATCTCAAAACCTCTGTGGTATAACAAAAGGCTGACTCATTTAAAAAATAAATCATAAAAAAGTATAAAATGTCAAACACTTTAGATGACAAACATTCATTTTGTAAACTTCGTAAAGAATTCACAGTTCTCAGCAAATTCTTGCACAGGAATTATATTTCGAATATTGAGCTTAATTCCAAATCCGAAATGATTCTGGAGTTTTATTAATACTGAAAGGAAATCAATTGGCATTCATTCTACGATGAATTTTAGAGGGGATAATTCTACTGACATTAATAAAACTCTTGACCTTTTTGCTAAATTTTTTGAATCAGTCTACTTAACTTCACAAAGAAACTTGGATCTTCTTTCAGATATTACCCCTAAAGTTGATATTGGCTCAATACACTTAGAATTATCTGATGTATTAAATGGTCTTCAAAATCTTAAACCCAATTACATTCCTGGTGTCGATGGCATTCCTGCTCTTGTCTTGAAAAATTGCTCTAGTTCTGTATGCTTTTCATTGCAAATTATATTCAACTTATCTTTATCGTCCGGAATATTTTCGGACGAATGGAAATCTTCTTTTCTGATCCCAATTTATAAGTCTGGTTCGAACAATAATGTTGAAAATTACAGAGGCATTTGTAAGCTGTCCACAATTCCTAAATTGCTCTAAAGTTTAGTAAAGACCAAACTGGATTTTTTCGTAAAAGAACATGTAAGTGATGACCAGCACGGCTTTATATCGGGTAGATCAACTGTCACTAATCTCGCATGTTTTTCCTCTTTCGTTATTAATTGTATAGAAAGTCAAAGTCAAGTAGACGCTTTCTACACGGATTTTAGTAAGGCATTCGATTCTGTATGCCACAACATACTGCTTCGTAAGTTTCATAACTTTGGGATTCACTCTAATCTCCTTCAGTGGATTTCATCTTTTTTAACTGATAGAGTACAAAAAGTAAAACTTGATAATCAAACCTCGAGATGTATTAAGTGTACCTCAGGAGTTCCCCAGGGCAGTCATCTTGGCCCACTTTTATTTATAATCTTTATCGATGATATTTGCAAAAATATTAAGTTCAGCCAATGTCTCATATGCTGATGATCTAAAATTGTTTTTAAAAGTGAATTCCATTTATGATTGCTTTAATCTCCAAATAGACCTCTATCATTTATTAAACTGGTGTTTGGTTAATTGTCTTAAACTTAATGTCAAGAAATGCTTCGCTATCTCTGTCTCTAGGAAACTCTCAACTTATGAGTTTGCGTATTCTCTTGATCTTGACAGTAAAGGATTTGGGTGTCTCCTTTGATTCCAAGTTTACATTTGGTCCGCACATGGATGCTATTTTCGCTAAAGCCAACTCTATTATTGGTTTCATTTTTTTTTCGGATCCCTATACGCTTATGTACATCTCTATATAACTCATTAGTTAGATCATTACTTGAGTATACTGATGTCATATGGAATCCTTTCCAACAAACATTTTCAGATATAATTGAGAAAGTTCAGAATCGTCTCACAAAATATGTGTTTTGTAAAATGCGCTGGAATTTTTGTCCAGATTCGCAAGCTCGACGTAATCTTCTAGGTCTGAAATCTCTCAAATCTCGAAGAATCATACATGATATAATGTTTGTGCGAGATATTTTATGTTACCATATAAAGTGTCCTGACCTTTTATCGTTAATTTGTATTTATGCCCCGATTAGACCATTGAGAGAAAGATACCTTCTTTTTCAACCTAAACATAGGACAAATTATAGAATGAATGAACCAGTTTCAAGGTCAATTAGGGAGTTCAACGAAGTAATTAGTCATATTGACATAGCATGGCCTAGAAACAAATTCAAAAATGATTTGTATTATCTATTTTTAAGAAATTAATCATGAACTGTAAATTATTTATTTTTTGTATATACCTACATATGTATTTATTCTTTTTTGCATCTGTTGAGCCTTTAGCTCGTAGATTAAATAAATTAATAAATCCATAAAAACAACATAAAAGGTAAAAACTAGACATAAGCTTAACCAAGGGCTCAGATCTAAGAGTATGCAATACATCAAGCTTCTGATGGTAAATGATACTAAATTCTTTTCTAAACAACTCCAAATTATGCAATTTCATAATCCACAGTTTTGCAATGGTTTTGATAAAAACGGTAGTGCGGACTAGATTTCGACAAAACCATCAAACTTAAAGCTGTTTAAAACAATTTGAAAAAAATAAAGACACATTTTTGAAGGCCTCTGTCTCTTTAAGTTTTCAAAAAACAACCAACTTTGGAGCAGAAATCTATTTACACTCCTAATTTGGAATAGACCAAACATTTTAAGGGGGATACGAGTCGAGTATTGATCAAATTTTAAGAAATTACTTAACCCCTTAAAAAAGTTTTGACAATCTTATAGGTTGTTAAGTGCACTACAAAAAATAAACGAAGGTACCTTTTTACAACTGTTCCATACCATATATTTTGACGAACGAAATTACTTTGCATCGCTGTCAATTAAGATCCATAAAAAAACACACACACACACAATTTCCCTGAAAATATTTTTTTTGTTTAAATTGTTTCAAATCTATTAATTGTGTCAAAAAAGTTTCACTCCAAAATTTTTAGGAAATGTTGCGAACGTATAAATGAAGCTCTTCACTACTTTGCAAGAATTAACCCATTTTTAAACTTATTTTACTGGTATATTGCAACTGTCTAACTCTATTTAAGTATTCATACTTCTACCATATCTGCACCGGAGTTCCTCTATTTAGGCAATAATTTTTAAAATGTAGGTAAGTTTCAAAAGGCAGAATTATGAACCAAACATGTTGAACGTCCACATCAATACATTGCCTGCCTACTTTATATGTACTATGCAGGTCTATAGAGTCCGATTGGGTTCCCTAGCGGAACATAGGGCCTCAAGTATTGTAATACGCGCCAACGTGTGAACGTGTGAGATTTTGGCGATGTGTTCATTTCTCGATTTCCTCGATTTTTTTTAAACTCTCTACCTTTTCACTAACCCATTACCGATATTTTTTCTATCAGCTTCTCCATCTCAGGCGCTATTTTGGAAAACATCACAGAAGGAAGAACCTGGATGCTACCCACACTGATAACTGCCCATTCGTGCTCGTTTGTCGTTATTTTTAAAAGTCTTAGAAAATATTACTAACAACATTGTGTGTAAGATCAAAAAGTTTAAAATCAATATCTTTCTTCTCATGTGTCGAAAACCATTTCATAACATGTTTTTGTTGTTTTTGCAGGTTTTAGTTCTTTGTCAAAAAAGTTCTCAATTGGATTTTTTTCAAAAACTGAGTAGATAAAACTCCACAAAATAAACGATTTTTCACCAAAGAATTTTGTTTTAAAAACTCAAAATTTATATGCCTGTTGTTAAAATGTCAATTTATTAAAGTTGCAAAAGTTAAAATTATTTTCCGTAAGTTTTTTACCACCTTTTTAAAACACTATTTAAAGACACGTATCGTTATTTTTATTATCTTTTTTTTGTAAATTCAAAAATATTTTCATAGCACATTTAAAAAATTGTACATACTCTATCCAAGAGGAATTTATCGTATCAATTTTTGGTTTAAATCGAACAGACCTATTTTGGAAACTAGCAGAAACTATTAGACTTTGGTGGATGCAAATAGAACTCCAAAAGAAGTTCAGATGCTTGAAATTGCTTATTGTTTACACAACATTTTAAGAGTCGACATTTTCAATATTAATTTGATTTTTTTTTTTTTTTTTTAGGTGGCGCAACAGTCCGTAGAGAACCAGGGCCTAGTGACTTACAACTCTCAACCATTCCTGTGTGCGAGTACTGTTGTCAGGGAAGGAGGGGACCTACAGTTTAATGCCGAATCCGAACGGCAAATTTGAGAAAGCACTTTTTCATGACAAGCATTACTCTTGGAGAATTTGTCAATTCCTCGCAAGAGGCAGTATCCGTTTTTTTTTTTTTTTTAAATTAAGGTGGCACAGGCAGGGATCGAACCCAAGACCTCTCGCATGACAGTCCAACGCACTAACCATCATGCCACGGGTACTACATTAATTTGATTTAAAAAGCGTTATTAAACCAGTTCATTCGACACTTTTATCATTCGTATTTCATCAGGCAATTTTTTTAAATCCACAGTATTAAAATCATTTTATTGTTCCAAACCCTTAATTCAAATAATGTAGAAGAAGAGTCAGTTCCAAAAAGTCATCATAGTATTGATGCGTGTAAATCAAATTTTGAAATTAAATATTTACAAATTCTTACAAGACACTTATCGACATAACATAAAACGATGAGGCTTTGAATTTTTCATAAAAAAACAAACTCGTTGTAAAATAAATGTTCCAAGTTGGTTTTCATTAAAATTTCTTTAGTTAGGATTTTGTATGGATTGTTTGATGTTATATAAAAAAAATTAAGATTCTCTACCTAACTAATAGCAATTGGATAAGTGCACCAATTGGTATGTCAAGAATTATTTAAAAGTCTCTTCAAAATCCATCAAAAGCTTGCGAAAAAGCCTTTAAACATTTTTTTTTTTTTATTCCACTGTCACAAATCTATCAAATTCTTTACTCAAGTTTTGTATACATTTCACGTAGCCGGTAATTGCGTTCATGTAAAATCAAACTTCAATAGCACTTCTTCGCTGCTCGCAGTAGCTCAGTAGCAGAGTAGTTGCAAGTTGCATTCAGGAACAAACCGATGTCGTCCGTCGCGTCGCCATCAATGCTGTGCCTTGCCGCCACTGCACCGCACCGTTTATTTGGATCTTCTATATATAAAAGCCGACACCGAAATTAATTGCCATCACAATATGCAGCTTCTCTCTTTTACTGCTGATCCTTGGTCATGTCATACCGTCAACATCATCATGTAAGCCAGACACTTCAGGACACTGTCAGATCTCGGGTATGCATGTTTGTAGTCCATTTTTCGCACAATCCACGATCTTCTGCGCCGCAAAACGCACATCAGACTCAGGCTCAGATCTGAGACCATCACCAGAAGTACCAGCACCAGAACCAGCACAACACAGAACACACAGCTTATCAATATTCCTGAATTTGATATACGTGAATGGTCAATGGAATGTGACTCGTTTGCTGGGACAAGTTCACCATAAAGGTGTTTCGTTCGGTAGCTCCATATATATCACCGAACAAAATACCAACAATCCCATACTCCTCTTTGAAGTCTCTCCAAAGTATGTCCAGATCAATTACGCGGTTCTACAAAAACAAAATCAAAAAACAGAAAACAAAAAAAAACGACGAAATGAACACTCAAGATCAAGAACATCACTCTCTTATGGCCTTTCTACCGCGAAATCACTCCCGGATGAAACAATACAGAACTTGAGACTCAGGAACAGGCGACACAGCAAACAGAAGTCAATTTAGGGGCAAACCTACATAAGAAGCCGTGAGTGCAGAGCAACAGACAAAAAAACAAAAAAACGCGTCGTCCAACTGATCGCTCCACCGATCGCGAGGCTACAATCTTCACCAAATGGTATAATAAGGTGGAAAATAAGAACGCACCGTATACAAATAATCTGTAACAAAGTCAGGATTGATCGGCGGTGGCGCGCGGGCGGCGGGGTAGTGGCGGCGTGGTGATGGTGGTGACTGGCGACGCGGCACCCAGATCCAAAGTTTGTTGTCTGATACTTCTTGACGATGCGATGCGCAATCGAGGCGGTGCGGTGGCGATGATGCTGTTGCTGTGCTAGTGGTGCTCGCGGTACTTCCTTAGAGCGTAAGGTTCGATTTATTGGCGTGTTGCTCTGTTTTCGCTTTTCGCCAAAATCGACGCTTAATTTTCTGTCAGCTTTTCAACATCGTAAAACAAGGACACAAAATAAAAAAAATAAAACTATCACCATCGATTGTTTATCGAACGAATTCTGGCACTGCCATCACATATAGTAGGAAACTTTATTCCCTGCGTGATACATCTCTTTCACACACACACACCGAATAACATTATATACGACCCGACGGAACGGACCTTTTGGGGATCCTTGTTTAACGGCTGGGCTTTGTGAGCTTATCTGATTGAAATTAGATATGCCTCTTACCTTCCTTCCTAGAGTCTTTTAAGTCATATGTTAAATTTAAGCAGTATTGCCAGATCTTACACGAAAATGCGTAAAACATGAACAAAAATCGACGAATTCAAAACAGCTCCTGGAAGAATAGCAGAGCAAAGCTTAACTCAGACAACTTAAAATATGTACATACATAGATCCAGTGTTGGGAAATATCGATTACTTTTTGTAATTGATTTCAACTTTCATTTCAATTACAATTCTTTTTTCCCATTACAATTATTTCCATTACATTTCATTTTAATTGAAAAAATGCACTTACTAATTAAATTAAAGATTGTAATGGGTTTGTTCAAGTTCTTGAGGGAAAGCACTTTCAGATTACAGTTAAGTTAAAATGAGCTATTTCAGTAGCAGTTTAACGAACACTTTTTCCATGTTTGGTATAAGCGATATTCTTCTTTAAGATGTTACTTCTGTTGGTGGCTAACCTTGTTTAGGTTTAGCAATAATCTTCTGCAATTTATAATGATGCTTAAGGCATGTTCTTATTATAAAATGGAGTTTTTCGAATGTTATTGAGGGCAATTCTTTCAAAACCTGAGCAGTGATAAGATCGAACTCTGATGACATTTTATAAGAATACTGACTTTGACACAGGCTTCTTACTACTTTGTGTGTGACAAAAGGACTTTCACATTCGTTGTTACTATCATCAAACTTTAAGTGATCTGTAGCCGTATTTGTTGGAAATTGTTTAAAAACACACCTGAAGTTAAAATTTTTGAACAAATATAAACTTCTTGAAATACCCTCTTACTCTGACTTAAATAAATTCCGCTTTCTTATCTTTGGTTGGCTTTCATCTTGAATTGCCGGTGACACTTTTATACGCAGCTAAAATTTGGGCAACTTTTATGAGAATTATCCCAGGTCGACTTCGCACAGATAAACGTTTTCGTTGGATGTGAAAAGGATGCAAACAGGGTTAAAGAGATAACAAGACCAAAAACTAAAACACAAACAAAAAATGAAACAACAACACACCTTATAGCGACACAATTCAAAATATGCCAACATAAGCGGTGGACATCGACAACGAACAACATTTTCGCAGAAAATACTCTTAGCGCCTTTTTCGTGTCCAGCGTGCGGCTGCTGTAAAACTGCCGCATCCGTTGCCACCATCACGACCATTACCATCAGCATAAGCCAGCCAGCCGGTCAACTTCATTGACCATCGTTGCCGCCACCGCTGCCACCGTCAACCGATCGACCAACCATTCCTCTTACCGAGCGTCACGTCCGCGTGTCGCGTCGTCGTCGTCGTTACTCCTTCCTAACCCTAACTCTACTGTTGCCGTTTTTTTAAGTGAAATAAATTTGGAGCGAGATTTCAATAAACGGATTTTTTTTTATCGTACGTATGTTCATTTATGTAGGTCTTACCCGGCTTTTAGCCAGGGTTGTAATAATGCGTGTGGATGTGTTTTGTGATTGCCTTCATGAGGAACAGCATTTTAAAATTCTATAGACGGTCCTTCTCTGATGGTGCTCTGGACATTGTCATCATGATGGTATATCCCTTTAGCCTGACGTGGCCTGGCCCTGGCCCTGGCCTAAACCATCAGCACGTTTGGTCTTGGTCGATATAGCTGATGGTGTGTATCCTGATCCCGAAAACAACACACACAAAAAAATATAAAACAACCTAAAAGTGCCTTCCCTGGAAGT
The DNA here is from genome assembly GCA_951509635.1 of Eupeodes luniger. Classification (NCBI taxonomy): domain Eukaryota; kingdom Metazoa; phylum Arthropoda; class Insecta; order Diptera; family Syrphidae; genus Eupeodes; species Eupeodes luniger. The sequence continues at coordinate 41,006,014 of OX608075.1, forward strand.
GATTGCATTTTGGGAATGCGCTTAAAATTCTAATAAGCTGCTGGATTCCCAATTGTTGTGGCTTTCGTTGTTATTTCTGTTAGCCCGCAATGGAAGGCTGGGGCAGGTATAAAGGTAGGATGTTGTATAGAGGTGCTGTTAACCAGGTAAAGATTTTTGGTGGGAATTGATAATGTCCCAATGACAGAGATGCGGCAAGAAACAGGCGCTGATGATGGCGATGATAGTGACGAGTTTTGGGTAACAGTGTTACCACTTTGTAAGGAGTAGTTAGTAAGGTGTTGAACTTCCAAATGATGATACTTTTGGGACTTCAAGACCAAAAAAGAGACTAGGATGCGACCCACATTGATAACTTTTTATTCGTACATATATGAAGGAATTAGAGTGGTCTTCTTCTATTGAATATTCAAGTAAAATTACAAAAATTCGTTCTTGTTGATTCTCATTAATTGATGTCACCATTTTTATGGAAAATAAAATTCCTACAGTTCTATTGATTTAGTATTGAAAAGGCGGGATTTAGTGATTTTCGATGTTATGATGTTTTGTGAGATGGTATTTTGCCCAGAAAAGTCCTCCAATCAATGCATGATGCATCATTTTAACCAAAAACCAATAGAACTTTCAACTATCTCAGACTCCACATTCTGGACCTGTTGCTATACTTATTTCATTTTCGGGATTACCATAATTCATCAAAGTGGTGGCACTGTTTGTAAAGTGCTTAAAAGTTCTGCCGTGAATGTTTGGAGCAAAATTTTATCAGTGCGGTGGACCAAATTCGATCGAATACCAGAGCATGGCTGACAATGATTTTCTGTTCTTTTTTTTGTAACCCATTTTTGTTTTGTTCTTTGGTTAACTTTGTGTACCAAAAAAACCACTGATTGACTGCAGTGATAGGACTCACTGGAGTGCGCAATAAATTTTGAGGCTTTTTGCAAATAATTAATGTGTAATTAAGTATGGAGAGAATGGATGGATGTCGCTCGGCGGACCTGGATGGGACCATCGGCATCGCATCGGCATCGGAGACCGAACTAAATAGTCTTTGGAAAAAGCTTGATGCTGGTTGGATATGGTCTGAGGTCTGGCTGCCAGAATGGACAGATTGGATGATACATATCATTGCATCAATTACCACTGTTAAATGTAGTCCTCTCATGCTCTCTCTTTATATAAATGATTGTTCTTCTATACGCAGGAAATGCGACGAAATTAACGGCGACTTAAATTTTGTTTTTTTGCTTTTTTATTTTATTTAAAATGAAAAGGGCGCCATTTAATGCACTTGACTCCTCGCTGGCGATTGTAATTTATTTGGAATTGCTAATTGTGCATGGAATTGAGGGAATTTTATTTTAAAGGTCTTTTTTTTATGTGAATTAATTCCCACGCGTGGAAAGAGTTGGATGCACTTTTGTTAAGATCCTGTAGAAGATATGATGGAGGAGACTTTGGTGGATGATGGCAGATGGAATTCAGTTGATTTATTACAATAAGTATTTTATTCTTTTAGATCTGCTTAAAGAAATCATAAGTTCTTATGCATTTAATAAATAATAATTCAACACATAAATACAAACATTTTTGTTCGAATACGTTATCTAGTGGGAATGTGGTAAAGGAAAATAAAATGCACGACTGGGTCGCACGAACTTGCTCCTGTAAGCAAAGAGTCTGTTTAAAAAAGTACCTACCTACATATATAAGATTTAAAAATGTACCTGTAAATAAGTTTGTCATTTGATTTGTCAAAAAAACAGTGCGGTTCATCCCAAGACACAACTCATCCTACAACTCATCCCGGAAATGAAAAATACTTGTAAGCATACTTAACGAACACAATTGTTTGTGTATTCAACTATAGTTCGTTCAAAGCTTTTTCCTTTGGATAGCTTTGTTTTAATTTCATATTAGAAGAACCAGGATGGAAAATAAATAAAGAAAGATAAGAAAGAGGGAGAACATGTATGTTTAAATTGTAAAGCGATCGCCTATTGGTTGTGTAGTTAGGTAGGTGTCTAAAACGAATATGAAATAGTTCATTGGCGTACTCAGCTTTATGCAGATATATAGATAAAGACATGTGTATGATGATAATGAAGGAATGTTATTGGTAGGTAGAAGGTACTTAATACAATCCAATCACATTCCTTCTTTCCTACAAACATGGCGCAAACATGGAGTTATTATACGTTAAATTTATTTTTTTCGTAAAAGTTAAAAAAAAACAATCATACGAACAGGTACAAGAAATTGCTATTCATGTGTTGTTTACAGGCAGGGTCTTATGCGTTTTGGATTTTATACTCTGTCCAACAAAAATAGTCAGTACACGTCTTATGGGAGAGCTTTTTTCTTGCAAATGGTGCCAGTCAGTGGTTTTATTCCCTTTTTACCTACTGAAAAAGAAAATTCAACCACTGACTTACACATAAATTGTTGTTGTAATTACGCTTCGACGAGCGTACATCCCCACAACCTTTACCATGCGAAAGCCACACTGACACTGATAAATAATGTGTTCACAAACAACCCTCTTCGTATGTATTGAAAATAAGCAGATTGTTATTAGAGTTACCATTTCCACGTTAATGCAAATCATGGTGGATTTTTCTTTGGATTTTGTTTGGGAGCTTTCAGAATGTGTGCTTTTTTAAAAGCTTTTGAGAACAAATATGCGAATGGTGTTGTCGCTTGCTGTTTTTCGGTAAGTGAAGTTTATTTATTATTCTTCGTAAATTAACCCTTTGTTCCCGGAGATGTCAACTTTTTCAAATATTTGTATAAAATTTATATAGAATGTGTATAATGAATAATGCATTTAAATAAAAAAAAATAATATTCACTAAAAATTAAAAAAAAACCAGTAGGAATATAAAGAAAAAATATAGAGTATTTGGTTTAATTGCGAAACCACTAGGAAGCAAAGGGTTGAGTTTAAGCGAAAATTATTTATAATACATGGTGTAATTATAGATGGTGAAAAATAGTGATTTTGTTCATAAAAAAAATATTCTTTGAAAAAGTGTTTATTTATACGGTGTTTTATAATCAGTGCCAAAAAAAGAGCTGCTTTTATTTTATTATAAATCTGTGCTGTGTTGTTTATAAACTGTGTATTTGTGAATATTGTGTGATACAGAATCGAAAATGTTCATTGTTTTTTCATAATTGAATTTATGTTACTCTTAGTTTTCACAAAGGGGTTTTTGAATTCGGGATTATGTACCTACATAATTTATAAATTTTCTTAAACGGAATTTATTTTTAACTTTCAATTTAAAATCAAAAGTTGGTATCCCTACTAATATTTATCAGAGCTTTTTCGAAATTTATAATGGGCACTACGGAAACCCTGTAATATTTGCTCTCTCTCACAGCTTAACGAGATTTCACTTCAGTCAGAGTGAGAGGTAAACGTCCTATCTTCTCTGTACTGACTATTTTTGTTGGACAAAGTATAGTTATGAAGTGACACGTAAGCAGTAGTTGTATAGGTTGTACGTAATACCTATATAGGTAATACGTTGAAAAAGTGGTTCTAATAGAAAATACATATACTCTTTCTGGCCTGTTTCTTTAACTTGTACTATAAGTATTTATTCTTTTATATAGGCGAAGGCAAGTAAAATATGTGCGAAACAACCTTATTCTTAAAGAATAATATTTTAAAATCATACCTACATATATACAAACGTACCAAGATAATACTTCTTGAAAGACACTTTAAAATAGATTGTTGATCAATTAATATATCACATTCGTTAATCCGATGCAGTGGCGCTACACGGCCATCGTTGGTATTTACAATAGTTATAGTTATAAAAATACATAAATATGTTTCAAATGCATTAATTTGAATAATAGATAGGAATGTAATTAAAATTTTGTCAAAATAATGCGCTCTTTCGGGATCTGGTGAAATGGGAGGGGGTTACATTTTAAAATAATAAAAAAAAAACTATTTTAAGATTCAAAATTTTACCTGAAAAATAAGTTTGTCTTCAAAAATTTAAATGCCATTTTATAAACCAAAAAACCCTTGATTTTTCAAAAATTTTTTTTTGAAAATCGTTAGAGCCGTTTTTTTTTAAATTAATTTTTTATATATAAAATTTTTCAATTTTGTTCTAAAAATATTTTTGGTATGCAGTTTTTTAGTGATTGTAAATATACGCTCTACATTTGAATTTCGTAAAAAAATGTTCACCCGTTTTTGAGATATAGAATTTTGAAAAAAAAAAATTCAATATTTTTTTAAAAATACAAAAAATTAAAAATTCCACTTTTGATAATCAAATATTGTTAAGGCAATATAAGAGCTCATTTAAAAAAAAAAATTATTGAAATCGGTTCATAAGTTGCTGAGAAAATTAAAAAACAAAAAAACCGTTCTATGAGCGGTACCTTTCCTGAGCAATACAAAAATATGTTTTTCTTATTAAAAGAAGCCAAGTTAAAAAATAAAATTTTAGAGAAAATTCAAAAAAAATCTATCGGTTTGTTTTTGAGAAAATTCGAATTTTCGTTTTTTGACCAAAAAAATTGTATGGGGGCCACTGTTAGTTTTGATCTTAAAAAAAAAATGAAAAAAACGCCCAACGCGAATCTGCTCAAAAGCTTAACTTCCAAGTTTGAACTCAATCGACCCAATGGTTTAGGCTGTAGGAGCGTGGACAGACAGACAAAACAGACCGGACGGAATCGCGGGACCCACTTTTTTCGACTTCTCTACCATCGTAATATCATGTTTGATTAAAATCTCGAGTTCGAAATTTTGCACGAATGCAAAACTTGCCATATAGTTCCTATATGTCGCAAGTAAAAAATCAGTTTTTTAACAGATTTTTATGGAAAATAAGGTTGAAGGTTTGAATGTTTTGTTTGGATCAATTAGAGTAGGTTGAATAGAAAAAAGATGCATGTAGGTATGTACTTTCAGGCGCCTAGAACCTACTTGACAATCATAAAATCAGCGAAAAAGGGATCCGGAAAAATTTGTAGAAAGGATATTAGCAGAATGTTTACTGATGTCATTAATTCAGTATATCAGGCATTCTTAATTCTTTTTCCGGCTATAAAAGTCAGTAATTATAATATGCAGTTCGGCGCCACATCGCAATCCATTTACGTAAAAGCCTGGGGATCGCACCGCCATCGCCATGCCATCGTCATCCCAAAAAACACAGGAAACAGTGACACGTTGATAAGTTCCCAAACAAGAAAATTCTACTTGTTAACGCAGCCTCCATGGTTAAAATTGACCCCACCTTAAAGAAGATGATTTTTGGATCAAAATCATTGTTGATCGACCGACTCCCTCTTTCTACCTCTGATTACAAGCATGAATATGAATATATAGTCGATTTAGCTCAAACCAACGGCTACAAAAAGTCTCTCATCGACAAAATCATAAAGAAGCGTTCAGATAAGGTAAGAAGGGAAAATATGTCTACCCTTTTTACTCAAAGCCAAAATAATTCGACTGAACGACGGGTTGCCATGACGTACATACCGAACATTACTAATAAACTGAATCATGTATTCAAAAAAGCTAACTTGAGCATCGTTCATACTAACAACAACAAATTATGTACGCTACTAGGCTCAACAAAAGACAAGAAACCTTTTAAAGAGAAGAGTGGCATATATGAAATCACCTGCCCTGATTGCCATTACAAATATATTGGACAAACGAGAAGAGCAGTAAAATTTCGCATTGATGAACACCGTCGCTACATCGAGAAGAAGGACGTTACCAAAGCAGTAGCAGCTCGTACATTTGATCTGAACCATGATGCGCCTCACTTCATGACCCCATTAGAAGAAAACTATAAATTGATTAAAACAGTTCAACAACCTTCCAAACTTGATGCCTACGAATCTGTTTACATCTCAATTAAAGACAACTTAATGAAAATTGACAATAGCCCAATAGAATCTTTTTACTTGCGACATATAGGAACTATATGGCAAGTTTTGCATTCGTGCAAAATTTCGAACTCGAGATTTTAATCAAACATGATATTACGATGGTAGAGAAGTCGAAAAAAGTGGGTCCCGCGATTCCGTCCGGTCAATTTTGTCTGTCTGTCCACGCTCCTACAGCCCAAACCATTGGGTCGATTGAGTTCAAACTTGGAAGTTAAGGTTTTGAGCAGATTTGCGTTAGGCGTTTTTTTCATTTTTTTTTTAAGATCAAAACTAACAGTGGCCCCCATCCAATTTTTTTGGTCAAAAAACGAAAATTCGAATTTTCTCAAAAACAAACCGATAGATTTTTTTTTAATTTTCTCTAAAATTTTATTTTTTAACTTGGCTTCTTTTAATAAGAAAAACATATTTTTGTATTGCTCAGGAAAGGTACCGCTCATAGAACCGTTTTTTTGTTTTTTAATTTTCTCAGCAACTTTTTAACCGATTTCAATAATTTTTTTTTCTGAACGAGCTCTTATATTGTCTTAACAATATTTTATTATCAAAAGTGCAATTTTTTAGTGTTTGGATTTTTAAAAAAATATTGAAATTTTTTTTTTCAAAATTCTATATCTCAAAAACGGGTGAACATTTTTTTACGAAATTGAAATATAGAGCGTATATTTACAGTCACTAAACAACTACATACCAAAAATATTTTTAGAACAAAATTGAAAAATTTTATATATAAAAAATTAATTTAATAAAAAACCGCTCTAACGATTTTCAAAAAAAAAATTTGAAAAATTAAGGGTTTTTTGATTTATAAAATGGCATTTAAATTTTTGAAGACAAACTTATTTTTCAGGTAAAAATTTGAATCTTAAATTAGTTTATTTTTAAATTATTTTAGGTTACTGTATTAAATGTAACCCCCTCCCAAAAAATTAAAAAATGGAGGTTTTTTCGACAAATCAAATGTCATCTATATCTTTGAAGACAAACTTATTTTACAGGTATATTTTTAAATATTATATAGATACATTTTTAAACAGACTCTTTGCATACAGGAGCAAGTTCGTGCGACCCAGTCGTGCACTTTATTTATTCTCACTTGCAAAATAATGTTTTTCTTTTTTTCTCTTTTGTTTTAAAGTTTTTGTTTTTGTAATCATAAATTAATGTCTAATGTACTTGCTCTCTTTTTCTAATATGATATTTTTGTTGTATAACTTTTTCATTTTTTGTTTTACATTGTTGTTCCTCTTTCCTTTAGTGTATTTGCGTATTTCGCTGATGATGGTCTCACAAATGAGTCCGAAATGCATTCGATTGTTTAATAAATATTGAAAACAAAAAAATTAAAAAATTTTGTGCTTGATTTTTATTTTTAAAATTTGCGGTCAATAAGGAATATTTACAATCACATACTATACGACTTCAGTGCTTCTATTAACGGAGTTTTAAAAGCCTTAAGGCCTAAATATGTATGCAAAATAATAATTAATAAATAATTCCAAAGATCGACGAGGAATCGAAAAATACGAAAACAAAAGAATACTTTTTTAAAGTAGGTATTAAGTTTTCCTGAATTCGAATCTCGAATTAAAATGCTTCTATCACATCAGGTTTTTAAAATATGAACCTTTAAAAATGCTAAATTGGACTTTAAATGGGGTTCTTAAAGATGAGTTAAAACACAACATTTCCCTCAACAATAAATGTATGGTACCACGAATGGCTGAAGAGTGTAGAATGGTTTTGAACTGCTATGTTGATTATCTTTAAAAAATAAAAAAAAAGATATGAGCCAACTAATTTCCAAGTTAGATGAAGCAGAAGAAGAAAGTACATTTATGAAGCTTCAAACTACTTCTTTCGTATACGATATACTACCAGCTAAATACAAATTTAGAGCTACTTTATTTACTAATTTCGTGATGATCTCAGTGTTAACGTAATATCAGAAAACACTATTAATCTTAGTATAGTAAAATTCCTTACTAAAAATAAAACTAAACCCAATTTTTTCGTTTATCGATAAAAGTCAGTGATAAAACTTATTTTTTGGGACTTAACGGTGAATATGCTTTTGGTTGTTTCTATCAGAAGAAAGCGAAATTCATAAACTATACGTATGCTTAAAACAACAGAGTGAACGCTCTTTAATTTCCAAAGAATACTTTTACCTGTATATTTATTCATAAGGTACCCATAAATAATTATAATACAAATATTCCAATCTGTCGAATTTTCTTAATTGCATTCAAGAAAATTCTTGAAATTGTTTCAATTATTTCTTCAGTCAGAGCTTTTTTTCTATCATAATATTCTCCCATTAGAATTCGTAACTTCTTGTTAGACAGTCTTCATGACTATCTAAATTTAGTTTCACATCCATTAGGCGTGTTTTATGGACAAATGCACTGCACACCCCAAATCACGACAACCAAATAAATCACCAAATTAACCAACAAAATTCAACACCAATACAACAAAAACCACAAAAATAATAAAACATTAGACCTTCTTACCGCACACATCACGCCCAAAGTCGTCGTCGGTCGTCAGCAGCCAGCCATTAAGGAAGTCCATTTAAATACCAGTTTGACATTTTATCTCCAATATTGTGCTCTCCACGAGGCGGCATCCGCCGAGCCGCACCATCGACCGCCACACCTGTTGTGAGCGATCTTGAAAATCGATCTATCAAAGACAAGATCATTGCACCATGTCGTTCACAAGTCATTAATCTGACTTCCAACATTGTTGCATATCACCGTACCACACCCGCCTTCACCTCGCACCTTCACCTTCTCGAATCTTGATCTCGATTGTAAGTTATATTCTATAAGTCAAGTCGACCGTGTGCTGCGTCTGTCGTGTCGTTTTGGTCACTTCATCGGTTATGTTCTTTTCATCGATTTGTTCTACAAAACTTCAGTCAACTTGAAATATTATGACGTTGGCTGCACCCACATTATACCTAACCTACCCATATGCGATCCGTCCGTTCCGTAACCCCTGCCCTCTTTCCGATCTTATAGGTTCTTTATGTAAATTTTCTTAACTGTTTTTTGTTTTGTTTTTGTAAGGTGCTCAAGCTCATTTCTTCAAGTTTGAGGTGTTCAATTGTAATAACAACCAAGTGATCACGTTGATTCACTCACTGATGTAATTCTAATGGTTTGTTGCACTATAAACGTGTTCCCAGCTGCGACAGTGATCGCCGATCAAATTCGATTAAACTTACGTGTACGACGCGGGGGTTTCTGTTGTTTTCACTGCTGAAGTAATATCTACAAAAACTAGTCCGAGGCGTAAATTACGACAAATGGACATGTTTACACATCAAATGCTAATTAGTTCTCAGGAATTGCCTGTCCGATCTTATAAGAGTATTCAACGTCGCCGCCGCCGCTGCGCCGACATGACAGACGAAGGTGCTACGTGCGGATCACCACCAACCCAATAATGCCTACCACCTTCATCAAGCCTGATCTAGTCTGGTGGATCACCATTACACTGATCGCATTAAATGCTAATTAATAATTAAAAAAACATTATTATTTGCGTATTGTGTTTTGTATACCTAGCAGCATGAAAGTTGTCCAGGTGGTATCGGTTCGGTAAGTATTGTACCTTACCTCACCTAGGAGAATAAGGCCAGCTGTTCTATTTTTGGAAAATATACACAAGGTACAGTATACATTTTAAGTGTCACACAACACACAAAGGGCATGCACCTTTCGATAAAGGCACGTACTATAAAAATACTTAATTAAATAACAAATCAAGGTCTAATTTTAATTGTAAAATAGTACTTTGACTCAGTTTTACTTCTTTCCGGAAGCTCTACTTCACATTCATTATGCACAAATTACAAGTATACTTGAACCAGCACTGCATTGAAGCTATAAACTCAGCTCGTGTTTTAAAAGGGTCATTGCAATGTATAGGATCACAACATTCGAGCCCACCATTAGGGAACATGAGGTTAGAAGCGGAGGCTGAGTTGATGATAGCATCTATAATTAAGCTAACCTTTTGGTGCAGTTTAGAACTTACATAATTAATAGCTGATAATCGTCTCTTGATTGAAATCAATAAGAAAGACAGAGAATATAAAATATCAATGAGGCTGAGTATATGACGTACAAAAATAGGGTGTTAGAACTTAGAGGATTTTAAGACATGAGGCTGCTGATTTTAATGTTTTAAGTATTGATCAAAGATTTGTATAGCAATATTTTATTGTGAAGTTTTTGGACTGATTTTCAAGTTGAGTTTTTTTTTCTACCACACAAACCGATCTTTTCACTTTTTGTACAGAGTTGGAATATTTTCTTATAATTTCTTGGTTAAAACACGTTTAGAATACTTAGTCCTGAGATGGGTCTTCATTTGATAATATCTAAATATTTAAAAAAAATTTAATTTAGTTATTTTATGGTTTTGAGTAATTTATTTTAGAGTCAATTTTTGGCGCTGATTCCAAATCCGTTTTCAACTTCATTTTGTATATTTTTATTCAATATGCTATTTCAAAAACTTGATGTTATAACCTTAAATCTTAGAAGTCGTTATAAGGACACAAATTGCAACTATACCGATTTGTGTTTTTATCTTAAGAAGAAAAGTTTTAGCATTAATGCTTAAGCGTTCTTTTAAGGTTTTTTCAAAAATAAATAGGATACTGAAAATATTTAAACAGAATATTGAATTTTTTTTGATTTGATGTTTTTTTGATTTTAAGGACAACAAATTACCTTAACGGTTGCAGCTCATAAAGTTTTAGTTTAATTTGAATTTTGTGTTTATAAATCTAATTCTAAAATACCGGCTTGAGGTTAGAATCCTAAAAACTCAAAGTTATGATTTTTTCAAATATTATTTATCACTTTTGCCATTTCGTGTAAATTGGCTCATCCATTCTGGTCCCTCTTAAAAAAAGGCTGGGGTGCAGCCTGTACTAAGGACTTTCCAACTATTTAACAACAACATTTTTGGTAAGGTAAAAGATGTTTCAACATATGTTTCATTGTTGTCAAGATACCTGTGTCAAAAACAATTTGTTATCAGTTTTTAATTGTTTTTGTAGGGTTTTAGTTTTTTGTAAGAAATGTCAATCGGATTTTTTTATAAAACTAACTCAAACAGCAGTATTTTGTAAATCATACAAGAAAGATTGATTTTAATATGTGGTTTGGTTAACGATATATTTTAGTCGAAAACTCATTTTTACCAAATTTAACTAGCATTTTGTAAAGGTTTTTATTTCTTAAGAAATCAATACTTTCAATTATTCTCGAGATATCCAAGTCGAAAATCAGATGTATTTTTTGGAGATTTGTATGTTTTATTAAAAAACTGTTAATTGGATTTTACCAAACGTTAAACACAATATTTTTTATAAAACAAAATTAGTTTAAAACCAATATTTCTAGATATTCGATCCGAACATCAATTTTTACCAACTTTTAATAATATTTTTTTTACAAAAAACTGTTACTTCAATTTTTTCTAAAAAATGACCAGATATCAAAAACGTTTGCCTTTGATGCATACAATTATTTTGGAGGTAATATAATTTTTCATTCGCAAAATATTACAGGTCACAAATACATAATTAGTTGCAGTTTTTTTGATTTGATGAAGTCCATTGGTTCAATTTTTAAACACGTTGTGGCCGCAATGGATAAAATAAAATTTAACGGAAGTCACGAGCGCGTTATTGTTAGGAGAGATATTTGAGATCAACCAAGTTCTTCACTTCTCTTTCTCTTGATATAGTAAAAAAAAAACATCCTACTGTTGATCTCATGCTTTATCTCACCGAACAGTAGAACAAATCTTTACATTGTTTTGGAGAAAGTAAGATTATTGCACTTGATATTTCAAAGGCATTTGATAGAGTTTGGCACCAAGCTGTCTTATTGAAAATATGTGTTTTTGGTATTGATGAATCTGTTCTTCTTTGGATTAGAAACTACCTTTTGGACCATTTAAAACAAGTTGTATTGGATGTATTCAAATTTAAAACTCATGAAATAAATGCTGATGTCCCCAGGGCTCCGTTTTGTCTCCGGAAGCGATCCACTTCTAATCCATTAAATTGTTTCGCTGATGACAGTATCTTCAGCTTTTGCTATTCGTTTCTAGATTCACATCCTTGTCCCTCAGACGTGGAACTTCAAGGGCAGCGTATGATAAGCTCATTGAATTCCCAACTCGACAGCATTGTCCAATGGGGAATTAAGAACCGTGTAAAATTTAATACTTACAAAAATTAATCTTGGTGAGAGAAAAAATATTCTTTTTGAAGCCGACATTGAGGCATTTCTCGCTCAAGAAAATTTCAAAACAATGATTCTGACTTCTGAGGGCAAAAATATTGTAAATGATAAACAATACAATTGGTAACCAGGATTTCATTCAACAGACAGTTTTTGATAGTTTGAGGAATAAAAAGTCAGGTAGAATTGCAACAACCTGAAAACTGACGCCGAAATTATGAAATTCTGTTTAAATAAATAAATAAACAACAGTCCATTAAGAACTAGGGCCTAGCGACTTTAACTCTCAACCATTTCTGTGTGCGATGGATGGAGGGGACCTACACTTTAAAGCCAAATCCGAACGGCTAATTTTAGAAAACACTTTTCATGACAAGAATTACTCTTGGAGGATTTTTCAATTCCTCGCAAGATGCAGGTGCCATGAAAAAAAATTTAGTTGGCACAGTCAGGGATTGAACCCAAGGCAAATGGCCTTTTTCATTAGGGCCAATGTCTCATGAAACGTTGTTCAATTATATATTTTTCTGATGTATTCAACACCCTGTTTCAATTCCTAAACCGCTAAGGCAAGAGCTAATCTAGATCTTGTGGTGCAATATTTATTTTGTGTGGAATTTCATTTCTAATTAGACATCAGACGGACTTCGCACTTCCTCTATTATTGAATAAAAAAAATATTTCGATTCGGTTGCGGTCAGCTAGCTAGAAGCAGTGGGTGCCTTATAGTGTCTATATATATGATATGCTATGCTATAAGGTCTAATTTTGCGTATATCATCACTTTATACTTGGACTTGGCTCGGGAATTCTCATCATTTAGTCTCCCATTTCCATTTGGTTTTTATTATTATAACGTTCAGATGAAATAAATGCAAATTAATTGCAAACTGCAATGACTTTTGATTTCATTTTAACATCTGATGTAATTAGTTGAAATAATTGCGTCTAGCCTTTACAGCTGCTGCTGCTGTTGCTGTTTTAAATAAATTCTGAATGAATAGAAATAATTGTTGTTTGTTGCTTCGCATGTCTACATTGTACAATGTGTAGATACATAACTAATAAGTAGTGAACTATTTATTGTTTTTTTCTAGATCTCTAGAGTCTAGAGTATGTGAGGGGAAAGAGCGCAAATAAGATTGCTTCCGCTTTAAAAATACTCTAAACAGAAGGTAAATATCTGCATGTAATAAAATAAAAAGAGATTACAAAAATTGATATAATAAATTATTTCATTAAGTTTTTTTTTAGTTTCTATTTTAATTTAAAATTATTACTCTAACGCTGAGATATTCTTGGGCAGCGCTGTTGTTATAATATAGAAGAAACATGCATCATGTAATTGACCTAAAGTGTCAAACTAGTTGTGGTTGATTTGAATATGTTGAAAAGAAAAAAAAAAGTTATCAGCCTCTGTCTAGACATCTGGGTGATGAGCGGTTAAGGATTTTTTTTTCTTTTAAATGTTGACTAAAACGTAGTTAAATATATTAAAATAGTAATAATAATGAAATTTAACTGCTGCAATTCAAACATGAAAAAAAAGTAAGCCAAGACAGCAAGTTTTTTAAACCTAACGGTACATTATAACAACGCATATTAAGTTAGTTTATGAGTGGAATAACTTTAATAGCTATTACTTCTCCTGACGATAAATTCACCTCAAGGGACTAAAGAATAATGTCGAGTCTGATATTAAACTTAGAACTGCCTGATACAGTTCTTCTAACCTGTCGGTGCAGGGAATTAACTTCACGGGAACTACCTTCACATGAGAATTAACTTCACCACTAGTGGGAATTAATTTAACCTTTTTTTGGTGAAGTTATTTCCCACTGAAGGTGGGAGATAATTTCACTTTTTTGTGGGAATGAATTTCACTTTCATGTGAAGTTAACATACATAAGTCAAACAAAACAATAAGTCAAAAATTCATTACCTAATATAGAAAATATAGTACAAGCTTTTCTTTTAACAATATACAGTCGTCGAATTTTGCACAATTTGTCTGCAAATTGGACACAAAATCGATTTAAAATAAGGAAAAATTGTATGAAGAAAGTAATAAAAGGATATACAGATATAAACTAAAAGGAAATCCATGTTGTGATCCCAAGCAGGGGGGTTGCAGGGGTTCAGCATGCCCCCCTTACATACATAGCTGTTAGTACGCCGCGCCGCCGTGCTATCAATTTAAAAAAACTTTTTAGCAAAAGTAGCTATTCTAGACTATAAATCAACCATTTTTGCGTGTTTTGTATGTAAAAAAGTGAATTTTAAAAATTCGGCGTTGTTTCCAATAATTTTGTTGGCCTTATTTCTTTTTATAAATCGAAATAAAGCCAAATTGGTTTTATTTCGTTTTGAACAACGAAATAAGGCCAAATTTGAAATTTGGTGTTATTTCATTTGGTACTATTTCACGTCACCAATTCAACGCTTGATATTTTTTCAGATATTTCAATCGTAGGTGGGAAGTTCACACAATTTTCTGATGAAATTATCTCCCGCCTTCAGTGGGCGATAACTTCACAAAAAAAAAAGTGAAACTAATTCCCACTAGTGGTGAAGTTAGCTCCCATGTGAAGGTAGTTCCCGTGAAGTTAATTCCCTGCACCAATCTGTCAAGCTAACAATACAATTATTTAACTTTTGAAAAATAGAAATAAAGAAGTATAACTAAAATACCATAGAGGTCTACGAACCCTTAAAAATGTCAAAAATACAATATGGGAATCATATTTGAAAACTATTTAGTTTTTACTAAATTTTAAAGTCTCGAATACAATCACAAAATGCAAATAACCTTATAACGGATTCTAGACGTTTCTATCAATTATTTAGTATTAAATTTAAATCCGATGGCTTCAACATTCAAGTTATTCGATTTAATCTTCCAAAACCTGACCGTAGTCTTATTTTGATTATTTATAAGGTACCTTATGCACCAGTACCTACCTTACCAAAATCGAAATGACTGATGATATTATCGACAGCAAAATTATGTCTCTATGTCATCATCCATTATTTTTCGTATTTATATAAAAGTAGTACAAATTGATGTTATCAACTACAGGATCATGAGCAACCTTTTTTCAATTTTCAAGCTTTTCATTGGAGATATCCCTGTTCTTCACTACCAACATGACTTCTTAAAATGCAGACCTACTGCAACCAATCTTACGGAATTTCTGTATAAAAGTCAAATGGACGTTATCATCACAAACTTTATAAATTTGTTTTCAGGTTCTCAATCTCCGATTTTTTTGCAAACTCATTAGTTCCTGCAGGGAGCCACCTTGATTCTTTTATATTGATAATTCCACTGTCTCCATTTACGCTGATAACCTGAAAATAATAATAGTTGTTTCTGCTCCATCGGATTTTATTTTACTGCAAAATGGTCTTGACTCATTTCAGTCTTGGTCAGTAGGTAAATATTAATACACTATCTTTTGTTAGGCATCTCCTTAAATACGTAATTCAAGTCTTGTCTTTCAATCAGAACTTTCACTATCAAAGAATTGAATCTATACGACGCAGATTTCTTCGATTTGCACTGCACGGTCTTTCTTAGGGTTATAATCTATTGTTTAACTATAACAAAAATAAACTTTTTTTAAAAATCTAAAAAATGCCCTGTTTTTTAACCTTTAATCGGACTTAAATTCAAATTCTATATTGCATTTGAAGAACCTCTCTAAGTAAACCGGTTCAATTAAAAAGCCACCTTTATAATGGAACCACTTCCTAATTGGACCACTTTTGTTCGGCCCCTGAGGTGGGCTCAATTAGACAAGTTTTACTGTATGTGAAATTCGGAAACTAATTATCCGTTTAAGTTTAGTTAAAGTTACGTAGTTGAGGAGAGATTTGTTTACTATTATTTAAGTAACAATGCAAACTTACTTACTTAAAGTGGCGTTACAGTACGGGGCGGACCTGGGCCTCAACCAACATACGTCTCCAGCCAGCTTGGTCCCTAGCTAGCTGTCTCCAGTTTCGCACGCCAAATTGGTTGAGGTCTTCACCCACCTGTGTGCGCCTAACTGAATCGCGGTCTTCCTCTACTGCGCCGTCCCTCGGGATTGGATTTGAAGACCTTCCGAGCTGGAACGTTGATGTCCATCCGCTCTACATGACCCAGCCATCTTGGACTTTAATTCTGTTAACCAGGTCGGTTATGCTGTACCGCCCGTACATCTTCTTCTCCATTCTACATCTGTAGTACCTTCTCCTTCATTCTCCATCTATGCAGAAGAGACCAAAAATTACTCGAAGAATTTTTCTCTCGAAGCATCCTAAGACGCTCTCATATTTCTTTTACAGGGTCCAGGCTAATGTCAACAATGCAAACGGGATACAAAAATGTGGAATTGTTTTTGTTCAACGACTAATTTTTAACAAGAAAGGCAAAATTAGTTGCATAGTTACATTTTTGAATATACATACTTTTCTTTTGCCTAGGCTCACCGTGACAATTTCAAGACTCCTTTTTTTGTTTAAAAAACCTAATTCAATTTTGTTTGGTTTCATTGTTGTCTTTTCACAAAAAAATTAAAACTTTTTTGATTTTTGTAAAGTTACAAATATTAAAAACAACTAGGAAAAACATAAATACAAAAATAAATTACAATAAAAAAAAAAACGAAACTTGATACTGACTTTCTGTCAATATTTCGTCCGGGAAACAGATGTCAGTGGCAAAATAAAGCTACCTTAATTTTTGCTTGAATAAATCAGCTTATTGTTTTCAAGTGAGTTCTTGCCTTTAGTAAACAATCCGTAGGGTGTTTTTTTAATTTTCGATTTTAATTAACTGATCGCAAAGAGACATGGATAAGGTGTCTTTAACTTAGCAGAAAAGCCTCGAATATATAATGAAACCCTAGTAGGACCTGTTCTTCCACAAAAGCATATTTGGAGAAGTGTTTTTTTTGGATTTAAGAAGCTTAGATTTGTTTGTATACATAATAATTAAAAGATTGCACTCTACTTTAAATACACGCTCTTGATATCCCGAATCTTTGACCAAATTTTCACAGTCTTCCCTTAAGAAATGTGCGGCTTTAGTACTGGACCACTGCACTTAGTTCAACAAATTGTCCTATTGTCACTTTTTATCTTACTTGGCCATAACAACGGATTGCTATCTCCAGCACCAAGTTTAGTTTGGTTTGTTTTTCTCTGTTCAATTCTAAACGTTTACCTTTAACCATGATTCATTTTTGAAAAAGAGAAAATATGTCTAAGTTAATTAGAGCTATAAGTGTAAAACTTCCTAAATAGGTACTAATTATTAACCCTAACCTTTGCGATTACTTTCAAAACAAAAAACCTTCCAACTAAATCAAAACAAAACCCGATAGACCCTTATCAATTCTCAAGAAATCACCACTTTAATTCAATTCGATCCAAAAAAATAAACAAAAAATCATTCCTCAATCTTAAAACAATAGCAATTTGTGATTTAAGTTGCTCTCGTTTCGAATATCAGTTTTTCCATTGAATTCAGTTCTTGGTGTTGTTTTTTTTGTTGTAAGTGCCTGGCCTGCATTTTCAGTGGAATTTCTTAAGGACCAAACGAAAAGGGTCCCCAAAGACACTTCGAATCCGATCAAACTTAAAGATTCTTTCTCTCTCTGGTCTGACTTAAAAATATATACGAGTTATAATGTTTTGATTTGTTTCTTTTTTGTTGCTGTATTTCTGTATCTTTTTGTTTGCCCTCAACTCATACGCATCGTAAATCTTTAATATCGGATCGCACGCGTTTCGCATACAAATTAAGTAAACCAAAATTTATTGGCATTTCATTTGCCGGTCGTTTGGCAGGCCAAGTCCATGTCCAAGTCGAAGTCAAGAAGACGAAGCATGATGGCTATAGGTAGATATGGGTTAGGTATAGGTACAATCAGATTTTTTGGGTACCACCACATCACCGTAAAAGTTCACAAAATTTCAAAATGTAGGCAGGTCCAGATCCAACTTCAGGTATACATATAACTTAGTTTGTTTGTTCCTTTCTGACAGGCTTGGTTTTTTCTTTATTTTTGTGTTTGTTTGATTTTGGTAAAATGTCACTATCTATAACTTGGCAAACAGAATTCAAGATTTTCGAAACCTTTACAATGTTTGCAGTTCCAGGCAAAAACCGAAACAAAATACAAAAAGTTAAACATCTCTTATCGCACCTGGGGATTTGAGAGGAATTCCGTTTGTCCGCCATATGGCTTGACTTTGGTTGCGCAACTTTGTGTTTTTGATTACAAAGCGTTGTTTGGTTTGTGTGTTTGATTTGATTGCGCTTGTCAATGGAAATTTGCATATAAGGAAAAGAGGCCCAAATGTCCAAACAAGTAAACAAACGTCAGAGGGCAGAAAACAAATAACAACATAAACTGAAGGAAAGACAGTCGAGTTGCCGCCGCGCCCGGCCGCCGGGCTCTCGCGGAAGCATTTGCTACAAATCTGTCTCTGATAAGATACTTCCTTCCAGCTTGAGTTTATTTTGCTTATTTTTGGTGTATTGGTTCAACCAACTTCTTTGCGCAATGGTTCATTGCATGAAGTGGATTTTACTTAACATCATGGTTACCAACTGAGTTTCAAAAAAGAGAAATAAGTAAAATATTTAATAAATTTGTAATTGATAACGATATTTTAGAACAACATAGCTTCAAGAAAGTCATACTAATGAAAAGGAAACCCATTCAGATTGGTTAACAATTACAAAAAAATTATAAGAATGCATGGAATATCCCTCGTATATAAAAGATACAAGGTTGATATTAGGGATAGGACACTTCGTTGCGGTACACCTTCTTAAATTCCCATTAGTTTTGAGTAATTTTGTTTGGTTTGTAACATATGAGTTCAGTATCATTCCTTAGAACTGACTGAGAAGGTTCCTGTAAAGTTTGTACTCAAGTACCAAGTGCCAAACCTTGTCAAAGGCTTGAGAAATATCTAAGAATATAGCCACAACCACATCCGTATATCGATCAATTTAATCTATCGTGAAGTGTTTATTTCTAAATCCAAACTGATGGTTTGGATTAAGTCTTCTTTCTTCTATTATTTCGCTGAGCCTTTTCAATCGCAGTTTTTCGGAAACTTTTTCCATGATTCGTATATGAACGATATTGGCTTGTAGGTGACACTTCTGTTGGTGGCTTACCTTGTTAAGGGTTAACAATAATTAACATATTTTGATTGAAGGAATGCTTTTATTATAAAACATGAGTTTGTTAAAAGCTATTAAGGGCGTTGATGATTTTTATTATTAGACAACTTATGTTAAAACATATGCTTCTTACTTCTTTAAGAGTATAATTATTACCAAAGTGGTAATAATATTATTCACAGATACAATGTCTATGACGTGTTTTTGTTTAGATGACTTTTTTTGTGTAAAAATGAAAGGTCTTATAGGTCCTTCATCCGTTCGTGTTGGCAAGTTTGAACATCTGCATGACAGTAGTTGCTACTCAACGACTTAAGACTCAACTGATAAAGTCAAGATTTTTTTTTTTAAGTAGTGTGAAATTCGTTTATTTATGATTTTATTTTGCACGATTATTTTGATGTTGATTTTCACTTTCTAAAATGATGATTTAAAGTCTTCTTCCTAATCAGCATAACGACGACATTTGAAGTCATGATTGAGTCTCGTTTAATGGAATTTAGAACCACGGTGGTCTAATTGACTTTTACAACTTTTTTTGGGGAGGGTAAGAACGTGTGATATCAAGTCAAATTTTGAAATTGATAAAGAATATAGCGTCCCCTCAGAAGCAAACTGTCGTAACTCAAAATTCTTAGTTTTCCAGAAAAGCGATTTGAATAATTTTGAATCTTAAAAAATGATTTTTTATCTGGATTTTATCTAAGGAGCTTAAAGTGGTAGAACAAAAAAAATTTAATTTTTTGTCCTCTATCAAATGGTATAATTAAATTTTTAAAAATCTTTTAAAAAAACAAAAAATTGCAAGACTTATGACGTTTGGATTAAAAATAATTACGGTTTTGGTGTGAGAAATGACGTATAACGAAAAGTGTCACTTTTCCTAAAACTTAATTTTCATACTTCAATAATATTTTTTTAAGATAAGTGTCACAAATAACAAATTGTCACTTTTCCTAAAAATTAATTATATCATACCTCAATAATATTCTTTAAGATAAGTGCCACAAATAAAAAAGTGTCGAAAATAAAACTGAGCTCTTCGTTTCATTCATTCATTCTTCGGCTGACATAGTGACATGAAACTGAAAATGTCATTTTACTGATGAATAGTTCAGGGACGTTATTAAAAATGCACAACGACACTTTCGCCCTCACGCCTTCAGTTTAAGAAGTATTATTATGACAGTTTGACCAAAAGATAGCATTTTTTTTACTGATGTTTTCTGTATACTTAACTCAAAATCGCAAATTTTTGAATTATGACAGTTTGCTTCTGAGGGGACGATAGGTACTTAGTTCAGACATTAAACAAGGCTGAATGGATTAATATGAGACAAAAATTTTACTTTATGAAAAGAGACTGTTTGATACCTTTTCTAAAATCTCTTTATGATTTCAATTAAATAGAAATAAAATGTTTGTTAGTTCATTTGTAAATATTGGTTTAATTTATAAAAGCTCACTATTTTTACCTGTCACTTCTAAAGCTGTCATATTTCGAAATTTGACAAGTAAAAAGTACAGCATAACTAAAATTGAAATTTTTAAAAGGAATTACAAAAATGAATTACTCAGTATATTGGTATTTAACACCTTAAGACTTTATTTTGTATGCCAAAGCTCAACAATCGTTTCGAAATGGAATCTGTGAAATAATCGATTAGATACATCTACATACATCTTGGAATTGGTCATGGTGTTCCAACTGAAAACGTGGATGTAACATTTTACAATTGGCTAACACTCTTTTTCATTGTTACTGCTACTGGCCTACCTCCCTTTTAACAATAAACATCCTTTGAACTTTTTGATGGATTGACGAAATAGCAAATGGACTAATGTATACACATATTTTTTAATTTTTGATAACAGTTTTATTTTCTATATTTTAAGATAGAAAATGCTGAAGTCAAAATTCGTTTTTCATGAAATAAGACTTTCGGTATAATCATTTAAAAAAATTGAGATAAAATGAAAGACGATTAGTCTTGTCTTTTTTTGAGACATATGTAGAATAAAACAAAATAATTGCTGGAATATTTCTTTGCCGATAGTGTTTGGTAAAGAGGTCTTGATTTGACTTAACCATTTTTTTTTTCGAATGGATTTTGTTCTCTAACTACTCAAGTTTAGCAAAACTACTAACTATCGTATTAATTTAGTCTTTAGAAAATAAATCAGAAAAATTGCATGTTTGGTTTTATATTAACGCCTTAAGTTCATGTTAGTCTTTTTGACCATTTTCTGGCTTAAGTCCTATTTGCCTTACGTCGAAAATCTCCTCCTCGACTTCGCTTTTTGAGCAAAATCTAATTTTGAAATACTTTTTCAAGTATTCGTGGTGTTATATTGCAGTCTCAGTGCGTCAAATGCTGACTGATAAATAATACATTTTTTCGGGTTTATCAGCAAAGATCATAAATTAACGTATGGCCAAAAATTATTATATTAGTGTCAAATCATACGAACATTTGAAATTCTCAGGTACAATTCTGGAAATTATGAAGTTTCGAGCTGCTCACACTGTTTGACATGTTACGTTCATCTTGTTGGAAGTATTTCTGCTTCAAATGATGGTTTCAATAATATGAGAAGTACCATTCACAATAAAATCGGCACTGTTTTCAAAATGAAATAAACGTAGAAACACGATAATTTTTCGTTTGAGAATGTAATAGAGTTCCAGGAGTTTCATGAGGATTACTTACAGGGTGAGCCAGAAGACTTTTCGCTGAATATGATAAAGTACTCTTTCCTTAAGTTTAGCAAACAGACTGTCAATTTTTAAAAATAAAGGTTTGCGACTTGTAAAAATTGTTCTGGAATAGTTGATTTCAGTGCAGTACAACCTTTTACTAGTACTAAAAAAAGGGAAAGTTCTACTTTGGTTGAAGTTTTCGGATATAAATTGTAATAATTAGGTATTTAAGTACTCGAGTATAACTTTGAAAACTCTATCAGTACTTTGGAATACTTTCAAACCGAGTTTTTGTTTCAACGTCAATTTATAGAGTAAATTAATTCTTTATTTCCAGAATTTTTAGTAGAAATGTCTGGGCAGGAAAATGAAATTCCCTTTGAGTACTTAATTAACACTTGAAGTTTTTCTTGATTATTTAAAGTATTCAAGTTCTTATTCGTTGCACCAAAGTACATAGAGTTGTGAACAATTCTGGTAATTAGCATATTGTCATGAAAGGTCTTATATAGTAGTAGCATCAGTAGTAATGAAGTATTGTCACCAGCCCTGGTACGTACTATAACTTTTAATTGCAATTTTAAAGCAGAAAATTAATAAGAATAAAATATAATAATGGTGACAAAAAGTTTTAAAACAAAACATTTGTAAAAAAAGAAAATTAGGTACAAAAATGGCCTTGTCTCGAATAAATTCAAGCAAAGTTAAACTTTGTTAGAAATTTCTTAAATATAATTAGGTTTCTGTGTGGAGATATTATTATTATATATATATATAATTATTATTATTATTTATTTTAAAAAATCAAGTTTAAGAGTGGCACTAAAAAGGGAATGTGAGCATGTTGAAGAGTTTCTTTCCCCACATAATTAGTTTTTTCCTGATTTTCAAAAGAAAATTAATTTTTAAGATGACGAGTAACGTAATTTTA
Organism: Eupeodes luniger; assembly: GCA_951509635.1. Classification (NCBI taxonomy): domain Eukaryota; kingdom Metazoa; phylum Arthropoda; class Insecta; order Diptera; family Syrphidae; genus Eupeodes; species Eupeodes luniger. Next base: position 41,029,056 of record OX608075.1, read on the forward strand.
GATTTCTTAGTAATTATTGTCGTAAATATTTTTCTTATGGAGTTTCATAGCTTTAAAACTTGTTGATTGTGGTTAAAACGAAAACGATCTAAGTTGTGACGGAAAAACACATATTAAAGAACTTAAGACTTTCTTGCGTAAAACAGAAAAATTAAAAGATATTTAAGTAAGGTACACTTTTAATTATTATTATGCTATGTTTGTTAAATTTGTTATTGCTGGAAAGCAATAAGAGAACATTTAAAATTAAAATGATTTTACTCATGTTCTATCTACTTATTTAACAGTTTTAAGGCCTTGAGGGTGGTGAAGAGTACCCGTGACAGTGACGTGTGATAGGGATAAGATTGGTAATTTGGAAATTTTTTTGAAATAAAATATATAAATCCTTAAAAACATAATAAAATATACTTAAATGAACAACACGTGCTTTTGCTTCTTCCAATATGTTATCAAAAAATAATACGATGACTATATGGACTTGGACAGCATGGTCACTTTACTTTCTTTGTTTTAAATAATTTTTTTTTGTTCTTATTTCAGTCTTATGAAATATTAATTTGCATTTTCGTCAGCCAATTAAAAAAATAATATTATCGCTTGAAAGGCGTGACGATGGTAAATGTTGGAATTATTGAACCTTGTTTACTGTTTTTTCTCTTTTTATTTTTTTTCTTTTAATTTGTTTAAATTAAATTATTTTTTGTCCACTTTTAAATTAAGAACACATTTTCAGAAATTTGAACTCATTTAGAATTTGGATTTTTCGTAAAAATAACTGTTAATATAACCTGATGGTTGTTATTTTTGAGAAATCTTTTTTTTTTTGTTTTTTTTTAATTAAATTTTACTGAGGCATGTTTTTTAGATTTCTTACAATATAAAACCCTTCATTTCCATTAAATAATTGTTCAAAGTGGGGCTCCAATAATAGTTCGAAGTTGCACCCTATAATCAATTAAAATTTATAAAACTCGAAAAGGATTTATATTTACAAGAGATAACTTTCAAATTTCAGTCACCAAAGATATTATGACGCCTTTAGAGACTGTTTTACCTCACAATACACTGTTTGACGTCTTTGAAAACTGATTACAGTCTCTTAGAGATGTTTAATCAGCAAGTTTAGAAGAATTAAGAAGAAATAAATTAAATTTATCATATTTTTTAGTCATTAAACAACATTCAGTCGAAAGAGAAAGTATAGCGAATTCCATCAGCTGCTTTACCATTAAACTGTTAAAACTGTTGCAATCAGCACCGAATGTGAAATTCCTTTTTCCACACTTAATGAAGTAAGACGCATATGTCAACAAAAGTTATCTAATAAAAATCAGCAAAGTAATATCTCATAATTGTTCAGGTTTTTAAAGAAATACCATTAATAGCCCTCAAAAATACTCCAATTTATCATTGGAAAATTGCAGAAGTCATTCTTATACCTAAACAAGATAAACCAACAATAGAAGTAATATATTACAGACCAAAATCACTTATACCAATCATGGCAAAGGGCTCAGAATGGAGAAGAAGGAAGACTCATAGACGTAATACATCGAATTACGAATTTAGTGAAAAAGGCACTTGAAAAAAAAAAAACAATTATGATCGGCTACGTTCTATATTCTAAGATATTGCTCAAGCTTTTGACAAAGTTTGGCAGTTGGGACTTGACTACAAACTGCATAGGAAACTTTCCACGGAGTACTACGAAATACTGAACTCACATGTTACTTACATGTTACTCTTAAAAGTGCGATACGAACAAAATTACTCGGAACTAAAGACAAAAAAAAAATGGTGTACCTCAAGGAAGTGTTCTAGGACCAACCTTGTCCTACCTACCAATCTACAAGCGACATTCGAGTGGATTTTAAAGTTATCATGGCCACCTTTATTTATGGTACTGCAATATTGGATTCAGATAGATCCGTCACAAAGGCTACACAAAAATTGTAATATGCAGTCGCCAAAATTAACGTTTGGACGCAAAAATGGCGTATCAAACTCAATGAAACAAAATCGAGGCAAATATATTTTATAAACAAAAACGTTAATTACTTTACAGTTTCTAGAAATACAAGTACAGAAGTACCTTCAATATCACCAAATACCTTAGAACGACTTAAGAGACTGAACTTAAAAGTAGAGAAAGCATCAAGAAGAAAAGAGACGAGCTAAGCTTTAAGTACGGAAGAATGTACTGGTTAATAGGAAAGAACTATGACCTATCTATCCACAACAAAGTAATCTACACTAATATTATAAAGATTTGTATTTTTGTATGTAACGAATAAACTCAAATAGTACTGGACCGATTTTAATAATTCTTTTTTCATTAGAAAGCTACATTATCACTGAATAACATAGGCTATATTTAGTACTAGATTACTATATAAATCTTTAGAAATTCCTATTAAAACCAACCGAAGGTGTAAAAAAATTAGCCATAAAATGTCTTTCACCGCATACACTGCGAAGATTATTAATGATAGGACAAACAAATGTTTTCTAATTTAGCGATTCATGGTCGTTATAATTAGCATGCTTATAACTTAAATATCTGTACCTATTTATGTCTACCCGTGCGAAGCCGGGACGGGCCGCTAGTGTTATATAAGCACGAACTGAAACCCGTTTGGACATATGGCATTAAACTTTGGATCTGTACAAATGCTGAATCCCTCCAAAAATTCTAAAACAAAGTCTCTGTTGCATAACATAATTAGCGATTGCAAAGTCATACCAACCCCGAAATGGAGATCGTCTTAGATGTACGAGAAAATACTGGAAAATCAAGAAGCACCAAGCCTCATGAGCAAAATAAATAAATTAGGTGGCACAACAGTCCGTTGAGAACTAGGGCCTTGTGACTTTCAGCTGTCAACCATTTCTGTGTGCGAGTACTGTTGTCAGGGATGGAGGCGACCTACAGTTTTAAGCCGAATCCGAACGGCTAATTTGAGAAAGCACTTTTCATGACAAGAATTACTCTTGGAGAATTTGTCAATTCCTCGAAAGAGGCAGTATCCGTGAAAAAAACTTTAAATGGCATAGGCAGGGATCGAACCCAAGACCTCTGGCATGACAGTCCATCGTACAAACCATCATTCCACGGGTACTAAGCTTCATGAGCTGATATTGAAAAAGCTTTGAGGCTGTATTATAACTAAAGTGATTAATAAATTAATAAATAAAAATCATTCGTCGATCTTTCATAGTTGTATCCTGATTAACCAGTGGTTTTAGTGCGGTAAGAGACTCATACTACTTGGTACCGAATCCTACCGAGTGTCTTTTGAAGACACGCATAAAAGACAACACTCTGTTGACCAGATGTCCTTATTTCAAACTACTATTTCCGTCATGAATGTCTCCATTCATCATCTTTTTTATTAAATTTTATTGTTAGACTTATTCAATAACAAAACTAACTCACACATTTTTATTTGAAAAACATTTATTTATTTTTGTTATTTTCATATTTTAAGAAAATATTTTAAAATCAAAAAATAGAAAAAAAAATATTATTATAATATTAATTAAGTTTTGTCTAGTCCCCATCAAATTTTAACGATTTATTTAGTTTTCTGTCAAGCTTAAATTATCTTAAAAATAATATCTTTAACACATTCTCTCAACAACAAATTGAAAATTAAATCAAAACAAAATAGCAATAAAAAGTTCACCTGTCGTAACGTTTGATGGGGGGTAAAAATCACCTTCACATATCTGTCGACAGCAGTGTCTATCTATACACCTACGCCCGGCCCTCTCAAATAAAATATACATATGTTGGATATTGGTATCTATTTATATCTATGGAAGTTGCTAATTAAATGATCGTCTATCATGTTGTGAATTTGTTAAATAGTATAGAATACAGCAAGCCTATAATAATCATATATTGCCATCTGAATTATCATTGAGTTTTTATTTTTACATGGCTGCCGAATGGAAAACTTTATCATTTATTTTAATATTTTTATAAAAATATTTTAATATACTTGAATATGCCACCGGGTGTTGTACCTAATTATTAAAACAAAATTTAATAAATTGTATAGAGAAATAAATTTTTCCCACATACCTGACCGACATCAAACAAACGAAATATGAAAATTGAAAAACTAAACAAAAATAATATAGAATAAAATCAGTATTTAAAAACTGCAGGTTTTTAAAACAGATAAATGATACCTTATTAACTTACCGCCTGTATAAAAGATCTCTAGAAAGTATGATAAAAATGTAAGTACTCTCCGTTCCACTTCTGTAACCGTCTCAATTTGAAGGTCATAATGTAGATAACGATTTACCAAGGGGAATTTATTATATCACGGAGGACTTTGTTTTGGAACTTTCGGATGTGTTCAGCATTTTTACTTGTGACATAAATCATTAATTAAACGTTAAATTACTATGGTAGTCAGTAGAAGTCGGAAAAAGTGGGTCCCCGATTCCGTTCGTCTGCCTGTCTGTCTGTCCTTGTCCCTACAGCCCAAACCATTCTTTCGATTGAGTTCAAGCTTGGAATATAAGGTTTTAGAACGTGTAGAGTCTTATTTAATTTTCTCTAAAATTTTTGTTCTTAAATTGGCTTCTTTCAACACAAAAATAAAAAAAGGGTAACCCCCATAGAACCATAATTTTGTTTTTAAGAACTAATGAAAAAAACTCTTTAATGATTTTTCAAAAAAAATTAGTGAATCAAGGTTTTATTCATTAATTAATTGGCAATTAAAGTTTTGAAGACAAAATTGTTTAACAGGTACATTTTTAAATTTCGTAAAAAGAAAAAGAATGTTAAGATACAGGAGGAAGTTTGTGAGACCCAGCTTTGCCTCCAAAGTCATTCTAAGATGTTTCACAGTAATGTTTTACTTCTGATGTACCTGTATTTGTACTAGAAAACTAGTGAGGTTTTTGTTAGTAAATTGTTTATGCCACGATTTTGTTTCATTAAGTTTGTAAGGCCATTTTTGGGTCCAAACATTTACCTCATCAAATGATTTTTTCAATTTTTGTGTAACTTTTGTGACGGATCAATCTGTCACCAATATTCCAGTATCATCAGCAATGGCACCGGTAACGTTGATGTCTACTGAATAATCCATCTTTATATATAAAACTGAAATCAAGCAAAAGAGGAACTCTTTGTTACGGTTTGGCTTCGAAACTTCTTATCCAATTGTCATGAAATTTTTTTTAAATGAAGGAACATATCACGGAGCAGGTTTTAGGCATAAATAAAGTCCGATAATGTTAGCCAATAATTTGTTATCTATACATATAAAGTCCAAATATCACTGACTCACTGATCTCACGTTTCGATATTAAATATGAATACCAAGTGCAATTTGTATCGTAATTTCATATAGCCTAAAGAACCACCAGGTCTCTGCTCTTCAGGAAGAAAAGTTTTATTGGCTGAAATTGCTGATCCACCGGAAAGATTAAAATGTCTTTTGAATCATTCTCATCGAGATTCTAAACATTTTCTTGATATGATTCGTGTTTACAATTCTGCTGGTGGGCCTGAAGCTCTGGATCGTACACTTAGAGATTTTAGTGCTGATGAACGTCCGATGGGAGGTGTTGTGATACTGTTCGCTGGTGATTTTCGGAATACATCAGGACTTCCTCCGCATAAACCGCATAAACTGGACTTGAAAATTGGGGCTCCAATAATACTTATGAGGAATTTAAATGCACCGAAATTATGCAATGGTACTAGATTACGGACAGTAACTTTGCAGAGGAACGTGATTGAAGCTAAAATTCTTTCCGGCTCAGTCAAGTCGTTTTCATTCCCAGGATACCGATGATTACTAACGATAACGAATACCTGTGCGAATTTAAACGAATACAATTTCCTATAAAGCTTTGTTTTGCTATGTCTAGTCTATTAGTAAGGCACAGGGACAGACACTGAAGGTTGCAGGCCTTGACATCACAAATCCCTGTTTTACCCACGGACAATTTTATATTGCTTGCTTCCGTGTCAGCTCGGCAACAAATCTTTATGTGTATGCGCCTCACCAAAGAACAAAAAATATTGTTTACAAAGAAGTATTATAACTTTAATAGAAATATGTATACAGAGATAATATGTATATAAATTAATAAATAAAAAAGGTACAATATAAGAAAATAGTAGTTTTTTCATCCTCATTTTTTTTTATATGAAATAGTTGAATACCTCCCGGTTGAAGCCGGGTAAACCAGCTAGTTATACATATATAAAATATAAAATGTTGGTCCTATGACAGTTCCCTAAGGTACACTTTCATCAATTTGCTTTAGTACCAACTAATTTTGGTAGTTCGTAACATATAGTACCACCTGTGAAGGCCTATGCCAATTATACTCAAGTCCCAAATGTCAAACTTTATCAAAGGATTGAGCAACAACTAAGAATATAGAACATAGCCAAGCATTAGTGTTTTTATGAGTGTGTTTCCACCACATTCGTAATTTGATGAACTTGGTTTATCGTGGATTGTTTATTTTTAAATCCAAAAAGATGGTTTTTTTTTTCTATTTTGGTCTGTAAGATGTTACCCCTTGGTGACTTACCTTGTTTAAGTATAACAATGATTTCTGCAATTTTCCAATGATTTGGTACATATCTTAATTTGAGGTATGTGTTTATTACAAATTGGTGTTTTTTTCAAAAACTCAATAGCTTTGCTTCTCTTATAAAACGTGAGGAGTGATAATATCCTACCCTATTGATTTCTTACTAGATAACTTATGTTGACACATACTTCTCATGACAAATGGAATTTCACATTCCTCGTTCCTATACAAAAAAGACTCTAAGGTATCTGTAGCTGTTTGCTAAAATGTGGAAACAACATTCGCTACATGTTCAGCAAAAAGATCAGCTTTTTGTTCCGGCTTTCCAATCGATTTGTCATGTTGAGATTTTATTGGCGGGTTTGGTGTCTGGGGTCTTTTCAGACGCTTTTCTTATTTCCATAATGAGTTCTAGTTAGAAGCATCTTTTCAAAGATCTACTTAGTGAATCATTTTTAAACTCACTGATTCTTTTTTAAGCTCTAATTTAAGACGGTTAAAGATTGTCTTATCATTTGGAAAACTCGTAGATTGCAATTTCTCTCTTGCGCAGCCTATTGCATACCATCAGCAATAAATTCTTCTACTTCATGATCAATTTCTTCAATATTTTGTATAGGAGTTCTAAGGTTTATTTAATTTTGAAGTTTATCTCTGAATTTGTTCCAGTTTGATCTCTTATTCACGAGCTTATGATTATTGGTATTTTGTAAGAATCTAATGGATAATATGTTGGCGAACCGAAGAATACAATTCGCGGCCTGCTTGTTATAGCCATTTACCCTTTGTGGTTATCAGCTTTGATACCCATTAGATGTATTCAGCATTGAAGCCGCTACCAATAATTAAGTTATGATCTAACAAATTTAGGACTTCTTTATAGTCTTCTTTAGTTGAAGACAGCCTCGGGCTCAATATTTAGGTTCTATTTAAAATATCTTCCTTTTTATACCAATTAATTTTGTTTGATACTTGCATGTTTCCATTAGCAATCTTTGGTTTAAAAGAAATAAATTAGGTGGTGCAACAGTCCACAAAGAACTAGGATCAAGTGACTTACAACTCTCAACCATTACATTTCTATTTTAAATTTGAGTGCCTAGTCATTCAAACCAAAAACTTTCATAGGAAAACAATTCTCCAAATGACTATTTTAATTTTAATAATGATCTGGGATTTTTTGCTGTTAGCCTTCCAATATAAAATACACACAAAATCAGTCTTTTTGAAAATATGATTGAAAATAAAATTCGAATAAAAGAACACTTTGAAAATTTCTCAAATTTGATTAAAAACAAAAACCTTACAACAGCACCCTATACAATTCTCATTACAAAGTACTCATCTTCCATATGGATCACTGTGGCGTATGAGTATTTTTAGTTTAATCTAATTTTTATTTTTTTCAACATTGGAACTCACCTTTCCTATCCTGACAAATTGCCAGATTCAAATGTAGCTATATCACAAATAAATGTTCAATAAATTGTTTTGATTTATATTTTGTAAATCTATGTAATTAAATTGTTGCAAATTAACACTATTGCTCTAATTAATTTAATATCAACCAAAGAATATAAGGCCTTGGTATATTTTTGAGTAGTTTACTTATACGTTTACCTATGTTATATATGTTGTGTTGATAGATTATTTTGGGTGTGATTCTTTATATAAAGGTGTACATATGTGTGTTTTTGTTAGTAGGTGATGCTCTTGAAATAACGTGCGGCACATGTACCTTGATTAAATGCACAAGCTGATCCAATAAAACTTTATCAAACAGATAAACAAACAAAACAAAAAAATTTGCTAATTTTTATATTATTTATTTGCATATTAAATTATTATGAGTATGTATGTAAAAGATTTATGTTAATTTGTGTGGCTTTGATTACCAACTCAAGTTCGATATGGTTGGTATTTTGTTTGGTTGTATCGAGGAAGATGAATATTATATGATGCTAAGGGTTCAGATGGATTCATCTGATTGTTAATTTTTGTTTGTGTGTCAAAAAGCAAGTTATTAAATCAAAACAAAAGCGTTTCATTCTTTTAATATTTTATGATAAGAAATATTTGGAATACCTCAGGTACGTCAACCTCATTAGCTCAGATTCATGTTTTACAAATGAAAAAAACTAAAATATTTCGCTGCCTCGAACAAAGAGAGACAGGTCAGCTAGTTAATCTTATTTGCTTTCTATAATAATATGCTCATTGTGATAGTAATTAGTATGTACAAAATATACTGATAATATTTGATGCATTTAATACCGAAATAAAATAATCTTTCTAATCGAACAAAAAAAAAAATAATTATTGTCAATTAGACAAAGTTTAATCTTTAAATTCATTCATAAAAAACTATACTACGCATAACTTTTAGTTTATTTTTCAGGGCGAGATTAAACTCAAAACGCAAAACGCAGATCTGTTTGACTTATCTCACATTTTTACAACAAATCTATGAACTTAATTTTTGTTTAATAAATTAATCAGCATTTTATATCAAATCAACACAATTAAACAAAATCCAAAACACGTGAAATTTGAGCCAAAAGTAAAAAGCCAACATTTAAAAGTCCTTGAGTATAACGAAACAACAGGAATTAAATGATTGTGATGTTGTTAATTGTTTTTAATTTTTAATTTCTAATCTTTATTTTAAACTAGAAAAAAAAAGATGAGTAAAAATGGGAGAAAGTCAATATTTGTTCCTGAAATAGAAATTTTTCTCACTTCATTGTCATAAAAATTTGTATTTTCTTCATAAGAATAATGCTTAAAAATACCAGAACTTGATTATCATTTCAAATAGAAACAGATGGGGGGTTTTTATATTCATTTTGAAAACTGCACGTGGATGATCTTCATCGAATATAGACATCCGGGGTCCGACTTCGGCTCTGTGATAGTTGAAATTAAACCAATTAATGATTAGGTTTATTTTATAATTAGTATTTGGTTTGGACATACTTGTGAAGTGAATGGTGCAATAGTTTTTCTATTTGAATGTTTTACAAATTAACCTTTTAACTCCTCTGCAAAAATATCATTTCAATGGAATTTTTGTCTAAAACAGATACGAGTAATATAAGTTCAAGATTTGCAGATAGACATCAGGTCTTGTGAGTTAGCAGTTTTTTTACTACTACTATATCAATTTAAAAATTAGGAAACAGATTGATTGGTCTCGAATGATATTTGTTTTCAAGACTAAGGTCAATAAATTATTTCATGGAATTTTATGATTAGAATCTGCTTAGGGCTTACAGCATTTAGTCACACACAAAATATTTTAATGTTTTTACTGTCTAGACGTTTTTAAGGAGGGTCAAAGTGGAATTTTTGTTTTGTACAAATAAGCACGTGACACATGATTTTAATTTAATATTTAACTAGGACATTCAAGACCCTAAACCAAAAATAATCCAAACAAAAAAATGTATAATCTATTTTCAAAACACTATAAGACTCTTTGAAAATAAATGATTATGAAGGCTTAAAAGAACTAACGCCTCAGGCCCTATTGTTTTTTATTTTAAACTGAGTAGTTTTTAGGACTCGTTTCTATAGGAGTCTCCAGACTAAAGAAATATTTTGGAAACATTTAAAAAAAACATTTCAGATACAGAGAAACATTTTAAAAATGTTTTCTTTGATCTGGACGTTCGCGAAACATTTCTGAAATGTTTATAAAATTTTTTAGAAGATTACAAAAAATGAATATTATGTATGTGGGAAACAAAGAAACATTTCAGAAATGTTTCTCAAATTTTGTTTAAACAAATAGGAAACATTTCGGAAACATTTTTAAACAATGTTTTCTGAAATGTTTCTTTAAGAAATTAGTATCAATTGATTTCATCACAAAGGTACCAAGCAATAGAGTTCTGTAGTTAGAACTCGATATTTTCTGCTGCAGCAAATTCGATAGTCTAGGACTCTAGGGCGTTAATAGTGGAATCAGAGCAATACATTTCTGTTGAAGAAACATTCTATATTAACTTGAATGTTTTTATACTTTGTTTTTTATAATTAAGTTTTCTGAAATTGTTCTGTTTTAGAAATAAGTTTTTAGAATTTTCATTCGATTCAAAGCAGTAAAACAATAAAGAACTTTATAAATTGTTTATAAAGACTACGGACTTATTTCTGAGGACCATAAGGATTTTCAATAGGTTATGAGCCCAGACACCCAAACCATTGGAAAATAAGGAAAATACGGCAAATTTAAAGAAATAATTCAAGATACAGACAATTTAAAGATCAAGTTGAAGAATAATTCAAAGCAAATTTAAAGATCAAGGTAAAGAATAATTCAAGATATGGCTGACTCGAAATTTTCAATCGCAAAACTAAATAATACAAATTATTTTATATGGAAATATAAAATTGAAATGCTACTAATGAGGGAAGGACTATATGGGCAACAATTTCTGAAGAAAGACCGGAGAACGAACAAGATGCCTGGAAGACTAAAGATAACATTGCAAGAGCAACAATATGTTTATCTTTGGAAGATGATCAATTACATCATGTCCGAAGATGTACAACAGCTAAGGAAGTTTGGACAACATTACAAACTTATCACGAAAAATGCACACTAAGCAATAAAGTGAGCATAATGCGTGATATTTGTAATCTTCATCTGGAAGAAAGTGGGAATGTGGAAAGTCACATTGGTACGATGCGGGACCTGTTTACAAAATTGCAAAATGTAGGAGAATCATCGTTCACCGAAAGCTGGAATGTCGCTATGCTTCTGAGCAGTTTACCTCGCAGTTTTGATACATTGATAACTGCATTGGAATGAAGACCGGAAGCGGATCTAACGATTAGTTTTGTGGAATCAAAATTAATTGAAGAATACAGAAGGCGTCATCCAATTGAAGAAAAAGAATCCCAAAATGCCTTATTATCCATTAAGAAGAGAACACATTTCAAGAAAAACAATTTTGAGGTAGAGTGCTATTTCTGTCATTCCAAAGGACATCTGAAACGAGATTGTGTAAGGTATATTGAATGGAAGAAAAAGCAGCCAAAACAAAATGTCAATATAGTCTCAACAGAACAGGTGAGTGAAGATTTTTGTTTAGTTGTTTCTGACAGTATTTCTGGGAAGTGGTTTGTGGATTCCGGAGCTTCATGTCACATTTGTAAAGATAGAGATCTGTTTTGCAAATTTGATCCAAACATCAAAAGCAATGTTATACTAGCTAATGGAACACAAATTCAGTCTGAAGGACAGGGAGAAATTCGTCTCAAGCTTTTAAATGAATTTCGTAAAGAAACTACTGTACTTTTTCAACAAGTACTTTATGTTCCATCAGTTAAAATGAATTTAATATCAGTAAGGAATTTAACGGCTAAAGGATGTGAAGTTAATTTTAAAGATGACACTTGCTATATTTATAAGAATGGACAGTCAGTTGCCGTTGCAAAAATTCAAGAAAATCTATATTCCTTGTCACAGCATGAAAATATTTTTGTAACGAAAGTAGAATGTGCAGGAAAATGTATACATTATTGGCACAAACTACTTGGTCATCGATCAAGTGACGCAATTTTAGAAATGAAATCGAAGGGACTTGCTACAGGTATGAATATTGAAAGTTGCGAAAATCAAAGTTCTTGTTGTATTTGTCCAATTTGGAAAATCGACTCGTGCTCCATTTCCAAAGAAGATTGATTTTAGTTCAAGGGGGGTACTTGACATAATTCATACGGATGTTTGTGGTCCTATGGATGTGCCAACTCCGTCCGGCAACAGATATATGTTAACTTTCATTGATGACTTCAGTCGTTATTGTCATTTATATCTACTTAAACATAAATCTGAAGTATTTGAAAAGTTAAAAGAATACATTGCAATGATTAAGAACACAATGAATAAGAAACCAAAGGTTCTAAGATCAGATAGAGGAGGGGAGTACACCGGAAGCAACATGGTTGACTATCTTAAACAAGAAGGTATAATTATACAATATACGACAGCTTACTCACAAAATGGAGTAGCTGAGCGGAAGAATCGTTCACTTGTTGAGATGTCAAAATGTATGCTTTCTGATGGAAAACTTCCGAAAATTCTATGGGGTGAAGCCATATCTACAGCAAACTACATACAGAACAGGCTTATCACTAGATCTACAGGAAAAACACCATATCAAAGATGGTTTGAGAAAATACCAGATTTGACACATTTTAGAATTTTTGGACAGGAAGGTTTCGTTCATATTCCAAAGATTAAGCGAAAAAAGTTTGACGATAAATCAGTAAAGATGATTTTTGTGGGTTATGACTCGAATTCAAAAGCCTATCGTATGCTTCAAAAGAATAATCGCATACATATATCAAGAGACGTTACTTTCATCAAACAAGGATGTATAGAAAACAGATCAGATACAGAGGAGAATTATACAGACAAGGAATCTAAAGAAAAATCAAGAGAATTGTTACAGAAAGATCAAGAAAAATATATGTTTATTGAATTCTCACAGCCAAAAATAAAACAACAAGATACTGACGATTTAAATTCATCTTTTCACAGCCTTATAGATGAAAATGTTTATGATGAAGAAACAAACCAGCAAAGACAAGAACCAGAAACTAACCAGCGAGTACAAGAACCAGAAACAGACCAGCTAGGACAAGAGCTCAGAAGGACTGAAAGGATAACAAAAGGCATACCACCGGTCAGGTACATCAATCAAATTCAAGATGCAGATCCAGTCACATATGAAGAAGCTATTTGTGGACCAGATCGAGAATCCTGGTTGAAAGCTATGGAAACTGAAATGAAATCACTGGAAGATAACAATACCTGGAGCTTGGTAGATATGCCAATGGATCGAAAACCTGTAGGTTGTAAGTGGGTTTTTAAGCGCAAAGAAGAAACGAATGGTATAAGATTTAAGGCACGTTTAGTAGCGCAAGGATTCACTCAACGTTATGGTATCGATTACGAAGAGGTATTTGCACCAGTTGTTTCTCATACAACTTTAAGAACATTATTTGCAATAGCGGGACAACGGAAATTTTTGATTCATCATATTGATTGCAAGACAGCATTTCTTAACAGTGATTTGAAGGAGGTAGTATACATGGAACAACCAAAAGGTTTTAAGGTTTCAAATCAAGATAAGAAAGTTTGTTTGCTCAATAAAGCGATATATGGATTAAAACAATCAGCTCGTTCATGGAACAAGAACATTCACAATGCACTTGTCGAAATGGGTTTTACACAAAGTCAAGCAGACCCGTGCTTTTATATTCAAGAAAAGAAGAATGCATTTGTTCTCATTTATGTTGATGATGTTCTTATAGCAGCAAATGATGAAGAAGATATAATCAAATTTAAAGAAGATCTTAAGAAACATTTTGGTATAAGAGATTTGGGATCAATTCAAAATTATTTAGGACTGGAAGTTGAAAGAGAAGGAAGAGGTGTAATTTCAATTTCGCAGTCGAGTTACATTGATAAAATTGTAGTAGAAACCGGACTTTCAGAAGCAAAACCATCAACTATACCAATTGAACCATCCTATGGAAAATCAAACAAAACACAGAAGGGACTTAAAAACAATAAAGAATATCAAAAATTGATTGGCAGCTTATTATATATTGCACTTAATACAAGACCTGACATATCCGCAGCAATTTGCATTCTAAGTCAAAAGACATGTGAACCAACAGAAGAAGATTGGATTGAATTAAAAAGAGTAGTTCGTTATTTAAAAGGTACATCAAAATTTCAACTATCATACAGTGAAGTCAACAATCAACAACTTGTCGGTTTCTCAGACGCAAATTGGGGAGAAGATAGAAACAATCGAAAGTCGAATAGTGGATATCTGTTCAAAGTTTTCGGTGGACTTGTGTCTTGGAGTTGTAGAAAGCAGAGTTGTGTAGCTTTGTCATCTACCGAAGCTGAATTCATTGCACTTGCTGAAGCCGCAAAAGAAGCTTTATGGTTAAAACAGTTACTATCGGAATTTCAAGAGTCATTAAATCAACCAATTCTCATTTACGAAGACAATCAAAGTTGTATTAAGATGGTCGAAGGTTATAAATTCAACAACAGATCTAAGCACATTGACATTAAATTTAATTTTATAAAAGACTACGTTGAAAAGAAAATTATCAAGTGTGAATATTGTCCAACAGATAATATGCTTGCAGATTTATTAACGAAACCTTTGCCCACAAACAAATTTACAAAATTTCGAATGAACATTGGACTTGTCAACAATATAGAATGAGAAGGGGTGTTGAAGAAACATTCTATATTAACTTGAATGTTTTTATACTTTGTTTTTTATAATTAAGTTTTCTGAAATTGTTCTGTTTTAGAAATAAGTTTTTAGAATTTTCATTCGATTCAAAGCAGTAAAACAATAAAGAACTTTATAAATTGTTTATAAAGACTACGGACTTATTTCTGAGGACCATAAGGATTTTCAATAATTTCATCCAATTTGACATTGTTGGACCGCTGAGTTTACAAATATTTAGCTTAAAGTTTATAAGTAATAACAATCAAAATACTTAAATAGTTACTTTTATTTAAAAGTCTAAAATATGTTGTTGAATTAAGTGCAATTTTTATAAAATGACGGATACGGTTCCAGTTGTCTCCAATTAGTACCTGTATAGTTTCTTCCACCGTAAGACTGCTTTTTTTCCTAAACGGTTGAACGTATCGCTTTGAAAATAGTGCATATTCCTATAAAGTCCTGAATATCTTTGCTAGTTCTTATGTTGCCCAAGATGCACTCTGGGATTAGATCAGTCCTATGGGGAAATAGTTGAGTGGCAAAAGTTTATATCTGGCCTTGAATACTGTGGAAATTATGACAATGCTGTTGGTATCGCAACAATATTATTAGTTCTCAAGGTTGTGTTTAAGCAAATTATAGGTATGCACCTCTAGGCTTTGCATCAGAAAATTGTAGCTTTTGAAGTCTGCAATTTTCTCCATTAGTTTTTGCTGATTTCTGTTTATTTCATCAATGTTTACATATGTTAGTAAGATATTATGTTCAGCTCTGAGTTTAGACCATTCAGTGTTGAATTTTAGGTTTCTACTTCCAAGATGTTTGCGAAGTGTAATCCAAGTTTGTAGATGTATAGTGGTTGAATGCTAGTCTCAAGATTTAGCCTGTAGTTTGGGGTGTAGTTTTTCCATTTCTTTGAATTAGTAGATCCCCCAAACTTTCGCTGCATAACACATGGTAGATCTCATCTCTGATTCAAAACTATGTAATTTGAGCTCAGTGCAATTTCTTTTTTGCAAAAGACTGTTCTCCATCTGCATTTTGCACTCTATCGCGCGTTTGAATTAATTCAGTTTTTGTAGTTGATGTTTCCTTACAGATAATTGTGTCGTTTACAGGATACATATGTAAGTATGTATTTGTATAGTTTGACTTTTTCCAGTTCTTTGTTTTGATAGGTCCATATCTCATTTCTAGCTTATCTCTTCCTACCATTTCAAAAAATCATACCATTTCGAAAAATCATAATTTTTGACATTGCACTGTTCAGTTGGTTTATCCTCAGTTGCATTTCATTTGGAATTTGTGCTAAAATGGCATTATCATCAGCAAATAGAAGAGGCTTTATTAACATGCCAGCAAAAGTTATTCCTCTAGCTATAAATTCAACCAGATCATCCAAACATAATGCTATAATAGCAGCGGACTAAGTTAGCAACCCTGATTTACTCTAGTTTCCTTTGGAAAGCATTGGGATAGGATGTTTCCGTTCTTTACAGCATGTCATGTTTTTATCATAAATAGCTTTTAGTACTGTTAATAGTTTTCTCAGTTGAACGGAAAACCACGAAAATAAAGAGAACTATCTACGAGCTCAAAAAGAATATAAGACTATTTGCAAAAGGAGTAAGTCCACATACAACAATCAGCTTGACCTCAAAATAAGCAGTGTAAAAGACAGTACAAAGTGGTGGAAGTTGGGAAAGGAAATACGTAACCAAGATCATCAAATCTTCCCTCAAATTTCCGCTCCTGAGTTTACTTCTTAACCCAAATCAAATGGCAAATCAGATTTTCTATGCACTTAATTTAATTCAGGATCGGGATCTGGATATGTCTATAACTGTAGATAAAAAAAGTTAAACTAAACAAAGCACCATGAGGGGACAGGATTACCTATGAATTCTTCATAAATGCAACAGATGACGTCATAGAGCAACTGGCAGCAGGATTTAATAGGATGTTGAACGACTGCAAAGTAGAAGAAGCCTTTGTGAAAAAAATTATCTTTCCCATATTTAAAAAAGGGGATACAAATCAGCCGAGTAATTACAGGGAAATCTCCTTCATGAATTGTGTGGCCAAGATTATGATGGGAATTATGAACGAGAGGCTGTACAAATGGGTGGAGGCAAACAATATACTAACAGAATTTCAGGCGGGCTTTAGGAAAAAATATTCGACGGTGGATAACATTTATAATCTGAAGTTGGCACAAAAAAAGAAGGTGTATGCATTTTTTGTCGATCTGAAAGCTGCATTTGATAAAATCTCAAGAAAATTGCTTATCTACAAACTACACACAATAGGAGTTTCGACAAAATTTGTAAACTTGATAGAAGCCATATACTCCAACACACAATCAGCTGTTTGGACGGGAGAAGAGCTCTCCGAATATTTTGAGACACTTTTTGGAGTCAAACAGGGATGCTTGCTATCACCGTTGCTTTTCGCACTGTATGTAAACGATTTGCATGAATCTTTAGGAGGAGGAGTCTTTATTGACTTGTTCAACATAAGATTGCTGCTTTACGGTCACGGTCTTGCAGCAGATGATAACGCAACTGGAATGTTACTGCATTACATGCAGCCTAGAAGTAAACCTATCTAAATCCGAGATAATGGTGTTCAGAAATGGTGGAAGGTTATCTAGTCATGAAAATTTGACATTAAATGGAGAAAGAATTCGAATTGTCTTCAACTATACTTACTTTTACTTTCACCAAAGATGTCGTTTTCAAAGCACGTAGAAAAGAGAAACACTGCAGCGAAGAACAGCATAAGCTCGACGTGGCAATGCTTTCTAGCAAAAAGAAATGTCAATTTAAAAACCAAATGGAAACTATTTCAGGCGGTTTGTAGAGCTATTCAAACCTACGGTGCTCAGATCTGGGGCTTTGGAATGTTCGAAGAAGTGGATAAACTTCAACGCTATTTTTTGAAAAGAATTTTAAAATTGCCTACATTTACTCCAAACTACTCTTTGGCAATGGAAACTGGGGCGAAGGACGGACATTACTATACCCTTGATTTTCACCTCAGATACACGCAGAAAAATACTCGGTTAAAAACTACGTAGTTCTCGTGTAAAATTAACAGAGTGACACTGTTAATATAGCGCCTGCAAACTCACTCTGTTAATTTTACACGAGTTAACTCGATTAAAAATATTCTGTAAATTTTACATAGTTACTCGGCTATTCTGTACTAAATTTTGTTTACCCATTTTGTGGGTAGTTCTTAGCAATATTTAATGTGTAAATTTTACTGTTGAAGTCTGTAAAAGCAACCTATTAAATAGGTAATTTTAACAATCATAGTCGGTTAAACCTACTAAGTACTAAATCTTTATTAGGTAATTTTTACATAGTAAACGCAAGTACTAAATTGCTTTTAGCAACCAACTCGGTTGGAATTACCTTTTCACGAAGAATAAAAGGTTTTTTTAACCGAGCAGAACGGTATTTCCAACTGCGTACTAGGTAAATCCAACCGAATAAATAGGTAATTTCTACCTAGTAAAAAGGTAATTCCAACCGAGTGAAAGGGTAATTCCAACCGAGTAAATAGGTAATTCCAACCTAGTGAAAGGGTTATTTCAACCGAGTAAACAGGTAATTCCAACCTAGTGAAAGGGTAATTCCAACCAAGTGAAAGGGTAATTCCAACCCAGTAAATAGGTAGTTTCAACCGAGTAAAAAGGTAATTCCAACCGAGTGAAAGGGTAATTCCAACCCAGTAAATAGGTAGTTTCAACCGAGTGAAAGGGTAATTTCAACCCAGTAAATAGGTAATTCCAACCGAGTGAAAGGGTTATTTCAACCCAGTAAATAGGTAATTCCAACCGAGTGAAAGGGTAATTTCAACCCAGTAAATAGGTAGTTTCAACCGAGTAAATAGATAGTTTCAACCGAGTGAAAGGGTAATTCCAACCCAGTAAATAGGTAATTCCAACCGAGTGAAAGGGTAATTCCAACCCAGTAAATAGGTAGTTTCAACCGAGTAAAAAGGTAATTCCAACCGAGTGAAAAGGTAATTCCAACCAAGTTAAAGGGTAATTCCAACACAGTAAATAGGTAGTTTCAACCGAGTGAAAAGGTAATTCCAACCTAGTAAAAAGGTAATTCCAACCGAGTGAAAGGGTAATTTCAACCCATTAAATAGGTAGTTTCAACCGAGTAAAAAGGTAATTTCAACCGAGTGAAAGGGTAATTTCAACCCAGTAAATAGGTAATTCCAACCGAGTGAAAGGGTAATTTCAACCCAGTAAATAGGTAATTCCAACCGAGTGAAAGGGTAATTTCAACCTAGTAAATAGGTAATTCCAACCGAGTGAAAGGGTAATTTCAACCCAGTAAATAGGTAATTCCAACCGAGTGAAAGGGTAATTTCAACCCAGTAAATAGGTAGTTTCAACCGAGTAAAAAGGTAATTTCAACCGAGTGAAAAGGTAATTCCAACCCAGTGAAAAGGTAATTCCAACCGAGTGAAAGGGTAATTTCAACCCAGTAAATAGGTAATTCCAACCGAGTGAAAGGGTAATTTCAACCCAGTAAATAGGGAATTCCAACCGAGTGAAAGGGTAATTTCAACCCAGTAAATAGGTAATTCCAACCGAGTGAAAGGGTAATTTCAACCCAGTAAATAGGTAGTTTCAACCGAGTAAATAGGTAGTTTCAACCGAGTGAAAGGGTAATTCCAACCCAGTAAATAGGTAATTCCAACCGAGTGAAAGGGTAATTCCAACCCAGTAAATAGGTAGTTTCAACCGAGTAAAAAGGTAATTCCAACCTAGTGAAAGGGTAATTTCAACCCAGTAAATAGGTAGTTTCAACCGAGTAAAAAGGTAATTCCAACCTAGTAAAAAGGTAATTCCAACCGAGTAAAAAGGTAATTCCATCCGAATAGAAATTTTTCTGCTCGGTTGAAAATACCTTTTGACTCGGTTTGAAATACCCTTCTTCTCGGTTGGAACTACCTTTTAACTTACTCGGCTGAAATTAAATTGTACTGGTAAAATATTTAGTAGACTGGAAAAACTATTCAAAAATTGTATGTTAAATAAAATACATAGTTTTAAAATTTTAATCATTTAAAAAATATTTAAATAAAATTTTTATTTTTTCATTATTTAATATATATAGTATAATAAAATATAGTATTCTTAAGTCTAATACAGTATACAAATTCATGATTTTTTGTATTAGAAAATTAAAATTTTTTACATTAGTTAGATGAAATTAAATTTAAATTAGTATTTAATTACAAAATTGGTAGGATAACAAATTTCTTAATGTTATTAACATATAATTGTCTTCAATTTTTAAGACGAATTTATTCTTATTCAATTTAACTTTATAACATTAAAAATCATAAAATCTTAAAAACTATATGTGAACAAATTTTATCAAAACTAGATTTAATAACATTACATGGCTTATATAAATTTGTTTACTATTTATTTTTCTGCTTTTAACAATATATAAAAAAACTAAGAGATAACTTAAGCATATTTCTTATTTCTTAAAAATAAATTAATAAAGAATTTAAAACATAAAAAAAGTTGTCCGCATAGAAAGGAAACAACATATAATGTCTGTATATAGGAATGAATAATTATATTTTATAAGGAAATGAAAAAGTAATAGGTAAATGAAAGTTTTGAACAAAGATGAAAAAGAAGTTAATACATATACTCGTATATGTTTTTTTTACAATATATTCATTATTAGATAGTTATGAATTTATAAAGGACTTCTTAAAACTATATATTTTTTGCCGTTTGAGAGGATGGTTTTTGTATTAGGAATAGTATTAAGAAAAGATTCAAAAAACATTGTGACCTCTCCTACAGTTTTTGGATTTTTTACTTCGTAAGCAAAATAATGTTCATCAAAACCCAAAGTTTCTAACAAAGTGCAAGTGAAGATCAATGTTTCAAGATTGTATAAGTAATTGTAGCCATCTATTCCTAGTTTGTAAACTAATATCGACCCCTTTTCATATCGAACTGAAGACATCATTGCCCAACTTATTTTGGTCAACGTCTTTTCGGTGTCTAATTTTAGTTTAGAACAAATGAATTCTCTTTCCAATAGCAATATATCCTTTTGAGGACCAACGGAAAGTATATTAGGTAATTTTCCTTTAATAAATATTTCATTCAATTGAAGTTGATGTTTCTTTGCTAATGTTAAAGTAATGTTCATTCGATTACAAGATGCTCTAGCAGATACTTTAGATTGTCTATGTTTAGCTTCAAATCTCATTGACCAAAATGAAGAAAGAGGACCAAATTTAGTTAGGGCCGTATGATAATGAACGAGATTGTGAAACTTTGGCTTAAGAGGTTCTTTGCTAAGCTCAATATATAGCTCATTAAGTTCCGCAACTAATACCTGCAGTAAGGAATCCGTCCCATCTGATATACTAACGCTGAAAATTATATCTAAAATATTCCTAAGTGTAATAAATAATGTCCAAATTTTATTTTCCCTTGGAACATATTCACCTACAAGGAGTCCAAAATAGCGAAGTAAAGTTATCATTTCTCCAGAGGACAGACGAATACTTTTTCGTTTAAGATGATCTTTTTCAATTAAACATGGCTTATTTTTATTGTCAGGCCCATAATGAAAAGCCAAGAGCCTTTCATTAAAAAGATCTAAAGAAAAAAACTTGAAAGTTTCTGTATATTCTAAAAGAATAAAACTTAAAATATATTTTGCAACGCCTTCAAGGACATCGTGCATAATATCAGCACCTACTTGATTATATATATCAAAGTTTTTAATTCGGAGAAAAACGCATTTTTCTTTTATCCCAGTTGAGGATATATCATTAAGAGCTAAATCTGCATCATACGTCGACATTTGTCGAAGAAGTGCTCTATCTTCATATAACTGTTGTTTTAAAACATTTTTTGGGACCTTACATACTCTACACGAAAAATTTGCAGAAAAACTCTCAGAAAACCCTATCATAGAATGTAAACCTAAGTTATCACCGAGGATTAAAGCAAGCTCAAAGAAGATTTTCCCATTGAAATTTGGGATATTAATTTGTATACCTTCTTCGGACAGAAAATTGAATTCATCAATTAAAGGTTGAAATATTACGTTATTACCAAACTCAATTCTGTCCGAAGAATGGAAGAGAAGGACTAAAAATATATTTGAAAGGACTGACGAGCGCCAAGGTGGAAGACAGGCAATGGATACGTAAACTGCTCCTAGCTTATGGATGCCAGCATGACTTCCAAGAACATTTCCTACTTCATAATCATCAAAATACATATATAATGGGAAGACTATTTTATTGGAATGATGAGTCATCCGCATTTTCCAATATGAACCTTGAATAAAGTTTTCAGCAACTCGCTTATTTTTGAGACTATCCAAGTATTGAAAGGTTTCAAAAAGTATAGAATCTAGTGAGAAAAAAGTCTGTAAAACATTTCTTAAGGAAATAAAATGTTCTTCGCAAGTGACTGGCCTCAAATGCGTTATACCTTGTTTCTTAACTCTATCCATTCGCTGACCTATAACAATACTTTCAGGCTTAATATATGATTTTTTAGATATAAAATAATTCATTCTTTTGTGCTCCGTTCTAAATAAGTCTAATTGAGAAACTATTTGAGGGGAAATAGATTCAACTAAAGATTTTGAAACATTGTACGGCAATGAGTTTTCTAAGCTAAATTTTTCTAAGGACATGTCAATCGATACACTTAGAGAATTTAGAAATACTTCAAAGCCGCCAATTACGTTTTGTACAATATTTCTTGGTAAAAGGGTATTTCCGTACAAGGAAGCTATAAAAATTGACATAGCCTTATCTACGCTTGGCATAGTCTTTTTTAATGGAATTTCTGGTATACTTTCTTTCACTGTAAAGGATATTTTTTTTGGTGTAAAAGTCTGAGGTAAATGTTCTTTAAATTCATCAACTAAACTGTTTCTACGATAGTGATGTTTATCAAAATGTCTCTTAAAGGAACTAAAGAGTTGAAATGATCGCCGACAATCTTCTTCATTACAATTATACTGCATAAATTCGTGGTCAGAATGTACAAATGAAAAATGTTGCCTAAGACACCTCAAATCTTTGACTCTTGCGCCGCATATGAAGCAAGAAGCCATATTTATTTCTTGTTGGATATTTGAATATAAAAAAGTGGAAAAGTGAAAAAGAAGGACTGCTCTGGAAATGCAGAAAGCATAAAAACTGCTGAAATAGCAAATAAAAGAACTGCTGGAATAGCAAATAAAAGAATTAAGTTAAGATTTGAGGACCTCTTATAATGGAATCTTGAACTTTTTAATGATAGGCAATAAATAAGCATAAAATAATTGGAATTATAAAAAAAACTCCAAGGAGAAGTCAACAATGAGGAAGTGTATAACAATAAATGAATAAGTTATTCTAAACTATACATACGAATAGTTTATATAATTTATATGATTAAATACACATATATCATATAAATTATATTTATTATTCAGTGAAAAATATGTTAAAGATAAAGTGAGTGTAAAAAAGAAGTGCAAACAAAACAAAATACGTAAGAAAATTAAAAGAAAATTAAATACCAAGTTCAGTTAAAAGTGTGCTGGTGGTTGTGGGTGTTTTGTCAAAATTAGTTTTTATTTTATAAAAACCTTGTTGGATCACCAACCAAGCACTTTTACTTTCTTCTGAAAACTTAGCATTTAAAGTGAATATTATTTTTAAATAGGAATCAACTGCCTCAACAATATGATTAAAAAAGTATTTTGTTGTGTTTACAACAACCATATAACTTTGCACTTCTTTGAGTGATTCACCTACCACAATTATAAGTGGCTGCAGGGTCAGGTTGAATTCGGCTAATTTAGTTTTCCTTTTTATTATATGTGCTTCGATGTCGGCATCACTCCTCACATGCAGGATAAAACCATCTCTTACTTCGGATTTGGAAGGCCTCCACAGTCCACACTTTCTTGGCGTTGCCCTTCAATCTAATGGTGCAGACTGAAAGAAGCGATGGAATTAGCAGGAAAGCTGCTAGATTTTCTACCTCCTCGGATACTGAAAATAAAAAATAATTCGTTTTAGTTAATCATACATAAAAAATATGTGTAGGTATATATTTCGTATACTAACCATTTTCGAGTGAAAGTAAGATTTTAATAAATTTATCTTTATTCGGCCGGTTTGAAGCAACTTTAAAAATTTCCTTTTTGTAGGAAGGAAAATTTTCAAAAAGCCCGTTAAAATTTGCTGGATAGCATGTTTTGAAATCTTGTAAAAGCTGGAAAAAAATAAATAAATATGCATACATATTAAAAGGGAAATAATGCAAGACTTAAATTCATCAAATGCTTTTTAATAAAAAATGATTTAACTTACCAAAATGTAGCCTGTTGGTTTCTGCAGAGCTGGATACTCTTTGAAGTACTCATCAATACTCTGGTTTTTGAGGTGGCTTAACCGAACGCTTGAGGTTTCCTCCCATTTTTGCTCAACAGATTCCCAGGGATGGCTTGAATTCTTAAGCCACTCAAGGCTTTCGCTGCATTCTTTTTCAGCCTCAGAATCAATATCATCGAAACGGCTTAATGGCGATGATGGTGATGCTGGCGATGATGGCGATGATGGTGATGAGCAACGAGATGAAGTGGGCGTTGTTGATGGGTCCAGTTTTGGTCGTTTTGTTATTATTCCCGACTCCCTGTATTTTCTTTTTAGGTTATGTATCTGGTCTGGGAGTTTTCCCACCAACCTGTTGGTGATACCGCGAGTGGACTCAACCAACTTTGTATGTAAATACACTGCCCTTTGCTCTTTTTTGAACAGCTCAATAATCTGATTCGCCCAATAACTATAAATAGCCGCAGTGATGTTCCTTTCGGGATGAATTTTTAGGATGTGTTTTCCTATTATACGTACAAGACGCATTCGTGACAAGTTTTCAAGTGGACTGGTTTTTGGAATACTGAGCAAAGCTTTTCCCTCCAAACTACTTTCAAGCAATTTCGTTAAGGTCTGAAATCATACATTTTAATTTTGCATTTTTTTATTATAATTTACTACTTGAAAAGTTAATCAAATTGAAACTAAAGTATTTTGAATTGTATTTGTTGATGCATTTTAAATTTGCACATGCAATAGAAATGTTAGCTTTAAAAAACAGCCCCTTTGTTAAAACAGTTGAAAAGTGGACTTATTTTCACTGTTAACTATATTGATATTGATCTACTTTTGCAAAATAATGGAATTTGATTCAAACATTTAAATCAAAATTCCTTACACGATTTTCTATGCGTTAGAGAGTTAAAAATAGATGAATGCAAATTTACGATCAACTTTGGAATAGAATTTTCACAACAGTAATATAAAGGATCAGTTAATTATTATAATAATATATTATAATTTTGTATTATAATTTTCTACTTGAAAAGTTAATCGAAATGAAAACAAATTATTTTGAATTGTATTTTTTGATACTCGTAGTTTATATATTTACGAATGAATGATACAAACATTTTAAATTTGCACATGCAATAGAAATGTTAGCTTTAAAAAACAGCCCCTTTGTTAAAACAGTTGAAAAGTGGACTTATTTTCAATGTTATATTGAAATTGATCTACTTTTGCAAAATAATGAAATTTTGGAATAGAATTTTCACAACAAACTTTATAACAAACTAATTTACAAAATGTAAAAAAGAAAAAACCGTACAATTGTCTCATTATTTGTTGTGTCATCAGTTTGCTTTTCAGCTCCGCTTGCATCGATATAGGAAATAAGCTCATTAAAAGGATACTCTTGAATTGTTGTAGCTGAATCTATCGTTATGTCTGATAATTGTGTACCAAAAAGCTGAAAATTGTTTATAAAATTTGTTCAATACATAAATTAACCCAATAGTTTTTAAGAAAAAAAAATACTAACAGAGCTACTATCGGAGTTGTGTTCATTTCTTTGATATACGAGTTTTTTGTATTCTGCTAAATTTTTAGTGAACAAAACTCGGTTCCCAATACTTGGAAATAATTCTTTAATTTCCTCACTTCCAAGGAGAGCCATGGCCATGGATGTTATGTTGTTTTCTGATAAGGAAAAAGAAAAATATATGTTTTCCAAAGTGAAATGACTGCAAATTCAAATTTAAACAATAATTGAATTTATAAATCTATTTCCAACACTTCAAAACAAATTAAAAACAAGAAAATTTTATCAACTTTAAAAACTGATTTGGTGTAGCTTCAAAAGTGGACGTTTATTTTCTTAAGCAAGTAAAGTGAATTAAACCATTTTTTCAAATCGTTAGGAAATTGATTTTTTTAAGCGTAGGACCATAATTTTTATTTTTTCAACTAGTGTATTCATAAAATTATAAATTTATAGAACTGGCCAGTAAAAATAGACTCGGGCGTAAAGTCGAAAACTTCAATGTACGCATACAATATAATGATACAAATTCAGCAAACCTTTGGCCTAAAATGCATAGTGTCTGAGATATCGGTCAAGAACCGTTTTTGTAGATGGTAATCGAAGTTCCACCTGGATCTGTCCGCATTTTGTGGTTTTATGATCAGTAAAGGACCTTTCACATGAGAGCGACCAACGACCAACGAATAAACAATGAAAAGTGATTTTACGCACATTATAGACATTTATTGCTTATAATTTTTGAACTAAATGAAAGAAACATAGTTAATGATGAATTTCAAAAGCATACATTTGCTTTTTGGTTGCTTAAAGTTAAGAAAATAAATTATTCGTCGCGACTTAAATCTATTCGTGGACGAATGATTTATTTTCTTAAATTTATGAAATTTAAGCAACCAAAAAGCAAATGTATGCTTCTGAAATTCATCATTAACTATGTTTCTTTCATTTAGTTCAAAAATTATAAGCAATAAATGTCTATAATGTGCGTAAAATCACTTTTCATTGTTTATTCGTTGGTCGCTTTCAAGTGAATGGTTAAACAACACAACACAGCAAACTCAAACTGTTGCAAATGGGTAGTTTTTACACATTTATATTCAGTTAAAAAAAATGCGCCACTCACTTACTCAATTGCAAATGTGTATTTTTTACACATCTACTCGGTTAAACAACACAACACAGAAAACTCAAACTGTTGCAAATAGGTACTTTCTACAAACTTAAATTGAACACAATTCACTAACACTATTATTTTTATTCAATGCATTATTTTGTAACAACTTTTTACAAAATTATGCATTGAATAAATGCAATTTAAAAATATCAATAGTTAAAAAAAATAAATATTTTAACTCACCTTTAAATGTTGGAATATAGGCCTCCAACCCCCACTCCCTCAGGAGGCACTCGACATTTTCGTCCATAATTTTGAACTTAATAATTTTTCACTTTTGTAAATGTTTTAATTTGTTTTTTAAATGTTTTTTATTTTTTTAATATGAAAAAGAAAATCACTACCACTATTCAATAATCACTACGAACAGGAACAATGAACTGCACTCGACCAGACTTGAACAGAGAATGAGAAGATTTTAAATTGTGAAATTTAATTCATGTATTGAGTGAATTTGAGCGTTACCAATACACAGACGGCCACTGAGTAAAATTTACCCACGCCTCGGTTAATTCAGACACATCCATAGAAGATTTACTCGGTCCATTTTACCCATACTCTGATAATGATTCAAAACAAGAGAAGAAAAACATTGCATGAGAAAGAATCGTAAAAATAAATAACTCGATGGGTAAAATTTACCTTCGCTAGTTTGTAAAATTAACCGAGTGATGTGTAATTTAAGCACATTTTCTGAGTAAAATTTACCCACGCCTCGGTTATTTCAGATACATACATAGAAGATTTACTCGGTCCATTTTACCCATACTCTGATAATGATTCAAAACAAGAGAAGAAAAACATTGCATGAGAAAGAATCGTAAAAATAAATAACTCGATGGGTAAAATTTACCTTCGCTAGTTTGTAAAATTAACCGAGTGATGTGTAATTTTAGCACATTTTCTGAGTAAAATTTACCCACGCCTCGGTTATTTCAGATACATACATAGAAGATTTACTCGGTCCATTTTACCCATACTCTGATAATGATTCAAAACAAGAGAAGAAAAACATTGCATGAGAAAGAATCGTAAAAATAAATAACTCGATGGGTAAAATTTACCTTCACTAGTTTGTAAAATTAACCGAGTGATGTGTAATTTTAGCACATTTGCTCGGTTAATTTTAAACGAGGGGATAAAACGATAACTCCAGCGCCAAGAAATAATAACGGTTTTCGGTAGAAGGGGTAAATACAAGCATTTTTTACTATGGGAGAGAGGGGTCTACCTCGCCCCGTTTAGGCGGGAGGGGCATTTTAATGAAAAAGTACCAAAAGTGGAAAAATAATTATTTTAAAATAACGGTAATGTTTACAATTAAGTTTAATACTTTTTTTTAAGCCAAAACTCTGTTCCATAAGCCAGTTTTTGAATCAAGTCAAATTTATGCATAGTTTCTGAAACAACAAGTTTCAAACTCAACGCTGTAACACTGGGTCCTAGCATTGTACATAATAAGAGAAAGCTAACATGAATACCAAACAAATAAAAATTTCATAAAAAGTAGTTTTAGTACAGTATTCTACGGATAAAAGAAAGTCTCAAAATCCAAGAAATTTCTTTCTTATGTCCGGGTTTTTCTTATATTTATAAAAACTTCGGATATAAGAAAAAAATTTCTTATACAAGAATCACAGATAAAAGAAAGAAAATTTCTTATATAAATGAAGTGGACAATACAAATGTTGTTAAGTAGTAAGAAAAAACTACATTTTTGTATTATCAAAAACAAAAAACTTTAGTGAAACTAAAGTAAAATTAATAAAGTTTACTCATTATTCTGTCATATGATTTTTGGATGAAGTAGATTTCTTTTATAAGTGTTGCTTAATTCTAAAAACTGAAATTGGTACGTAAGAATTATTTTCTTATAAGCGAGTTTTTCTTATATGCGAGTTTCTTATATACGAGTACTTTCAAAGAAAAATGTAAATAAAAGGTGTTTTTGATTTTGTTTCTTATAAGCGAGTTTTTCTTATATGAGTGTTTCTTATATCCGTAGAATACTGTAATTTTCAATTTTCTCAAAAACTGGAAGACATGAAATAATCTAGTTTTAAATTGTTGATTAAGAACCAATAGAATCAACAAATTTCACAAAAAAAAATTATTTAAAATCAAACAGTTTTGAGAAATGACACTTTAAATATTTTTTTAATGTTTTTTTTCGTTAATTTTGAGTTTGAAACTTATTGTTTCAAAAACTATGCATAAATTTGACTTGATTCAAAAACAGGCTTATAGAACAGAGTTTTGGCTTTTAAAAAAAGTATTAAACTTAATTGTAAACATTACCGTTATTTTTAAATAATTATTTTTCCACTATTGGTACGTTTTCATTAAATTGCATTGTTCATTGTTCTTTAAAAATAAATAAGTCGATGGGTAAAATTTACCTTCACTAGTTTGTAAAATTAACTGAGTGATGTGTAATTTTAGCACATTTGCTCGGTTAATTTTAACCAATTAAGTGGGTAGCTTTGGCAAACATGATTCTGTAAAAATAAATAAGTCGATGGGTAAAATTTACCTTCACTAGTTTGTAAAATTAACCGAGTGATGTGTAATTTTAGCACATTTGCTCGGTTAATTTTAACCAATTAAGTGGGTAACTTTGGCAAACATGATTCTGTAAAAATAAATAAGTCGATGGGTAAAATTTACCTTCGCTAGTTTGTAAAATTAACCAAGTGATGTGTAATTTTAGCACATTTGCTCGGTTAATTTTAACCAATTAAGTGGGTAACTTTAGCAAACATGATTCTGTAAAAATAAATAAGTCGATGGGTAAAATTTACCTTCGCTAGTTTGTAAAATTAACCGAGTGATGTGTAATTTTAGCACATTTGCTCGGTTAATTTTAACCAATTAAGTGGTTAACTTTAGCAAACATGATTCTGTAAAAATAAATAAGTCGATGGGTAAAATTTACCTTCGCTAGTTTGTAAAATTAACCGGGTGATGTGTAATTTTAGCACATTTGCTCGGTTAATTTTAACCAATTAAGTGGGTAACTTTAGCAAACATGATTCTGTAAAAATAAAAAAGTCGATGGGTAAAATTTACCTTCGCTAGTTTGTAAAATTAACCGAGTGATGTGTAATTTTAGCACATTTGCTCGGTTAATGATTCTGTAAAAATAAATAAGTCGATGGGTAAAATTTACCTTCGCTAGTTTGTAAAATTAACCGAGTGATGTGTAATTTTAGCACATTTGCTCGGTTAATTTTAACCAATTAAGTGGGTAAATTTAGCAAACATGATTCTGTAAAAATAAATAAGTCGATGGGTAAAATTTACCTTCGCTAGTTTGTAGAATTAACCGAGTGATGTGTAATTTTAGCACATTTGCTCGGTTAATTTTAACCAATTAAGTGGGTAACTTTAGCAAACATGATTCTGTAAAAATAAATAAGTCGATGGGTAAAATTTACCTTCGCTAGTTTGTAGAATTAACCGAGTGATGTGTAATTTTAGCACATTTGCTCGGTTAATTTTAACCAATTAAGTGGGTAACTTTAGCAAACATTATTCTGTAAAAATAAATAAGTCGATGGGTAAAATTTACCTTCGCTAGTTTGTAAAATTAACCGAGTGATGTGTAATTTTAGCACATTTGCTCGGTTAATGATTCTGTAAAAATAAATAAGTCGATGGGTAAAAATTACCTTCGCTAGTTTGTAAAATTAACCGAGTGATGTGTAATTTTAGCACATTTGCTCGGTTAATTTTAAATAATTAAGTGGGTAAATTTAGCAAACATGATTCTGTAAAAATAATTAAGTCGATGGGTAAAATTTAACTTCGCTAGTTTGTAGAATTAACCGAGTGATGTGTAATTTTAGCACATTTGCTCGGTTAATTTTAACCAATTAAGTGGGTAACTTTAGCAAACATGATTCTGTAAAAATAAATAAGTCGATGGGTAAAAATTACCTTCGCTAGTTTGTAAAATTAACCGAGTGATGTGTAATTTTAGCACATTTGCTCGGTTAATTTTAACCAATTAAGTGGGTAACTTTAGCAAACATGATTCTGTAAAAATAAATAAGTCGATGGGTAAAATTTACCTTCGCTAGTTTGTAAAATTAACCGAGTGATGTGTAATTTTAGCACATTTGCTCGGTTAATTTTAACCAATTAAGTGGGTAAATTTAGCAAACATGATTCTGTAAAAATAAATAAGTCGATGGGTAAAAATTACCTTCGCTAGTTTGTAAAATTAACCGAGTGATGTGTAATTTTAGCACATTTGCTCGGTTAATTTTAACCAATTAAGTGGGTAACTTTAGCAAACATGATTCTGTAAAAATAAAAAAGTCGATGGGTAAAATTTACCTTCGCTAGTTTGTAAAATTAACCGAGTGATGTGTAATTTTAGCACATTTGCTCGGTTAATTTTAACCAATTAAGTGGGTAACTTTAGCAAACATGATTCTGTAAAAATAAATAAGTCGATGGGTAAAATTTACCTTCGCTAGTTTGTAAAATAAACCGAGTGATGTGTAATTTTAACACACTTGCTCGGTGAATTTTACAAACCGAATTGGTTATTATTACCTTGGTACTCATAACCAAGTAAGTTGGTTGATTTTAAACAAGTTATCTACAACTTTACTGTTTGTATTCAGTAAATTTTACCGAGTACGAGTGGGTAAACGCTCATAACAAAGTTTCTCGGTAAAATTTACCTATTTCATAGGTATTTTTTACCTATTTCTTTTAACCGAGTTAACTCGTGTAAATTTAACAGAGTTAACTACGTAATTTTTAACCGATTAAACTGTATTTTTAACCCTTTTGCTTTTAACCCACGTAAAATCGCACTCGGTTAAAAATTATTTTTCTGCGTGTATATATCGAAAACAATATATGAATACAGTGCAACAAGCTAACAAAAATACTTTTCAGGGAAAAATTGTTCTGGGTAAAGAAATTGAACAATCTTGGATATTGTTTTGGACTGTGTTGGGATGAGAGATCTTTTTCTCAAATTGATTGGATCCAAAAAGGCAATGATCTATTGCGGCTGTTGAAATCAGAAGGTCAACAAGCAAACCTACGAAGGGCATCTGAGAGCAGTACGCGCATCTACAAACATCTGGATCATTTAAGAGGACAGATTTACATTAACGAAGGTTTCGCACTGAACAAGATCACCTGGATTTTTAAGGCAAGATGTGATTCAATCAAGCTTAATGGAAACGGATTTGGCCAGAACAAATCAACATTATGTTCTGTGTGCAACTTAAGGGAGGAAGAAAACATCAAGCAGATGTCCGGGTTTAAAGGAATTTAGGGTGGCCTTCCTTGGGAAATTTTGGTTAACAGAAGCCGAAATAATCCAGGTGCTCAATAAAGAAAACAGCACCAGTTTTGAAGGACTGGCGAATTTTATCACTGTAGCCTTACCATACCGAAATGAACTAGTGAGAGAATATAACCAGTAAAAAATGTTCTTAAAATTATCAGCAAATTTTGATTTTAAACTAATAATTGTTATAATATTTATGTAAATTCAACTACGACGACAAAGACGACGTTTGTCACTGTCGTAAGTTTTGCATTTTTAACTTCAAAAGAAACTTAAAATCTTATTTGAAAATGTTAACTTCTAGATACTAAGTTGGAAATAAAAAACATTTTACTACTACTATTGAGGTAACCAACGTCTCTATTTTTAGCTGCCAATATTGCTCTTTCGCTCAAATTATGGTTGTCGAATTGCTATACTACGTCATAAAAACAACGATAAATAAGCTCCTACTTCAATTCCGTAAGCTGACAAAAATCAAGACGTCAGCTAAAAATTTCCTATCAGCGATATCTAAAAATTGTTTTTAAAACTCATCTGTTGTAAAAGTACAACCATATAAGCTGTCAATATAAATCTCTGCACATATCGCCACAAGTGAGATTATTTCAAACAAGCGTTTGGTGCCAAAAATGTTTTATTTATCACGAAGATCTTTCAAAGTTATTGTATCAAGTGCTTCTAGTGACCTCTTGTGGGCAGAATGTGCGATTCTTTCTCCTTCCAACAAAGATGCAGCAATTCCTTATGAAGCCAATGTCATTCTGCGATCGGATCCTTGCCAAAAACAGTGATATCAAAGAAATTTGTCCAGTTCTCCCGGGAGCATCTAAGAAATAATTTACATATACCAGTTCCATTTATCACAGCCAGCTTCCAAGAGTCGTAATCAACATCCTGTTGTTCATTCAATTTTGGAATATTTGTGCGAACCATTCAAGATAGTGCTGATTCGTGCTAAATATTTGATTGATTCTTAAAAACTATACATTGACTTATTTTGGTGTACTCCTGTAGCTACGACACCGACAGTCAAGTGGATCATTAATTTCGTATTTTTCGATTTTAATTTTTTTTTATTTTTCAAAAGTGCACAGCTATATAGAAACAAAAATCAAATCAAAAGGCAAAAATTGTCTATTCCTAAATATTCTAACTTTCCTTTTTTTGTTCTTCTAACTTCCATTAACAAAATAATCAATTATTTAGAATAAGCTAATTGATTAGACCTAAATATCAAGCTCGTGTCACATATAAGCACTAAACCAAAAACAGGTGCGCATTTTCGGGAGTAATAAACACAATAATAAAAATAGCCAACATTTCTGATTAAAAATGTTGCCCGATAAGTGTTCAGATAACGGAAGTTTCACTTTTATTGTACTTGGACTTATTATACCTTTTTTTTATGGCAATGTACTTGCAATTCATTAAAATACAGGTATACAAACATACCTATCGAAGTATATTTAATTTATATATATTTTGGTTAATTTGTTTTGTGTCAGAATACAAAATTTCTTGCAAGAAAGATAAGAGGACATTTGCACTCAAACTCAATTATAATTTTTATACAAACAGGTGTCGTTGTATACAAAATGACTCAAAATATTCTTGTTTAGGTACGAACTTATCTATGGAGGGTCTTTTGTAATCAGAAATCAGAAAATTAAGTAAACCATAAATCGAATACCAATTTCAAATACAAAACAAAACAATTCGCAATCAGTCTTAATATTTTTGATAAGATTACAAAATTACTGACGTAACGAACTTAAAGTTAGTGGTATAGTATCTCTCTAAACTATGAGTATGACTATGAAGTACGAATAAACTGGAGGAAATGAAATACCACCATGAATATTATAAATTTGACTTTGGAGGCTTGTAAACTTGAAACCTTATCAATGAACTTATAGGTTTTAATTGCTGGTTAGTTCAAGGCTTGGCCTATTTGAAGCCTATTATAGTTATGCAAAATAAAGTATTCTGACGGTAGTCACGATTTAAAAACGTTTATGTACAGGAAGATTTTTTGTTTTTGAAGACACAAAATGATAAAGAGCAAATAAAAATAATCGGTTCCTACTTCCTATAACTGCTTTTTACTAGAAATGTCTGCGTAAGAAAAGAAGTCTCGTTTTGGTCACGGTTAACTTTTCTAATCGAACTGGACCAGATCGAGACCAGATTGAAATTAGATCAAGAACAGATCAAAACTGATACAAAACTCAATTAAACAAAATCGAACGTAAAAGTATAGATGCAGACATTCAATCTTAAACTCAGTTAGTTACCAAGATTTTTGAACGAGTTTTTATAAAAAGTTACATTCGAAAAAAGGAGCATTCAAATATGAGAATTTATTCTTCTAACGACTGATTTCTTAAAAGAGTTTTCAAATAATTAAAACTTGTTATATTTTTAGCTCTCGGTTTATCAAGTATTGAATATGAGGAAAACCATTTCTGACTTGACTTTCTTTTATTGTGAATAAACTTATCAAGATAAAAGGTAACATTCTGCATTTAAAGCAGTAGGTAAGCACTATCAAGACCCCCTTCTGAGAAAATTAGTTATACCTTTGGAATTAAGTTATTTTAATTTGTTCTAGTGTCTCATATAAGTCTTTATAAGCCAAGCCTTTGTATATTAATATAGTTTAAATATAATAATATTTTAATCAAGGCCCAGTGTATCAAGTTTAAGAAATAAAATCAATCAAACGTTTAATGGCTTGTTTTTGAAATTAAATACAATTTAATTTTACATTGTAGTTATTTTGTAACAAGTTAGTGCAATAAACTTCAATAGGGTTAAGATTTACGATGGTAATTTGAGTAAATTATCCAATAACCTGTCACATACTTATATTGAAGTAATAAAAAGAATAAAACTATAATTAAAAAATATTGTGTCAGTTATGGTCATTTAAAATTATATTTATTTAATGAGAAACCCTTTCAATTTGCAAAAGGGATATCTTATAAATATTACATTTTAATATGAAAATTAACCTATACATGAAATTAAGTTTTTTTAAAAAAAATTAATATTTATTCTTGTTTACAAATTAAATGCACACTTGAGCCACACTTTTACATTAAAAACCTTGAATCTAATTGGAGAAAAAACGTATTTAATAACTCTTTTAAAATTCATATCGAGAAATCAAACTTTAAAACGTATTTTTTATAAATAAACATTTCTTGGTAATTTAAAAATAATGCGACCGACACAAATAACTTCCCGTTTGTGCCTATATTTTTGAAAGTTTTACAAAACATAAACATACGCATGAAATTCAATAAAAGTTTGAAGGCAATATCTTTCTTTGTTCTCAAGATAATTCGGTCATGAAACCATTGGTTATTATTATTAGTTTTAAGTTGTTGTTTATTTGTAAAAAAAAAGTTGTTACCTGGATTTTTCTAAAAATTACTAATTAAAAGTAATAACAAGTTTAGCATTTTGCTTATAATAAAATGAGTTTGATTTCGATATCCGTTTTTGTTCCTGAGATATTTTTGTCGAAAACCACACTTTTTAATTTTTAATAGGAAGTTATTTTAACCAATCCGCTTTGTCGATTTGAACATTTTTAAATTTCTCAACGTTTCAAGGTCCTTGGAACCTAAATTAAAGATTTTTAGAGATATGTTTGTGTGTGCTTTCGAACGTCCGTACATTCGGAATACCATTTTTCGTTGTCCATATCAATATTTTGCCTCCAAAATAATGTTTGCAACTGGTTTTTGACATCTGGTAAAATTTTGCGAAAAATCGAAGCAACAGTTTTCTTGCAAGGAATTAAAACTCAAGTTTTTAAACAGTTCTAAAAGTTGGTAAAAATTGATCAGGCAAAAATAAAAGATATTGGCTTCAAACTAATATCATCTTATACAAAATATTGTTTTCATTATTCAATAAAATTAAAAAAAAAAAATCAAAATTAAGTTTTGTTCATAAATGATTTTAGTGGTCAATTGATATCGCCACGACGAAAAATTACGCGGCCAGGAAATATCTCTCGAAATAAAGCCATATTCGCTTTAGTTGTGTGGCATGAGGCATATGGCACCGTCTTGTTGAAACCACATATTCTCCAAGTCGTATTTTTTAATAGCAGGCAACAAAAAGTCAGTTATCATATGACCATAACGCTCCAAATTGACGTTGACAGTCGTTCCATCATAGTTTTCGAAGAAATAAGTCCACTTAGACCTCCCGGGCAAAAGAGTGCACCACACAGTGACCTTTTGTGGATGTAATGGCCCCTTAAAATTTCTTGAGGATTCTCAGAACCCCAAATACGACAATCGAAAAATTGCCATCCACCGCCTCCTGTTGTTCAAGTACCCACGACGTGATGTAACAACGACGACGTTGTGAATGGTCAGCTGGCTTTAGTTGTTGTGTGAGCTGGACTTTATATATATGTAAGTGTAGATCCAAATGCAAAATACGCCATGATGTGTCGTAAGACAGTCCTAATTCCTGAGTTCGACGAGGAATCGACACATTCGGGTCTTCGGCAACACTTTCACTTACAGCAGCGATATTTTCAATGGTACTAGCGAAACTTTAACCAATCCAGTCTCTTTAAATGTCTTCACAATTTTTCCAATTGCTTGCGTAGTTGGGACGATTAAGTAAACCATAATCTCCTCAGTGGCAGAATAACTATTTTTGTAGTAGGTTTTAACAATTTGTATGCGTTGTGCAAAAGTCGAGCGATTCATTTTCGTAAATGTCGGACTTTAAACTGAAAAAAAAAAATAATTGGTGTAACAACTTAGTTTGACTGATGTCGAATTCCAGCCCTATACTTTTGAAACTGCAAAATGGATATCCCGATATAATCAGCTTGAGACTCGAGCGTGCTTTTAGGAGCTTTTTAAGTCCTATTTCTAAATATTTGGCAGCGGTAGGTTGGAAAGTTTGGTTTTTAAATCAATTTGAAATTTTTCAATATCTTCGTATTCATCTAAATTTATTTTTGAATTCAGCTTTATGCCTTTTGTTACTTCCAACTGCATATTATATTATTTTCATCTTTCTCCATTGTGCAGTCAAAATTCATTTTTTCGGAACTGTCCCATTATTTTCATTTTTAAACCTTGGGATGTTTCTGAAAGTATGAGGAAGTCGTCGGTGCATAATAATACACTTAGTGACATCATTTTTAACTACGGCATATAGGAACAAGTTTGGCAAGTTTTGCATTCGTAAAATATTTCCAACTCGAGGTTTTAATCAAACATGACATTATGATGGTAGAGAAATCGAAAAAATGGGTTCCCCGACTCTGTCCTTGTGTAACTCCTGTGTAGATTCTTAACCAATTGGAGAAATTAACTCCATCCCAAAGTTAAGCTATTAAGGTTACTTTTAGTAGCTTTCTGGATAGATGTACCAAGCTGTGCCAACTTTTAAATAAGTCTACTCATATTACTTACTTACTTAAGGTGGCGCTACAGTCCTGTGTGAACTAGGGCCTCACCCAACAAACTTCTCCATCTAGCTCGGTCCCTAGCTAGATGTCTCCAGTTTCGCGCTCCGAGTTGGGTGAGGTCACCTTCCACTTGTGCGCGCCACCTGATTCGCGGTCTTCCTCTACTGCGTTGTACTGTGGGTGTGGATTCGAAGACTTTCCGGGCCGGAGCATTGGTTTCCATGCGCTCTACGTGACCCAGCCATCTTAGTCGTTGGACTTTTACCCTTCTGGCTAAGTCTACGTCGCTGTACAGCCCGTACAGCTCGTCGTTCCATCTTCTCGTCCACTCCCCTTCGATGCATACGGGACCGTAGATCACACGAAGAATCTTTCTCTCGAAACGACCCAAGGTGCTTTCATCCGCTTTTGTCATAGTCCATGCTTCTGCACCGTATAGCAGGACGGGGATGATAAGGGTCTTATATAGCGACACTTTGGGCCGTCGAGAGAGGATTTTTCCACTCAATTGCCTTCTTAACCCAAAGAAACAGCGGTTTGCAAGAGTTATTCTTCGTTTGATCTCAGCGCTGGTGTTGTTTTCTGCGTTTACGGCGGAGCCTAGGTAGACGAAGTCTTTGACTACCTCAAAGTTACTTCTGTCGATGGTGACGTTTTGACCAAGACGTCGGTGTTGTAGGTCCTTTCTTGATGACAGCATATACTTTGTTTTGCCCTCATTAACCGTTAAACCAATTTTTGCCGCTTCTGCCTCAATACTCAAAAGCCCCATTGACATCACGCTGAGTTCTTCCGATTATGTCAATGTCATCAGCATATGCTAGTAATTGGACAGACTTTTGAAAGATAGTGCCTCTAGTGTTGACGTGTGAGCTTTGCACTATTCTTTCAAGTACGATGTTAAAAAAATCACATGACAGCGCATCACCTTGTCGAAAATTTTTATTGACATCGAAAGGTTCTGTTAAGTTGTTTCCAACCTTTATGGAGCAGCGTGAATTCTCCATGGTCATCCTGCACAAACGGACGAGTTTGGCAGGGATGCCAAAACTAGACATGGCTCTATACAGCTCGTCCCTGTAGATACTGTCATATGCGGCCTTGAAATCGATGAAAAGATGGTGGGTGTCGATTTGGTGTTCTTGAGTTTTTTCCAGGATCTGCCATAACGTGAATATTTGATCGACTGTGGACTTTCCTGGTCTAAAACCACACTGATAAGGACCTATCAGGTTGTTGACGATGGGCTTTAGACGTTCACATATTACGGCAGAGAAGATTTTGTAGGCGATGTTAAGTAGACTGATTCCTCTATAATTGGTGCAGTTTAGAGGGTCTCCTTTTTTCAGGATCGGGCAAACAATACTGAGGTTCCATTCATCCATTCATACTCATATTGATTAGATCAAAACCAGCTTTGAAGTCACTGCGCTTGAAATGCTTTGACTTTATATGATAGTGAAAAAATGTGATACTTTGAATTTATATGATAGTGAAAAGATGGGATCAATCGTTGAAAATTTTTTTTTTGAAAACGACTTGAAGATCAGATGAAATATAATTCAGTTCGACCCATTTTTCAAGCGTACTACAGAATATTTTTGCTATTACATTCATGAATAAAAATCCTCTGTAATTTTTAAGGAGAGTCTAGTGAAATTCTTTAAAATACATTTCACTGAGAACTAGGGCCTAGTGACTTAAAACTCCCAACCATTCCTGTGAGTGAGGCAGTACCCGTGAACAAAACTTTTAGGTTGCACAGGCAGGAATTGAACCCAGAACCTCTAGCATAAAAGTCCTACGCACTAACCATTACGACACGAGTTTTATTTATATGAACAATTACGGATTTTTTGAACGATGAAGTTATATCGGCATTTATAACGATTTTATTGAAAAGAATTATTAAAGGGTTAAGAAACATAGGGGTTACTTTTTTGAAAAAATTATAAAGGTATCCTATATATTCACTAGATGCTGCCTTTTCTTTTGCTTTGTTAATCAAATTTTGAATTTCCTCGATTTCAATATCTACATCCAATATTTGGTCAGTGAATTAAGGCTTTGTAGTGAGAGTCTTAAATCTAGAATAATTGGAGAGGAGACGACTAAAGTGAGTGCCAAAGATTTCAACAATGAAAAATTCAGAACCTATTTCTTTTAGATTGTTTCAATAATTTTCTCTGCAATTTTCCAAAAGTTCTTTTGGATTATTATTAAAGCCTAGTTCAAGTGCTGCTTTTTCATGTTTTTCATAATTCCGAGTTTTGTAATATCTTTGTCAAACAATATTTTTTTTAATTTTAAGTAGAGTGAGAGTGATTTTTAGGTGCTAAATTTCAAACGTATGTATATTCTTATTATTAAGAACTTCCATCAATTCTGATGATACATTGCTGTTTAATGGAAGGGTATCCAAGAAACTTTGAAGCAGATTATTTATTTATCTACTAAAGTTGAAGTATTAGATGGGATTTATTCCTCTAGTTGATGAAGTGCTGACTATTTCTTCTGATCAAAAAACAGCTACACTGAACTTCTAAATGTTAACGTTGTAAACAAATCAAAATACTGACGCGTAAGACATCATATTTGTAGCTCCAAATTTGTATACAAATGTGTATTTTGCAGCCCTTTTAAGTATTTTCACACAAATACTTCCCGTTTAACATTCTTAAATTGGTGAGGAACTTACCTTTTTCTAAACTAGATGTTAGGTCTAACTGCATCAGAATTTCGTTGAGATCGAAGAGTATGTAGAAATTTCGCCTTCTGCGGTCATTTAATTCGATATCAAATACAAAATTTCGAAATTTCTACCCAAATTCCATTAATAATAATGTACATACTCGTAGGAAGGTACACCGTAATAATCAACTATGCATATATATGTACCTAATACCTACCTACTCATCAGTTCAGGTCTCGCCAATGACACTGAACCTTGAACACTAATTAGAATAAATTGCACTCAGTCATTGCACCCTAGGCACGAGGAATAACTAAAATAATTGCATCAAATTAAAATTACATTTAACAATTATTAGAGAGTGAATTAAAAATAGAAGTAATTTGAATTACAATTTTCGTGTTTCCCTTTTTTTACTACGCCTAACCCAGTTGTTGTGAAAATTGTTGAATATTGTAATTTTTGTTTGTAAATATAAAATGTCGATGCGACTTACATTTTATTACGATCAGAATTATTGACTGACGATCGATGACACGAAATTCAAACAAATAAGTCAGCAGAGGCTGAGGTAGACTGGTTCTGATTTAAATGATAATTTTTTCGTACGAGTTCATTGTCGAAGGGCTGATGACATACCCAGCTGAGATTTCATTGATTCTTGTTTCATAATTCAAAAATGTTACGCATAAACAACAAACATGATCTTACTAATAAGAATATAATAACAAAATGTAAATATACGAGTCACTTCATATAATGTACTGTACATATATAAGAGTCCGTATAGACAGCTCTGTTACTGTTTATATTGCGATGGGGCAACTTTTGAGCTTCGACCTTGTGATAGTAAATTGTTAATGTTGGGGTGTTTTTCTGATATCACTGTTGATTTTTGTTTATACTACAAATTGTGGAGTTGGAAACATTCTACAAATGTGTACTATTTCTTAGAAGTCATTTTTCGAGAATTTGATAGATTTTAAAAAGATGGTTTTGATTGATTTACGGTTAACCTCATTTCTCCTTTAACTTATTCCAAGATAAAAATTCCTCGTAACATATGTATAGGTAGCGTTGTAAAGAATGGAGGGATGAAATAATAAAAATGTCATTCAAAGCAACGTCGAAGCAGGCTCACCGTAATGGCTGAATCACATACACGCTTCAGCTTCGGCTTCGTCTGCGTTACGTTGGGCATGCTTCGAGGTTGCTTTGAATGACATTTCTATTATTTCATCCCTCCAAAGAGCAAATATTTTGTTTGTTGACATTTTTTTACATCTCTTGAGCTGTCAGACGAAGCAAATGTTCAGAAAATTGAACTAGAGCTTCCGTTTAGAGTCACATTACGTTACATTACGTTCTTTTCCTTACGATTGTCAAACGAAACGTGAGGTCGAAGCTCCATTGTGATAGCATGCATTGAATTCCTATGGCTGAACTCGTAAACGTCAGGCGAAGCCGAAGCTGAAGCGTGTATGTGATTCAGCCATAACGCAGACGAAGCCGAAGCTGAAGCGTGTTTGTGATTCAGACATAAATCTCGGGAATTGAATAATAACCTTGTTGAATGAAATGAGTTTAAATACTTTCTATTTTATTTTTGCTAGGGGAAGAATTAAATCGGTAATATAAACTGACTTCTAAGGACTTATGACTTCTTTAAGGAAAATGACCTTAAACAAATTGTTTTACTTACTGATATACGTTAAAATATACTTACTTAATTATGCGGCTAACGATCAATTGATGGTCTCAGCCTGAAATATTGAGTTCTTCCATCGTTTGCGGTCTTTTGCAAGCTCCTTCCAGTCAGCGAGACCAAGAGCTATTTCGTCAGTAAACTGGTATTTATGGAGGTTCGGTCTTCCTCGTCGTCTCGAACCTGAGAACTGGGATTCAAAGATTTTCATTGCTGTTGTCCATTCGCTTAATGTGGCCAGGTCAGTGTAGTCGTCGTGTTTTGGCCAGTATTAATTCACCTTTTTTACTCATCGCCCAACACTCAACACTGTAGAGTAGAACTGGTAAAATTAGAGCTTTGAATAATGTGCACTTTGTTTTTCGAGAAAAGAGTTTTGAACATACATTATTTGCTTGGCCAAACCGAAGTAGCAGCGGTTCGCTACGGTAGTTCTTCGTCAGATTACCTCAAAATTACTTCTACCAACAACGAAGTTTTATCCCAGGTGGACGGGTGAGGCTTTGTTTGTTTATAGCATATTATACTTTGTTTTGTCCTCAATCACTTTAAGACCAGCGCGTTTCGCCTGTTCATATGTACATAGCTATAAATGGGTTTAGAAGACCTGTTAAAGATAGTGTCTTTCACACCACTCTTGCGCGCTTTCCCTAAGTTGAAGAATTTACATGATAGCGGATCTCCTTGTCTTGGAATAGCTCGGATGAGTTGTTACCCATTTGCACATCTCACCCTGTAGTTTTTAACGTCATGCGGCATATGTGGATCATTTTTTTTGTCGGGATCCCGAGTTCAGAAATCGCCAATAGAAGCTCTTAAAGACTTGGACTATCATATGCGGCTCTGAAGTCAACGAAAATATGGCGGATCTGGACTTGAAAATTATTGGTCTTTTCAGAATTTGCCTTAATTTCAATATTTAATTAATTGTTGATCTGTCTTACCTCAAGCCACACTGGTATGTGCCGATCAAAGTGTTGCAGAAAGTCCTAAGACGCTCACATAGTACGTTGGATTGAATCTTGGAGGCAACATTAAGCAAGGATATGCCTCTGTAATTTTTGCAGAAAAAGTAAATTGAGCTATTTGACAAGTCATCGGGCATAGTTTCCCCTTCCCGCACTTGGTTGATAAGCTGGTGCATGCACCCTACCAGAGCGTAACCTCCATATTTGCAAAGCTCCGCAGGCAGGCCATCACAGCCGAAGGATTTGTTGTTTTTAAGCCTGTGGTGTGGATGGCTTTCTTAACCTCTTCAATACTGGACGCCGATGCTCGTTTCACACTACACGGTTTTGACCATACGGCAAAAAACCGGACGGCATAAACCGGATCAATGGCTAATTACACATTATACGGTTTTAACCGTACGGTAAAATACGATATATGCAGGGTTCCTGTGCTAAGTATACTTTTTCACAGGTTTTGAAGTGGCTGATCGAACTCTGCCGCACGAATAAAATCGTATGATGTGAAAACATGCATTTCGTCACGTACGCCACTAAGCTTATAGCGCCGCCGCCGCCGTCCGGCTGTCGTATACTGTAGTGCAGTAGACGGTTGCTACACGGCGCGGCGCCGGCATTTTGCCGTGACCGTATAATATGAAACCGTATATGCTCTTCTTCGCACCTCTAACAAAATGTCGCCGTCCGGTTTTTTGCCGTACGGTCAAAACTGTATAGTGTGAAACAAGCCTGAGACTGGGTCTTCATTGACTGGTCTTATAGTTCTTTGCTTTCGTCAAGATGTTGTCTGTTAAGCAGCTGCAAGAAGTGCTGCTTAAAAA
The DNA here is from genome assembly GCA_951509635.1 of Eupeodes luniger. Classification (NCBI taxonomy): domain Eukaryota; kingdom Metazoa; phylum Arthropoda; class Insecta; order Diptera; family Syrphidae; genus Eupeodes; species Eupeodes luniger. Next base: position 41,072,988 of record OX608075.1, read on the forward strand.
CGGTTTTCTGGTTTTCCGTTGAAGTTCGATTTTGAGTGCAAAAATTTCATACAGGAGATTTGTTTTTGGAATTAAAAATGTTTTTATATTAAATAGAAAACATTGTACAGTAAAATTGAAACTTTCAAAACTTACACACGACTATTTAACTGCAAATTATAAATAAGTTGAGTGGTGTTTTAAGTTGACATCAAGTTAGCAAAGAAACAAAAAAGACCTTATCAACAGAAAATTATTCAAATATTACGTTTTTGATAGGTGAATGTTCTTTTCCTAATTTGACACTCGTTAATGTGATCTAATACTTCTAAGACTTAGTGGCCCTGTTGTTAATCATAAAAAGGTGTTAGAAGCGAACACATAACATTTAAGGGGCATTATGAAATTTTATTGCAATGCTAAGCCTCCAAGGAATTTCAACTTTGAATAAGTTTAATTGCCAGCACACTAATGCAATTCACCAAAAACACTTTTATAATGTTTTATAACCAAAAAATTATGATGTCAAATTAAGAACAAATTAGGAACTTAAGGATCATTGATTTTGTGGAATGATAAATCAAACAAAAGGCACGTTTTTCATTGTGATTTTTATTGAAAAGAAAAATCTCTTATTTCACACTTATTTTTGAAACATTATCAACCAATCTTATAACTAAATTAAATGGCACTTAAAACATTTTGTTTTTGACGACTTGATTCGTTTATTTCGTTTCTGCTCCTTCCGACTTCCTGTCCTGCTTATAAAGAAAACAGCAATTTCACAAAAATGTCTGATTTTTGACTTGGCCATTAGCATTTCGGCCGCACCCGCCATTGTTTTTATTTAAATTTATACATGCATATATGTATAACAACAAAAACAACTGAAATTATGACTGCCCTTGTTTACTTGCTCAAGTCTGCCTGACACAGGTGGTGCGGTTTTGATCCCACAATCACATCAAACCCGTATCGATAAAAGTGTTTTAAAATACAAAATAAGGAAAAATAAGTAACAAAAACATATGCAAAACTATAATAAAATAAAATACTTTATAAAGAATAAAAATACGCTAATTAGCATCGTTCCAAAGAGCTTCCACGAAATCAATCGACAATATTGCATCAGGCTTATCAATGGAAGAAGAGATAGTGCTGGCAGCCGGGGGCTCAACAAAACGACTTGAATTCTCCCAACTGGGAATTTTCTTTTAGCTGCAACTGTTGCTCTAGATATTTTTGTTGTTGTACGTTACGAGTATGTGGGTTTGACTTTTACTTAATAATAATAATAACAAAAAAATTTTATGATTAATTATTATTTTTTAACTACGCGCTCTGAGAATAATCTCGAATTAATATTGAAATAAAAATAAATGTTATAAAATACAGATGTTAAAGCATTCGAAAAGCAGTGTCAAGACTTTGATGTCGTTGTGATTATTTTTAGATACGAATGCCAAATGGTAAAAGTGTGTAAACTGATTCTTTTTTCTTCTATTTGTTAATCAATGTCTAACGCATTTGAATTTATTTGAATGCATGTTTTTGAAGGCATAAAGCAAATTAACTTCTTTTCCACTCAATTAATTTGGTGACAAATATCAAGCTGTGCAACTTATAAGTCGACATAATTATTAAAGCTATGTATATTTTTTGTTAATTCATGAAAAGTCAAACCGTAACAAGAGTGACGAGGTAATTTTCTTAATAGGCTGGATTCAAAAACGATTTATTACATAGTATGTTGTGTTTAAGGCCAAAAGCTTTGAACATTTACTGAACATATTAATAAGTGAGTAAATGAATGGAAAAACGATTTGAACATACAAAGTGTATATATTTAAAGTAGCCTCACTTATGTTGTTATGTTTATTTCTATAGGAAAGCCTTCAATTAAGCATTGCAACGGGAAATAATGTCATTCCGAAATAAGGTCGTTTTCAGAAATTGTTAAAGGTAATGGAGAAATTTCATCAACAAAGCTTAGTTTTAGTGAGCGTGTCCTTTAATTGTATTAAAAAGGATTAAGGCAGCCATACTTCAAAATTATTAACATACATAAATATAATCTTTATAATTGGACTTATTGGACTAGAATTATTTCAAGTTTTCATTCCACGTCTTAGCAATTAAATGCTATAATACATAGATATGTTTTCTGATTAATATTATGCGTATAGACATTAAATAGTAAGACATGAGTTGGGTGCGTTTCAATTGCAATTCAAATTGTAATGTGAATATAAATGGAGTTATTATTTTTAATTTTATCAATCTAAGAAATACCAGATCAAATAAAAATATATTACGAGCCGGTACCAATAACGATAGCTCGAACGAAATAATTATAAGCGAAGAACTTATGATCCAATTCATGTTGAGGAAGTGCAAAATATTTGCAAACTGAGTTCTTGTATAGATGAATATCAAAATGTTAGCCTTTTGCTTAGCACAATTTTAGTTTAGGTTAGGTCAGGTTGAAGTACTGGTATGCCAGCATTAGTCAAACGTATTAGAATGATAAGGACTGTTCCACTTTTGGCGAGTTCATCTGCTTTACAATTTCCTGCATATTCCATTCCATAGCAAAGGTGAATGTTAAACTACTGTGCTATCTCCATTGGAGATGATTAGAGATGATTGGCAGTTCTGGACTAAAGTAGAGGCAAAGTATAAAGATTTTATGGCTCCTGACTCTCTGAGAAAATCCGGATATCAGATGTTGATATCTCGCTTATACATAGACAAGCTGAACGTTGGACTTTTCTGAGTTTGTCGCTGTTTACACCTTTGTCTAATGCTGTCCGCCAAACTGCCATATCACAGTAGAATTGGCCCCACTTATTATTCCAAAGGCTTTTTTGCAGAAAAATGAAGCCACACTAGCTTCCTTGACTCTTCATTATTTTATATTACGTTTCCAATTTAAATTGTTTGAAATGAGACCCAGGTGTTTAACTTCATCTGAAAACTTCAATTGGATACCTTTTATATGGAAGGCTAAAATTGGGAATTTTTAATTTCATGGGGAACAGAACAAAATTGAGCTTTCGATCCTTAATCAATAAATAAAAATGAATGGTTTAAAGTCAAATTTAAATTTTTTAATAAAGGCGCATGTGTGCCATTAAGTGTGGAATATGACATCATTCAAATGCCCTTTTGCTTGTTAACAAAGCCATTCATCCAAAATACGCCTCGTCACTAAAGATGATTTTTCGGCCAAAATTGGGGTCCTCTCCCAAACAATTCAAAGGCCAGTCAGCGTACAAACGGTGGCGTTGTCTATGGTCATGAACTTTGAGCTCCTGGGTCAGTTGGATCTTGTACGGGTGTAGATCCAAGTCCCGACGCAAAATTCTAAAAGTTGAAGTCTACCAAAGGCCGAGTTCTTGTGCATGGCAAAGAATAGACTACTTCGGGTTCTGCTGTACACTTTCACGGACCGCGGCGATGTTCTCTGCCGATCTTGCGTTCCTTGAACGTACTGGTGTTGGCTGAATTTTGTTCACCAAAAGTTGAAGAGTAGACTGTGAAGGGCTGGCACGTCTACCGTAAAATGTGTGAAATGCGCGCAATGTTTGCGTTAACGATCACTCATTTTGATAATAAAGTTTTATCATTTGAACGTCCTGTTCAATCGTGTAACTTGCCATGATGATTTGGCATAAACAACTGAATCACCAGATGTCACCAAAGCGAAATGGCCGCCACGGAGCGCCAAAATTTACTTTCGCCAGTTAACAAACCCTTTATATTACGTTTCCAATTGAATGTGAGACTCAATTCATGAATATAGCAACTTGTCATTGATCTAGTAATTTCACCCACTAGTCTTAGGACAGTTCTGCACAAAGATCTCGATATATTTGCTTACAGGGATCGACTTCCTCACCACCACGATCTGCTTCGCTATCTCAAAGTTATCAATTAGAAATTTGTACGTTAAAGCAGATTTAGACAACGATTTTGTACGCAAAATCATCTTTTCTTTTTCGAACGCACGGCTATTTTACCAAATAAATTTGCTGTATCTGAAGCAAAGAAAACCAGCAAACCGAATGACAGTTTGGTGCTGATTGAAGAGAGATGGCATTATTGGAATATTTATCTTCAAAAATGAGTCTACGAAAACACTTCTGTCAGCAGCTGTGGCAATGTCACAGCTATGTATGTTTACCAATTCAAAATTAAACCTACCAACATTATAAGGCTAAAGAGTTTGTTTGTTTGTTTGTTTGCTTGTTTGAACGCGCTTAACTCCGGAACTACTGATCTGATTTGAAAAGTTCTTTCAGTGTTGGCCAGCTCATTTATTGAGGAAGGATATCACTAACATCAAGCTTAGACTTTAATAGTTCTAAAAAACGTCCACGACAGCATAATATGTCTATCTTTAAAAGTTTGGTTCATTGTAACCATTTTTGCGCTAACCAAATTGGTTAGGAGAAGCTTGTAAATGAATAAAATCTCTTTATTTAGGTTTTATTATTTCAAAAAAATATACTTATACATTCATTCATTCATATTTTCCAAACTTCAACATATTAGTTTCATGGTACTTAAAGCTCAATATAGAGCTCAATTTTTCTAAGTTTGCATTCACTCTTCAGTAGATCTCACCATTGAAGTGATTTGATAAATGTAAGCTTACCTAAGAGCGAAATGTAGATTGGTTTTGCATCCAAAAGAGTAACAAACTCTCTGATAAATTAATGGTTGGGTGTCAAATCGCCCAAAACTTGAAAATGTCACATCGGCCAAAAATTTTGGGCGATTTGACATTATGTTCATTCGCCCAAAAAACAAAAATGTCAAATCGCCCAAAAAGAGTGGGCGTTTTGTCATAATGCAAAAATAGCCATGTGTCAGATCGCCCAAAACCAAAACTCCCAAATTGCAAAAATGAAGAAAAATGCCAAATCGCCCAAAAATAATTTTTGGGCGATTTAACATTTTTCATTTTTGGGCGATTTAGCATAATGTCAAATCGCCCAAAAAATATAAATAATCTTGGGCGATTTAGCATTATTTTTGGGCGATTTGACACTTTCGTTAAATTGGGATAAACATTATGTTCAAGAAGAATTGTAACAGTTACATTAACGGGCACATCGGAATGTTGGTTCTTCTCCACATGAATGAGTTTTTTTTTTGTATTTCCTCGAAATGGAAGAATTTTCCAATAATTTTGACAGCTTTTTGGCTTATTATGAGAAGTTTTGGATACAAAAGGTATGTAAATGAATATAAATTTACTTAAATAAACATGTTTGTGAATATTTGTGAAAGGAAATACTATGAAACCACCGCGGGGAGGGGGCCAGCGCGGCGTGCTTTGCGGTCGGGTGGCGGCGCGTCACCTAACAAGGACAACATCCGATATTGAAGGCTACAATAGTATACTTGGACGAATGTTGACCAAAAAGGGCAATTTTTTTAAATTTGTTAAAGTATTTCAAGAAGAGGAATTTATGAAAAGCCGTAATTTTTCTATGCTTATAGAAAATGGTGGCACTACTGGTACCAAATCAAGGAAAAAAATCGATATAGAGAGAAACAAAAATATAATGGAGGCTTCCGCGCTTCTTGAAAACGGTGCCATTAATATAATGAGATTTTTAGATCGAATGGTTTATGTTAAAAATAACATTTTTACTGGTATGGAACTGACACAAATTTGTATTTTATTATATTTTGGTCTAATTGCAATAAATATTTTGCAATAAAAATTTAAATGTCAAATCGCCCAAAAAAGTTTTTGGGTGATTTGACATTTTTTCGCTTTTTTGCATTTTGGGCGATTCGATTTTGGGCGATTTGACACCCAACCAAATTAATAAAAAGGACCCTGAACCCATTCTTGGGGTACACCAGTTAACGCATTAACATTAATATCTAAATATTAATTTAAACTATCTTGGCGACAGATTATGTATACTACATAATCCCTGTGGATATTCTTTGAGTATTGTATACAGCTTATTAGATTCATTACTTGGCTCAAAGCATCGAAAAATTTAGTACAATTACAAAGTTTTTTAATCATTCATCATTTAATAAAGGGCTTTCCACTAAAGGCGGTTCGATTTTAAAATTGAATAAAACAAGCTAGAAATGAGTTATCAATAAGGTTTTATCTTTATTTTAGAATCCTATTAATGGCATTGTGTTGTGTTTGAAAAATAACATCGTCGAAATGACCAATTCGGCTTTGCTGGTTGACGCGCATTCGAAATGTCCAGTTTTCGATGACTTTGGTGCATAAACCGATCTAAATTTTGCAAAACCTGTGGTCAAATCACACAATCTTGTTGGCCAACTAGGTTCGCCTAGGCGCAAGATAACCTGCCATAACACCGGTCGCGCAGAATATCGATTGTGTATTGAGCTGTGCAACACGTAGGGCCTTATCTCTTCGGTATACAAATCATGCAATTCAGGCTACAAGAAGTTGTTGATCATCGACCTATAGAGATCTACGTTGACGGTAATGACCTGTCCAGCATCTTTTCAAAGAAGCACGGACCGATGCGGTGACGCCTCCAGCCCGAATCCCAAACAGTAACTTTATGTGGATGTATTGGCACCCTCGTAAATCTTGCATGAATTGGTGTCATCCCAAGTCCAACAATTTTTCTTATTCATCCAAAAATGGGCCTCATCGCTAAAGATGACTTTTGGACCAAAATTGGGATCGACTCCCAACTACTCCAAAATCTAATTATTGAATTCACGAACGTTTGGTTTCAGCTCCTGGGTCAGTTTGATTTTGTACAACGCAACATTCGCCATGTTGCGACAGGCCAAGTTCTTGTGAGCGACGCGGAATTGACTGCGTCACGAACAGCAGCGATGTTTTCAACAGATCTTGCATTTCTTTGGCGTTCGGGTATTGGCTGATTGTTCACTGAATCGGTGGACTCAAATTTGGCCACTACTAGAGAATACTCATTTTCATAATAAAGTTTTAATGATTTGTCACTGAGGCTGATTAAAAGATAATATTTGACAGAAAGTTAAAGCTGTCAAAATCAAACAGTCCTTAATAGAAAACTCTTCGGTTATCGGTCGAGTTTATTGTTCAAAAAACTTAATTTCTTCAAAAATCTAAAAAATCTAAACCAGAAAAACAAGGAAAATTGGACAACGACGCTAGAAAATGTCTTCAAAACCAATAAAAAGTAAATAAAAACAAGAAAATTTCTTTTGATTTTAAATACAGCGATAATAATAAAATCACCGCTATAAATTTATTTTCCATTTTTAACTTTTCTTATGCATTTGCATTGTTTTTTGTTTTTGTTTTTTAATATTTCTTAAAAATTACTTTTTCACATATAAATTAATTATGTATATATAGATATATAATATACATCTTTATATATAATTTATGGCACTTTTTTTTCAAAAAAAAATATATATATAATAAAAATTAAAATTACAATTAAGACTTTTTTTTAAATTAGGTATGTATAATTTACAAAAGGATAGTTTTTTGAGATTTATCGTATTCATTTTAAAACTGAATTGGTTTATTTTGAAATTTATTATATACATAAAGTTTACATTTAAATTATAAAAAACAAAATATAAACAATTTTGTAATTATTTGTGCTTTATTATATGACGTATTTTCTTGTTTCAAATCAAAGAAAACGTTTTATTTATTGTCAATACAATTTTATTATTGTTTCTTTTCATAATAGCAAATATATATTATTTAAGTCGTTATTTGTTTATAATATTTAATTTTATTTTAAATTTAATTATTGTCGTTTAACATTATTTAAATGGTAGCTTTGCTGCATTTGTTTTATTTCCTTTTCCTCTTTTTCTTTTTAAACTTCTTTGTACTATAAAAATTGTGACTTGTTGTAATTTATTTTAATTGAATTTTTATTTGTTATTGATTTTTAATAAATATAATATAATAATTATAGACTTATTGGGTGGGCTATGATTTATTTTGTTTCTTTTTAAATTGATGTTAAACATGTTTTGTTTTCTTTTCATATAATTATAATTAGAAGAGTAGATTTTGTTATTTTTTTTTTTCAAATGTTTCAGCTTAAATTTTTACTTACAATTTTGTGTAGAGCTTTTCAAAAGTCGAATATTGCGCTGCAAGTAATTTTGTTTAATGTTCTTAACAATTCAAAATATAATTAAAGCTTTTTTTTAATTTACAATCGTTTTTATTTTTAATTTTCCAGTTCACTTCTTAAAAAAATGAGATTTGACATTTTTATTTCAAAGAAGATCAATTTAAATTATGGACCAAAAAAGTCCCTTAATTTTTTGAGATTCTATAATTAATTATTTTTCGGAAGTGAACTTGTTTTCGAATCATGAGTCTTGGTTATTTTTAATTTTTTTAGAGATCTTTTGAAACCTTTTTTTTTTAACTACGCTTTGTCTTTCATGATCTTTGTTTTATTATTTTTTCAAAAAATGTTCAGCAAATATTCACACAGAAATCCTTGAGAGGTTCTGTATGTTTAGAAAATGGGCGGGTATTTGTATGTACAAGCTTACTGCTCAGAACTTTTATTCATCCTTCTTTTTGCGAATTTTACCCTCTGTCTGGATCGTCGCTGTCACAGCTTCCATACAAGACGCAATTGATGGCTCACTCTGGTCTTCACTGTAATCCTCACCGGCCATACGACTCAGGGTCAAGATATACGAGCAGGCAACCCTCAAGACTGACAGTTTCGAGAGCTTTTGACTATTCGAATAGGAAGGAACTGCTTTGCGGAGAGTTTCGTAGGCCGCCGAAATGGTGTGAACACGAGTTCGCTCCCTTGCATTGGCTTCGATTCGCCTCTCCCTAGTCATGTTCTTGTAGTTCCGTTGCTGAGGTCGACCTTCATGGTTGAAACTGCCACCACTTATGCTGCCACTTGATGATGCTACCGATGGTGTGATGTTGTGACTATGGAGTTCTTTATGCTGGAATAAGTCATCCTGAACGTGGCAATCATCTTCCTCCGACGATGATGGTTTCTTCAGCACCAAAGCGAGAGGTTCATCTTGAATATCGTCGTCGTCTGGGTGTGTTGGCAATCGATGGAGTGTCGTGACTCCCGGATGTCGAACCAGCACCTCAGCTGGATTTGGCATCAATTCGTGAGGCAGTAGTTGTTGTTGCTGCAATTGTTGACTTGAATTGGAATTGGAATCCCATGAGGTACGATGATGGTGGTGGTGTTGCTGCTGTTTGGTGTTTGTTGATGGTTCATACGAACCAGCATTCAGCGAGTAACGAATGCGTTTCTTGAGAGGTCCGGTTTCTTCACGATCACATATCACTTTTGAGGGCTCGGTACTTTTTCTCTTGTTTCGAATAAGCGTGATGGGGGTGACTTTAACTTCCACCGAATCTTCCGAGGCATCAGTTGGACTGCTCGGATCGAGTCTTGAATGATCCATTGAGAGATCATCACCACCTTCTGATCCTCCGGAACAAAAACCAGCATCACGATCATTGGATTGTTGTGATCCTAAAAATAAAAAGAAATATTTCGTTAGTTTTGTTTTCCAAAAAAAGATAAAACATAAAAGTCAAATTTAGTTGCATAACAGAGAAAGATTTTGATAGAAATTTGAAGAAAATAAAAACAAGTTGTTTCACTTAAATTATTCGCCCACACAACAGACGAAAACCAAAAATTGACATTCACTACCTGAATGATAATGATCACCACGATCAGTGACGACGGCGATCGTTAAATTCTCAATTCTCAAGATCGTTAAAAATCATATCAATATCAGGTTCAATATATATTGACAAAATTTATGTAGATATTTAAATTTGAATCTATAAATTTTTGTATAGGTTTATTTTTGTGGATTGGTGCCGTTTGAAAGTGTCATAAAACGGTATTCTTTTTGACATTTTTATTTTATTTTTATGATTGACTTCTGCTTCAAATGGATATGGAAGATAAAAATACTTTCACTTTGCACAAAATTACTCTGCAAAAAAGTGTGATTAAGTACCTTAAATCTGTCTACAAAAACCAAAGGTGAAAGGCTAAGAAATAGTGGTTATCTTTTATTTGGAGCTTAAAACTTGTATTGCATCAGAAAATAACTTAAATGACAGCATAACGGTACAGGGTCTTTAACATCGCGGTTTCAAAAGTGAAGCTGATAGAAAACATACATATGTATTTCATCAAAAAGATTGTACTTAATGGGATTGAGATTGAAGAACCATATGATTATTCAAATGACCGCCTCTAGAAGATTTTGAGTCTTTTAACAAAATTTTCACACATTTCGGTCGATATTTCGGTCAAAACTTGAACAATAATTCGGGTATTATTCACGAAAAAAAGGTCTTTGGGTATCATTTTGGCAGGTCAAATGACAGTTGAGTTTGACAGTTGTCAAATGGCAAAGCATGAGATCAAGAAATCAATTTCCCTGTATTATAGTCACTGTTATATTTGAAGTTTGATCTAAAAACACTCAGCTTCACGTTTGAAAAAAAATGTTAAGCAAATGAAACTTTTCAAAATTAAAGAAAAGAACTATCAACTTTATATTTTTAACATCTTCAGCCTATTCCCAAATTTGGAGCTATTCAAACTGTCCTATCTACTTCCTCCCACAAGTTTACCTTTTAAGTTGTTTTATTTGGCAACAATTTATATTTCAATCAAAATCTTTTCCATACAAATGTTGTAAAAGTAATCTTAATCCTTATCAAATTTTAATTAAAAGAAAATAAAATACAAGAAAACAACTTTAAAAGCGAAACAAAATCACCTTTTACATTTTTATGTTGATGGTGTTCAAGAGGCGCCACCGATTTATAGTATAAGACAATTTATACCTTCCCTTTTAAATGTTGGTATACCTAAGTCTCAAATTATAAGTTTCTTTGTTTAGTTTAACTTTTTTTTATAAAATAATTAAATTTTATTTGCCTCATCATTTTTTTTGTTTTATCAAGCTAAACAAAAATTTAAAACTTCCAGATATGCAAATTCATCATCACAAATTATATTGCATAAATAAAATGTTCATTAAAATAATCATCGTCCGTCGCGTCTGGTCGCTATTAAAAATTTCGTCATAGCCATGATATACTTTAAAAAGTTAATAACCAAAACAAGAACCAAATCTGTGTGTCTCCTGTTGACAATCTTAGGTTGTAATTTTTATACATAAATTAATAAAATATACTGTTTCAATCAGTGTCACTTGTCAAAAACAAAATTCGTAGGTGGAATTTTCAAAAACTTCCAAACAAACTAAAGTTAATTAGTTTAAACTGTTTTGTGAAATTGAAAAAAAAAATAAGAATCTAATTTTTAATTGGTTTTTAGCGGATATTAACTTCATTTAAGCCATATTTGTTCAAAATGAAAAATCATGCTATTTATTTTTAAAGCCCCCAAAAGAGTCTTCGAAAAGCAATCAACATTAAAACAAACACAACTTCACGATAAAGAAAGGAAACATAACTCAGTTGCGCATAAAAAGTCTGCACACCTCGAAGTGACACTGTAACTTCGACTTCGACTTGGCTCTGAATCTGACTTTGGCTTAGCGCATATAAATGCTATGACAAGAGGAGGAGAAGTCTCGAAGATGCAGAGAGGAATGAAACAAATTTATGTGGCGCCAACGAATGGATATCAAATTATAACTCGATTCATGTAGCGACATTAATTGCTCGGCATTTATCAGGTGAAAATGACAGTCTTAAAACAATCCAACGCCAACATACAACAAAACAACAATATATGAGTATAAGACTAAAATGTCAACATAAAATAAATTTAATGAAAACAATCTCAGGAAGTGGTTAATCAAAGTGTTTAAATAAATAATAATAAAAAAAAAATATGTATTAACAATAAGAATGTGGGGATATTGTTTTCTTCTTGATTGTCTAGGTTTTTCTTTATTTCTTTGTAAAGGGTGTTTTTTTTTGTAGACATGTGGTTTTTAAGAAGCAACACAGCACATAGAATTTAATGTTATGGCCAAGAATTTATATTTATTAGGAATACACAGAGTAAGCTAAAGTATTCAACATTCGCGTAGTTCGGCTAAAGAACGATTCTCTGTACTTGATAGAACGACTGAAGTTTGGCTTGCGAGTATTCTGATGAGCATTTCTTGAAGCGCAAGTTTTACGGTTAAACTGTTTAAGGGGGGAATGCAGCTGGCTATTTCCCTAGAGTATAAATCATTGAAAGAACGGTAAAAAAGGGCGAGGCAAGAAAATTTACGATAATATTCTAGCGACGTTAACGAACCAATGATGATATGATCATCAATCAATTTGAATGTTCTACGTTCAATACCTTCCAAGAAGTTTAAGGAGGTTAAAGAAACACCAGTCTAGAGATGGGAGTTATACACAAGTCTTGTAGATAAAAGCCAGATCAGCGGGAGAGGGGGAGGTAGGAAAATTCTTACATCACCTTAGAAAACCCAAACATCTAAGAGTTCTGTCATCAGCGAAACAATGTATTGGATTAGGAGTTGCAGACAGGAGATCATTAATAAAAATGAGAAAGACTATCGGAGACAGAACAGAGCCCTGGGGTACACCAGAATTTATTTTCAGGTTTTCAGATTTAAATCCATCCAATAACACTTGTATTGAACACCCGTTATTAGAGGTAATTTTCAAAAATCAATCAAACATACAAAACACCTTGTTAGCACATTAAAAAAAAAAAAAACAAGAGCTTAAGTACCAAGAACCACCTTCCTACATTTTTATGTTGATGGAAGGCGGAAAAATGTTTTCCACTTTTTAACGGACAAATGGGTGGAGTTGGTGTGATATGGTGGTGAGCATGTTAAATGCGATTATATTGTCTTTTTTTCACTGTGCCAGCCACCGTCCCCATACACCTATCAGTATCAAATCAACCTATATCAAATAGTTAATAATATTGGCCTTCAGGGTGCACAACTGCTGACATTCTGTGACGTGTGTGCGGGGCCTTATTATTATTATGTATTATTTTCTTATTATTATTTCTGTTGTTATCAAGATCGAAACAATCAATTATTATTATTATTTGTTTACCTTTTATTCGACTAAAAGTTATGAACTAGAAAAAATATGGAAAATTATTATAGATATTACTTACGTATGTATAATGAACATACATAAGTTGAGAGCTTGACTATTTGAGGTTTAAATTATTGTAGTTTAAGATATAGTTTGTCTGTTTTATAGGTGATTTATATTTTATAAATTGTCAGAGATTTTGAATCGATGCATATAAATAGGGGTAGATTAATTTGTTTAAGTAAATGTTTTTCTATTATTTTAATTTTTAAAAACAAGATAAGTGGTCTTATTAAAAATTAAATAGGTTATGTAAAGTCTATAAGTCTATAGATAAATGGAAAACATATAGTTCATTAAAACACTTGAAGTTAATTAACTTTGAGAAATTGGAATCATTTAAATAGAAAAATTAAAACAGATGCAAAAACGAATTTGTTAATTTCAGTTAAGTTACCTATTAGAAGAAACAGGTATTGAAAAATTGTTCTTTAATAGGAATTAAAACTAGTTTTTTGTAACTTTATGGAAAATTTATACAGAACGAAAATAATTACAATATTATAATTTTAATTGTTGTACAGATTTGTTTTTTGAAACCGAGACGAAACAGGGACGATATTATCTAAAAATCATAAGAGACTTCACTGCATATTTTTCTCCACTCCGGTCTTGTCAATCTTTTCAGGTTTAATAATTTCAGTAACTAAAATATAGGTTTTCCAATAAGAGGTTTTATTTATAAAAGCTCTTAAACTATCATTTTTAAAGCTGTCAAGTTTTGAAATTTGACAGTAAAAAAACGTTTAATAATAATGGAAAGATACACGCTTTAAAAACAAATTTAATTTGTTAACCTTAATAAATTTTAAAAATAAGCAATACTAATCAATGTTATTTCTTGAAAAGAGGTGATCACCATTGAACACCGATGTCTTGTGATTGAACACCTTAAGATTCTTTTCTTTGGGGACACGTGAAACATAAGGTCTATGTCAATACTCTACGATATTATCTTAAAATCAAGACCTCAAAGGTAGAAAGCTTTAATGTGTGACAACAGATAATATCTATATCAATTATATTCCTTAACGCCAAACCTCCTCATTGGGCTTAAAGTAATCTGAAGATATTGAAAACTAAATCTTTAATAATGATACCGCTTTCCCTATTCTTTTTTATATATCAATTTCTCATTTATAGCGCCTTATGATGACCTCACACTTTCACTCAAGTTCCTTTTTTGCATATTAATTTTATTTATAACTTCCTGATTTTCCAATAGTTTTATGTATGTCTTGAGGTACCTATGTACCTAACCTGTGATTGTTATACTATAACACCTGAATGTCCATCCAATTATTTAATTAACATTTCACCTGCACCTTGTTTTATTCGTACTGGAGGTAGGTAAGGTACGTATAGATACAATGAAAGTCATGTTAGACATTAATTTACCCCAGCTGACCATTCGGCATTTATACCCACCAAAAAACTTTTTGTATTGTGATTAAAAACAAATTTAACTTCCAGTCGCCGCTTGTCGTATATTTATCCAAAGGAAAAGAAAAGATATATTTTTTAGCTAACCACAAGAAAAACATAATGACCTTACCAGTGGCATGGCAGCGGCGGCGCCACATTTAATAATAATGCAACAGGTTTTTAATACATAAATCGATAACTCTTTTTTAAAAAAAGAAATAAAAATTAAACTACTGAAATTAGTCATTTTATACTCGTATCAATAATGATAGGGAAATCATAACCCGATTCTTATATATGACATTTTTTTTTGTAAATTAAATTAATCAAAAAACTATTAAATTAGCACTTAATGTGTGTTTCTCATTTTCTTTTTCGTTCCTTTGCGCAATAATTCAAATTGGAAATAAATTTGATACTAAAGGTACTATACTAAGTTGCATGTAATTACTGATGAGTGATGACATTTATAGTGACAGATGTCATTTTTAATCCAACAAAAATGGCTGCCAAACATTGTCCATTTTAAAAAAAAACTTTAAACTGCCGTCGTCGGTCAAAATTTCACGAATGATAAACAAAGTTTGAGTTCATATTTACAAAAAATGGCATATGTCAAGACAACTGTCAAAATAACCAACTCTAAGGAAATCTTTTAAACAAAACTTTCTATTATTTGACATTGACTTAAAAAAAAAGGAAAACTTGAGACAATTTCAAAGCTTGTGGATTTTTTAAATTAGAAATAAATTTAATACTAAAGGTATTACTGAGTATGATGACTGATGACATTTACAGTGACAGCTGTTATTTTAAATTCTAAAACATGGCTGCCAAAATGTGTTTTTTTGTTATATTATATATTAACTGGAAAAACACGTCCATTTGCCATCTGTCAATTTTGTTCTTCTTTTATTTTGTCAAAACCTCACAAATGATAAATATATGTAGTTGGAAAGCAGAAAATGACATCTGTCAATTGTCAAAATAACCAACTTTAAGAAAATCTTTCAAACAAAAAACTTTTTATTATTTTACTTCAACTTAAAAAAAAAATAGAAAAACTTGAGACAATTTCAAAGCTTATAGGTTTTTCAAATTAGAAATCAATTTATTTATAAAGGTACTATACTGAGTTGCATGTGATTCACTGATGATATTTTCACTGACAGATGGCATTTTTAATCCAAAACATGGCTGCCAAACTTTGTTTATTTTAAATAACTTTTAATTGCTTTCTATCAGTTTGTTTCTTGTTTGATATTGTCAAAACTTTACAAATAATACACAAAGTTTGAATTGTTCTTTACAAAAAATTACATTTGTCAAGTCAATTGTCAAAATAATCAACTTTAAGAAAATCTTTTAAACAAAGCTTTTTATTATCTTACTTCAACTTAAAGAGAAAAAGAAAAACTTGGGATAATTTCAAAACTTGTGAATTTTTCAAATAAGAAATTAATTTGAAACTAAAGGTATTACTGAGTTGCATGTGGTTACTGATGACGTTTATAGTGACAGATGTTATTTTCAATTGAACATTGCCGATAAATTTTGTTTATTTTGTTTTATTTATATTTATTTTATTTATATTATTTTTATTTTAAAATTACTCAACTAGAACAACACTTCTATTTAAAATAATCTTAAACTGTCATCTGTCAATTGATGCTGTCAAAATTTCACAAATAATAAATAAAGTTTAAATTGTTATTTACCAGAGCAGAAAACGACTGTCAAAAAAATTGAATAATGTTGCCAACTCTAAGAAAAACCTTTTTATTGTTTTGCTTCAAATAAAAAAAAACGATATATGTCAACTGTCAAAAAAATTGAATAGTGTTGCCAGCTATAAAAAATTTGTTTTATTATTTTACTTCAAATACAAATAAAACTTGACACTGTTTTAAAGCTATTTTTATACTTTTTTTTCGTTAACTCATTACTAAACCCCAAGATACGAGTAACAACTACAAATCATTATTAATTCTTTAAAAGTATCTAAACATGCATAATTGAATATCTATGGTATCTAGTATGTAAGTATAATTCAATTTGAGTTCGAGCTCGAGACATCAATTTGCATGGAAATTACTTAATCAATCATAAAAAGTATGATGCTTATTTCTTGTATATTTAAACATGTTTTTAATTTTTAATATGTTTTTGTTTATAAATTTCATTTGTCATTTTTTAAAATAATTATTTAACAACAATTGTATGTACACATCTATAGAAACAAATGGATGAGAGTGGTTTTCTTTGTTTATAATATCCAAAAGGATCTTTTTATCGTGTTTTTTATAAACGTTTTTCTATTAAAATTTAATAAAATCACAGTGTTGCCAGATTGACCATATTTGGATAATGTAAAAAGAAAGGTTTTTATGTTTTTCTGTTGTTGATGTTAAGCACTTGTATTATTGATTGTTTTTCTTTTGTAGTGACAACAAATGATACCACTTTTAAAACAGTTATTTATATTTTTGATCTATGATCGTCAAGACCAAGATATGAGTTGAATTATAAGGTGCGAGTAAGGTACCTTACTATATCAAGATAGAAACATAAAGGTGCGGTTTTGTACAGCGGCGGCGTAGACCAAAATGTATGTTACTAAAACAACAAAAACATACATAAAATAATTGGTGGTTTTGCGGTGGGTAAAGTGATAGTTAATTGGAAGACCGAGTACGATGACAGCAAAATGTGGGTAGTTACACCTTTAATATAATATATAGACACGGTATACACAGATAACACACGCAAGACATAACATATACATTGGGTTAAGTAGTGCACTTTTAGTGGCACAAAGTATAGAAGGGGGTGACGACGACGGAAATATGATAATAGCCTTTTTTGAAGTGGACAATTATCGCCCAAGAGGGAGACTTAAGTGGCTTTTTGGAATATGTTATTTTATTATATTACAGAGTAAGGTACGTGTGGTGTTTAATTCTATGTTTATTTTGATAAATTTATAGATGTAGGTGGGTAGATCGATATAAGGTACACACAGGTGAATTATAATTTAGTTTTTCGTTTTATATTTGTGCCAAAAGGGATAGTTGAATGGTTGCTATCTGACCCATATTTGGTATTCAATTAATATAAGATATGTTTTTCTTTTGTTTTTGAATGACTAGCAAAATATATTCAGCTAAAATTTTCATAATTGCCTTATCTGTGTCTAGAAGGTTATAGATTAGTGCCAAGTCAGGAGTTCCCCAGGGTAGTCATTTAGGACCCCTACTCTTTATCTTAGCTATCAATGATGTAGCCTTTTTTGTACGATACACGAACATCATGTTACACATAATATTCTTGCAGCTCAAATTTTAACTATCAAAAACAACGGTTTCAAAAAGCTTGGGAATAAAGAATAGTTTAGAGATTGGTTTGTAATTACTAATGTCCGACTTGTTAACATTCTTAAAGACTGGAGTAATAAATGCTTTCTTTCATATGGTTGGGGACTTATATGAGCTTAGAGATAGTGCTAATGTGGGAAGAAAGGGAGATGCTAGTACTGATTCAAATTTTCGCCATCTCGTCCAGAAGAATAATCATCTTTAAGTAAAGCCAAGAAATATAAGATTAACATTACTAAAGGTATAGTCTGGGTACAGTCTCGCAACTATAGAAACAAATTCTCACCTATTTTTGCGGGTCACTGCAAGATTGCTGAAAGTTGTTAGCAAACGCGTTATAGATTTCTGGAGTACAAAGTATGTTATCTTTATTAAAAGTAAAATTTGCTGAACAGCCATTAGATTTGCTTGTTATGACGAATTTCCAAACACAGTTTGTTGGAAGTTATATTTGACATAAATTATCAGAACTTTAAGACTACTTGAAGAGTTGAACATTACCTTTATAAAAATGCTCATGACTGTAAGTTTACTCCCAGTGCTTATTCTTACATTTCAAAATTTGAATCCCAAACAGCTATTTTATGAGTAAAAATGTTCGATATGTATTGTTACCAGGTTTAAAATCCTAAAATGTCTTCAAGACTCCTCATCTTCTATAATGAAGATATGTGAGTTTAAAATTATGTTTTCCTTATTTTTTTTTATCACAACGTTGGTGTTACTTTACGCACCTATGTGCATGTCTTTAGCAGATTTTCCACCATCATCATCAGAACGCTGCAAGGAGAAAATTCCAATAAACAACATTTCCATCACCTCCTCTAACTTATACTTATGGGTATCTATGTAATTAATTGAAAATAATCTCGCACAAGCCGACATTTTGCTAATTACAGTTTGTCCTGTGTGTTATAGGTACACATAGATAGATATTAAACTCCTGTAGATATTTTATATGCATTATGTGAAGTCATATGGTACCTGTTTGCACATATCTGGCATGTAGCATCTGGCACTGAGTAGAGTATCTATAAGTCAATCTATATAAATTATTCAATTATGCCTTCCTGCCTACCTACCTTGCCTACGTATACCTGGCATCGATGTCTGCTAAAAATAATATCTTACTTAACAAATTTCCCGCGCAGATTGCATATTCTTGTATTAAGTGTTACTTTTCAACAACAAAACTTGTGCGGTTCGGTGTACGTGCGATAGACCAAAAAATGTTACCAATCTTAATGTCTGTCCATTTGGCCCACTAAATAGCCAACAACTGGCCCTGATGGCGACTTCCTTAGAGGTATATAAGTAATTTGCAAAAACCCGAAACGATGATGATAGCTATTACCTGTTGTAGACGATACTCAAGTTAAGTTGAGTGTAGGTATGCAAATTAAAATTCACCTGCAGAAATTTATATTATGGTTGGTGTTAGAAAGTGTTACGCGACGTCGTCGGTCGTCGTGAGTTGCACAGTCATCGTCAGTCTCAGCTTCGTCATATGATGGCCTTACCTAATAGAAGACATGGATCGACGACAAATGCGACGACTTTGAGAAGAAGAAAAAGAAGATGTGCTGTGAATTTTTGATGTCTATACGATGTAGAATGTAGATGTGTATCTTTTTGACACTCTTGGCATCTCTAAAGATAATAATTGTATATTTTGTTTGTCTCTGTATTTTTTTGTTGTCAAAATTTTGTTAGCTGCAACACCTGTGTAGCATTTAAATCCTCAAAAAAAAATGTGTGAGTTTTTTTTTTTTCGACTCCTCTTTTTATTTTTCCTTATTTATATCTCGTTAAGTTGTCAGTTCATTTATTACATTCTTTTTTTTTATTGAATCGAACCTTAAAAAAGTAGCCCATATCAAAAGGGATATTTTATGTCATGTACCAAAGTGTGTGGGTACAACTCCTGCATCAAAATGAGATCAACACCAAAAAAAAGGACACAAAAACAGATTACAAGTAGTGCAGCAAGGTAGGTAGGTAGGTACCTACATATATCAGACGAACATGCATCCCTAATACGAGCCAACACTACATGAACCAGCGAAAGAACCCAGGCTCAAAAGCCGACCATCATCATCATCATCATCAACATCGTCATGATGCAGTTGATATAAAAACCCTTGGGATTCTGTCTGTACCAAAAATAAATAAATACAACCAAAAATGGATGAACCAAAATAAAAGCAAGGGAAACAAAACCAATGTCCACGACTGGCACAGAGAGTAGATTTTCCTTTTATAGGCCATAGGACCATAGGGCTATAGGCATGTCCGTAAAAGTTACCTGTATGTGATATGTGCGAGAGGAGATCTCTAGTGGATGCAACAACAATCTCTAAAAAAGGTACCTTCCTACCGTCCGCCACCGACACACATTGAAAGCCAGAAGTCCAAGGGGCCACTATATTCATTTTTCCTACTATAGGTATACACTACTCCACATCACTCCTGTCCTGGACCTCTACAAAACTTATATATACTCGTATGTAGCTATGTTCTGTTCACAGAGAGAATCATCATCAAAGGAGTCCGATTCAATGAGTTGGGTCATTTTTTGTAAGTGTTCTTTTGGATTATTTTTTGTATTTTTAAACCCGAGACCAGTCGAGTCTAAAAATGTTGAAAAAGACAAAAAATAAAACAAAAATTTATAAAAGGAAAAATATACACGATATATTCTCCCCACATTTCAAAAAAAACAAAAAAAAGGATACACACAGGTTTTCTTATATTCAAAAGTCGATTGGATTTTTCTGTTTGTCTCTCTTTCAGGTTAATTGAAAGTTGTTATTTTTGGTTCTACTCCGCGCGATGAGAATTCCTTGAAATTGAAAACAAAAAAGACGAACAAAAATTGAAGGTACATCTAAGTTAGGAACTTTTAAGCCTGAGAAATAAAAAATTACAGTCACTTATAAGATAAAAAAATATCGGTCAAAATTTATGAAGTTTTTCAACAAATGTCAAAATGTTTCTTTTAAATGTCAAATTTGAACCTCCTACTGGAAAACCCTTTACGATGAAATGCTGTAGAAGAACTAACAGTGTATACCATTTTATTTTTGACCATTTGAGTTATTGTCATTGGTCCGATTTGTCAAATTAAAAACGTTGTAATTTCTCGACGTTTCAAGGTCCCCATAGAATCTAAATTTTAAAAGTTTTTAGAGAGATTACATTTTTCGGCCATTTCACAAAAACCAGCGGAATATCGACTGCGAATAAATGAAGTTATTCAGATAATAGCATCAAAAAATACAGAAAGGGCTTTCAAGAAAATTAAGTGGGGGTGGAGAATATGTGGTTTCAACAAAATGGTGTCACATTTCACACAACTAGACCGAATATGGCTTTATTGCAAGCGAAATTTCCTGGCCGCGTAATGGCTGAAACACAAACACGCTTCAGCTTCGGCTTCGTCTGCGTTACGTTGGGCTTGCTTCGAGGTTGCTTTGAATGACATTTCTATTATTTCATCCCTCCAAAGATCAAATATTTTGTTTGTTTACATTTTTTTACAGCTGTTGAGCTGTCAGACAAAGCAAATATTCAGATAATTCAATTCAGCTTCCGTTTGGAGTCACATTACGTTACATTACATTCTTTTCCTTACGATTGTCAAACGAAACGTGAGGTCGAAGCTCTATTGTGATAGCATGCATTGAATTCCTATGGCTGAACTCGTAAAAGTCAGGCGAAGCCGAAGCTGAAGCGTGTTTGTGATTCAGCCATAATTTCTCGTAGTGGCGATTTCAAAATATCATAAAAATAAATATTTTATTTGTGTTTTATACATGTTTACTTTTGAAACAGCAAAATGTGTCAATTTTAAAATAAATAAATTAAGAGAAAAAACGATCTCAAAAAAAAAACAATTCTAAAAAAATCGTGTAACCAAAGGAATTCTCCAACAATTTGTATGATTTCAAAAATGTTTACTAAATTATAAAAATTCCAAAAAGTAGTGTCCACTTTTTTGAAACCTAAACTTATAGTCAATACTTTTGATCTGATGCATATTCATATAAAAACAAAATTTAAAATTTATAAAACAACCTGTGCGGGACATTTTTATCATAACATATCATATAAAATAATTATTCCATGAATATTCATTTAACCTACCTTAAGACTATAAGTCAAGCACTGCAATATTGTACAATACCAGTTTTTCAAAATCCTATACCCCACATATCGTCAAAGGATTTAATTAATATCACCATATATATAATTTAGTAATTGTGTTTGTAGTGCCTATATTAGTACTACCAATATGGATCTTATAACCATTTTATTTTTTTTAAACTTTTGATATTCCGAAAACATCATAAAAGATTCCTTTCTTTTCAAAAAACAAAAGTATATAAAAAGAAAAAATTTACTAAAAATACCTCAACGTTTATTCCATTACCACCCGTAAGATATTTATTAACATGCCAGACGAGCATTTATGTTATTTCCATAAATTCAAACTTAAAACTTTAAACTCGTATTAAAAATATGTACATAATATAAAAAGCGTAAAAATGTATTAATTTATGCATACCACGCAAGTTATATATACTGTATAACTCTTTATACGCATTTATGCACCATATACGTTTCTATACAAAATCGAAGGTAGAAAAGGTAGCATTCAAGATCTCAATGATGATGATCATGGATGGGTTGAAAAATCCTTTTGACCAAAACCAAAAACCAATTAAAATAATTAATTAATTTCATTACAAATCACCAACTAAAAAGGAACTTTGGAGCTGCATCGCATAAAGATGATGATCATGATCATTTCAAAACAACAAAAACTTATGACAACTAGTTTCGAGAGACTTTTGAGGTTTGTGTACTAGTTATACTTGCTTTTGAAAATGATGACATTACTACGAGAGATTACAACATTCAAAAACCCGATTCAAAACTCTTGGAAAAAAGGAAAAGTTACTATGACAGAACATCTGTGCATAGAGTCATTTCTCGGAATGCAATTCAATATTTCAATGCTTTAAAAATTTTCCAATCATTAAAATCTATGTAGAAATAGATTGGTCTATCTATACCTAGCCTATTTGTACCTGATGCGTGTAAACTATAATAATTATGATATTTTTAAATGAGCAATTCACTTTTGAATGTCGTTTGAATTTATTGAATTGAAATTAGCATTAAAATCATATCGTTCTTGTTATTTTATTATAGAATTTAAATTGAAGATTGTAAACAAGTTGTCAAACGGTCAAGCGGTGTTAGATATGAGCAATTTATAATGATTTAAATTACATATAAATTTGTTATTTCATATGTGACGTTATAATAAACCATTTATGATTTAAGTAGTTGAAAATCAAGATTTAAGTTATTACTGTATAACAGATTTTTTTTTTTAAATCATAACAAAATAATTAAAATTATGTAAATATGTGCTTATTTACATCGACGTAAGAAAATTTAATAACTGGACTAACTTTCATATATAAATGAATATTTAAATATATACGTAAGTCTTAAGAATTCTTAATAAATCGTGATTCATTTGACGAATGAATGTCATGTTAGTTATGCATATATCTTATATATCTTATGTCACTTTAGACAAATTAATTGCTGTTTAACAATTTGTTAAAAACAGTTGAACTAATTGGACTATTTGAGCTACTATATGCATATCCAGTCTTTACTGACGTCAATAATTCGTAAAATTTTAAACTGTGAAGAAAATGCATCTATCCAGTTCTCATTTTATAAAACAAACTGAGAAACTAAAGTAA
The DNA here is from genome assembly GCA_951509635.1 of Eupeodes luniger. Classification (NCBI taxonomy): domain Eukaryota; kingdom Metazoa; phylum Arthropoda; class Insecta; order Diptera; family Syrphidae; genus Eupeodes; species Eupeodes luniger. The sequence goes on from OX608075.1 coordinate 41,096,669, forward strand.
TTTTAGATAAAATAAATAATAAAAGTAATTTAAATTTTTTTTGGAAGTTTAATTTGAGCTACTAAGGCTATTTGAGCTACTTTAGCTATTCTAACCTTTTTCGTTTTTTAAGCTAAGAATTTAGATTATATTTGTGCGATGTTAAGAAAAAAGCAATGTATTTTATGTGTACCTATGTCATTTTAAACAATGTTAATTTCAGAACAAATTGAGCAATTTGAATACTAATTTGAGCTACTAAAGCAATTTGAGCTACTAAAGCTATTTAAGCTACTAGAACTATTTGAGCTACTTCAGTTATTTTGACACTTGTGATCATTAGAGCTAAAAATTCAGAATTTTAATTTGAGCTACTAAGGCTATTTGAGCTACTTTAGCTATTCTAGGCTTTTTCGTTTTTAAAGCTAAGAATTTAGATTATGCTTGTGCGATGTTAAGAAAAAAGCAATGTATTTTATGTGTACCTACATATGTAATTTTAAACAATGTTAATTTCAGAACAAATTGTGTTATTTGAGGTTAAAACAAATATGTTTATGATATTAAATAAATAAATTGACACTTACGCAATTTACTGTAATTTAATTATTTGTCTGAATACTAATTTGAGTTACTAAGGTAATTTGAGCTACTAAAGTTATTTAAGCTACTAGAACTATTTGAGCTACTTCAGTTATTTTGACACTTGTGATCATTAGAGCTAAAAATTCAAATTATTTTTAAGCAAGTTCAAGAAGAAAGCAATTTCTCTTGTATGCGGAAGTCAATTTGAGCTACAACAACTATTTTGGCTTACAATTACATTTATTCTTATTTATGGAACAAATTGAGCAAATTTGGTTATTTGAACTAAAACAAATATGTTTATGATTTTAAATAATTTACACAAGAATAAACCCAACATACTATTATTAAACATTCTGCGGAAATTTAAAATGAGCTACTAAGGATTTTTGAGCTACTTTAAGTATTTTTTACCTTCCTTGTTCTAAAAGCTAAGAATTCAAATGATATTTTTGTAATTTCAAGAATAAAGTATTGTTTTTTGTATCTGTACGTCAATTTGAGCTACAGCAAATTTATAAGCCAGTAAAATTTATTTTCGTTTATAGAACAAATTAAGCAACTATGGTTTTTGAACTAAAACAAATATGTTTATGAATAAACAAAAATAAACCCAACATACTATAATTAAGCATTCTGCGGAAATTTAAAATGAGCTACTAAAGATTTTTGAGCTACTTTAAGTATTTTTTACCTTCCTTGTTCTAAAAGCTAAGAATTCAAATTATATTTTTGTAATTTCAAGAAGAAAGTATTGTTTTTTGTATCTGTACGTCAATTTGAGCTACAGCAAATTTAAAGGCCAATAACATTTATTTTTATTTATAGAACAAATTAAGCAACTATGGTTTTTGAACTGAAACAAATATGTTTATGAATAAACAAGAATAAACCCAACATACTATATTTAAGCAGTCTATGGAAATTTAAAATGAGCTACTAAGGATTTTTGAGCTACTTTAAGTATTTTTTACCTTCCATGTTCTAAAAGCTAAGAATTCAAATTATATTTTTGTAATTTCAAGAAGAAAGCATTGTTTTTTTGTATCTGTACGTCAATTTGAGCTACAGCAAATTTATAGGCCAATAACATTTTTATTTTCATTTATAGAACAAATTGAGCAACTATGGTTTTTGAACTTAAACAAATATGTTTATGTATGATTTTAAATAAATAATAATTGACACAAGTATTAACTCAACATACTATAATTAAAATTTCTGCGGAAATTTAAAATAAGCTGCTAGGTCTATTTGAGCTACTTTAACTATTCTAAATTTTCTTGTTATGAAAGCTAAGAATTCAGATTATTCTTGTGTAATTTCAAGAAGAATGCGATGATTTTTATGTACACGTCAATTTGAGCAACAAGTATTTTGACTTAAGGTATGTACATACTTATAGTATTTCTTTTTATTTATATAAGAAATTGAGCAAATTATGTTATATTTGGGAAAAAACTGCATATAAATGGTTTTAAATAAATAATACTTGACATAAGAATAAACACCACCTCTTATGATTAAAAAATTCTTCGGAAATTAAATTTGAACTATTTGAGCTACTTTGAGTATTCTTCATGTTCTGAAGCTTTTTGTCAATAATTTGAGCTACAGCAAGTATTTTGACTTAAAAGTGATACCTCTAACATTTTTGTCATAATTTTAAATTTGTACACCTGAAAATATTGCGTATTCATGCAAGCAAATAAAATTTGTTGAATAAAAATAAAAAAACTTTCCATCGAAATGTGTTCAAAATATAACATATTGAATTTTTCCATATACATAATTCGTTTATTTTTGTGTGTGTGTTGTTGTTCATTCTTTTGTTAATGTGTTTATTCGACTGATAATTGTTCTTCCCGTGTCTCAATTAAACTTAAAAAAAATTTAACAACCGCCATTCAAATTCAAACATTTTTGTTTACTTACCCTCCATGCGCAAAACAATTATAATACGATTTATTTGTGTCAATTACAGACTCAGACTCCGCACCTATAAAAATGTTGTCATTTTTGTTTCATTCTATAATTTTATAGCAAACATCTGTATACACTCATCAAGCACACAAATAGTTTAATCTCAAAGCTAAAACCTAACTAATGCCATTTATATTGTTGGTACGGTGTGACTTACCCCTGTTAATACCACCCACCTTCATCTCAATAAAATATCCCCCCTCAAATGTCCCTCAATTATAAGGAAAGAGCAATAACAACAACAAATAAAAAGACAGTCAACCATATAGCGCATGTTATCCATGCGAATGATTTTTAAGAATAGAAATCGTAAACAATGTGAACAGGTGTTTAGTATTTTCATAATGTCACCGTATTGTGTTACGTCGTTACAATGACAGTCGTAAACGTAGTCGTAGTCGTAGTCGTCGCTCTGGTGCCGTTTTGTTTTATAGTTTTAGTTTATCCGCAGACCGCAGTGCAGCGTTGTTGTCTTCCGTTGCCGACAACGCCATCATATCGTATAATGTGTCGCTTCATCAAATATTATTATACATGACATTCTAATCAGACAAACAAACGTTAGACACTTGATTGAACTCGTGTTGGCCTCCGTTTTTTATTTTTGAAAGAATATTTATCACATCTGTAGATATACTAAGTATACATAAGTTCCATATTTTTGTTTTATTTAAGGTATCTTATATTTGAATTGAGATCTATTTGGAGCGCGTGTGGTTAAACCATCTGGACACACGTTAAAAAACTTTGTCTATGAATAAAAGTTTCTGTTTCTGTTCTAAATATTTATTTTTCTCGATATCATTTTATGTCATTGAAATATTAAAATGACAATGATTAAAACTGACAGAGAACAACACTGTACGACATACATTTTCTATTTAATTTCCACCTTCATTTGTACGTTGATTAAATATTATGAAGCTTATAACACAAGATTCTAGTAATTGCTTCATTTTTTAGTTTATATAAAACGACAAACAAATATCATTCATAATCCAACAACAACTGGTACACGTTTTGAAAATTAAACAAAATCTATTTGTATTGTTTTGCAATTCATAAATCTTTCTTTACGAAGTTGGATAATTTAAGATAACTACAATATTTATATTGTTAGCTTAAGTGCAAAGCTATTTTAAGAATTTTAGTTATTTATTGGATTTAAGGAATGTCGTTTAAATTTGTATACTAATAAGAAAATTCGAAAAAGATTAACTGAAAATGAACTTTTTATCAGTAATGTATGTATTTTGATGATTGATTCCTTCGGACAAAAAATGTTCTTGTATTTTTAACACTACTTAGGTGAAAAAAAAATAACTGGATAGACATTAACTTTTATCCAATACATCGTATACAACACAAATAAATGAAGAAGGGTTGTCAAATCTTCCCAATAATCCTTGGATAAGTGATTTTATTTTATCCGAGCTTGATTTAATGCCTAAGTAGTTTAAAAAACGTTATCCATTACTTTTTGACACATTTTTTTAATAATAAATCTAACTAAATTATCTGGATATACTATAACTTTTATCCGAGACATTGTATGTGATTGAAAATAATGAAATAGGTTCAAAATATACTAAAATGTATTTGGATAAATAATTTTCTTTTATCTGAAGTAATAAATATAAACCATCCACAAAATTTTCATCTTTCAATTGTAACCAAGTATCGAATAACAGTATTTTTTTAAGAAAATGGTTTCGGATAAGTGTTTTTACACTTTACTATGTCTTAAGACCTAAAGGAAGGAACGGATAAAAAGGTTTAAATGGAAAAATTGCTATTGGCACGTGAAATTAAAAATTTTAATTTAAAAAAGAATTGAAATAAAATAAATAAACATCAGAAAAATTGAAATGCAAGTTCATATTGTTCATTTTTCAGTTGAAAATCACTCTCGGATAAGACCGGATAAGTACGGATAATGTGTTTTCTCAAACAAAAAGGTTCATTGTGCCATATTTTTCAAATCTTTTTGTAATTTGTATAGACATGAAAAAAATGTACATACGGATAAACGTTTTCAAGACAAAAACAAAACCAAAATGATATCATCTTCCGTTGCAATTTATTAACAAAACAAATCTCAAACCATTCATTCAAATAATAAATAACCATACATTAACACTTCAAATTAATTTAAAATGTGCGAAGAAATTTGATCTCTCGCCTTACTCAAGCCTATACAATGGCAATCATCCGCCATCATCATCTAACTTAAAACTCAAACTACATGCAACATTCGCGCTTCACGCCAACGAACGACGACGACGACGACGACGCGACGCACAGTGGGGCAGCTCCATAGAGAGCCATGATAAAAAGTCCACATTTTTATTTGAAAGCAACGGGAAAATCATGTTGTTTTTCTCAATTAATACGGTATTTTTGATAAGGCATAGAAGAATTTTGTTTGGTAAGTCACCCATGCTAAGTTAATTGCACTGTCAAAGTTGTTCAAGTTAGTGCCAAGAAAGCAAGTAATGTATACAAGAAATTTTAAGAACTTTTTTGCTTTATTTTTTGTTTTCTTATATATAACAAAAAAATGTCAAGTGCTATTTCTAATATTAACGAAGGTATGAAGTTTATGTTTTAAGATGAAAAAATTGAAAAACTGGTTTTGATTTAAATAAATTAAATTTAAAAAAAAAATACTTTTTTCATGGTTTTATATCAATAATAGGGCAATATCTTCTGTTTCGGCATTTTTCAAGCAGATGTGTAAATGTGGCCAGATAAACAGACATTTGTTAAATATAAATCAAAAACGGAAACCTCTTGAAAAATGCCGAAATTATTGTTTGCGAATTTTTTAAGTTGAAAATACTGATTTTTATGGTAACTAAAATCCTTTTTTCTTGCTTTGTTTTTTATTCGTGACATCAGATGTTAAAAAAAAAAACAGTTTTTCAATATATAAATCAATAAATCATGTTAATTCAACTATGGAAATTTATAGGTGGTCAAGTATTTCAGTGTTCGAGACGAAAACTTGTTGAACTGTATTTTGATAGTAAGAAAAAAAAATTCGAAGACAAGTTTGAGGTCGTCGAAAATTTCTTAAAAACTAAAACTTTATGCTCTGAACAAACAAGCCACTTAAAACTAAAGCTTAAAGATTTTAAACACCAGTTCAAAGTTAAATGGCAACGGTCAAACCGAACTAAAAAGTCGTTTTTAGCAACCGAAGCAAAATGGCTCGATGAAAATATTTCTTTTAAAATGTATCGTCAGTCTGTTGGACATGGACGTCCTTTACTTAATTTTGAAGAAAGCAGTGAGCAAACAAAACGGAAACGTACTGCAAGCCTTAGAAGCACAGTCTGTACTAGTGAGCTTGTTTTTGCAGCCCAAATGAGCTTACGAGCCACGGGTAAGAAACAGGAAGCTGATTTGATAAAAGCTGTTACATCTTCCCCAAATTTTCATCAAAACTTGACAAATACAGACAGCAATCAAATGATTTCATCTCGAAATGCATTATCAATGATGATGGAAGCAAAATTATCACGGCATCAGTACAACGTTATTAGAAGCTATGCAAAAAATTTATTTCCATCATACAAAGAAATTCAGAAAGAAAAAAAGAATTGTTATCCACAAAATGTTCAAGTTCAAGAAACTTTTGCAGAGGTTTCCTTGCAAAACCTTCTTGATCACACGAGTGAAAAAATATTGAATAATAAAGCAAATGTACTGGAATCCATCAGCTCAGAAAAAAATGAATTCACCCTCATATCAAAGTGGGGTTTTGATGGCAGTTCGGGGCACAGCCAGTACCATCAAACATTTTTGGAAAGCTATGTTGCAACCGATAAATTCGTGTTTATAAAATGTCTCGTTCCTTTGCAATTAATAGCACAGACAGACAAAAAAGTTATTTGGCAAAATCCTTGTCCTTCGTCAGCGCGTTTTTGTCGTCCTTTGAAAATAATTTTCGAAAAAGAATCTGACGAACTTGTTAGAAGAGAAAAACAATTAACAGAATCTCAAATTCTAAATCTTCATAGTTCGAATATCAGGATTAAAAATATTGATTACACCGTACATCATCAGACGATCTTGTCAATGATAGATGGCAAAATTTGCAATAGTTTGACTGACACCAAATCATCGATGAGGTGCTACTTATGCCATGCAACTTCGAAGGATTTCAATGACATCGACAAAATGATTCAATTATCAATAAACGAGGAAAATTTAGCATTTGGATTGTCAACTTTGCACGCGTGGATTCGTTTATTTGAATGCCTTCTGCACGTTGCATATAAGCTTCCGGTTAAAGAATGGCGAACCAATGAAAAAACCGAATTTATAGTAAAACAGAATAAACTACGAATTCAGAGAGAATTCAAAGAGAGAACAGGCTTAATAGTCGATAAACCTAAGCCTGGTTACGGTAACACAAATACAGGCAATGTGGCAAGAAGGTTTTTCGAAAATAGCAGCGTATCTGCTTCGATAACGGGTATCAATGAAGCTTTAATTGTAAAGTTTTATATCATTTTACAATGTTTGTCAAGTGGTTTTAGGATCAGCCCACAGAAATTTCAACCGTTTTGTGAGGAAACTGCAAGATATTTTGTATCATTATACCCTTGGTATTATATGAGCACTACAGTCCATAAAATTTTAATTCATGGTCATCATATTGCCACCAACTGTATACTTCCTATTGGTCAACTTAGCGAGGAAGCTTTAGAATCTCGAAACAAAGATTTTAAGGTTTTTAGAGAGCACTACAGCCGAAAATGTTCCAGAAAAGATACTCTGACTGATATTTTTAACAGAATGATGATTTCTTCGGATCCTGAGCTATCGAGTTTAAGAAGTCAAAAAATAAATGTAAACAAAAAAAGTTTTCATCATGAAGCAATTGAAATGTTTGAAATAGAAAATATTGTTTGTTATGATTCCGATTAAATTGAATTACGTTTCGTTAATTTTTATTGTTATTTTTTTTTAATAGTAAGTAAGTTTTTCGAAAAAACACCCCCTCAACTAAACGAAGTGAGCTAGACCACTCCTCCAAAACAATTTTATTTTCAGGCTATATAGAACAACAATTTTACAATATATTTTCCAAACTTTATAAACTTTTTTGAAAATTCTCACTTTTTCGTGTTCGTTTGCTATTCAAGAAGACATTATATCCTTTACAAAATTCACCCAAATTGAAGATAACATATCGTTTCAATTATAAAACCATAAAAACTTATAAAACAATCATCAATTTACTAGTGAAAATAATTAATATCACAAAACTACCAATCTTGCCCCACTGTGCGACGTTCACCAAACAAGAGTGTGACGTTGCGCGCAAATTGGCACAAGTAATAGTTGTTAATTATCATCACTTCTATTGACAGATAGTTTGACGATCATTTGAGTCGACAATATGTTATATTGAGACGCCGGCCGCCACCACAGCGCCGCCGCCACACGATGTGGTATTTCAAAATAAATACAAAACAAAGAAAAAAGAAGCGAAACAAAACTCTGGGGCAAGTGCCAGACAATGATTATAGATACAATCCCTGATGATGATGATGATGATGTACGTACCTCTACGTGCACTTAGATTTTTGCGATAGAGTGCGAACTCCGTGCAACCGACCAAAGTGAGGATGAGGAGCTATGCCTCCTCTCCTCCACCAAACAGCCTCGCTCGTTTTGGTATCTTTACCTCATGCGCGCCGCGCCTAAGCAACAAACGTTAATTATGTGTGGCGCTATGCAGGCAGGCTTGAAACCAGCCAAACAAGCGAGGAGCAGGCGGTGCGGTGGCGGTGGCAGTGGTGGCGCAGCGGTCGGTGGCAGCAATCAACCTGGCTTGGAACAGACACAAAACATTCATTCACTTGTCATGTGTGATGGTGGCATAGGAGCACCTAACCACCATGATGGTTGGTCTTGCTCTTATGGTTGTTGCGGTCGATCGGTCTTCTTCTCTGGGGCTCCTCTCTGATGTTGGCTGCTTCATCATCGACATTTTTAACGTCTTCGAATGTGCGGTGAGAAGGCGGACACGGCCGCTGTATACCTACAGAAATATAAGCGAGGTATCTCTCGACTCCACGAGAGGTGATTGATGATGATGGTGCGATGAAGAAGCAAAACGTTGTTCAACACACCACAGTGGATACCTGATGGGATGGTGTGGAGTCTCACTGAACGTATGTATGCATCGTTGAATTGGATACCTCTTTCTCTGACAGGAAGACACGGTTGATTTGCGTGTAAGAAAATCAACAACAACCTCATAGGTATACCTATCTGTATCTACTTTAGGCACCAATTTGTATCTAAGTACAGACAAAACGCGTGTATGCGCATATTTTGTTCAAGTTGGCAATTTTTTCAAATGAATTTCATTACTTTCTCATGTTATGGAGTTTTGTTTTGCAAATTGCAATTTGCGAATAACTATTGTGCTTGTGCCTTGTGCGTGCGGGACGCACAGACATCATAAGGATAGACAGACAGACAAACAAACAGACAGACACACGACATTTGTTGCATAAATCGCAATTTGCATTACGAATGTTAATGTGACACTCTGTCACCCACAAAGAGCTTTAACTAGTCGTCGTCATCATCATCATCATTATCAAGGCATCAAGGCATCAAGGCATCAAACATAGATGGAGGAGGTATGTAAAATATAGTCAGAGTCACCAATGATTATGGTTTAACGCGTATACTAAGGGGAGGTGAGCTATTCGCATGCCTATGCGAAACTCAACGCAAATGCAATCAACATAAATGAGTTTGAAGGCACCTTACCTTTCAAACCAACCATCATCACAATAATTATTCTCTTTCTATCTGATGTATCTTTGTCTCTCTGCTTGAAACTTAAAGGTGTATAGGCACCTAACCTATACCTATATCTTATTGCCGCTTGATTGATTTGCGTCAATTATGAGCATTTTATTTATTTGCAATTGTTCATAGTCCACACACCATACGAATTACCATACAACCATCACCACACCATTAGCATAACTCATCAGGACTTTTAAAGGCTTTAAAAATATGCTTCCATCATCATCATCATCACGATATCCGATGCTTGGTGGCGCCAAAAGAATTAAACTGTCATTATTTTTATTTTATGTATAGGAATGTAGGAATTATTCTTTTGTGTATGCGTACTTAATTTAGCATTCTGCATGAGTATGTGTCAAATGTAATATGACAATGATGTTATACTCGTACCTAAGGAATGGAATGGAATGCAGCTGTCATTTTAATAGCCGCAGCTATTAAACGATAATAAATGTCTTTAAAGAGGTGTTTAATGGCAGAACATTTGACTTTGTGAATGATGATTATAAAAATTATTCTTTTATTATTAAATTACAAAATGAAAACGAAATAAAAATAAAAATTTATAATAAATCGCTCACCCAAATGTCAAAATGTGATGCGTTTTTATTTCTCTTAGTTCGTTATATTTTTGTTGTTGTATGGAAATGTTGTCTTCGTTTTGTGTCTGAAGCTAATTTTGTGTCAGACATCTTTATTAAATCCAATCAAGAGGGTTATTAAACCAAAAAAGAAACCGCATAGTCTCTACACTCTACACTCCTCATGATATGCGAATGATATCACATAAATTATTATTGTGTATGATGAAGAAATTTTGTGGTTTCATAAGAGATACAAACGCAAAACACATGAAAGACAGATTTTGTTATATTTGTCGGTTTTGATTGGACCTTGGATTGATATGACTACTCTACTTCACTAAAATAAAAATAAAACAGATCACTTTATTTAACTATAATTGACAATTTATATGGAACTGATTTAATTGAATTATTCCTACTCAAAGATACTCCTATACACGAATGATGAATGAATGTACAATATAAATCATCAAAATGTATGTTATATGTCAAAGCAAATCACTTAGAAACAAATTTGAAACAAATTTTTAAACTGTCAAACACGACCTAATATAATTTGACACACTCACATCTGTCAATGATTTATTATGTTTTAAGTGCATATTTTTAATGGAACAAATAAATTAAATTGAAATTTTTAGAATTTGATTTGTTTCGTACAATCGTTCAAAATTTCAGTGCAATTTCTTTGTTTAGTTATCATTTTATACACAAAAAAATACACTCATGGAGAGAAGCGAGCGACACCTGTGCAATTGTCAAAGAACTTATTCTGGTAGAGTTTAAAATGGTGGAAGAAGATGACCAGCGCCACCAGTACAATTGTCAATGTACTAAAATGTCATGTTTTATGAGAGTCCTCATGCATTTCATATACAATAGCGAAATTGTAATAGATTAGAGAGTACTATGATTATGCAATTTGTATGTCGCGTTTACTAATAGGACCGTACAACTTAGAATTTTATTTTTGAACGCACACTTTCACTAATCATCGAACTGTCTTTGCCAATTTACAACCATAAAAGATCAAACATTGAAGCCGATGGATTATTTGAAACGAACGTAAGTTCTCCGATTTGGCAAGTTGTCAAATCCTTATTGGGAATCCGTTTGCAAATGGTAAAATTGTACTAGATTAGAAGAGCATATAGAGATTACTATTTTTGTACATTTTTAATACAATGGTTAAAATCAAAAACTGACAGTTGAACATGGAATCAATGTTGACACTTAAATATTATATGGAAGCGATACTCGGAAAGCCATTTGTTTCATTTACATATATGCCAGATACACATAAAACTGGAGACATTTTAAAATTGTTGTTATAGGTGCATATAATGTTGCTGTCATAAACAAAAGAAAATGGCGGATCATCTGTCACTTTTTAATTTGTTTTGAGATCTGACATTTTCTTGACATAACCAAAGTAATAGAATACCGGTGTCTAAAGTTGAAGTTAAATTTTTAACAATGTTGAAGTTGAATTTAACAAATGTCAAAACATGTTTTTCTATATAAATTGTTGCAATAAAATTCACTCTACAAAACAATGAACGAAAATGAAAAAAAAAAGAACACAAAACAAACTGAACTTTGTACCTACTTCAAATAAACTTTGTACTCTTGTCTATCAAAACCATCCAACCAATCCCCTCGTCTTCCCCACAAACTAGATATTTGAAATTTACAAATTTCATTGAGATAGTTTTGTTTTTTGTGTTCAGTTAAAATTTGTTGTATTGGGATGCCAATTTTTTTCAAATGTTAGCCTCTGGCTAAGTTTGTTCTCGGTTCTCTGTTTTTTTTTCGTTTTACTTTCTGTTGACAGTCAAATTACTATCTTAACCCTGTTGGCTGACCCATTTGTTTGTTTATTGGCATCAATTTAGATTCTATTCATTATTTTTGCCATGAGATACAAAAACAAAAAAAGTATCTATAGAAAATAAATGCAATTTTTTCGATGTAAAACTTTTACTTGGCGCAGCACTGAACGAGCATTCACAAAATAAAATGAATGGGGATGATATTATGGGGGTTGATGTCCCCCTTCGATTCCTCTTTTGTCATCAAACTAAACATCTCCCCCTCAGATACCTACATGTACAAATGTATCTATATGTGTAGTGTATCTATGTACATAGGTAATGTACCGAGACCGACATATTTGAGCTAAGAAAATTGTTGTCTCGGAAATAGAAAATTGAATTGAGGCGCCATAGTTCTTATTCGAATTGAGATCTATAGTTGGTTTGTTCTAAATAATTATTATTGTCAGCTAGGAGCGTTTATCGTCGTCACGTTGCTTTTTTTTCTCTTAAGGAAACAAAAACGTAGAAATTCATCTCATTCTCGTCTGATGTCTTGAGAATGCCTTATTATTGTTTTTGGGTGGCTCTTGTCGTTGATAGGTGGCTGGGGGTTGTGGTGGGCGGTGGGTGGTGTATGGTTGAGATACCTAACTGATGGATGGGTTGATTATATATTCGTCGTGCTGTTATTTTGTTTTATTGGATTTTAATGGATTGCGCCAGGGAAGAGAGAATTCAGGACTAGAACACTCGATTCCGACGACGACGCCGACGAATTTTTAATTACCAAAGGTTGTTTTTGAAACTGTGGTAGCCATGGTTTGAAGAAATATTATAATTTGTTCTTTTTCATTGATAAGACTTTTTGGGGGTAGGTGGTGAGATGATGATGGCATCAATAGATGTTGGTGTTTTTATTGTCTTAACTAAACGAGCAATAAAATGTTTTTGTTTTATATGTTTAAAGTGATGTCGTTTTTGTTGTTGAGATTTTTGAGTATTGTCCAAGTTTAATGGGTAATTTGTGGTATTTTATTATAAAACAAATAAATATATTTGTTAAGAAATATTGAAATATTCAAGAAGGTACTTTTGAAAAAAAAAAAAATGCCATAATATCTTAGAACGTATAATCTCCTAAGATGTAATATATTAAAATATATGTGGCGGACAGTTCTGCCTGGCAACGCTGCAAGTTACCAATCAATCAAGATCGAATGTTGATATTCAATAGAAGCTGCCTGCAACCAACCAACCAGAGGACTGTACGGTTTACTAATAGAAAAGTTTGTACAATTTGGAGACGTTGCTTGTGTCGTGTTCTTTTCCTTGATGTAAATGTTGAGTTTACATGAGTAAGCTGACAGTGACAGTGTGCGTGAAAGGGTGCGTTCACAAATTCAATTAAAATGAAACAGTGGAAGAACTCGAATTGTGTATGGCTATGAGAAGTAAAACAAAATGTGACAAGGCACTGGGTTTCAAGTTGGTAACGCTGAAAACTGACAGCTGTCAAACTGAGCTGTCATTTGAATTGTCATATAGTATTCATTGAATTTTTATATACAATTTACGACAGTGGATCACCTTACAATCGAAAAACCAAACCAAAAAATGAAAACTGAATAAAAAATGAGTCACTGTTCTTGTTTAGTCTTAAAAGTCTATTCTATTTTTACCAAAATCTTTCCCTGCAAAAATTTCGCAACCAATGCGTAGTGATAGTTAAATATATGATTGACAGGGTCTAATCATTGCATCATCCCTTATCATCCATACCTAGGTTTATAATATGTCATGTTCATACCAATGGTAAATTAAATACCAATTTTACAATGGAAAAAAATTTTATTATAAGATAACCTTTTTCAAGACTGATAATGAAGTTATTATACAAAAAAAAAAAATACTACCGTATGGCATACGACGCACGACGCAGATATGTATTCTCAAAGGGATTTCCGTACTTTTTTCTTTCCAAATTATTCCATCGTTTTGTACGTTATCATCAAAAAAATCACGGTTTGAAGGCATTTTTTAGTAAAATTGATAAGTGATCATGATCATTTATTCCATTAGGCATAGTGTGTGATGACAAGTGAACGAGATAAATCACAACATACCGACTTTGTGGTATGATTCTTTAAAAAAAAAAACATATATTGATGATAAGAATAATTATATTGTCAATAAATTGTTTGGAGTACTAATATCTGTGATGACCGGAAGGTTTTTTTCCAAATGTTTTTAAAATTTGTTTACGATTAATATTTTTGTTTGTAGAATTTATTAAAGAAATTTCTTGGAATTTTTTCACCCCATTTATTTAAAACAAAAAGAAATAACAATTTTTTTTTTTTGTTAGGAGAGAAAATGATGTGACTTTTTCATAATGGTTCTATCATAACTTCTGTCGTTTTGAGAATTCTCAAAAATTACTGATGTTTAATTAAATAAATATGTATATGTATTTCGAATAAGCATTTTCCATTTTTAATAATGCAATAGTTGGATGAATATTAAAATGTCTCCAAGATTGTTTTCTTCAACAAATCTTCTAATATCTTCGTCGAAGTGATACAGCAATTCTGTAACTGTTACATACACAAAATAATCATCATCGTTACCTGATGTCTACCTGCGATTTAAACTAAATAAAATAAAAGACAATTACCATATCTATTAGCATACATAATATACATAGGTTTAGATCAAATTAAATAGCACGGAGGTCATTGTAAACATATACTATTATGTCCGTGTCCGTATTATTGCTTCCGCCAGCTAATTAGTTGAAGTTTAAGTATACTAAAGACTGTCAAATAAGTTTTTAATAGACTACAAATCACGTTCCAAATACATAATACCTACCAAATAATTATATTTGTTTAGACTTTAATACGATACTGCATGAATATTAAGTTTATAAGTGTTTTAAGCATGTCCGCAATATTGTGAGCTATTATGTATTTTTGACATTTGAGTCATTTAGATATATGTAATTAAATGCAAGTGGTAAATGAAAACTAAACAATCTTCAATGATGACATAACTTGCCTTTTACAAGGAAATAAACGTTAATTGATTTCTTTTAAAAAATTGGTACCAGGTTTTTTAATAATAAATTAAAACCTCTTATTGAAAAACCCCATAATATACAATTTCTTCAATTCCACTAACTTTAATTTCCTTCACCAAAAAATTGAAAGTTACATCAAGTTTTTACCCACTTTATCTTTTTATTTTTTTATTTTTGCAATCATTTCACGTAACAAATTTAAACACCATGAACCATCCTGATATATTGGTCATATGACAAAGTCCTTCCTTTTCAGTGGCCAACATTTCTCAATCAACTTTGAAAATAAAAATAAAAATCCTAAATGTCCGATGACTTGTAAGAACCTTTGACAGCACACAACGCAGAAAAAAAGACTTGATAATCCCACATGAATCCCTTATCTGTCGAAAAAATCATTTCACATATCTCATACTCTCAAGACGTATCTAAAAATAAAAAAAAAACTCCAACCATCACTCCTTAAACCTATATCGTATTGAACTCACTAAAAATCTATACAACCACTCTTTTCACATAGTTTCTCAGTCCATAAAAACAAAACTCTCCCAAGTGGTGGTGTTGTGGTGGCATGATGATGGTGGTTTGTGGGGGTTGGGGTATCTCGCCGTTGTAGGTTGTGATCCCCCCAGAAATCCCTATAAAACCAGATATAAAATTCAACAAGAAGGAAAAAGTGGGGGTAAGTGAGGAAATCATCCTCAATAAAAAGAAAGACAGAACAGAAAAAAAAAACAAGTATTAAAAGAATCAGAGGCCACATGAACCCATTATCGTGGGCCAATATGTTCCCGATGTCAAGCACGTCGGGCATGCTGAAGATGTGTACCAAAAGATAAACGCATCTCATAAGCTGATATCTGTACCTATATAGTGTATACATATATGTAGATAGATGGAAATAATTCCAGAAACCATTCTCCATCTGGTGAAGTCTGAAGAAGTGGCCAAAGCCGAAGCACAGATTTTTATTCCGTGCCGCACATTAAAAATAAAAGACCAATAAAACTCAACACAGCATCCAGTGAAAAATAAGAAGAAGAAAAAGAAGATGATGATGAAGGCAGAACAGCAAACGATCAACAAAAAAAAAGAAGAAAATAATAAAAATAACCATGAACCATGAAATCAATAAAACTGGCGACCAAAAAGGATGTTCTTTTTTATGTCGTCGTCGTGTAGTCATCCGTAGTTAGTATCCGTACTGTTTGTTGCTCTTGCTCCTTTTCCGCCAAGCAAAAGGCGATAAAGAAGATCTATTCCTATACAACACTGTGACTCCAAGCTGTTTTGGATGTGCGTGTATCTCCACTTGTTTGAACTTCATGTGGGACTGTGGATGGCTGATGGGTATGTAAATCCCATTTTTAACCAAGTGGCAATTCCTCAGCTGGTTTTGCTGAATAATTCTTTTATTCCCCCGACCCTAACCCTAACCTAACATCATCATGAACCGAACCAAACCAACTCCAAGGCAACGAACGTCGAACATCCCACACAGGGCAGAGTGTTTCATCGCACAGGACAAAGGCAAAAGCAAAAAAGCAAGCAAGCAAGCAAACAAACAGCAAACTGTGTGGTTCTTAGCGCGCCACACGATATCTCTCGAGTACATCTCTATTCCCCCAAATCCCACTCAGATGAAACCGAAAACACAGCATCACACAATCCCCAGATGAGGTTAACACAAAAAGGGATATAAAACTTTAGCACAACAGAAGAACAAAAGCAACAAAAAAGGACTCTCTCCTCCTTTGCCACAATAAACATAAAACTTCATCCATTGACTTTTATATGGAACAGATGGCGCCAAACCAATACTCCCCAATTGCCCAGTCAGCTTCAGATTCAGCTTCATCTCCCACCTCAGCTTCAGCCTGCTTCCCTACGTCGCACCGTACAGTCACTCTCTTTATGCTACACAACAACAATCCTCCGGCTGGCTGACTGGCTGGCTGTTCGAGTTTCGAGATGATGATGATGCTGCTGCTGCTGATAGTTGGTCATGGGGCTCTGTGGAAGTGGATGCCATGCCAATACGACACCGATTCACGCAAAAATCCAACCCGCCCTTGATACCACTTCTTTCAATTTTTGTTCATCTCATTCGGATGATTCTGCCTGCGTGTCTCTTTAACGTTCTCCCCAGAGTTTTCTTTAAAGTTCGGATGTGAGATCGAGAAACAGCAAACTACTACTGCATCATCGGCAAGATGACTCTACATCTTTGTGTTATTCTTGTTTGATATGCCCTCTTACTCTGTATGTGCTGAATTGTGTGCTTTGTGGTGCTCCCCATGGTGAAGATGGTTTTCTTTTTGTTTATCGTTATCTTTTATTCTTAAC
The DNA here is from genome assembly GCA_951509635.1 of Eupeodes luniger. Lineage (NCBI taxonomy): Eukaryota > Metazoa > Arthropoda > Insecta > Diptera > Syrphidae > Eupeodes > Eupeodes luniger. Next base: position 41,113,888 of record OX608075.1, read on the forward strand.
ACGAGTAGGTAATAGAATATTTAAGAAAAAAAAAAAAACTTGATAAAACCATTTTTAAGAAAGATTGCTGAATAATTGCTGAATAGGTCTTGTTGAACATTTTTGAAATGTTTAATAGTGGATTTCACTTGTCAATAAATCGAATTGAAAATAGAGAATAGATTTTTGGTAAATTCAGTTTAATTTTGCTGAATAATGCATTTTTTGCTGAATATTTAAAAAATTCGAAGGAAATCTTTAGAAATCATAGTGAATCGAAGGAATATACAGAAAATAGACTGCTGAATGTTGTTAAAAGTTACTGAATTGTGATTGCTAAGACTTGATAGCAAAATAGAGTATTTTTGTACTAAAAAAAAACTTTGCTGAATTATAGGAAAGTTCTTCAAAAACTTGTAAAACAGGAACGTGGAGTTCCATTTTTAAGTCGAAATTTTATTTGTGTCACATATTTAGATACCTATGTTTTTGAAAACTCCTTAAATCTCTACGTACATTATCATCTTTAAAATTCAATAAATTAATATTTCTAGATTAAGGCTTAATTTTGCTGAATTAAGCTGAATACGATCAAAACTTCATTAATATAGCATATTTACCTATAATTTTTCAAAATTCCATTTTAAAAAGGATATCAAACATAAGCATGTTATTTTTCCTTTTGCTGAATATAGTTTAAATGAGCTGAATTCCATTAAGACTGTGTTAAAAGTGTCATATCTTTGTTAAAATAGAAGAATTGGGCAAACAAGAATTTGCTGAATTATTTTTACTTTAGCTGAATACATTTAAAATGGTGTCAAACTTATATTAAACAAAAATAAAACTAAGGCAAGTACACACAACTCCCCGTATACTCTTTACATATAAATTTTTGTTGTATGTCCTTTCCCAGTATGGTTATTCGTTTATCCAATCCACCACTCCCAAGCCCCAATTGGCAATGGCAAGGCAATCCATAACTTCAGAAGCACCAGAAGCAGCATCAGCAGCAATGAGTGTCGTTGTCTTTGCCATTTTCGTCGTCATTGTCTTCGTCATCACCAAGCAAACAAGTATCAGGCAGGCAGGCAGGCAGTCAACAGAATTGTCGTCGTCGTTGTTATCGAATAGAACAACTGGAGCCAGTTAGTAGACCAAAAATTATGGAAGGGGGTCAGATCCATAAAGCGAGGAAGAGACTGGACGCAAGGGTATATGAGAGAAAGGTTATAGTTATAGGACATTCTTTACAAGGCTAAGAGGACAGAAGGGTGTCCTTTTTCATAGTCATCGTTGTCTTCGTCGTCGTCGTCGTCTACGTAGCCATTTTCACATACCTATACCTATTTTGCGAATGAGGGTATGACTATAAAGAGTTCTAGTTTCGTTGGGTTTTATGGATATGTCGTCGCCAAGTCAACTAAACCAACCTTCCAACCAACCAACGAAACCATGGTGTGTGTGTACGCTTTGCTATTGTCTTGCGTTCCCCATCCATTTTTCAGAAGCACCAGAAGGAGCCGGACCATCAACAGCCATAGCCATATAGCCAGCAGAATTGCAAACCTATAAAGCTTAAATGTCATTCCCATGATGCTAGGCCACTCTATATGATTGGTTATCTTTCCATGGCACACACAGTCTTTCCATTATTGGCAGCAGCAGCATCAGTTGGTAGTTTGTGAATTGGTATAGAGTACCTATATAAAGCAGTTGTAAGAATACGCGACGGGTTGGTTTTATAGCATAGTTTCGGCTTCTCTATACGGATTTTGATGAGCTGTTAAATGACAGAGCTATGCCGGGCGTGTTGTTGTCGTTCGTAGCTTGTCTATCTTGCTTTTCTGTATAAAGAATGACGGCTATGGCTTTAGGGAGAGACTTTTATATTTACCATGCTCCAGGATTTCAGACTTTACCATCACCGCTGCTGCCGGCCGCCGACGACGTAGACGACAACAACAACAACGACATCGACGAACGTCAGTAGTCAATTTTAATTGACATCTGTTTAAACAATAAACTATCTATAAAAGTATCTCTCACTCTTTTCGTCTTTCTAACATGCTAGCGAAGGCAATATAAGTATACAAAGCTCATCTTAACTCCCCATCATCAGAGCTCAAAACATCAGAGGTTGGTCCGAGTCCAGTCTACTATACTAAGTATAGATATTTATTCAGCCAGCACAAGTTTTGACGTACACCTTTTTTTCCAAGTCTTAAACGTTCAGTGATATAGTGATCAGAGCGCACCATCATCGCACTATACCGCTCAGTGTGCCTGTGCTGCAGTGTGGCGCTTTTATGTAACCCGCACTCTCTACAGTCTACAATATCTATACAGCTAGGTAGATATATGAACCTATAAAACATCAGGCAGACTTTGGAGCTTGCCATATTGTAAGCTGAGAGCTGTGGTGCAGTTGTTTTGTTGTGGCGCACAGCGAAAAAATACAGTGGAGGTGATGGTGGACGGAAGCGGCAGCGGCGGTGGCGGTAACCGGCGCTACTTTTTAAGATGACGATCATAATGATTGTTTGTGATGCTATTGCCGTCTATGGTGCTCCCATATATACTTCTGACTCTCTAGGTACTACTGGCTACTGGGGGTTGCGCTACTGTTGGCGCATTTAATTGTCAACCATTTGTTGGATCTTGATTGTCATATAGAATAAACCCGCGTATACGAGTACATAAGATTCAATTGAGGTACGTGTACAACCTATAGAGCTGAGCCGAGCCGAACCAAGCCGAGTCGAGACCATAAAAAAATGTGTGTATTTAGATTTTTAGCTTGAGATATATTAAAAATACATATGTTTCTATCTACAAACAAACATATATGTAGATACATTTTATCTATAGAATGTGCAGGTTTGCATCATATTGCAAGTAAAGGCGCCACAGTATTTAAGAGGAATCTTGATGAATGTTATAAATTTTACAATATAAATAGTAATTGAAAGACGATCTAAATTTTTGTATAATATATGCAGAATAGTATGATCTCTAAAAGGTATCTATCTATACGTTAAGATGAGAAGATTGAAGAGAAATATTTTATTGCAAGTTCATTGGAAACATTAATCTTTAATTTACAAGGGAGGAACTTGAAGATCTACGAAAAAATTTGTGTTTTATCATCAAGCAAGCAACGAGGATCGATATAGATTGATCGTAGAAACTTTTAATCAGTTTTGATCAAAGTGATGTAATCCCACTTCTGAGAAATGTATAAAATAGAAATTTTTCAGTGTTGCTGAATTGAATATGTTTGACATCATTGTTCAATTTTTGACAGCACTGCGGAAGACATATTTTAAGGCTGCGTTTTCAAGTGAAAAACGGTTTAATTTGTTAAACAAATAGTTGCTCACAACAAGAAGAGTCTGTTGATCTTTTTCGTATTTAGTTAGATGAGCTGTACATTGTATTCGATTTACTGAATGGGTGATTTGTTTGCTATGTTTTTGTTTTGTTAGCAGCACTGATTTTGACAGACTGAACTATTGATAGCTCTTAAAAAATCAATCATTAAATGTTTAATAAGCAGTAACCAATTCAAATAAATATTTAATGAGAAAACGTCTTAAATGTCCTGAATTTAAATTAATTAATAATTTAATCTAAGTCTTAAATTTTATTTCAAATAGTAAAAGTTTCAGTATCTTCCCTTTTACAAATAAAATTTCGCAATGACCATTTTTAATCGTGAGGATGACTTGACTATCCTATATTTTATCCACATTCAATTTTTATTACTTGCTAATGGAAATTTTCTTCTCTTTAAAAACTTGTTGAAAATATTCAATATAAATATTCATGTTTAGCATGATTTTTATGGATTGGGTATATATGATGGGGAAGCTGACCAATGACGGTAAAGGTGGTGGATGGATGGCGGGCGTGGCGTGGTGTGGCGCTTCTTCGAATTTTATTTCCAAATAAAAATTGGCGAAAATAATAAAAATTGAAAAATCCCAATAATAATCAACTTCAAAGAGAAGGCCAAAATATAACAAGAAATTCAATTTATATCTATGAGTATGTCCATGGATGGAGATACCTATGTATTTAATATCTATATCAAAAAAGATACAAAATATATGCGTTTACATCCATCTATATACTGTATCTGTATGTTTTTCCCAATAATTTTCCTTCTGCTTGGTTTTTCTTCCATATTTCAAGTTTTCTGTTTTGTTTTTTGTTAATATTTTGTTTATTTGCGCACACACCCTCTCTTGTTCCATTGAAACATTTTTTTAAATCAGCAGCTGGCACAGATGATGCTGTTTTAGATGCGGATGAATTGGGTGGTGGTAGTCCCGATGGTGATATACAGAGTGGTGGGGTTGGAGGTAGAAAAAAGTTGTGTTTTGTAAACAGGAGAAAACAATCTCTTTCTATATATTTATGTATAAACAAAAATTGTACTCGTACCGTATAAACATAGATCAAAAAATGGGGGAGGATGGATGGTTTTAATGAGCGACAGCTACTTTTACTCAATTCATCCCATTTTACACACAAAACACCCCCAACCACACCTCAACCCCCACACTCACTCAAAACACCCTATACAAAACACCATGTTGCCACCACCATTATAACAAATTTTTCATTTCTATTTAAATAAAATGGGAATTTAAAATTTAATATACAAAACAACAACAAATTTCAAAATATATCTAAAATATAAATTTTTCTGCCTTTGTAGACATCTGTTACACCGCAGACAGTTTTGTTATTTTATTTTTGTTAAGTGTTGTTTCTTTTCTTAAAATTTAGCAAAGCGGAAATAGAAGTTGGTGGAGGTATAGGTAGGTGATACAATGTTGTATGTTTTTGGTGTTTTGTGTGTTGAGGGTGGTTTTTTTGAGAAGACGATGGGGTTAAGAATGTTCAAAAAATCATGCGTGTCACTTGTCGTTGCGTATGGTAAATTTCAAAGAAAAGCTAAATCAATTTGCTGAATTGAGCTGAATAAGCTTTATATTATGAAATATCGATTTAAATTTGTTTGTCTTTCCATCTCATAGATAAAATAAGAAATGACTCAGCTGAATTAAGTTAAAATTGCTGAATTTTCAAAACTTTGACTGAATTTTGACAAATAACATTTTTGAAATGAAAATGAGGTGTGCTGAATTGAGCTGAATAAGAATTTTAAAGTTAAGTTTGTTGAATTTTGACAAACAGCATTTTTAAAATGAAAATGAGTAACGCTGAATAAGATTTTTTAAGTTAAATTTGTTGAAATTTTAAAATGTTGGCTGAATTTTGACAAATAACATTTTTGAAATGAAAATGAGGTACGCTGAATTGAACTGAAAAAGACTTTCTAACTTAAATTGACAAATAACATTTTTGAAATGAAAATGGTGTGTGCTGAAATGAGCTGAATAAGTTTTGTTGAACTAAATTTGTTGAATATTCCAATTGTGAATGAATTTTTACAAAAAAACAAAATCATTTTTGAAATAAAAACGAGGTGTGCTGAATTGAGGTAAATAAGACTTTTAAAACGAGATTTGTTTAATTTTCTAATTGTGGCTGAATTTTGACAAAAGAAAAAAAATTGAAATGAAAATGAGGTCTGCTGAATTGAGCTGAATAAGACTTTTTAAACGAAATTTGATGAATTTTGCAATTGTGGCTCAATGCTGACAAAAAAACATATTTGAAATACAAATGAGATGTGCTGAATTGAGCTGAATAAGAATATTTAAAAGCGGTCATATTTCAAAAAGATTAATAAATAATATTCTCAATAACACTGAAATAAATAAGCCTAATTAAGCAGAAATTGAGCTGTAGGATGAGAATAAATTTGGCAAAATTTACTTTAACTGATGTTGGCTTGAGTTCAATGAGCTTTTATCAAACTTTTTTATTTGGGTTATTTAAGGTGTATAAGAAATTTAATTTTTACTTATCTGTTACATAAATTTTGTGAAGATATTACTTTCAAAATGATAATGAGGGCTGCTGAATTGAGCTGAATAGATTATTAAATACAAATGTCTTACGTTTAACATAATTTAAATTTTGAAATGTACTTTACTTGAATGCTTTAAAGATGCAATAGAGAAAAAAGGGATAGATTTTGATGAATATTTGTTTTAAAATGTATTGCATTAAATAAATAAAATTAGAAAGTATCTATGGACATTTTGCTGAATTTCGTTAATCATTTTTGAATTTTAAAAAAAATTATTTGATCTTATTTGAATTAAAAACAAAAAATAAAATGAATATAAGCTTTGCTGAATTTAATTAGACTTTGCTGAATTAAGCTGAATTGAGCCAGCACTTCAAAACCATTACAAAAATCAACATTGAAACAACAATTAATAAAAGAAAGTTCTAAAGTTCCCACAGCGCACTTAAATTTTGTTCTTCACACAACCCCCCCCCCTCCCTGCCGCGTGACGCTGCTGATTAATAATTTAGCTTTAACTTTATTTTGTTTTCGTCTGACTTCCTCTCTAACTCAAGTGACTTTAATATTTCACACTGATTTTGTCATAGTGCGTATTTCATGCAGCAATATTTTTTCTTAATAATTTATTTCGACCCATTAACCACACGTGCGAGTGTCAATCTGGGTAAAAATGATGGAAAATCCCTTGCAAAAATGTATTTAGCCCAGGGGTAACAAAACACATAAGCAAACCTAAGGCATGATGATGAAGAATTTTAATAGAAGATATAGAAAAGATAAAGAGTAATTGATGGATGGAAGGAAGGAAGGAAGGCAGGCAGCATGTGGCAAGCAACAAAAAAAAAAATTAACAACTTGAATTTTAAGGTTTAACTTGACACATGTCGGACATACCACCACCGTTGCGACCAGATTATATGGTTCATTCGTATTTTAAAGACACCAAACAGTGTTTTTTTTGTTTTCATCCCTTAAAAGTATCTATGTTTTTCCCTAATTTCATTTCGTCCTTTTTTCACTTAGATACCTTTGATACATTATTGTCAGTTCATCATGTTTGCCTTGAAGGAAAAACAAAATGATACAAATCTAAATTGCATTGAGATGACTTTGCAAATAGCTTAAGATCATATTTATATCTAAAGATAAACAAAATTAATAGTTTAACATAGGTACAGGGTGTTTTTCTTAAATATTTTGTATTATCAAAAAAGAAAATTGTATTATTAAAGTTTTCTAGAAAGTTTATTCACAACATGAAAATATTTCTAGAAATAATCAAGATTTCAAATGCGAAAAAAACAGCTTAATGTCCTCAAAAATGTGCAAATTCTATAAACAACCTTAATAGAGGCTCAATAGAAGTGATAAACTTAACAGTTTTCAACCACAGAAATCATACGGAAGTACAAATATTTACCCCCAAACTTGATTTCTTCTATATTTTAGGAAACGCCTCGAAAATTTGGAATCCCTATAAACAATCTTAATAGAAGCTCTAAAGAAGTAATAACCTTAACATTGTAGATTTATAGAAGAAAAAGATATCAATAAGAAGAAAAGTTCATTCTCAGCCATTTCATTTTCTTGTACCCTTGAAAATCTGACCTGATGATGAAGAAAATAAGTAAGACCGCTGAAAGTCTTGAGCCTGAGAAACACTTTCTTAAATGTTTAGATTGACTAAATAATGGGTATACCTGTCTATACGTATACACAGCGAACGGCATATTGTTCCTAATATATATGTCACCTTGTATAATCACAGGTAGTTAACGTAGAGACACTCATTCGATATGGCGCTTAGTAAATTAATAGGTTGACAATTTTGTTGTTGTGTTTTGTTTGAATGAACATACAACAAAAACAAAAGGTTCAACAACCAGTTATCCAATGTCAGTTCATTATATAGCTTCACCAGGCCACAACTATTTGTTAAACTTCGAGATACGATACCTTCATTATATCGACCCCTATATTCAGTACATATGACTGTTGGTCGGAGTCGGTATTATGTTAAATAGGTTCAAAATTTACAAATGACCCACAATCGACAAGCAACCAAATTGTGTGGTGTATATATAAAATTACAAATAAATCAATTCACACTCAATCAGCAGAATTATATGACAAACAATGACGCGATTTTCTGATTAAATTTCACGTAAAGCAATACAATACGATTTCGAACGCCATATCCAAAACAATAATTTTAATAGCTCGATCAAACTTACAAAATCGTGTGTGAATAAATTCGAATTGAATTTTGGTCCCTCACATTTTTTCACACATGTGTGGTTGGATTGTCAATTATTGGTTTTGGTGCATTTTGAACTGTGAAGCAAGTGGCAAATTTTGAGCTTATTAAAGCGTTATTTTTCGTTCTATATTGTTTTTTTTTTTTATAAACAAATTAATTTGCACACACCATGAAATTCTAAAGGAAAAGTTCTGGATTTAAAAAAAAATCTGTGGTTTTAAGCTGGTAATGCTGTCATGTGACACCTGTCAAACTCAATTGTCATTAAAGTGTCAAAATATTAATTGAATGTTTTCATTTACGAAGGTGAATTGATCACTTTAGAAGCTAGTAATCTGCGAACTGTAGACACATGAGAAATCAATGTTATTCAATTATTGGCCGAAATACCAATAATGTGCTAAAACCTGCAGTCCGAACTTTATAATAAAATAAAATATTCATAGCTTCACTTTCGATATCGAAAAAGGAAATACCTTCTATAAGGAAGGACTCAATTCATGAGTTTAACCAGGGCTTGTACTTAAAGTAAATATTCTCAGTTGATTAAAGTAGCACATTTTAACAAATTAAGATCAACTTCATACGACTTGAAATTCACATTGGTTATAACGAATACTTTTGATTTAATTTAAATTGCTAGCTGTTGGTGGTATATAAACTATACAGCTGCTCCTATATTTCTAGTATTGACCAATTATTGAAATTAAAGTTTAAAAGTTCGTCTCACTTAAAAAAAAAAAAAAACTCCATTGGGGGTTCTTCAGAGTTTAAAAAATGTGCTACATAGTATACAAAAAAAAAACAGGTGTGTCAATAAAATATTACGAAACATGATCCTATTTTTTGTATATAATATATTTGGTATCCGTTCGTTTTTAGTCGATATAATAATAAATATAGGTTATAGGTTTGTTTGGTCTTTGGTCAGAGAGTCTAGGTTTACATTTATATGAACACAGAGTTGAATTAAAAATATTTATTAAGTAGGTAGGCAATTTATCATCAATGCATTCAGAAGTCGAGTTTTTGGTGCGTATGAAACATTTTTGTCAGGTTGTGCGTTTTTTTTTCCAACTTACTCAAATGTATCAAGTTGTGGAATATGTTGATTTTGAGTTTAAACACGAAAGTGATTTCATATGAATATTGGTAAATATAGGTTGGAATTTTATTTTTAGTGGAACACAAGTTGAAAGAAGTCAGACTAGATGGAATTTTATAAGAAAGATGCACTTAGCGGTATGGGACTAGACCTTTTTCATACGGAGAAGGAGATTTTCCCATCAAAGGAGTGAATGTGGATGGTAGAACTTAAGGTCAAAAAATTACAGGAAATTACTTTCTTCGTGTGAAAATTACTTTGAATGTAAATTCAATATGTCAAACACCTCCTGAATCTTATAAACATTGTTCCTAAACAATTTTTCCATCAATGTTTGGTTTATTTTGGAGCGAATGTGGAGGGTATAAATAAAAGTAAAAAAAAAACACTAGAAACTACTTTCCCCGAGTGAAAATTCTCTATGTGAAACACTTGCTTAGGCTTATAAACATTGTTTATAAACTATTTTTGCCATTAACTTTTGGTTTGTTTTGCAGAGAAATACACGAGGTAAAAGGAGTGAATGTGGACTAGAAACTAACTTTCTCGAGTGAAAAGGACTTTGAATTTAAATTCCCTATGTGAAACACTAACTTAAAACTTTGTTTAGAAACAATGTTGATAATCAACTTTAGGTTTGTAGGTAGAGAAAAACATGAAGTGAAAGAAGTGAATATGGATGGAAAAACTAAACGTCAAAAAATCACTAGAAACTTCTTTCCTCGAACGGAAAGGACTTTGAATTTAAATGTCTTATGTGAAACTCTTACTGAGTCAATGTTTATAAACAATTTTTTTTCATCAACCTTTGGTTTGATGGAGAGAAAGACACAAAGTGAAAAGAGAGAGTGTTAAGGGTATAAATGAATGTCAAAAAATCACCAGAAAATACTTTTTTTCTATGTTATGTTAAAAACTTCTTGAGGCTTATAAACATTGTTTATAAACAATTCAGACATTAAGAAACAAAGATTAAAGATATCATCCATTTTTGTTGGTGTGAAGATTTTTAAGCAACATTTATTTAAAAATGCTTTCTTTAATTGTCATTCCAATTCTTTTTGTTTCTAATTTAGAATTTGTTTCTAAGACCTTTGATTTTGAACAAATGTATCTAGCCAGTCAATTTCATATGTAGTTGAAAGTTTTAGATTTATTTTATTTAGAACGTTAGTGAGCTAAAATTAAGAACTTAACAAACATGAAAATTTGGATCAAAAAGTTTTCAGAGCCCCCGTGAGAATATGTGCTAGAAAAAAACATTCACTCGTAAAATGTAGGTTATTTATGTTTTCATTTTTCAACCCCTCACTCATTATTATATGAATACGTATGGGAAGTTTTAAAATGTTTATTTAATTGATTTTAATTTTTGTTCAAGGTTTATTTTATGATTTTTTAATTAGCACATTACAAAACATACATACATTTTGATTTGTCTTTGATTTTTTAAATGTTAATTTGGTACTTAAAATTAAAAATCATTAAAAAAAAAAACTAAATAATATGGAAAACAAATATAAAAATAAAAAAAAAACATAAAAATATTATTACTCCCATTAGGTTAGGTTAGGTTAATATGTAGGTATGCACAAACATATTGTATTTAAATTTATATAAACATCAATAAAAATTAAAAGTTCTTGGAATTTTTTGTTTTTGTTTTTGTGTTTCTTTCCTTGGAAGAACGACCATATGGCGGTAATATTTCAATATTCAAATGAATTTAATGTGTTTTTAAGAATTGTTTTTGTATGTTTTTTGCTTGAAAACTATGAAAATTGATTGAATTTTCAGTTTTATGTGTGATTTTTTGTAATATTTATAAATTAAATTAGATTTTAGGTCAAAGAATATGTTTTGTGTGTGTCAGCTGTTTTTTTTGAAGTCAAATCAATTTGATACTTGAATTGCATCATCAATAATTGCGGGACAAAGTCTTAAGTTTTACATTTCTGATTTTTTCCCAACGGCAGATAAAGATTAAGTCTCAGTTTTTTTTTTTAATTTTGAATGTTAAACAATTTTAATAAAAAATTTGCTATCGGTTCATTTAAACGGGTTTGATTATGAATTTTAATACTGAGAAAAAATAAATACAGATCTAGTCTAGACCCTTTTGAAAACAAACCAGATCTCTGACTTTATCACGATTTTCTTAATAAAATAAAATTATGCACTTTAAATACATCGCTGAATTGATTCGTTTAATATTTATTGAAAAGCGTTGTAAGTAACGCGTCGCGTCGTAGAAAAACCAGTGCCTACCACAATTAGTGCATTTTTTATACAATGTATGTATATAATACTGATTTATATCTAAGGTGTGTTTAGATGCATAAATATCAGCTAGAGCTAGATAATAAAATAACTGATCTATATCAATATTTTTATAACTATTTGAACTAGTTTTGAAACTAATCATATTCGTAGATACTTATAATGATATTTTGTGTTATATGAACTTTTGTTTTAAAAACAATAAAAAATAACATATGATTGAAAAAAATAATAATAAATTAAATTTATTTATTTATCTTTTATTTTAATTACATAAATAAATGAAGATATAGAACTTTTTGACAAGTAGTTTTCAAATACTGATCAGATTGGAAATAATACATATTTTTTGTCATGTTATGTGTTATAATAATATTATATAAATTATTTTTAATTTATTTACTATAGGTAAATGTTTATAATTATTAAGCTAAGAGTGACAAGTAATTAAGAGATGCTTTTGTGAAGCATGTTAAACAACATTCTTTTCAAATAGATACATTATACGATGGTTGTATTATGGCAACAATTATTTTATATACGAAAGTTATCAGTTGTGAAGTTTCTTTGGGGTTTTCCAATAAGAGGTTTTTATTTTGAATAAAGCCCGCTATTTGGGTAGCTGTCATCCTTTGACTTTTGACAATCAAAAACTACGTCATTTTTAAAAATGGATTAGGTTTTCGTCATGAAACCTCCCTAGGAACATCTCAGAAAAGTATCAAATTTTTGGTTTCACAGCGAAACCACTAGGCTTTTTTTCTTTGGGTCCACGTGAAAGATAATGTCAATTCTAAAGTTCGAGAACAAATTCAAGACCTTATGAATAAAAATAACAAAATTAGGTGGAGCAACAGTCCGTTGAGAACTAGAGCCGCATGACTTACAACTCTCAACCATTCCTGTGTGCGAGTAATGTTGTCAGGGATGGACGGGACCTACAGTTTTAAGCTAAAATTAAATGGCTCGCAAGAGACAACACACTACATACTACTTTCAAGACCTTACAGATAGAAATTGAGAAGATATCGAGGACATACAGTCTCAAATATGCGAATTGGCCATGAAGTATGCGAATCAGCGACATTTGTGCTGGTATCATCATTTCCAATTATTTATGCCATACGATAAAAGTTAGTTGATTGAAGGTTGAATAAAAGTAGTTAAGATTACATGTAATCGGAATTACAAAAAGGTTTTTTAGAAAGTAGAGGGCTAAGTAAAATTTTTATGAAAAAACCTCCACGCATATGATCAGTTAATGTAGTGAGATTTTTTAAATCACTGAAAAACAAATTTCGGTGCTTGATCACCTATTTGTGAAGCTCGAGCACTTAAGTGGCCCTATGAGTAAAACCTGCTAAAATAGAAATTGTCCAAGTTTAAAAATTTTCCACTCCAAGACCTTGTTGGACCAATTGACAAACTGAAGCGATCTGCGGCGATGGCAATCACGTATCACGCGATAACAAAATGGATGACAAAATTCAAAATGGCTGACCAGACCATTTCCATTTCAAGATTGCTTCATTTTTGTTTTTAGAAAGATCTAAGTCGTTTTACTTAAAGAATTTTCATTTATTGTCACCAAAAACCGAAACAGTGGAAAGTCCAAATAAATTAATCGAAAGCTAAAAAAATCAAGTTTGGGTTTTTATCGCACTTTATTGTTTAGAAATACAAAGTGTTAATTTATAAGCCTTCGTAATAAAAACATACATACAAACAGAAGCAACATTTTGAATTCTTAAAGAAAGTATTTGATATGATTTATTTTAAATGTGTTTTCATATTTGCATAACACAATTCAAAATGAATGACTATCAAACAACAGATCAATACTTTTAAAAAAATTCTCAAAACTTTTAAGACCATCCCATTTTTTAATTGTAAAAGCTATAGTTGAACTCTTCACTCTTTTAAAAAAATGCTTATTATGATCATTCTTATCTCAGAGATCGGATGTTTCACTATAAGAGCGTAGATTTTAATTTTTTTATTTTTTAAGTCGTACTATCCGAATATATGTTGTATAAAAGATTTAAGATAGATAAATAACATCGAAAAAAAGAAAACAACATTCGTAACACCTTGACAATTAAAAAAGATAAAGGAGATAAGTTTTTGGCTACATGTTTAAAGTTAAAGCTTCATTCTTCAAAATACTAGAATTTGAAATTCTTCATAAAATTCAATAGTCTTAATAGGTATTTTCATTGAGTTTGAATTTTTCGAATAAATTTTTCAAAAACTTAAAATTCCAAAAAGCAACGAATTTCCGACTTGAGCTTGATGACGTCTCTGATTAAAAATTTATTAAAAAAATCCATTAAAATCCCTGTTTGCAACAATATTTTCTAAAAAACTTAAGCCATTGAGTTTAAGAAAAGTTTAAAGAACTCACCTTTCATCATAATTGCTGATAATTCCGATGCATTAAGTTGCAAACACATGTTGTCTGTGTTCGCCATTTATAGTCCTTACAAAATTTGTGCCGGTTAATGGTTTTGATGATAATAATTAAAATTATAATTATTTTTATTGTTTATATATCCTTAAATGTTTTTTTGTTTAATATGTTTTTAGTTTAAATAAATCTTCTTGATTTATTTATTAATCCAAAAAAGTGATTATAATCCACAAATTGTCAGAGAGATAAAGAGAGACAGAGAATGGGTTGTTATAATAAATTGAGAGTTAACAAGGTTTTTGTTTCTGCTTTCGAAGATACAATATCTTATTTTATTTAAATTATTTATATTTATTCCAATAGATTTTGTTTAAAAAATCACACTTTAACAAAATCAAAAAAAAAAAAAACATTCAAACTTTTGATTATTGTTTGAAATATTCACTTAGGTATATAATCATTATTTTTCTTTTGTATTTATTTAAATAAATGATTTAACTTATTTTTCACTTAAACATAACACACTAAATTTGTAAACAAATTTTTTTCAAAAAATTGAATTCTTTTCATTCAGAAAATATTTGCCGTTGTTTATTATTATTATTATTAAATAGATACACTGTTGTAGCAAAATGTATCTCATACACCTGTTTCACAGTTCCACATGAAAATATGCAGCTCTACGTTTAAATATATAAATACATACATTGGTAGTAAAATACCAGAAAAACAAAATAATATTTTTTTTTTAATTTGTTGATGTTTTGATAAATTATTTATCTTTTGTTTAGGAACGTTTTCGTCATAAATATCGTTTTTTTTTTATATTTTTGTTTTTACTTTCAATACAAAATTCACGTTATCCACTTTCTTCATATTATAGTACACAAATTTTAAAACAAAAGATTAAAAAAGTGCTTCACTTAAATTTTAGAGCTCACGTCCGTCATCTAACAAAGTCGCAATGTGACTGAATATAGTGGGAATTATTCCACGATATACGGTGAAAAAGTATCTTTCTACAGTCTACTACAGTACAGCTGAAGCTAAACCGAAACCGAACAGCAGCAGGAGTAGCAGCAGCAATCTATCTATCTTTTCAATTCTTCATATGATTTTCCGAAGCCGAGCGCCAGGCCAGCCCCTAAAACAAAACAACGAGACCGAACGACGAGGTACGAGGACGAGAAGCCTGCTTGAATTTTGAAACGAAAACGAATTGTTGTCTGATATTTTTTAACTTCAACCTGTTCAAGCCAAAAGGGCGCTTCGAATTCGTCTTCGTTCGTAGTTGGTGTAGACGCTCGTCGTCGGCGTTCGTCGTTCTCGTTCATCGTCATCGGGGTGAAAAAAGAAAATAAAAACAAAAACAAAAGATACTTTTGGTTCGATTCGTCACAAGTGCAATATATATCAGTTCGATGCGAACATGTTGTGTTTGATGTGATTGATGAATGGATTGAATGGGAGTTTTCTCGCATGACAGTTACTATTAATTTTGCTTTGAAGTCACTACTAGACGACGGATGATAGTAAGAAAATGTGAAGTGTAGATAAAGATAATAATGTATTGGAATATTATTGTTGTATGTATATAATATACATATTTTTTTTTTGTAGCTGAGACTGAGAGTTTTGTATTGTGTTGTTGTTGTTTTTCTACTGATTCTGTTGGAATGGTGTACCGATGATGGTGAGAAAATGGTCGAGACAACGATGACGAAGATACACAAGCGAAGTAGAAAGACCAAGACGCCACTTAGGTAATTCATATTCATATAGGGGAAAATGTAAGCCGGCAGCGGCGTATTTGCATTTCTCCACTGCACTGGTGAGATTTTATATGAAAAACGATAAAGCATAATTTTTCATAAATGATTCAAAATTAGTAAAAGATATGCGCCGTTTTTGACGTCACACAGACAGTATCTTAACCTGAAACGAGACCACATTGTTGGAAAAAGTAATTTTTATAGTACGAGAGTACATATTTTCCATTATCAGTACAATTTTGAATTATTTGTACATGGGTCTTTAATATACCTAACACTGATCGGCAAGGTTTTATTCCTGGCAATCACATTGCACTGTTTCAATGGGTTTTGATGGTCTTAACTTAATTCTGACTTTAAAATTACTCTTTTAAAAACTCAAACAAAACACGGATATAAGGTTTTTTTTACGGTTATCTAAATTCATGAAGAAGCTTTTTTTTTCAGTAAAATTCGTGCTGGTTTCCCAAACCTTTAATCAACTTTTTGGTTTTTCAATCGAAATATTTAAAGTATTTCATAAAATTTTCGAATAAATTTCATAAGTTGTTATAGGTTTAGTTTAACCTGTCTTAACAATCTGAAAGAAACGCTTAACTATTTGTGCTAAACGGTTTTAAATATAAAAGGACAAACTAGTGTAAAATTAAGTTTTGTTCTAGTACCGAACCCGTCGTTAAAAACAATACTATCACATCAAGTTTTTTAAATATATTAAAATGATGTTGAAAACGGTAACAACGGCATTACATTTAAGGTTTGCTCAAAACTTTATATAGAAAATCAAATAAATACTCATACTAATGAAAACTTTCAGGAACTAAGTAAGATATTGAAATCATTTAAACTGTATCTAGAAGACAAATATTTGTACTTTGCAAAATTATAATACAATTTATTTTTATGGGACACGTTGGCCTGTAACTTAGATTTTAAAAAAAACTCGTTTTTGTTTAGAGATTTTAAAAGTTGCATATTAAAAAAAACCTGTTGTTGAATAGGGTTTTTAAATTGGCGCGGATAGATTTCGGTGCCCGTGGCGGACATTTTGTTTTGGTGACATTTTTCAAATCCTTTGATTAATATTCAGTTGTTTATGCCAAATCATCGTGACAAGTTACACGATTGAACAGCACAACAAATGATAAAACTTTATTATCAGGCATTGCGTCCATTTTACGGTGGACGTGGTGGCCCTTCACAGTCGACTTTTAAACGTTTGGTGGCCAAATTTAAGACGACCGATTCAGTAAACAATCAGCCAACATCCGTACGTTCAAGTAACGCAAATTCGGCCGAGAACATTGCCGCGGTCCTGTGAAAGTGTACAGCAGAACTCGGCCTTTTGCAGACTTCAACTTGGCGAATTTTGCGTCGGAACTTGGGCCTACACCTACAACTGACCCAGGAGCTAAAAGTTCTTGACCATAGACAACGCCGTTTGTTCGCTGACTAGGCTTCCAATCGTTTGGGAGAAGATCCGAAAAATCATCTTTAGTGACGAGGCGCTTTTTTGGATGAATGGCTGATAACAAGCAAAATTGCCGTATATGGGACAACACCAACCCACGCGAGGTTCATCAGGTGATAATGCATCCTCAAAAAGTTACCGTTTCGTGTGGATTTTGGCGGGTGCCGGTATAATTGGTCCGTACTTTTTGAAAACGACGTTAGTGAGGCGGTCACTGTCAACAGCGAGCGCTAAATAACTATAATAACTAATTTCTTATGGCTTAAATTGAACCATATGGACCTAGACGACATGTCGTTCCAGAAAGACGGCGGCGCGACGTGCCACACAGTAAACGCCATTGAAACCCCCTATAGAAAAATTTTAAGGTTAAATTCGAATTCAAGACAACTATGTATATGTCTTTTAAAAAAGTATCGTTTTTTTAGTACAGAAATAAAACTTAATTTTGACGACCAGTGTAATTATTGATGTTAACTTCAAAATGCAATCCGAAGCTGTAAGCGCCAATAAACTCAACTTAACTTTAAAGAAATACTTAGCTTGAGGAAATTATGCTAAAATGTCTTGTATCTACACTTCTGCAAGATATTAGAAGAACACCGAATTTTCATTAACTTTTTTACTTGTGACGTATAGCGTAGCAACGATATGGCAAGAATTGCATTCGTAAAAAAGGTGGATCTCAAAATTTTAATCAAACATGACATTACAAATACGATAATAGAGAATTCGAAAAAAGTGGGTCCTCCGATTCCGCCCGTCTCGTTGTGTTTCTGTCCACGCACCTATACAGCCCAAATTATTGGGTCGATTGAGTTCTAACTTGGAAATTAAGATTTTAAGCCGATTCGCGTTAGCCCTTTTTTATAAGATAAGCAACATACTAATTTGTTGGCCAAAAAACGAAAATTCGAATTTTCTCAAAAGTAAACCGATAAACTTTTATTAAATTGTCTCTATTTTTTTAGTATTGCTCCAGAATGTTAATTTTAGCTGCACAAAATTATTTTTGAGATAAAATCATTTTTTGTTCGTAAAATATTCAAAGTGACAATAATTTTTGTTTCAGTTATTTTGATTTATAAAAAAAACCGTTAATTGGATTTTTTCCAAAAATAAATTTTTTTGGTATCACGTTACATTATATATATCTAATATAAAATTTATTTCAAGTCTCTAGCGTTATTAGTTCGTGAGATATTTTGGATTAACCAAAATTTTCATCTTTTTTTAAAATTACTGTGGTAAAAAAAAACCACCTACACAATTTTTTGAGAGTCCTTTCTACATCTTTCTGCAATATTATCTGTATAACAAAACGAAAAAACGTCGCGAACGTACGGACGTACCTACGTACGTACACACGCACGCACAGACATCTCTCTAAAAATCTTTTATTTCGACTCTAGAGACCTTGAAACGTCGAGAAATGTCAAAATTTTCAATTCGACAAATCGGACCCATTACAATAACTTTTATTCCAAACAATTTTTTACAATGAAGAATAACATTTTTAACATCTGCTAAATTTTTGAGAAAAATCGAATTGACAGTTTTTTTTATAAGAAACATAAACCTAAAAAAACATTATTTAAAGTTGGTAAAAATTGATATTCGACTCAAATATCTTTTCAAAAATTTGACATTATGGCTTTAAACTAATTTTGTCTTATAAGAAATACTGTTTTCAACATCCGGTAAAATTTTAAGAAAAATCGAATTGACAGTTTTTTTTTACAAAAAATAGAAAAGCTAAAAAAAACAATACTAACACTTAGTTAAAATTTACTTTCGACTCAAATATCTTTTCAGAAATAAAAAATAGTGGCTTCAAACTAATTTTATTTCACAGAAAATATTATTTTCGACATTAAGTAAATCTTTTTTAAAAATCCAACAGTCAGTTTTTTCATTAA
The DNA here is from genome assembly GCA_951509635.1 of Eupeodes luniger. Lineage (NCBI taxonomy): Eukaryota > Metazoa > Arthropoda > Insecta > Diptera > Syrphidae > Eupeodes > Eupeodes luniger. Next base: position 41,133,037 of record OX608075.1, read on the forward strand.
AAATTAAAATCTACAAAAAAAAGTACGCAAAATTGGTAAAACTTGATGTTAAGTTCTTGATATTTCGTGAATAATAGAAGACATTGACTTCAAATTATTTTCATTCATCAAATTTGTATTTGTGTATATATAGGCATATCCACAGTATTTTTAACTTTCATGTTACCACAGTATATTAAGCCTTAGAAATGAAATTGGCATTTTCTAAGTGGATAGATTTTCGTACCATGACTTATTTAAACTATGTAACCTACTTGTGACTTGATTGGATAAAATTTTTTAATTAAAATTAATAAAAAATAGGGTTAAATATTGCAAATTTCAAGCGTACCAGATGCAAATTTATTAAGTTTTATAAACAAAAAACATTTCAACGACCTTTGAAACAACTTAACATCATTAACATATAATAAATTATAATATACACTGATAGAAAAACCTCGAAAGACAGGTGTGCTTACATTTAAAAAATAGTACAAAGCAATTAAATTAGAGTACCTGCGTTTTTAAAAATATTAAAATCTGATCTTTTTCTCTATATAACTTTCTCAACGATTGATTCTGGTAGTATTTTATAGGCTTAAATTATTCTCTATCAATCAATAAATCAATTAAAATTTAATTGGATAATGTGCCTCTATTTAAAAAAAAAAATATTGCCATTTTAAAGTTTAAAATTGAAAACGTGATTGGTATAAAATGTGATGTAATATGTGATTTTTTTTAGCGGCAAACCTATCGATAAGATCTTACAGCAAAATAAAGGATTGTGAATGATAATTTTACGAATAATCGATAGTAAAGAAAAGCTGTTGATCTAAATTTTGAAATTTCAAAGTTTGTACGACAGTACAAAATCAAAATTTACTATGAAATTAGGGTTTTTCATTGAATGCTTTTCATTGATCTAACGTACCGGATATTACGTGACGGATATTAACGATGTTTCAAAATGAATCACGCAAGTATTTTCTTGTTATTTAGATGATAAACAATCAAGAAAATGTTTGTTTATAGATGTGCCTCAAAATAAAAAAAAAAAATTTCAATTGTTGAAAATGAAAGATTCTGTGGATATCTTCTTCTTAATATATATAATTCTTCTGTGAGTGTGTATGTCACTGAACTTCTCTTAAACGACTGGACCGATTTTGATGAAATTTTTTGTGTGTGTTCAAGGGGATCTGAGAATGGTTTAGATTCACAATTTTGTCCGCTAGGTACACCTGTTATGCTTTTAAGAAATTTAAGCCCTCCCAATATGTGTAATGGTACAAGACTATTGATCAAAGAATTAAGAGATAATGTGATTGTAGCAACTATCATTACAGGTCCCGTGGCTGGTCAGCTCGAACATGTTCTGCGGATTCCAATGATACCAACTGATTTGCCCATATCTTTTAAAAGGTTACAGATCACTTTAAAAATATCCTTTGCCCTAACAATAAATAAATCCCAGGGACAAACTTTTTCCATAGTTGGTATCGACTTCAGGAAAGAGTGCTTTTCCTACGGGAAATTGTATGTGGCACTTTCTCGAGTAGGATCTCCTGAAAATTAATACATTTTGTTGCCACCTAGAAATACCACAGCCAACGTAGGGTACAGGGAGGCTTCCGGGACGGGCCGCTAGTGCCTATATAAGAAATAAACACTTTTAAGAAATCCTACTAAAAATTGGTAAAAATTGGTTTTCGACTAAAAATCTCCTTAACAAAAATTGATTTTGAAATTAAACTATTTCGTCATATGCAAAATATTGTTGGTAATTTTTAAACTCTTTAGAATTGACAATTTTTTTAACAAAACACGTAAATCTACAAACCATCTAAGCAAGACATGATCGACAGACGGGATGGGAAATTATCAGTGTGGTTCGCACCACAGCCTAATGCAAGTTCACTAGAGAGCTTTTTTCGACTTTTCTATTATATGTAATGGGTGATTTTTTTGAGGTTAGGATTTTCATGCATTAGTATTTGACAGATCACGCGGGATTTCAGACATGGTGTCAAAGAGAAAGATGCTCAGTATGCTTTGACATTTCATCATGAATAGACTTACTAACGAGCAACGCTTGCAAATCATTGAATTTTATTATCAAAATCAGTGTTCGGTTTTTTTTATCGACAAATTTTTTATCGACAAATTTTGTTCAGCGATGAGGCTCATTTCTGGTTGAATGGCTAAGTAAATAAGCAAAATTGCCGCATTTGGAGGGAAGAGCAACCAGAAGCCGTTCAAGAACTGCCCATGCATCCCGAAAAATGCACTGTTTGGTGTGGTTTGTACGCTGGTGGAATCATTGGACCGTATTTTTTCAAAGATGCTGTTGGACACAACGTTACGGTGAATGGCGATCGCTATCGTTCAATGCTAACAAACTTTTTGTTGCCAAAAATGGAAGAACTGAACTTGGTTGACATGTGGTGGTTTCAACAAGATGGCGCTACATGCCACACAGCTCGCGATTCTATGGCCATTTTGAGGGAAAACTTCGGAGAACAATTCATCAAGGAATGGACCGGTAAGTTGGCCACCAAGATCATGCGATTTGACGCCTTTAGACTATTTTTTGTGGGGAAAAATTTTATGCGTTTTTTTTTTTTAAAAAGTTCTCAAGCTCTTAAAAAATCACCCGATATCTATATTATTGTAACATAATTTGGTTCATGAAAATCTTGGCCTCCAAATGTTTTACGAATGCAATAATTGACATATAGTTCCTTTATGGAGCAAGTAAAAATGTTTGTCTGTAAGTATTGATTTATGCTTTATTCATTAAAAAACATTTTTTGACATTTAGTCAACACTTTCGTTAAATCACTGTTTAACTTTGTGTATACGTCGTATTTTTTTAATTAGTTAATTTAACAGGTAGCTCAAGCCAATCAACTTCAGCTCTAGCTTTGCTTTATTTTATTAGCAAATACAAATTATGGCTTAAAACAGGAGGCATACGAAATCATAACAACAAAATTACAATTGGATACAATCTCCAAGATTTTGGCTTGGGGAACATGACTTGCTTTTTGAAAAGTTCACGTCATTGTTCACTGTTTTTTCTCAAAAAGCTTAAGCTTAAACCGATAAGTACTTTAAAGACGAAGAAGGCAAAGAAAGAATTTGGCAAATGGTACTGTACAGAATGGTCAGGGTCGTCCGTGTAATTAGACCCCTCGTAACTAAGATATCTCATGTACAAAAATATTCTCTAAGATTTCATGACTTTCCAGTTTTTTCTATGTACCGATGCGACGACGCGGAAATCGTCAACTATTTTCACAGCTGATTCCAAAAATCAATTTAACATCTTGATCAAGAAACAGGCAATAGAATTGTTGTTCTAAAATGTGTATTAATTATTATTTAGATCAAAAATTCGTTTTCCAAAAATCCATAACCTGCTTAGTAAGAATTCAAAAATGTAGCTACATACATAACACGCGCTTGTTTGATATTATTTAAATTTAAATTAAATTTTGATTATCAAAAAATTCTGTAGGTGGAACCATATATCAACAAAAGAAATTCAACAAGTTTTTACTACCTCAGCCAGCAGTCTCAAGTCTGAAGTCTCTGTCTCAGTCAGCGATCCAATTAACATTAAATACTCGCTAAACTCATTATCAAGTCCTATTAAATCAGCTATGAATAAAAATTATTATCTTCAACATAAAAACCTACTCGTTCTTGAATATAATAATAAATTAAACAAAAACCAACACCCAAATTCCAAAGTTCCCTTAAAGATGCAAATATCAACAAAAAAAAAAAAAATTGACATAACAAATAGAAATTGGCACAGAAAATGTCACCTCGCTCCTCGAGCGACCGACAGCACGCTCAATTATTTATTTATTCCAATCGAATCAATCGAGTTATCGATACCACAATCAATTCATATTATTCCGCCCCCACACACCTGACAATGATGATGATAATGATGATGATACTTCTGCAACCAGTCACCCAGCATCATATAAGAAGATACTCACACTCATACCCAAGAACCCAAGTCTAAGTCCAAGTCCAAGTGGAATGCCAAACCAAGCAAAGCCAAACCGAGCCGAGCCGATTCAATCGAGTCCGAAGACGACACCTGGTATTTCCAGCAATTTAATAAATTTACTGTCTGGTCTTTTGTTTATGGGTTGGTCTGGGAGCTGGTCTTTGCGCCACCTGAGACTGAGACTCATCTCTACCCGGATAGAGAAGATAGACTCGTCAGACAAGCCCCGGCTGCTGTGATAGTGATGGTGATGTTGATGGCCAGTCAAAGTAACTTTAACGTCCACGTAGCTGAAGTTGAACTAAGCTGGAGCTGGTTATCTTCCGAGAGTTCGTATACGAGTGTAGTCATAGTCGTAGTCATCACGGTCAAATGTATTAAACCGAGATAAGGATCTGCAATAAATAAACATTAAAGTTTGCAGCTTGTAGGAGTTCCATCTCACACCTTAAGCACCTCTGGCAATGGTCAAGCTCATGGGCGACCATACGACCAACGACCGACCAGCAACAGAGCTCCCTGACCATGATGACCACTTCATCGTCGACTTCGTCGTCATCGTTGGATGGATGGATAAGCTAAGCAGATAGTGGATCTGGTAGAATTTCAGGCTGATCCACCCACCCACTCAGACCAGGCGCAGTGATAGCTCATGTTCTGGCTCCGACTTTAGCTCTGACTCTGACTATATACATACATTTCATTCTTGCCAAACTGGTTCCGTTAATGATGATGAATCAATGATTCCGTTGACTAGACAAATATCCTGGTGCAACATCATTCCATTGTATTGTATATGCTGAGGCATGCCTCTTGAGACTTTGCTTCGAATCTATCCTCGTTTTCGCCTGTGTGTAGGTTTACTCTCCGCATCATCCCACTTGATTCTATTAATCCTTCTCGCTTTTGGAAATAGAAGGGCGAATCCATGGCACGTAATAAATTATTAGTTGATACGTAGGTCTAGAAACACATTCCACATTCCACCGCCGCCGCTCCGATACCTACATTTGCCCGTCGCTCGTTGGGTGATGTTTCAACATAGAGACAGTGGTGTCTAGTACTATTCTACCCAGGCTCCATCACCATCATCTGAGATGTTAGCGCAGTTAACACAGTTGAAGGCAGTAGTTATCTTCTTCAGTTTCTCAGTCATGTGGTGACGATGCGATGGAAGCAATAGACAGCGCCAAAGAAAAACGGAGGTGGCGTTAACTTAAGTAGAGATGATCCACCACAGTAATTAACAGTGGGGTGGTTGGGTGTCAGTAAAAGTTTGAAAAACAGGATTAGGAGTATAAATATTTTTTCGGAGTTATTAACTTCCCATAGGAAGTTATAGTAATTGGTCCAATTTGTCAAATTGAAAATTTTGATATTTCTTGACGTTTCAAGGTCCCTAGAGTCGAAATAAAAGATTTTGAGAAAGATGTCTGTGCGTGCGTGTGTACGTACGTTCGTACGTTCGTACGTCCGTACGTCTGAACGTTCGCTACATTTTTTCGTCTTCCATAGCTCAAGAACCAGAAGAGATATCGACTTCAAATAAATTTTGTTATACAGTAAGGCAGAAAGATGCAGAAAGGGCCGTCAAGAAAATTGCGTGGGTGGTTTTTTTACCATAGCAGTTTAAAATAAAGTGCACGACTGGGTAGCACGAACTTGCTCCTGTATGCAAAGAGTCGGTTTAAAAAAGTAGGTATCTATATAATATTTAAAAATATACCTGTAAAATAAGTTTGTCTTCAAAGATATATATGCCATTTGATTTGTCGGAAAAACCTCCATTTTTCAATTTTTTGGGAAGGGGTTACATATAATACAGTTAAAATAATTTAAAAAAAACTAACACGATAGAAAAGGAAACCAGCGTTTAATAGACTTATACTATCAAAACTACTTAAGTGCTAGTCTTAAGTAAGAGATATCTTTAAATATCGCATACGCATGAATCCTAACCTCGAAACACCACAAAGGAATAAAAGAAATTTATCTGAAATATCACCGGAATACAACAATAATCAAATTTACACAAAGAAAAACAAAACAAACATGAGCTCCATAGGAAATTTGTGACTAGAGGATTTTACTAAAATTTTTGATGGCCGCTTTCAAAACTTGGCAGCAAAACAAGATCTCGAACCCGTAATCTCAGAACTAAAACATCTGCGAGAAAGCAATGCAAATCTACAGACACAGGTTAAGACTTTTGAAACGAGATGCGATCAGCTCGAAAGGCGTTTTGAAGTTTCTGATCTGCAGATGCGAGACCGGAACATCATATTCCATCTTCCGATCACATATAGTGACAATCCAAAGGAGCGCCTGCAAAACACCTGTAACGACTTGATAAATGGCCCAACTCCGGTGGTTTTCGACCACTTCCAGGAGCTCAACACCAAGGCCTCAAATCGGCGTTCGTACCGTGTTAAGGTGGCAAATGGGAAATTAGCAAAAAAAATAGTACGCAAATTTTGTAAAAATTGATACATATAGACAAACCTTTAAGCAAGACAAATCGACAGAAGGGATGGGAAGTTATCAGTGTGGGTCGCATCCCAGCCTCTTTTTTTTTCAATTTGGGCTATGCATTGTTAAAACTCGATGGATTAAAGTGATTTTGATTAATTTTTCAGATAAATTCTAATTTGGCAACTAATTATTTACAAACATTTTTGTTACTTTCTATACTTACATAAGTACAAACTATATTTAGGGGCTTACTTAGGTAGCACATTCTTAATTCTTAAGTTGGTAGACATTGGTTGTGAATTCCTGAATATTGCAATCACTGGAAAAGACAGAGTGTGGTAAAGCATTCCACATTCGCGTAGTACGGCTAAAGAACGAATGAGCTCGACCATATACTGATGAGCATTTCCGAACGGTTGGATTACTTGAGGGGAGGAATGTAATTCAATATTTCTCTAGATAATAACGACAAAAAGGGTAAGACAAGAAACTTGGCGTGGTGTTCAAGCGAAGTAAATGATTCAACGATAATGTCATCACCAATCAATGGAAATGCTCTATATTCAATACCGTTCAAGAGACCTAATTTAGTTGTTGGAGAACCCGCCCAGAGATATACTTAAACCTTGGACGTATGTATGTAAGTTTTATAAATAACAGCCAGATAAGAGGTGGAGAAAATTACCTCATCGTCATCACCTTATAAAACGCAAAGATTTTGCAGCATTTTTGGCGACCGTGATCCTTCTACAAGAGGTGATTTGGGAATTTTTAGATTTTCAGCCGCCACTCATGGATAGTAGCAAAGGTAGTAAAATATTCTTTAACGACAGTAGGCAGCATTGAGTTTTTGTCGCTTTAAATACCACTCGATTTTTAATTCCCCATTTAACAATGCTTATATAAGTGAGAATTCAATGAGCTTACCCAAAATTGCCAACATTGCCATTGAAGGTCTATCCACATCCAATTAAAAGGGTAATCTAAAAATGAATATGAAAAGCTGACAATACTATTGTCTACGAAGCAGGTAAGTGGCTTAGAAATTTCTGACAGGAGATCATTAATAGAAATGAGAAAAAATGCCGGAGACAGAAAAGAACCCTGCGGTACACCAGGATTTATTATATCATTGGTTTTCCGAAAATGCTCAACCAATTTGGATGAAGTTCTCTCAACTTACTCTTTAAAAAAAAGAAATTACATCACATACATAGGATATTTTCAAACTGGTGGCCAAACCAAATAAATTTCGAATGACCCTGAGGGGTTGTTATCACTTTATTTCAGTCATTTTTATTAATTCAAAAGTTAAAATCTCTTAACAAAACTAAAGAGCTTTTAAGTCTATTTGTATAGTTTTTCAGAAAGTAGATTTTAAACTTGCAATCTTTGTTTAAAAAAAATAAATAAGGATATGGAGATACATTTTTCAATAGTTTTGCCTTTATACAATATAATATATAATATAGTATATACAATAATATAAATAATAAAATTAAAATTTGATAAGTGTTTAATACATGTATTAATGTTTTTACCAAAACAATTTTTTCAGTTTTTCATTTACTAAATATCCTAAGATGTTCATAGGTCGGTTTAACCGTTATTGTATTTTTATATGTATTCTTTATTTTTATTAAATTTGGTAAAACACCTTAAGTCAATATAAGAAATGTAAAGAAGAATTTCTTATATTGACTAAAGGTGTCTTACCAAATTTAATAAAAAAAAGAATATATTACCTAAAAACATCTTAGAATACTTAGTAAATGAAAAACTGAAAAAAAAAACTGTTTTGGTAAAAACACTTTAGTCAAAGAAAATTTGTGTGTTAAAATATCTTAAGTTGACATAAGCGAGTTTACTTTTTAGATTAATATCGAACATATTAACAATGTTTTACCAAAATCATTTCTGCCTAATCTAATAACTAAAAAAAGAGCCCATGCGACCCACGGAACATCAATTTTTACCAATTTTGCGTACTATTTTTTGTAGATTTTAATTTTGTTTGAAAAAACGGACTGTTGGATTTTTATAAACAAATTACTAAATGTCGAAAACAATATTTTATGTGAGATTAAATTAGTTTGAAGCCAATATTTTTAATTTTTGAAAAGATATTTGAGTCCAAAGTAAATTTGTACCAACTTTTAGTAATCAGCCTTATCACAGGCCCCGTCGTAATAGATTCGTAGTACGAACCCCGAAAAAAAGTATCATTGCTCCCGTTCGTACTTAACAAATTTGCTACGAAATTCGGAGTTCGTGAAAAGTGGTATCACTAGCCCCGAATGAATAGGAAGTTTGGCAGTTTTTTCTACGAACAGTTATTTTGTTTAGTTTAGTTTTATTGACTTCATAAATATATACAAATTTACATTTCAGTGTTTCGATATAACTAAGTCTTTTATGGTTTGGCCGAAGGCCGTCTACCAGAGTGACATTTTAATTTAATTTGTACATTTTCAAAAATAAAAAGCTTAAAACATTGAATTATTATTACACATTATTATTTTTTTTTTTTAAATACATCTATAATTATTATTTAAAAATTTTCTTGCATAATTTGGTTTCTGTAACGAAAAGCATTTGTAATATACCCAACTAGAGGGTCCCAGCCGCTCTCTCCATTCAAAATTTTGATCACTTCGTCTAGGCTAAGAGACTCCACTGCAAAGAAACGCCTTCGAAATTCCTTGAGTATTGGACAGATTCCCACAAAGTGAAAAACATCTTCGCGCACTTTCAAATTGCATAGATCGCACAATAATGGTAGTTCTGGTCGATGCGGAATATAATTCAAACCAATGACTTCACCTCTTATTTTAAATAGCATACTGATTTGTTCTGTTGAGTTTTGTGCCAAGAAATATGTGTTTGTATTTAAAAAATGATTCAGCTTGCTGTAGTATGTTCTGTATTGCGACGACTCTGCTTCCGCAGTGAACTTATCATAAATCATATTTCCAACTTTCCTTAGCAAATCTTTGAATTTTAACTTCATGGCTTCATTATTATCGGTGGTTGATACTGTAAAATCTGCTGAAGATTCGTTGGCCAATTTGTTCCACTCAGTAACGCAAGTTCCCCCAGAATGTATCAGTTGCATGAGAACCAGTCTTGGAATCCTTTCTTCTCCCATCGCCATTACTCTTGTCACATAATCAAAATGTATTTTTAACGTATCCAAAAATAGCGGTGCTATACCTGTTTCTAAGTATAACATATAATTTGGAAAACTACCAGGTAGCTTGAAAGTATTCCGTATAAAAAAACGAAGAAATTTTTCCACAGCCTCAAAGGAAATATATCCCCAAACTTGGGCTCCGTAGAAGAGAATTGATAATGCAGCTGTACGAAAGATTTGATACTTTGCTCCATGTGATATGTTTTTCCTTTCAATACAATTTCTCCACACAGAATACATAGCTCGTTTAGCTTCAGATAGTTTGTACTGAAGATGCTTATTTAGGTTTAGATTAGAAGCAATTAAGACTCCTAGGTACTTGTACTCTTTAACAATCTCTATTGGTTCCTCCTCAAACGTCCACTTTTCACTCCTCGAAAACCTGCCACCCCCCCTTCTCATGATCATAATTTTCGACTTGGCAAGATTAACCGATAAATTCCAGGTTTTGCAGTAGCGTTCGAGTCGGTTTATCATTAGCTGCATACCGTTTATAGTCTCCGATAGGAAGACTAAATCATCTGCAAACATTAAGCCAGGGATGTTTTTTCCACTCATAACAATTCCCCCTTTTACACTATCGATAATGTCGTTTATGTACAAAACAAAAAATAAAGTACTAAGAACACAACCTTGTTTAACGCCCATTGACGTTTCAAACTCATCTGAGAGGAATTTACCATCCCATACCCTTGCAAAATTTTCTTTGTAGATTGCTCTGATGACAGATATCATTTTTGTAGAGATTCCGTATCCGTAGAGTTTGTAGAAAAGTGCTTCCCTGGGAATTGAGTCGAAAGCTGCCCGGAAATCTACAAAAAAGGCATACAGCTTTTTCCCTCTCTTTTTATAGATGTCGCCAATATTTACCAAAGAGAAAATTTGGTCTATCGTTGAATAGTTTTTTCTGAAACCCGCTTGAAATTCATGCAAAATCTGCTTGTTTTCGACCCACTCGCTTAACCGGTTGAACAGTATTGCTCCAAATAACTTTGCCACTGTGTTGAGAAATGAAATTCCTCTGTAATTAGTCGGATCTTCCGGGTCTCCTTTCTTGTATAGTGGGAAAATGATTGCTCTTCGAAAACTTCCCGGAACATCACCTGTCTCAAAAATTCTGTTGTACTCCACGGTTAGAAAGTTTAAAAATTCGGGTGTTAGATTTTTAAAATATTCAAAGGGTATTCTATCCTCTCCCGGAGCTTTCCCATTTTTAGATTTCTCTATAACCAATTCTACCTCAGAGAGCGTGATAGGAGCATCTAAGAATTCCTCAAATATGTAAGGTGGCGCATACTGAAGCGATGGTGATATTTGTGCTGTGTTGAGAAGATTCATGAAATGCATTTTTAACTCTTCTATATTGATAACTGTGCAGGTCATGTTTTTTTTTCCACTTACAGTTATTTTGATCGGAGTTCAATTGAAAACGAAAAAAAAATATTTAGCGTGCGAAGATAAATTAAATAAAAATAAAATATATGAAAAGAATCATGTAAGTTTTACTATTGTAAAATGTAATGAATCTCAAAACGGCTGCAAATCTGCTGATTGGTGTGATTGAACTCGAAAACACGCAAGGTTCGAGTTCTTGATCCAGGATCTCCAATATACATATATATAAACGCTGCCTTATTCACCCGAAAGTGTTTTTTAAATCTGCAAATCAATTTTCTTTGTAAGCAGTGGAATGTTTAAAATATGTTACCAACACTTTGTCATCAAGATCCAAGGGGTTAAAATCATCCCTTAAAATTTTGCGCTGCATTTTTAGTGTTCGTCGTCTTCGTGTATTTATTGCAAAGATTGCAACGGCAATATTCTCCATTTTTAAAGACAAAAACAAATGAACTAAATCGAAAGATGAAAAACGAGCTTTTATTTATTTTTCTTATTTTGACGCAAATCAGCTGATTTTGACACTCCGAAATTAGTATTTCTATGTGGCAATGCTTTTTTGATTTCGTTAGGGGCTTATAATGTAAATGTATTCGTATTCGTAGCGTAACAAAATTTTCGGGGACTCGCTACGAGGGACTCTGTGATAGGGGTGAATGTTTTGCTTAGGTTTTTATGTTTTGTAAAAAAACTGTCAATTCGATTTTACTCAAAATTTTACTGAATATTGACAACAATATTTTTTAAAAGACAAAATTAGTTTAAAGCCAATGTCTCAAATTTTTGAAAAGATATTTGAGTCGAAAATCAATTTGTATGAACTTTTATTATTATTTTTATGTTTTTAATTTTTTGTAAAAAAAACTGTCAATTCGATTTTTCTCAAAATTTTACCAGATGTTGAAAACGTTATTTTTCGTTACACAAAATTGTTTTGGAGATAAAACCATTTTTTATTCGTACAATTTTAGAGGTGACAAATATTTTTTTTTTAGTTTTTTTGATTTATAGAAAAAAACCGTTAGCTGGTTTCCAAAAATATGTTTGTTTGGTATCACGTTACAATATATAATATAACATTTAATTCAAGTCTCTGATGTAATTGGTTCTTGAGATATTGAAGGTTAACCAACATTTTCGACTTTTTTTTAAATTGCAATGGTAAAAAAATCACCCACGCAATTTTCTTGAGAGCCCTTTCTGCATCTTTCTGCATTATTATCTCTATAACAAAATTTATTTGAAGTCAATATATCTACTGTTTCTTGAGCTATGGACGACGAAAAAAACGTCGCGAACGTACGGTCGTACAAACGTACTTACACACGCACGCACAGACATCTCTCTAAAAATCTTTTATCTTCTAGGGACCTTGAAACGTCGAGAAATGTCAAAATTTTCAATTTGACAAATCGGACCAATTACAATAATTTCCTATGGGAAGTTAATAAATTGATACATAAGACGTATCACCCTCTACTTAAGTTGTTTTACTTTTTATATGAATTAAACTATATTAAAAAGGTCATAACTTTCTTTATTTAAAATATCTATCAACGAGGTTAAGAAAGAAATATAGTTTGTAGAGAGAATACATACAAAAAGGATTAACAGCTAAAACACTTAAGTTGACTTAAAAGCTTTTACCTTTTGACCGCAGAATTTATACAAATCACATAATAATTTAAAAACGCCTTCTTTACCTAATCCCTGTAACACTTGCCTAAAGAGAGATTTTCAAGGACGAAAAGTACCTATAATACAAATTGTAATACAGGCAAAAGGTAAAATCACGCTACTTTTCTTTCTTGCAAATAATGACTGATTTTTTAAGAGCTATCAGTGATTAAAAAAAAAACACATAAAATTTTGAAAAATGCATGAAATCTTTATTTGAATTGCAAATTTTGGCCAGGACTGCGCTTAAAATGGTCCACCACCTTAGTACAATTTTGGCATACTCTTTCTAACACTTTGACCGGTATCTTACGAATAAATATTTGTATGTTGGCTTCCAACGTGTGAATCGAAGCGGGCTTGTCACTACAGACATAAGTCTTAACATTGTCTCTAGGAGTTAAATTACACGGCGGCCAATTGACCTGTCCCGAACGTGAAATAAACTTTTCACCGAACTTGCCTCTCAATTACTGCACTGTTACGCGGGCTTTGTGGCATGTGGTACCATCTTGTCGAAACCGCATGTTATATGCAAGTCAATCTCTTCTATTATGCGGAAATAAAATTTATTATCATCGCACTCAGCATTCGAAGTAACATTGCGATTTACACCATCTTTGAAGAAATACGGTCCATTGACTCCGACGACGGCGCGTAATCCATAAACACTGACTTTTTCTGGATGCATCGATAATTCTTCCAATGCTTGTCACTGACAGCTCTTCACTTAAAATACTGCATTTTAGCTTGTTCACGTGTCCATTCAACCAGAAATGAGCTTCGTCGATAAACACAGTTTTTCAATAACAAAAAAGTGGATCTTAACCAGTGTTACCGCTATGCGACTTTAGTCGCATTTTGACCCTTTTTTGTGCCTCATGCGACCATGATACGACTTTTTAAAAACTTGTCTATTTTGACCCTTTTTAAAAAATTATGCGACTTTTTTGACCCCATCTCTAGAAAAATACATTGAAAAGATAAGTTATTTTCTTAATTCATAAAAAAATTTCCAAACTTCCATTGAAATAAGAACATAACTAACACTGTCACACATAATTTCAATCTATAAAGTGGAATCAAGTTGAAATTGTTCGGGTCGACTCGATCACGTTCGCTCAGAATCGAAATCTTGCTATTCTAGCATAAAAATTAATTTCAACCTTTCGAATCTGCATATAAATGTAGTTAATAGTTAACAATTTTAAGTTTGTATGGGTAATTTTGGTTATTTCACCACTCCGTTCCTCTTTAACAAAGTTTCCCAATTATTTCTATGTGTTTGTTCGACTGTGGTGAAATTTGAATAAATTCATGAATTCGAAAAAAAAATATCTCTGTCAAGATTTACCTACTATTTTGTTGTCTTTTGTGTTTTTGTGTTTCGGCCCGCGTTCATTTGTTGGGAGTTCATTCTAGATATTTTTTGTCTTTTTTATAAAATGGATAGGTAAGTTTTTATGAAATATATCTAAAAAATGTATCACTCGTATTTATAAGGAAAAAATAGTTATTTCAGCCCTGGAAATAATTGTGTGTGTTTAGAAAAAACTACGTGTTTAGGAAAACTACGCCATGGAATAAGAATTTTCCGCACTCAAAAAGAACGGTAAGCACCTGCCTTAAGTTTGAGTCCGGAATTCTTATTCCATGCTGTAGTTTTCCTAAAAACGGAAGCTGAAATAACTATTTTTTTCTTTATATCTAAATGCGACTTTTTTTTCCATTTGACCCTTTTTTTGCGACCTTTTCAAAAATCCCAGCGGTAACACTGATCTTAACGGACTTTTCAAGAGACCATTCAAGAAAACTTCGGCGTTTTCGAAGGTCGTTCGGCTTCAATTCTTGCACTTGTTGTATTTTGAAAAGCTTTCGAATGTGTTGGTGTAAGAGAGGCCTAATTGCAGCAAACATAAGGTTGTTTGTGGTTTAATGTCTGAAAATGTAAATTTGTTACGAAATTAAGTCACAATAGCTTGAATAGCCACCTCAGAAAGACGATTAAACTGAGCATAAAAAGGAAAAAGCGTGAAATTAACTTATTTTACAGAACCCAAATTTTTATAATATAATTCAATAATTTGCAGGCGTTGATCGTTTTGAAAAACAATTCATGGTTACATTTAAGACCAAACTGAAAAACTTTGGCTATGACACAAAACACGAAACTTGTTTTCTGAATGTTGTTGGTGGATTGCAAAGAGTTGAAAGGAGAGGGCTGTGACTTTTATAGAATCATTTCCGAAAGTCATCAGTAAGTGAGTCACAGAATTTCTTCATCCTTTTCTAAAAAGGCCCCAATCGTTTCCCTTCCTTTTTAAATCCTCTAATAAGACATCAGAAGTCATATTCAACCAACTAAAGGCTTTTCAGATGGACATTCTTGGCCCAACCGACAGCCCCTTCCTTTCACATTTCCTCATACAAATTTATATAAATTCTGTTTGGTGCCACTGTCCCTGCCTACTGCCTCTATATTTTTGTTAAGACAACATAACACCAACTACCATCAAACAACAACCAACACAGCACATTAGCTCATCGCTCCATCAGCAATCCTTACCCATCCGTCTGTTTGTCTGTTTGTCTGTCGTATCAAATGATCCACTAGGCGACTAGGAATTTATCGCTGGCGGCTGCTAGCTTGGCTGGTTCCAGTACTCGGTATTGGGATAGGACAGATTTAAGAATATATACGCTGTCCATTTGCACGTAGGTTGTAGGTTGGATTCGGCGGCTGATACTGTTTGGCAAGCTGACAGCATCAGCATCAGCATCCACCTCCGCATCACATCACAGGCACCAGGCTATATAGGTTTTGGTATGTAGGTATGTCTCTTGTGTTGCTTTAGATGTTAGTTGTTTCTACTTGTTGTTATTGTGATCATAGTAATCCCTTTCAATTGAATTTATCAAATGAAGGATTTTACAACGCAAGCACATGCACAGCACACCGACAATTACAACGACAACTACGTCAGCGGAGCGACGCGACGCGACGGACCGTCACACACAAATAACACAAATGCGGTGCAACAACAGCAGCTATAACGACTTAGCCAGAGCACAGCTACAGCAATAGCACCAGCTCAGCTCAGCTCAACCTCTCAGCATCAGAACAGCAGCGCCAACAGCATCAGCAGATTAACTCCTTGGACCTCCATGCCACCACAGATGATGACCCACCTCGTACATACTCGTACCTCATATGCTCATCCGCATCGCGGTGCGGTAGTGCATTTATGAGATGGCTTTTTCTGCTACGTAAACTTGTCCCAGATGATGATGGTGAAGCTTGTGCGTGTCCATTCCGTCCCTAGACATACAGAGAAGCACCTACCCTATACCATATCCTCCATGCATACAGCTGGTTTGAAGAGAGTGAGAGAGAGGAATCGGAATCCAAATCCAAATCTGTTCCATCATTCGTTCGTGGTATAATAAAGGAGCGGCGGAGGCGGCGGCGACGGCGACGAAGATGACGCTGACGACAACGACAACGATGGGTGGATGTGCTATGGTTGTGGGTAAATATGACACAACTGGCGCCTGTTGTCGACGTTGCCGTCGTCATGGTTGTCCTGCGTAGGTTGTGGATGCGTCTAATATTGGCTGGGTGCCCTCGAGTGTCACAGCCGCATACCATGGACATAAGCATGGAATGGAGTATGGCGAAATGGCGAGAGTGGGTTCTTTTACTGTGGATGTGGATATGGATGGTCCGTGCCGCTTCCATCCTTTGTTCGAATCTATCTAAATATCTAGCTGGTTCCTTCTGTACAAACATACCTACATACAACGTTACATACTCTTGTACTCGACTCGTATCTAGTTCTGGCTCTGGCCTGGCCATGGAGCCATCAGTAATCCATGTGCCAGATGTAAAGCCAAAAGTATGGGGATCCATTCTAGAAGTGGTATGGAATGAAGCATGGTATGGTACTTTGGTGTTGGCGGTTAAACACGATTTCAGTGAAGGACGACCATGCCGTCGCTCGTCGTTGTCGTCGTCATCGTAGTCGTCGCACAAATTGTTGTTTTGTTTTTGTTTTATCTTTTTATATTCTCATTCATTTTCAGTACGATTTTTATGTGTTCTCGGTCGATGCCAATTGGCACACACAACAAGGTTGTTACTCAAGGAAAAGGGAAATTGTGCGGTTGTTGTAGATAACGACAATTTTCAAAAGTGAGTATACTTCAGTTCAGGGATACGGTCCAGAGGATATTCTGAATTCAGTGTTACCACTTAATTTTAATTCGTTTATAATTTCCTGTTTCAATAGAGTCGTACTTTTCGTCAAAAAGACCAAAGAGGAGCATGTCAAATTTTTACGAGCTGATTAACGGTAATACAAAGTTGAAAACGCATTTAAAATACTTTTGGAATACTATGTACCAGTATCGAATTGGAGCATCTTTGACTCAAACAAGCTTGAAACGACAAAAACACTTGACTTTCAAGTTTAACTCAAATTGTATGCATAGTTTATTTCGTTTCAAATTACATAAGCCATGTTTTTTTGGCACCACATAGTCAAAGCAGTAATACCAATGACAATTAAACACTATACTCACTTATATAACACACTTTCAGTTTGTTATCACTGGCATTGTCAACAGGGCATATTCTACTTCAAATGTCAATTTTGCAGGGATGCGTTCAGAAATTTCGTTTTTCTGTCAAACTGGTTAAAAATATTTGTTATAAATTAATGTCAAAATAAAACTCTTTCGGAAACATTTTAGTGAAGACGAAGCACAAAATAAACAAACAATTCCCTCTACCAAGAACCAATTAATTCAAACTAACCTTACAACGATCCCAAATACTTTATTCAGTTCGTCTATCGCAAAAAAAAATCACATGGGAGTCCTCTTTGTCCTTTTTCTTCTTGGTAGAGATCGTTTTATTTACTCTAAAATGTTTAGCAAACGGGAAAAAATTTAATATGATCTCCACGCAAAACGTTTGACAGATTTTCTCATAACTTTATAGCCTTCAAACTCTCCTCCTTAGGT
Organism: Eupeodes luniger; assembly: GCA_951509635.1. Lineage (NCBI taxonomy): Eukaryota > Metazoa > Arthropoda > Insecta > Diptera > Syrphidae > Eupeodes > Eupeodes luniger. The sequence goes on from OX608075.1 coordinate 41,150,814, forward strand.
TTTGATCTGATTTTCCTGAAATGGATTACTTCTTACCTGAAATATTATGTCCGATTTAGAACCATAGGTTCAAATACTATTCCAGCTACTTTTGGTATCCCACAAGGTAGTCATTTGGGTCCTCTCCTCTTTGTGCTTATCATTGCAACACATGAAGACATATCTCTTTCAAACAGATCTCGGCAATTCCTATACCTGGTGTATACCAAAACTTGCTAAGAGTTCAACTTGAGCTCACAACAGCAACTTTAGCAACAACAGCTCACTGACATTACTATTTTCATAGTCATCCCATCAACCTTTTTATGTGACCGTGAACTGAAGTTTCTATTTCACATTGATAAAATAATTCATAATAGAATGGCCTGAACGAAACTCTGACACGTATGCTTCGGTTGGTCAATTTGAATCCAAATTCCTTCTATTTCAACATCAGTACCAATAACCTCAAACTCATTTCGACCCTCTCCTAAACATAGTTATAAGTTAAGATTTAAGTTCATTTTCAAAATATGCTTATAGCTTGAATCAAGCGAAACAAATGGGGGTTAAGCCCCCACCAAATTTAAACACACCTTTATTATTTATATCTTTTGGCACCACTTATTTGCCACCTAAATTCCACAATCCGAATCTTCATCTCTACTAAAATATTTATATTGACTACTGATACTGACTCATTTTTGTTCACTAATTCATTATTGTTGTTTTCAATTTTAAAGTTTTACAAAACACTGCTATTTTAGGACAAATAGTACTTTTTATTATGGAAGTGTTTTCATCAAAGTAGTGAGATTTTAAGCTTAATTGGCAACACTGTTTGTGTTACACGAAAACAAATCTAGATGTAAAGTAAAATACTTTAGGAAAATTTGCATAAAAAGATGATAGAATACTGAATGACAAATTGAATCATCGTTATTTTGGGAAAATCTGTTAAAGTTTTCGTAAGAGATTTTAACATTTAAAGTTATATAACTTAATCAGAAGCAATCAATTAAACTTCTCTTCTATTTATCTTGAAGTAAATCAGTAACTATTTATGGACTTTTCAACACTTCAAGTGAAAGTTCTCGAAATTATTGGTAACTTGATAACTTCTGTTTCACTGGGAAACAAAAAAAAAGAAGAATTATTTCCATGTAAACGAAATACACCTTGGAATATCCTACCCCATCCCGTCAGCAATCAGCAAACAAAGGTCTGACCTACTGCTACTATTGATGAGACGTTAAAGTTCATGGAAGAATATTGGCTCTATAGCTTTACAGATAACAGACTTTCTCAATTGGCATGCGCTGCTTAAGATCTGTCAAACAATCAGCTTAAGCTCTGTCAAAAAAGAATAATCCAGGGGATTGATGTCCCGTTGAAGTCAGAAACATTTTTTTCCAACCACAACTGAGTCGAATCAGCTTTTCGAACTAATGCTAAGTCCTGTTGGAACACTCAACGCTTTTGATTGAAAAGAGTGCTGTTGAGTAGTTTCAATCACTTAGTCTAAAACATATTCTTGGTAGTTTTTTGCTCTTGTATTAACGCCCGCAGCCCTGTTCTCAAAGGGTTTTTTCAATTGGAGCGAATAGATTTTGGCGCCCCGTGGCGGCCATTTCGTTTTAGTGACATCTGTCAAATCTTTTGTTTATTATTCAGTTGCTTATGTAAAATCGTCATGGCAAGTTACACGATTGAACAGCACGTTCCAATGATAATACTTTATTATCAAAATGAGTCTTCGGAGTGTTTTTTAACGCAAACGTTGAGCGCATTGCGCCCATTTTACGGTAGACGTGGTAGCCCTTCACATTCGACTCTTCAACGTTTGGTGGCCAAATTTAATACGACCGGTATATTCCTCGCCGTGCACTCAGAACTCAGCCTTTCGCAGACTTCAACTTGGCGAATTTTGAGTCGGGCCTTGGGCCTGTACTCGTACAAGATCCAACTGACCCAGAAGTTCAAAGTTCATGACCATAGACAAAGCCGCGCCGTTTGTTCGCTGGCTGGGCTTCGAATCGTTTGGAAGAGGACACCAATTTTGGCCAAAAAATCATCTTTAGTGGTTAGGCGCATGTTTGAATGAATGGATGTGTTAACAAGCAAAATTGCCATATGGGACGACACCAACCCACGCTAGGTTCACCAGGTGATAATGCATCCTCACAAAGTTACCGTTTGGTGTGGATTTTGGGCCGGCGGCGTAATTGGTCCGTACTTTTTTGAAAACGACGTTAGTGAAGCCCAAATTGAACCATATGGACCTAGACGACATGTGTTTCCAGGAGGACGGCCGGCGCTACGTGCCACACAGCAAACGCCACGATTGACATTGACAACATCTACCTGCCCTTATTGAAAAACCCTATACTTTCTTGAGATTCACAGGAGATCCAGGTTTTTAAAGAATAGTTGGCGAAGATATAAAAATTGATCAGTCCTGGGCTCTAACAATAAGACTGTTTTAAGTGTAAGTAAAGAAATCGCCCTACGACTCACGAAGGGTGAATGTCAATCCAAATATAGTTCGACAAGTTGCATACTTCAATGAAGAAGTCGAAGTCAACGGGGTTAATGGGACATGGGCTTAAGTATTTTAACCCTTTTATATCAACCTTGAAGAACGTGCATTCTTATTGTAGAACCTGCAGCTCTTTTGGGCAAGAAGAGAGCGCGCAAAACTTTCTGTTATTGTTTTTTACTTTCACTCCCGACATTCTTAGTTAAAATTGTACTGAGGGCTCGTCCTTTTGATATTTTACTGTAAGAAAAGCAAGCTTTTCAGCCTTAATAAGACGTTATACACTTTTCCCAAATGGCAGATGGAAGAGCAAAATGTTGCTATTAGTCTAAAAGAGCCACATTTAACTTGGCATGACATTTTTAGGGTCATTAAAGTTCCGCTTAAATCCGTGGAAGCGGTCTATACTACAGCAGACTATTGGACGTCGCTAAACCAACAATGTTATGTGGGCATGACTGCTTAATTTATCATCACCTTCGATAACAGCCATACTATCCAAAATTTGGGATTCCTGGTTAGGTCAGATCTGGAAAAATGGTATTTGAAGGATAAAGTTCACTGCGTGAGGTAAAGGCATATATTATCAGGCACTTTCCCTGATCACAAAGGTAAAGGGTTCTGCAAAAGAAGCCCAATTTCTATTGTGAAGTTATGGAAATCTAAATATAAATAAAACATTTCCGTTATTTTTATAAAACGTACAAACTAGTACGTACAACACTTGTTCTTTATGTTCTACTTACACAAGTTTTGGACACTACGGAACCCTTATGATTTTCTTCAAGAAAAAGAAGACTTAACAATCTGCTAAGGTGCAAAAACCTACCTGCACTTTTAGTTTGAATTTTAAAAGCTACAATTAATTTCTTCGTAAGTTCCAATCCTAAAAACTCGAAAATACTACCGTGGTGGTAAGTGTGTAGGGCTGTCACGCCAGATGTCTTGGGTTCAATCACTGCCTTTTCCACCTAAATAATAAAAAAAAAGTTTTCACGGGTACTGCCTCTTGCGAGGAATTGACAAATCCTCCAAGAGTAATTCTTGTCATGAAAAGTGCTTTCTCAAATTTGCCGTTCGGATTCGGCTTAAAAAACTGTAGGTCCCCTCCTTCCCTGACAATAGTACTCGCACTCATTAATGGTTGAGAGTTGTAAGTCACTAGGCCCTAGTTCTCAATGGACTGTTGCTCCACCTAATTTATTTATTTTTAAAGGTAGCACAATATAGACCTTTTTTGACTTTAAGTAAAAAACTTTTTTAAAAAAAGCACTAGATGCCAACAACCACAAGATCATATGTCCAAAAGTTTTAAAAATTTACAAATTTCCTTCGGAAGTTGTTAGACTTTATTTCCTCATGTTTTCATATATGTCAGCCGTGCTGTGGTTATTTTAGGAAATATAATTATTTTTGTTTCCCTTTACCCAATGGAGTTCCACAAGGTTCAATTCTAGATCCAATACTTTTTTATTGTGTCTAATAATACCAAAACTTTTGCGACGTATTGAAAAACAGTTTTTTGATAATGAATTTCATGCCATGTTTTCTTAGTTGATGATTGTGTTGACAGGAACAACGACAATCTTTCCCCAAGTCTCAAAACTTTTGAATTAAATTATTATATCTTGTTTAACTTGCGTTTTGTATGCGTCAAAGCTTCTAGTTTTATGTTCAGCTCACTTCTGGAATTTATTACAAACTGCGTTATAGTGACGCTGACACTGTTGAAAAATTCAAAAATGGTTTCCTATATTATTTCAAAACCTTCTTCTACTGGTCTTTGGTTGTTGTGTCTCTTGTTGCTCTTGTGTTCTTCAATTAAATAATATTGCTACTATTTAACCACATGGGAATTCTTATCATTCTAATCATAATCTTCAGTTTCAATTGAAAGATATATTCTTCTTTTGTGACAGTTTCAATTGAGAATCCTGAAGGTCAATTTTTTCTTCTGATATTACAAGAAAAGATATCAAGGTTCATCCTATGTCATGTCTTTTCCCACCATATTAACACCTGTTTTTCGATTTCCCATTCATGTCTCATACAAGATGTGTCCTTTCCTTTATCGGACTTATCACTTCAAAATTCTTCATAAATTCCCAAAATCAAAACAATCGATGGAAAATTTATCAGTGTGTCCGTCCATTGCATTACATCATCACTTCTTGACTTAACGCTATAAATTCCCATCGTCTTACTACACAAAAAAATCTTTTTACCCTAAAATAAGTTTAAATCCCTTGTCCATAAAATATGTGAACTTCTTAATAACGCAATCAAAAAGAAATCGTTTATCCCACACGTTTATTTCATTCTGCCTAATAAATTTCACAATATTTTCTCCATATTCTTTTTTACCTGAGACTTGATGGCTCCTACATTCAGTTTGAGTCTTGAGTCTTCCGAATTGACGACTGACTCTGAGTTCTGAGCTACGGCAACGACCGACCGACGACGTGACGGCGGGGAAAAACGCAACGGACAGTGAATTTTTTTTGTACCGATCTTATGTATTTTTTGTTGATGCAGAAACATCTGTCTATTAGCGTTCTTACTCGAATTGTTGCACCTGAATCGTGCAACACAAACATCACAGAGCACAGATCACAGACCCAGCTAAGAACCTCTTCGTTTATCGTCGTCGACGTGGTTTTCGTCATCGTTGCTCTGCTGCTGGCTGATTTGCTGGATCGCGCAAGGTTACTTTCCAGGTTTGAACGAGTACACATTCCAAAAACAGGTGCTTACATGCCCCTCTATCATCTACCTGATGATATTTGATGTACCGAGCGAGAGATCATTGAGGCCCGTCTGGTTTTTTTCTGTAGGTATGTATACTTCTTCATTTCTTACTTCATCATCCACGTATAGTCTGGGAAATCCAACGAGTTCTTGAATAAGTTTAGAATTATATAAAATGTAGGTCCTTGGTTTTTTCGACCCCTCCAATATTATCCAAAAAGACTACAAACACCCGGCAGAGGAAGGTGTATAAAAATGTAGGTAGGTAAGGTAGATTAGGAACCAGACATCACACAGAACACAGGTATAGGGAAGTCACAGATGATTACTTATAACCTGACCCAATTGACATTTTTGTTGGTCCTTTCCTTTCCTTTTAGTTGGATCAAATCGAACGAAGCAGAGAAATTGATTAAGCAGTTCCAGGTAACCAATCGTTCGTCCGTCGCGTCGCTCATCCGATGCCAGCGAGGAGCGATACAGATGCGCATTTTAATAACCCAGAAAAAAGTATCTTTTCTCGCTCATCTTCGAAAACAAAACAATCAAAACAACAACAACCAGAAATATTAAGATCGTTCGGATGTTAATGATGTTATGATGAGTTTTATAAATGCTGCGTCGTCGGTCGGTCGTATAGTCGACGTTTGGTGTGCAGCTTGTTTTTGGCAGTTAACACCAGATTTAAGGAATACAAACGGCAAACACGGCTGTTTCGAACATTTCGTCGGCAAGGTTGTCGGAACGACGCGACGCACGGTTGTGTTTTAGGTATTGCATTGCATAAACATCCTTTTGTTTATAATATGGATATAAAAACGCAATATATGTAGGTACACAGGATGTCTGTCTATAAGTCTGCTTGAGTGTTCCGAAACACATATCGATTTCTCTATTAAAGTTCCATGAAATCGGTTTGAATTTTTATATCTTTTTCTTCTATCTTTCCAGATATGACTTGACTATATGTTTACAATATTTCATATGCTTAGCTAATCGTGCATCTTGAAAGTCGTACATATGTATATGTATCTGAATAGATGTATGTTATTATAACGAAGGAGTATGTGAGTAATTTGTTGTTGTTTTTGGGTCTTGAAAATATGTTTGTATTAACAGGTGTGGCGAATCGAACATACCTATTTTGCTTCATACTTATTATGCTTTAGTAATTTATAGAAACAGTTGATTTTTTGGGCCAAATAAATAATTGTGGGTCATGGTCTCTAATTTATGAGATTTCTAACGACTTGTTGGTTGGTTTAGCTAAATTATCAACAAAATGAGGAAGTTCAGAAGACAAACAAAAATGGAGCAAGGTGATTCAATATACATAGGAGGCAAGATGTTTTAAAGGCTGAAGAGGTATATTATTGGTTCTATTCAATTGAAAACACTTGAAAAAAGAGGCTTGGATTGGATGCGACCCACACTGCCAACCTCTCATCCCATCTGTTGATTTGCCTTACTTAAAACTATAACAATATTTTGTGTGAGATAAAAAGTCCATAACTTTCTTTGTTCTCCTAACACTTGAGTCGAAAACCATTTCTTATCAGCTTTTAGTTGTTTTTGTAGGTTTTCGTGTTTTGTTAAAAAAGTTGTCAGTTAAATATTTCTAGTTTTATTTCAAAATCTATTTTTGTTAACGAGATTTTTAATCGAAAATTAATTTTTGCCAATTTAAGTTGCATTTCTTGAAATTTTTTGTTTCTTATAAAAACAAATGCATATTGGATTTTTCTTAGAAAAGTATCTTACGTTACAATAAAACCAAGCACAGAATTAAGTCATTTAAAGTCATTCACGAGAAAAATAGAATATCGATTTTTACTAATATTGCATACTAAATTTTCTAGATTTTAAAACAATAATATCCTATAACATGAAATAAGTTTAAAGCTAACATTTTTAATTCTTGAAAACATATTTGAGTCTATTTTTACAAAGTTTTAGTAATGTTTTTCATATGTTTTTATTTTTTTTGTAAAAACAATTGTCAATTCGACCTTTCCCAAAATTTTACTGGATGTTGAAAACTATATTTCTCACAATATGAATTTAATTTAAAGACGGTATCTTTAATTTTTGAAAAGATATTTGAGTCAAAACTCAATTTTTACCAACTTTTAGTATTGTTTTTTTTTTAGGTTTTTTTTTTTTGTAAAAGAAAACTTGATTTTTTTCAAAATTTTAGCTGATGTCAAAAACCTTATTCTTCTTTGCATTAAATTATTTTAAAGGTAAAATCATTTTTTGTTCGTTAAATATTGGAGGTGACAATTATTTTTTTCAGTTTTTTTTATTTAAAAAAAAAACCGTTAGTTGATTTTGTTTCCAGAATAATTTTGGTTTTGTATCACGTCAAATTGTATAAAATTTAATTCAAGTAGCTAACTTTATTGGTTCGTGAGGTATTTTGAGTTAACCAAAATTGCTATGGTAAAAAACAACCAACTCAATTTTTTTCAGAATCGTTTCTGCATCTTTCTGTGTTATTATCTACATAAAAATTATATTTGAAGCCGATTTTTCTACTAGTTCTTGAGATATGGGCGACATAAGAAGGCTTATGTACTCACGCACACACAGACATATCTCTAAAAAAATTTATTTAGATTCTAGGGACCTTGAAACATCGAGAAATGTCAACATTTTCAATTCGACAAATCGGACCGATTGCAATAACTTCTCATGAAAAGTTAACAATACTTTTTTGAAGATTGAGATGTCCTAAGCTTTGCCTTCAAATTTTTTTAAAACATCGGGTTCTTAAGATATGCTCCTTTAAAAAACGCTAAAAACAATTACAAACGGGGTTTTTAAGGCTCAGTTAAAACTCAACATATCTCTCAACAATAATTTATATGATTATTTTGCAAAGCGAAATCATTCTTTTTTAGATAAAATCTTAATATTTTTCTACTTTACTTATTTTCCTGAAATTCTCATTAGTCATTAGTTATGAGTCTTTTTTGGCTATATAGATATGATGTTTTGAGAAAAAACTTAAATTTAATACTTTCATAGTTTTGGAGTTCATTTTTCGTGCTGATTTTGAAATCAAACTTTAATATTAACTATTTTAGCTCAAGTTTTAAAAATACACGTTTTTAACATTATCTTTATATTTTTTAAATATATAATTCAAAAACATGATGTAATATAAATTGTAAGACAACAGATTCGTTACAAAAACAAAACTTACTTCAAACAGTTTTCCCTTTTTCTTTTGAAACCCTTTTTACTTCAAATGATTTAAGATTTTTTTCATATCCATTTGGATTTTAGAAGTATAGAAAAGCTTAAAATCATCTAAGGTAAGAATTTTTTAGTACAGTACATATTCACCAGTGTTATTAATGAACACAAAAAAGAGCAGAGTTCTAATATGACTGCTTTTGAGAACTCCAGACCACATGTTCATAATTTTAAAAATACCTGTTTTAAAGTTATACAGTATGTATACGGTTTTTAAATACGATTTGATCCAATTTATGATCTATTTTGAAACTCCATTTCTCTATAATTTTAGAAATAGTAAAGAATGTTTGACACTATCAAAAGCTTTGCTTAGACTAGCGTAAAAGTCATTAGTTTGCAGTGTATTATTAACTTCCCATAGGAAGTTATTGTAATGGGTCCGATTTGTCAAATTGAAAATTTTGACATTCCTCGACGTTTCAAGGTCCCTAAAGTCGAAATAAATGAGTTTTAGATCGATGTCTTTGCGTGCGTGTGTACGTACGTTTGTACGTCCGTACGTTCGCGACGTTTTTTTCTTCGTCCATAGCTCAAGAACCAGAAGAGATATCGACTTCAAATAAATTTTGCTATACAGATAATAAGGCAGAAAGGCCTCTCAAGAAAATTGCGTGGGTGGGTTTTTTACTATAGCAGTTTAAAAAAAGGTGAACATTTTGGTTAAACCTAAAAATCTCATGAACCAATGACGCTAGAGACTTGAATCAAATTTTATATTATATATTGTAACGTGATACAAAACAATTATACTTTTGGAAAAAAATCCAATTAACGGTTTTTTTATATCTCAAAAAAAATTTAAAAAAAAATTTGTCATCTTGAAAATTTTACGACTAAAATATGATTTCATCTCTAAAACAATTTTGTGCAACGAAGAATAATGTTTTTGACATCTGATAAAACTTTGAGAAAAATCTAATTGACAGTTTTTCTTATAAAAAAATAAAAACCTAAAAAAACATTACTCAAAGTTGGTAAAAATTGAATTTCGACTCAAATATCTTTCCAAAAACTTGAGATTATGGCTTCAAACTTGTTTTTTTTATAAGAAATATTGTTTGCACAGTTTTTTACAAAAATAAAAAAATAAAAAAAATAATAAAAGATGGTAAAAATTGATTTTCGACTCAAATATCTTTTCAAAACTTTGAGATATTGGCTTGAAACTACTTTTATCTTTCAAAAAATATTGTTGTTAACATTCAGTAAAATTTTGAAAAAAAATCGAATTGACAGTTTTTTTACAAAAATAAAAACCTAAAAAAAATTGATAAAAGTTGGTAAAAATTGATTTTCGACTCAAATATCATTTCAAAACTTTGAGATATTGGCTTGAAACTACTTTTATCTTTCAAAAAATATTGTTGTTAACATTCAGTAAAATTTTGAAAAAAATCCTATTGATAGTTTTTTTTACAAAAAATTAAAACCGAAAAAAAAATTAACAAAAGTTGGTAAAAATTGATTTTCGACTCAAATATCTTTTCAAAAATTTGAGATAATGGCTTCTAACTCATTTTAACTTATAAGAAATATTGTACAATATTAAACATCTTTTCGAAAATTTTAGATTCTAGCTTCCAACTAATTTTATCTTATAAGAAATATTGTTTTCAACATTCGATAAAATTTTGAGAACAATCGAATAGACAGTTTTTTTTAACAAAAAATAAAAACCTAAAAAAAACAATACTAAAACTTCGTAAACATTTACTTTCGACTCAAGTAGCTTTTCAAAAATTACAAATATTGGCTTCAAACTTATTTTATTTTGACAGAAAATATTATTTTCGATATTCAGTAATTTTTTTATAAAAATCCAACAGTCCGTTTTTCCATAAAAAAATAAAATCTACAAAAAATAGTACGCAAATTTGGTAAAAATTGATACATATAGACAAACTTTTAAGCAAGACAAATCGACGACGGGATGGGAAGTTATCAGTGTGGGTCGCATCCCAGCCTCTTTTTAATATCGTTGTTGTAGACTTTTGCAGACAAAATCCCTGTTTTTCAGGAAAAATTATTGGTTTACAGAAAAATTTAATGTGTTTAGATTTACTTTATTTTCACACTTGTGAAGCTAGGATAAATATATCTACGAAGATTTCTAAAATTTTAGGAAAAACACCAGACGAAAGCGAACAGTTAAATTTACATTCGAGTATCCATATGTGTGCAGTACTAATGTAAGACTTACAAAGTCTTAAAAAATATTGAGGAGTTATTATCAGGTCCAAACGAATCTGTATTTTTTAATCCGTCAATATATTGCTTAACTTCCGCTTCAAACGCTTCAGACAGCCTTAAAAAATTATATAACGATTTCAGATTAAATTATCACAGTTTTTAGGATTACATGAAGTATAAGTTTAGAGGAAGATAACTTATTTTTATATTGCACGGATGGTGGGAAATATGAATGTTTCCTCTTATAGAAATTATAAACTTCAAAAAGAACTTACTACTACTACTTTTTTTATATTGGGCCTTGCATCACATAAATAATTGTAATAAGTTGTCCTCAGGGAACTTTTAAATAGTTTTCGACAGTAATTCAACTGATTATAATAGTTTACACCAAGAGTTTTTTTTTTTCATTAAAAAAAATGCATTTTGCACGTCTTAAATCCTTAGTAAACTGAAGAACTGGTGATGAAATCGAAAATTCCTATTTGACAGGAACACAATAATTAAGTCAGTTATTTAAAATATGATAAATGTTCAAAACACATAAATTCACGTCATTACAATCCATTACATTTGACCAATTCACGTTACAAAAATATTGTTCCAATCTTTTCAAATCGGTATTTTTAAAGTTAAAATTTTTAAACGAAGAAGTAACATTTAGGTTTTGTTCATTACTTAGTTCTTTACAGCACTGAAATGCATTATGATGTGAAAATTTTTAAAAGTCAATCATCGGGATCAAACACTTTAAAGAAAACAGAACAATCAGTAAAGACAAGATCAAGATAACAGAAGAAATCGTTAGACAATCCATTAAGAACTGTTAACAAAACAGATTCAACAAAATTTCTTGCAAATACAGGGCCTTTTACAATATCGTTTTAGGTTCGTTTATAATACCTATTCATCAATTTTCTAGTTTGAATTAGTAAGGCTGAAATCGAGTTTTCAGACCGGTCAATTATTTCATCTATGTATAAAATTTCATACACAGAAGTCGACGAACGAGGAGTTAGAATGTGTTAGCCTTATTTAATTTATGAATTTATTTGCTATTTGCTCAGTTCAGAAATTATACAAAATTTGACAGAAATTCCATACACAGTTTAGCCATGTTTCAGTGAGTATTATAACGTCAAAAGATCCATCAACACAGTTTAGGGAAAAAATGTTGAGTTTCAAATTAATTTCTCCGGCGTTTCCATAATATAAAGTCAATTTTAAGAGGGGGCGGCCTTTTTTGTTGTTAGGTTCAAAAATGCGTACTAAAATAGTTAAAATATATCAATTATGTACCTTTAAACATATAAAAGTAGCATTCCAACTACTAAGTTTTGCTCGGTCCAGGACTTCAGCTAGCTAGTATCATATTTTTGGATGATTCATTTTTTGTTCAAGTAAATTTTGTTTCCTTAAAAATTCAGATTTCTAGAACTAAAATTGATGTATAAAAATAAAATCAACTTCAGCTTTATTAAATTTTAAGATTTTTATTAAATTCATAAAAATATTGTTAGATTAAACTTCAAACACTGACTACCTGAGTCTGAGTCCTTTGGACACGTATAAAAAGGTATCTTTTCAGGTACAACATAGTTTAAATCAACAATACGAGGTGGCGTTTAAATAAACAAAAGGAAGACACTATTGTAAAAGATATACCTATGTACATATTTTTCAAGCAATCAAGACATTTATGAAAATTCTCTGAATATACTTTTATTCATTTTCTTTTTTCTACCTGTAGGTATGTGTGTATGGTACGTGTGTTTTTCCCAAAAAACTCTCAATCGATATTCATCAGGAAGATATTTTCATAAACAATTAGCAAGAAACCAGGACCTTAAGTAATTAGTGCTGTGTACTAAAATAACAAACAGAATCTAAAATCCTCGAAATTTTTGAATATCTATGTAAGTATTCACTGTGTTTTGAATCATGAATTATACATTATGCCACACCTGAGTTTGAGAACAATATTGTTTTTTTTTTTTGATAGATTGTAGGCATTAAAAGGATTATGAACATTTTCTATTTTTCGTTGGGGAAATATGAATATTCCTTTGAACTTATTTCACTTCAAACGCAATCATTTAATTGCATTTCAAAATATATTTTACTAGCGACCCGCCCCGGCTTCGCACGGGTGCAATGCTGATATACTAAATACGCTACAGAAAAACTGTGAACGTTGTTTATAAAAAAACATAGCGGCCCGCTCCGGCTTTGCACGGGTTTAAAATATGTAACTCACTGAAAAAATGATAAAATCAATCCAGTAGATTTGATTTATTCATTTACTGGCCGTAGCCCGCACGCGTTTTTGGAGTACTTAAAACAATTCCCCTTTCCTTATCTTTGGAATATCTTTTATACACAATATTTTCACTTTTTTTTACATTTTTACTTTTTTTTTACATTTTTACAATTTTTTTACATTTTTACTTTTTTTTACATTTTTACTTTTTTTTACATTTTTACCTATTTATTTTACAACAATAATTAATATATTACAGAATATCTTTATATACAACGTTCACAGCTTTCTTGTTATTTTGATAAATCTTGTAGGATTCAGCCTGCGTTTGCAATGTAAGCGGAAAAAATGTAATTATTTGCGACATCACATTAGAAACCTCAAAAATAACAGTATTTGTCCACTATTTAATGGATGATATTATACATAAAAACCTTCCTCATGAGTTACTCTATCTATTAAAAAAAACCGCATCAAAATCCGTTGCGTAGTTTTAAAGATTTAAGCGTTCATAGGGACATACAACATGACACATGACAGAAAAAGCGACTTTGTTTTATACTATGTAGTGATATTGTATTACATTATTAAAAGGGGGAAAATATGTTATGGAATTAATTTTAGTTGAAATAATACTCTTGATATGGGAAAGCTATTCGAAGGATTCAAACCCTTTCTATCCAAAAAATTCTTTGCATCATCAAAGAGTCGCTATTTCTTGTTGAAATGTTGAACGGAATACATGGCAACCAGCCAGCGCTAGTGGTTATCATTATTACACGAATCCCTCAAGAGGATGGTAAAAATTTGTAGTGAAGCATGTTGCAATCAAGAGCTTTACTTCTTTCCCAATTTATCAGCCCTATCACAAAATTAATTCGTAGAAAATCTCCGAACGAAAGCTACGTTACGAATAACGTACAATTTACATCACGAAAGCCGAATAGAAACCAAAAAGGCATTGGGCAGGTTCAGACAACATAAGGGACTTCATTTGCAGTCAACTGCATTCTTTGAAATCAAATTTTGAAAAAGGCAACTGGTAAGTTTTTCAAGTGTCATTACCTTCAAACTCGAAACTTTACTTTACTAACCTCTACCTTTAGTTTATCATACAAAAACTACAAAAAACATTATTCTATACAAGTCCATCAATTGTATTTTGTATTAAAAGAAATATTACTTCTTTCTTTGACAAGGAACCCTTTTACACCATACATTAAATGGAATTGTACAGAAAAATAAATCGTAGAATAATAAAGTTAAGCTTTCAGTTGAATGACAAAACATGATCAACTGTCATTTTGACATAAGTAGATTGACTAGATAGTTAGGAAAATTTTTCTTGGCTAACTTTTCAGTCAACTTTACAATAAAGTTGGCTTAATTGGAAGGCAATTTTTTGACAGCTGGCTAATTAGATACTAGAAACTTGCCTTGCCTTCAAGTCCCTTATGTCGCCTTAACCTACCCATTGTTTGTTCGCCACTCTCATTCTTTTTTTATGTTTTCGTGCTCAATAAGTTCGATTTGCCGGCTTGTAGCTGTTATGATGTTTTTGACAGGAGGTGCATATACACAATATTGTGAAAAAGGATTATGAATAACAGATTGAGATGTGGGTTGTATTGGGTGAACGTCTAACAAAATTAACGATCTTGAAACACCGAACAAGCTTGTGAAAAAAAAAAAAACAATCGTATGCCTCAAAACAACACTCCACATCCAGCCAAATATGGCACTTTTCTTTTATAGAAAATACTGCCTGGAAGAAAAATATAAGAACGACTTGGGATCTCAATAATGGAATTTTTACTAGTTGTAAAAAAAAATAAATACAAATGGTTGTTTGATGGGAAAGAAATTGTGTAACTAAAGGACTTCGACCCCCAACGGTCGCAGTGAACACCTAGAAGATATGTTACCGCCAAAACAACTTCGGCTCTTGACTATCAATGACGGAATTAACGAACTTTACAGTGACACTATTAAGGACGATGACTAAAAAAATTGAAAATTGACGTGACTTTACTAATTTCTGACTTACCTAAAAATTGACAGACTGGGATACGGAATACAATGCAATTCTACCTCCTAGACTTGGCTCACAAAGATGAATTTATAATTAAAATTGATCATGATATCAAGTAAATACCGACAAACTCTTAAAAAAGTAGTTTTAGCAATATATGAAATTTACGATGCAAGCAGATAGACGCCTAAGGGGACATGCTACCCCTGCAACCCCTCTGCTTGGGCTCACTATGAGCTTTGGGGTCGGTCCAAATTTTATTATATACAAAGTTTCTTTTAAAATCAAAGAAACTTTCGATTTTAAGGAAGAAGTCTAGTTTCAATATTTTTCAATTATCTCAAAAACTAGAAGACATAAAAAGTAGTCGTTTTCAGTGATTAATACAAAAATAATTGGAGCAATTTTGGCTTTTGGAAAAAAAATAATTTATAGCTGTAAATGCTGCCGTTAAAGCGGAGTACGGTATGTTGTCGAAAATTTGGAAGTATAACTCTATCTGGTTAAGAACAAAGCTACGGCTGTTTCGCACAAATCCTGAATCTGTACTCCTTTATGGGTACTTCAGCCATTTAAAGGAAGCTGCAAACCTTCGTGAATAGGTGTCTTCGCAACATCCTAAGGATTTTCTGGACAGGTCAGAACCCTATGGATTGGACATACGCTTCGAAAAGGTAAGGAATGCAGTGAAATCCGCTAACACAAGAAGGGAGGAGAGCTGGACGACTGAGAAGCACATGGCAGGACAGTCGTGGAGGAATCAGCAGCACTAGGCAAGGGTTGGAGAGGGCTGAAACATATCTCAGGCAACGGATGGCGCGTAGGCGTAGTAGAGTAGAGGCCATATTCCCATTAAGGGGTCCCCAACGGACTTAACAGGTCTGAGGACCAAAGTAAGTAGTAGGTAAGTAAGTGCTACCGTTGTTTTTTGATTTTAAGCCCATTTTTATAAAATTGCCCCTCCAGCCTAAACGAGGGGAGATATACTTCACTCTTTCATAATAAAAATGCTTTTATTAAGCCCCTCTACCAAAAACCTCTGCTTTAAATTGGCGCCAATGTTGTCAAACTCTCCCTATAATAATAATTTCTTTCAATTCATTAGGTTTTATAAAACGGATCTTAAAGTAAATCATTCTTTTTTTAAATCATAATCTTAACCAAAATCACTCTTTCGATCGTGCTGACTTTGAGATATTGAATAGAACCAAAGGACTCTTATGGGGCAATCTGAAATGTTACCTCAAGCTTTGTGCTCGCTTAAGCTTGCCAATATCAATATCGGACTACCTTTAGAATATTTTGATGCAACCAAAAATAACAATTTTGACATCTGGTAAAATTTTGAGAAAAATCGAAGTAACGTTTTTTTTTTACAGAAAAATGGAAACCTAAATAATACTACTAAAAGTTGATTTTAAAAATTTAACATATACATACATATATAATTATATATATTTTAGAAAATATTACATATTTTTAAAATTTATAAAATTTTTAGAAAAACACAACTGTCAATTTTTGGATAAAAAGATTTACAAAAAAATACGCAAAATTAGTAAAAAAAACTTATGTTTCATTCGAAAATTTCGAGAATAGAAGAAGGTATTGACTTCAAAATTATTTCATTCTATGGAAAATTTTGTTGTTAACCTAAAATAATGTTCTAAATAAAAATAAGTTTTGAACTCAAAATGTCGGGAACAAAAACAGGCATTGATATTAAACTTATTTTATCACGTGGAAAATATTATTCCTAACTTTAAGTTTATGTTGTAGAAAAATTCAATTGACAACTTCTTTCAAAAATCACAAAAACCTACAAAAACAAAAAAAAGCTGATAAATAATTTACTACTAAAGTGTTATGAGAACAACGAAAAATATTGACTTCAAATGTTTGTATCTCACACAAAATATTTGTATTCATTATTTGTTAAAGTTTTTGAAAAGTCGATAGACTGGCACGGATGGGAAGTTATCAGTGTAGTGTGTAGGACGCATCCCAGCTTCTTTTTTTCATATCACAGAGTCTGTCCATTGCTCTTTTGTGTTTTTGAGTTTACAGCAATATCATCCATAGGAGCAAGGTCCTCGTAGTACTTCTCTGTTTCTGACTACAAATTGTTTTGCAGCTAAATCTGCTTCCTAAAGAAGTTCGCACTATCATCGAATTTAAGCCAGAGTTAAAGACTGATTTTGTCAATAAATGCCACTATCAGATGACATGGGAACATCTACTACAGAAGGTTCATCAAGATCAGAAGCCACATTTTCAGTTTCCGGCAGTTTTGAAACTCTCCGAAGATCAGCAAAGTTTCCAAAAAGGAATGCATGTTTAGTTCCTGATGTGAAAAGTTGCAATCATGTCAGCTTAATGATTCCTTTCTCCAGCCTTCACTCTTCGCCACCACTAACATTGGCCTCATTTTGTTTTTTTTTATATAGGATTTCCAATCCAAACTTAAAAGTTTTCAGAAGGATTTGATTTGATTTGGAAGGTGGCCCAAAGGAAATTAAGATCCCATTTGACTTATTCCCAGAAAAGCGTCACATCTTCTTTTGGAGATTTCGTATATACTTGTGCAATGTCAGGTTTTCTTGTTCAACAATTGATAAAGCCTTTCTAATTTTGCCTAATTTGTTGTTTTTGTCCTTTTGAAGAATTAATTAATTTTTAGAAGTAAAACGAAAATATTTACATATTTATTTAAAACACAACTGTTATTCTGCGATCACGACACAAATGACTTATGTCAATAGAAAAAGAGGGTACATTTTCAGTCAATTCGGATTCAATGATACCAAATTTCACGAACTTCCCAATTCGGGGTCCATAGCACATTTTCGATTACCGTGGAATTTGTAATAGAGCTGAATGTCAGTTAACTTAAGTGATGAATTCTAGCGAACAATCTTCTAGATACTTCAAGAGCAAAAGTGATGGACACAACTGGACGAAAATCAGCAACCCACAATATACATTTTGAAAAAAATAGATACATAAATCAAAACTTCCCTCTTCATCTGGTGAAATGAGATAAACGGCAGGCGTAAGCTGCAGCAGACATAATCTCTGTTTCAGTACTCCACTCCCACTGCTACCACCGCGAAGCGAAGCATAAGTAATTCACCATGTTATTTAGGGTGTGTTTTATTGCCCGTCTGTAAGCCTGACAACGCACGTCAAGGCGGAAGTCGTTTGATTTGATACTTCAATATTGCAAAAAATTAAAATGAAATTCCCAAATTTAAAGAAATCACCCCTTCCGAACATATTTATCCTTTCCTTGAAAACTTCTTTGCTAATCCTGAGAGTACCAATACTATAACCACCCTCGCAATATAGTCATAGTCGTTTGCAAATCCTGATTTCTTTGAAAAACAGATGGCACCACTGTCATATACGTTGTTCAAGAAAATTTCGATACCAAACCATCACTTGCTGTGTACTTACGTAATTTTGTGTGTGATTTCCAAGAACGACAATGGCAACGGCAACAGTAATAAAAATGTCGACGACGACGACGATGATGACGATGACAACAACCGACAACGACGACGACGACGATACAAAAGTCCTTGTTATGATGGTCCTGATGATGGGTCTATTACTTTGTTACCGATATTCACGAATCCACGTGCGTCACACACGCTTTTTAGTCTAACACGTGACCAATCTCTGTGAATTTGTATAGTGCATAGTACAGAAGATATGTTGGCGCTGCTGGCTGTGCACGGATCAATTTCTTCATAAGCCCAGCTGGAGTTCTTCCAACAAATAAGGCTATCAATTTAGATGAGTTAAGTAAATCTCTACACAAACTCGTATATATAGAGATATAGAGCAGAGGGAAGCAAAAGCACCTTATGGTGTAAGCAAGCTTAACGTGAAATTTTCGATTCATCGAATCGATGGCAAATTTTTGATTGCGTTGCATACTCCTTTGATATTTGTGAGCGATGTACGCACATGCATACCTATATAACGTAAAATACGTACATTTCTGTGTAGGGGTTTATGGAATCCGAATTATAAAGGGGATATGCCTATGATACAATTATTTTGTTTGAATTATACACGAAGAAAAATAGTGATACTTTCGATGTGAGTTAGGAACAGATTTTGACAGCTCGTGGAGGCCTTTGAACTTTTGGTGGCCAAATTCGAGTCCACCGGCTCAGTGAGCAATCAGACAACACCTGTACTTCAACGAAACGTATGATCTGCCGAAAACATCGCCGCTGTTCGTAAAAGTGTGCAGCAGGATCCAAGGCATTCAACTCCGCAAAAACTTGGCCTATCGCAGACCATAATATTGGGAATTTGGCGTCGTGATTTGGGACTGCACTTGTTTTGTATAAGTGCAGTCCCAACTGACATAGGAGCTGAAACCAAACGACCGTGTGTTCGATAATTGGATTTTGGAGCAGTTGGAAGTTGGTCCCAATTTGGATACAAAAATGATCTCTATCCCATTTTCGGGTAAATTTGTACGTGAATAAGCAAAATGTCAAGATTTGGGACGACACCAATGAGCTTAAATGTAAGTTAACCAGGTTACGTCTGAATTTCTTCCTCAAATACCAACTCAAGTCACACAAAGCTGACCAATTTGGAAGAATAGAGGAGTGCTAAAACGTTCAACATAGCCAAAACAAAGCATTCCTAGTTAAATATCACAACTATAGAAAACTTTTTCTCAGTGTATATCTCCCTCGCAGCTTACAAATCCTCAAAATATGTTTCAATCTGGATTAAATTGTGCTCATAACTGCTTACTCACACAAAAACAGCCAATGTCAAAATCAAAACACATCCAAAGATATGTTATACTAAAGTTTTGATGTTCGTTAAAAACGAAATATAAAATATAGAAAAAAACCCATCATGCCCTTTCTACCCATTCATTAATCCACCAACGCACCACCATTATTATACGCCACATAACCAACAAATAGCAACAACGGCAACACAGGATAAACAGGAGTGAAATGGTATATTCTATATATGTACAACATCCTGCTGAAGCTTATTGCGAAATATTGAAATTATCATATCGAATCGACACGTGACACATGTGACTGTAATCCGTAGAATGTGACGTCACAGTCCCACTCTCTTGTTACCATTAGATAGCAGAGCTTAGACTTATACCAATCATTACCATGTGCCACGCTTCAAGTACACAAACAATATGTATAGTTGTTGCCAGTTGCTCTACACATTATCCCCCTTTTGGTTTCGATAAATATGGTAAGAGTTAGACTAAGAGGGGGAGTAATGCCAGATTGAAAATCCAGAATTTTTGAAAACACACAAACCTCTACCATGTATACTTTCGTGTCAGGTGGAAGGATTTATTTTGTTGTATTGTGCAACTTAAGGGGTGGTGATAGAAAACAGAAACCAGAATATTGAGGGTGCGTTCATAGGGTATAGGTAGAAAAATACGTATGTTGACGATAATGTAGTTTTGTAATCCTACTTAAAAATTGATTTCTTTGTGTTAAAAAACTCCTGCTATTAAGGAATGTGAATGCGAAAACTGTAAACATAATAGATATGGTTTCAATAGAACTTTTATTACAATCTTTACAATACTTTCGAAACAATATTTACACTAAACTTTGCTTTCGAAGACGTTGGCGTTGGCTGTCAGAGTCAGTAAATATGTAAAAAGGTCAATACTGCTTAGATAATTTCCATAAACAAAATTCAGTAACTATTTAGGTAAAGAAAAACATAGTGAGAAAAGTTAAGGAGTTTTTGTAAAACTTTAAAAAGATTGACATATTCCCTTTTCTGAGACTTTTCCTCGAAACACTTACAAAATTTCTAGAAACAATACATTTTTTAGCAAATTCATCAGCGATTTAGCAAAAGTATTTCCCCTTTTTACTTTTGGGGAAATACTTTTGCCAAAACTGTAGTACCCGTGGCATGATGCGTTGGACTGGACTTCTACCACAACATTTCAAATTAACAATGATCTTCAACAGGGAGCGGTGAATTCGCTGATTCTCTTATGCATTTACACCAGCGATCTGATAGGTAGTCTTACAAAGGCAATTGCGTACGCCGACGATCTAATTGCGTACAGAACGGCCCGAAAGGTTGAGGTTATTAGAATTCTCTTGCAGCGTGATTTCGACAAGATTCAGCGATATTGCGACCACTGGAAACTGAAAATAAATATCCAGAAGTCGGAGACAATTCTGTTCCGGACTCCGTTGGCTGCAGCCACGAAGGATACGTGCAAGAATTGGCGCAAGATAGTCATCGTTGATCGTTGATCGTTGGGCAGCATTTAGCGAGCAAAAGTGTAGTGAAGTACCTCGGTATCCGGTTAGATCAGTTTTTATATTTCGACAGACATACATATAAATGCTGCTCTGACCAGGGCCAGAGGAGCCTTCGCTCTGACGAAACGGCTGTTTTACAGCAGTCGGCTTGACCCCAGAGTGAAGTTAATTTGCTACATGGCCCTCATACGGCCGATGATCGTTTATGGTTGTCCTGTGTGGTTCAACGTTGCCCCTTCCCAGATGGAGAAGTTTCGGGTGTTCGAGCGTCAGTGTTTACGATGCTGTACCGGCTTATATCGAACAGCCGAATCTTCTTACGTGCATTACTTTTTCAACGAGGTCCTATACAACGGGGCTCGAATCAACAGAATTAACAATTTCGTGATAAAATTCGTTCGAGGTCACATTGCAAGAGGTATGTCTTCGACCAACAATTTAATTTTCGGGGCGTTCTATCAGAACGACTAGTATTTAGAGAGTACACGCTTGAGCGGCTTCATTCCACCAGAGGCATTCCTCTTTTTAGATAGATGCGGTCTGATACAGGATAGATTGCCAGTGCCGCTAATCTACCACGTCAGACGACGAACCGTGGATAGGCGACTCCTGTACAATCGGGACGTCATGGCACAAGGCGGAGCAGAGCTCCTTCGGTTCAGCAGGGCTGTGTCCGAACGGGACCGAACTAATAGGGTGAATCAGGAGAACCAGTGCGATGGACTGTCATGCGAGAGGTCTTGGGTTCGATCCCTGCCTGTACCACCTAAAGTTTTTTTCACGGGTACTGCCTCTTGCGAGGAATTGAAAAATTCTCCAAGAGTAATTCTTGTCATGAAAAAGTGCTTTCTCAAATTAGCTGTTTGGATTCGGCATATAAACTGTAGGTCCCTCCATCCCTGCAATTACTCGTACAGAGGAATGGTTGAGAGTTGTAAGTCACTAGGCCCTGGTTCTCTACGGACTGTTGCGCCACCTAATTTATTTTTATTTATTTTATTTCCCCGCAACTCACTTATCTTCAAAATCTGCCCGATGATGTACAAAATAAACTCATGCGAACGCATCAGAAAATTCTAAAAAAATTTACTCAAGGCTCCTTAAAACCTATGAAAGCAGGATACAAATATTTTTCAGGTGGATTTATAGCTTTCTTACTTTGCTGAACATTCCAGTCCAAAAAAGGTTCTTAAACTTTAGTTAAGAACTATAGTCCTATAACGAAATTGTCTGTTTGTTTCCAAAATTGTCCTTGTCTGTGAAATAATTTCTTTTAATTGTTTTTTAATTTTCTACTTTCTGTTTGGATACATTCAAAAAACACTCTCTTTCTTTATAGACTTTCGAAAGTTATTTGACAAATTAAGTCATGAAATCCTTCTTAATTAACTAAGTAAAACTGGACTTAACAACAGTTTCTTTATTTGGATTTTGTCATATTTTAAAGCATATATCATAGCGTCATGTTCAGGAGTAACCCTCCATTTAAAAAGTCAATTCTGGTGTACCACAAGGGAGTCACCTTGGTCAATTGCTGTTTATTACTAATTTGCCTTGTGTTTTTAGTAATTCGATATGACAAATCTATGTAGATAATGAAATTTTTCGAATTATTAACTTCATCATTGCGTTATCACTACAATGAGTTAATGAGCTTGGCTATCTTTGTTAAATCTCCCTTCTCTTTCTAGTCACAGAAAGTTATTGCAATTCTGCTTTATAGCTGGTGTATTAAATAGAACGATTTTATGTTCATCTTTTCTTTGTCGATTGAATTTTAATCTGAGTCAGGCTAGAAATATTTTTAGCAGATCTTTGGAGCAAATTCTGTATCCTATTTATTGACTCTACAAATGACAATCTCAAATCTGCCAGCTTTAAATAGTTTGCTATAAGTAGTTGAAATTATAATATTTTTTTAAGTTTAAATTTATTGTTAATATAATATTGTAAACTTATAGTAAGCATTTAGAGTATTAAATAAATCAATAAATCTTCATGGATTGGACACCCTTAGATCGAAGTTATGTAAATTGACAGACTCTTGTTCTCAGAAGTTTTCTAGAATTCTGTCTCCCTCGATTTAAATATACAAAAGAAAATATCAATCCCCAATTAATGGATACTTTTTCTTAAAATGAATTCCTTTGGATTATTCCCCCCTCCCCTAACCAAAGGAAAACAATTGTCTACATAAGGTATCCCCACGCATAGTTGACTCAATTGGCATTCCTAAGCATCACTTTCCTTTCAATGTCAGTTCTTCTAAAATCAATACCAGCTGAAACAACACATATTCGTATCTAGAAGAAGATGAAAACAAATTAAAGTGACTCAACTCCGCAGTTGGTCGCCGTTGTGGTCGTTTTCGTTTTCGTTCCAAGAACAAGAACAACAAGCACATCACGAAGGATAAATTTAGACAGCAACAACAAAAAAAGACCACAAAGTTGAAGTTGGTGCTCTTTTGGGTATAGCTATGGAATGATGTGCGATGATGGTAACAGAAGGTAAATGTATTACCAACCGCAGTTGTCAATATAATCTACGCATTTTATTGCGTGTCGCGCTTAAGTGAACGCACCGCACATAACATACAACTCACTCGTATGATAAATGTTGCTGTAGCCAGTTATCCAGAAGTTTTATTATCGGCGGCGTACTTTATCACGTTGTTAGTTTTTCTAGTGAACTATTGTAGAACAAAGTTATTTGTTATGGGGGGCTCTAAGCAATTAGGGGAATATTTTTCATAGAGAAGGCTTTTATCATTCACATCATAAGTCGCAATGGCAGCTAATTGAGGGGGAACTGGGAAACTCTGGGAGTTTTGTATAAAATTGGGGATCTGAATTGTGAGCCTTTAATAACGTGGAAACATCTGCACTAAGATCTCTAAACGTAGAGA
Organism: Eupeodes luniger; assembly: GCA_951509635.1. Lineage (NCBI taxonomy): Eukaryota > Metazoa > Arthropoda > Insecta > Diptera > Syrphidae > Eupeodes > Eupeodes luniger. The sequence continues at coordinate 41,175,039 of OX608075.1, forward strand.
GTTCGCTTAAAAAATTAATTCATAAAATGCTGACCAGCAGAATAATCAATACAAAACTAGGGACTCTTGTGCCAGCAGAGTTACGCCTCGAGGCGACGCACGTCCTCTTTTCTGGAACCAGGTACTCAATGAAATTGTGACCAGTCTGGATGTGGAGGGATTTCGAATGATTGCTTATGCGGATTGCGTTGCTATATCAATTTCAGGGAAGCATCTTAATACCCGGAAAGAACTCCTTCAAAATGCTTTAAACAAGCTTATACAATGGACTGATCGGTGTGGACTATGTGTGAACAAAACTGATTTAGTTCTATTCTCTAGGAAATATTAAATTCTCAAAATTTTTTTAAAAGGTATGCAATTAAAGTTTTAGGTGAAGCTTAATATCTGGATCTCATTTTGGACAAAAACTAAATTCGAAACGTAATAAAGGGTGGTTAAATTTTAAGGATCGGTGTGAACCACACCTAAACGTCAAGCATAATCGTACATTTCCTGATTTATTTGTAGCAACAGTTGATGATCAATTTTTTTCAAATGAGGCAGGTCAGGCAGTTACTGTGAATGGCGTTCACTATCGTGAGATGATAACGAATTTTTTATGGCCCGAATTGGAAGATGTGGATATGCAGTTCCAACAGGACGGTGCCACTTGCCACACAGCTAACGAAACAATGGTTCTTTTGCGTGACAAATTGAATGGCCGTCAAGACCGTAGGACTTCTTTCTTTGGGATTTTTTGAAAGAAGAGGTGTACGTCGATAAGCCAGCAACAATTTAAGAGCTTAAGGTTGAGATAATTCAGGACATTAACGACAAAGAACCTCAATTATGCCTCAGCGTCATCGATCGGATGGAGGTGTACCACCGAGGTCGCGGCGGACATAATTGAACCATTGAATAATAATACAAAACTCGCAATCATTTCTTAAATAATTTGTGTATCAACATAATAATAATTCAAAATCCACATGGGCCTTTAAAATAGAACCACCCTTTATAAAAGAAAAAGTTGAGAAAGCTACTGTGATTGTATTTTCCTGCAAAAAAGCCATTGTGAATAAATGGGGCTTAAAACCCTGAATTACGCATTGGTTACACACATCGGTAATCAGATGTATGGCGTGGCAGAATGATGGTGGACAGTATTAGACAAGGGACTTAGCATAGTCCAGAGTTCAGCTTACCTAGGTATGAGCGGATCGCACCATCCGACAACATTCACGGCACTGGACACCTTACCATATCTGACACCTTTAGATATACTCAACAAACAAATAGCTGATAGCTTTGCTATTCACCTCAGAGCTTCATCACAATGGACTTAGATCAGCATATCTTTATTCTTAATTATTTAAAATGAAATCCAAGCCACACAGACTAACCCATCCCCTAACTACAATTCGAAAAGAAACTTCCAGATTTCTATACCTTCCAGATCTTTCTGGAAGACTAGTCAGTCCAATTCTAAGCAGATGGATCAAAAACTAAGGAGGGGGTTAATAGGGCCGCTCATTCCGCCTTCCCAATTACTGTAACGTGTTGCAGGAGAAAAAACTTCCAGATTTCTATACCTTCCAGATCTTTCTGGAAGACTAGTCAATCCACTTCTAAATAGATGGATCAAAAACTAAGGATAGGTTGATGGGGCCGCTCATTTCGCCTTTTCAATGACTGTAACGTGTTGCAGGAAAAACTTCAATATCTGATATTCGCATTTTTTTAGACAGTCAGACTGCCATAAAATCTTCGGACTCTGTCCCTACAAACAGTCCGGAACTGTGGATCATCTCTAATAGAGATGACACAACAGTTTAACATTTACATTATCTGGTTGCTGGGCCAAAGAGAAATTCCAGGAAATTGTAAAGCTGATAAACTTTCCAAAAATGGCACAGTACTTCGCATTCTATCACGTTTGCCTAATGCTGGAAAATGTCAGGCCAATAAAAATATCTGACCTACTGATTTAAAGCGCTCAAGATTTTTGATATCTCTAATCAGCTTGCATATGAGGTCGATAATTTGTATCGATCGCATTTCATTTTTAGAGCTTTTTTTCAATGCTGTCCAAAGGACTTAAGTACGGTTTTGGTTCACAAGCCCAAATATGAGAATTATATTTATTCGAGTTCAGGGAGAATAAAAGCCTTATAAATTGTAACCAAATCAGAAGGGGTAAAAAACTGCTTGCATCGCCGGGGAAAACCTAAACACTTAGCAGCATTTTTGGCAATAGCAAATATGTAATCACTTCACAAGCTTATGTGGTTTGTGACGCACATACCTATAGAACTGAAAGCTGTTCAGTCTTCTCTATGAAAGTGATACACATAGATATGGCATTGGGGGAGGGTTACAGAGGGTTGTCAGACAAATAATCATTTATAGAATTGAGAAAGAGTGTCGGAAACAAAACGGAGCCCTGAGGCACACCACCGTTTATATTGTGGATACCACTTGAATTGAACGGTCCAAAAGGTAGTTTCTAACCCAACAAAGAAAAGATTCATCAAATACCAAATGCAAGAATTTTCGATAAAAGAGCTTGATTCCAAACTCTATCACAGGAGGTACAAAATCATCGTAATCATCATGCAACTTTATTCAAACTGTTGCAAGAAAAATCTTCTAACATACAAATATACGATGAATTAAAAGTACTCTTTAAGTCACTTGCATAGGTACTAACTGTAGAAAGTTTAAACTATGAACAAAATTGGCTCTAATTTCAAACCTTTTTTCGGTAACTTTGAAAAGTTTAAATTTTTCACTGACACAATTTCTAAAAAAAAAATGTCAACTCTTCTTTCGATATTGATTACACTCTTCATACTTTTTTGTCCTGATATTCAAAAATTCCATTAGAATGAGTTCATTCATAACGGAGCTAAATTTGGCGCCAAAACTAAAACCCATGAGATTCAATCCCAAACACCTGCAGACAACTTTTGCAACAAAAAAAAATTAAAGAAACAATTTTTGTTGACGCACTTTTAATAAAATCAAGAAAACAAAAAAAAACACATAAACTCTGATTTACCGATTAAAACCCAATAAGATCCAATATAATTCTGAGCAACATTCCAAATATCGATTACCAAATTACACCATCGCATCACATCACATGCAACCGAGTGTGGCAGTAAAAGAAGCCAAATTAATTATAGTGGAGCGGTAGTATTCTACAAACAAGTTGTATAGTTGAGGTATAAGAACCTTACGCCATCATCTTCATCTCATATTACAAGTTCGTTTTCGTAGCATGAAATTTTCTTGCAAACCTAACACCGACTTTCAATCCCAAGAGTCTATAAGGTGCCTTTTCCCTTCTCTTCAAATCAGGGCTGAAAATGGAATCTCTATAAGGAAGGATAATAATTTGAACGACGACGATGACGACGACACGACGACGACCTAACCATTGAAAGTCTTCCTCTCATAAAATCCTATTTTTATGATTTTCAAGTGCAAGCGAGGTCACATTGGGACACCTTATCCTTTTGACACCATCATCATCCACCGACACAGAGAGCAAAACCGAAGACGAACATCGAGGACGTGAAGAAGACACAATAAAACCGGTCGACAGGTTAAATTTGACTCCTGTGTTTATTTATGTCCGTATCAAGAGGCATATATAAGAAAAAACAAAAAGGACAAACATAATTTTTGAAAAAAAAAATACAGTTTTTAATGAAGAAAACGGTAAACGAGAGGCGATTCATTATCATAACAATAACAGAGTTGAATGTATGATGGCGATGGCACGTTTGTGCATACTCACCATCGAATTTCATGGGAATCACTTCAAGTCCAAGAAAACAGGCTTAAATAAAAGGCAACGGGACGAAGTTGACCACTTTTTTTGTATTACATTCTTCTTGGGGGTCTAATGTGTGGTCGGTTTAAAGAGGTTCACTCACGCTACTTGAGAATTTAATTTTAAAAAATAGCCTTGCGAAATACTATAGCTTATTTTTCGATCTTGGCTTAAATGGCTAGGTTTTCGAGTTTTTATGAACGGCATCCTATTCTTAATTTCTCCGTACCAAAAGCCAAATGTAGGAGTCGAAAACTCCTATTTTATGTTGTTTACTTAAGGCGGCACTACAGGCCTGTGTGCACCCAGCAGACTCATCCATCTAGCTCGGTCCCTAGCTACAAGTCTCCGTTTGAGAACTGCAAGTTGGGTGACGTCACTTTCCACTTGTGCGCTCCACCTGATCCGCAGTCTTCCTCTACTGCGCTGTCCTGAGAGCGTGGATTCGAAGACTTTCCTGGCCGAAACATTGGTTTCCAAGCACTCTATGTGATCCAGCCATCTAAGTCTAAGTGTAAGCTCGTCGTTCCATCTTATCCTCCACTCACCTTCTATGAACACGGGACCGTACAGCAAACGATTTTTTCTCTCGAAACGACCCAAAGTGATTTTGTCATAGTCCAAACTTCTGCACCGTATAGCAAGCCGGGATGATTAGGGTCTTATATAGCGACATTTTGGTTGCCCGAAAAAGGACTTACTACTACTTACATAATTGCTTTCTTAGCCCAAAGAAACAGCGGTTAGCAAGAGTAATTCTTTGTGTTATTTTCTGCGTTCATAGCGGAGCCCAGGTAGACAAAGTCCTTAACTATTTCAAAGCTAGGTCAGTCGATGGTGACGTTTTGACCGAGGAATCGGTGTTGTCTTGATGACAGCATGCACTTCGTTTTGCCTTCATTAACCGCTTAACCCATTTTTCCCGTTTTTGTGTCAAAACTCACAAAAGCCTCATTGACATCACACTGGCTTCCTCCGATTATGTCAATGAAATCAGCATGTGTGATTAATTGGACCCACTTTTATAAGATATCGCCTCTATGTGTTTAAGCTCTACACTATTCTTTTAAAGGCGACGTTAAAGAAATTACATGACAGCGCATCACCTTGTCTGAAGCCTTTTAAATGGCAGTGTTTTAATTAACACTTGATTGACATTTACCCGCGTTCATGAAAGAAAAGTCTCATGGAAGATATTACGAATGTGAGGGAGGCCAAGCCCGGAAACTCTTTAATAGTATAAACAATCCTGACAAAATAAAATACAATTTTAACAGCGAATAAAGATCTAGGGCCCAGAGACTTATAGCTCTCAACTATTCCTGTGTGCTTGTAAAGTTATGAATGATGGGAACCAACAACCTTATGCCGAATCCAAATGGCTCCAGAGGACCCTTTTTTATAGTTTCCACAGTAACGACCTTAACCCATACCTGTCGCATGACAGTCCTAAGCACTATCCACTAAGCCACTAGAGATAGTTCAAGAACTTTATTTTCAGCTTGGAGTACAATCAAAACATTTATAAATAGAACTCGACTTCGATCTAAGTCCTTCCAATGTCACGTGGTTGGTTTGTCGGCATAAAACAAGTACTTAACATTGTCCCAAAGCAAGTAGTCTAGATAAGCCTAATCGCACGAGCAGGGAAGCCAATCAACTGGCCAATTTCTTGAGATAACACGGCTGTTCAAACATCCTCTTCAATAAATCGATTAAAACGCGATAAAATGAGCTTCGTCACTGAAAACGATTTTGGGACGAAATTCATTATCTTGGCGCAACCTGCCCAGAACCAAGTTCGAGAATAAATGTCGCTTCAAACTGTCCATCGGCTTTAATTCTTGAGCTAACTTGATCTTGTATGGCAGCAGTAAACCAAGAAATGTAGTCTTATGAATGTCAAATTCTTGAGAACGCCTTAAAATTTACTGATTTAGATCGTATGCTACGGACAAGGTGCCTGAACAGCAGCTATCTTTTCGACCAACTCGTGGTCTCACTGACATGGCAACATCACATAATGACAGTTAGATAATGATTAGTGAAAGGGTGTGTTCACAAAATAAATTCAAAGTTGAAGTGTACACAATTCGCCTATAGAAACAGATATTCAGATAAAAACTAGGCTGGTCAATCTTTTGTTTTGCAGGTCTTCTAGCTTACAGGAACGAAGAGAAACGGTATTGAAATGACCTTTTTATGACATCTTATGGCAGAGGAAATCTTGTTTATGTTGTAAAGATGTCATACACCAGGACGCAGAATACATTGACAGTTGATGAATTTGTTAAGGAGGCTATTGCCCGACGTCGGTCGGTTGTCTGATCTACTAGGAAACTTCTCCCGAAATAATGACATAATTGGTTGTGTTGTGTAACGTGTTATACCGTTTGTTGGAATCTTCATGATCTTCAACTGCTGACCGAGAATAATTGCTACGAACGCTAGGCAATCAATATAGATTGTGATCATTAGCACCGCTTGTAGTTGCAACAATATTTTCAACTGAGCGTGCATAACAAGATATACAGGTCTCACAACTCTTTTCCAATTTCTTTACAATTTCTAGTTTCTTAGTAATCATAACCAATCGAGTAATAATTACCAGTTTTTTAACAGTTATTCGATTATTAAGACATTCATTATCTGAAATGACAGCCATTCAGCAAATATTATGACACTTCAAATGACAGCTGTATTTGACAGGTTTTAAATGTCAGCGCTCATTTCAAACAACGAATTGAAATGACCTGTCGAAACCCACAAAAACGTATCCAATACTACAACTTTTTCGAAGTCCTTTAATAAAATACTAAGTAAAAAAACTTATTAACTTTGAAGTTGTGGACTAGTTTCTTGAAATAACAGCCAACATAGAATTAACTTATTTACTTTCTGGGAGTAGGGCCAAAGGAGAGAGTGCAATTACTCAAAGATCCCTGTATGTCTTTCCGAAATAAAAACAAAAATCCCAAGATACAATATAAATACAAAAGCAATAAATTGAACACGTTGAACATTTCATTTTATCCATGTTATGAAGGCTTTGTATCAGCTATTAATGTTAAGGCCTCTTATTAATGCAATATTCTTAGATTGACTGCAACATCTGTTCTTAATGTAAAAACAAAAATGAAAAACTATGTTCCATGGATTGTTTGTGGGGGTGTATTTTAGATGATACACGAGCGTGTCTATGGAGTACAGTGAAGATCACGCGAATTCCCTTCCTTATATATGAAAGAAAGAAACAAACGAGGGTGACCGAAGGAATCTCCACCATCCTAAGTGTTTGTTCGGCTCTGTTTTATTGAAGCTGTCTCATCCATCAAATATGGCAAGAGCCAAACATCTGGTTCTATATATAAAGCCTCATGATGGTACACAGTAGCGCTTTCACAACAAAGCTATGAATTTTCTTTGCTTCTCGTTCTTCGTGCTTCAACGCGTCGTGTAGCCCCAGCCTCAGCCTCAGCACGCCATCTACATCGCCATTTGCCACCATCATCACCACAAAAGGTTAATTTGGATTTCTAGCAAGTTGTAATGTTTCGTCGGTTCAAGTCCATTTGGTGCGATGTGTGTTGAGTTCAATTAATCCGGAAATTGTTGTTCCGCCTGGCCTGGACCTGGACGGAATGTGTAGAGTGTAGACGAAGACACTTCCCAAGGGATAAGTGCGGTTAAAAGGAGTGAAGCATAATTGGTTTTTTCGTTTTTTTTTTTTTTTTTTGTTAATTTCATTTCATTTCGGAATGAGGATGATATGACTTGGCGGCATGGTGTGGCGCTGCTGGTGGCAGAATACTTATATGCAATATGCATGCGCCTCTTCATTTTTTCATCCACGTCCACATCCACAGCCATCCCAAGCCAAGCCAGAGCCAGAAAAACAACAAATTGAATCGGGCATTTCAATCACTCATGGAGTAATCATCATGAAGATCTTTGCCAGGCTGACTGCATTAACGAGATGCAGTCAACGATATGGGGTAACGAAACGAGTAACGAGAAGGACAAGGAGTAATATACGCTTACCCAGCCGAGATACAATGCGCAGATGGGATGTATCATCATCATCATGATCATCCTATAAAGAAAAAGGGGGAATTTAGCCTGGAAGACATGCGTGGGGTATGCCGGTGGATAGTGGATGGTGGCGGCATAACGAAGCAATGCAGGGTTAATGGGAGCGTACGTTTTTACGCTTTCATTTGAAAAATTGAAGTGTTTTTATGCGGTCGATCATTAAATAGGAGTAATTGTTTATTTATTTGTGAAGCGCCTTTGATTTCTTTTCGGATTGATTTACAAAAAATAAAGGATGGTGTTGCAAACTTTTGTGGCCGAAGTTTGATGTGGGAACACAAAGAATGTGAAAATATCAATATTTTTTTTTATCACGCAGTAGTGGTCACTTAGTTGTACCTGTGGCGTGATGGTTAGTGCGTCATGACTGTCATGCCAGAGGTCTTGGATTCACTCCCTGACTGTGCCATCTAATTTTTTTTTTTCACGGGTACTGCCTCTTGCGAGGAATTGACAAATCCTCCAAGAGTAATTCATGAAAAGTGCTTTTTCAAATTAGCCGTTCGGATTCGGCTTAAAAATGTAGGTCCATCCCTGAAAATATTACTTGCACACAGGAATGGTTGAGAGTTGTAAGTCAATTTTGATAATTAGAAAATTTTGATTCGTTAAATCCAATTTTCGATGAATTTGTAAAACATTTGTCGAAAATGATCGCTATCCATCATTTTATACCTTCTCTGAACTTCTTTGATACCCGAGTTTGTTGTTTTTACCATAGACCAATATTTCGTTCAAATTCTAGAAGTGTGACATTATACTATGAATTCAACTTCCGTTTTGTACGGTGTCATTCCATTTCATGTTTTCAAGTTAGTAGAACTGGCATTTGACTTCTGTCAAACTCAGTTCCCATTTGAAGTGTCACACAATTACTTGAATGTTTGCCATTTACGATAATTAATCGTTCTTTCATATTATTTATTATTATTATTTTTATTATTTCATCCTTCATTTCTAAAAAATCCTGATGGAACCTGGACAGCCTCTCCAGCCGAATCTCTTGAGCTACTGATGAAGACGCACTTTCCGGGTTGCGAGAGTGATAACCCCGAACCGCTTGAAACCACTGAGCTAAACGTAGATCATGTGGAGCAAGTCAATTCCGTTATAACCAGAGAAAATATTTTGTGGGCCATCAATACTTTCTCTCCATATAAATCCCCAGGCATGGATGGTATACTGCCAGTTATGCTTCAATAGTTGCATGATGTGGCAGCTCCATGGCTGGAACAAATTTTCAAAGGATGCCTCCTTCTCAAACATGTGCCCATGTCGTGGAGACAGGTCAAGGTAGTTTTTATCCCGAAAGTGGGTAGGCGTGGTCACGAATCCGCGAAGGATTTCAGACCAATAAGTTTAACATCTTTTGTGCTTAAAACCTTGGAGCGCATTCTTGATTAACATATTAGAGAAATCCTAGATGGACGACCTCTCTAAAGATCTCAACATGCTTATCTTAAGGGCAAATCTACGGAGACTGCCCTCCATGAGGTAGTGCGTAATGTAGAAAAAACAATCCATTATAAAAAATTTACTCTTGCCACCTTCTTAGACATAGAAGGTGCTTTTAACAACGTCCTTACCGAATCCATAGAAGAATCGCTCGTTAAGTTCGGTGTAGAATACTTCATTCGAGAATGGATTATTTCCATGCTCAGTGGTAGGAAGATTCAAGCCACTCTAGGAAATACAATCGCAACAAAACACGTGAGTAGAGGATGGTGTCCTTTCGTCTCTTCTGTGGCTTCTGGTCATGGATACAATTCTCGTTAAATTAGAGAGATGTGGAGTGAAGGCGGAAGCCTATGCGGATGATTTGGTGCTATTGGTGTCAGGAAAGTACACCTCTGTGATTAGTTAAATCACGGAGTCAGCTTTGAAGAAAGTTAGCAGCTGGGCCACTAGTTGTGGTCTAGGAGTTAACCAAAGTAAAACTGAACTGATGCTCTTTACCACCAAAACTAAAGTACCGCCCTTCACGCTACCTCGACTCAACGGTCAAATCCTATCATTGTCTTCCAGTGCAAAATATTTGGGAGTTATACTCGACCCTAAAATAAACTGGAAACGAAATATTGAAGTGCGGGTTAAGAAGGCCTGTGTTGCCTTCTATGCCTGCAGCAAAACTTTCGGCAAAAAGTGGGGACTTCAGTCGAAGATGATTTTATGGACGTACACAGCCGTAGTACGTCCAATCTTAACTTATGGTTCGATTGTGAGAACAGCTTGCGTGGGCACCACAGGGGCCATGCGTACTTGCCCAACGGACGCCTTAAACGTTATTTTGGATCTTCTACCAATCGACCATTTTATTAAATACATAGTTTCCTGCAGCGCTATAAGGCTGAAGGAATCAAACAGCTGGTTGTCAAAACCTTATGGTCACAGCAACACAACGAAATTGATTCCCTCAGATATTATCTCGGTAGACACTGACTACTGCACTCCTACTTTGAGCCTTAGTAAGGGTTTTAAGGTCATTTTCCCATCCAGAGAAGATTGGGAGGATGACATCGTGTCGATAGGTTTCGATACAACCATCTTTACTGACGGCTCAAAGATGGAGTGCGGAGTGGGTTCTGGGATCTTTTCTGAGTCCCTAAATGTAGCTAAATCCTTTAGGCTTCCTGACTTTGCTAGCGTTTTTTAGGCTGAAATGCTGGCAATTAGGGAGGCATGTAAGATACTTAAACAAAGCCCAAACCAAAACCGAAATGCAGCCATCTTCACAGACAGTCAGGCAGCTATCAAAGCCATTAACTCGGCTACATCCTCATCTAAATTGGTCCAGCAATGTCGCGATGAGCTTGCGAGCCTGAACATTAACCTCGGTGTCACCCTGATCTGGGTTCCGGGCCATAGTGGTATCGTGGGAAATGAACGGGCTGACGAGCTAGCCAGGCAAGTATCGGCCCTTCATAGCTCACTTGCGGAAATGGTTAACATTCCTCTTGGTGCTATGAAGGGTAAAATCTTTTCCATCTACCAAACTGAATCAAACCGAAGGTGGAGCAATTTACCCAACTGCATTATATCAAGGAAGATATGGCCCACCTTTAATAAAACCCGTACAAACGATCTTCTATGCAGGCCAAGGCAAGACATAGCCAGGATTGTTGCGGTTTGTACCGGACATTGGCCTATAGGAGTTCATGCAGAGAAGTTGGGTATCTCTTACAACACCTTTTGCCGTAGTTGTAGCGACCAAAGAGAAAGTGAAACGATAGTCCTGCTTTGGCAAACACTAGAATGAAATGCTTTGGGAAAGCATTCTTTCATGAACTGGATGAGCTATCTGAGACAAAGATTAGAGACCTAATTTTTTTTCTCAATGCGACAAAATGGCTCTAACATAATCGCTATGAAGCTTCTCTATAAATCTTTTCCTTTCTATCACAGGTCAAACGAGTTTTTGGTATCAAAACGGCGCACTACAGCGCTAATTGGATCTCAGGCTAGGTTGCCTTGAGATCGCCATATCTACCTACCTACCTTCATCTTACGACGCATTAAAATTATTAAAACTTTCAAACGTATTTACTTTGCGGGATAGTATTTTACAAATCGATATGAAGAAATTTGAAAAGTGTGGAAGCATTATTGATGTCTTAAGCATATAATACTCCATATCAAGATCCAAATTTTGCATATAATGTAAGGTGTTTCAACTCGATTGTACAATTTCCGAAAATTATTGTCCAAATAATGGCTGCTTTTCAAGTTATTCTAATAATAAATAAGTACAGAGTTACACAAAAGTTTGCGTACAACGATTAAGGTAAAATAGAACCATAGCTCGTGAACGGTAACTGATACATATTTTTGTATTTGAATTGTTAATACCTTCTATACAAATGGTGATTCTCCCATAGCCACAAATCGTGCATTAAGAGGAGATTATGGTTTACATAATCGTCCAACTACGCAAAAATTGTGAAGAAATTTGAAGAGATTGGATTGGTTATACAATTACTGTAAGTGAAAGTGTCGATTCCTCGTCGTTCTCAGGAATTAAGACTGTCTTACGGCACATTATTTTGTATTTTGCATTTGGATCTATACCTGCATCTATATAAAGTCCAGCTCACACAACAATTGAAGCCAGCTGACCATTCACAAAGTAGTAGATACGTCGAATGGGCGCTTGAACAACAGGCGTTGGACGTCGATTTTTCGAACAAAATTTTCTTCAGCGACGAAGAACATTTCTCACTCGATGGGTACGTCAATAATCAAAATTGTCGTATTTGGGGTTCTGAGAATCCTCCAGTAATTGAAGAGTGGCCATTACATCTACAAAAAGTCAGTGTTTGGTGCGCTCTTTGATTCCGAGGTGTGATTGGACATTACTTCTTCGAAAACGACGATGGAACGACTGTCACTGTCAATTCCGAAAGTTATGGTCATAATAATAACCGACTTTGTTTTGCCTGCTATTGGACTTGTAGAATATGTGGTATCAACAAGACGGTGTCACATACGACACAACTCGAGCGAATATGGCTTTATTGCAAGAGACATTTCCTAACCGCGTAGTTTCTCGTCGTGGCGATATCAACTTGCAACCAAGATCATGCGATTTGACATCTCTGGACTTTTTTGTGGGGCTACGCGAAAGACCGCGTTTATGCAGATAAACCTTTAACTCTTGAGCACTTAAAAACCAACATTCGTCAAGTAATGACTGAGTTACCGCCCAATATGTGTCAAAAAGTGGTCATTTAAAGGTGTAAATGATGTAGTGTTTCACACATAATGTCAACGTTCAAACTTTATAATAAAACCCACACTGATAAATTTCCACCCCGTCTGTCAATTTGTCTTGCTTTAAAAGGTTTTGTGTTTTGTTAAAAAATTGTCAATTGAATTATTCTAAAGAAATTTTAAAACACCAACAATATTTTGCAAATAATGAAATAGTTTGATTTCAAAATCTATTTTTGTTAACGAGATTTTTATTTGAAAACCAATTTTTACCAATTTTAATAAAAAGTAAAGTAAAAGTTTTTATTGCTTACGAGCGTATAAACAAATACAAATTGGATGAATGAAATTAATTTGAAGTCAATATCTTCTACTATTTACGAGATATCGAGAACCGAACATCAGTTTTTACCAATTTTGCGTACTATTTTTTTGTAGATTTTAATTTTATATGTAAAAACTGACTGTTGGGTTTTTTAAGGTTTTTATTTTTTTGTTAAGAAAAACTATCAATTTAATCTTTCTCAAAACTTAATTGAATGTTGAAAACAATATTTTTTATAAGATAAAATTAATTTGAAGCCAATATCTCAAATTTTTGAAAAGGTATTTGAGTCGAAAACCAATTTTAAATGTATTTACTAATTTTTTTTAGATTTTTATTTTTTGTAAAAAAATATCAATTCGATTTTTCTCAAAATTTTACTGAATATTGACAAAAACATTTTTTAAAAGATTAAATCAGTTTAAAGCCAATATCTCAAAGTTTTGAAAAGATATTTGAGTCGAACATCAATTTTAACCAACTTTAAGTAATATTTTTTTTTTCGTTTTTATTTTTTATAAAAAAAACTGTCAACTCGATTTTTCTCAAAATCTTACCAGATGTTAACGTTTATTCTTCGTTGCACAAAATTATTTTGGAGATAAAATCATTTTTAGTTCGTAAAATATTCCACGGTGGCAATTTTTATTTTCAGTTTTTTTGATTTATAAAAAAATACCATTAAATGTGTTTTTTTCCAAAAATATATTGGTTTAGTATCACTCAACAATATATAATATAAAATGTAGTTCAAGTCGCCAGCTTTATTGGTTCGTGAGGTATTTTGGGTTTACCAAAATTTTCACCTGTTTTTGCTAAAAAAAACCACCCACTCAATTATTTTGAGAGTCCTTTCTGCATTATTACCTGTATAACAAAATTTATTCGAAGTCGATATATCTCTACTGGTTCTTGAGCTTTGGACGGCGAAAAAAGCTTCCCGAAAGTACGAACGTACATACATACATACGTTCACAAGAACGCGCAGACATCTCTTTAAAAATATTTCATTTAGTCTCTAGGGACCTTGAAACGTCGAGAAATGTCAAAAATGTTAATATGACAAATCGGACCGATTGCAATAACTTTTATAACTTAATAAGAAAAATGCATAAATACTCGTAAATATTTCGAAAATGTTTAAATTTGTCGAGTACTCGTATCTCAACAGAAAACTTCTTAGCTGCAATTTTTCAAAAACATTTTTGACAAGATTGTTAAATCGAAATAAATTTACTTACCCATTTTAATAAACAATTATATCGTCATCAAAAACACACTCTGCCAACACTACATTTTCTACCGAGACCGACACCGCGAGACGCGAAGTGATGCGAAGAATGTATAACAGAAACAAAATTCAAATAAATTGAAATATAAATAATTCTACCACAAATTACTAAAAACTTAAGACCTTTTTCTTCTTAAAAATTTAACTTTAATACTTACATACTTTTTACTTTTATTCACTATTTTTTGAATATCAGAAGAACTTATCACAAATGAGACTAAATTTAAATTTTCAAATAAAACCGTCAATCGAAATTACCTACCAAACAACACTACCGAACGGACAATGAACCGACGCGACGAAGCTACATATGTATGTATGTACTGTACATACGTTATGAAAAACAAAAATTCAACAACTGTATTCTAATTCACATTTTCCAACAAGAAAAAAACACTTAGCTTACAAATTAAGTAAATTTTTCTTCGATAAACTTAAACTTTACAACTTACTTAACGTTTTGCGCCAATTATTTTCTACCGCACATTGAAAATTAATATTTTAATTTAATTTGTTGCTCAAATGCTAAGCAATTCGAGACGATCGCGAGTTTAAGAATTTCACAAACTGTAACTGCCAATTACCAAAGATAAATAAAGAAGATGAACTGTGTCATGGCGATGGCGATTGCTAATACAAAGATGGCGATTTACCCGGTCGTGTTCATCATGGTTACTTTTTTGGTTTGAAATACATGGATTCTTTCATATTTCGATCCAGGTATATATGTATGTATATGAGTATGTTGGATCGAAATGCGAATGAAAGTTTGAATTCAGATTGAATGACATCCATTTTAACGAAATAAAATGAAAAACATACAATAAAAAGAAGCCGAGATGCTATCAACACTGATAAATTCGTATTATTTCAATTTAAAATGATTATTTTTTGCAATAAGTTAAATTGTTAATTAATGAAATTCGAAAATCATGCAATCAATAATTAAAGTTTAAGCTGTTTTTTCGAGATATTCGATTATTTTAAATGTGGTATTTCTAACATGAATAAATTTTATTAAATTTTTCTATAACCAAGTCTTAACAATTTTATAAGATAAGTTGCATGTCGATGTGTTTATTTGTTTTTCAAGGTATTTCAGTCGACTCAATTTTGGGTAGTATTTTCGTACAACTTATTTTTTTTTAACAATAAACTGTCAATTATATTTTGACAAAAAATTAACTAAATGTTAACAACAATATGATGAATATGATAGAATAAGTTCGAAATGAATTTTTTAAAGTGTGTTTTTTAAAGACATAGCACTTTGAAATAGAATAAAACAAAGATAATTTGGCCTTATAACTCAAATATGATTTCTGGCATATTTCCACTAAGTCCGGCTTAAACGTAGTCAAATTTTCGAAGAATTTTTCCAACATTTGTGGTTATATTTCGGCAAAAACGCTGCGAATTTAGAAATCAAAGGGATCAATCGGTTCGGGCTTATCGGCGTAGACTAGCAACGTCACGTATCCCCAGAGAAAATAGTGAAGCGGTGGCGATAAATAGCATGATTTTGACAATTTACCGATCTGTAACGTAAACAAACGTTTCCTTCAATAAATCAATTCAAAAATGAGCTGACATCATTATTACGGAGCTATCTATTCAACCAAAATTGAGCTTCATCGCTTAATTCGATTGCGAAAATTTATGATGAATGGCAATTTTGTTGGTGACCCTGTGGTTTCAATTATTTAGATTCAACAATGTAAATACATTAATTCTTTTCATTAACTTTAAAAACGAATTTACCTGAAGGATTTCTAACAACAGTAAACATGTTTTGAGTTATCTTACTAAAAAGTAAAAATAATCTCTTACGTCACGAACGATTAGGACTTTTTTCAGTAACATATTTTCTGAACATTTTCTTAACTTACCAGAACTAGCACCATTTATTACGACGCGACGGTGGACCTTATTTTCTACACTGAAAATTGCGAAAGAATGACTGACTTTTCTTTTAATTTTGACAATCTGATGCTAAATGACCTTTATTGCTGAAAGCTAAGGATCAGAGCAAAGCTCTAAGCAGATAATTTTCGGAGTCCCTTGATATAATTATGAAATTCACTTTAGCACCAAACTGTCATTTTAGTTCAAATATGCCTTGAAAAAATAGTGAAGTTGGTTTCTCCTTAGCACAAGTTTCTTTCGCTCGATTTGCACGGTCATTTTGTTTTGAGCAAATTGATCAAGCTCTAAGCAAGCCAAGAATTTTTGAGCATAAAAGAATACAGATTTTTTGACAACTTTAGCAGAAAAACTATTCTAGGGACCTTGAAACGTCGAGAAATGTCAACATTTTCAATTCGACAATTTATATTTAGTTTATAAGCCCCACTTTCTGAATTAGATTTAATACAATTTCCTTTATAAACCAATTGTTGCAAGGAACCTGTCAATTTAAGTTTAGGTAAGCACTCCCAAATTAATGTTCTTATTCTCATACCTCTTGAACACTTTTGTGAATTTCTGATAAATTCGTTGAAAATTAATCCCAAATTTCAATGTGTGCGATAAATTAATACGAACATTAGATGTGTGCGTGTAAATTGACGTTTCAGTATGTTTCAACTAGAATGACAGCTAGTATTCCAGTCTTCATATGGAGGCGTTACTGATGTTGAATATGGGTGTACATTCTATTTGTATTTTTATTTAGACGGCAATTGTAGACCATGACTTAGAAGATTATGTGGTTCCATTGCGTGAGAAGTAACCTGGTATAGTAACTACAAGTTCTGACTCCATGATCATATGATTTAACACCTTTAAAAGGACGGTGTTTGCGCGAATCTTCACCGAACTCTATGGATGCACATAAATTAACATTGTTCAAGCCTATGGAGAATGCCGATGAAGTTGTTAAGTCTCTAACAGAATCTCATAACATTATACAGTTTCAAGCAAATACTTACCAAGAAAGAAATGAGGAATTTTGTATCCTCATTCAACAATGACAAACATGATTTAAAAAATATAAAAGAAAATTAATAAATTATTCTTCCAAGCCCCTTCGTTTTCGGTCTCCAGCAGCTTTCTTCACCACAGTGACCCTTGTAATTTTATCTCATCATCCTTGACTTACCTTTTGTTTGATCAAGTCTATACAACATCAAAGACGGCTCTAGTTCAACAATCTAACAATCAAAATGCTTATTGAATTCCTTTGATCTTACAAATCTCTCCAATTAAAACCTCACACAATAATCCCAACCCAAGCCTCACAAACCATCTGGCTACCTCGGATAGGAATCGTTGCTCATAGACAACTGACTGTGACTGTCAACATGAACGGAGGACCGACAATGATACAGAAAGAAAAACCTTTAATTTGCATCTCAATATAACACCAAATAAAAGAAAACAAAGCCACTTTTAAATTGTTGCGCCTCCTTGTCCTCAGTCTCCCATAATAAACCCTATGAAATTATTGGCCTCCTGTTGTGGTGTCAAAATCTTCTCCCCTCATTTAATTTTAATTTATTTTGTCTGTCCAATACCTTCCTACTCTTCGATTGGTCTTATTATCAACAAGTGCTCTATGGTCTAAACTACAACCGACGCGAAGCGACGCGACGACTGCAACGAGCCCAAAACCGAACAGGTTGTCTTGTAGCTGATGGGAGGAACTCCTGGCCAGATTAATGAATTGTGACACCTGATTTTATATACGGATTGCCCCAGAGTTTGGTCATGGTACGAGTAGTAGGAAGGTAGGTAAGGTAAGGTATAGTGATAGCGATTCAAATGCGCGCAACGAAACAAATAGTCACACCTTATACTCACTCACTCAAGCCACACCGGGAGCGGGCGAGACTTCCACTTATATTGGTGTTAAATGGCCAAGTGTCGGCGCGTAGGGAAAAAGGTGTTCTCAACTGGCGCCAGGCTACCAACGGGGGGGCTTCGTTGTATCTTTTATCTGCTATGCTGTGCTGCACAAAGGCCCACGAACGTGAACAACAAGTGGGTGGGGGGTAAATACCAATCCAAGGCATATAGCATACCTCGTTTGGATGCATGGCAACAACATCACGAAGTTGCATGGAAAAGTCCTTCAGTATCATCAGTAACATGGAGAATGGAGCCCCATTTGTGGGTTTTCGTGCGATATCTCGCAGATTCATAGAGACTCAACATGAGTGCGTATATCTAAAACAGGTATCTTTCCTTTCTTACATATTATTGCGAAAAGCATTAAAGAAGGGAAGGCCATCAGGTACCTACATACTACACAGAGTATTTTTCTTCATCATCTGATGGAAGATGGGCACTGAAGAAAAGGCATAGTTTTATGGTGAAGATCGAAGAACTTAATGTGTTGTAGTGGTTGGACTTGCAAATAACATCACAACTCTCAACCATGGGAGTTCTTCAGCGCCTTTCTGTTTATGGTGGTTTTGGTGTCTTCGTTTTGGTCGTCATCGTTTTAGATGGCACTTCTTCATGCGATTAAAAGCGCCACAGGATAAGAAATGGGTTCTTGGAGATTTCTTTTCCATTGAGAATATAAATTAAGGTGAATTTCACAATTGATGAAAAGTGGTGGGAACTCATTTAAATGAACATTACAATATTGCACTGGAATTAACTTAAAGGTTGTTCCAAAACATCGCTTTTGCTAATAGACTTGACAAACTTAAAGTTTAATTTGTGAACGCACCCTTACACTAATCATCGAACTTTCATTGTCTGGAAACATTATTCTACCAAAATTTGGAGCAGGTAACCGCAACTTTTAGAGCGTTAACTCCAATTTCTGGTCCTAAACATCGCCCTAGTAGACACTGTTTTAGTGCTGCTCAAGCATCCATGACAAACGATCCAAATCAGTCAGTTTCATGGCATTTTTATTAATTGGGCATCGCTCAGTTCACATTATGGCGTGTTTTGCGAAAGAAACTTGGTTTACACCCATATAACATCAAGCTGACTCAAAAATTTAAGCCGATGAAACATTTAAAATGAATAAAGTTTTCCGAAAACGTCGACAAAAAAATTGGAAACCCTTGAAACATTTTGACAGCTGTCAGTTTAGGGTATATAAAAATAGATCATTACACGAAAGAACTAATTGTCTTCATAGTTAAACAACACTTAGAAAATCAAAGAATTATGGCAGTAATAGGTGACCATTTTCTAAATATTGCACGAGTGTCAGCTGTCCAAGTATTCACACTTTAAGGTTTCTTTCACCTTAGATTGCAGTTTTCATTAGGATAACTTAACAAAAAGGTGAAAAATTAAATTGGGAATTGTAGGAAATATCAAAGGAATTCTTGAACATAACATTGTCAATGTTCAAAGACAAAAAAAAAATTCCCTTAAAATTGTATTCCTCCTAAAATGTAAAAAAATTTCCAATAGGGACGGGATGATTTTGACAGCTCATGGCGGCCATATTGTTTCTTTTACTTTCTGTCAAAATATCTTCTTTTAATCAGTCAGTAAAATAGATGTTCTCTACAAGCAACGATACGCGTGTAGAGTCTTTTTTATCAGGTACATGGTCATCTTTTCAAGCCAACTTTTCAACGTAAGGTGGCCAAATTCAAGTCCGACGGCTCAGTAAACAAAAGTCATCCAACACCTGTACGTCAACGAAACGCAAGATCTGCCAAAAATACCGCTGTTTCTGAGGCAGTTATTTTCGCATCGCTCACAAGAACTTGGCCTGTCACTTGGCCAATTTTTCGTTGGAGTTGAAACCAAAGGACCATACGCAGCGGAGTGTGTTCGTTAATTGGATTTTTTAGCAATTGGAAGTTGATCCCATTTTTGGTCGAAAATTCATCTTTAGCGGTGAGGGCCGTTTTTGGATGAATGGGTACGGGAATAAGAAAAATTACCGAATTTGGGACGATACCTATCCTATCCACGCTAGATTCATAAGGTTAGTGTTTGGTGTGAATTTTGGGCTGGAGGTGTCATTGGTCTTCGAAAATGATGCTGGCCAGGCCATCACCTTCAGCGGCGATCGCTATAGATGATCATCAACTTCTTTTGCCATGAATTGGTTGATATGGACACCGATGACATGTGGTTTCATGAGGATGGCGCTACGTTCGATACACCTTAAGCTCAAGACACAATTGATATTCTGCCGAAGCCGTTTCATGACATGGTTATCTCGCACCGAGGTGACGTGAATTAGCACCAGGATCGTGTGATTTAAGCCCTTTAGACTTTTTCTTGTGGGGCTTTCGCAGGTCTAAGCCACAAACTACAGCGGTCCTCAAAGACAACATAAACGATGCTATCGGTCAAATTCACTCTGATTTATGCGTCAAAGTCATCGAAAACTGGACCTTAAGGCGACCCGCCTTTATATAGAGTGAAATTATTGCCCGAGAAATGTTTGTTCTGCTCCGTGAAATTCTACGTAAAGTGGAGGTCCGTATGGTGGTGCCACTGCCAGTGGTGTGATACCCGTTTGCATTTGTTTGTCTCAGCTCGGTTTCATGATTGCTGCTGCCCCAAAAGGAGTAGGTAACTTGTTGAAACTCCTTAACATAGATCGGAATCAGTGCCCAAGATGATATTCCACGACGACGACGATGGAGTGTTTCGTTCGATTTTGTTTTTGTTTCCTCCTTTTTTCTCATTTTGTGACTCCTTCCTTTAAATGGGATGCTGAATGTGTGTAAGATTCGCGTTTGCAAATTCAAAAGGTGCGCCTGGCGACCACAGTACCATAGCCCCCACCAAACCACCTCACCATTGCAATCATCGTCATCGCTGTTGGCCCGATAAGGTTGCTCTTTTGCGAATGAAGAAAAAAAGTAAAAATTTGCAAATTTAAATATGCGAACTTTTTGAGGGGCAGAGTTGAAGTTGAAGTTGGCTTGGTTTGGTTTTGGTTTTGGCGTATGGTGTAGAAGGTAGTTAGCAAGCTCTGTTTCTGTTTGGGACAATCATTTTTTCTGTGGAGCGTGCAAAAGTCGTGGCGTTGATTTTGCCGGCAAGATAAGATGTCTCAAAAAGTGACACTTTGCGAGAAACTCAGGGCAAGTTTGTGGCTTTGGCTGTGGCTGTGCATGTGGCTGCTTTAAGTTGTTACAGGAGGTATGCTATACAAGAAGTTTGTATGCTGTGAGTGTGGGCGTGTTGTGGTGCAGATGGTTTGAGATAAGATTGTAATATGTGAAATGATAATGCTTCTATGCGCAGCAAAAGTAACTACTAGCTACACCAGGTAGATATACAGCAGCGGCAGGTGTGAAATGTCATTATGGTTGTAAGTGAATTTCAATTGGTGTTTCTGTTTATTTTATATAAAAAGTCATAGCATGCGTTCTTGTCATATGAGAGGTGTGCTACAATGGGGTAAAGTGCTTGCGCGGAATGTTTTATCGTACATGATTTAACAACACTTTAGTTGAGTAATGGATAGATTTTTTAAAAATTACTATCAAAGCTAAATTTATGTACTCACCCAGGCAGGTACCTATATGTCCTGACTGTGTTTTGACACATTATGCACATTTATGTGTTATGAAAATAGGGGTCCCACATATTTCGATTCTTGGTTTTGGCATAATTTAACGTTTAAGGTTATAAACATACCTATTAACTGACAGTTTTGAGAAAAAGTGTGCCTGGCCACTGGCCAGGAGACAAAAGAGTTATCAGTTTATAAAATCTATTTTTATATTGTGAGTCCGAAATTTAACGAGAATCTTACGAGCAATCTCGTTGAAAAGTCTTGTAAATAGAAAACATATTTTTGTATTAACAAAAACATCGTCAAAAAGTCAAATTCAAAAAGTCGTAGCGCCTACGACGTAGAATTGTCATGCCAGAGGTCCTGGGTGCAATTCCTGCCTGTGTTACATGCAATTTTTTATTACGAATAATTATTCTTTTTAAAAATGGATAAATCCTCCAAAAGTAATTCTTGTCATGAAAATTACTTTCTCAAATACTGTTATTACCCTCCATTTCTGTAATAACTCGCACACAAGAATGGTTGAGAGTTGTAGGTCACTAGGCCCTAGCTCTCGACGAAATGTTACGCCACCTAATTAATTTTTTATTCATTTATTTAGAGGATTTTGGTCAAACTTTATGGGAAAACCAGCGATGAGCCTTTGGCGATAAAATTTGAGGTGGAGTTGGGATTACTTCCCGCAACCAAAAACTGCCGAATTTATTGTTGTCCCAAGCCAATTCTATACGAGCGACTTGCTGCGGATTTATTCCAACCTCCGATCATAATATATCCCTTGAGTATTCCCGCAGCATGGCGTCTTTTTGTTTATTGGAGCTTTTGGAAGGTCTGTCCTTCTTTATGCTCTTGTTGAGAGAAACTTAAAAGCCAAACTTCCACCCGGTCGTTAGGAGTTATAGGTATCAATAATATCTACTATATTTAATTGAGTTTCATTCATATTTTGTTCCCACGAGTTGCGAAGAAGGGGAGGAGCATTATACAGAAAAGGCTAGCTTATGCGGAAATCGCGAGGTATCCGGATACTCCGTCAATAACTGAGCTTTTTTGAATTCGGCACCCAGCCTGGCTGGCCATCGGCAGTGCGATTAACACCTTAGATCCAGGACAATTGTAAGGGAATATTGGTGATGAGATAGGGTGAGGACTCAGCCAGTGTTGTGAACATCATGCTGACATGTAGGGAATAAGGTTAGGATCGGTAGCCAACAATTAAGCAATGCTACAAAGAATAGGAAGTAACAAAGAAGAGAGGAGAGTTGGGAAGATTTTTCGCTATGCCATCGTGGGAGATGGGAATTGAGTTGGTGACATCAGACGACTTGGATGTCGAATATATATGTTGGAGGTGGTAGAATAGTGCGGATGTCTAAGGAATACGGAGATTTTTAAGGTTTCGGGACTTACCTTGAGAAAGTTCTCGAGAATCATTGACCTTACTCAGCTTCTATAACTCTACAAGTTCGACGCTCAAGTAGAAGAAAAATAACAGAATCGAATATTCCACCTCCTCCGCAGCGAATGATTAAATTTGTAGCAAAGAGCTATATAATGACTTTTATTTGGTCCACCCCCTTGTGGTCCATTGTTAATGTTAGGATTTGTAATTGCTCCAACTTTGGAAAACTTTGTCTTTAGGAAAATAGAATCTTTTTCAACTTGTCCTAACATCTTTCCAGTCAATCACATCTCTCATTGGTAGTCCCAAGAGGTTGATCCTATCTTTTAGGCTAATCCAAAATTTTCGGAAGTTATTTTTGGGAATTTCTGAATTCTGCATTTCAGAAATGATCGCTGTAAATTCGTCGTTGTTCTACACCAACAAATGTTTATTACCTATTGATTAGAAATAAATGTTCTAAATTAAGCATAATAAAATTACTTTTTACTCACATTTTACTACCAACCAAGCAGACAGACGACCTATTCAAAAAATTGAAGTGTAAAGAATTCATAACGTTTACGTGAATAACAGAATACTGGTCAGTAAAACCGACGTGACCGAATACAGATTTACTTCGAGCAGAAGTGCAGATATTGATAAGTTAAATATTCCCTCCTATAAATAGCAGAAAATGGCTGATAGTCTATGCATAGGCAAATAGATTCTTCCGGCACTTGGTTCGAACAAGCTCCAATACCGGTGCAAGGAGTTTTTGTTGTATGTACTGCTCCTCGAGGAAGTATTCCTACGATACTGTCCGGATTGAGGATTGCAGGATTGTTAAAAGACTGGTGGTTAACATGGGCTATTTACGACTGGTACAGTTAGTGTCGTGAAGTCATTGGCAACTCCTTCTAGATAGACAAGATGAGAGCAGCAAGATTGGCGGCCCTGGACGAAGAAGTTTGTACGGACAGCGTATGAATTGTGCTGAAGTAACATTTTACCATTTATGTCTATGATTACAAAACTTAAATAAAAATGTATGTTAATTCTATTTACAGGTTGTAATTCCTTTAATATAGGAACATATTCACATTGGAGGGCATACGACTGCCTTAGTTATTATTGGATTAAGTAAAAGCCCATTTTATTTTGACCTAATCTGAAATCCTGCAAGCTCATCATTTACACTAAGACCGAGTGGCCAACTTAAATACAATTGCACATCATCAGCGTACATAGCTAAGAAGGAGTATTTTATAGAAGTAGCGAGGGAGAGATTTTATATACAGGGAAAACATCAACGGACCCAAAATCAACCCTTGTGGGACACCATTAAGATTTGGAAGAAAATTAAAAATAGAGTTTTTAATACAGCTTATTTGGATTTTATTGTGAAAATATAGTTCCGATTGTTAAAAAGAAAAAGAGGCTTCAAGACAGGATTAAATCCAGCCAATGTGTGGTAAATTAAGGTAACCTAAAAGTAAAATATTGGTGTCAGAGCAGGACAAATTGGTAACTAAGTCTAATGCCAAGGAGAGTTCGCTATAATAGAATTTACAATTTTCGGAGAAATGTTAACTTTTAGAATGAAAAACGTCTTAGTCTGTACTTTTACTCTTACACAGATAAGTTCCATTGATAGTTGAAATTGCAAAAGATACAGACGAAAAGAAAATAATGTATCCATTACCAACATGACAATCATTGCTGTAAACTTCGAACTCCTGACTAGTAACGAAAAAACTTGAACTAAATCAATTTTCTGTCAGAACGAGAGTTAAGGAAGATGTCATCAGTCTTACTACAAAGTCCCCTAGCGTTTTGGTTTGTAGAAGAGGGCTAACCTGTAAGTTTTTTGATCAGGTTTTAAAAGGAACAGCTTGAGTAAATTGTTTGACCAAAGTCTTGTTGATACAGTTTCGAGGGAAATCTTTATCCGTGGAATTAAAATCCAGAATGAATCAACTTATTTTGAGTTTGTAATCAACAAAAAAACTAGTCCTACTTTAAAGTATTGCGATAAGCAAAGTAATCCTCCCACCTGATCAACATTAAATAAATCCTCCAAAAAAAACACTCTCTCGCATTTATCAAATCCATTTATCTTATTTATTTTAACCCAGCAGGGCCAATTGTCGACTTATCCTATATTTACTCGACACTCGTATACCTTCCTCGGCCATCTCATCCATTAGCAATTTATCCATGTCTTGAAACCTGCATTTAAAATGCATTTTGTATAATCTTTTCCCCTATAACTCAGCGATATTGGTACAGGTTTTGTTCTTTCAATATAAATCACAAAAGACCAAAACGAAGTAACAAATCCCTTCTTTTGGCCGATAGCGGTCATATACTCAAAACGAACGTAACATGATCCTTTTCACTTTCCAGATGATCGACATCGTATAGTTGTTTGGTCATCGTCAAAAAGAAGTGTTCAAATCACGATCACCTGAATTGCATTTCTCTTACGCATCAATAGCCAGCGGCAGCGGAGGCCGGCCGGCGGTGGCGGTAGCACTCTAATCCAAGTAGTTGTTCCTTACCTCTCGTTCTGTCTTGATAAAAAATGTCAATTCGGTGTTCTGTTCGCTTGATGGGTTGGTATGGCATGACACTTGGTTCCCTTTAAAGGATCAGTCCTCCCAGTCCCAGACAGAAAACGAAAAATGTTACAAGTTTTTTTGTTGTATTTGAAGTGTGATTTAAGCGCGGCTATGTTGCATCATCGAGCTCGAATAAGAATCCATATTATGATGGAATCTACAAGAAGTTGTAACACAGGAGACTAAGACATCCTTATACGGTTTGGTGAGTTTAATTCCGATACCATTATCCTCGGGTGCTGTGCTGTACTCTGATGTGCTGCAGGTGTCTCGAATTACCAAGAGGCTGCTTATGAGGATGCCAAAGGGTGTTAGGATCAACATACACCTACCTAACATACTTATACCTGAGAATTCTGTGGTCCTTAATTTTGATGCACACACAAAGCCTGCAAGTCAAGTGTCGAAAAACATCGTTTCGGTGTATCCTTATTTATTATTAATCTGAGTATCTTTATACAATTGCAAACAAAAGTGCATCAAGGATATATTGTTACGTTTTTCTGGTCTTTTTAGGCCTCTGTCAACTTATTGGAATTCAATTGTTATTCAATGCAGTTCGATATTGTTTCCTTGTGCGATAAATATTCCTTTTTATTTGGACTTTTGTGAAATTTGTATCGCCTGGGGATTTAACAATTGGTAATTGCTGGCTTATTACACAACATTTGATCGGAGGGGGTATCTATTGTCCTGACAAGAAAGTTGCAGAGGCTTCTTTGGTTATTATTGATATTATGTGAAGTGGAAGTTAATTGGATTTTGAGAACTACTATTGACGATCAGTTGCTACTTTTTTTCAAAAATAGAAAAAACATTTTGTGTCAATTCGAAAACTAAATTAATATAGTAGGTTCTTGGAATTCATTATGTACACCGTTATTTCAACATTATTTGGAATATAATGATGGTGAACACAGCCTGAAAAAAACGTATTTAAAGAATATTGTTAATTTCTGATTCTTCTTTCCCTAAAGTTAAGGTCTTACAAAGCTAAACTAGTTGCTGGAGATTATAAGACTCTCTTTCGTAAAATATCTATTTTGAAGCTAATTAGATAACATTGTTATTTTTTGTCAGCTACTGTCAAATCTTCCAAAGGCATTCAGCAGTCGAAAGTTCAAGCCAAAATTTAAGTACGAAAAGTTAATCTCATCATGAAGTCGGTGATTGTCATCACATCATAGGTTTATATGAGTTGTACCTGTGGCGTGATGGTGACTTAGTAGGACTGTCATGCCAGAGGTCTTGAGTTCAATACCTGCCTGTGCCATCTAAAGTTTTTTCACGGGTACTGCCTCTTTCGAGGAATTGACAAATCCTCCAAGAGTAATTCTTGTCATAAAGAGTGCTTTCTCAAATTAGGCGGCTTAAATCTGTGGGTCCCCTCCAACCCTGACAAGGATAGTTGAGAGTTATTAGTTTAAGTGTGCAGTTTAATGTAGACGTGGAATAATTTAACCGTAAACAAAGGGTGCCTCAAATACAGGTTTCTTTTTATGAATGGAATACAATTAACGCTGGCTTCGCAGTAGCACAATCTGTCACTCAAATTCTCAAAACCTTGTTGATGGTTTAAGGCTGTATTATTTCAAGGATTGCTTGGATGATGTTCAGTGCTTGAATTGTTTTATTGGCATAACATATAAGTCCTTCACTGATCCCCAGTGGTATGTTCGTATAATTGTTAAGTTTCATTGTTGCAAATTACTGGAAATTGTTAGAAATATTTCGAACCGACTATGGTTGATCTGTCAAACTATTGATTTGAAGGTAAGAGATCTTTATAAAAATAAACACATAAAAATAAATAGACAACACATTTAACCGAGATCACGATATATTCGTCTGACATATAACTAAAAGAAATTACAGAAAGCTTTCTCACAGTTTTACATTTATCAACGTCAAGAAGCAGACAGTTATGAACTCACCAATCAGAAAACAAGTAAAGATCACATTGCTATTCTTTACAATCACGAGAACTAAAATCAGTTTTGAAAGTTGTTACATCGCCGGCATAAATGATATACTTAGACTGATTCAACACAGACCGTAAATCGCTTATTCTTAAAATAAAGAGAAACGGACTGAAATGACTACCTTGTGGATTTCCAGAGATAACTTTGAACTTCTTTGGTTCGCAACCATTAAAAAGTACAGATTATGATCTATGCAATAAATATGATTGAAACCATTTTATAAAATCTTCACTAAAATCTAGCGTTCTTAATTAAACTAAGATAACCTGAGGTGAGAGTTTGTAAAACGCCTTACTGAAGTCAGTAAAAATACAGTACATTTGGTTTTTGCTTTTAAAGGAGTCAGTAAAATCAGCTAGTTCCAGTTTTATTATTTCATGTAAGGGAATTAAAAAAAAGAACTTTTTCAAATAGATGGAATTTTTGTGAAATTAAAAAGAATGTACAAAGGAAATGACTTACACAATTTTCCGAAATAGTTGATGGTATACCATCAAGACAATTATCGTCAAGATTTGAGATAAACTTTTCAATGTTGTCAGAATTAATATTTAAATTCATATCAGTCAAGAAACTAAAAGATTTTAATAGATCAAAGACTTCATCTGTTGAGTATGATTTATCACAGATTGAAGTATTACAGTTCATAGTATCCCAGCTTAAAGTATTACATCTGAAAGAAAAGATTTTCTTCAATTTATTTATTAGCTTCCAAAAATACCTTGGATTCATTTTTAGATCTCTTTGCACCTTCTGACTGTAACTTAGATAATTTAAACTTGGAATTCTTTTGAATATATCTCTTGAATCACAAAAAAACTTAAAATTATTTTCACTTGGAGACATTTTGTGTACTGAACTTGTTTCTTCAATTTCAGAATCGAACCAATTGTAACAATCCAACATAAGTAATACAATTTAATTCAAAGACCATAAAGTTAACATTTAAACAATCTACCTGTCAACTTGTGACACGTTAGAATTAAGTTTAACAAAATCAGTCTTTTTAAAATTAAATGAGTACAAATTTCATTATTAAAATTAATAAAGTATTTTGATAGTGAACAAATCACCGATGGGTGATGATTATTATAAGAGGATCAGTGGATTTACTTACGTGATGTTGACAGTTCTTCTGTCAAGCGCCTTCGGCCACAATTCTTAAAAAAAAAACAAACAGTTTGGGCTAAACAGCACTTTCAAATTTTCCCCAACGCTATTCAAGCGTAAAGCCACTCATTTCTTTCTGCGGGGGTATGATTCTGACTTTCTGTCTTTAATTCCATGGAAAACATGTGACAGTGTCAAACCAACCTGTGAAATCACCAGATGCGAACCCAGTTATCAGTCAATAGTAAGAATATAGAATATATGGAAATACTGATTTTGCGTTGAACAGATGAAATTTGAATGAACTGAAAAATACCGGATTGTTTTATGGTTGCCAATAGGCTTTTATTTGTACTTGTATAAGCTTATGCTGACACTAGAATTTAAGACGGATGACAAAACAACTTATCGCCGTAGTAATATTAACAAAATGTACCATCTTATTCATTGCTTTATTGTTATAAATGCTATTATATTGGTGAAAATGTTTACCGAAGGCTCAATGTTTAAACAAATCCAGTGAATACTGTTAAGATCGCTGCTTTTTTACTGTTTCTATATAATAATCTAATAATCGCTATAGAACTACCACCTGACTTTATCAAAGAGCTAAGTTAGTTAACTTCGTTGAATTGGGTCACTCCTTCCATTTACTTATAACTAATAATTTTTTTCTCTTTTGTTGATCTTTTTCCAGGAATACATCTTAATCTATACTTTTTATCTTCATCCAAAAAATTCTTACACGTGATGATGGCTTGAGATTCAGTCGAGTTAAATCAATACCGTTATACATAGTTTTTTCATGTTTTTTTTATAAAAACTTTTCACTTCATTTCATCCTAATGAGGCACACAAAACTCAAATTTAACATCTTTTGGAATTCACCCTATACTATAGCCTATAAGATAAGCGTATTAAAAATAACACAATCATCAGTGTTTAACTTGAACGCAAGAGAACCTGTAATTTGAGTAAAATTCCCAATTAATTTTCAACCCACGATTACGTGTTGGAGTTGTGTCGGCGTTGTGCTTCGGCGGCATAGTCGTCTTCGTCATTGGGGCACTAATAGTAATTGCCCTTAAACCAGACCACGGAGAGCTCCATTTTGTAGGTAGGTATTTATGTTTTTAAATCTTTGAACCTATAAGGAATATAACTCTCACCGTGCGTTCGTCGTCCTACCTTGGCCTTCCCTTCCCACTTCACAGTCAGAGTTGTTCTCAGGATATCGCATCGAATAAATAGAACTAAAAAAAGAAAAGACTCCCCGTGATGAGCCCTAAAGACACTCTACACACCATCAGTTAAATAAATGACCATGAGAAGATTATTCGTTTTCTTACTTGGAGCAACAAAAAATATCTACTCCCGCAAGTTTTGTTTTCGTTGTTGGTTTTTTGTGTATAGTATTGCCCATTAGTGGAATTTTTGAGCTGTGGAATTAATAGTTGTTTGGGGGCGGAAAATTGACGATATCGCATGCACATAATTAAGGAACATTTTATTTCTGTGAGTTAAAAAAAAAAAACGCCAATACAGACATTCGAAAATATTTGCAATTAAGCAGTTTAAGAATATTATGTAGGCAATAAAAAGTCTTCAAAAATATAAAATTCCGTAAAACAAAAAAGAACCAAACATTGACACATTTCCGATGAAGAGGCTTTCAACAATCAATCTTGGATTTTCCGAGCCCCAAATCTTAAAATTCTGGTTATTAACGTTGACTTCGAAGTGAAAATTGAAATGGATGAATACCCAGATCATTATGATGAATTTCAAGGGCTCTATCAGGCTTGAGGTCTTGTATCAACTCGAACTTTAAAATACTTAAGACTTTATCTCTATGCAAAATAAGGTGTAACGCCGTCTTTGGAATGGCTTAATTCCAAAAATCCATTCCAAAGATCGACGAGGAATTGAGAAACTATCAACACTACTAACTGCAGTAACAATATTCTCCGGTGACATACAGTGGTTGGATTTGTACAAGACAGGTGGTCAAAATGGGGTGTGGCGTGAAGTTAGTGCGCAGATTGTCCTGCTAGATAGCTTGAGTTCAATCCCTACCTGTGCTATCTAAATGTTTGTACAGGTATTGCCTCTTGCGAGGAATTGACAAATCATCTAAGAGTTATTCTTGTCATGAAAAGTGTTTTCTCAAATTAGCCGTTTCAATTCCGCTTAAAACTGTAGGTTCCCTCCCTGACAATATAACACGCACACAGGAATGGTAAGGAGTTGTAAGTCACTAGGCCCTAGTTCTCAACGGACTGTTCCGCCACCTTATTTATTTAATTATCCAAAAACTTAAGAACTGTAATATGCTTCTTTGCTTAAGCTAGATATTTGTTTCTAAAGAACGAACGTTCGAAAAAAATAGGATCCAAAGAAAGATCTAAACGCACATGTCACACCTTTGTTTTAGCTTCAGGAGCTTCTTGGGTTA
Organism: Eupeodes luniger; assembly: GCA_951509635.1. Lineage (NCBI taxonomy): Eukaryota > Metazoa > Arthropoda > Insecta > Diptera > Syrphidae > Eupeodes > Eupeodes luniger. The sequence goes on from OX608075.1 coordinate 41,206,291, forward strand.
ACTGTCCCATAGGAAATATTGCATGTTGGACAATTCGCTCTCCATGTATAAGCACTATACACTGAAGCTGGCATAAGATAACATTGATATAATTTATAATATCTCTTGCCGTATCTAAAGATGGTAACACACCCAAGAAACACTTCAGGAAGCATTGTTAAAAAAACGTTTGAATTTCAGACATTTTTATCAATTATTATCATCTAAATTTTAAATATTATTTAAAATCTCCAGATTTACTGCAGTACTTCAATAACAAAGGTTTATTGAGTCTTGAGAAAGTACGGTGCAATCGAATTCCTGACTGCAAACTGCCAACTGAAAAAAAGGTCATGAACAAAGAACGTCGAATACGTGTCTAAAATTGCGGCATTGATCGCTCAAATGTCATGTAGAAAGGTGCCAAAGTTGTAAAGCTCTTATCATATTTTTCGACATTTGACGTTACTATAAGGCTAACCGTATCTACAGGTGGTTACATACACAGCAAAGAAACATTTCAGAAAACACTGTTAAACAAACGTTTGCATTTCAGAAATTTGTACCAATTGGATAAAATTCTTGTAGCTCCACACTTTTTACGACATTTTATATTTATATTAAATGCAATAATGCACTTTCCACCTATATAAATGCTTGGGAAACAAAGAGAAGCAATTCAGAAATGTTTCGCGAGCGACGAAAAAAAAACATTTAAGAAACATTTAAAAAACATTTCAGAATTGTTTCTCTCTTTCGCAAATTTTCGCACAAAGATTAACTAAAGTTATCCATTTAAAAAAGTAGACCAAAAAACATAAAAAGATTTAGATTTAACCTTTTGGCCTATGGTAAAGAAGCAAGCACTGTGCGATGCCCCACAGTTTCAATTCTACTTTTCACTAACTTATCCATAATTTCAAATTCCAGTTTTCACCATTTTGAAATGGATTTTACCGGTTGAATTGTGTGGCATTTCATTTTTGGTAATGGTGGCACAATTTTTACTTTATGAAATGTCAAAATATGACAGCTTCAAAAGTGACAGTTACCTAAAATATCAATGCTTTTCACTGTGCGAAAAATTGGTCAGGTTCAGACAACATAAGGGACTTCATTTGGTGTCAACTGCATTTTTTGAACGTACTCTTTGACTAAGGCACTAAGTTAGTTTTCAAGTGTCATAAGTTTCAAACTTGGAACTTTACTTCACTAACTTCTACCGTCAGTTCATCGTACAAAAACTACTTAAAACATTATTGTCTACAAAACACTCCTCAGGCAAGCTACAAGTCTATCACGATTTGTATTGTAAGGAAATAGTACTTATTTATTTTCCAATTTGACAAAGAACCCTTTTACATAAAAGAGTAAATGGAATTGTGCAAAAAATAAATGAATAAATGAGTAATAAAGTTCAGCTTTCAAATGCATGAAAAAACATGATCAACTGTCATTTTGAAATAAGTGGACTTAACTTGTTAGTAAGGGAGATTTTTCTTGACTAACTTTCCAATCAACTTTCCAAAAAAGTTGCCTTTATTGGAAGGCAAGTTTTTGGCAGCTAGGCAATCAGATGCTAGAAACTTGCTTTACTTTCAAGTCCCTTATGTCGCCTGAACCTGCTCATTACCAGACGTGTATTTATTAAATTAACGAAAGTTTTTGACAGTTGACAGTCATTGGAAACTTATATGTTCTTGAACAACTTAATTGTTATCTGGTTTACTTACTTTCATAGACCAACCAAAGAGAATACAACAATTTCGGCTTATTTTTTTACGAAATTAAGAAACAAATAATAATTTATATTTGAAGCGTATAAAATTGTTTTAGTTCAATTTCCATGCAATTGTTTTTTTAACTTCCAAAAAACTGAATTTCATTCAAGCGTGATATTCAAAATTAAAAATGACATCTATTTAAGTATACACTCAAAACATAAGAAACTCAATACCTTAAAAGAAAAACAAGCCGCCACTATCCATATGTCATCTTGGTTGCTTCTGTCCACAATATGTCTTCAGTTCTATGTTTTAAAGGAAACACTTTATACACAACATAGTTTAATAATAGAAAGGAAAAAGAGAGCGTTAAAATACAAATTAAAGGATTGTAGTAACCAAAGTCTTCGGTTGTAGTTTGTTCAATTTCATGGGCATCTTCCATCTCAGTGTGTGATCTCCGCCGAATCCCAAAATCTCAACTAGTTCACACCAAAAAACATGCCATATGACTCAGAATGATGTATTCTGTGGAATATGGACAAAAAGACAACATGTTTAAGGAACAGGAAAACAATGTGTGACAATAGCGTGACTATTGCATTTGCAATTTCTGGAAATTTTAAATGGAATCATTTTACACATGTGGCCAACAGATTTTCCATTTTATGCCTAGTCATTGTGTAAAGAAAAGCCCATACCATTCGTTTTGTAAATCGTGTGAGTATTGAGTATAGCGAGAAAACGATGAACGACCTTGACTGATATCGACTTCGTCAGCAATAAGTCTGATTTTCACAGATTTGTTTGTTTTAGTGGAGTAATTACTGTGCGTTAAATCTTGAATAAGCGCACATCTTGAGATCAGGCAGACCAGATGTGCGATTTGCTATCGCGCCGCTTAGTCATTTAGACCTCCAGGATAGGATACTTGAGGACAGAAATTTCAATGTGTTTTTTTATTTTATTCGGAAGTAGAGCATGTGGTTAAAATTTTGTTATAACTCAAAATACCTTTTGCATTCTAATGCCTTGAATGGGGACAGACTGTTCAAAGCCAAAATTGAACGAAGCTTTTAGTGGAGTTTCCTCTTTGAGTGCTGACAAGCAGATTTCTTGCGTTGAAGACTTAAACAAGAACAAACAAAGAACGTCAAATACGTGTCCTACATTTCGGCATTAATCCATTAAATTTCATGTCACTTGTTATTATCACGACATTATGTATAATAAGGCTAACAAGGGATTTGACAGAATTAGATTAAAAAAGGATAGCTAAGCTACACGCTACAAGGTTTTAAAATATGTATATCAATGGTTCATACTTACTAAAATGAACAAAATTCCCTTTTTGTGGATTGTTTAAAATATTTATGAAGGTTCTGTGAATAAAATTACAAGTCCAGGTAGTATTTTGTATATAGATTTTAAGATCTTCTTTTCCTTCAAGACCATTAAAAAGTGTTAACTTATCTCAACTTTGTATAGTTATTCCCGAGTAGTGTCCCAAGCTTGTAACGGGTTATCCATTTTGCGGTTTCAAAAGTATAGGGCTGGAATTGGACATCTGTCAAACTAAATTGTTAAACCATTTTTTTTTTTCAGTTACGAAAATGGATCGATATCGCACAACACATACAAATTGTTAAAACCTACTACAAAAATGGTGTTTCTGCAAAAGCCACTTATCGTGCTTTAAGAGGAGATTATGGTTTACATAATCGTCCAACTACGCAAGCAATCCTCAAGTAATTGAAGAGAGGCCATTACATCCACAAAAAGTCACTGTTTGGCGCATGCTCTTTCGTCCGGAGGTGTGATTGGACCTTACTTTTTCGAAAACGACTATGGAACTTCAATAAGACGGTGCCACATGCTACACAACGAGGGAATATGGCTTTATTACAAGAGACATTTCCTGGCCACGTAATGTCTCATCGTGGCGATATTAACTGGCCACCATGATCACGCGATTTGACACCGCTGGACTTTTTTGTAGGGCTACGCGAAAGACCGTGTTTATGCAGATAAACCTTCAACTCTTGAGCACTTAAAACCCAACATTCGTCAAGTTATGACTGAGATACCTGTCAATGTGTGTCAAAAAGCGGCCGAAAATTACATTAAAAGAATTGATGCTCGAACAACTCGCGTGGTGGTCATTTAAATGATGTAGTGTTTTACACATAGGTATGTACATAATGTCAACGTTAAAACTTTATATTAAAAAAAAAATATCATGAAAAAAAATAATGTATATGTGTTTTATTTACGTTTACTTCTCAAACCGCAAAAAAGATAACCCTGTAGAAAATGACTTACGACAAATGTCACTAAATGAATGCATTCCACAAAACAAAAAAAAAACAAATTGGCGTTGAACGCCGTAAGTAATGCCAAAGTACTTCTGTCATATTTTCAAATGTCATTCAACGACTATCGCAATAAGGCTCATAGAGGAAATATATTATCTAGAGTCCCGACTGGTACCCGTCTTGCCTGAAACACCCTCAAATTTTGTTTGAGGTAACTCTCTTAAAAGCCCGTAACAACTACATAGAATCTGCATTTTCCCATAAGAAATGCACGGGACAACTAACACATGCTTATGCTAATGGGCAAAATTCGCTCAATTTAGTTTGTAGGCCGAAAGAGAGCAAACCCATTAAGTCGGGACTCTAGATAATATATTTCCTCTATGATAAGGCTGATGAAACTCAAGAATCTTGATCCAATAAATTTGGTTTATTGTAGTTTGTATGTTTCACATTCTTTTGCTTGCCTGGCTGCTCGTGTTTATGCGGTTTACTAGTTCGGATGAATCAGGATGATCTAGTACAATATTTCCTGTTTGGACACCGAAATCAAGAGTTGACTACATTTCCATATTTAAAAAATTACTTTGTACCATTTATTTGAAACTAGCTTTCCCCAACTTTGGAAATATAACTTTAGCACTTAAACTTACTACTTTTTAGAGGTCTGCATCTTGCATCGGCATTCCTTCATCATTTAAATTTCAAGTCGGAGATTTATACCGAATATGCACTTTTATGACAATCTTTCGTCTAAGAAGTCTCAAGAGAAAGCTATAATTCTAGAAAGCCTATTCTTTCCGATCTTATTAAAGCAATGAACTTTCAACAATTTAGTTACATCTTTCTTCAAACAATAGAAGTCTTCATAAAATACTGAAAAGAAAAACAATTGAAATTGATCATAATGACTCACCAATTGTCAAGCCTCAAGTTAGAAATTCACAATTTTACAACATTGTAACCGCACTAAACGATGGTGATTTTCAAAATCAAATTTAAACAAATGAACAATGATATACCCTCTTCTCTATCGTTTGTAAGTAACAAATTTTAGTAACGAAATACCAATTTAACTGAAAGGAAGACCTCTAAATTTAATTTCATTGTCTACACGCTAATATAATGAAGGTTTCCTAAGACCTAACCTCTTTCAAAAAGTATTGCCAATTCCCACAATATCAATTGATTGCTTTATAGCAGCAAATAGCAATCAATCGACCAGCCGCCATCGATATCGCCACTGCATTTTGCAAAGTTGAAAAACGTCCCCGTAGGCATAGAATGTCTCAAGTCGTAGTAACACAAATGCTCCTGCTCCTGCTCCTGATCCCCCATGAATACATGCTAAGTCACACAAGAAAAGACCCAAAATGCATCAGCTTCAGACAATGTGATGGTCTTAAGCTCTTCTTTGCATTCGTCAAACATGAGAGTCTGCGACTTAATTGCCATAACATCGTACACAGTCAATTTTCTGATGATTGCTGAAGAGCAATAGCTTCTTCTCTTTGTTGTCCAGATTCCAAAGGACCAGAATCAACAGACTAGGTTTGCTGATGGTGTCTGGCCTGATCTGATCTCTGGTGATGGGGAAAGGGAAATCCATCAAACTAATTCATTTTAATTTTTGGGCAATCGATCGCATCGCAAATCGCAATCCCCCGCATATATCGTTGCATTGGGGCTTGCAAAACTTCCATTCCATCCAAGTAACAGCTAATCATCATCAACGTCATCGTGACAGCCTCCAGGATTATTGTACTTTAAAACGGACTTCAGTTGTATAGCCACGGCAGCCTGGCATTGATCGTCAACGACCGACGACGACGACGACGGGTAATCTGTCGGAATTTTGCTTGAATTAGATGTTAGTCTTTATCGATGGCAATCGCATTTGACCCTCAAAAAGTAAAGGGAGTCCTAAATTTTGGTGTCCAGCTAGTACAAAAGCTATGTATTGTATATGAAGCCATCGTTTGTGATTTTGTTGGGCTTCGAGTTCGAATAGGCTTAGCACGCAATGTTGGAGCCATCAGCATCAGCATCAGCATTTTCTTGCTGGTTTTCGTGTGCGCATTCCAGGAGCGATTTCCCACGCCTGGGATACTTTTTCGTTGCCAACCACTTTCACCCTGGGGGTAGAATCTTGTTCTTCGCCCAACCCAGCTAAAGCAGCTATTCGATCCCAACACCACCAACACCGCCGCCACCGCCACCACTGTCCGTAACCATCTGACAAAAAGAGAACCCGAAACGATCGATGGCTTCATGCTTCTGTGCATTTTCTCAGATGTTAGGAGATGCCTGACTGCAACAACGACGACGAACAACAATAATGGCAGCTATATTTAATGGAGCTCCTGTATGCCGCTAGCTAAGAAATTTCTGAGTGTGATCTTTGGCGGGAACATTTTAGATTCAACCCAATCTTTTTTTTTTCGTTGGTCTCCGTTTTCAAATTTCAGATAAACACATTTTGGGGCATCACATCATGCATTTAATTTTTGATTTTCTCAGTTTAAGAAACAAAGGTTAATGATCGATATGAAGGGTAAGAGATCGAGATGGAATTGATTTCGGCGAACAAGCCCAATGCATTGACTAGAGAGTTCAGAACTCACTGTTTGGTACCATTGAAAGACTTTTTATTTTTGGATAAGACGTGAAAAAAAGATTAAATTAAATTAATGATGTATCTATAGTAAATCTCTTGGTGGTTAAACTAATCCTTTTCCTTTCTGAAAGTTGCTAGTTTATTTATGTGGTTTGATAAATTTATTTCATGCATGCTAAGGCTCACATATGCGAGGTTGAAAATCGTGACATATTAAGATCGTTTTAAAATATTGGTGGTAAGGGGTTATTTATTCTATTAATTCTTAAAATTAGGAGACAGGAAGGAGAAGCAAGAAAAGAGGTGTTATCAAGAGTATTTTTTGGACAGAAATAGTTTGGTTCGATGTCGAAGATGTAAAGGCAATAAACTTAAATTTATTTTGTATTACAATGGAGTCTGAAGATTGCGTATCTTTCAATCTTCAATTTTTGGTAGACTACATATTCGATGTTGTATTAAACAAATTTTTCTCATTAAGTCGGCTCAACCCACTTATTGCAGAGAATAAGAGCTTTCCACTTTTCAGTTAAGATTTGGTTGTAATTTAATCCTTATTTTTTGCTATTATGTCTGTAAGTGGGCATTCTAGCGTTTGTAGCAAAAAGAGTTATTTATGTTACGCAACAAAAGAGTTACATGGGCTGATTAATGGACACTGGACAATTAAGTTGTTGGCAACTTAAAGTTGCCAGAGTTGCTCTCTTCCCGACAGATGCCTTAAATTTTATTCTGCACCTTATACCAATAGACCAACACATTAAATATTAACTATCGTGCAGCGCGCTAAGGCTTAAAGAATTAAACTGTTGGTTTTCCAGACCCTTTGGGCACGGCAACACTAACGAACTGATTCCAGCAGACATTTTGCGACGGACCTCAGTAAAGATTTTAAAGTCATCTTTCCTGCCAGAAAGGATGGGAGGATGGCATGGTTACGAAAGACTTCGATACCACTATCTTTACTGACAAATTAAAGATGAAGTGTGGAGTTCGTGCGAGTCTTTTCGGCCACTTGATTTCATTTTCACTCTTTCGATTTTAAAAGGCTTTCACTTTTTCTTGTGGCAGTGTTTTTCAAGCGGAATTACTAGTAATCAGATAAGCATCAAACTTAAACCAAAATAGAAACAAGGCTATCTGAACTGACAGCCAGGTTGCTATTATGGCTATCAATTCGGCCACAACATCCTCAATGCTGGTCCAACAAAGTCAGCCTCAATATCAACCCCCGTGTCACCCTTCGTTGGGTTCCAGGTCATAGTCGCATCGATGGAAATGAGTTGGACCGGTAAGGATCGGCCCTTCATAGATCACTTGCGGAAATGTGAATATTCCTCTTGGAGGTATGAAGGGCAAAATGTTCTCAATTTTTGTGACAGAATCCAACCGCGCCGCGCCGGGAGAACAGTCTAACGGACTGTGCAATATGCACCGGACATTGGCCGATAGGAGAGCATGCAGCGAAGAATGTTAAGCTTCAGAAGGGAAATTCTTAAAGATGTTGATGAACTTTTCGAAATGAAAATAAAAGACCTTATTTCATTCCTGAATGCGACGAAACAGCTCTAGAGTCGCTAATTTTGTCAATACAGGGTAGGTTGAGTTAAAGTGGCTGTCCGTGATGGAGTAGGACACACTTCGGCCAGTTTAATGGTCTTTTGTGATACCACATGAATCTTGAGGATTTTCTTCTAAGCTAAATGAAACCAGTTTGAGTCCCTTACAAAACGTGAAAGACTGATTATGTTAATATGATTGAGATCGTTTAAATCTTTATAGAAGAATTCTCCTGAGTAATCCTAGCGTCTTTGAGCTAGAGTAGAGCATGCACAGAAGAGGTGAAGAACTGTTTCCAACTCTTCCTCATTCATACAGCTTCTGCAAAAGTTGTGATACCAATTATGGAAGCTTATATGCGTCTGCTTTGAGATATCAAGCACCTTGAGCGCTTTAAATCTAGTGTCGGCCAGATGTTTTTTGTGACCTGACAAGTGGTGTTATTCCAACCGATGTTTGCTTTCTTCATAGCGTCTTGCATTAGCAATGGTTAAAATGTATGCGATTTGTATGCCAGCATTAGCCAAACCTGGTAGAATGGGTTGTACCGTACCATTTCGGGCGAGTTCATCTGCCTTACAACTTCCTGGCACGTTGATTTCTCGTTGAATTTGTCCACATTACAAATACAACAATGTAAGCAAATGGGTTTTGGAGGGTGATACGTACGAAGGATTTATATCTTCATATAGAGTGTTTTTGGTACACACCTCGATCAACCCCTTTATTTATTCAATTACTTAACAAAAGAGTAATTAATGCATCATAACAAAAGAGTTACATGGGTTGATTATTGGACACTCGACAACTAAGTTGTTGGCAACTTAAGGTTACCAGATTTGCTTTCAGCGAGCAACTAAGTTTCTTTTTTTGTTTTGATAGAAAAATGAAAACTCACAAGATTTTCATTACATTCTTGATTTCATGAAACAAGGGTGAGAAATCATGATAAATCATGAGATTCGGCAACACTAAAGAGTAATTTAGTTTAAAGTTATTATAATGCATTGTTATTTTGTCTGTTTCGTAAGTGTCGAATTCTTTTTCTGAAAAAATTCTACAGTATTTATCGCTTATAAGAAACACGCTTATAAGAAAACCTCGCTTGAACAAAAGCACCGTGAACTTTCCCATATATTTTAATGTTGAATTGTATGTTTATAAGAAACACTTTTATAAGAAATACACTGATAAAAGAAACTTTTCTCAAACACAAACTTTTATTTTTCATGTAAAGTTGGTTGGATATAAGAAACTTGCAAACAAATTACGAAATTCAAAAAACATGAACAGACCCTTAATACAAAGTTAAAACAAACGACGTAAATGTCATTTTATGATGTACATATGATGTAATTTGACATTTGAATGAATGAATGATTGAATGAATTTCAGTTCAGTGTTCATTTTGACATTAAGTAAGTAAGTAAGTTCATTTTGACATTAAATTTGTTATTTTTTGTGTTTCTGTTCTTTCTGTTGTGTTCCTCGTCTTCGTTGAAAATGTCACGTAATAACATTTCAATTAAAACTAAATTGGTTATTTTGGATGAAATCAAATCGGGAAAAAGTCGAAAAGAAATTTGTGAAATTTTAAGACCGTGTTTGAATGGAATCAATTATTTAGCCTAGGATAAATGTTTGACACTCCAGGGTATATCCGTATAAGAAACTTGTTTCTTATATCCGTTGTAAGGATATAAGAAAAACTCGGTTAAAAGAAACAAATATTGTGCAAATTTTGAGTTTCTTATAAGCGTTACGGATACAGCGACCTCATGGCTATCATAACAATATGGCATAATTCAAATGTTCTTGTCACCTTTCATACCAGCATCAAAGTTCTAGATTCATATATTTATAACGAGTTCTTGAAAAATGATGCACCAGAACCTTGTTGACGCATTCTGACAAAATGATTATACCCGAATGAAATGTCACAACAGATAAAAGACTTCCCAGTCTCAGTCCATAGCCTGCAAAATTTTGGAATTTTAAAATTGTTCTCACAGCAAAAACATAAAGATTACCCAGAAAGTCCCTTATAATTCTCAGAACTCCTCTGGGTGGCTTCCGAAAACACTCAATATCGCATTTTTGCGCACACACAAAAAACACAATCTGTTCAACAGATTATTTTCCGCCCAATTCCAAATGTGAATGTCACACTGGGACACTGGCACAGAGACAGAATTCCCCTGAAAACCTAAAGGAAACACAGAAACAAACAGATGCTCTGTCACTATGAGTCCGACAAAAGATGATGCATATAACCCAAAATCCATAATTATAATATCTACATATGTACTTACCCGTACATCCTCATCCTCTCGCACTCTTTTACATGGATGAAGTGAACTTTCAACGGCTGATAACCAGATGTCATTCAGTAAAACGTTTCCAATTATCCGCATTGGTGCTGTTGACGAATTTATATAAATTTTGTTTAACCATTCCTTTTGCCTCGACTAACTCTGAGATTAACATCGTGCGAGCATGTGCAATTGCAATTTTTGTTTTCGCGCGCCCGGTCCGGTCCCCAAAAGATGATTTATCCACCAACCATCAACAACCACCGCTATTCAATTGGAGGTCATAAATTCAAACGAATTGCCATCTTACTTAAGGACTTTGACTTTTTTGTGTCTGGGGTGAGAAATTACAATGCAATTGGACAATAAACAATTTGCCGCTAGCTGGAGCTGATGGTCATCTTAAGACTTAAGCCCGGCTGCAGTATAGGTATGAGTTTCATCAACTTCCTCCTGTTACCCTCTGTCAATCATCATCTGCGCTTCTTAATACTCTGATCGTTACTCACTTACTCAGTTACTTTAAAACAAAAACAAAAAATAAGATACTTCAAAGTTAAAAGACGACACCTCTTTTTGTCGGTGGGGGTCGGTTGACACAGGTAAAATTGAAATTATCCAAAAAACGCACCTGAAAGACGTGACCGCAAAGCAATCATTAAACAATTTCTCTGAACAATCGACAAGCTGTCTCCGACCGACCGAACGACGTCGACGACGACGTTCCACCATCATTGTCAACTTTGGGATCAATTGCATTCTGGTTCGCACAGGGCTGCATTATATTCAAATGAGAGGAGATTTTTTTAAGTTGCATTTGGAGCATCAAATACTTTCGGTGCTCAAAAACACAGAGCCTTAATGTGTGTTGAAAATTTGTCCCTGTACGATGACTCTCCAGATCCATTGATGGCTCAATGTGATGAAAAGGAAATTCCAAGCAACACATGTATATGTATATAATAGGCGTCCATTTATTACTTGCACTTCTGAGTCCTATCCTGACTCCTGAAACATGCCAGTCGCGGTATAGACGGGGTTGTGAACAATAAGAACTCCGTACAAAAACGAGTTATATTTTTCTGAATGAGCTGCTTTTGACATTTGAAAAGTCAAAAAGTTCCCTATTTGGGCAGCTATCATCTTTTGACATTTGAAATCTTTCGACAACTTGAAGTCAAAACAACGTCATTACTAAGAATTCAAAACACATTTGAAACTCACCACAAAAATGGTGAAAATCTTACAGATTACTGACCGTGTTATTCCTCGAAGAGATGGTCACAATTCGCAATCGAAATCTTGTAATTTAGGCCGTGTGTGAATTGCGTTAAAATTTGCGTTAAAACTTCTACCACGATTAAAATTTGACGTCTTCTTTGAGGTGGGATCAAATTCAGCCATTTGCTGTGTGAATTGCGTTAAAACAATTATTTTAACCAAGATTTCTGCACAGGTTAAAAAAATTTCCCTCGATAATTTAAGAAATTTCCCTGAACAAAAATTGGTTTTCTTTTTCGCGGAAAAACAATTTCTCTTACAAAACATATTTTTAAGAAAACAGGGTTAATAAAAAGTCTCTAAAACTAAAAAAAAAATCTTTTTATTTATTGTTCTCGATTCTAATGTCATATTTTAAAACAACAGTCAAAAATATTCAAACAAAATTCCCATTTTGATTAATTGATTTATTCGGTGTGGTAACACTGAAAAATTGAATGCAAAAGCAAGAGCAAATTTCTATATCAATAGAAACGTCAAATTTTAACACACTTTAACCTGCTCCACAGCTCAATAAATTTTAACCCATTTTATTCACCTCATTAGTGTCAAATTTTAACGCTGGTTAAATTTTAACACACATTTTAACGCAATTCACACACGGCCTAAGACTTTTTTTCGAAAAGACTACATATAAACACCGAAAATCAATTTGTTATTCTGATTAAAATGACAATTTGCACGCACACAACTAATGTTGCAATCAATTTACCACACACATTGAAAGTTGTGATCAATTTTCCACTAAAGATAAATATCAGAAATTCATGGCAGTGTTCAACATATGAAAATGTTCAAGAAGTATGAAAATGAGAACTATGACTTTTAAAGCGTTTACCTGACCTTAAATAGACACGGTTCTAAAATGTGAGGATTGTAAACATATTTGGAGGAATTAAAATGTTGTGTTTCATTCTGTGCATGTGATTGTTTATTTTTTACATTATGAAACGCAATATTAAATTCAATTCAGTATGGCTTCGGATCTTTTTCTAAGGAACTTCACCAAGAGGAAAAAAAATAAAATCACAAGGAAGTGAACTTATGTATTCCTTTTTATTGGAATAGTTTTATTTGACTTACAAATTTGATCTGCCACAAGTGATAGCTGTCACAAGAAAAATGTGAATGCAATTTTTCAGAGAATATGACGTTTCTGTCACAATAAGAACAGAGTTACCTGACTTTTTTCCGATTATCTTTGTTTCTTTTATTTTGACAACCATTAGGTACTTGGACAATTTTAAGGTATTGGAAAGTTTTCAATCGAATTGAATCACCTTTCCTTAATGATAGTCACATCAAGAGGAAGTATTGAGACTCAACGAGAGCGATAGAGCAACACGCCAACTATCATTAAGAGGTGGTTATTTTTATTTGCATTTTATCAAAAGTTCTAAAGATCCGAATAAAAAAAAAAAATGGTACTGGATCATAGAGGTTGTGCCCTTCTCCCCTGAACATCAAACATATTTGACACGTGCCTGAAAAAGAATACCATATGCCTGGTTGTTCCAAAAGAAAGAAAACAAAAACAAAATATTGAAAAAAACGCCCAGCAGGAATGAGGAAGGAGACCGCAAAAATTTGCATGACTTGCGATGTGGACATGTGCACCACAAAAAGACACATCTCTATATAGATGCCCTATCATCATATCCAATCTGCCCGTTTTTTCTTCATCAGTCAACCTTAAAAATTCCCAACACAACTGTCCCAACAACCAACACGGCAAAAAAAAGGGCCGGGCGCGTCAAGAACCACCACAACTCCAAAACCATCATCAGCACCACTGAGTGTGTTTAATGAACGCAATGCGTTTTAATTTTTGTCCCGCCATCCAAGTTTAAAAGAAAAAGAACTATCAAGCCCAAACCACCGAAGAGTACTTAATTATATACAAAAAAGCCTGCAATTGGGTTTTCTTAATAGGCGTGTTATTTTTGAAGTGGCTATATGAGCCCAAACATCAGTGTTTCCTCACAATGTCCACATTGTCCAGATCTAGAGTCGTCTAAGTCTTATTAAGAGTGGGCCAATTTCAAGAGGCACCTGTCGTTTTTATCCGCGTGCAAGAAGCATGGTCAGAAACTCAGAAGTCTGTCGGATCGGAGTCCAATGTCATGGTTTGCTTGCTGCATACCTGCGCACATTTTTTATTTGTTTTCTTTTCTCAAAAAGACAGAAGGATGAACTAAAAAAAGGTGTCGGCCAGCGTTTAGTAAGTCGTCAATAATCCAAATTAATGAGCAAATGAGTTGAGCTTGCTGCTTGCTTGTGCTTGTTCTTGAAGCTTGATGACTTTTGCCAGCTGAAGAGTATGAGGAATTTAAGATGCGCGGTCTCTCGAATTGGCGGGTCTCTTATTTTGGGTCATAATCATAAAACAATTTTCCCTGGAGGGCAATCGTTGGAACAGGTAGAGGGGTGAGGGAATAATTTTTCAATAATTTTTTTTATTATCAAATTAAGTGAGAGTTGGAAGTTTTAATAAGAGACACACAACTTGAAGTTATATTAAAAGTGATATCAGAGTGATTTCTTAAGCGTGATTTCATATACAGACATAAAAATTGAACATATGCAGTAAGTAATAAAACGTTAAGGTTAATTGAGAACTGTTTTTTGAATCTAACATTCGTGTTATCCTTCCAAGGACACTAAGCCAATTGAAGACTTCTATGACCGCAACAATCATAACGTGTTATAGGGTAAATCTTAATAAGTGGTATCACAAATTTATTACAAAATGTATTCCGATCTACGATTTCATTCAATAAAAAGTGTGCTATTTGCTAAGTTCCAAATATTGCAGACCTTCTGACATATCCTCCCCTTTAATCGATCTAAATAATAAACTTTATTTATCAAAAACTTTCGGGAAAAAATCATACACTTACGAAAATTTACCCCTCCAGGACAGCATCAAAAACACAAGTGAGTTTTTTTTTTCAAGTCTCTTACATTTTTAAATTCATTTCACTTTTCATCTGGTTATAGAACTTCCTAAAATCAGCACTCCAAAAAATACAGCAGGGCCGAAAATACCTTCTGTGATCAGAAAGAGATGGGAGATTTATCAAGGGAAGCCTTTGAGTGTATCGAGGTAAAAATCCGAAAACAAAACCTTAAAAATCTGCGTTAAATACTTAAGATTTTATAAATATTAAAGACGAACGCCCATACAACGCAAGCGTATTCAAGAATTCACCTGAGAAAAAAAACATACAGAATTTTAGTAACATATGGATCACAAAACTCTCGGGAAAAACTTTTGACGAAACCAAATGTTTTGTAAGCTTTTTTATAGTATAATTATAGTGATCAGTAAACGTTAGTTTTGCGTCTAGTATAACACCAAGGTCAGAAAAACTGGGTTCTCTATTCAAACATGACGAATTCAACATATAGTCATAAAACACATTGTCTTTCATTTGTCAAAATTTAGAAACAAACAAACAATTTTGATTGCAAAACTCTCAAAATTGATTATGATGTTCTTGTAGCTCTTTAACAATCCTTGATGGAGTTAATAATTCGAAACATTTTAACATCATCTACATAGATTAGCGCTACAGAATTATTTAAAACAGAAGGCAAATCATTAATAAACAAAATAAAAAGCAATGGACCTATGTGACTCCCTTGTGGTACACCCGAATTGACTTTAAATTGACATGAAGGATCACTTATGAGCATGACGCAATAATATATATCTTTATATGACAAAATCCACATAACGAAACCGTCGATAATGTCCAATATTACTTAATTTATAAAGAAAACATTTCATGACTTAATTTGTCAAATGCCATCTGTTAAGATGCAATCGACTTGAGAATGTTTTGAAGAACTGTAATAAATTCACAAACCTATGTTGATTTTTAAATAGATATGACAGAATAACAATTAAAATTGATCTTGTCCCAGATTCAAACAATTTAAGAATAGCAGACAATTTCACTTTAGGCCTATAATTTGTAACTAAATTTGTAAAACATTTGTTATGAAATGGCGATAGGTATGAATATTTCCAGAAATCTGTGAACTTAAAACTTTTGAAAGGCTAGTTGAAAAGAAGAAACAATGGATAGGAAACTTAAAACACTAATTTTTTTTGTCAACATAAATGATGGTAATCCATCAGGACTGAAACATTCATTTCGTTTTAAAATATCATCACGTTAAGAGTTTTTAGAAATCAAAAAATTGATTGATGTAAGATGACAATATTCTTGTTTGTTAGAAGAAATAAGAGCAAAAGTACTAGCAGAAGAAAAACTTTCAAATGCAGTCTTAAAACCATCTGAGAACATGTTTAAAATTGACTCTACATTTACTTTTTACGTATGTCCAAAACATATAGTGGTTCAGTTATAGATTACACTCAATATTCGAAATGAAATGAGAATACAAAAAGTTTGAATAAGTCACAAAGTCGTATTGCAATTTTTGGTAAACTCTAAGCGTCTCATAACTCTTCGATAGATTAAACTTCAATCAGGCTTTATTTCTTTTATTTTTTAAAGTTTTCAATTCGCGCAGTTGATAGATTTTAGATAGTATTTTAAATACAATCAAATAAGATTTCATACAATCGCAAAATCATTTCATCTAAACACAAATTTGAAAATAATGCATTTCAAATAATTTCGAGTAATAAGTTAAAAAGCTTTGAGTAAAATTTTGAAAAATGCTCAGTTATTCAAGATCGTGTTTTCTGTTTTAAATTAATATCTTTGAAGCGGTCGAGCAGAGCTTGAAATGTCAAACAAACAATTGTATTCCTTTGTTAGCTCTGAACATTCAGAGCTTCAAATTAGTATTTCTTGTTTTGCTCTGAACGTGTTCTGAGCTAGTTCAGAACGTGCTTTATGAATGCTAAATACAACCATTTGAGAGGTTATTGTTTGATTGTGCCTGGTTACACGAGCGCAAAAAAGAATTAATTCACGAAAGAGAACGGATGATTTTTAGAAAGAAGGAAAGGGATGGAAAAAAATGCCAAGTTTCGTCTTTTTCCTCATCTTCAGATATGAGTTTTGCGTTAAAAATCATGTTTCTTTCTCAAACGTTCTCCTTTTGACAAACATTTTCATTTCTAATTTGCCGGCGAAGAAGAATGTACACCAAATTTGCTTTTGTTTTGCTCGTGCTGTACCTGCGGCTGAGCATCCAACGAAGTTTTTTGTGTTTTAATTTCCGACTGTTCCTCTATTTCTTGCATGCCCACTTAATTTTTTTTTCTGTGTGTAACCACAAAAGTAATTCTTTTTTGCGCTCGTGTAACCAGGCACATTAGAATTAGTTTCTCCATTTTATTTCATATTTCTTCTTTCTGTAGAAGTAAATTGACAAATGTCAAATAGTGACAGCTTATTGTATCGGTGGGCTTAAAAAATAATTCTGAGAGGATGTTCAGAATACGCTCGATATGATCGGGGTCTGTTCAAAACCCATGTCTAAACTAAAACAGAAAAACACCTAGTGGCGAAATAATGTTATCGAATTATGCGAAAGCATACAAATCCAATGAAATAAAATAAAGAACCAGACTGTTTTGTCAAAGACGTCTAGTTTTCAAGAATAAACAAATACGAAGTGCCCCATTAGAAAACAACAAAAAAGTACTCTTTTAACTTCTGTAACAATGAGAATCCTTTTAAGCATGATATAGAGAACGAAAAGCAAATAAATTCGAACTAGGATTTCCCTAGCGCCTTTAACACAGATACCTTCAATTATAAGTTTGTCAGACATTTCCGTCTAATACCTACAATCTACGAAAGCAAACAATAAACCTTACCTGCTTTAAGCAATACAAAAATCAATAAAAACAAAAAGACCGGAATAAAAATGAACAAAAGACCAATATGTAATTGCAAATTGAACAAGTGTTATATGCGACTAAAGGTACATACCTATACCTAAAACAACGTTAGGAAGGACTCTCTTGCAGGTTCTTTCTGTTTGGAAGAGTGATTCGACTGTCTGGCTAAGAAAGTCGATGAAACTTCCTGGCGCCAAACTCACAGTAGGTGGTGGCAGTGCTAATGGGATATGACTATATACGAGCTATTGTATAAGGTTCTTGAAAAGTTTTTGTCTTGAACACAAAAGATTGTCGCATACTACACACAACTATACCTAATGTAGTTTTTGGGGTTTTGGGAAAAAGGTATAGCACATAAAAATGGCAACAACAACAATTATCCATATTGAACCTGAAACAACGTAAAAGTATTAAAATAATTGCAACAAAACAAAAGAGAAAGGAAACAGAAACAAAAAAGAAAGCAACACAAAAAAGGGACTCTCAAGGAGTAATAAATCAAATATTTTGCGACGATATTTTGTGTGCCTTTTTGTTTGGATCTTAAGAAAGTCAGAGGATTATTTTATTTTGTGAAGATTTTCCGACTTAAAGGCATTAGTGGTGGTATACATGTAAAAGATAGAACATTTGTGCGTTTCTTATAATGGCATCCTGTTCAAGGATGCGAACATAAGGATGTAGTCTGTAGAGTAGATATACCATACATACGAGTAGATGCCTTAACAACAAAAGGATAACATGAATAGCTTGTGGTTGTCGGAGGTGGAATTGTGTGTCAATTGGGAAATGAAGCGCGTTTTTGTTTAGTTAGCGCCAGGATAATTTTAAGGATATTTTGTGAAATGTCATTAAAATTTAACAAAAGGTTTTATGTATCCTTTCATCCTATAGTCATCTATGCTATGATGAACCACTATGTCACCTGCGTCACCATGGATGTCACTATGGATATGTTGTATGGTTTTTTTTATATAGTCACCTGCTCAGTTTTCGGGTATCAGTATACGATTTTGACAGACCTTTAATTAAAGAAGAGCTAATTCAAGAAACTGTTAATATGACCAAATATCTCAAGACAATCTAGCAGTTTTACAGGCCTTGACATCCTTATTTCTTGATCCATCAGGAAATTCCTTCTTAAATTGTTGTCGCCTCAGGACAAAGGTCAAACTAAACTAAAGGACAAAATCTAGATAAGAAAAAATATCTACGCATAAACACAATAAATTGTTTGTGCCTGAGATCCTGTATTCACCATGGCTCAAGGCTCATGGCATATAGGCATCATGTGCACAATGTCACTATAAAATGGTCATGGAAGTTGCACTCCTGGGGATGAGAGTGTTACGTATAGAAATAACAATTAACAATGAACCATCAGATGACATATCTCGATTAGTTCCATAAGCCAAACCAAGAAGGGGACATCCGTTCCAACAGAAAAAAAGTAGAAGGATATACGAAGGTTATTAGGGACATATTCGTTTCAATGAAAACATGTGTGTTTATTTTAGTTTAAAACCAACAACAACTCGACTTTGACTGTGACTCTTCTTATATCCTAGATCTTAGATGTATGTGAATGTGGTTGGCATTGGCATGACAAATGACTTAAACACTTGCTACACACACAAAAGTGAAAATGTCCTTCGAAGTTTTGCAAAAATGTCAACTATCATCATCTTCATACTTACGTTACGTGTTGTATATGTGCACCATATGCATAGAATAACAATATTATAGTGTTGAAGGAATAAGAAGAAAAAGAAAGATATTCCAAGATACAAAACTGATGTCGTCCTTTCGTTTTGGCATTTCTGTTTTGTCTGGCAGTTGGAAGTTGGAAGGATCGTAAATTATAATGAAGCTGTGACATTTCCCTGTTTGCCAAATTGAAAAGTAATTATCGTAATGAAATAAGCAATCATAATATGAATTACCTACCTACCTACATAACTCTCTTTTTGATGTTCAAAAAGACAAAGAAAAAGTAGACATTTTCAAACAGATGTTGATGCTAGTTTTGGGGAAAAATTGGAAAAAAATACGTTCAATCAACAGAATTTGAAATTTTGCTTATTAAATCAAAATGGAGGCTCCTTATATATTACGTAATTAACATTCGACTAAAAGAAAATTCTTGGATATCGTAATATTTAGAAAAGTGAACTTTGATGTTTAAATTGAACAACATCCCAATTGCAAAATATTTGGCTTTTGAATTGAACTTACAAATGGGGTTCGCCGAACGAGTGATTTCAAAAATTTCGCTTTGAATGGAACGTGATTCACTATTCCCATTCCCTACTGTCGGGAACTGACTTAGGCGCGTTATAGCTATCCTTGGTTTTCATCATTGAAAACAAACATTGGAATTTTGTTGGTAGGTCGTTTGTAGCTATCATTAAAAATGTCTGTCAATGAAAAAAATTTCCTGACTGAAAGCCACCAACAAATTTTTACTGACAGAAACCTGTCATTAAAATTGTGTGAAATTGGAACACAAATCAGCAGAACGATTCGTTTCACTTTTGAATATAAAAGTATCAGCTGTTCAGGAAAATTAATTTCCGGCCGGGAAATAGAAAAATACATTTTTAGAGGAAAATAAATGCGTAATTACACATTTTTTCCCAAAAAAATTCTTCGTGTGATTTCCGATCGATCAGTATATAATTTTCATCTCTAATCAAAGGGAAATACCGTCAAATATCGATTCAAAAATTTGTCCGGTCCGATTTCAATGATAGCTATAACTGGCGCCTTACGCCACCGCCCACCACCAACATTCATATCCAACCAGCTTGTTCCCTTTACCAAGCTGTATTCAGTTTTGCACCACGAAGTTGGTTGAGATTCTTTTTCACCTATGGCGCTTACTACAACATGAGCCGTGACCTTCTCTGCTGCGTCCGTTCCTCGAAATTGAATTTGAAGACCCTCCAAACCGGACCGATATATAATATAGAAATAAAGTAGGTTTTGCTTTCAAAATTATAAGTCGAATGATGAGACAAACCTTTCTCGTGGAGAAATAGATATCTTCCAAATGGAATAATTGAATTCATGGCGGAAGAAGAGAACAAAAATAAGAAGCATTATATTAACCGCTGAAAAACTGTATGTTTCTATTGAATCCAAAAGTTTCATTTATAAAACCCCTATCAACAACCAACATAATATTTCTAACTTATTTTAATATTATTAATGTTAAAATTGAAGATATAATTTAATTTGATAGTAACTACTCTTTAAGAAAGGAAAATCAACAGAAGTTCAACATACATTGTCAAATTGAAAATTTTGACATTTCTCGACGTTTCAAGGTCCCTAGAGTCGAAATAAAAGATTTTTAGAAAGATGCCTGTGCGTGCGTGTGTACGTACGTTCGTAAGTCCGTACGTTCGCGACGGTTTTTTCGACTTCAAATAAATGTTGTTATACAGATAATAGTGCAGAAAGATGCAAAAAGGGCTATCAAGAAAATTGCGTATGTGGTTTTTTTACCATAGCAGCTTAAAAAAAGGTGAACATTTTGGTTAACCCTAAATATCTCACGAACTAATAACGCTAGAGACTTGAATTAAATTTTATATTATATATTGTAACGTGATACCAAACAAGTATATTTTTGGAAAAAAAAATTCAATCAACTGTTTTTTTTATAAATAAAAAAAAACTGAAAAAAAATGTGTCACCTCGAAAATTGTATAGGGTGATTTTTTTGAGGTTAGGATTTTCATGCAATAGTATTTGACAGATCACGCGGGATTTCAGACATGGTGTCAAAGAGAAAGATGCTCAGTATGCTTTGACATTTCATCATGAATAGACTTACTAACGAGCAACGCTTGCAAATCATTGAATTTTATTACCAAAATCAGTGTTCGGTTTTGTTTTATCGACAAATTTTTTATCGACAAATTTTGTTCAGCGATGAGGCTCATTTCTGGTTGAATGGCTACGTAAATAAGCAAAATTGCCGCATTTGGAGTGAAGAGCAATCAGAAGCCGTTCAAGAACTGCCCCTGCATCCCGAAAAATGCACTGTTTGGTGTGGTTTGTACGCTGGTGGAATCATTGGACCGTATTTTTTCAAAGATGCTGTTGGACGCAACGTTACGGTGAATGGCGATCGCTATCGTTCAATGCTAACAAACTTTTTGTTGCCAAAAATGGAAGAACTGAACTTGGTTGACATGTGGTTTCAACAAGATGGCGCTACATGCCACACAGCTCGCGATTCTATGGCCGTTTTGAGGGAAAACTTCGGAGAACAATTCATCTCAAGGAATGGACCGGTAAGTTGGCCACCAAGATCATGCGATTTGACGCCTTTAGACTATTTTTTGTGGGGCTACGTCAAGTCTAAAGTCTACACAAATAAGCCAGCAACTATTCCAGCTTTGGAAGACAACATTTCCGAAGAAATTCGGGCTATTCCGGCCGAAATGCTCGAAAAAGTTACCCAAAATTGGACTTTCCGAATGGACCACCTAGGACGCAGCCGCGGTCAACATTTAAATGAAATTATCTTCAAAAAGTAAATGTCATGGACCAATCTAACGTTTCAAATAAAGAATCGATGAGATTTTGCAAATTGTATGCGTTTTTTTAAAAAAAAATTCTCAAGCTCTTAAAAAATCACCCGATACTTGTAAAAATTAATTTTCGACTGAAATAACTTCTCAAAACTTTAAGAAGTTGGCTTTAAACTAATTTTATTTTTTTTTAAATATTGTTGTCAACAGTGACATTTTGAGTAAAATCAAATTGACAGTTTTTTTTACAAAAAATTAAAAACCTAAAACAAATTAACAAAAGTTGGTAAAAATTGATTTTCGACTTAAATATCTTTTCAAAACTTTGAGATATTGTCTTTAAACTAATTTTATCTTATGAGAAATATTGTTTTCAACATTAAGTAAAATTTTGAGAAAAATCGAATTGACAGTTTTTTACACAAACTAAAAACCTGAAAAAAAAATAATAAAAGTTGGTAAGAACGGATTTTCAACTCAATTATATTTTCAAAAATTAATAATATTAGCTTCAAACTAATTTTATTTATAAGAAATATTGTTTTGAACATTCGATAAAATTTTGAGAAAAATCAAATCGACAGGGGGGTCTGAAGATTTTAAGTGAGTTCTTGAAATGTGAAGGTAGGTTTGGAAATATCAAGAGTTTATGAAATGTCAAAGTGGTGGACATGCTTAGGAAAGTCTTGAAAAATCAAGGGAGGCCTTGGAATATGGATGAATGTCTTGAATTTTTGTCAGACTTCTGGAAATTTCGAAAGGTTTCAAAATATCAACGGATGTATTAAACATTAAGGTAGGTCTAAATATTTCAAGAGAGGTCTAGAAATTTGAAAGTAAATCTTTAAAAATCAAGAGAATTCTTAATATACAGTTCTGTTCACTTGATTAGACGCACACCTTTTTTTTTACATAAATTTGATTTTTTTATAAGTGTGTGCAAGAATTATCAAGCAATTGCATTTTTAGAAAGCTTATTAAGTTCTCAACAAAAAAAAAACACCAACAAATGGTAGGTGAGTGGAAGATAACGGATATTTTTTCTCTTTCTTGTATAGCTATGTTGTAAGAAAAAGTGCAGTTTTTTTTGTTCACATGATTAGACGCACACTTTAAATTATTTAATTGGTCGCTTTGTAGTACGTGGATTTGAGTTCGCTTAAAAGTTTAAGCATTTAAGAGCATTTAATATTATTTTTAATCAAAAATGGAAAAAAAAAGTTTTAACCGCGGAAGAAAAAGGAAAAATTGACGCGTTCCTTTCCGAAGGGTTTGCCATGAGAAGTATTGCCAAAAAAATAGGCCGAAGTGACCATGTTATAAGAAATTACATAAAAAAAGAAATTACATAAAAATGGAACGAATTACAAGGGACGGACAAAAACCGCTTTAACTCCTCAGAACACAAGAAAAATTATAAGAATTGCGTCAAATTCAGCTGCCTCCATCAGTAAAATAAAGGAAAAAGCGGGGATAACTGCAAGCATATCCACTGTTCGGCGAGCTATTTTGAGCGCAGACCATCTAAAATTATATAAAACTTAAACAAAAACCCCCACTAAACGCCGTACGAAAAGAACAGCGGTTGGAAATCGCACGCCTTAACATGACGTGGGATACCGAGCTTGAAAGTGTGATGAATTGGCGAAATGTCGTTTTTTCAGATGAAACAAAATTTAATTTGGATGGTCCTGATGGGTACAACTACTATTTCCATTATGTAAGAAAAGAGGAAAAGTTTCTGACACGTCACCTTTCGAGGCATGGAGGAGTAATGGTTTGGGGAGCCATTTCGTACTATGGGGTGTTCGATTGACGAGATTTTCCTACAAAGCTCTTTTGGAATCAGCCTTCCCCGCTATGAAAGAACTGTGTGGACCTATACCTTGGGTTTTTTAACAAGATAATGCGCCAATCCACAACACTCGTGTGGTCAAAACCTTCCTTGCCGCCGAAAATGTGGAATTGTTGTCATGGCCACCTTATTCACCTGACCTCAATATATTTGAAAATGTTTGGGGCTGGCTCAAGCGTAAAATTTACGAAGGAGGTAGGCAGTATGAGACCTGTGAAGAGCTAATTGTCGCCATCAAAGAAGCCTGGAAGAATATTTCCTTAAAGTATTTAGAAAAATTGTACAATTCACTAAAAAACAGAATTTTTGATGTGATTTTAAAACATGGTAATTCTACGAAGTACTAAAAATATAAAGAAGAAAAAATGAGAAAAAAGTAAATCAAAAAGTCTGTGTTTCATTTTTACTACCATTTTACAGATGCGTCTAATCATGTGAACAAAAAAAAACCACACTTTTTCTTACAGCATAGACAAGAAAGAGAAAAAATATCCGTTATCTTTAGCTCACCACCACCAACAACAACAAACAAATGGTAGATTTGTTGGTTTTTTTTTGTTGAAAACTTAATAAGCTTTCTAAAAAATGCAATTGCTTGATAATTCTTGCACACACTTATAAAAAAATCAAATTTATGTAAAAAAAAATGTGTGTGTCTAATCAAGTGAACAGAACTGTATCAAGGTTGGTGTAGAGATTTCAATGGAAGTGAAGGCAGAATTATCAGTATAGGTCTTGAAATCTTAGGGTAGATCTTTACAAATCAAGAAATGTTTCGAAATATCAACGGAGGTCTTAAAAAACAAAGGTAGGCCTAAGGATTTGAATGAAACTTATATGTAGGCCATAAAAGAAGTTTTTGAAGCTCCAACGGAGTTTTTAATTTAAAAAAGACTTGAAAATATCAAGGGAGTCTTAGAAATTTTATGGGATGTCTTGGAGTTATAGAGATTCAAAATTTAAAAATCCAGGTTTTGAAATTTTAAGGCGGATCTTTGGATATCAAAATATATTGAATTATCAAGTCTAAAGATTTGAAAAATGAGGACTTTGTTAGGAAATCATCAATTGATTGTGATATTTCTTTAAAGGGACTCATTTTTTCTGCGATCTTTTTTACACTACCAGTTTCTTGGAACATTTATGTTTGTAGTAAAAATGCACATGCAAAAACTGTTTGTTTTCAAAAATTTAAATGTCATTTGATTTCTCAAAAAAATTTCAATTTTCAAAATTTTTATTTGAAAATCGTTGGAGGTTTTTTTTTTTAAATTAATTTTTATATATAAAAATTTTCAATTTTAGCAAACAAATTTTTTAGTATGCAGTTTCTTAGAGCTTATTAATATACGTTTTACATTTCAATTTCGTAAAAAACTGATAACCCATTTTCGAGATATCGAATTTTGAAAAAAAAATGTTTCATGTTTTTTTTTTTAATCAAAAATAAAAACAATGACATATTTCGTCATCAAATATTATTGAGACCGTATAAGAGCTTGTGCAGACAAAAAATTATTGAAATGGGTTTATTAGTTCTTGAGAAAACTTTAAACAAAACAAAGGTTCTATGGGGGGTACCCTACCACAGCAATTTAACGATATTTTTTTTATACTAAAAGAAGACAAATTGAGAAAAAATAAATTGGCGAAAATTTAAACACAATCTATAGGTTTGTTTTTGAAAAAATTCGAATTTTTGATTATCGTTTTTAAAAAAATTAAAAAATACCTAACGTGAATCAACTCAAAAGCTTAATTTCAAAATTTGAAGTCAATCGACAAAATGATTTGGTCTGTAGGGGCCAGGACAGAAAGACAGCCAGTCAGATGGATAAAATGGGGGGACCTACCTTTTCGACTTCTCCAGCATCGAAATGTCATGTCTGATCAAAATCTCTACTGCGAAATATTGTACGAATGCAAAACTTGCCATATTATAGGTAGTTCCTATATGGAGCAAATAATAAAGGTAAGTCTGAGGATTTGAAATATCGATGAACTTTAAAGGTAGATCTTAAGAGGAAGTTTTTGAAATATCAAAGGGGCCCTGAAAAATCATGGTGGGTCTGGAGATTTCAAAGACCTCCAGAAATGTCAAGGGAGGTCTGGAAACACCAAGGGAGGTTTCGAAATTTAAGGGGATCTCTTGTAGATTTCAACGGAGGAATGGAGATTTCAAAGGAAGCCTTGACATTACAACGAATGTTTTGACCAATTTCACAAAATTTTGAAGAGTGCTTGGGTTTAAATGACATATTGTCGTCAACATACCGAAGCATCACCTTTTTCATAATATCACGATATTATTCCTTTTTTATCTGATATTATGAATTTGGAAGATCGATCCAACACCAAAAAAAGAAGAGCAACGCCTCCATATTTTACCGTATGTATTTTTTGTCTAATGGAAGGAAATTTCTTTCCTTGAGGACGCCTAGCCTACATAATAGGTACAAATGATTCAGATAAACAGTGAACAAACTAAAATTCAGAAAACATATCAAATTTGATAACACTTTTCTATTTTTACTTTTCCACTATTAAATATTAAAATATTATTCGAAAACATTAAGAAAATTAAAATATCAAAATTCTTCTAGAAGACAAATGGAAGCTGCTGCTTCTACTGCTTCCTCAACACCTACCAAAATTCCTTATGTTCAACTCATCTTAAGCATAAAATACCAATTTGAAAAGTAATTATGTGTTAAATAAATTAATTGTGCCACTCAGACGAAAAATTAATAGCCTTAATCAACCTTTGATATTCCATAAATTTCACCCAAGGGTGACATATTCGTGTGGTATATCATCGTGTATTCCTACAATGATCGTCAACGCCATCGGTTTATATGGCACACCTTTTAATTGAGACACAATGCCTACATTTTTAAATCAGCCTTCATCAGAAATTTCTAAACAAAAATGTCAACGGGCAGGGTAAGCCCCTGACACACGAATAGCTAAAAAGTCAACAGTGAAAAACTGAAAACTGAATAGAGAAGAAAAGTTTTGCTGTCAACAGGACTGAAAATGTAAAACTCAATATGAAGCTGTCCCATTAATTTATCTCTCTCTTCCTTTATACGGAGCCTAAGCTTTTTCAAAAATGTGCGTTTAAAAATTCAAAAATAACCATAAACTTTGTGACAGAAGACAGATTTGTCAAAAAAAAGAAACAGAAGCTGTGCAGCAACATCCTATGCATATACAAGCATCCGCTTGGAGATGTCAAGAATTATTATGCCATTACTATCATCCAATCTTCCAGTAAGATACGTAATCGAGTCGTATAGTCATTTTGTTATCTGGAATCTGTCGACATGGAAACTATTAAAATCCTAACATACGACACATTTAATTTTAATTGGAGGTGAAAACTAAGCTATTCAAAACTTCAACTTCAACCTCAAAGTTCTAAACTATCAATTTATGAATTTCGAACGCCAGCTGTTCATGATGATGGTGACGACCGATACGACCGATATGGGACCAACACAATGTGCTAGTATAGCGAGTGGGCGTGTATATGTATGTCTGTATAATAGCTGCTCCAAAATAGCTTGAATCTGCTTTGCTTGATCGGAAAATATATTTTTAGAAATTATTTTTAGGTGAACACATTTTTGAGAGATGAATAATATTATTAAAAACGCTGTTTATTTGAAATTAAAAAAGAAATACATACCGAGTCCACACAGTAAAGTTGTTGAAAGGTGTACGCTTTTATTTTGTTCCACTCGAGCGGTTATTGTGTTTATTTTTCATTTTTCATTCTTCTAAATTGTTTATGTTCCGAAGAATATGGTTCTTTTGTATGTTGCAAATAGTTTATCAAAATTTTGTATTTTGAAAACAAATTTGTCAGATTTTTATGAGGGCACCCACATAATTATTTGTTTTTTTGAATGATGTTTGCCTGGGATTAGATTATAAATGGTTGTGTTTATTAGAACTCGCAACATAACTAAAAGATCTCATAAGTTTGACAAAACCGTACAGCTCCTAAGGCAGACGAATGTGTACGGGTGGAAATTGGTTCTTTTAAAGAGGTCATTTTGACACTTAGATTCAACTGTTAGATTGTTGTCCAGTAACTTGTTGCGAGAAACTTGAACATCCAAACCAGCCTTAATTAATCGTCTTCTTTTTTGCAAATATGGATTTCAGTGAAACTTATTTTCGATTAACTGGGTTCAAAAAGTCTTACGACACGAGCTCGTTTTTTTTTCAAATGTTAGAAAACATGACTTTGTATCACTTTCTGTACTCTATGCTTGTATTAACATTATATGCAAATTATACATTTTCAAATGAATTTGGTACGCGTAAAAGACCAAAACATAATATGTCTTGGTGCATATTATGCTTCTTTCCGACAATTAATTGATTATACACGGCTAAAAATATTAAAGTTCTAAAATGGCTTCCCAACTCAGCTAAGACGAAGTTCAGGAAAAACAAAATATACGAAGAAAACTAGGCACATTCAAAGAATTATTGAGTTCTGTCTTAATCAAGCCTCAATCGTGTCGTTCTAATGTTGCCATTTTGCAAATGTCACTTACCCCCTTCTCCATCTAAACGCTTCAATTGTATTCCATCGTTCACCCGTGCGTAATCTGTCAAAGTTCATGATGGCAAATGACACTGAGCTTGGCATTCTTTCCCAAAACTTTCAAACTGGCCATCTCGATAGTTTGTACTGACCATTTTAAACTAGTTTAGTGTAGTCTCCCATCAGCTTTATGTAATTTATGACCGCAAAGCTTGACATTATGTCTATGAAAAAGAAGTTAAAGTTTTTTTTCAGAACAACAACAATATATGTATAGTGTGATATGTTTTTGTTTTGACAGCTGATTTTTTTTTTCAATCTGTGGGGGCGACTTTCGATTACCGCAGCACGAATTTCGTTTTGATTTTTTTTGTACAGTTAGGTAGGGGTCTCAAAAGAACATGTTTTAAATTTTAAGGCGAGGAAACACCGTTAAGTCATAAAAAAAAATATTTTCTTTTTCGGACTTAACCCTACTTTTTTGTATTGCGTTTTTTGAGCCTAAAACAAGTTTTTTTTTAATTGATACTACGGTATACTAAGAGCTAGGTATGTAAGGGGGGGCCATGCTGCCCCCCTGCAACCCCCCTGCTTGGAATCACTATAGGATTTGGGGTGGGTGTGAGTTTGGGTATTGCAAAGTACTTTTCGCATTTGAGCACTAAAAACAAAGAAATCCCCAACGAAAAAAAACAAGTATGGCAACACTGAACAAAAAACAGGGAAGAAATGTCAAAATCAACCATTTTTGCGTGTTTTGTATGTAAAAAAGTGAACTTTGAAAATTAATTAAAAATAGAAATAAATGTTTCCTCGCTCTAAAATTGCTATAATTATTATTTATTTGTATATATCTATCAAATAAAAAAACCGCGTGTCGAAATTCGTGCTGCGGTAATGGAAAGTTGAGCCGTACACATGTATAAACATCTACGTCAAGTTCTTGAATTTTTAGAATTGACATAAGAAAAATTTATAAGGGATGTGTTCTAAAATGATTGTTTTTATGGTTCACTTTATAAAAGAAAAAGTTGAATACAACATTGGATATAATATGATGAAGAATTTTTCAACACAAAGAAAAACATCAGTTGCATTAGTCTTACAATAAAAATTAATTCGAATAGTCAATGCGAATTTGTGACGGAACCAAAAATTAAATCAAAACTACGAACACATTTAATTTTCTTGCTAAATTTTAAATTCACGTTTTGTTCCTTACAAACCTTCCGTATATGCAATGTGTTCAACTCAATTCAATTCGATTGAACAATTTCCAATAAACATCGTCCAAATAATTGTTGTTAGGGTAAAATTTTCAAGTGGTTCCAATAATGAATCGAAATAAAAGTACACAATTGCCTTATTTTTGTTTTATTTAAAGTCATGAGCTTCTAAAGATGCAAACATTAAAGAGAAACACATCTCATGACATATTCCTTTGAAATATTATAACATTCAATTTTTAGTTATTAGACAGCTATCACTAAAATAGCTATCGGAACGGAAGAATAAAGACCTAAGTCAACTGCAAACTATTCCAATACAAATGAATACAAATGCTCACTTCCTTCTAAATTTTAATCAATTATTAATATTTATTTCCCATTACATTTAATTTTAAAAAATTCTAATTTGTCCTGAATTTACTTAAGTATTACGTTTCCCTAAAAAAAAAACAACAAAAATTAGAGCAAAATAATGTAGAAAACAACAAACACCCATAATGAACCAAAAACTTTAAGCCCCGAAATCAGCTTTTAATCCCACACTTTGAATCAAAGAAGCACTTCAAAATTTCTTCTCATTTGCATAATTTTTGAACACTGTCATGGATTTCGCAAAAATTCGTGGAAAACTGATTTCAACTACAATGTGTGCGGTGAATTGATACCAACATTAGATGTGTGGGTTTTAGCATGTGCGCGAACCAAAATGACAGCTAGTGTCTTTGGTGTTACCTTTTTTTATTTCGAATCGAAAGAAAGTTAATGGTCTGTTGAACAGTATCATGTCAAGAGTCTACACCTTATCTAGAATCTGTTTTGGACTCTATGCAAACACCTTGAGGAATGCAAATTTCTCTAAGATGTACAAGGCCTTCCAAAGTATGTGTTTGTGTTTATAAATACGTCAACCAACAGTAAAAATGTCTCCCCAAGGCGGAAGGATAAAAATGATCCAATTAAAAATTTTAATTTCAAAATATGTACCTACCAGCTGATTCATCAATAAAATGTGTGCAGTCGCAGTGTGCTGTGCACTGTCCTCTGTGGTCTGTGCATACATATATAGCAACTGTTGCGTGCATCACATAACTTAAAATAACCAACGGTCAGGTGTCAAAATATAAAAATCAATGAAAGTCCTCCGCCATCATCAGAAATTGCACCTTCTTCATATTACAACAACTGCATACCGCTATACCTTGGTACTTTTGTAATTGAACCCAACCAACAATCAAAAAACCAAAAAAGAGAAACAAAATTGAAATAATTATTATAATAACCATGAAGTAACTTTTATTCCAAAAGCACCTCTAATTACATGTCTTTATACGCATCGTGCAATTTTCATCCCTATCGCGCGAATGTAAATTAATTGAAACTGCGTAGCGCGAACAGCAAATTGAGAAAAAATTGAAAATAAAAACAAAAGTAACAAAGAGTTAAATTGATTTGCAGCAGCTACGAACGCTGCGCGTGCTGTCAAAACGACGACGCTCGAGCAAGGGGACGAAGCCAAAGCCAAAGTCAATGAATATAAGACTCTTTTCTCCCTTCTTGAACTAAAGGAGCACATAATTAATGACAGTAACTTATTTTTATGACAGCCGAATTGACTGGTGCACGGATGCGTTTTGCCACCGCTGTCAGAACAATGTCGGCTCAAGTCCTTTTTGTGTATCTACAAAAACAGACACTCTGTACATTACATACTCAATGTGCGGTGCGCCTGGCATTCAATTCACAACCACAAGTTTTGTGTTTTTTTCGTTAAGTTCCTTTGATCTGAAACAGCTTAAAATTGTACACGTGTGCCTGTGCAGTGCAGCACGAAAAATTTGGTAACCCATGATGCCCATGGCAAGGTGCTTACATTGTAGACATTTAGAGAATTTGCGCAAAATTGTGGCTGATGGAAGACACGGACGGAGGGACGACACGGTTCGAGTGCGATGAGGGTCAAAGGGCAAAAAAAAGAGTGACACACTCTTCCGAAATGTCTACAAAGCGAGATACAAAATGATTAGTGAACCTGTCACAAGCACGGGGACATTAATTGCCACCAAAATTACCTTTATGAGTACAGTCTAGGAGGTAAAGTTGCTGATAAAAATAGTCTGGTAAGTCGTAACAACCTTTAAAACTGAACGATATCTCATGAGATTTTGTTTTTAAAATTCCGTTAAAAAAGGTCTGTTCTTTTTTGAACAATTGTTAACTATTATTGTTATATCAAAAACAGAACTGTTCAAATGTCAAAGTCACGACTTGTAGGAACGACAATCGATTGAAATTTTTAATCTGTGAAACTACCAATGTCAAAAATGAATAAATTATTTGTATAACTTTACACCGCAAAACAAAGAACTAAAGAAAAATTGAAACTGGTCTTAACTTATTTGAGAATTTTAATAAAAATTGATGAAATACATAAAAGGTTAGTTCATGAAAACTGTCAGAGTAAAATCAAGTAAAAACATCATACGTCAGATGTTAAATAAAAATGTGTGGTTTGTTTTAGATAGCTTTCAAATTCATTGTTTTATCACAAGCCAAAAAAAAGCAATTACTTTTTTGTAGAAAAATCATTCACTTTGACAGTTCAACACTTTTAACTCAGCTTCCGAGTTGAGTTGGGGTTTGTTACAATAGTAACTATTTGATATCAGGATCGACTTTAGGAACGATGTGATAACGTTTATATTTTAAGATTTCTGAGAAAAATGAAATATAAACACAATTCAATTTTCTCTGTCTTATGATTGTGCGATAGAGTTTTATTGACAAATGAAATGAAAAAAATTTTAGTCTCAGATTCTGACAGCAAAAGTGAGAAATTTGTATAATTAGTAATATAATATATTTGTTTATATTTATGAGAATACGGAAATCTTTGAAATATAAACTGGCCAAATCCTAAAGTTTAGGAACCACAATTGTTAATGATTGCTAACAATAGTAAGAAAGAGAACACTTCTTCAAAGTCACTCCTATTTTTTTCTAAGGACATTAAGCTTATGGTTATGATTATGACTTATAACAAAAACACCTTTCACTTTATTACGTCAACTTTCTTTTTTAAAAAAAGGTTTACTTTATTTCTGACTGTCCCTGTAAATTAAAAATTAAAATAAAGGAAAAAGCTAAAAATATCTCTGACAGAAATGCAGATGTGCTGTCAAAAAATATGTTCCGTGACCACAGATCAACCACCAGTTAAGTTAAGTCATTGGCACAACAAATAGCAAGCAGCAAAGAGACACGAGGAACATAAAAAGACAAAAACTTAATTTTCATTAAGTTGTTTGAACAGTTGGTTTCTTTTAGCCGGGTGGCAATTGATAAAAGATGACTTCTTTTCTTTTTCTTCTTCTTATTTGCAACGTCCTTTTCCTATAACCTTTTTGCATATTCAAACAAATAAGTTTGCATAAGTAAAAAACTGAAACAATTTTTTTTAATGAAAACAAAACGAACATTTTTAAGACAAATTAATTTGATTTGATCATTTTCTGCAAGTTAGTATAAGATCGGAATTATGCATCTAATTGTTAAGTTTTGCAAGTTTAAATGAATTGTACGCATTAATTTCTATGCATACCTATTTGTAGATTAGTAAGAAATTACAGACATTTGATATCCGCAAATTTTGGACAATAAATTGACGTAACCTTAAAGATGTTATCACACCTTTAATACGGCCGAGCATATTGTAAATCCTAGAACGCTGCTGAAGCCTAGTACGCAGCTGAAGTGAAACGAATTTTTTCGGCCGTCTCCAAGTCCAGAGCGAAATGAAAACGAAAACCACAGCGGAAAAATATTTGTGGAGAGTTCTGTCTGGAAGTTGAAGTTCACTGCAAAAACACTCACGAGTAAACAATTTTTTTTCAATTTTAATTTGTAAACAATTTTTTTCAATAAATAAATTAAACGTCATCAGCAGCGTACTAGGCTTGATGCGAAACGAAATTTTCCATACAAAAATGACATGACGAAATCATAAACGAAAAATTTCGCTGTGCTTTTCGTTTTTCAGTACGCTGCTGAACGACGAAATGTGTCATTTTGGTGAATAGCTGTACTAGATTTCTTAATACAATTCTCCACTCTTTTCGTTCTCAATTTAATTGCCCGGTATATTAATTGCTTGCGAAATTTTGACGTTTAATTTATTTATTGAAAAATTTTTCGAAATTTTTCGTTTATGATTTCGTCATGTCATTTTTGTATGGGAATTTTCGTTTCGCATCAGCAGCGTACTAGGCTTAAAATTGAAAAAATTGTTTACTCGTGACTTTCGGTGTTTTGATTTGGATTTATCTTTGATTTAAAATTTAAAATAAAATGGATTTTTCTAATGTGTTCCAACATTGCATTTCTGAATCCGAAACTCAGGACTTGGTGATGTGCAAGAAGTGATGAAGACAAGCAGTGAACTCCAACTTCCAGACAGAACTCTCCACAAATATTTTTCCGCTGTGGTTTTCGTTTTCATTTCGCTCTGCACTTGGAGACAAAAAATTCGTTTCACTTCAGCTGCGTACTAAGCTTTTTATTTTAAATTTTAAATCAAATATAAATCAAAGTCAAAACACCGAAAGTCACGAGTAAACAATTTTTTGTTTCAATAAAAAAATTAAACGTCAAAATTTCGCAAGCAATTAATGTGCTGGGCAATTAAACTGAGAACGCAAAGAGTGGAGAATTGTACTAAGAAATCTAGTCCAGCTATCCACTAAAATGTCACATTTCGTCGTTCAGCAGCGTACTGAAAAACGAAAAGCACAGCGAAATTTTTCGTTTATGATTTCGTCATGTCATTTTTGTATGGGAATTTTCGTTTCGCATCAGCAGCGTACTAGGCTTAACCCGCAAAATTAACGTTGAACAATTTCCGCTGCACATCCTTCTGCTGCTTCCAGGAATGCTAATCAGTATACCATCGAGCCCAATTTTGACCGCAAGCATAGAGATTCGTTCTTTAGCCGTACTAAGTGAATGTGCAATATTTTACAATAGTCTGTCTTTGCCTTTATTGTAATATTTAGGAATTTAAAACCCTTGTGCATCGATACCATTCTGAAACAGTCTTTTCCTTTCCTAATATTCGCACTAGTGTCTCTGGCAGTAAAGAAGGGTACCGAAAACCCCTTGAGTGTTCACTTATTGTCATTTATAGAATCATTATCCTCATTATCAGGGATAAATCGTTTTGATTTTACTAGTGAGTGTGAGTTAAGTATTTTTGTCGCTGGAGCCTCATTTTCTAACGGATATTATATGGTCACAACACAGCTCTCAAAATTAAGTTACGTCAAAAATGTATCTTATTTATGAACATTTCCTTTAATATTTCATAAACATTTTGACATATTCGACAAAATGATGTCTCTTTTAGCCCATTAGTCTAAAATTGAAATATCAAACGCTGGCAAAAGAAATAACATCAATATAATCAAACTAAAAGCACTCCACCGATTTCTTATTTCTTTTTAGACGATGATGATTCACCTAACACGAAAAACGCGACATTCGTTGACATATGGGAAAAATTCTGCTACATGGCTGCTCTATATGGTTTTGTGGTTGAAAAAAAAGGAAAACGGGAAGCTAAACATACCTACGGGAATAACATTTGCTTGCTTTTTCTTCTTTAAGCCTATTCGGGGATGTTGGGGATGTCGGTGGTTATGGTGACGACGAACGGTAGCAAGCCGAACGCGAACGCGAGTGCTGAATGCGCTTCCATCCAGAAAAGTGACAAATTTCCGACTGATGTCATGTTTGTATATGGGAGGCAAATGCCACATTTTGGAAGATAGATATGCATACTCGTCGCCACCAACGCGCCATACCATTCCACTTCCACAAAAATCACAAAGTTTTTTGGAGTTGGACCGCTCACCGATGAATATAGTACGACAAATACGCTCGGAAAAAAAAAGATGCGATTTCGTGATGTGCTCTTTTTTTCACTCTGTCAGAACTCAGAAATAGCAGGACAGCAATATTGAAATTAGTCGAATGCTACACGACATATCTATAATACTTTGGAGGAAGAAGCGTGGTGACATGGCGTCGTCGTCGGTGGTGGCGGCACGGAACTAAGTTACCAGGAACAAACAACAACAACAAAAAACTCACTAAAGGAACGGCCCACAGCCATAGGAAGCGTTTTTTCTTATTTTTGGACTTTGATCCAATACATTTTGGGTCATGATGGGGATTGGGAGGAGGTTGGGTTGAAATTGGTCGACATTTCGTTCCCGCGGGAGCAAATGTACAAACGATGTCAAACGTATCACGTTCTTTTTTTAATTTTGTTTTTGTTGCCGCCGAGAGGGGACAAATTTACGTGGAATGATTTCTCATGCACCACCGTACCGGATGTTTCGGCTGGTTAGAAAATTGTGTGGATATGGAAAAGTGGAATATTCTTTTACTGCATAGTTTCTTCCTTTTTCTTATAATTTACAAGCTGATCGGGGGAAATGTCATCGTGATTTGTCGGCCTGATGCGTTGCAGTTTAATTAAAGCAACAAAATGAGTCAATTGATTGCATTAGCGCGGGCAAGGCATAGAATTAGAACTAATGAGCTGAATAAGTTTTCAGTTCTACATCCAATCTGGAATGTAATTGCTTTATTTTTAGAAAAGACAGGTGGTGAAAAACCTCATTTTATATCAATACAAAACGGATAGTTTTTATTTTTTAAATATTTTGAAACAGTGAACATGAAACATAAAATATCGTTCAAGTCATAGTCTTCAATCGTTGGGTCAGTCAAAAAAGGGGGTGTACCACAGTTTTATTCGCCACTGAACTCACTTTTGCAGTTTGAATACATTCAACGTGTTGTAATTTCCAAACACTCAACTATTTTCATGACACGTTAAATGACAGGTGAGTTTGACAGATGTCAAATACCAGCACGAGCAACTTGAAATGTCGAAATAATTGGCTCTATATTATCTCTTCTGTGAATTGAAGCCCTGTAGAGACGACCAGAAGGAAATGGTAGTATCGGGTGATTTTTTAAGAGCTTGAGAACTTTTTTAAAAAAAAAAAACGCATAAAATTTGCAAAATCTCATCGATTCTTTATTTGAAATGTTAGATTGGTCCATGACATTTACTTTTTGAAGATAATTTCATTTAAATGTTGACCGCGGCTGCGTCTTAGGTGGTCCATTCGGAAAGTCCAATTTTGGGTAACTTTTTCGAGCATTTCGGCCGGAATAGCCCGAATTTCTTCGGAAATGTTGTCTTCCAAAGCTGGAATAGTTGCTGGCTTATTTGTGTAGACTTTAGACTTGACGTAGCCCCACAAAAAATAGTCTAAAGGCGTCAAATCGCATGATCTTGGTGGCCAACTTACCGGTCCATTCCTTGAGATGAATTGTTCTCCGAAGTTTTCCCTCAAAATGGCCATAGAATCGCGAGCTGTGTGGCATGTAGCGCCATCTTGTTGAAACCACATGTCAACCAAGTTCAGTTCTTCCATTTTTGGCAACAAAAAGTTTGTTAGCATTGAACGATAGCGATCGCCATTCACCGTAACGTTGCGTCCAACAGCATCTTTGAAAAAATACGGTCCAATGATTCCACCAGCGTACAAACCACACCAAACAGTGCATTTTTCGGGATGCATGGGCAGTTCTTGAACGGCTTCTGGTTGCTCTTCACTCCAAATGCGGCAATTTTGCTTATTTACGTAGCCATTCAACCAGAAATGAGCCTCATCGCTGAACAAAATTTGTCGATAAACACATTTCGAACCGAACACTGATTTTGGTAATAAAATTCAATGATTTGCAAGCGTTGCTCGTTAGTAAGTCTGTTCATGATGAAATGGCAAAGCATACTGAGCATCTTTCTCTTTGACACCATGTCTGAAATCCCGCGTGATCTGTCAAATACTAATGCATGAAAATCCTAACCTCAAAAAAATCACCCATTATAAATGCAGTCTTTGCTGAGAATACGGATAGATTACTTCTCCAAACTATATAACGGCGATGATGAATCGAACACCGCTGCAAGGGAGACAGCACACCATTAAAGTTGGTCTAAGCAGAACAATTCGTCGACGAAGTGAAGATAGCCATATCTCATTTAAAGTCCAAAAAAGCTGCTGGAGCTAACTGCATTACATGTCAAATTATTGAAAGCAGTAGGCGGTATGGAGTATGCACTAACTCATCTGCAAAATATTGCCGGAAGAAAGATTGCCCGATGAGTGGAATCTCAGCATATTCTTAAATCGATACCAACCATCTCTTCATCTATTTTAAGACAGCGTATGACAAGATCTATAGAAAAGAACTTTTTAGAGAGCAATGTCTAGTTTTGGCCTTCATGTCAAACTTTTCTACTGTTAGTGCAAAATGACGATGGAGAATACACGCTGCTCTATTAAGGTCGGGAAAGATCTCACCGATGCATTTGATGTCAAAAAAGGTTTTAGAAAAGGCGATGTACTATAATGGGTCTTCTTTGCAATCGTTCTTGAAAGAATTTTGCAAAATTCAAGTGTGAATACTTATCCCAAGGTCCGTCCAACTACACTGATATGCCGATGATATTGACATAATGAGAAGATCAAACATGTTAATTGCAGAAAAGATGGATTTAGTGGTCAACGTGGGTAAGAACAAGTATATAGTGTCACCAAGAAAGCTATAACTGTAAGATAGTTGAGGTCTTTGTGTACCTTGGCACCGCTATAAATTAAGACAACCACACCAGCGCTTCTTGCAAATTGCTGCTTCTTTGGACCTAGAAGGCAATTGAGTAGTAAAGTCCTGCTTTGAGCAACTTAAGTCACCCTTTATAAGATACTCTTTATGCCGGTTCTCATATATGGTCAATGCAAGATAAGAAGGTCTTAGGATTCTTCGGAAATTTTTTTGTGTCTTCATAGATGGAGAATCGAGGAAAAGATACAACAACGAAATCTACGGATTGTACAGCGCCACTGATCTAGTGAAAAGAGTTAAATGGATGGCTCAAGTATAGCCAATGGATATCAACGTTAAAGCCAGGAAAGTCTTTCAATCTAATCCCTACGAACGGTACAGTTAAGGAAGGCCGTGAAGCAAGCGTGATGTGAAACTGGAAAAAGTAAGCTAGGGATCGATCTGGCTTAAGAGGCATGTTGGTTAGGCGCATGTCGGTCCCGTACTTTAGCACCCCTTAAGTAGGTAAGATAGTATAATATCTCTTCCAGTGAAATTATGGTCTTCTGTGCTGTCACCTCTGGAGACGTCCATCCTCACATACGGGCTTACAAATTCTCCGTACAATTTTTTTTCCAACTTAACTGACAGATCGGAGTCTAAAATTAAAGTGTAGTAAATACATAAATTGTGAATCGTTTTCAAGTCTTCCCATTCTCACAAAGATGACCAATTTGTCTATTGCCTCACTTTAAACCTGCAAATAATATTATCACACCCCTTTATTATTTCCAGAAACTTGTCAAAAAATGAGTAATCAAAATGTAATTAATAAACCAAATTGATTATTCCTTGTGCCAGATGAAATGAAAATGGAAATCACATCATATTAACCCATGCCCCAGAAATATCATTACTCTTTTTGAAGATTTAAAAATAAAACAATTTGTTATTTCGGCTTGTTGCCTTCTTTTATTTTTAAAAAAACACCAACAGACGAACAATTTTACATCGGCATGAAATGCTTGAAGCGACAAATGACTCCTTTGTTCCGTTAAGTGTTCACCCGTGTTCTGACAAATAAAATGCCCGAATGGCTCTCATTCAATTGGCAAAATATGCCATCAACACGCCATCATCATTGTTTCGGGATCACTGATCATATTCATCAGCGCCAGCAGCAGCGGTCGAACGAAGCCAACAGCCGAAACCGACCGCGACGATCGACAACGCCACACGCTACGACGATGACAACCACAATGTGACATGATGGCGATCTGAAAGCAAGCATTTTATTCCCCTTCACACCAAATGGCGTGAATTCTTTCTTAAATGCGGGGGTGTGTTCAAAGAGCTAAAATATATTACCCACTCACCGATATAATAACACTTCCGTGCAGTTTACCATACGCGAGACTCATTAACATCTCACGCTCAGCCATCAGCAACAGCAATAAGTGAGGTTATTCCGTACTTTTAATGGTGAGTTCACTGTTTACTAAGGCACTGTTTCTAGAGTGAGTAAGGGTATGCATGCATTTTTGTGATTTATCTAAAATGACTGTCATAATTTTATTTTATTATAAATCCCTTGGCTCAAATCCAGAGAAGATTGTTATGGGACAACTTTAATTGACTGTACCTAATGGGACTAAGCCATTCCAGTTGACGGATAAATTGCACCACAAATGTTTAAATAATTAAATTGTGCGGTTGTTAAATATTTATATTTTAAGTACAAAAATATGACATTTCAGACGAGTTATGATTGACAATAAACGAATAAACAGTACACTGAGCAACAGGGCCAAGTGTTAATTTGCGAAATGAAATTCGTTGCAACAACTCAAATTATGGTTAAACAAAACGAACAAAGTGAATATGTGCAGATAGTGAAATAATGAAATAAATTCAATTTCAATATATTCGTCATCAT
Source organism: Eupeodes luniger (assembly GCA_951509635.1). Classification (NCBI taxonomy): domain Eukaryota; kingdom Metazoa; phylum Arthropoda; class Insecta; order Diptera; family Syrphidae; genus Eupeodes; species Eupeodes luniger. Next base: position 41,246,716 of record OX608075.1, read on the forward strand.
CATCACATTTACAAAGAAATTGTTGCTAAGAAATCAAAAGACATTAAAGATTAGTCCCAAACCTGTTCCAAAAATCAGAAATACCCTCAAATTGTGTGGAAAATGTTTTAAAGCTTAAAAATACAGAATATATTTGGTTATTTCTTAGGCACCACGCCCATTTTACAGAAACAAATTAGGATGATTTTAGGCGATCTATAATCTCAGAACAAATTAAGTCAGAAACTTCCAATTTGAAATATGTAATGGTGTAGCTTTTACTTGACAAATGTCAAATGTTGACAGCTTCAAAAATGACATGAACATGAAACATCTTACTGGAATATTAGAAAACTTTATTTGTATTCTTATTTAAATTAACCTAAGCTAACAACGCTGTTTCAAAAACCAATCTAGTCTGACGTTCCTCATTTACTTCAGTTGGGCTAACAGAAAATGCTAATGACAATGAGTATACGCTGATGTGTAGATGATGACAAGTAGCTGCTGGCAAGGAGATTTGTTTGTTTGACATTTCATCATAATATTGAATTTATGTAACGAGCTCAAAATCGACCCGTATCGATGAACTTATAATCTCAATTTCATATTAAACCAGCAAGAAAAATAAAAAGTAAATCCAAGTGACTCTTCTCAAATAAGTTCAATTAACTATGATCATAATCCAAAAACGAGAATATAATATGAATATACTCCAACCGACGACAACCCCAATACTCCTTGTCCTTCGATTCGCATACAACGTACCTTTCCTCCTCAAATATCATTGAAGGTAAAAGCATTTACCTATTATGAAGGTTAGATAAATATCTGCCCATTTCTGCCTCTTCTGGCACAATAAACCAAATGAAGGCATATATCTTTACGTACAGCAGGAGATTTGTTTATGACCATTTTTATTCACGTGTTCCAAAGTGTGTCACGTGGCAAAACATGCCATATTTCCAATCAACCTTTTTTTAAATAAAAATTAGATAATATCCACTATCACAGGATACAAACCCTGAGTTATGATAAAAAAAACATACAAAAAAGCTGCAATTTGTTCGTCTAGACAATCGTTGCACATTATCACAAATATTAAAAATGATATTTGAAAATAAGTGGTCCTAATTTTTACCAAAAACTTACTTATTACATCGGATTTTCTAATAGTGATTTTACAACTTTGTGAACGCACCCTTTCACTAATCATCGAACTGTCATTGGGCAGGTTCAGACGACATAAGGCACTCCAAAGTAAGGCAAGTTTCTCGGATCTGCCTTCCAATTAAGGTAACTTTATTGGAAAGTTGACTGGAAAGTTAGTCAAGAAAAATCTCCCATACTTTCAGGTCAAGTCTATATATGTAAAAATGACAGGGGAAAGAATACAAATGAGCTTTAAGCAACGTCTGGAAATTATAAAAATTGTATCCCGATTTTCGGAGTTGTTGACCGCAACTTTAAGAACCCTATTAGAACCACTATTTTTAAATGAATAAAAGAGACAATGTTGGACGTTTCAAAAATATAAAATAAGGCACACTCTTCTGCAATAAAAGTAGTTGGACTTCGAAAAATAACTTGGTAAAACTAAAAAGTAGTAGATAATGGGTAGGATTATTGCCCAGCCTAATTTATTTTTTCTTTTAAAACTATAAAATTGTACCTATATTTTTTTTGAATTTTGTTAGCTGTCACTTTTGAAGCCGTCAATGTCTTTTGACATTTGATGAGTTAAAACTATGCAAGTACCAAAAATAGAACGACACACCCTTTAAAAATCTAAGTTTAAATGTTAGAATTGACTACAAAAATATTTTGAACATCTTTCAGTCACAGTTCCTAAAAGTAAAGCACTATAAAACAAAAACGAAACTGATGGAAAAATGTAAGCATTTGTGATAAGATGTTAAGTTAGTGATGTGGAGAACCAAAACCGAGTACTCCACTCAAGTACAGCTGAGAAAATTTCGGCTATAGCCCGTAGTTTTGAAAAGTATAAAGTTCAATTTACACCAGAACTCAAGCCGGTCAAGCACCAGCAACGTTATATTTTCGCTGAGTTGGTCCTTGAAATGCATCAAACTGATTAGTACTTTCACTGAAAAATCATCTTCAGTGATGAAGCCCGATTTCACCTTACAAACAACGTTAATAAGCGGAATTGCCAAATTTAGAGCTCGAAAAATACAAAGATTTTTGTTGTTGGTGCTGTTTTTGTCTGGACGTTGGATTGGACCTTAGAAAATCAGGCTGGTGCAACTGTTACGGTCGTGAATAGATTGATATATCGTGAAATGATTTCTTATGTCCGTAATTGGAATATTGATAGTCGTTTACGTTCAACAAGACCACGACGCTACGTGCCACACAAGCAACGAAATACATAATTGCACCCTTTGATTTAAAACTTTAAGGCTTTTTCTTTTGGGAAAGTCTTAAAGATAAGGTCTTTGTCCATGCTTCAAAATCGATTCAATAATAATTTTTATTTCTCTGACTTATTGTTAGATTACAAACTAACAGCACCCTACAAATTTATTGAAATAAATGCTTGAAAACCCAATATAAAAATATATGTTTCACCTGTTATAAAATAGAGTCATAAGCCAGCCCTAGAAAAAAAGAGATACAACAAAATTCATAAGAATTTGAAGGATCTATGGTCAGGGGAATACAAAAATGTAACTCTTTTCTTTAGGTAGATATACCTTTACCTACTAACCTTCGTCGATGATGGTAGACAAAGTTATTTCAACTTTATCAGGTGCAGTCAATTTCTGCAGATAATGGTCAGACCACATTTTTGTAATAACTTCGTGTGTTTCTGTTTTCAGAGTCACCGCAAATCGCCATCCTTGCCGACACCACCCGTCCATCTCCTTCACCACTGAGACCAAACGACTGCCAGACCAAACGCTATCATTAACATTTTTATCTCGAGTCGAGTCAAGCCGGCCAACATTTATATTATATTTAGAATCGGGGAAAAGGAGATCCTTACTTAGTTCTGGGTCAGGTGGTGTGGTACGTGGTGGTGGTGGTGGCACAGCAGCAGCTTCAACTTCAATTTCAACCAGGCAAGGCAGGACAGGCACAGGCATCACAAATGAATTGTGGCTATCACGAGAAGCTGGCAAAATATTTTATAACCTGCTAGGAACTGAACCTATAATACAATATACCTACAAAGCAGACACAAGACACAAACGCTGCACTATACACTTTATAGCTGACTTGGTTGCCATTCCACAAGGAACTCCTGCTGCTATTGCTGCGAGAGGTATCATGCTGTTTAAAAAGCCACACAGCTGTTTTGTCGCATGTGTATAGATAATTAAGGACGAATGATGGCCAATAATAATAAGATGAAATAAAAGTGGCAACTGGTCGGCGCACGGATATCCCTTGTTGTATAGGAGCTGTGAGGAGCCAGCAGACCTGCAGATAAACCTACAAGTGTATCTACACATAGAGGAAGGACGATGAGTCACGTTATAAGATGTCTAATGGATTCTGCTTCTTCTTTTTTTATTTGCCTCCTTTTCTCTGACCCATATAAATGTGGTGGATAGAGGTGTCTGGATGGTGCATCAGTTGCTGAATGGCGTGTGGATACCTTGTAACGTGTAACTAACTGAGTTATACTTTACATTCAAAGTTATCCACTCTTGTCTTGAAACGATTTTTGGCAGGTAATAAAGGTGTAAATTTAGTATCGTCACATTTTACTTTCGTTGATTGAAATACAGATGGTTGAAAATGAAATCATGCAACAATTGATGCGTCATACTTATGCTTGACAATTTTGTGTGTCTTTAAAAATAAATGAAACTGTCAATAACCAAAACTTTTAACAAAATTCTATAGGAGTCGGAGTGATTCCTGAAATCCTCATAATCCATTCAAAAATCAAAATCACGAAAATAAACTTCATATGCTTTGATTTTTTGACAGATGGTAAATTCACTCTTTAACAGTCTAATTTCAAGAAAATTAGGTTTAAACTTCCATGGGGTGTTTATTTAGTTCTAATCTGTTGTTTGACAGTTGAGAATGTCAAACTGTTTTGACATTTCTGTTTAGTAAGGTTTTGCAATTCATCATGGATCGTTTAAAAACAGAACAACGCTGCCAAATTGTTTAAACATAAAATAAATTAGATGGTACAACATATCGTAGAAACCATTACCTAGTCACTAGTGACTTCTCAAGCATTCCAGTATTAGAGTTATGCCAAGAATGGACGGGCCTACAGTTTATGTGCCGAATTCGAACGGCTAATTTCACTATAAGCACTGTTGATGACAAGAATATTACTCTTAGAGGATTTGTCAATTCCTTACAAGAGGCAGTACCCGTAACGGCAAAAACAAACTTTAGGATTCAAGGACAGGGAACTCTTTTCCCCACAACCTTAAATAAAATTGTGCATTAAATAAATACATCACAAAGTTATGAAATTCAGCATGATCAGCTGACATTTTTATGACATAAGTAGACTTCACTTGATAGTAAGGGAGATTTTTCTTGGTTAACTTTCCAGTCAACTTTCCAATGCAAAAAAAAATAAATAAATTAGGTGGCAGAAATAGGGCCTAGTGACTTACAACTCTCAACCATTCCTGTGTGCGAGTACTGTCATCAGGGATGGAGGGGACCTACAGTTTAAAGCCGAATCCGAACGGCTAATTTGAAGAAGCACTTTTCATGGCAAGAATTAAGTGCCTTGCACTTGAGCAACGAACTGCGAACTGCGAATGGACGAACAAACGTGATTTTACACATTTCAAAAAGTCAATTCCACACAAAAACACATTTAAATTATAAGAAACCAATTGATACTAATAGTAGGATAATAAAATTTGCATTTTGTTCTCTAAAACAAGAGAATTTTGTAAAAACAATTTGGTAGTAACGAATCGCAGTGTGGTTGCTGCGAACTGTCAAACTCTATTCGCGTTCCACATACCATCCACACTGCAACGAATAAATTGTTCGCGCTCAACTTAACCTCAAAATTATACCACTCTTGTTTTGTTTTTGTGTGAAAGATGATGGCTGAGGAAAATATGGAGAAAAGGGTTGACAATTCGTTGCTACCTGCGAATAGAAATAAAAGCTCATGTGAAAGAAAAGTCAAAATATGCGAACATCCACAGTTCGCAGTTCGTTGCTCATGTGCAAGATGCTTTACTCTTAGAGGATTTGTCAATTCCTCGCAAGAGGAAGTACCCGTGAAAAAAACTTAAGATGACACAGGCAAGGATTGAACCCAAGGCCTCTGGTATGACAGTCCAACGCACTATCCATCATGCCAAAAGTACTACACGTTGCCTTAATTGGAAAGAATTTTTTTTTGCAGCTGGCCAATCGGATACTAGAAACTTTCCTAATCGTCAAGTCCGTTATGTCTTCTGAATCTGCCAATTTATATTTGCTGTCAATGGGATTGTGAAAGCAAAACACATTCTACCTTAAATGTCATTTTTACAGTGATGCTTTCAGGAGCTTTGGTTTACTGTCGAATTCAAATATTCATAGAAACGCATTTTTCTTATAATTGAAAAGTAAACTTCGATGGGACAAACTGAGGCTATCAACACCTGGTTAGAAGTACATCTTTGTTAAAAATGAATGTGAATCTAGTGCAGACGAAGCACAAAATAGAATACATAAATATCAACAAACACACCCTTAGTAAAGGATTTTCCAATAGTGAAGGCTTGATTCTGACAGTTCGTGGTGGCCATATTGTTTCTTTTACTTTCTGTCAAAACATCTTCTCTAGATCAGTTACCAAAGATTAATCATCATGGCAAGTTATTAGTCGATATTCTGCGCGAGAAGTTTCATGTTTTCCATCTAAAACTGGACGTTTCGAATGCGAATTTTAAGTTTTATACATTTTCGGGATTTCAGTTTTTACTGATATTTTTTTTCCGGATTCTGACTCAAACCGATTTCCACTCCCTGATTAAGTTGAAGTCACACCAAAATATTTAACTCATTTCAACTCGATCTTTGTTATATTGCAAGGGGTCGAAACTAGCAGTCATCTATAAATGAAACATTCTTAACCATTTAACATGAAACGAAAAGCATAACCTGGGATTGCATTTATCAAATTTATTTTTTTGACTCTCCAAATTATACACTTTATAAATCTAAAGTAAATAAACATGGGTGCCCCTATTAGTGTTTACCTAATAGGAACATAAAAAGGAACAGCATTCCAATTAATTTTCTATTTTTTTTTAAATATAAGTTCGGATGTTAAAAGAAGGAAATGTGGTAGCAAAGAAAATATTCTAAAAATAAAACGTTCATCTGGATGTTGCCAGAGACAAAGATTCATATCGCATCATCTCCAAACCGCATGCAGCACTTTAATTTGACAAATAGAAAATTAAAAAGAATTTCAACAAATATTCTACACATCGTCCCCTCAGAAGCAAACTGTCGTAACTCAAAATTCTTAGTTTTCCAGAAAAGCGATTTGAATAATTTTGAATCTTAAAAAATGATTTTTTATCTGGATTTTATCTAAGGAGCTAAAAGTGGTAGAACAAAAAAAATTTAATTTTTTGTCCTCTATCAAATGGTATAATTAAATTTTTAAAAATCTTTAAAAAAAACAAAAAATTGCAAGACTTATGACGTTTGGATTAAAAATAATTACGGTTTTGGTGTGAGAAATGACGTATAACGAAAAGTGTCACTTTTCCTAAAACTTAATTTTCATACTTCAATAATATTTTTTTAGATAAGTGTCACAAATAACAAAGTGTCACTTTTCCTAAAAATTAATTATATCATACCTCAATAATATTCTTTAAGATAAGTGCCACAAATAAAAAAGTGTCGAAAATAAAACTGAGCTCTTCGTTTCATTCATTCATTCTTCGGCTGACATAGTGACATGAAACTGAAAATGTCATTTTACTGATGAATAGTTCAGGGAAGTTATTAAAAATGCACAACGACACTTTCGCCCTCACGCCTTCAGTTTAAGAAGTATTATTATGACAGTTTGACCAAAAGATAGCATTTTTTTTACTGATTTTTTCTGTATACCTAACTCAAAATCGCAAATTTTTGAGTTATGACAGTTTGCTTCTGAGGGGACGACATCATTATAGTGCTTCTGGATATCTTTACAAACATATCTACACATGTAAATTTAGAAGTCTGATAGGCAGCAGGTGTAACCCATTTTTCTGTAATCCTTCCTATATTCCATCTAAACAATATTGCTATCGTAGCCGCAGCCGCACAGCATCCGAAATAAAAACGTCAAAATGACAGCAGAACATTAGGAACACTAATGATCCGTTTGAAGTTTGAATTCCGGTTGCGACGAACGCGACGGAACATGGAAGTGGGAACTACTCGTACCTATTGTACAGATAGTGTTATACATACTAAGAAAGAACCCCTTTTCTTTTCCTAAGCATATTTTGTATGTATAATATAATTGTTCTTGATCTTTTGGAAATTTTAAACAAACCATCCAGAGGGAGATGACAGATATCCATGACGTCTTAGCGGAAAATTCATGTGTTGATAAAAATATCACTACACAGGAAAAAAATAAAAAAATAGGGTGTTTTAACAATTTTGATTCGTTGTTAAGGCATGTAGCATTCAGTATTAAGTAATATTTAAATTTTAACTTGTCAAATGTCAAAAATTGACAGCTGGTCAAATAGCGGACTGTGAAACCTCTTATTGTAAAACATTTAAGTTGCTTCTTTTAAACCTTAAGCAGCCTTCAAAAGTATTTTGTTTGTTACTTTCAAAAATTACTTTGAAAAATCATTGACAATATTCTATTAACCTTGCTGAATTTTATAATTAAAAAACCTTAACACCCAGTTATTCAACTCTACGATGAAGCTAGAAGGTATAATCCAGAGTTGATCCTTTTTCTAGATCAATAGTCAGACCTAAAATAGAGTTGACTGAATGAAAATTATTCCCAAAAAAGAGCGTCTGAAAGTATTAAATACCCCCTTCCTCTATTATTGTTGACAACACATATGTACGTCTCTTATTTCCAATAGCACGCGCTGTCAAAATAGAAAATACAACTTTGTATTTTTGTAAATACTTGTGTTGAGAGATTGTAGACCTTTTTATGTACTCACAATAGACTTTTAAGGTATTTAATGCAGTCGAAAAAATACAGTATTAAAAAGTTCTGTGTGCTTACAACACTGTAAGGACACAATTATATAAATATAGAGTAATAGTATCCTGGTTTCAGTTTTGTTAGCGATGACATTTGACATCTGTCAAAATTAGCTGTCATTTGAAGTGTTATAATATAAGTTGTATATGTACACTGTACAGCTTATATTTTTAATTTACGAAAATGGATAACTTAACAATCGAACGGGGTTAAATTTAATTAAAACTCACTAGAAAAGTTGTGATTTTAACGTGGCCTCTTTTCGAGCACTACAGGATAAGTGTGGAGAGATTCATAGAGAGTGTAAGCAACGTGCATAGACTATAATACACATTTCTGTCGGGCTACAAAACTCTCGACGAATTTAATTAAAGTTTTTCAAATGATGGCAGTGATACCGTCCAAATAGGCTGAAAATCGTTTTGACAAATTGCGCACTTTTGAGATATTCAGCAAAGTGGCGAAAAGGAAAATTACAACATTTCAACCCGCATTTCTTAAAAATCATTGGGCAGGTTCAGCCGACGCACGTAAGGGACTTAAAAGTAAGGGAAGTTTCTATTCTCTGATTGGCCAGCTGCCAAAAAATGCCCTTCCAATTAAGACAATTTTAATGAAAAGTTGACTGGAAAGATAGTCAAGAAAAATGTCTTTAACTATCAAGTCAAGTCTACTTATGTCAAAATGACAGTTGATAATGTTTTTTTATTCAAGTGAAAGCTGAACTTCATTACTCTATAATATGGTTTATTTATTTTCTTCTTCTTCACTTAATGCTTTCTGTAAAAGGGTTCGTTGTCAATTTGTAAAAGAAATAAGTAATATTTCCTTACAATACAAAATCGTGATGGACTTGTAGCTTGCCTGAGTTGAGTAGTGTTTTGTACAATGATTTAGTGTTTTGTAGACAATAATGTTTTTGGTAATTTGTGTATTGGGAACTTAAAGTAGAGGTTTGTGAAGTAAAGTTCTGAATTTGAAATTCATGACACTTGAAAAAATGTACGTTCATAGAATGAAGTTGACGGCAAATGATATGTTATGTTATATGTTGCCTGAACCTACCCATTCTTTTCAAGTGAAACTCAACTCAATTAAAAGTTTTATATGAGGAGCAATTTCATGCGACATTGTCAAGTCCTTTACTACAATTATTTGTCCTAAAATTTTAGACATCAGCAAACAATTGTTTGTTGCATTCAAAACGGTTGAAAAATTGAGTCACACAAAGCGTGTTTCCGGCAAAAATCCAAATATAAACAAAACTCGCACCCTGACACTTTTGTAGTTGAAACTTCCATTTTTATTTATTCTGAAGAATTTTTAAGGACAACCGGAAGATAGGAAACATAAAGAGCTAACAGAAAAGGGAATCCAGGACTAAAATATAGGAGTGCCAAGTTATGCACTTGCTCGGTAGTTCGAGTACACACAACAACGCTTGATAAAATCGGGACATCTGGTATATTTGTATACCTACTCAAACTTTTTATCTCGTGTCAAACATTAAAAAATGCTGTGAGATCCCTTTTCTATATTTAACCACATGTACGGTGAGGACAAACAAATAGGTAAACAAATAAGTTCATACCACTTCAAATAAAACATTTGTTTCTTCTGAATTTGTCATTGCATAAAATTGAATCTAAAAAAAATAAATTAGAAACATTCCAAGAAACTGATTATGATCCATCATCCTATAGGTACTCTACAAAAGGAGAGATTAGAAAAAAACATTTACATACATCTAAATACATTTTTAATTTGTTGCATACTTTTATGATGGATCTTCGAAGTAGCATTGTTTCCTAAAGGGTGACACAAAAATATTATATGTAATAAAAATAGCACCGTCAATGAAATTATACTTTTCCGAAGTTCTTGCTGGCTTGAGTACCAATCCGTCTTCAGAATCACTCTAACAGGTCAGGCTTTCAAAATACTACCTTTTAAAATTCGAAAAAGTTTCAAGCATTAGGCTTCTTGAGACTATGTTAATTCATGAAATACTTTTTTTTCAATAAAAATTGTTGTTATTTTCTAAATATAAAATACCTTCCTTAAATATTTCGGTTTAATTTTGTCAGTATCTTATAATTCCTTTTCAAAAAATCCTTATAAATTGTTAGCGTTGACCTATCCTATGTAAACCTTAAAGTAACTCTGAGATATTTTTATGCTGAAACGTTTTTTAACACAAAATTGTATACAAGTACTTTTTTGTTCTTGTGACGAATTCCGAATTGGTCGGTTTAACAACGTTATTAGATCAATTCAAGTGTTTGAAAAACATTAAGCAGCAAAATTAGATGAAAAACGTATTAGGTAAACTATATGTGTGTACCTACAAGACAAATATATACCTGTAAATTGCGAAACCCTGTACTGTCTTTTGTTAAGAACTAAGTCACTTTCATCATTACTCTTTTTTTTTAATATGAAAATTGGCAATCGTGATAAATTTTGTGACATCTGATGTCAAAATCAATGTTTGGAGAAAACACTTTTCAAAAGAATTACTATTGGAGGATTTGTCGATTCCTACCAAGAGGCAGTACTTTAGATGTAAAGTACAAGCAAGGACAGTCTTACGAACCAACCATCACGCCTCGGGTAATACTTCAGGACTACACCCGTATTAAATTGTGTCATTACAGCTCCTGTAGTACCCGTAACGTGATGGTTAGTGCTTAGGACTGTCATGTCAGAGGTCTTGGGTTAAATCCCTTCCTGTGCCATTTAAAGTTTTATTTCACGGGTACTGCCTCTTGCGAGGAACTGACAAATCCTCCAAGAGTAGCTCTTGTCATTAAAATTGCTTTCTCAAATTATCCGTTCGGAATCGGCCCAAAACTGTAGGTAACTTCCATCCCTGATAACATTATTCGCACACAGGAATGGTTGAGAGTTGTAAGTCACTAGGCCTTAGTTCTCAATGGACTGTTGCTCCACCTAATTTAATATTTTTTTAGGATTGAATTGGCTATGTTATACAGCCGCATCGAACAGAATTAAAAACGAAAATTAATTTTGAGGAATGTGAACAACAATATTTTCAATACATCAAATATTAATGAAGCCATTATTGTGCATTTTTATACATATTAAAAAATAAATATCCCCCACCCCCTTTAAAGGTATCAAAAATATTGAATCCTAAGATACCAGGTTATCCTTTATGCAGTTTCAAAAGTATAAGGCTGGAATTCGACATCTGTCAAACTAAGTTATTAAAAACATTTTTTTTAAGTTGAAAGTCTGACATTTACGAAAATGGATCGCTTAACTATCGCACAACACATACAAATTGTTAAAACCTACTACAAAAATGGTGATTCTGCCACAGCCACATATCACGCTTTAAGACGAGATTATGGGTTACATAATCGTCCAACTACGCAAGCAATTGTGAACAAATTTGAAGAGACTAGATTCCACAAAAAGTCACTGTTTGGTGAGCTCTTTGGTCTGGAGGTGTGATTGGACCTTACTTTTTCGAAAACGACAATGGAACGACTTTCACCGTCAATTCGGAGCGTTATGGTCATATGATAACCGACTTTTTTTGGCCTACTATTCAAGAATGCGACTTGGAGAAAATGCGGTTTCAACAAGACGATACCACACAACTCTAGCGAATATGGTTTAATTACAAGAGACATTTCTTGGCCGATCATGCGATTTGACACCCCTGGACTTTTTTGTTGTGGGGCTACTCAAAAGAACGTGTTTATGCAAATAAACCTTTAACTCTTGAGCTCTTAAAAACCAACATTCGTCAAGTTATGGCTGAGATACCCAATATCTGTCAAAAAGTGGTCGAAAATTACCTCTAAAAGAATCGATGCTTGCGTGTTGGTCATTTAAATGATGTAGTGTTTCACACATAATGTCAATGTTCAAACTTTATAATAAAAAATAAATATCATGAAACAAAAATATTTTATATATGTTTTATTAACGTTTACTTTGAAGGCGCAAAATGGATAACCCTGTTCTCGTTCCAAAGATTTTAAATCTCGGCTTTTATTCTAGTTTGCTTACAAGATGAAAATTCAAACAACACGCTCGAATCTAAAGCTGTACAATCGAACTCACTGTGCATAAAGGCACACATTAGAAGATGGAATAAGTTCACTGCAAATTTGTAAACCTAAATTCTATACAAATTTTATAAACAAAATTAGCGTTTTGATTGCCAAAATAAGAGAAATTTAAGAAACCCAATTGTTCGTCGAGTATTTCAATCTGATTGTAACGAAATGTCACTCAATTTGCATTCCACATACGATCCACACTTCAACAAATAAAATTTTCGCATACGACTTAACCTACAAATTTCATTCTAGTCTTTGTTGTGCATCTGTAATGACGAATAAAAAGAAGCCATGTGAAAGAAATGTCATAATGTCATATTAAGCAGCATTCACATGAGCGCGACCAACGAACGACGAATGAATTACAAAATGTGAGTTTACATACGTTTGAAGACATATTTCCACACAAATTCTTAACAAAACGATAGCAATATAGTTTCTATTTGATTTATGATGCATACTTTTACTTTTCAATATCATATATTAACAAATTTAAGAAAACAATTTTATTCGTCGCGAAAAAAATTGAAGTTGATACGAACTGTCAAACTTTATTCGCGTTCCCCATTATCCACACTCGCAACGAATAAAATAATCGCGCGTACTTAACCTAAAAAAATCACTTGTTTTGGTTTCGGTGGTGAATGGTTTTTGGCTGTCCTGTCACACTTCATTCGCGACGAATTAAAAACTCTCATGTGAAAGAAATTTCAAAATCGACAAATATTCGTTCATTCGTTGGTCGTGCTCATGTGAATATTGCTTAAAATGGGCTACTAGTTTTAATAAAAGCAATAAAGCAGGATTTAAAATGATTTAGTTAAATTTTAAAGCCAATTTTAGCAATTAACTAAGCTCCAAAGATGATTTATCTAATTTGAAATGATTTTAACAACTTGCTACTTCTTAACAATTTACTAAAGTTAAAATCGCGAAATGGCTACTTAAACCTTTAGCAATTTGGTAAATCCGTATGGCATCTGTACAATTTATCTCATAAGAGCAGAGGATGGAATGGTCGAGTCAATTGTTGGGAATAGGTCCGTTTAAGCGTATTTGCTTTGTTTATTTTCACGAACTGTCTTTTTTTAGACATGTTTGGATGCTCGTTTATTTAATAAAACGCAATTATCAATTTACTAGTTAGATAACGAAAAGAATGGTTTACAATTTTGGACTCCTTTAGTAAACTGCTAAATATTAGTAAATTGTTAAATCATCAACAATAGCTTGTTTAAAATTTTGCGCCAATGTACTTAAACGTCATGCTGTATTTTTAATACAAAACCTATAACGGCAACACTTCTCAAGTATTGGATTTAGTTTACTCATGTAGGATAAGAAAAGATTAACCACATTGTATTTATAAAGTGACGTCACATTCATCTAATTTTCTTTCTAGAGAAAATAAATATTTTCATTTAATTTGATAATTTCTAAAAGTTTTTGTTTTTCCATAGTTCTTTTCACTTCAAAACTCTTCTTCCTAATGCATAATTTTAAAATATAGTTCTGTATAAGTAAAAAATAATAATAAATTATGATTGTGACGTCACTTTAATACCAATATGGCTACTAGTGTGTAAATGTGAAACGCTACGTGTATACCTCTTTTTTGTTTATCGACGAGTTAATTCACCCCTAATGCTCATTCTCGCTCTAACCTGATTGCCAAACACCGTTTATCTCGCTCTCTCAATGAATATGTCAGCACAAATCGAGAGCCAAACGAAAAACCCATCGACTTTAATTTTCAAACACAATTTGCCTACTATTTTGCCTGCTAGCCTATGAATTGACGCGCGCCCTGGTACAACACCGCGACGATGTTGCCGCATTCTACAGATAAGTGCAGGAACAAAAACCAACACAGAAAAAGCGGATCCGATTGTTGGCGGCAAGGCAGATACCGCTGCTTCTGGGTTCTGGCTGGCATCGCACAGCGCAGCTGATTTCTTGATTCTTGGGATTCGGAAAAGGGGATGACGCAGTCAAAGCGCGAAGCATGTTTTGGCTCTTCGTTGTCGTTGATATGAATTGGCCTTGGCAAGCAGCTGAAACTTGACAAAAATCTGTACTGTAGATAAATTGCTGTGGGGTTGAAATAGTTTACAATACAAAAATAAAAACAAGCACTTTTATTGATTTGATTCTTTTTAAATAATTATGTTAATGATGATATTCGAAAACGACGCCATTAACTGGAACAAAAAGAATTATCAAGACTGACGGCTGAGCAAAATTCTGTGGTGATTTTAGTGAAAATGTGCACTTTTATTACACTTCATTCACAAGAAAAATTGTATTCTGAAGAATGCTGAAAAAGTTAAAAACCAAAGATATTATTAAAATAAATATTAAATAATTATTTGAGTTGGAATTTAGGAGACTTTGATATGCAAGTGAATATCTAATCACGTTTTGGCTTTGGCTGGCTGTTTCTAGAATTTCCGCTTACATGACAATCTATTGACAATCAATTGCCCATGGGAATGTGGCGCTGCGCTTTACTTGTGATAAGTGATGCCACTTTCGAATTCGAATTTTATATTTGGCGCGAAAATGAAAAAGTTTCATTTATTCCATACGCCATAGGTAGGTATATTGTGTTCGATTGAATGACGGTTAGCGTGTGGATCCAAAGTGGCTTCTAGTTTCTTTATTAGTTTACACTAAAAAATAAGAACTTTTTTTTTAAAGAATAATTCTTTTAATTTCAGAAAGTGTAAACGAATTTTGTTATTTATTCTTTCTCATAATATTTTTGTTGTTTTTCGTTTGACACTACGATTTTTTTCATTTCATGAATGTAGACAGAGAGTAAAATAAAATGGGTTTTTTTTTGGGTAAATTCAGATTTCCGTCAAAATTTGATATTCTATCGTAGCTCATGGAACATGATTTGAATTGATATTTTTTTGTCTTTAGTGTAACTTCGAGCTGTCAAATGTTCACCTTATTTTTTTCATAATTGTATATTTATTAGTGCAAGGGGTAAATCAATTTATTTTGAACCATGGAATATAAAAACAAGGGAAATTTGTGGTTTGACAGATTTAGATCAAAAAAATATTGATTTATTTTACCACTGGAAAGCCCCATTAAACTTCATAAATTCTAATTCGCATATTTTTGATATTTCTGTGTTAACAAGCAACGGAATTTTCGAATAAGAATCGATTTGTTGTGATAGAAAATAAATTCACATTAACCAAAAATTAGGATGGAGATGATACATTATGAAGCGTTTTCTGTAGTCTGGGTTTAAATTTTCCGATTTTGTGAATACCTAGTCGAGAGGTAATTTTTCAGAAGGATTTCTTCAATAAGTTACATTTCGTTTTTAAGTGAGAATAATGGCAAGTTTGATTACAGTGGGTAAGATTTTTTAACAAAACTTAGAGGTTTTGGTTTAATGGCATTATAATAAACGAAATAGTCTCGTTACCTTAATGAAGAATAAAATTAGGTTTTAAACTTTGGATTTTGGATAACAAGTGGAACAGATGACCTGCGATGACTGTGATCAAACTAGCCCTTGCGGTAGCAAACCGATAAAGGACTTCCGGATATTACATTATAACATATAGGAAAATGAGTTGAGTTGAGTCTTGAATTAAAATTTTGAAAGCAAAAACAATTACGAGAATAACCAGATTTTCGCATTGGATTGAGCTCAGCTGCGTCATATGTAGATATCCGGATTGTGGAAGATCCAATTCATTTGGTTTGGAGGAGATAATTTAGATGGTGGATTTTAATTAAAGTAAATTATGTACGCATCGAATTTGGATTGGATCCAGCAAGCAGCATAGCTTGCTTGTGTTAGCCATCGTATTATTGTTTTTAAAAGTATATTACAATTAAAGTAAATTATATTATTTTAAAATTATTTTGCACCATTCTTTCTAAAATGGAAATAAATAATGATTGCAAAATTAAAACTATTAAAAAATCCGATTGCATCATTTAGTTTAATTGAATTCATGATAATAGTTGTAGTATTGTATTAGATAAATTAAGGGCAAGTAAAAAGTGTGCACATGCCCATATTATGTTTCTTTTAAAGAAAACTTCATATGATGCGGTCATAGCCTTGTAATAAAAAAATGCTTTGTTAACCTTCGGTCACACGGGCACGTTTTTCGAAAACATACAAACCTACGCAACTTTATCTCCTGGCACCTGGCATGAAATATGGCGATGGCTGTAAAGAAATAAAGTAAAAAGTGAGTATTTAGGCATTTTTTTTCACCTTAAAATTTTAGTATTTTTTGATTGACGCAATAAGAAAAATAATTTCTGTCATTTACATATATTATAGAAAGGAATTTGGCATGCACTGTACACTGTAACAACATGAATGAGAGGTCTTAGGGTAACATAAATTAAAGGTAATTTAATCTATTGGTCTTATTTAAAAAAAAAAAAGATTTATTTTGAAATAAGAGAACATAATTCGAAGCAAAAACTTTAAATTTTTGTTTGTAAATCGAGAAATCTATAGAAACCGCTAATATAAGACGGAGACAACTGATGGTAGACTTCTCAACAGAAGTGCTGGACAAAAACACATTGCTGACAGTCAATGACAGCTGCCAAAGGTGGCGTTGGAAGTTTTATAAACAAAAGTTCAGTTAAAAAACTGCACTAACTAATATCGTCATAGCTACTAGGTGCTGCCGCGATGGTAGTAGGTACTATAGATTTTTTACACAAGGATGACGGTGTTTAGAAAATTAAATTTAAGTCTCGTTCACACCGTTCAAACTGTGAAACTTACCAATAAAAAATAAAAGTAAATGAACTTAAACTGAATCAACTCAACCGTATAAAGCATTTATATATTATTACTAAGAAAAAGTTGAATCTTAATAAGTGTGTCCCTAAGTCAAAATAAAAACATAAGTATGTGAGAATTCTAGCTGCGAATTACTTACATTTTAAATCTTTGCCAGCTAGCTTGTCAACTACCTTTTCGAATACAGTGTAAGAACAGATGTATGTAATTTAACTAGCTCACTAATGAGTCTGGTCCAATCCAAAATCTCGTAAACTTTAAATTATATGCGACAAAGTTGGCAGGAATGCCATTGATAGTTTACGTTTAAAATTTTTAGATGTCGTTTCCTAAGACATCTGCCAAATGCGGAAAATTTCATCATTGTCATTTATGGATCCTTCCAATGAGAGATTTTGAATAGCAGGCTGTTTGGGCAAGCCGTCATCTTTTGACATTTTCCAATTAAAAACTACATAATTATGTAAAATAGAACGATAAATCACTGTTTACACTGTTTTTCAGAACCCTTAATTCCAAATAATATAAGATTCAATATATTTATGATTGCATTCATGAAGTTATTAAAAACATATAGGTTATGAAAAAAATATGGAATTCACATACATACATCAGTAAAGAAAATGAATTTTTGACATTGGCCGCTAGAACAGACTTCTAACTGTATTCAAAATACAAATGTGTAATAAAAAAATAAAATCCCTTTTTTTTCATTTCTCAATCATGTAAATTCATTATTGCAGGCATATCTTTAAAGCACAAAATAATTGTAACACTGATATCTTACTCGAAATTTTGTGTGCACTTTTTATTAGCACACCAATACTTTTGCTAGGACAAAAATTCAGAAGCATACATTTCTCCATTTTATTTACAAGGAACTTAAACAATGCCTCTGGTTATGAAAGAAAGAACCATCTTTAGCACAGTTAAGTAACAAAAATCACTACAGTAAGATAACAGTTGAAAGACTTTACACACCGTCTAAACTGGCCATAAATTCATAGCAATAGCAAAAAGAACGCAGACAGTAAAAGAACTGTCAAATTTTGAAGGGTAGGCATTTCATTGCATACTTTTTTAGTAGGTATAGTGAAGAATGTCAATGACAACAGGAATTAAACTTCTCATAATAAAATAAATTAGGACGGTAAATGAAACTCGTTGATGTGCCAGAGTTCTTAGAACTGTTCACTTTTCTTTTTTTTAGAAACGCAAGTGTTCATTAAATACCTACTTAAATTTCATCTATGCTTCCTGCATATTCATCGGTTAGTTGAATAAATGTATTTTTCTTCAAATCGAGTCTTTTATATTCTCGGCATCTTGAATTCGAATTGAGAACAATTATTAACAGTTTAATCACTTTGTCCTGAGTTACTTTCCAATCAGTCATTCTTTAAAAAAGCTCAATTAAATATAAAATGTTATCGCAAATTTTTACGCTCGAAAAATTCAATTCAGAAACGTCGTGTCGTTACCAAAATGACAGGTCTGCTTGTGATGGTATTCGCTGAAAAGATTCTTTTTATAGCATCCTCTGAAAATAAAGCTGCGATGGCGGTATCTATCTGCGATAGTGAAAGCATGCTTTAAAGTTTGCTCTGGATTCATCGTTAGTGCATGTTATGATTTTATTGGAAGTTTTTAACTAACTAGCTAACTCAACATTTTAGTACTTTTTGACATTTTTTCAAGTTAAAACAATCAAATGGCCATCTTATCTATTTATTACGATAGGTAGGTATAGATGACAAATGCACATGTATAAAAATTTGTATATCTACTTATGTGTCACAAAAGGGGTGTTTATGAAATTTATATACGAATTAGTTTGCATAATTTTGATTCGATCTATTTTTTGGATCAAAAATTAGTTTTTCTATTTCACACTAGGTGACAATTTGTCTTATAAGGTTTGGTATCACTTCTAACTTTTTCATAAAAACAGTGTTTCTACATTACCAATACCATACAATATTTTTTAAGTATATAAAAAAAAGCTTAATATTTGTATATTTTGTATGTAATCGATAAAATAGAGGAAATTAAAATATAATTTAGTGAAATTAAAACTAACAATTGCAAAAAAATGAAGGTATACTTGTAAGAAAAAATATGTTTTATTTTTCCCTAAAAAAAAGAAAAAATCATCGTTGAACAAAACTATCGAAGGGTATCTCCGGTTTAAACGTCAAATAATATAATTTGAGTATGATAATCAAAACTTTTTTATTTTCTTGATCTGATCTGGATTGGATCATTGTAATTCAAAAACGCAGCTATTATTACACTAAAAGTTTGACAGTATCATAATATAGTAGGGCGATCATAAACTATCAAAATAATAAAAACGATACAAAATAAGTTACGATAGGTACATTACAAAGTAATATGATTCTAATACTTGAATATCCTTAGGCTCTTTCACATGTTTTCTTATTTTTATCGAAAATTATGTATGCATACAGTAAAAACAATTATTTTTATTTCTATAAAGTGTCAACATTGCTTTTTTCCATCTACATTCACCTTCCACTTTCACCCTTCCACTAAAAATATTATACTTCTGCCTTAATTCGAATAACATGCCATCTCATTTCAACACAGCTCATCGTCTTGTATTTGAAAATTGAATACGAACAAACTACATTCTGTTCATTCTACACCCCTCTTCATTTCGTAGTAAACACATATTATAACGTAAAACAACAAATACAACAAGTATTATATTTTTTCTTCCGCTTAAAGTGCGCAGCGCAGAGTACCGCATCAGCAATATTTTGTATTTCTACTGCTTGTGTATTATGTTTGTTGTTTTTGATTCTGATTGCCCGATTTGACAACAACAAAATAGTTGGGGTGCGCGCCTAAAATAACAAAACAACACCAATAAAAATACAGTAATGATGACAAAGCAAATGATAATAATAACAACAACAGCAACAGGAAACCAACAATAAACGCTGATGCCCTGATACCCGAATTGTGGCATTCGACCAACACAAAACACTGTTTTCGAACATGAAAGGAAAGAAAAATGATGCCAATACTAAGAGGATTGCCTATTTGGTATTATTTTATTGTATTCGTAATTAGAATTTGTTTCTACATAATAAATAATCCTTAAGCTTTAACAACTTCATAATCTACATCCCACATTAAATTACATAAGTTTTGAAAAACGTCTAAATAATGAATTGTGTTTACATTAAATTATTTTTAATTGGATGTAGTCAATTTGTTACCAAACAAGCTTTGTTTGATTTAACGATATAGTCGTATTTATACAGAGCTTCTAGACCTTTTAAAGTTCTAAAAGACTGGGATCTGATCTACACTGACAACCTTCTATTGGTGCCCTTAAAAACTTGCAACTAATATTTGTTTTGTAATAACTCAAATTGGATTTTAAGGAACTTCGAAAAGTATGCAACCAATCATTTAGGTCTCTGCAATTTTGTGTCGAGATATTCGAGATTTTAGAGCAATTTTCTACTATTTTTTATTTTATTTTTTTTTGTCTGGACCTGGAGATAATCTGTCAATTGATTTTTTCAATACAATTTTTATTAGACGTCAAACATATACATATTTTTTCTTTACCTATACATATAAAATTATTTTGGAATTTTTCTTTTGTCTGTTCTTAAAATATCTGTTTCTTTTTAATTTCAGTTCGTTATTATTGTTTGAGAATTGAATTTTAATTTTTTTAATTCTACACCATGTCACAAAAGTCTACATACGATGCGAAATTTCTTAATCATTTTGTTGAAATAAGAGAAAGCTTTTTTTTGTATGCACTTTATGCATTATAAGGTATTCTAATATTTATAAACAACATAAAATAGTAACATTTTCTTACACACCGCAATAAAATCTAAAATAACTGAAAAGAGACGCAAAAGAAATGTCACAAAAGTCTACATACGATCATAAAATTGGCCGAAAATACCGTTACCGCGAGTGAAGGTAAATATTTGCATGATTACTCGTGTTGTCGTGTTTGAGTAACGTATCTTGCATTTAGTTTATTTTTATTTTGTAAGTATTATAAAAATATAAAATGTCTGGCAGAAAAGAAATCTCATCCGAAGTGCGAAAAATCGTTATAAAACTTAAAAACGAAGGAATGTCAATGGCGAAAATTGGGAAAAGCTTGGATTTATCTAAGGCCTCAGTTCAGACCATCATAAAAAACTATAACGAAACGGGTAACTACGATAGTAGGCCAAGAAGTGGACGGCCGAGGAAGTTGGATGATCGGACGATGAGGAAAGTTGTGCGAAAAGTTGTGGAGAATCCAAAACAGAGTGCCATAAAACTTGCGGCTGAACTGCAATCATTTGAAAATATAACAGTTCATCCCGAAACTGTTCGTCGTGTACTAAAAAGGTCTGGTTTGAGCTCACGAGTAGCAAGAAAAAAGCCATTGATAAGTTCCAAAAACAGAATTAAACGATTGGAGTACGCCAAAAAGTATGAAAAAAAACACGTTACTGATCCAACATTCTGGGAACGAGTGATATTCACTGACGAATGTAAATTTAATGTTTTTGGACGAGATGGAAGGTCCAAAGTATGGCGAAAGCCAAATACAGCGCTCGCCTTGAAAAACATTTCTCCAACTGTTAAACATGGAGGGGGATCTGTTATGGTATGGGGATGCATGGCGGCGAAAGGAGTTGGGGAGTTGCACTTCATAGACGGGATAATGGATCGGCATAAATATCTTAACATTTTAAAGACAAATTTAATCAGGAGCACACAGAAATTGGACCTTGAGTCTAATTATATATTTATGCAAGACAACGACCCCAAGCATAACTCGTATCTCGTCAAAGAGTGGCTGCTTTACAACGTTCGATCAAAACTTGAACATCCCCCACAATCGCCTGACCTTAATGCTATTGAGCATCTATGGGCCCATCTTAAGCAGAAGCTTAGAGAAAGGACCGTAACATCGATTCCAATGCTCAAAAGTGTTTTAGCTGAAGAATGGGCCAAAATTTCACCCGAAATTACCCAAAAACTAGCTCTTTCTATGCCATCACGATTAGGAGAGGTGATAAAAGCAAATGGTGGCCCAACACGTTACTGATAGCTACAAATTCATTACCAAGTAACACCGTATGTAGACTTTTGTGAATACCAAAAACAGACTCGTATAACCTTTTTCTATTTCAGACTTCCAGTTTTGAAGAACTTTTTGTTATTTTTTTTTTATTTTGTTATTTAAAAGAAATGTGAAATATTTTAATGAAAAAATCTTATGTTGACTACTTTTTTAATAAAAAAACAATACAATTTGAAATCGTATGTAGACTTTTGTGACATGGTGTATATTATGGGCTTAATATTTTTCTAAAAAGCAATTTTCTAGATACATATGTAGAAATTAACTTAGGGCCTTAGGGAAAAATTTTAAACTTTTCGTTTTGTTTTGCTACATAGTTTTTTATTAAAAAAACAAGCATCCGAACATGCATCAACAGTGACAGTTCGTAAAAATAAACAAGGAAAACCAGACTTAAACGGACCTATTTATTCAAATTCACAACTGTAATTCCATCCATTCCATCCATCCATCCATCAACTATAAGATTAATTGACAGATGTCATATGAACTTAGCAAATTGCTAAAAGTTAAAGTAGCAATTCAATGGTTTAAACTTTAGTAAAATGTTAAGAAATAGTTAGATAATAAAATCGTAAAACATTTAACATTTTGCCAAGTCGTTTTAAATGTTACTCTATTGTATTTATTATACAACATAAAAATGTAACCAGATTTCCTTCTAAAAACAATTGTGCGAATTTGGAATTTTACAAGTTACCAATATTGTTAATATTCACCATTTCCTTGTTGTAAAATTGAAAGTTTTTGTACAAAATTGAACTGCATATGAACACGACCAAACAGTGTTAGATGGATAGTTCGAAAAAAGAAAATAGACAAACCTAAATTTAAAAACGGACCTATGAATTTGGGATGTCAGAAGCTCAGAAGTTTATATGGATTTAGCATGTTAATAAAAGTTTAGGTAAACATTTTGTGATTTTAACTATGTACGTACAACATGTACCTAAAAGACTTATTATGATTTGTTGGAAGTTGCTACAGTTTTTATAATTGTAATTATATCCTATTTAGATTTAATGACATAACTTCAAACTTGAAATTCCCCTGAAGAAGGCAACAATCCTTGCCGAAACGTCGGGACAAGTTAAAGAATTTGTTTTCTTTACCAAAATAAAGTGACCAAATAGCCGACGGAAAACTTAATTTTCCACCCTTAATATAATACTAAAAGACTTATGACCGTTTAAGAAAAAACTTTTTGAAACTTAAGAGTTTTAAAATTGGAATGATGGATTCGTTCATAAATTTCAAAATGTTACATTATAAAAATCAGACTGATTAATATAACCTCTACTTATACCTATATTTTATAAAAAACGAAAATAAGGCCACATTTGACAGAATGCCTTAAAGGAGTTGCTGATGGATTCGAACTGATTTTTGACATTTCAATGGTATAAATGTCAAAATATACATTATATTCCCTTGAGTCAGTGTCACTATTTTCTATTATCATTTGCATTTTATTCAAAAAATTGTCAAATCCGTGTTGAAAAACTTGACATTACGTTTCAAAAGAGTTTAAAGAATTTGAATAAGTTTTGAACTATTTTGTAACTCAGTTGAAATAAGAGTTGAAATAAAAATCTTACACATTATTGTCAGAATCTATTTGCTGTCAAAAATTAATATCAAATGAGTAAATGTCATTCATAGTGGCAACTCTTACGATTATTTTAAAGATGCAGTGTCATTTGGGTTCCAAAGACTAACGCTGAAAATTGTCACAACGCCTTTCATACAAACGCTTATTTCAGGAAATTACTATGAAGCGCTACAATATCCACATACACTGCCGCTCATCTGAATAGGTTCACAAATATTTTCACCTCACTGTTGGCCTCCCTTCATATGTATTGCAATGACGTATCTTTTTTATATATGTAATGAAAGAGCATCATTTTGTGCTTGTTTTGGGAGAAAAAAAATTGTCTTAAAGCTTACCGTTATTCTCCCACGGTAGTTAGACTAAATGTATTCAAAAAAACAAGCATTTTTTTTGGCTCATCTAAATAGGTTCAACAGCAAAAAATGTCAGTTTGCGTTAAGATGCGTGTTAATTGTAATCGAAATTTTATCTGTCAATAAAGTTAGTGTGTTTTTCCTATTAACGGTGAAAATTTGTCGCGAAAAATCTTTAAGCTAGGAAGAAAAAGGCAAAATAAAAGCATTTCGGGAATCAGGCCTAAGGCAATGACTTATACCGAAGAAAATTAAAAGAAGCCAAAATTTGGTAGACAGTTACTAGCGAAATATCCAAAATTATGGAAAAAACATGAAAAGAGGAACTTATACGGCCACATCAATGGCTGATAGACGTGCTATCATCAGAGCAGCTTCTAATTCTCATGATTCCGAGTCAAAAATAAAAATAAAAACCGGTGTCAACTGCAGTTTAGCTACGGTAAAACGCGTTATTAAAAGTGCTTCTCATTTGAAAAGAAACAAAATCAGAGAAAACCACCACTTAGCGAATCTAGGAAAGAAATTCGTCTCCAATTCTGTAAGGAATACATGTCGTGGAAGTCAGAGTGGCAAAGTGATTTTTTCAGATGAGAAAAAGTTCAATTTAGAGGGCCCTGACGGCTATAATTATTACTTTCATGACCTTCGAAAAGAGGAGTATTATTTAAGTCGGCTGCATAGCTGTGAAGGCAGTGTTATGGTGTGGGGAGCTATTTCCTTCTACGGAGCCTTGGAGCTCCAATTTGTTACATCGAGAATGGATGCAAATTCTTTTAAAGGTATGCTAGAAAAGGACTTCCCACAGATTTCTGACCTGTTTGGACAAATATCGTGGACATTCCAACATGATAATGCCCCTATCCATACAGCGAGGACAGTAAGTCAGTGGATTGAGAGTCAAAATGTGGAGATGCTGGTGTGGCCCCCATACTCCCCTGACCTTAACATAATAGAGAATGGGTGGGGACTTCTCCCACGTAAAGTATACGAGTCATGGAGGCAATTCGAAGACAAGAAGCCATTAATCGCAGCCATTAAAAAAACCTGGTCAGAAATTTCGCTTCAATACCTGGAAAAATTGTATAGTTCCATTCCAAATCGAAACTATATTAAAAAGAGGTGGCAACACTCATTATTAACTTCTGTTAAATAATCATACAATACAAAAAGGTAAAATAAATCTTTGAATTCAAATGATTTTTATTGTTATATTCCATTTCATCCGTTGAACCTATTCAGATGAGCCAAAAAAAATACTTGTTTTTATGAATACATTTAGTCTAGCTACCGTGGGAGAATAACGGTAAACTTTAAGACACATTTTTTTCTCCCAAAACAAGCACATAACGATGCTCTTTCATTACATATGTAAAAAAGATGTGTCAATGCAATACATATGAAGGGAGGCCAACAGTGAGGTGAAAATATTTGTGAACCTATTCAGATGAGCGGCAGTGTATGTATGTAGCTCCCTACAGTCTACACACATCGAAAGTGAAGTGTTCAAACTTCAAACTAAAGCAAATTTCAACTCTGCTGTATTACACTTCACCATAGTCAATACTACTCGAAGCCAACGCTCAAGCTCAACCAGTTTTACTCGGCGCGGCGCGACGTCGTCGTCGTCGTCGTCGTCAGATCCAAAACACCCACATTTTTAATAAAACAACAACAAAAACAACACGTTACGTTTCAAATTTAAAGTCAGAGAAGAAAAATATCATCTCTTTCTTTGCACTTGCATTAATGTTTTTCTCTTTCTACATTTCCACATCAACCACCAAACCAACCACTCCATCCATCTCCAACTAAAATGAGAACGGCAATTGCTACCTGCAATGTAGCGTAGAGTGTGGTACGGCAACAGAACGACTACCGTACCTACTTAATTTTCTTAGATCCCATCATAAATATCGGTAACGCTGTGCAGCAACGCTGAACGTAAGGTCTATGCGGTACTTGCCGGTATAAGAAATGCTGCCATTTGGTCGATTTAGTTCTCTACTACTCGCTGCTTCATTGCTATTGCTATCATGACATTTCATTATTTCATAATATAACTACGTAAGCGGCGGCGGCTGCCGGCGGTGTTACCGGCTTCACTTCACGTTGAAGTTGTTGCTTGTGGTGGCTCGTTGAAAAGCTGAAAGTCCATGACCATGACCACGAAATAATATCATACAGCAGCGGCACTCACATTACCAACTCACCTCACTGCCAGGCCTTCTTATTTTTCATCAATAAGACTAGACTACTACTAACGAAATATTTACCAACTAAATTTTCTGAACACCTAATAGCGCTGTCAGAAATTTGTTTCACTTTTCTTGGGCTACACTTTTTCGGAAGCATTCTTTTTCTTTTCCGCACACACATTGAACTGTCATTGGCATGGACTGGGACAAAGTGTCTCTAGGAAAGTTAGATACAATTCGTGGATACGTTGACGTTCAAATCTCACTTTGCCTCTACGATTCAATTCCACAAAGGCAAAACAGGAACGTACATACCTTTAGAGAAGTTGTGAAATGTGGAATAAAATAAGCTTCAGTCGGAATGGGAGAGCTACCTGTTAAATAATATTTTTTAATTTCACTTTTGTTTGTAAAGTTTATTCAACCTTCTTCATATTTTTATATAAAAATTAAAAAGTGATGGTGAAATTGGGAAACTTCTTTCCCGCCTTTTAAAATCTTGTCTTTACTGAGTTAAAAAATTACCAAAAAGGGCCATGAGTTAAACGGAAGAAGAGAGACAGAATAATAACCCATGCGCAGTACATACAAATGTCTTAAAACCAGGAGTGAATTCGTCTATAGATTACATCAAATGATGTTCATGGGCCTTAACACTCTTCAACGCACTTTCAGTTGAACAATATTTTTAATTTTTGTTCCCTGCGCCAGTAATTTTAACTAACCGAGGTTGAAGATATTTGACTTTTGAACATGTCATGTGGCACCTTTGGAGCATCCACTTGTCTTAAATCCAATTTTTCATCATTTAAAATGTTGGTTACTTTTTCGGAATACTATGATTTCAAAATTCATTCCCATACAATAAAAAAGAGACAACTATAAGATAAGTCAACATGTCAAAAATGACAAATCACACTTTGGAGAATACGCAGATTCGGAAATTTACAATTTAAGAAACTTCATGCAATTTATTTTATGTGAACTAAAACTCTGTACCTTCCTTTTTTTGTCATACAAAAGAAGTGAAATGTCATTTTGTTGGTAAATGTCAAACTGGCTGAAGTGTCATTATCAAAGTGTTAGCTGCAAGAATTCGTCGTATGTTATTTTGTAGCCTACCTCTGACAGATTTGTGTGATTCTTTATTGTCTTCAAAAAGCAAACCGGCCGGCCGTGTGAAAATGTCAAAAGTCACAGCCAACACTTTGGAGAAAACACAGATTCGTGAATTTATAATTTCATGCAATTTAATTTATGTAAACTAAAACTTATCATACAACAATAATTTTAAAATGTCATTTTGTTGGTAAATGTCAAACTCCAATGTTTAGCTGAAGTGTCATTGTCCAATTATTGGCTCCAAGAATTCGTCTTATGCTCTTTTGTATTCTACCCCTGACAGATTCCTCATTGCCATCAAAATGCCAACCGGCCGTGCCCTGGCCCTAACTTCTCAAGAGCTATAATATTATGTATATATCTTCTTCTATATCATGTCACTGGCCTGGCCAGGCCAGCGCCAGCGCCAGCGCCACTCTCACTCAGCATCAGCACTTTGCCTTTGCTTTGTCATATCTTGGCGCCATGCTAGCCCACTCAAAACTAATGAATATTATCGTACTTCATACTGGGTATTTGCCTACTAAAACTTCTGAGTACCTGGTAGTTATAAACTCGGCAACGTTGCACTAGGTAAGTGCTCAGAGTTAAAAAACACTAAGCAACTCTTCAAAGTCCCAGGTTCCACTTGAAAGTTCAAACAAAAAAAATCTACAATGACACATCACACCAGCACCACTTCAAACCTACCAATAAAGCCGTTTTAGTCTTCTACAGCAGACCAGAACAGATCTGCCCCATTACCAAGAGAGTGAAAGAGTGCGGATGTTTTTGCACTACAAATAAAAATACACATACACATCACATTTTTCATGGCGCTTTTTATTAAAATGAAGAGGGAAATGTATCAATCAATAGAACGAAAAGAGCGAGTCTCTTGTCGATATCACTACATTCTAATTTTGCTGGTTGCCTGGTATTAAAAAAAGTTATTTGTCTCGAACGAAAACAAATTTTGTTGTTTTAACAATTCGACTGTTGAGTTCGAGGTTTTGTCGTATGGATGTTGATGGCGCGATGCTATGGGAATGAAAAAATGTTTTTAAGAAGTATTGGTTCGAGTATTTGATAAAATATAGTACAGGGATGTTATTTAAAATTACAATTTCATTAACTTGTTGAATATAAAGATTTGTAAATAAATATTTTTGTATTGGTGTATATTTAAAATGCACAGTAAAATTATGTTTTTGTGTTAGGGAAATTCAAACATTTAGAGAAAAATGTAATGGAAACTCAAATATGCGCCAATTTAAGATGCATTGGAATCAACCTTATACTTCACGTGCCTCTAAAATAAAAAGTCCACAAATTTTACATCACAAGATTAATAATTTCTTCTACAAAAAACAGTAAACATTGGCAACAGCCTCATTATCGAATGAGTAAGGTCCATTGACAAACCTGGGCTGCATGAGGAATATTTTAACAGTTCAAAATTGTCTACCAATTTCACTACTCTTTGGTTTTTAAAACTGTGATTGCAAGTTTTTTAACGTTTTTGAAATGCATTTTAAAAATTTAATTGTGGTATTTTAACTGTAACCATTTTTTTTTTTAAACATTTACCACAACATTATTTTCACGGATAAATCAAAGGAAGTCAATGATTTCTGAGCCATATTTGTGTCTAATTTCGAAAAGTTTTATGTTAACATTTTGTGTACGAAAAAAAAAAAAAGTTTCAAGTCAATATCTTTCTGTGTTCTCAAGACCTTCGTTTTTGTAAAAAAAAGTTGTCAATTTAATGTTTCAAAAAATGAACTAATATTTTGTACATGATTTCATGTAGGTACATCATTTCATTTGTTCCTGTGATATTTTAGTCGAAAGCTAATTTTCTACTTTTTTTTTGTTTAGAGGCTGGAAAATGTTTAAAGCAATTTTTTAATAAAATATCTCAGCTTATTCGAGCAAATCCGCCGCTAACACTTATGGGGTTTTCCATTTGTAAATTCAGATTTCCTTCAAAAATTGTTTTTTTTTTTTGTTATGGCGCATGGAAAACGATTGGAATTGTTGTTTTTGTTTGTCTTTGCATAAGTTTTACTTCGTTTACGTGTTAACGAGTGCGGTAGAGCTTTCAAATTCCCAGCTAAGCATTTTTTAAAAATTGTAAATTGTGCAATGAAGGGTAATCCTGCCGAAAAATCCGGATCTGTAGGTTTGATCTTAAATAAAAAATAAATCAATTTATTTTCCCCTATGGAATGCAAAAACAGGGACAATTTGTGTTTTGACAGATCTAGATCAAGAGTAGGTACATTGATTTATTTTACCCATATGGAAAACCCAATTGTAATAAGATATTCAATAGGTATATTCTTGTTTAGCATATCATTAGGTGCTTCCTGCTTTTGGACTTATTATTATTGCTGAGTATTAGGCGGTTCTGTTTTTATTTGGTGGGTTGGTTGCAGATTAATTTTGTATTAAAAGTAGGAGTTGGTCAAGGGCTTTGTGACACTAACGAAAGACTTTTTAATAGTACAGGGTGCGCCAGAGAAACTTACTTATTTGAAAAAATTACCGCGAGCTGAGTTGGGTGGGTAGAGTGGCAAGAGGGGGCGCATCTGGAGGAGGAAGTTCCCAAGTTTGTTTTTCCCTCCAGTCAGTTGCCATCATGCTCTGGTCTAGAGAGCAGCGGCCCTTCGCAGTTGAGAGCTTCTTTTCTAACGGTCGCTCACTTGTTGCTACGCAACGTGTCTTCCGCGCTCGCTTAGGAACATGATCGAGGAATTTTTTCTTCCAAGACTAGAAGAAATGAACGTTAGGAACGTGTGGTCTCAGCAAAATGGAGCCACAGCACACACAGCACGAGACTCAATGAATTTGTTGCGACAACATTTCCCCGACCGCCTCATCTCTCTCAGAGGCGATTTCCAATGGCCGGCACGCTCTCCAGATTTGACTCCATGCGATTTCTTCTTATGGGGTTATTTGAAATCCCTGGTTTATGTCAATCGACCACGGACCATAGCACACCTCAAGAACAACATTCGCGACGCCATTGCCAACATACCGATTGATATGCTGCGAAGAGTGGATACGAATTTCAAAAATGGACTTCATCAGTGCATGCGCAATGGGGGTCGCAATTTATCCGATGTCATTTTTAAGACTGCATAAAAAAAAAATTGGGATATTGTATTCTCAAATAAAAAAAAAATTTAAAACAATAACTGAAGTACTTTTTTTTTATTGACCTTTCAAATAAGTAAGTTTCTCTGGCGCACCCTGTACATAGTAATTCTTAACTTATTGCAAGTGGTTTACCTGAATTTACAAAATTACAAACGTTTCAGTACGATGTTGTTTTGAAAATAAATTTAAACATATTGGATGAAGTGGCAGAAGATATGAAGGAGTATTTGTCAAAAGACACATAGTCATGGACTGAGACAAGAGCAATTTATACCCAGTAGAGTTTCTTAACTGACTTAAGCTGTCCGGTGTGCCCTCACATAAGCTCCAATTGAAATTAGGCGTGTCAGTAATGCTTATGCGAAATTTAGATGCCCCTCGATTATGTTACCATACAAGACTTCGTGCCAAACAACTTGGGCGAAACATTATTAGTGCTAATATCTTAAACGGCTGCGGCGGATTTAGTTATTCCTCCAATCCCAATAATTCCTAGAGATTAACCATTTAAAAGGCTTCAATTCCCCATCGATGTTAATTTTGACAATTAATAAGCCACAAGATCAAACACGATAAGAAGTGGGGTTGAACCTGAAAAACCCGTGCTTCTCCCATGGATAGCTATGTATAAGTTGCGTGTTCGCGGGTGTTCAATGTCTACAATCCGTCCTTTCTTTCTCCTAATAAAAATATTTAATATAGTTTACAAATGCATATACAAACTTTAATAAATATTTAATTTAATAGAAACTATTTTTTGAAATATTTTTAGATACAATTTATCACTTTAACAATAGATAGCGTTACTTTTTTCTCTTCTTTGTTTCTTTCGATTATGTTAAGCTTACCAACTTACCTTTCCAGGGCAAAGATGCGGATAACAGTTAGTGTGTAATATAACATTTAATTGAAGCCGCTAGGGTTATTGGTTCGAAAGATATTTGGGGTCAACCAAATTTTTTACTTTTGTTTAAATTGAATAATAAAAAAAAACCATTCACTCAATTTATTTTGAAAGTCTGTTCTGCATCTTTTGATGCTATTATATTGTAAAACAAAGTTTATATAAAGTCGATATCTCCGACGGTTCTTGGGATATTAGTTGACGACGAAAAAAGGTATACCGAACGTACACATATAGAAATCTCTCCAAAAATCTTTCATTTAGATTCTCCGGACCTTGAAATGTCAAGAAATGTGAAAGTTTTCAACTCGACAAATCGGACCGATTACAATAACTTTCTATAAGAAGTTAATAACGCTAATAAGGATATTCATTTTCAACGCATCGAACTCCTTCTAGACAGTGGTAATATAAAACCACTATTTGTTGACATAAAATTCATACGTCTTAGCAGAATCCAAAATGTTTCAATATTCAAGATAAGTGTGTATTTCAATTTGATTGAATACAAAATACTCAAAACCTTAATTTTTCCTTAAAAATCTATACGTACAGTGTCAATATTCATTAAAATACTAAAATTTAGTTTCAGAAGCAACAAAACCTACAATTTACCTCCACTCAATACTAAACCTGTCATCCATTAATTTTCTAGTTCTTTTTTCTGATGATCATGTTTTTGAAAACACCACTTCTTCAATTATCTCAATCGAAAATCAGTCCCTGGC
This sequence comes from Eupeodes luniger, assembly GCA_951509635.1. Lineage (NCBI taxonomy): Eukaryota > Metazoa > Arthropoda > Insecta > Diptera > Syrphidae > Eupeodes > Eupeodes luniger. The sequence goes on from OX608075.1 coordinate 41,278,997, forward strand.
AAGTGGTCTGGTCATTATGATCATTTTGTGAAGAAAAACATGCGCTCTCAATACCTTACCTTCATCGAGAGGATCTAATGAGTTTTCTTCTCACATCGCATCGTGAGTTCTAAAATTCAAAAGATATCAACGTCATACTAAACAATAAACTCATGTTTTTTTCAAAGGCCAAAAACAAAAACAAAAACATGATATTGGGGTTCACATTTTTAATCCACAAGTAGATTCATTGTTGCAATGATTGATATAAATAGATATGGTACATAAGAATTGTTTTTGTTTTTGTATTTATTGCGCAATCTCTGCATAGTAAAAGCAGAAACAGTTGTTGGATATACTCGTAGAGGATTTTTAAGTTGACAAAAATTTGGAATTCTATTTTTAAACAAATAATTTGTTAGAAAAAAAAATCTTTCACCTATAAGTATATTTATATCTATACAAGACTAATTGTTGTTGGCTGCTTTGAACACAATTAGGTGTGTGGGATTTATTTAAATAATTTCTGGTAAATGAAAGCGGAAAAAACGATCGACACAAAATGTTTGTTTTTAAATCAGAGGGCATTTTCGACATTTTATCGTGTGGGTATAAAAACAGGGCTGACATGTTTTGAAAACATTTATGTATATAAATTTAATTGCACACACCGCACAATTCGGTCACGTTTAACGAATACGAAATGATTGGTAATTTTTTTTTAAATTATGTTGCTGTCTTACACCTACAATTTTTAGTTCAAACACCTACAAAGTTTAGTTCAAATATGCTTTCGGTACTTACTTTTTATGTTTGAAAATGGAAAGTAATCAAAATATTGGAAATCAAGGTTTTATGAAAATGAAAATAGATTGTTTAGTGACATAAATAAATTCGAATTTTGTATTTGAATTTTTAGTGTCAAAGGTGAAGTTCTCAACTTTTTATTTGGCGAGGACGATACCTTTAAGTATCAACTTACTTTAATTCAAATTGAAAAAGTTACATTGATATAGAGGACCACTTTTGTTCGTTCCCAATCTATTGATTTGTCAAATTTTTCGCGACTTCTTAAACACCCTTCTGAACGTATGTATATAGAATTTTGTTTAAAAACATTGTAAAAAATACGTTATCCATAGCCGTCGCCTGCAGTCATCATCAGACTTCTAACCGTCTTGTTGGAGTGATATAAAATGTTATAGCTGAAATGATCGGAAATTGCAATATCATAATTTATTTAATATAGCGTAAATATTTGGAAAACTTTTAAAGACACTCGTTAAGATTCAGGACCAATTAGTGTGGGACTTTTACTACGCGAAAACAACTGGTTAATTAGGATCAGTCTATGAAATGATTTTTCTTTCTTAATTCATAAAATAGTTGTAATGCTTTCCCATAGCTTTTAGACAATCAGCTCATGAGGCTTGGTCTTCTTAATCTCCGAACATTGTCTCGTACATTAAACACAGTCTCCATTTGGGTGTTGGTATGACTTTGCAGTCGCTGAATGTGTGATACAGAATGTTTTTGAACTTGAGAGCCACGATGTAGAACGCCAATATCAAGTGACATTTCTTATTTTTCACGAAGGACTTTGTTTCGAGGTTTTAAGAAAGGTTTAGCATCTGTTCTCTTTTAACAGCCCCATGATTGGATGCCATATGGGCAGATTAAACAATTTATTCTTCCTTTTAAACTCTTTTCCCTTTTCGACGTACCCTTTCCATATAAGCTTTGAACCAAAAGCTATTCCAAGGTACGATTTGGCGGTACTTTTGTACTGATTATATGCAAACACTATGATAGCATTTATATCTACTCCAATATCTCTTGCATTTATAAAAAAGATAAAAGGTTGGTCCTAGGACACTTCCTTGCGGTACATTGGCTTAAATTTTCTTAAGTTCCCAGCAATTTTGGTCGAACTGTTCTCTAAAGAGTTGGTTCGTAACATTTGGTTTCGACCTTTCGTAGTACTGCTTGGGAACGTCCTTATGCAGTTTGTACTCTAGTTCATGTTTAAAGTGCCAAATCTTGGGAAATGCTTGAGCAACATCTAAGAATAAAGCCGAGCATACTTTTTCCTCAAATGCATTTTCCAGGACATCCGTAATTTGATGGTTCGGAATTAGTCTTCTTTCTGAGCTTTTTGAGTAGCAGTTTTTCGAAAACTTTTGCTATTATTGACATAAGCGATATTAGTCTGTAAGATGTTGCTTCTGTTGGTGCTTTACCTTGTTTAGCTAAAACAATTCTTCTGCAATTTCCTAATTTGTTACATAATCTTAGTTTAAGGCATGCGATTACTATAAAATTGGAGTTTTTGTTAAGACTATTGAGGGCATTTTTTTCAAAACCTGATAATATCGCACCCTCTTGATTTTCTATTAGATAACTTACTTTTAAGCTTTGAGTTTGAGAATGCCACATTCTTCGTTCCTATTAATAAATTGTGAGGGATCTGTAGCCGTATTTGGTGGGAATGCACAGTGGGTACCTCCATAGGCCAAAATTAAAAAAAATAAATGTCACTAATCAAAAACTCAAAGTGTTAATCAGGTTCTTAAAAATCCCGTTAAACCAAAACCAAAAAAAATTTGTACGCATTATTTTTTTTTCATTCCTTTATAGCCATTCAAAGTTAAAACATAATTAAACATTCAGATCTCTTAGCGGTGCACTTTTTTATTAGGGAACTTGTGATGGTGATAACTCTTTTTAATCAAGTGTGAGCAATATTTTTTTGTTATGGATATTAAACAAGAAGGTAAGTACTTTCTAAAAACATACATTTTATATTTTAATAACTTAAGGTGTCAATGTAATAGGACTTCTACGCGATGTACTTTTTGTAACTTTTTATTGAGCTCAGTTAACAGTAAATTAAAGATTTAGTTGGTTTGCCTAAGAGTGCCCACTACAAAAGAGGTACTAAAATTTAGAAGAGTGTTCTAGCTTTTCAAAAAAGAAGATTTTTTTTTCCCGTTTTTTCCCTTTTTCGAGTTATGGTAATTTAAAAACCATATTTTGTTAATTTTCGGTTAAAAAAAAAAAACGGTTTCAACTGATCGTTTTATCTTTGGTAGGTGCTGGTTATCAATGCGTAATTAAACGCAATTTTTTATTTGATAAATGGCTTGAAAGTCGAAGAAATAATCCAACATTGTCAACACAAGCCAGCCAAATCCTGGAAAACATTAAACACAGTTGGCCTTATCAAGGTGTTGATAATATTGAATTTGATCACCTCTATGACCGGATTTATTTCGTATGCAAGAAGTTAACAGAATTTTGGAAGAACAATAAGGCCCGAAAAAATTCAATTATAAGAAATTGTTCATCTTGGCTTGACAAATCTGAGACTGTCTTTTTAAGTTATCCTGACGAAGATTATCCAAGTACATCACAACAACGAGGTCGTCCTAAAAAAAGTTTCCAAGAATGTTCTTCGCGGAGTAAACGAAGACGTGTGGCTGAAATATCGAGAACCGACGAATCAATTGCTACAGCTTTGCGTGAAACGTCATATATAAAAGAAAATACAATGAGTGCAACGCCTTGTGAAGTACTATCGCTGTTTGTAGAAGCAAAGCTTACAAAGAACCAGTACTTACTTATTCAGAGTTTTGTCAATACCAAGATTAAAAAAAATGCAATGCCTAGCTACAAAATAATTAAGAAGGAAAAAAAAAACTGCTATCCTGAAGCCGACAAAATTAGTGTCACCGAGATAGGTGCCGAAGTAGATTTACAGGCTTTACTTAACCACACGGCAACAAGAATTCTTACTTCGGAAAAAAACGTTCTTGACACTCTCAACAGGGACTCATATAAAAGCCTACAATTACAAGGAAAATGGGGATTTGATGGAACTACAGGCCAAAGCGAGTACAAACAAAGCTTTCATGATCCTAATGCTAAAGACAGCGATTTATTTGTTACATCTTATGTTCCACTGAAGCTTACATTAAAAAATGACAATAATGAAGATGTTGTTGTTTGGAAAAATCCTCGACCTGCCTCAACACGATACTGTCGGCCAATTAGATTTCAATTTAAAAAAGAAACTACTGCTGTATCTGTTTTTGAAGAACAATATTATACTGACAAAATAAAGACCTTGCAGCCTTTAACTATAACTATTAATGATAAAGAATGGACAGTCACTAATAACTTACGTTTAACTATGGTTGATGGAAAAGTCTGCAACGCACTTAACGAAACTACATCTTTAAAATGTTACATATGTGGAGCGACACCAAAGGAAATGAATAACATTGAATTATGCCTTCAAAAAGAGGTCAATGAGAACAGTTTATGTTTTGGTTTATCCCCACTCCATGCTTGGATTAGATTCTTCGAGTTTTTTGTTCATATTTCCTACAGACTAAACATCAAAAAATGGCAGGTAAGAGGTGATGACAAAACAGAATTTGAAAAAAAAAAGAAAATAGTCCAAGCTGAATTCAGAGCAAAACTTGGATTAATGGTAGACAGACCGAAACCGGGAGGAAGTGGTTCTTCAAATGATGGAAATACAGCCAGGAAATTTTTTTACAATCCCGAAGTTTCAGCTGAAATAACTGGAATAGACAAAAACTTGATTGACAGATGTGCAACTATTTTACAGGCTTTGAATTCAGGTCATAATATCGATGCAGATAAGTTCAGAGTTTTCGCCTTAAATACAGCTGAACAAATAATCGAAGCATATCCATGGTACTATTTACCTGCTTCAGTTCACAAAGTACTATTGCATGGTGCATCCGTGATTGAGCATCATGGACTTATTTCAATAGGCGAGTTAAGTGAGGAAGCCGCTGAATCCAGAAATAAGGACATCAAAAACTACCGATTGAATCACACAAGAAAAATGTCACGAGTCGTCACTAATAAGGACCTTTTAAATAGACTTCTTTTAAGTTCCGACCCGCTTATTTCAAATTTGAGAAAATTACCTGTAAAAAAAAAGTCATTTTTATCAAAAAATGCACAAGATTTGTTAAAAATGTAATTTCCAATTTTTTTTTTTTTTTTATGAATTTGTTTAGTTTTTCTTTTTTATTTTGTAAGTTAAAACAAATAAAAATAATAATAACAGTGTTTAACTTTAAAAAAAGCATGTGTTATATTTTTGACCGCGGTTTGTATGGGCGGGTACCCACTGAATGGTTTAAAAACATTCGCGAGATGTTCAGCAAATACATAGATCAGCTTTTTGTTTTGGGTTTCCAATCCATTTAACAAAGTGAGATTTTACTCGGGGGTTTTGCGTCTGGGGTCTTTTAAGACGCTTTTCTGTGTTCTATAATGAGTATTGTATTGTGGTACCCGTGGCATGATGGTTAGTGCGTTAGACTGCCATGCGAGAGGTCTTGAGTTCGATCCCTGACTGTGACACCTAAAGTATTTTTCACGGGTACTGCCTCTTGCGAGGAATTGACAAATTCTCCAAGAGTAATTCTTGTCATGAAAAGTGCTTTCTCAATCTAGCCGTTCGGCATATAAACTGTAGATCCCCTCTATTCCTGCAATTACTCGCACACAGGAATGGTTGAGGGTTGTAATTCACTAGGCCCTGGTTCTTTACGGACTGTTGCGCCACCTAATAAAAAAAATAAAAAAAACAATAATGAGTATTCGGTAGAAGCATCTGTCTTCAGACTTTTTCAGAAATTTGCCTTTCACCCTGACAATGTTTTTAGAAAAGTCTTTGTCAGGTCAATCATTTGACAATTAGCTTAAGAGACTTTGAGACAAGATACAAAAATTTTGGAAATTTAGACCATGACCTAATTTGAATGTGATACAAAATTTGGAGGCCATTAATAGAAAAATTGAATTCAATGAAGTGAAAGTCCCAAAGAAGCTCGTTTATTTCATGCCAAAAAAACTGTCGAGTTTTTGAAAATGAGAAAGTATACTACACAAAAGTTTAAAGATGTCACCAATGATGTCATCCTTTTAGTTAACACGAAATTATTTCGCACAAAGGGTTTGGCAAAATACAACCACTGGCCACTATACATGCAAAGAAATTGTTGAGGCAACAAATAAATTATATGAACATTTAAAGAACAAGAAAGAAGTTGTATGACAAGTCTACAATATTTATCTAGTTTCAGAACGAACACTTTTTATTTTGAGAAAAGAAAAAAAGACCAAACATTTTTCTCGAATACTGAGCTTTCTATGTTGGACAAGATTTTGTGTGAGAATAAACTTAATCCAAAGATCATACAAAGTCGTCTTTATAACATCTTAAATTAAAAATCTGAGTTTCAGCTTTACCAAACGAAGAAGCGTTCTGCTTAAAAGAGACGACATCATAACATGAAGAAGAAAATACTTGCAACAAAACTTAGCTTAACGAGTGACATACTCGAGAAAAAGTGTTTACAGACCCAAAAGAGAAACTTTCTACAGGCTTGCGTTCCTCATCTGGAAAGTGAAGAAGGCTTATTACTACACATAACATATAAGCAGTTCAGCTCTTAATAAGAAAGTCTGGACGGTTTCGGAATTTTCAAACCTAAGGCTTTGAATTCCGTATTTACCATATCCCAGATGATTTTTTTTACGAATCTGTATTTAGGGATTGCCATCTTAAGAATTCGATCAATGAGTTTTGTTAAATCAATTTCTTTGTTTACCGTTTGATTTTTATCAGAGACTTTTGCAATTGTATAATATGCAGTACGGAAACCCTTACAAATTTTTTCTTTCACACAGTTGAAATTTGAATTTCTTGTTAGTTAAAGTGAGAAAGAGAAATCTTATCCTTCATGTTCCACACATATATATAGGACACAATAAAGTTAATGAAAAGTTGAGCTCGATGGCAAATTAATGTTTGTGATTTCAGTCTCAGACTCTAGGAAACAGACGCCTTATTATAGTGCGCACCGTATTACGACGATGCATGCCATAATAGTCTTAGGATGGGTACTGTATTCCCCCAAAACTTCTTTAATAAAAACACACTGTTTGGGCTACACTGCACTTACTTCCACAATAAGATGTCAGTGTTTCTCAACGTTGTTCGATCTTAAAAATCAAATCGTTCTGCGAAAGTATGATACTGACTTTTCGTCAATATTTCAAGAGGGAAACAGCTGTCAGTGTCAAACTAATCCATGGCTTAAAAAGAATACGGAATTTGTTGGTAAACGATTTTGTATGAAAAAACAGCATTTTGTCAGTGGTTAAAAATATCCCACCCAATCCTTTAAGCACACTAAATTTCCAATCAGACGTAAAAAATAATTCACATGTAGTTGAAAAGTGACATCAAATTTGACAATTTAAAAAGGGGTCCTACCAATTTGACATATATTTTTTTCAAACAGCAGAAAATCTCAAAAACTTTAACAAACCAAAGTTGCTTCTTTTGAACAAAATTGGTGATGTGTATTTAATTGTCTGCACCTCTCACTGAAACACAATATTAAAAAAAAAAAAAAAGCACTCTGTCTGTCTATAAGACGCCATCATCACTATAGAAGAAGAAATCGTCAAATTAGATACACATACAAATCCTCACTCTCATCATTTGTGACGAAAGCAGAATCTATGTTTCTATAGCTTCCCCAAAAAACAGCTCCCACGAGATTTTACACATCTTTTAGAAGATCTTCTTCTAGCTCCTTAGATCTACATAATATAAATTGAATAGAAGGTGGGTAAGCTCTCAGCCTCAGGCAAAGAAAAAACAAATCTCCCAAATAAATTTTCAAACGAGAAAAAAATAAATGTTTCTCAATGTTCATTTCGATTAAGTTTTTCGAGTTGAAAAGACCGATAGTTTTCCGGTGTAGTGTGGCAGTATTGTAAAATTCAATTAACCTTTTTAACGTTTGATAAAACAAAAAACCTTGGCGGTGTGATCGAATTTTTTGAAATAAATTTTACAAAAAAGTTGATCTTTTCGCCTAATGTGAGAATTTATGGTTTAAAAGTTGAACTGTGGTCCTTCAATTAAAACAACAGAAACAAAAATCATCCATAAGTTAACGAAGGTGTGTGTTTTAATGATTTAATGGTTTTTTAAAACTTTATAGTTAAAATTCAAAATATGAACAAATTTTAGTATAGTAAAAACATGTTGCGTAATTAGATGACTAAAAAACATGACAACATGAATATTCTGTTTTTCCATCTACAAAATGTGTCCTTCTAGTTTGCCCACTACTTTTTATTTTAGAATTTTTGAAAATATTGTGTTTTTGTCAGTGGGAGAAATTTTAGAAAAGCGCATGCCTCCTCTCCTCGAATCTCTCTGCTCTCAAATTATTTTATTTTTATTTAAATGATTTTTTTTAGTGTCCAAACATGAAAAACACTTTTGTCATGTTTTTCAAACATGAGATGTGAGGCATTTAAAAAAATATATCCTCATAAGAAGCGCATTGGGTGTCAATTTTTTTTTTTAAGTAGTCAAGTATCGTTAATGTGAGTGTGATATTTATGTTTTTTCTTAATTTTGAAAAAAGAAAGTTTTTTATTTGACATTCCAGAAATTATATATTTATTTTGAAAAATCCATTGGCCCATTTATTTGTGTGTAAAAAGTGAACAAATAAATATGTAGGTATGTACGTTTTCTAGTTTTCTTATTTAAAATTAAGTTAGGACGTGAATGTCAAACTGTAAATACATAGAAGCCGTCAACTGTCAGTTTAAAGTTTAAGGTAATTTAGGTTCAGTTAGAATCTAAAAATATACATAAACACTTAAAATGATGGCTACGGTGCTACAATGCTGTTGTGATCGAATTTCTATAGATGCAATCGAAGGCTTTGATTTATCACAGATTTTACAATGTATTTGAATATGGTGGAAATGTATAAGTATAGGGTTTTCCAATAAGAAGTTTTAGTATTTCCTAAGTGAAATCAGTGAAAGTCTATTCCATTTTAAAGATTAATCATATGCCGTTGACAATGAAAAACGATATCGGCCAAATGCCCGTTGTTTTTAGTAGTGGTGTTGTTACAAGTCTAATGTCAAAAGATACAAATTTTAAATTAACAGCTACCACAGAAGGGGCTATTCAAAATAAAACCTTTTATTAGAAGACCCTATAGAATTGTTATCCTTAAACGGATTCGATTAACTCGAGCTTTTATTTGTATTATTTATATTAATACGGAAGTATTCAAATTAATGCTTAATACTACGCACATCTTGATTTACATTTAAGCATTAAAAATTAAAAGAAAATAAGGAGTTGAGAAAATCTACAGATATCTTACTAAGATATATAAAATGTTATTTAATCAAATAAATTTATATTAAACGTAAAACCTTTCTCCTTAAAACTTTGAGGACGTTTGACAGCTGTCAAAGTGCCGTGAAACAAGGTCAAGTGAAATAAGGCCATTTTTCAGCAGTTCTTTTTTAAATACGTATGTATACGCTATCAACCAACAAATTTAATAATATATTCGTGGGCTGTTCTGAACTTTTTGCCTAAAAATAGGGCACAGAATTTAATTGTTATTCTTAATAAACTTTTTTGACAGCTGAGTATAGTAATTCACAAATTTTTTGAAATGATTAAACGGCTGTACCTAACAGAATTGTATGTGAATTCTAACAACAAATAACAGAAAGAGTATTCAAAATGTCTGAATCAAAGCCTTCAGTTAAGTCGTCATCTAATTATCTAATGTTAAAATATTTTTTGTCAGAAGATTGTTATTTATAAATTCAAAAAAAAATTCCGTGCTTTACAAGCTTTGTACTTATTAAGCTGTTTTACCCTTCTAGGGCACTTGTTGTTTTAAATTAAAGGTTGTAAACGCGAAAACGCTTGTGGTGTTAATTAGTACATAAAACTGATTAAAATAGAGACACATTTAATACAATACGATTTTATAAAGATTTTTCCATTTTGAAAACTTGTTTAATTGTTTGCTTCGGTGTCCAACAATTCAAAAGCTGAGAAAGCTGAGCTCAAGAAACTTTTGACAAAATTAGTTTTAAGTTTTGAGTTTTTTGAAGCATTCCGCCGTCGTACTGCTTGTCAAAAGTGAAACCAGCAGGTGGTAAAGTTAGCTGTCGGAAACAATTATGTTAAGCTATTCCTCAAAACATTTTCATAAAAAAAGCAATCTGCCTTGAACTTAAATAGATTTCATTATATGAATTGGAACATATGCTTTTAAGCCATTTCAAAAAAGGGTATGTCTGACGAAAATATAAAAATATGGAATTATTAATAAGAAATCTCGAATCGTTTCAGTTTTTTGATTTTTTTTATAGCAACAACTCAAAACCAATTTTCGGGAAGTTCAGAAGGCTTTTGAATATTAATACAAAAACTTCTTGAATATTTTCTGAGTTTTAAAAACTATCAGTATAATTTTTGGACATTTTTTATTAAACGCCGAGAACATTCATATAACTTTCGGAATTTTATAAAATAAAAGTCTTAGTTATTTCAACTCACTCTTAAAAATCTATTAACTTCTATTTCTTCAAGTAACCAATTATGTATTTATTGAGTAAGAATTTTCCTGGTCACTTAATTTTACGTTTTGGCGATAACAAGGTCAAGTAATTTGACGCCGTTTAGCTGCTTTAAAATGCATAAAAAACAACATTACTTGAGTATTTAGTGGATGTAACTTTCGAAAATAGTTAAAAATTGCCTCACAAAATTGCATGCAGCTTTTTGACCAAAATATGTGTAAAGACCATAAAAGCATAGGATTCGAGCTGTCATGTCAAGGCAAATAAAAATCGAGTCATCTCAATACTAAGTATAGAATTTCCGGAAACTAAGTGAGATTCTTGAATGAATGTAAATTGATAAAAAGCTATTTGAGACAGTTATAACTTGTTTGTGAAAATGAATGCTCTTGACTTTATATTCTGATATAGAAATGGGTGTATAGTGTATTATGTGAAGTTAAATTTTGACAATTTTTATTTATTCATCATAAAATTATTATTATATTTTACTTAAAAATTACTATTTCCTTTCTAGCAATGGAGAAGACAATAAACACAATAATTGAAAAACCAACCCGTCCAGTGCGTAATCGGCGCCATAGTAGGTTCGTCATGGATTGTTGTGTGGCCAGATTTTACATATTTGAAAAACTTATCCAAAAAGCAAACATTTAAAACTGTTTGGTAATAAAACGAAGTCATTTATACTAATAATAGTTTTTAAATTGAATTAAAACAAATCTCTTTCAAATTAATAAAATTTACCAGCATGCTTAACCGAATCATTCATGTTTTTTGATTTTGTGTTCTAGCATTTCTTCAGTTGAATATATTTTCTTACCAACATTTATTTTTTTAGACGAGCATGGCCACCGGATGACACACATCGCCCCTTGAAACGACTTTTCACACCCGACATTAAACGAATGCTCAAGGACTGGCTGATACGCCGAAGAGACAATCCATACCCCAGCCGAGATGAAAAGCGAACCCTTGCAATAGAAACTGGCCTAACTTACACTCAAATTTGCAATTGGTTTGCCAACTGGCGACGAAAGCTGAAGAATTCCAAGCGCGAACGTTCGAAGAAATCCTGGGGGCACCTGATAAAGAACTACAATACAAACGCCAGAGGGAATGTGGAACAATTTAGCATATCCTCGGCGGATAGTATTTGGGAAGATGATGGCCACGAAACCGAAAACTCGATTATGTTCTCATCAAGCGATGAAGACATGGAATCCCATCAAGGAAATCGCAACAACAACAACTCCATGCACAGTTCAAATAGAAACATCACATATGTTCCGAGCGGATTTTACCTTGAGGCCCCATTCAAATACCCCGCCAAACAACAGTGCTTCCAAATAAGTTCAACGACTGAGGACTCGCAGCGGTCCGATAAATTAATGTCCACAAATCCAGCATTTGCCCCCAGCCCCAAGTACAAGCAACAAATCATGGAAAAGTACCTGCGCGATACAACGACCGGAGATAAACCATCATCACCTTCGGCAGCGACAAGCTGCAGCCCTGAGCTTTCCAAATGGCTTGAGAGTGCTGCCAAATTTACACCGAATAAAAATAATTATTTTATTGAGTGGAATGGTAAAAAGTAAGTTTTTCCGAAGTTTTATTTGAATTTTAGATTTATTTTATTTCCCGACTTTTTCTTGCAGATGTAAGGCTGATAAAAATAGTTCTAGAGAAGCTAAGATCCACCATGTTTATGATACAATCCATCAGAAGGATGAAATCGATGCGGCTGAAGCTTTAGCAAATTTGGCATTTAATTGCCGACAAAGAATGATGGAGACGAGCCAGCAACGGGTAGCACCAAATTGTTGATACTGAGATGATAGGGATAAGATCATTCCAGGTCGTGACCAGAGTTAGAAAAATATAACGGATTTACATGCCTATATTATGTAGATATATTTGATTGGTGCTAAGCTTGTTTGTTTAAGGAAATATTTTGTTCCGAGTTATAATAAAGAAAATATATCTTTTATTAAATAATTTAATAGGTAATACCAAAAATTGGTCAAAATTGGACCAAAAAGTGCTTCAGTTGTGCGAACTGTGTCTGTCAAACTTTGGACATTCTTATAGTGCATTTTAACAATTCACATGCATTTTTGAAGCGTGTATTGTTTAATTTTTTAGTAATGGCATAGTTCGTCTTGTTAAATGTCAAAAGATGCTAGAGCTTCAAAAGTAACAGCTCCCCGAAAAGCCAACAAATTTATTAGAAAACCTTTTTTTCAGGTCTTTGTGATTCAAGAATTTCCAAACCAAAAAATGCGCTCATCACTTAGTAAGAAATACAACGAACTACAATAACAATGTCATGAAAAGTGATTTCTCAAATAAAGGCTGCGATAGAGGCCGCATTTGAAGAAGCTTTATCCGATGTTCATAATGTGACAAGGTTTAAGGATCACATATGTTTATAGCGAGAATAACATAAGGATCCTGAAATTCTTTACAACAACCTTAAACAAATCCTAACTATCCTTTTCTTTATAATTTACAGGGACTCAAGGGGTTATTAGTACCCTTTATATGTTTATATTTAAACACAGTGCGAGCATTAAGAAAATAGGTAAGGATTTAAGAGGAGATACCGATGCACATTGGTCTTAAAGTTCTGAACATCAAAATGGGAGGGAAAAACAGAGTTGGCCAAAGCATTACACATTCTCGATGTACGATTTAAGAAAGAATCTCTATACTTCTTGACAGTACGCCCGAAATTGAGCTCAAGGAAAAACTGATGAGCATTCCATTTCTTGCACCGTCTGAGAAATCCTAAGCATTTGGCAGCATTTTTGGCAATATTAAATATATGATCATTCCATAAAAGGTGATCTGTGATACAGATACCGAGTACTGACAGTTGATTAGTTTCCTGGATACAAGTGCCACTCATAGATAGTGGCATCGGTGGTGTGTTACGCTTTAACGACAGGAGACAGCATTGAGTTTTCGAAGCATTAAATTCTACACGGTTTCTGACTCCCCATTGGACAATGCTGTCACGATCAGAATTTAATGAGCTTATCATACGCTGCCGTTTAAGTTCCACATCCGAAAGACAAGAATGTGAATCTAGAAACGAGTATGAAAAGCTGAGGGTCCTAGAGTTAGCTTTACTAACTATAGAATTAAAAAGGCTTTAAACAGCTATATAACTATGAACTCGATGTATAGAGTGATCCGATATTGTATGATCAATCGAACTAGAGTATGTTTTAGGGTTAAGGTTATGCCCAATCTTTGTACACCAACAAACAAAACTGGTAATATCCTCTTAACAAAGGGATACATAATAAGATAAAGAAAAGTGGTCTTAAATGTCTACCATGCGGAACTCCTAATTTGGCAATGAATGTGTTATAGAAAAAACTTATTTTGAAGATGAAAAAAAAACCATTGATTTCATTTGATGGAAAACCCAATTGATTTCAGCTTAAATGTTTTGATATCATGAGAAAGTTTGTTAAAAGTTAGTTTATCAGTTTTAATATAATCGAGCTCTTAACGAAGTTCTATAGGATATTTGAAAACTTTTCGCATAAGACCGTGTTGTTGATTTCATATAAACGTTCAGTTATTCTTATTATTATTCACAAAGGTGCTTTATAAAACACTCTTTACAACTAGGGTTTGCATGAACCCAGTGAATTCTTGGTGAGTCACAAGCCGGGTTTCGTAAGAACTATTCAACAACAGATCAAATAAACACACTTAATAGCTTTGCAGTGGACATATCTATCAAAGTCAAAAAGAAGTTGCACGCTTTTTTATATAGATTTTAAGCAGCCTTCGACAAAATCGATAGAAAAACTCTGATGCTTAACCTGTACAACATAGAAATTTGGATGCATTTTGGAAACATTTTATGAAAATACAACTTCTACATACGCATTCAACAATTATGTATAGCGGAACCATATGAGGTGGCAATTGGTATAAGACAAGGTTGCAACTCAAGCCCACCTCTGTTTGCTATTTTAATTGATGACATTGAGGACGTTCTAAAGGGTGGAGTAATCCTTCAAATTCGCTGACGATATCGTGATACTTGTTGAAGAGCCCGAAAGTCTCCAATAAATGGAGGCCTCAGTATATCAAATGATATGCTCTTTCGTAACGGTGAAGGCCCAAACTTTTGCAGAGAAAGTGGAGGTTTAACAATAAGGAAATTGAAGCAGCAAGTTATTAAATTTACCTAGGATTCAAAATATCAAGAAACCTAAATCTGAAAAACCATATTGCGGAATAACTGGCAAAATAAAAAAGCTCTCTTAATTTAACGTGGAGGTCGATTATAAATAACAAGGACATCAAATTTCAATTCATAGTTACACGTTTTTAAAACAACAGCCAAGGCTGTTATGTGCTATGCTGCACAAGTTACATTTAATTTGGTGAGGCGCAGCAACTTCTGCGATATTTTCTTAAGAGTAACTTCTTCTTCTTTTTGCGGCCATTAACTTGCCTACTCTTTCTGAAAATATACCAGACCTATAGAAAACAGAACTCTATGATCTCATCAGTGCAGGAGATGAAAAAAAGGGATTAGTTTGTAACAAGAGTCACAGATTCAACAAGTAGATGTATCTACGCATTGCTTGACTACAACCTTTTATCTAAAAGCTACTTCAAAAAAAAGTTGGTACCTTCTCATACACCTTAGGTCACTCCTTTTAAAAATATGACGAATTCTGCAGTTTGTGCAATTAAGGAGAAAGGGAAAATAACTCTCTCTCTCTTTTGTAGATGCCCAATTTTATCGGAACCCGGAAGATCGTCTTGGAAAGAGTTTACCCAGTGAATTCGTAAAGACGAGATGATTAGTATTCTCAACGGAGCGGATTAGAAAGTTTTGGTTCAATTTGTCAAGCTTGCGCTTACCTACAGAAAACAAATAATTTATGAATTTTATTCGAAAAAGAACTTAACTTATAATATTACCTGCGTAAGTTTTAATTTTGAACTGACAGCCAGCTAAGGCCAAACCAAAAGTTTGTAAATTGCAATGGTTTCTGTAAGACTTAAAGAAAAATAAAGCATTTATTATCTAAAAAGATCTAATCTGAATCTTACCCATGTTTTAGTACAATATTAAGTTTTAGCTGTAAAAATTGTAGGACTAAAATGAGTAAATTTAAATATAAATAATTGTTTTATTAATAACATAAGTATTATACACAAAATTATATTCATTCATATTATTAAAAACTATATGCACGTACTTTACAAATATTTGTTTTTTTTTGTTTTAAACTTTAAATATTTTAAAATATAAATTTTGTTATCATTTTAAAACTGTTTTATTATTTTTCGCTACCAATAAATGGAGGTAAATAATGACTTTGATGTAAGACATTCTACATTTATAGTTTTAGTAAAATTTGTTTTTAACTCGTAAAAGCTTTTAATTTGAGTATCTTAGTGTTGGAGCTCAAATCATCATAAATTACTTTATTTTTGAATTAAATTTTGAATAATTAGCTTACTCTTAAATTGAATAAATTCTACTACTTTCATTACATTTATTTTTGAATTTGGCGCTTCATTTATACCATTCGCCATAATAATTTATTGTTGAATTCGCCTTAAAAATGTTACTTAAAAATAACGTAATTTCTCTCTCTAAAAATCTGCAATAAAATGTATGTATAAATAGAAGCTTTCAACTTTAATAAACCTCTTTTCTTGTTCAAAACCCTTAGGGGAAAAATCGCGGCATTTTCATTTCGTCGTTCGCTACAAGTTTATAGTTTCGCTTTTATAGTATATCGGCTATAATATAGTAATTTAAAAGTTATAGGATCTAAAGTAATTTCGCTTAATTTATCTCAACCAGGATCTACCTATCTTTTTCATAGAAAAGACAAAATAGAGTTCCCAGGTTGACGGTCAAAGTTGTTTGATCGTACATTTTTTGGCGCCCAACGTGTCTAAAGTAGTAATCCACATAAATTCCTATACAAAATTTAAAAAGAAATAAATTCTGTGTGAAAACTTATATATATCTTGCACTAAAAGTGACTATAAAAACTATAAACTTAATCAAAAAACTATAAATTAGTGCATTAAAAGTGAAAATTTCATCGGTTACGTCGCGCTATCGGTTTCGTGTCGCGAGTGCATGGTGTTGGTGCTAAAATCCAGGAGAAAGGAGAACAAAATCCAAGGAGAAAACTCTCATCAATCATCCCAGAAGAAGACGAACCAGCAGGTTAAAAAGCCAGAGAAAATTGTGGGAAATAAGTAGAAAAATTCCCACCCAGGTATGTCCGGTCTGAATTTTATTCAAATGTGCGTTGTTCCAGCATCATAATTCATAATTTTAAAGCTAATTACAACATAAAAGCTGAATACAAAAAAAAAAAAAAAACGCACATTCGACATACAAAAAAGACCATTAACTTGCTATTACCTAAATCTTCAAATGTACATTATATATATATCTAAACTATATACATACATAAAATATATTCTAACTATATTTAAATAAAACTATGAACAACATATCCTGCTTTATAAATAAATTTCATAAATAAATATTTAAATATAAAACTACATAAACTAAATAACATATATCGAACATAAATTCATTCGCTAACCAGAATCAGCATCCGCATAATTTATGGTGCTTTCATCACGTAAAAATTGATAAAATCCACAAAAGTGTAATTACGATCCACTTTTGGGCGAAACACACACACACATTCACACAATATTAAAAAGCTTTCGTGTCCAACATATTTTCGAAAACTAACCCATTGACGCACTCACCACACCATTGCATAATATCGTTTCGCTCTATTCGCTCGTTCTCTCGTTACTTACAATCCACAAATAGGATCCATAGTATACACACCTGATTTCGATTTCAGTGCACAGATCAACATTTCGGCACACAACATTATTGATTTCATTTATCGCTTTGCTCTATTCGCTCGTACTCTCTTATCGTAGCCACATAACATCTCCATGGTATACACACCTGATTCGATTTCAACTTGATATCAGTGCATCGATCTTCATTTCGCCAATACATCATCACCCAGGTCGTCAACGCTGTCTTCATCGTCATCATCGCCATCATCGTCGTCGTCGGGGGAGATTTTTGCTTCATGATCAATTCACTGATAGAGCTTTTTTGAATAGCATTTTTTTTGTCGTTGAAATGCATTAAACAACTTTTGCCTTTTCGTAGGTTTAACCTTCAATGCTTTGAAAAGAAATTCTTAGAACAGAATAAATTCGCTTGTTAAAATTGGATTTTGGATTAATCTCAATTCTCACAATCTATCTTTGAATTCAACTCGCCGTGAGATTTAATTTGTTGGGACAGTTTTTTGTTGGGAAATTTTATTCTTTACAACAGGGTTGCCACCTAGCATTTTTGATTTGTTGAATAAATTTAATTGAATTTTCAATAAATTATAATCGTTCTTGTTTTTACTGTCGCTGTTTAAAGAATAATAGAAAATTAAAAATCTAAAATGGCTGAACCAACACTTGATGAATTAAAACAACAACGAGCTTCTACTAAAGGAAGTATATCTCGGATAAAGAATACCGTGGAATCCAATTCTAACGCCCTAACTTCAACTGAACTTGAATGTCGTCTAGGAATTTTGGAGTCGTATTTTAAACAAATATTAGCATATCAAACCAAAATAGAAGTTTTATTACCAACAGATACTAGTAGAGGTGAATTAGAAGATTTGTACATCACCGCAAAAACAAAAATTCTTTCGCTTTTGGGTACTGGTAGACGAAGTAGTATCGCAGACATGACAGTTTCTACTGTCCCACATACAATTAGTCATCTTCCAAAACAACGTTTACCAAAGTTTAGTGGAAGATATTCAGACTATAAAAATTTTATAAATTCGTACAACAATTTGGTAGAAAATGATTTAAGTTTGACAAAAATAGAAAAATTTAATTACTTGCTTTCTTGTTTGAGTGATCAAGCTCTTGGCACAGTTAAGGCTTTTCAAGTCACGGAAGCCAATTATCCCAAGGCACTTCTTAGTTTGAAAGAGCGCTATGATAATGATTGCCTCATTTTCTTAGAATATATCTCACAGCTGATCGAATTACCTAAGGTTCAAAAAGCTTCTTCTGTTTCTCTACGGAGCTTGGTAGACAATATTTCGGCGTTGATTAGTTCGCTACTTTCTATAGGATCGCATGAGAATATTTGTAACGCAATAATAATTCATATTGCGATGTCGAAGGTTGACATAGATACACAATCGAAGTGGGATGAACAACTGGACTATAAGAAGTTGCCGGATTGGAAGGATTGTGCAAGCATACTCAATAAACGGTGCCAATATTTGGAAGCAAGAGATAGCAAGCAGATTCGTTCGGAACAATGCGTGAAGACATTCAACAAACATTCATCAACAAAGCCAACAATAGTAAATCCTCATCGCCCACAAACTTCGCTTGCTGCAAACCAACGATCCTGTATCTTATGTCGAGACCTTAACCATTCAATTACAAATTGTAAAAAATTTCTTGAGCTTTCGGTTATGGATAGATTTTGGAAAACCAAAAAACTAGGCTTGTGTCTGAATTGTTTAGGGAAGGGTCATAGTGTATCAAGATGTCCATCGTCTTATAAGTGCAAGACTTGCAAACAAGCACATCATAGCCTTTTGCATAGGACTCAACCTGCAGACACCAATTCTGGTATTAATCCTCCCTCAGATACATCTGGTCAAAGCACATCAGCTGCAACTCATTCCGCAATGGAAAAAGAGCAAGTTCCTGAAGCACAAGTTATTTTAGCAACAGCATTAGTTCTTATCAAGGACTCATCGGAAGGCTTTCAACTCGGTAGGGTTCTACTAGATTCTGGTTCACAAGTCAATTTTATTAATGAAAAGTTCGCCAATTCACTTGGTCTAAGGAAACATCGTAAGAATGTTGACATCGTCGGAATAGGAGTGACTGAAACAAAAACAAAATATCAAACTCAATCAACAATCCGTTCACGATATAGCAACTTTGAAATTTCTCTCGAGTTTTTAGTTGCACCTTCCATCACTGGGTATCAGCCTGAAGCATCTCTCAATGTAAGCAGTTGGAATCTACCTTCTAATTTAGAGCTTGCTGATGAGAATTTTAATCAACCGTCACAAATCGATTTATTATTAGGGGCTGAAGCTTTCTTCGATTTATTAGAATCAGGTCAGATAAAACTCGGAGAGGGTCTTCCATCATTGCAACAAACTGCATTAGGATGGATCGTATCTGGAAGATACAAATCAAAATACAACACTACAAAGAAAGCATCGTGCGTAGCCAATACACTTGAAGTTGGTCTTGATAAATATTTTGAAAAATTCTTTGAATTTGAAGAAATTCAAGGTCTACGGTCAATATGGTCTGAAGAGCAGAATGAATGCGAAAAGCATTTCATAGACACAATTAAGGTGCTTCCTAGCGGTCGGCTTATGGTACAACTACCTTTCAAAAAACATCCTAGCTGTCTTGGAGGCTCTTACGATATTGCTTTTAGAAGATTTTTGTCGCTTGAGCATAGGTTATCCAAAAATGCATCAATAAAAAGTCAATATTCTGATTTCTTAAAAGAATACGAACGTTTAGGTCACATGTCTCTAGTTCCCAATCCAAACCTTGATGAAGATCATTATTATCTTCCGCATCAATATGTATTAAGGCCTGATAGCGTATCAACAAAGTTACGTGTAGTCTTCGACGCATCTTGCCGCACATCATCACAAATTTCTTTAAATGGAATACTAATGGTGGGTCCTACTATACAGGATGAGCTTTTGATTATTTTGCTACGTTTTAGACTTTATCGATACGCGCTAACTGCAGATATCGTTAAGATGTATAGGCAATTCCTTGTGCATCCATCGGATAGGAAATTCCAATTCATCTTATGGAGAGAAAACGAACATACCCCAATACAAACTTACCAGCTCAATACCATAACTTACGGCACATCATCTGCACCCTTTTTAGCAATTCGCTGTCTTCAGTATTTGGCTGAAATTAACGTCGAACGTTTTAGTCAAGGTGCTGCTGTTCTTAAGTCGGACTTTTACGTTGATGACATGCTAACTGGGGCAGACGACTTGGATACTCTTTGTCAAAAACGGAATGAAGTCGTTTCAATTTTGAGTACAGCTGGCTTAGAACTTTCGAAGTGGAACAGCAATCATATCGCTTTAATTGAAGAAGCTACACCAAAGGACATCAAATTGACTGAATCCAATCTCACCAGTACGTTAGGTATTTCTTGGAACCCTCGTGCTGATGAATTCATTTTTTCATACAAACCTAATCGGGTCTATACAAAATACACAAAAAGATCTATTCTCTCGCTTTCGTCGTCTCTTTTTGATCCAATGGGCTTGCTTAGTCCAATAATTATCCGGGCTAAGATACTGCTACAACAGCTTTGGATAGAAAAATTCGATTGGGACGAAAATATTTCTCCAAATCTCGAGACAGAGTGGCGTCAATTCATGACGGATCTCAACTCAATTCAAAATCTTCCAATTCCTCGATACGTTTTTCTAGAAAACAATATCAGATTCCAGATACATGGGTTCGCAGACGCATCTATGAAAGGGTATGGCTGCTGCATTTATCTGCGGAGCATTGACAATAGTGGGTCCGTAGGAGTGAAACTTTTAGTCGCCAAATCCAGAGTTGCTCCTGCAAAGAAGAGAACACTTCCCCGCCTAGAGCTCTGCGCAGCACATCTCTTATCCAAACTTTGGGTAACAATACAAAGGGTCATCGTCAAGCACTACAATGAAACTTACTTTTGGACTGATTCGTCAATAGTTCTGCACTGGATATCCACACATTCTTCGAAGCTAAATACTTTCGTTGGTAATAGAGTAGCTGAAATCCAGGACACAACAAAGGAGGTGGTCTGGAAACATGTTCCAACTTCTGACAATCCAGCAGATATAGTTTCTCGAGGATGTACAGCGGAAGAGCTTAAAAGTTCAATTTGGTTCAGGGGTCCAGATTTCTTGATCGAGGATGAAGAAAGGTGGCCATGTTCATTAGGAGCTTCTCCTCCTCCAGAAGATTTATTGCTAGAACACAGGAAAACTGTTTTAGTTTGTCAAAAAGACAAAAACTATTATCTCAATTTAATTGAAAAGGTTAGCTCGTACACCAAAGTTTTGAGAATCTTTGCTTACGTAAAAAGATATCTCAATTTACGATTACTGAGGATTCCATTCCCAGGTCGATACCTTACAGCTGGGGAGTTAGATTATTCGTTACTCACCATAGTTAACGTCATACAAATGGAGTATTTTGCGAAGGAGATCCAGGCAGTAAAATCAAACTCAAAACTTCAAGGATCGACAAAATGGTTATGTCCTTTTATCGAGGACAGAAATGGTCTTTTGTTGTTGAGAGTAGGTGGCAGATTGAAACATGCTGACATTCCAGAGGAAAACAAACATCCGATGTTGCTTCCAAAAGATTGCAATTTCAGCAAAGAACTTATTCGACATTTGCACTATTCTAACTACCATGCAGGTCCAAAGGCTCTTGTGGCGCTAACGAGACAAAGATTTTGGATCATCAATGTTCGACAGTTGGCACGCAGCGTTATTCGAAGGTGCACTCATTGTGCAAGATATCGACCGAAGTTATATGACCAAGTAATGGGAGATTTGCCTGCAGAAAGATTAACATCTTCACGTCCATTTTTATGCTGTGGGGTTGATTTCTGTGGTCCTATTTACACATACTACAAAATTAGGGGGAAGGTGCCTTATAAAACCTATGTGGCAGTTTTTGTCTGCTTCGCTTCGAAAGCGGTTCACTTAGAAGCTGTATCAGACCTTTCAGCAGACGCTTTTATAGGAGCATTAAAAAGAATGATAGGTCGTAGAGGTATTCCCAAAGACATCCACTGTGACAACGCGACAAATTTTGTTGGCGCACAGTCAAAACTAAGCGAGTTGCGAGATATGTTGTTCAAAAAATCCAACCAAGAAAATCTCATTAATTATTGTACTAATTCCAATATAAATTTTCATTTTATACCCCCCAGGGCACCCAATTTTGGTGGAATTTGGGAAGCTGCAGTTAAAGTCGCTAAGGGTCATTTGTATCGCAGCCTTGGAAACGCCAAATTGTCATTCGAAGAGCTGTCAACTGCACTTGTCGAGATTGAGGCCATCATGAATTCGAGGCCTATTACTTCTATATCAACAGATCCAAACGACTTCGAAGCCCTAACACCAGCACATCTCCTGATCGGGTCCTCTCTCAAGGCGATTCCCGAACTATTGACTGAGGTATCCGACATAAGCTATCTCGAAAGGTGGCGGCGAATTAACGCTGTCAAAACTCATTTCTGGAAGCGATGGTCCAACGAGTACGTCACTGAACTGCAAGGTCGTGGAAAGTGGACAACATCAAGTCCAAATATCGCTATAGGCAGCTTGGTCATCATTCACGAAGACAATTTACCACCCCAAAAATGGCTCTTGGGAAGAGTCGCCAAAGTCATCGAAGGTCCTGATGGGCGAGTAAGAGTCGCCGATGTTAAAACTCAACGAGGAACATTTCGAAGACCTATTCGCAAATTGGCGGCGATTCCGTCTTGAAAGGTGATCCTTTCAAAGGGGGCGGAATGTTGGAGCTCAAATCATCATAAATTACTTTATTTTTGAATTAAATTTTGAATAATTAGCTTACTCTTAAATTGAATAAATTCTACTACTTTCATTACATTTATTTTTGAATTTGGCGCTTCATTTATACCATTCGCCATAATAATTTATTGTTGAATTCGCCTTAAAAATGTTACTTAAAAATAACGTAATTTCTCTCTCTAAAAATCTGCAATAAAATGTATGTATAAATAGAAGCTTTCAACTTTAATAAACCTCTTTTCTTGTTCAAAACCCTTAGGGGAAAAATCGCGGCATTTTCATTTCGTCGTTCGCTACAAGTTTATAGTTTCGCTTTTATAGTATATCGGCTATAATATAGTAATTTAAAAGTTATAGGATCTAAAGTAATTTCGCTTAATTTATCTCAACCAGGATCTACCTATCTTTTTCATAGAAAAGACAAAATAGAGTTCCCAGGTTGACGGTCAAAGTTGTTTGATCGTACACTTAGAATATTTTTCATACAAACTTTTTGATTTTTTTTTAAATTTTGAATATAGTTTTTTCTTAAGTTTGTTAAAACTTCAAAATAGTTATATATTTTTTTTTACGAATACAATACACAGTAAGCAGTCCACCAATTTTCACATTGTTTATAAATATATATAGTTATTTGAAGAATACAGATTTAAAAATATAAATATTATAATAGTTTTATAAGTTTCTTTTAAAATATTATTTTATGAGCTCAAAAGTATGGCTCCACTAAACAGAAAACTTTAAAAACATAAAAAAAACTTTACTTAGTTGTAAGCTTTTTATATAAACATTATTTTAATAATTCTTATAATTTTCTTTATAGGTTAAGGTACAATGGACATTTACGTTATAATAATTGTAATAAGTTTATTACACAATTTTTATTTATGTGTAACTTTATTTATATAAAAAATGTATAATATATAATTGTAAATAGTCTTACAATAGATTTCTCCAAATACATTACCCATAGGTCCAAAATTTTATGAATTTGATTATTATAATTTTCTAAGAGTTATTATTACAAAATAATATTTAATACAATGGAACAATTAATATTAATTAATATTTGAAATAAAAATAATTTTTAGTGTTCTCATGTTACATACACATAGATGATTTTCAGCAATGAAATACTCTTCGGTGGGTTTTTTTATTTCAAAACAATTCCAGCTTTTACAATTTATTTTAATTCATTATTAAAAGAATTTTAGTAAATAATACGATTATAATACAATTAATTTAAATTTGCTTTTAACAAATAATTTTTAAGAATCATAAAAATTGACAAATTTATTTGAATAGAAAACTATAATTGAACTAACGTGTTTGATTAATGTAGAAAAAGTTAATACAAAATTAGTAAAACTTATTCAAATCTTCATGTTTTCAATACAATCGTTGATACATTTGAAGTTTATTGTCAAAATCAATCATTAATAAAATATTGTGCTGAATTTACCTGCTTAGGTAAATAACCAGGATACGTGAAATATTATGCATATAAATTTAATTTTTTAAATATTTTCTGTACGCTTAAATTATTTGATTAATTAATGAAATTAATTCGAAAAAAGTAATAACCAAAAGATTGAGTGTGCGTTTTTTTAAAATTGACAAAGTTGGTTGACCTTAAAATCTTTCGATCAGCAAAATAAAGCTGATGACTTTAATTAAATTTTATTGTTATCAGTTCGAAAAATGCTTTTTTACTTGCGACATAGAGAAAGTATGGCAAGTTTTGCATTCGTAAAAATTGGAACCCGCGATTTTGATTAAACATGACATATTGACATAACGATGTTAAATTTTCTAATTTTAAAACAAAAAACCTTAATTTTACAAAATTTTTCTTTGAAAGTCGTTAGAGCGGTTTTTATCTTGCTCTTGATCTTAAATTAAAAAGAAAAAAAAATTAAAATTCGAATTGAGTAGCACAAACTCGCTTCTGTATCCAAATAGTTTGTTTAAAAATATTAATGACAATTTAAGATTTAAAAATATACCTGAAAAATAATTTTGTCTTCAAAAACATAAATTCCATTTCATTTCTCAAACAAACTAAAAAAAAAAAAATTGTTGAAAATTGTTAAAGCGGGTATTTTATTTAATTTTTTAATTTTTTTGTAAATATTTTAAGTCTACAACTGTATTAGACATATTAATATATGTACATTTTACATTTGTTGTTCGTAAAGAAATATTGAGCCGTTTTCAAGATATATCGAATTTTGAAAAAAATTTAATATTTTTTAAAAATCCAAAAAAATGTTTGACATTTTTGATCATCAAATATTATTTTAACAATATAAGAGTTTGTGCAGATCAAAATGTATTGTAATCGGTTGTTGAGATCCTAAGAAAACTTAAACGAAATAATGGTCTTATGGGCGGTACAATTTTGGAGAAAATTTTATAAAAATGTATCTCTCAGCTTTTGAGTAAATTCGAATTTTTGATTTTTGACCAAAAAATTACTACTATTATTTTTGATCTTAAAAACAATTTTAAAAATCGCCACACGCGAATCTGCTTAAAACCTTAACTCCCAA
Organism: Eupeodes luniger; assembly: GCA_951509635.1. Taxonomy (NCBI): domain Eukaryota; kingdom Metazoa; phylum Arthropoda; class Insecta; order Diptera; family Syrphidae; genus Eupeodes; species Eupeodes luniger. The sequence continues at coordinate 41,304,696 of OX608075.1, forward strand.
GTTTGAACTCAATCGATTGAATTGCTTAGGCGGTAAGGGTGAGTACAGACAGACAGACGGATTTGCGGGACCCACTTTTTTAGACTTCTTTACCAACCTAACGTCTGATTGAAATTTCGAGTTCGAAAATTTTTACGAATACAAAACTTGCCATATAGTTCCCATATGTCGCAATTTTAAAAATAGTGACTGGTAGAACTTAAATATCTCTCATAGCAGTAAAGCTAACGACTTCAAGTGTTAATGTTATAAATTCGATAAAAACTGTAACTAACGCTTAAAAACTGAAAAAAAGTGTATACTACATCAAAAATAATTGTTTGCATCAAAGTTTTTGACATCTAGAACATTTTTCAGAAAAATCGCAGAGATAGTTTAAATACAAAAAAAAGTATATTCCAAAAAATGGTAAAAACCTAATGTTCGACTCGAATTTCTTGAGAACAAATGAATATATTGACTTGAAAATTATTTTTTTTGTTGTTATCAAAAGATAATTTTCTTAAAAAACCCAATCAGCATTTTTTTGTAAGAACTAAAAACTTTGTTACCAAAAATTTGTAAAAACCATATTCGACTTAAAATCTTTGGAATAAGAAAAGATATTCATATTCATTTGATAAATAAGTTCATTAATAAATATATTTTTTCTTCGTGGTACCTATTCATTGAACAGCTCCAAAATTGTTCTAGATAAACATTATCAGCCATCTTTTATTTTTAATTTGACAGCCGAATAACGAACATCGGTTAGTTGTTTGTTGTAACAAAAATTGTAATTGCTTTTGATTTCTAATTTCTGCCATTCAAAATAAAATATAGCAAAACAAAATAAATTTGTATTTTTAACTTCTTTGATTTGGTAAAATTTAAAAATGAATAATCAAATAACGCAAAAACGAAGTGAAAATTGGAATTCCGCTGATTAAGCAAGTATAAAACGTTAATCAAATTGTGTTTGCCGTCAGTGTACAGTTTTTGGAACGGATTGATTTTTGTTTTATAATTTTTTGTTAAATTTTAATCTCAATTTCATCCAGCGATTCCAAATATTTGCAAACATTGTTTTTTCAATTAAATTTAAATGATGCATTTTGAATTTAAATTAAAAAATTAGTAGAAACCGCAACAAAAAAATTTTCTTTATAAGTAAATTACCAAAATTTGCTGTCAAATATTTCGAAATAAAAGATATTCGGTCCTTATACGCAAGAATAGACGAAATAAGTTATCCGTCTGTAAACTAATGTCATTTAAGGCTAACACAAGTTTAATATTAGGAATTCTGATTTAACATAAGTGTTAACATGGTGTTAGGGTTATTTTGTGTTTATTAATAGAGGTGATTGAAATCAAACTTATTTTATCATATACAAAATAAATTAAAAACTTTTTTAAAAAAACATGAACACCTACAAAAACGAAAATAAACTGAAAACAAAATATGAGAACAAAGAAAGTTATTAAATTCAAAATTTGTTTATCTTATATAAAATGCCCTTACTAATATTTTGTAAAATTTTTAGAAATATCGACAGACCGGCACGAATGAGAAGTTTTCAGTGTCTGTCGCGTCTCAGCATCTTTTTTCAATATATCGAGCCCTTCCCGCCATTTTATCGTACGCGACATTTTAAATTAAAAACACAACTTATTTATTAAAATGTGCTAGTAACATATAGAGCCTTGCAGGCTATATGTCATCATGTCTTAACTTAAGCATAATTAATAATTTCCAATACCGACTATGGGTACAAGTGGTTTCAAGGACCAGCAGTAGGTAAACTTTTGATTTGTTGTTTACGATAAAATTTATTTTGGCGCTTACGATAAATTGGCGGGAAGGGCTCGATATTTAAAAAAACAACATGTTTTGATATCCGGGTAAACTACTTTTAAACCGTTTTTTTTTCCATTTTTTTGCTTTGTTTATTTTAACATAAATGGTTCAGCGTTTCTTTAGTGATTATGTGTGTGGATGAAGGACTAACAATTATCAAAGTTTTTCTAAAAGTAAATTAGATACTAAAAATATTTGAACGGAATATTGAAGACAATGATTACACTGGTCAACAAGAGAATGTAGTTTTCAATCATATTATACTTTTTCTAAGGTTTTTTATTGCTTTTGTTCCAATTCGACTTCAAAATCAATCGAAACTTCGAAAAATCAAAGAACCTTATATTAGACTTTTTAAGGTTATGTAAATTCATTAATTAATTCCGCTTAAACATTTTCAGCATCTTACTTAATTTTCAAATGATCGTCATTAGTTATTACCTCTATACATTAAGTTTAAAAAACACTGAAGTATTTATATATGCTAAAACGGTTCTTAAAAGAAAAGAATAAAAGCAATTTTTGATCATATTATGAAATCGTAGTAATTTAGCTATTTAAAAAATATTGAAAACGTGTATTTCAAGGTTTAACCACGGAGCACTAAAAATTTACTCTAAAAAGAATTATTTAAGAACATAATGATTTTATATGCAAGGTTTTTCAAAAGTTTAGATAGATTGAAATGAAGACTCATATGTCATCTCATAATTTATGAGAAATTAGGAAAACTTAATGAGATTTTAACTAGATGGTTTCTAAAATATTAAGATTTGCACATTGGAAAATTATAAAATTAATTGTTGAAGAATATGCTGTTTTTTTAACTTAGAAAACATCCGTTTTTAGTCGGCTTTATCATTTTTAACTGATTTTTAATTCAAAATTAATAATAATTGACTAAAATTTGGTTTGCATCTGAATATATAAATGTATATTGATTAAATAAAAAAAAGTTATCCACAGACAATTAAAAATGTTGAAAGAAAAATAAATTAAATAAATTATACTAATTAAATAAATAAATATTTGTTCAAAGTTATATAAAATTAAAATGAAGTTAGGAAATGATTCTTGAATTTAATTTAGTTATTTTTATAAAAAAAATATAAACATTTTTATCTAAAATTTAAAAAATTCGATACAAATTATTTAAAAAGTTGGCTAATTTTTGCATGTTATTTGTCATAAAATGTATTCAGTTTAATTGTTGTTTAAAATATAATCAATATAAATCCTATTTTTTCTTTCTTTATACTTTAAAATTCCCAAATCAGTTTTGTTTTTTCAAATTGAAATTGAAACCCATTGAAATCCTGAAGGTATCAATTTTACATGTAAAATTTCTTTCAAATTTACTTCAATTAATTTCTCTTTTTTAACCTACAAATTGGAAGCAGCTTTAATTTATTAATGTGTTTCAGGTCTTCATTATACCCATTTGTTTATGTAGCTCATCCAATAAGCTATATCATTACTACATATATAGGATAAGCAAAATTTTCACATCAATATAGTATATGTTCTATAATTGAATTTTTTTCCTGTTAAAGACCACATCGCATTTGCTTTGGCTGACGGATGTCTCTTAATATCCTTTTCCCTGTCCTTGGGATGATGGATTTGTTGATTGTCCTGCTGGTCTACCAATAACTTCCTGTAAAGGTACCCATTGAGCAGTTGCACTTTTCGAACGAAACATTTCATCGAAAAACATTTTCTCTTCTAAACGAACTTCTGGTGAATTTCCAATTATAGCACGTCCCAGAATTTCACTTGATCCTTTAGAAAGAATGAAGAAAATGTAAACCATTTAGAATAATACAAAATTTAATTATTTACCCAGAAGTCCATCATGAACTATAGTGAATTCTAGAATTGAATTTTTTAATAGATCCTTCGAAACGTCAAAAGTCAATGCCTCGTTAAAGACTGGATTCACGGTATTTCGAACTACACCTGTTTTGCGTTTTTTAATCTTCTTCCCACCACTTATTAGGGTCACTTTGACAAAAGGATCCGATGAATTGCGAGTATCATCGACTACACGTAAATTTCGAGCCTTAATCATAACCACAGTTAGACGTTCGGCTGATGGGAGGTAGGCGAGGGAAAGCATCAAATCACCTAAGTCTATTTTCGAGTCCTAAAGGAATGTTAAAAACAGATATATTTCAATTATAAGAATGAAACAATATTCTAACTTACCTGTTCAGCACATGATCCCAATTGTGTCCAAAGTTGAACTTTATCTGATAAATCCATGCTGGCCAAAGGAAGTTGAGCACCTCCGATGCAAACGTGACGAGAATATGCATCGAAATCATAGAGAAGAATTTCAATTGTTCTCTTCTCAATGACCGCTGGGTGTTCTTCGAAAACAAAGTCTTCATCGAAAACTTAAAGGAATAAAAAAGTTAAGAGTTTTATAGTTGTTGTATATCATAATCATTTATTTCATGACTTCTTATATAGTTGGATAGGACTGGACTGCAAAGCAAAAATGGAAGCTAAGGAAAATTTGGTAGTTTGTTTTTAGTTGTTGAATAAAGGAACAGGAAGGTTCAGAAATTTCAAATTTAAAGATTCGATGAGCAATAATTAGAAGTGGAAACACGGAAGATTTTTTACAGTAGTTTTAATGTCTCATATTATTTTTTAAATATAAACGAATGTTGAGATTTTTTTAAGTTGCGCGGGACACGGATACTTTTAAGATTATCTATTGGAATATTGTGCCAGAAATAACACTAACAAATTGTCTGTTGATTGGAAAAAGAAGTAAAATATTAATGAAAAATTAATTAGAAACATTGGAAATCCAGTCAGGTGGTTTTACTAACCAATGGCAATATTCAAAAGATACTCCATAAGAATCGAGTAGTTTGTATCCCTTACCGCACTTAAACCACAGGATAATCAGGACCAATATGAGATCGACATTACTTTAGGAAGTTTGTAACTATAAGGGCTAGTGGAACGATTTTGTTTTGAAATTTTAAATAAACAATCAGCTGTATATTGAAGACGATTCAACCATTAAAAAATTAAAAATGAACTAAAAAAAAGTTCTGGGTTAAATAATGTTCTTTTTAGTAGAAAAAGTCTACAACTGATCACTTATATACTTTCCAATAGCTTTAAGACCATTAGTTCATGAGGCTTGGTTTTTCAATCTCCAAACATTGTCTCATACATTTAAGACGATCTCCATCTCGACGTTCCATTAGCTGAAACCGTTCTCTATAGAGTCTTTTAGTAACATTTGATTTCTGTATTTCTTAGTACTGAAGTGGCAACCCAAGCCAAAGCCTGAAGCCACATTTAAGAATATACACTGAGTTACAAAAAAAGTGGCGCACCTTGAAATTGCGTAAAAATTTAAAATGTAGATTCAGTGTTGTTTCTTAACATTTAATATTATTAATTTAAGTACAAAATAAACAAATGGGAAGAACTTTTAAATAAAACATAAAATAAATGAGTTTTGGTTCACTAAGTAGTGGGCATTGCCTTCCCTAACATATATCAAAGCTTTAATTCGCCTCGGCATACCTTAAATAAGGTTTTTTAGAATTATCCCACGCCTCAATGTGAGCAGATCTCGGCCCATTTAGTGTCTCGGGAAGAGCGGGTCGCTTCCTTATCATTTTTACCAGCAGATCCCAAATATGTTCAATGGGATTCATGTCCGGGATCATGGCAGGCCAAGCCATCACATCGATTTCTACTTCTTCCAAGTAGTCCCAAATGCACCTATCAACGTGAGGTCTCGCATTGTCTTGTATCAGCAAGAAATTTTTACTAATTAATCGTGAAAGAAACCACATATTCTTCTAATATGTTGGTGATGTAATAATTGGAGTTAACCGATCATTCCACACTATGCACAGCCCATTTATTCCGTGCACGGAAATTCCTGCCCACACCATGGCGGAACCTTATCAGAAATTTTTCCAATGGGAAATTGTTTCCGAATTATATCTCCCACCTGATCTTCTCCACACTTTGCTACGTCCATCTAATGAGAGTTGACATAACCTGGACTCATCAGTGAAGAGACCTATACCCTAGTCGGCCTCGGTTTAATCTTGGTGAAAGCAAGCAAATTCCATACGCTCGTACTTTATCGTGAGTCTTGGTATACGACCAGACCACTTTCCACTGTACGCCGCGCCACCCCACCATTCGAGCATTCACAGCGGTCCCTATCACTGATTAAAGTCTGAGAGACACTTCAACCGCTGTTTGGTGACGGTCTCGAAGGCTTTGAAGCACCAAATACCTCTGCAAAAATAAAAAGTATGACTGCGCCACTTTTTGTGTAACTCAGTGTAGATAAGGAAACTTGTTTTTCTTCAAGTGTCTTTTCACAGAAAACGTGAAGATGATAAGAAAACGCTCGTTTGAAAACGCGCAGTGGTAGCGTTTGCGGCATCATTATTATACCACTTTTCCAAAAATAAAAATAGCGAGGGAAACCTTCAAATGTATATAGCACTCTGAAGACGCCCTGGACACATTAATTCCTAATATGCTTTTCCTAAACACCTAGATAACTGAATACTCCGAAAAGAAACGTCTATCTTTAATACAAAAAGAAATTTAGTTTGGAAGTTCATCGAACAGCTGGAAAGTGGAATTAAAATGTTTAATTTTTGAAACTTAAAACTAAAATTTATTGACTGCAATAGTATACAAATGTTAACAGGAGCCAGAAAAAGTTGTGCCAAACTGTTAACATCAGTGAAATGTTGACAATTTTAAATGTTTGTAATAAATACAACTTTTTTGGATTGTGCGTAGTCGTGAAGAACCTTATCGGAAGGAAGTTTAAAACTTTTAAATCCTGGGACAAGTTAGTGATGTGACCAATGGAAACCGTGTGCTTCGACCAAGAATAAATGATAAAATTAAAGCTGTATCACGTAGTGTCGACGAAAACTCTGGTTTCATCAATCTTTGGAAACAAAATTTCCTTATATTTGGAATAAAGACTTGGTTGTTAAGTCTTAAAGTTCAGTTAACACAAGAACTTGAAGGGATGATCACAATTGGCAACCGATATCTCGTGATTCAACTTCTTTGACCTTTTACTCTGGGCCTTAAAGATTCGTAATGTACAAGTTATTGAGGATATAAATTGGTCGTAGAAAATGTCATGAAAATTAAATGTTGCCTTAATCGAAGCAGTGGCGGACATTTGGCTGTTATCAGTTAGCATTGGTTAGGTAATACCTTCTCCTTTTTGTATTTTATATTGTGCGCACACTCAACGGGTTATTAATCCCTTATAATGGTTAAACACAGTGCGAGAAATGTCTCCAAATTTTAATGAATGTTAAAAATTGAGCCTTCCACATTCGTAGAGTGCGGCTAAAGAAAGAATCCTTGTACTTGACAGTACGCTCAAATTTAGGCTTAAGGTGAAACTGATGAGTATTGTTTAAAGTACTTGAGCATTGTTTATGGAAGTAAAACAATAAATTAGGTAGCGCAAGAGTCCGTTGAAAACCAGAGCCTAGTTACTTAGAACCCTTAACAACTTCTGTATTCGAGTTACAGTTTTAGGCCGAATCCGAACAGATAATTTGAGAAACCACTTTTCATGACAAGAATTACTCTTGGAGGATTTGTCATATCCTCGCACGAACTTGCTTATATGTCCAAAAAGTCTGTTTATTAATACTTCATGTATTTTAAGATTTAAAAATGTACTCGCAAGAAAAATTTGTTTTTAAACATTTAAATTTAAACTTGATTACTCAAAAAACACCTTAATTTTTCAATTTTTGCATTTGAAAATCGTTAGAGCTGTTCTCTTTTCACTTAATTTACAGAAAGTTTTTTAATTTGAGTTAAGAAATGTTTTTAGTGGGCAGTTACTTTTTTACATTTCTATTTCGTTAAAAAATAACTAACTATTTTCGAGATATCGAATTTCGAAAAATTTCGTCTTGTTGAAACACAGCTCCTGCACAACGTGGTTCTAAGGAGGTTACCATTGACTGTAACGTACTGGTCATCATCGTTTTTAAACAAGTACGAACCAATTATTCTACCAACTCATGAAGCACACCAAACATTCAGCTTTTGTGGATGTAACGGTATCTCAACATACACTTCAGGGTTATCATCACTACAAATACGGCAGTTTTCTTAATGGACGTATCCATTCAACCAAATGTGAGCTTCATCGCTTAATGGAATTTTATAGAATTATGGTTTTCAAAATAAATATGCACAATTTGACAGCTGACCAAATGGCGGGCAGTTAAAATGGTGTTGCCAACATGAAAATCAATGGCGCAAAATTTTAAACAACCTATTTTTAAGGGTTTAACAATTTACTAGTTAGTTAATTTGCTAAATATTTACCAATGGAGTCCAGAAATTTAAACCTTTCTTTTCGTTTTTATTATAAGGAAATTGCTAATTGACTTTATTAAAAAACGAACGTCTAAAATGTGACAGTTCGTAAAAATAAACAAAGCAAATACTCTTAAACGGACCTATTAATTGGAATTCCCAACTGTAAAATTGTAAAGATGTCATATGGATTTAGCAAATTTTTAAAAGTTAAAGTAGCCATTCCGTGATTTTAACTTTAGCAAAATGTTAAGAGATATTATTATTATTTATTATAAGCTTTTATTTGCCATTATTGATATTTTTTACAATATTTATTTACATTTTTGTTTACATTTTCTGTTTCTTTTGAATTAATTACTATAATTACTATATAAAATTAACATATTTTTTTAATAAAATTAATTTTAATATGTAAGCAAAGTTTGAATAAATAAATGGATGCGTATCAAAATTCTATGATCTGGCATAAGCCTCCCCCAATGTTGCCCAAAGATCTCTGTCTTTTGCGTCATTGTACCAACTTTGTCTTTCTTTAAGCAAATCGTCTGCCCATCTTTTCTTCGGTCGTCCAACTGGTCTTCTGCTTTCTGGTGGTGTCCATTTTGTAGTGATTTTTGTCCATCTTTGGTCCTGTATTCTAGATATATGTCCTGCCCAATTCCATTTAAGGAGTTTTGCTCGTTCAACCACGTCCGTTAAACCAGTTCTTCGTCTTATTTCTCTATTTCTCACTCTCTGGCTAATTCGTAGGTTAAGTAGTTTTCTTTCCATCTTGGTTTGGCATATTCTTATTTTGTCAAGTAAACTTGAAGTCAAGGATATAGTCTGTAACCCATACGTCATAACAGGTAGAATAGCAGAGTCTAGTATATATTTTCGTGTTTCGTCCCTTAGATTTGATTGTAATATTTGTTTTAGACTCCAAAATTGTTTCCAACTATTGGTAATGCGTCTAGAAACTTCTTTTTTCTCCTGGTTAATGAATGACTTAGTCTGTCCTAGATAAGTATAGTCTTCTACATATTCTATGTGTTCGTTATCCATCATTATGTCATCTTTAATATGGTTAGTCATTATCTTAGTTTTTGACTTATTGATATGAAGTCCAACTTTCTTGCATTCATTTGTCAATTCTATGAGCATATTTTGTATTTGTCCAGAAGTTGATGAAATGAGAACTATGTCATCAGCGAATCTAAGGTTGCTCAAATATTGTCCCCAAATATTTATTCCATATCTATTGTCCCAGTTTAGTTTCCTGAATATTTCTTCCAGTACGGCAGAGAATAATAGTGGTTTCATTGGATCCCCCTGTCTTACGCCTCTCTTTATTTTTATTTCTCTTCCTATTCTTTCGGTTTTTATTTTCGCCACGCTGTCTGTATATATATTTTTCAATGTCCTTATAAAGATGGGATGAGTGCCTTGGTTTGTCAGCGCTGTCCATATTTCGTCATGTTCTACTGAGTCAAATGCTTTGCTGAAGTCAATATATAGAAGATACAAAGGTTTTTCAAATTATATAGTTTAGTTTTTTCAATGAGTTGGTTCATTGTTTGTAGATGGTCTGTTGTTGAAAAACCTTCTCGGAATCCTGCTTGTTCTCTTGGCTGATTTCTGTTTAATGTATCCTTAATTTTTGTATACATTACTTTGGAGAACAGTTTATATATCATAGAAATTTTGCTTATTGGTCTGTAGTTATTTATGTCATCTTTATTTCCTTTTTTGTGGATAAGCGTAATTGTAGCTTGTTTCCATTGTTTTGGAATCTGCTGTCTTATAAGTATGTCATTAAAAATCGTGGTCAAGACTGTAGAAATTGGTTGTTTTCCATATTTGAGCATTTCTGTTACAATACCGTCATTTCCTGTACACTTATCTGTCTTTAGATCGTCAATTGCTTGTTCAATATCTGTTTTTGTAAAAAGTGTAACAGTATTTAAGTTGGAGTAACTGTCCGCCATCGATATATTATCATCTTTTATTTCTTTTGTCGATTTGAAGAGTTCTTCGAAAAATTTGGTAGCAGACTCATTTATATCTCTCCTATTAATAGCGTTGTTATTTTTGTTCTTAATTGATGTTATCCACTCTTTTCCGTCGTCAAGAAATGATTTTGTCTTTTTAATAGATTTTGTGTTGCTTAATATATCTTTTATCATTGTTTCGTTATATGTTTGGATATCATTTTTCGCATCTTCTTTTATAGTTTTCCGAAGGTATCTTAGTTCATTTTTTTTCCTGGTCTGATAAGTTGTCCTTGCTTCGTAGGTTATCTCTTTTGGTTATCAGCGCTTTAGTGTCATCCGTTAATTTATCAGGTTTTGAAGTAACAGTAGTCATGATTGAAACTTTCGCCGAGTTCTTTATTATCTTTTCTAATGAATCATATGTATTTTGAAAGTTTTCGTTTATTCTATTTGTAGTTATATTAAGTCTTATTTCTTTCTTAAGCATGTCATTATATTTTTCAATATTTTCGGTTGGTATCATTCTAGGAATACTGAGTGTTTGTTTGTTTCTTTTCAACGTATTATGGTCTACTTTTATATTTGCTCTTACTAGCCTATGGTCACTATCAAATTTAAAATTATTCAATACGGAGATGTCATTAATAGTTTTCAGTTTATTTGTTAGAACTAAGTCAATTTCGTTCTTTGTTATCCCATTCGGGTGAATCCAGGTCCATTTTCGTGAGATATTAAGATGTTAAAATCGTTTAAAATTAGGTAAATAACGTTTTAAGCTTAGTAAATTGCTTAAAATGGCTTTATCATTTTACTAAATAGTTAAAAAATTTACGCTTATACCTTAAAAAAAAACATCCGTTATAAGCTCTATAAATTTCTTTTGTATGTAGGTACCACAACACTTTTAACCACTTTAGAAAATATTTATTTACATATTTGAAAACAACGTTTGTTTATACAAGTTGAAAATGCTATGACAGTTAGATTGTACATTGTGTCCCTTACAGATTTGAATAAAATCTTACACTGAATTTACCTAAATTCCCAATAGGTAAGTGTGCTATTGTGTAGTAGGGACACAAAGAAATATAATTAAAGCTTTTACAAAACAAAAACACTTTTCTGGGTATATATTACTCCTTCATCTCAAAAGAACCATAAGTTTTAAACAATTCAAATGTCTTATTCTCTTAACAATAGCGTGTTATTTCCAGGACTTTAAATATAAAAGGTACCTGCTAAGAGCTTTTTATAACATTCTTGTTCCTCATTTACCTGCGCTATACCTATACCTCTTTCAAAACCACAAACTAGCAGAAAAACAAAAGGTTTACCTGCTTTACCCCTTTTTTGTCATAATAAATTGCAATATATGCAAATGAATAATTATTGTGGCCATAAATTGTTCTCTCGTATCATCAGATCATATTTTAAGTTCAGAGTGGAAAATTCCATTTATTTAATATTGTATTCGTGTTCTTAGTTTTCTCGAGTCCCGGCCCGACCGGATCCAGTGACACTCAACCTCAAAGCTATTCGAAATTTTATTCCATTCACGTGCACTCTCGCTTGCACTCCAAGGAAACTTAAAACCCTCTAGAACAAGCAAGAGTACACACCATCAAGCTCAAGCTACCCCCCCACCCCTCCCTTCCTTCACAACGCACATAAATTCTTTTGTACATATTTTCCTTATTTGTTGGAACATTTTTCAACCTACAAACATTTTCTATGTTTTTTTTTCGTGAGCGTGCTTCCATTGCGTCGTGTCGGTGGTGTCGGGTGTCCTGGATTTTCATTCATAAAATATGCGGAATTCAGAAAACTCTTCCTCAACTATAAGCGTCAATCAACTTGGCATAAATAATGCGTTGTTGGTATAGGTATCTTCCTTAAAGAACCATCCCCATCACCATCGCTATAGCCCGGGTGAGAATATGTAGCTAAACAAAGATTTATTGCAACACAACAAACATGTTTTATTTTCTTTGCTAGGATAACCTGGAGAACTACTAATAGACAGGTGGATACACACAATGGGAATAATAGAATAGGTAAACACTTTTAAAGGATAAAATGCAATTAAGGAAATGCCATAAATTACCGGGATTTAATGTTTTCTTATGAATCCTGGTCTGCCAGACGTTTTTCTTGTCCGGCAAAAGGCGAACTTTCGCATAAGGATCAGCTGTTCCACTAAAATCTCGAGGTTGAAGATTCTGAGCCTGGAAGGATATAAGTTTTTTGATTAAAAAGTTTATTTCGTATTTTTTAATAATTCAAAATTTACCTCAATGAGCCTAACCGACAATATGCCGGCAATTGGATCATATAAAATATTCAAATGAATAGTTCCTCGAATTTCTTCGTTCGAAGGAGTAGAAGAAGATTTTTGAAGAGAATTCTAAATAAATGGACATTTATTTTTATAGTTGTGCAATAAGTTTTCCTTAAAGATTTCTTACACTTTTATATAAGGACATGTCGATTTTTGTGTGATCCAACTTGGAATTCATTGAGGAAACTTTAGGTCTGGCCGGCGTCATTCCAAGGACGACATGTTTGTCCGAACGGGTTATTGGCACGGAACCCGTAGCCGAACAGATTGAAAGAGAAATCGACTTGTTGCTACCAGTAGGTGAAGTTGGTGTTTGTGGAGGAGATTCGTCTATAAAACAAAATTATTATATAAAATCCATATTTCGACAACATACATATGTTTATTGAAGATGCCTTTTTTTCAACTTACCCGCTGATGATACAACTTGATTTGAAGTAGTGGAATTGTTCTTTAAAGGTGGCACCCAAAAAGTTGGGTCATCATTTATTGATGTTGGACTAATATTTCCCTTTCGGGAACATTCACTTATAGAGTCTACATTATAAGCTGATGCTCCACCGACAAGAGCTTCACGGCTTTATATGGCAATTATAAATACAATAAGGTTAAAAAAAATTGATAGATATCAATTAGAACTTACCTATCGTTAGCCTCTTCGTTGTCATTTGCCGATTCGAGCAGAGTTTTTTCGAACCAATTTAGACGGTATTTTTTAGAACATGTTATATAAGCCAAAGCTCCCATTAATGAAACCAACATAAATGAAATTGAAGCGTACAAGGCAACTTGAGCCAAAGAGATTTCTTCTTGACGGATTATTATGTCCATGTTGTTATTATTTATTGAATTCGGATTGAAATAGATCTGAAAGAAAAATTGAAAGTTTAGAATTTGTGACAAAGATGAATTCCTGATCAATGTTCTAGAGCTTGAATCAAGAGTGTTCAGAAAGTTATCTAATAAAAAATCACCAGGGTATGGTCTTCTCAGTGCTCAATTTTTGATAAGCCTTCAAAAAACTCTAATTTATAATAATCCCATGCCTTGCCATTACAGAAATCGTTGTTATACATAAACAAGAGGTACGTAACAAATAGAAGTAACATCTTACAGATAAATATCGCTTACAATGGCGTATTCAGGGGAGGGTCAGTAATTTTTTAGATTTTGCCTTTTAGCATGAGCTCCAATTTAAGCAGACTGAAAGTGACAGTGAATAGACTCCCGAAAATAAGTTCAGAAAAAAATACACCAAAAAAAGCCAGAAGATTATTCTGTTTATAAAATCAATATTTTTTGTCAAATCTCATTTTCTGGCTGGTTGCATCTAAATTTTGGTATTGTTTTTTCCCATCTATAGAAATGGCAGAATACACTATTTTTGGAAAAATGAGGTGCCCAAAAACTCGTCTTTGTATGAAGTGTGTGACCCAACCTGAAAAAAAGTCTGAATCCGCCCTTGATCGCTTATACCAATCATGGAAAAAGTTTTCGAAAAACTGTTGAAAAGGTTGAGCAAAATTATAGAAGAAAGAAGACTAATTCCGAACTGGTTTGGATCTAGAAGTGAACATTACACAATTGACTAAGTACATAGAATTACGGCTGTGGTCGAAAAGGTGCTTGAAGAAAAACGAGTATTCTGGAATATTTCAGATGTTTCTTAAGCCTTTCACAAGGTTTGTGCAATTGGGGCTTGAGTCAAAACTGCAAGGCAGTATTAAGAAATTGAAATCATATGTTAGAAACCGACGCTTTAGAGCACGTTATGACTAAAATTACTCGAAACTACAGAAAATTGAAGCTGGTGTGTCTTAGGGCCACGTATCTATTATATAAATGTAAGGGATATTTCAGTGGATATTAACGCTATCATGGCAAACTTTGCTAATGATACTGCAATATTGGTGCCAGATAGATTTATTGCAAAGGCTACGCAAAATTTGCAAAATTCAGCCGATCAAGGAAGTATTTAGAAATGAAAATGGCGTAACAAACTAAATGAAAAAGAATCGACGTATATAAATTTTACAAACAAAAACATAAGTAATGTTCCAATCTTTTTGTAAACAGTACAGAAGTACGTTACTCCAATACTGACTTAATGCAAAGATTAAATAGAAAAACCACAAACAAATGAGATGAAAAGAGCTAAGCTTAAAGTACAGAGGAATGCTTTTTTTAACTTTCTATCCAGATGAAACTAATGTTTTGCAAGAAAGCAAAAGCTGAACCTATCTTTTTAGATTCCAAAACCTTTTACCTTCGTGAAATAATAAATGCCTCTTGGTATATAAGAAATAGCGTTATACATCGTGAACTTTGAAAGTCATACCAACTCCAAAATGGAGACCGTCTCAAATGTTGGAGAAAATGTTCGGAGAAGTTTTTTTTGAATTTCAACGCTTTTACTAAGCCATCAGTTGGATTGGCAAAATATTATTTTTATGAATGAATTTAATAATATTCAGTGATAATAAGATTTCTGATTTTTTGAATTGATTTAAGAACAAAAGGATTTCCAATTTGTTTCATTTAAGATATCGATGGTTATTATAGGCGTTGTAAGTTATTTTTCCCGAGATGTGAAAGTTTTTGGTGTTTAAAAACTGGACAGATGGTGATGAAGTAAAATACGACTTCCCTCGTAATTTCTAGATGAAAGGTTGTTTTTGAGCTGCGATTATGTAATTCTGCTTTCGGATTCACGAGCTTCAACAACTACATTATTTCGCGCTGCATCTTCTTGAAGATGTATAATGGTGTTAAGATCTTTAGATTGTTCCACTTTTTCAAAATTCCACTGAAGATTCACTCCGTACATTAAATCGAAGTTTTACCATTTCATCATATCTTAGTTTCTTCTCTCATACAACAACAATTTTTTGACATTCGATTATCTGAGTGTGTGGCGATTTTTAATATAAAATCAGCTTGAAGCCTTAAGGTGTAGATTAGTAATTTCGCTAAACCAGTTTCCAACAGATTTCTAGGCAAGTCAAAAAGTTTTTTCCAGGAAGTATCTTTGAAATGCCTCCACTTTTTTAAATTCAAGATTTTGGCAGCATACGTTGATCTTACGACATTTTCAAAAAAATTATTTGTATTTGACTGATAGTGTGGACATTTTCATTGCTAAAAATCTTGCCTCATCAACATGACTGATGACCAAGCATTGTGCATGTTTTTTCTTCAATATATTTCTTCAAGCCACAGATAGAATATAATTTAACTCCCATGTATTTGATTTCTTTAACAACGTTAATTCTGCTACCATTAAAGAATCTATCGCCTGCCGCTACATTTCGTGAACTTTTATGGAAAAGAATTATTTTTGATTTCTCAACGTTAACGAACTTATCCCTTGTTTCACAACAATCAGAAAGTCGGTGTATCATTAGTTGCAGACTTTCAGGTTATTCAGCTAGAAGAACTATATTGCCTACATACAAAAGGGTATTAACTTTTGTAATAGAGATTTAAACGCCACCAGATATGCAAGAAACTATGTAATTTATGAATAATGAAAATAGCAGGCAACCTTGCGTCACTCCAGAGTCGGTTTTAAACCATTTCCAGTAACATGATATACCCGAAACCATAATTTTTGTATCCTTGTAAATTTCATTCAAAAGCTTAATGAATCTGGAAGATCCATTTCGATTAACTAAATCAAAAGGAGATGGGAAATTATTACACAAGTAACTTTAAACTTCCCCCAAAGTGAATTATAATGTAAGAAAGAAAAATCATTTTCCGATCTCTTTATTAAGGTGGAAACCAATGTCATAGTTTAGCACTTGTCAAACCAACAGAAGTTTTTCTTTCCTATAAAAACTAAAAGTTTAAATAAATTAATTCACCCTTCAACAGACTAAAAATAATCTCAAATAGAACTCACTAAGTTTTTTTGGTTAAACATTATTATTAATTACAACAAATCCAAAAAATCCCTCGATATTGACATCAACAGATACAAAAGATACTTTTCAAAAAAAAACATATCGTGCCATTCAAGTTGGATTAATCGTAATTAATCAACGAAGAATCTGAATCGATATAAATCCTTAAAACTTTTTGTCTAGCTTACGTTGCGTTAAGTTGCCTTAGTCCTATTTTTATTATAATTTATTCAAATATACATTGCTTTTAGAAAAATTATAGATAAGGTACCCTTAGAATATGTTATTTCAACGTGCAATGAATAAACAAATATTCGAAGATATTTTCTAAAGATTTCGCATAAAAAAAAGTTTCATCCGCAAGTCAAAGTCATCAATAATGCTTTATGTCTTTGTTTCTCACAGGTTTCATCATTGATGAAGATGCGGAATTATTGCTTCTTGTGATTCTCTGCCAGAACCACCATTAATATACATAAAGTGAATAATGATGTTAAAGGAAGTTTTTCTTTTATTTATGTATCGTTCACAAAGAAAATTTTGGGAGTTAGCTATAATCGGAAAAGTGATAAATTTGATTGAGGTATTATTTATCTTTATGTTGTGATTTGTTTCAATTTGGTATTGACAAATCATGATGTTTCTGGAGAGGGGATAAGATGGTTCTGAATGAATTTCAATTATATTTAAATGTAAACAAAAGCTGAACAAGTGTTGAATGAATTTGTTTGTCACCTTTGTTGAAAGTAAGAAGGCTGTGAGGACTTATAATTCAGTGAATGAAATCTTAAAAGTAAAAGAATGGATTTTCAGTTACATTTCTCGAATAGCATACAATATTGGCTTTTTGTCTCCAGCAAAAAGAGGGTGGAAGGCGACCCAGGTTACTTCTAATTTTTGACCGTCTTTTGATATTTCTAAAAGTTTTACAAAATATTAATAACAACATTTTATGTAAGATACAAAAAATTGAAGTCAATATCTTTATTTTTTCTCTAGCCACTCGGGACGAAAACAATTATTTTATGTTTTTTTCCACATATAAGAACTATATAGCAAGTTTTGCATTCGAAAAAAAATTCGAACTGCAGATTTTAATCAAATATTAATAGTGCGTCACTCGATTCCGTCTGTCTGTCTACGCACCTACAGCGTAAACCATTCAGTCGATTAAATTCAAACTTTGAAGTTAAGGCAGATTCGATTTAAGCGTTTTTTCATGTTTTTTTTTAAAGATCAAATAACAGTAGTGCCCATTCAATTTTTTGAAAATTCGAGTTTAATCAAAAACGCACCGAAAGAGTATACAATTTTTTCTAACAATAATTCTTTTTAAATTTAAATATTTAAAAATATGTGTATGTTTAGAAGAGTACCCCATACAGAAGTTTTTAAGTTTTCTCAAGAGGTATTCAATCGATTTTGATCCTTTTTTTTGCACAATCAGTTTTTGGATTTTTACAAAAATACTCCTTTTTTTCAAAATCCGATATCTCGAAAAAGGGTTAAAATTTATTTTACGAAAATCAAATATAAAATGTATATTAATATGTTCTAGATAACTGCATACTTGAAATATTTGTAAAGACAATTTAAACAATTATATATACAAAATTAATTTTGAAATAAACCTCTTTTACGATTTTCAAAAAAAAAAATAGTTTGAAAAATTAAATGGCATTTAAATTTATAAAGACAAAAGTATTTTGTTTTAAACAGACTCTTTGCATTCAGGAGCAAGTTTATGCGACCAAGTCCTGTATTTTATTTTGTGTAAATTAGATTTTTCAACAAATTATTAAAATTTAAAAACAATATTTTGGTAAAAAAAGTTTTCAAAATATTTTAGTTGAACAAAAATGTTTAGTATAATTTTTTGAGGGGTTTATATTACATATATCTTACAGAAAAATTCCGATTGTTTTTTTTACGAAAAGTATGTTATTTTAAAAAATGAAATGCACGATTGGTTCGTACTAACACTCATGTATCTAAAGATTCTGTTAAAAATTTTTCCTCTATTTTTAGATTAAAAAATGTACCTTCCAAAAAAGTTTGATTTAAAATATTTAAAAGCCATTTGATATGTGAAAAAAAACCTTAATTTTTCAAAATTTGTATTTGAAAATCGTTTTTGTTTTTTTTTTTTTTAATTAATTATGTACACATACAATTTTTCAATTTGAGTTTAAAAATATTTTTAGCGTGCACTAACTGAACACATATGTAGGTTTTTCTTATTAGCTTGAGTATCAATACTCACGGGTATCACAATGGATCTGTATTGATCTAAGTGTGACGGTTAAGACATCAACTGTCAGCCCCTCAACCTAACCTAACCTAACCTAGCATGCACTTATTTAGAGTTTATGAATATACGTTTTACTTTCCAATTTCGTAAAAAATGATGACCCATATTCGAGACATCGAATTTCTAAAAATAAAATGTTAACTATTTTTTTTTTTAAATCAAAAATAGAAACATTGACATTTTTCATCATCAAATATTATTGAGACAGTATTAGAGCTTTTGCAGAAAAAAGTATTGAAATCGGTTGATTAGTTCTCTACGGTTGTTTAGAGATGTAACCTTCTGATGCAATACAAAAATATATTTTTTTCAGTGAAGGAAGCCAAATTAAGAAACAACATTTTAGGGAACATTTAATGAAAATCTATCGGTTCGTTTTTGAGACAATTCGAATTTTCGATTTTCCACCAAACAATTGTGTGGGGACTTAAGAACAGACAGACAGACGGAGGGAATTGGGGGTCCACTTTTTTCGACTTTACCATTGTAATGTTATGTTTGATGAAAATTTCGAGTTAAATTTTTTTTAATTTTACGATTGCAAAACTTGCAAAGAATACAATAATTTTGAGTTCAATAGATTAATTTATTTTCGAGACATTCGAGTCGAAAATCAACTTTAGGTTTTTATTTTGACTTTCACTTTGATTTTTCTAAAAATTACCAGTTGTCTAAAACTATATTCTTTGATGCATAGAATTATTTTGAAGGTGAGATGTCTGTGTGTACGTTAGTTCGTAAGCCCGTACGTTTGGGATGCCATTTGACACTAGCGACTCCAATTAAATTTTTAAAAAAGAGGCTGGGATGCGACCCACACTGATAACTTCCCATCCCTTCTGTCGATTTGTCTTGCTTAAAAGTTTGTCTATATGTAGGTTTTTATTTTTTGTAAGAAAAACTGTCAATTCGATTTTTCTCAAAATTTTATCGAATGTTGAAAACAATATTTCTTATAAGTAAAAATTAGTTAGAAGCCATTATTTCAAATTTTTGAAAAGGTATTTTAGTCAAAAATCAATTTTTACCAACTTTTGTTAAATTTTTTTTTGGTTTTTAATTTTTTGTACAAAAACTGTCAATTAGATTTTTTTGAAAATTTTACTGAATGTTGACAACAATATTTTTTGAAAGATTAAAGTAGTTTAAAGCCAATATCTCAAATTTTTGAAAAGATATTGGAGTCGAAATCAATTTTTACCACCTTTTATACATGTTTTTTTAGGTTTTTATTTTTTGTAAAAAAAACTATCAACTCGATTTTTTTCAAAATTTTACTGAATGTTGAAAACAATATTTCTTATAAGATAAAATAAGTTTGAAGCCTTAGTCTCAAGTTTTTGAAAAGATATTTGAGTCGAAATTCAATTTTTCCCAACTTTGAGTAATGTTTTTTTTTAGGTTTTTATTTTTTATAAAAAAAACTGTCAATTAGATTTTTCTCAAAATTTTACCAGATGTCAAAAACATTATTCTTCGTTGCACAAAATTGTTTTGAAGATGAAATCATATTTTGGTCGTAAAATTTTCGAGGTGACAAATTTTTTTTTTCAGTTTTTTTTGATTCATAAAAAAACCGTTAATTGGATTTTTTTCCAAAAATATACTTCTTTTGTATTACGTTACAATATATAACATTAAATTTAATTCAAGTCTCTAGCGTCACTGGTTCATAAGATATTTAGGGTTAACCAAAATTTTCACCTTTTTTTAGGATCTTTTTGCATTCTCATTAAAATTCAATGCCAAGTTTAACACACATTGATGTGAAATTTTCAGTGCATGCAATTTTCTAGTTTTGGGATGTGAAAGAAGTATTGTGATTTAATCTTAATTTTTGCTGTTCCATTAATCCATTATGTTGACACGCTATCGCGTGTATACTGCTATAAGATTGAACTGGAGCGCGAAGCAATATAATTACTCTGTATTAAAAGCTTCCTTTGCATTTTTAATTAATTTTTTAAAGCCGAGTGTACTAACATCGGATTGAATTCTAAGAACACAATATATTGTCAGTGTTGTCGCTGGGAAATTTTAAAGAAAAATAATTAATTGAAACCAATTTCTGAGTATATGAATTATAACCTTTTGATTGGTTGACCAATGCCTAATTGAACATAATATTATTTATTTAATATTTTATTGAATGTCTAAGACATACGACGGTGAAAGGAGGAGCTCAATAATAATTCTTCTATAGTAGCTAATATTTTCGGCACCACTGGTATTTCATGAAACCAACTACATTTCGCATTTGAAATATAAGTTTTCAAAGACGAAACCCTTGCGAAAGTAAAATGCTGTACTTTTACCACAACAAATTGCCCCCTTTTCAACCTTTAAATTTCTGGTGCAGTTCCAAAATGCTGGAAAGAGTCGGAGCGAACCTGGACGATCAGCCAGGCTTACCCTCAAAGCATCTTAGAAATGCAACTAAAGCCGGTTTTTGACGAAGGACCGAGTGAAAAGAAGAAACCCGAATACTCATGCATAATGAGAAAACTAAAGACATGCTAGAGATGGTCGTGGTCCTTTAACAACAAAGGAATTTTCGACCAAAGGTCCATATACTACTTGAATTGGTACACGGCATCGAGCCAAACGTAAAAGAAAGGTAAAAGAAAGTCGAATTAGGTTTAAAACCAAAGCTTAGCACTCGAAAAAAGTGGAGAGCTTCACACTATACCGTGACCGAATACCGCCATTACATAAAATGTAAAGGAATGAGACGAACACAATGAAGTAAGCTACGTTGGATGTGAGGAGGTCACCATAAAGTTTATTTTTTTGATATCTTCAATTTGAACGGATCGTTTTAGAAAAAAATCATTTTGCGAGAAAAAATCGTTATTTTCTGATTTGGTCAAAAATTTGTAAAGAAAGTGTGGTTGGAGTTTTCAAAAAAGAATAACTTTGGTAATCGATTGAGGATTGGGAAAAGAAATGTACTGAAGGACTGCTTTCGAGAACTGGGGCTATGTGGGCTAGAAAAATAAACTTTCTAAGACGATTTTTCCAATTTCGACTAAGGGCAAAAACAATTAAATAAGTATCCTGGAAAAAACCCAAGAACATCAAATTGACATCAACCATCTCTTCATCGATTTCAAGGCCGCATATGACAAGATCTACAAGGACTAGATGCATAGAGCCATGTCTAGTTTTGGCATCTCTGCCAAACTCGTCCGTTTGTGCAGGATGACCTGACCATGGATGATTCGCGCTGCTCCATGAATGTTGCTAGGATGTCAAAAAAGGCTTTAGAGAAGGAGATGCGCTGTCATTGAAAGAATAGTGCAGAGCTCTCACGTCAACTGTAGAGGCACTATCTTTCAAAAGTCTGTCCAATTACTAGCATATGCTGATGACATTGACATAATCGGAAGAACTGAGCGTAATGTCAAAGGGGCTTTTGCGAGTATTGAGAGATAGGCGGCAAAACTAGATTTAACTGTTAATGAAGCAAAACAAAGTACATTCTGTCATCAAGAAAGGACCTAACACACCGACGCACGTCTCGGGTAAAACGTCACCATCGACAGACTTAACTTTGAGGAAGTTAAGGACTTTGTTTACCTAGTATCCACGCTGAGATCAAATGAAGAATTACTCTTGCTAACCGCTGTTTCTTTGGGCTAAGAAAGCAATTGAGTAGTAAAGCCCTCTCTCGAGCGACCAAAGTGTCGTTTCGTTATATAAGACTTTCATCATCCCCGACCCCCGACTTTGACAAATGCGGATGAAAGCACCTTGGGTCGTTTTGAGAGCAAAGTTATTCGCGTGTTCTACGGTCCTATATCTATGTATGGAAGGTGAGTGAAGGAGAAGATGGAACGGCGAGCTGTACGGGCTGTTAAGCAACTTAGACAGAAGGAAGCCAATGCTCCGGCCGGAAACTCTTCGAATCCACGCCCACAGGACAGCGCAGTAGAGGAAGACCGCGGATCAGGTGGCGCTCACAAGTGGAAAGTGACCTCACCCAACTTGAAGTGCACAACTGAAGACATCTATCTCGTTCGGGAATATGTCAGAAGATCATCTTCTGTTAGTTTCCTTGTGACATATGTACAAAATCGATGAAGTAACGTTAATTTAAATCTTTGAAATATTTCCTGTTTGATAATTTTTCGAATTTGTTTTTTTTTTTTTAAAATTATGACATAATTGACTATCATATTTCGCTTGCTACCTAAGCGTGATAAAATTGTGACTAGTTTTAAAACAAATTTCCTGGCATGATGCTGTCGCCAACAAGTCGAACCAAGGTCTATTTAAATTTACCTCTTAAGCTGAAAAGAAACTAGTTTTTTGCGTCTTAATAATTTGCAAACTATAATAAGACGTAACTCTGTCATGAAATTAATTTTTGTAGCCTTTACGACCTAATCAAAGACAAATTGAATAATCCTGCCTAATCTAAAGGAGTCTTACAGTTTCTTTTTATCTTTTTTTTAGACAAACAAAAAAATCATATCAACAGAAAATTCTAATGCCTATGGGGAAATTTAAAATTAAACTTTTCATAACAGTTAACTACCATCCCTAATTTCCATAAAATGAACAATTTCCTTTTAAATATACAAGCAAAAGAGTCTTGATGTTAAAATGTTTAAATTTAGAATTTTTTTTTTTGGGTTAATTCTAATTCCTTCTTTGTAGAGAACTTAAGAATCGATTTAAGTACATACGGGATATGCCTATATAAGACCCAAGACCCTTAACTTAAACTATTTACAAAACTTTTATCTTAGTTTATTTTGTCACGATTAATCTATCCTTTAACTTTAACGAACACTTAATTAAATCAATAAACATTTATATTTGGTGCAGTTATTTCGTTCAACAAATAAAAAGAAAATTCAAAGGACAAAGTTGAAACAGAAAATTCTTCTTAATAGTTTGAGTTTGATTTGGGAAAATGATATGTATCCGTAAACCCGTATAATTCCTGTGTTTTATTAAAAATAAAAGTAAAAGATGTTTGGAACAAATATAATCCTACCTACACACATATTTTACGAATAAAAGTTTGTCTTTTGTATGATCTCTTGGAATAAAGCAATTTCCTCCAATTTTTATTTTACATGACTTGTGGATTGAGTATTTGAGTAAGGTAGATAGAGATACCTTCCTAAGCTACATACATATTATATAAAAATGGAAAGCTAACACTTTTATGTAGTCTTTGAAATGTACGTATTATGATGAACAGGACGGAAATTATTAACAATGGACTCGTTTCGTTCGTTTCCAAGGTACAAAACAAAAAGTTATGACGTCAATGTAGAATAAAAACCATGGGAAACGCAATTATTATAAGCTTGGCGTTTGTTGTTGAGGTTCATCCCAGTTCCTTTAACCACCTACAATAAGTTGTACCGTACATTACTTTAAGGAATACCTATAGCTTGAAAAATACATCCCCGTTGAGTATATGGGTACAAATACATATATAAGATATGGAATATTGCGTCAGCAATTAAAGCGGTCCAAATTCCCTTGAAATGGTGTTTTATTTCATTTTGTTGATATTGTTACATATGTATTAGTTAGGTCACCTGAAAATACGTTAGTCTTGATATTAAATCATCTGAAGCTGAACAGGGTTTTGTTTTGGAGAAAACGCCTCATACCGATATTTCTGCCTTGTACGTACAGCATCTCAAGGGAACACAAATAAAAGGTTACAATGGTGATGGAGGAGAACCAATTTTCTAAAACAAATTTTAAATCAAAGTTTTTCAAAAAGGGACGGATAAGGGACACGGGTATCCGGATGAATTTTTGTTTGTTTTATTAGAAAGGTCTATCAATGGCATATTTATGAATTTTGATATTATATTTATGTCATGACATTTGGCATTTTGATTGAGTGTTATAGGTTTGATTTTTAAAAATTCCAAAATTTTCATATGGCTACAGCTCATAAATCAGATTGAGTTTAATCGATGGCATTGAATGTTAAATCAACAGTTTTCTTGCGGATGGAAAGGTTTTGAGTTGAGGAAAATTTATAAGAAAAATTTTAAAAATTGACATGAGCTTCATGAACTATTGAAACCTCTTTTTTTGGAAATCCCTTGTAAGTTTTTTGATGAGAAAGAAGTGAATTTGATATTCACAACTGTTTTTCTCTTTAAATCAAAATTGATAATAAAAATTAAAGTACAGTAACTTTGTGATTTGAATAGAAGGAGGCCTTGTGTTTAATTCGGTATTTATGATTTTTTGGTTTACTTGTTTATGGAGTTGGCCTAATTAATAATCCAAGTTTTCGACTCCAAGCGCCTAACGCAAAATGTCCAAAAATTAATTAATTAAAAAATTAAAGTGTAAAATTTTACACTTGAAGGATATTTTTTTAATACTATCATGTTTCAAGGTTTGAAGGCAAATAAATTAACTACAATTTAAGCCTTAAATGAGAGTAGATGTGAAAGTTGTCAGAATACAATTGTTCAAAAATTAGCCTTAATACGTTTTTTACAAAAAATCGAAAAGTGAGTTGACATGCAAAAAGAAAGTTTGGAAATCAACGCCAACACTAGAATAATTGTGATGAAATTTTTCTCAAAGATAGAAATCCATTCTTGCAGCTTCTCTTGAAAAATGTATAGGTGTTTATGACGTTGGTCTTATAAATAATGCAGGTTTTCGATTTCGAGGTCTGAACGCAACATGGCAAAAAATCGACAAATTAACAAAAATGTTTATTTTGTATTTTGAAAGGCCTAACACCTATTTCCTTTCGCAAATTTTACCACGTAGTTTAGAACAGAGGCTGCGGAGCCGAATTGATAATTCACGGTCATCGCTGACAGTGCTCGATACAGCTGCGAAATTTGTCTTCAGTTTGCGCTCTAACTACAAGTATCTCTTGAACTTATAGCGCTAGCGACATAAATTAAGCTTAATATTATACATTATGACGTGATACTTAATTGGCATACGAGGTGTGTTCAAAAAGTACCCGGAATTTTTAAATTTCTCGGGTCTGGAGAGTCCGAAGGTCAACATTTATTTGTATTGTGTTGGTATACATGCCCCCAAAGTATGATGCAATTTTCAGCTATATTTACTGTTTACTTTGTCTGTGGTAGTTGCTAAGGTTCGACCTGTTTTTATGAGCTCGGCGATTTTTGCTGAAACTGCTGAATTTTGACCAAAAAAACAATCGCATGAACATCGCTCAGGAGCTGTTAAATGACGTCAACGATGGTCAAAGTTTGCTTGAAAGGGTCATAACTGGTGATGAAACATGGGTGTACGGTTATGATGTCGAAACCAAAGCACAATCGTCCACCTGGAAGCATCCAACGTCACCAAGAGCAAAAAAGCACGTCAAGTTCGATCAAATGTGAAGGTTTTGCTTACTGTTTTCTTCGATTATAATGGCATAGTGCATCAAGAGTTCTTACCCGAGGTCGTACGGTTAATAAGGATTATTACCTTGAAGTTATGCAACGTTTGCGTGAAGCAATACGGAAATACGGATTTATGAAAAAAACAATTCATGGCTTTTGCACCACGATAACGCACCTGCTCACTCGTCTTTGCTTGTTCGTAATTTGTTGGCCAAAAACAATATTGTAGTCATGCCCCAGCCTTCATATTCACCAGATATGGCTCCGTGTGACTTTTTCCTGTTTCCAAAGTTGAAGAGACCCATGAAAGGACGGCGTTTTTCCTCGATTGAAGAAATAAAGGCCGAATCGCTGAGAATGCTCAAGGACATATCAAAAAGTGAATATCAAGAGTGCTTCCAAGATTGAAAAAAAGCTGGCATAAGTTTATTATATCTGGGGGGGACTACTTTGAAGGGGACCACATTGATGTAAAAGAATAAATAAATATTTTTTTGAAAAATCGAGAATGCTTTTACAAAAAACAAAAGCACACAAAATATTTTCCGGTTTTTTTTTTGCCAAGGTAATTTCTTCTTTAAACAATTAGAAACCCGGAGAACTTAAAAAATATGTAGGTCAAAACTGAAAGATGACTGGATTTCAAATCAAACTCAAGAGCGCGTCTTTGCTCCATTATACTAAAAGAGATTTTCAAGTAAGGCCAGGAGAATACAAAGAAATGCTTCGCGACGATAAGCGGGGCGTAGTTTTCTCTGTTTTTAGAGGATTATCGCAGTGCAACGAGTGCTGAAAATAAAATGTACGAATAGAAAATCTGTTAAAGCTTACACATTCCCTTTTCGAGATCAGTTCTTACATATCATTGAAACACTGTATAGAAGTTCATGTTATTATCAATAAGAGCTGCATTTGGCTCGTGATAGTAGTCTAATACCAACCGAAGTGATTTTGTGGTAAAAAATTGGAAAAATTAGTTCGGAACATAAAGCCAATATTTTGTGTCTGTCACGTCTCAATTTGACAACACGTGAAATTTCTAAGAGAATGAATATTTCTCAACAAACTGTGGCATGGAAATAAAAAAATATCGTGAGACCGGGAGTACTAGCAGGAAAAAAGGCTCAGGGAGGCCAAAAAAGACGACCCCAGTGGAAGATCGTTTTTTGGTGTTGTACAGTCATCGGCATCGGTTCGGACTTCGGTGGACCTTAAAAACGATCTGTGTCAAGCTACAGGTAAAGTATTTTCGTCAAGCTCAGTGAGAAAAAGGCTTGTGAAAATTGGACTTAGAGCACTCGAGCCAGTACAGAAGCCGGATTTTCTAAAAAGAGTCAAAGAAAAACGATTGGCTCTGGGCTCAGGAGCACCTAAATTAGACTCAAGACATGTGGAGCAATGTCATCTTTTCGGACGAATCAAAATTCAAGATCCATGTTGGAGATCGGAGGATCCTTGCGCGAAGAGAACCTTAAGCATTTTGAGGATGCCCCCCAAACTGAAGGTGTGATGGTATGGGGATGCTTCTCTGGAGATGAAATAGGTAGAATGAGCTTTCTAGAATCCAAAGTCAATGCAAAAGTTTACCTTCGAGTCCTGGAAAACGTATTGGAGCCCACGGTGCTAGAGCTTTTTGGGGACATAAAATAATATCGATGTACTAAGTTGGCCTCCATACAGTCCAGATCTCAATCCAATTGAGATTATTTGGTCTATAATGAAACTTGAGGTTGCGAAGAAGCGCCCAGAGTCAGTGGATGAATTAAAAAAACTACTTACCCGGACCTGGAACACGATACCCGCATCCACGTGGAAAAACCTATCTCATTCAATGTCTCACCGATAGCGATGTGTAGCCGTAATAAAAGCAAGAGAAGGTCCAACAAAGTACTAATTAGGGACAACATGTTTCTTTCATCCTTAAAGATGAGACAAGTACCTAAAAAAACTAATTTTTCGGTATAATCACTGTTTGCTCCCGTGACCATTTAGAAAAATCTCAAAGTTCTTATTGTATCATAAAATGATTTGTACCACATAATAAAACAAAACCTTATTAAACAAATATATTGTTATTTCAACACATTGGACAAAGTTCGAAAAAAATCGGAAAAAAGTTTGACCAACATTTTTCGTACGACACTGTATATAAATGCTTGGGAAACAAATAAGATTTCGTATAGGAAACAGAGAAATATTTCATAAACATTTCAGAAATCTTTCACGAGTGTCCAGACTAAAGAAAACATTTCAGAAATGTTTATCTGTTTTGTTTCAGAAATGGTTGTTAAATGTTTCTGAAATGTTTCTTTGGTCTGATCACACCTTTAAAAGAAAAACAATCTGCGTTTTTTTATGAAATAAAAACCTACAACAAAGCTACTAAAAATTGGTTTTTGACTAAAATGTTTCGGCAACAAAAACAGATATTTAAATCTAACTTATTTTATCATATGCAAAATATTGATGTGAACTTTAAGATAATTTTCTAATAATATCGATTTTTTTTTTAAGAATAAAAAATTTACAAAAACAACAAATAACTGATAAAAAATGGTTTACTATTAAGCAAATATCTTGAAAACAAAGGAAACATATTGACTTCAAACATATTTTTATCTTACATAAATTATTCGTATTAATATTTTGTTAAACTTTTATATAAAGTTTTCAGTGTAAGTCGCATCCCGCAGCTTCCTTTTTCAAAGAACAATTTATAGGGGTTACCTAACGTTCCTTTTTTATGGCAACATTCATAGAAACAAAAGAAATCCTTTATCTTCAAATATTTATTTTAAGTACGATTTACAAAAGTTTGACCGTTTGACCATCATTATTTCTTATAATAAATTTCTTAATACAAAAACATATCTTTGTTTATTGAGCCTTTACGTTTAAAACTGAACCAGTAGTCCTTTTTTATGGCACAGCTTTAAAAACAAATAAAGTTATGTGACACCCTTAAACATTAACAGCTCCCGGTTGACATTCTTGGTAAACAAAATTATTGAAGTGATATTTTGTTATACGTTATACCTCTGCGGCGGTATAAGCTTGATGTGAGTTTTTTAATATATTGTAAATCCTTTGAGGCCCATAAACCAAATCAAAATAAAATGCATTTACTTTTACAGTATAATGACTATGGTTGCCTTTCAAATTATAATAATTTTATATAAAACTTCAAAACCTCAGGGATCACTAATGATTTAATGCAAACGCACTCCTTATATTGATATGGAAATATCAAAATTTTATTTATTTGGAACAAAAATAATTACATCATAAAAATGCTGACGTTTTTGATATCATAGATGTAAGCTTCTAAAAATAAACACACCATAAATAATTTAAAATGCGTACAACAATGATAAATATAATATTGTGTCAACGACGACGTTAAAAATATTATTTGTTGTTGTTGTATTTTACGCATCATGATGAGCCTGGAAATGCTTTATTTGTATCGACGAACGACGCTAAAAATATTCCCACAGGGCTCTAACGAACAAGCAAGTTGATTCATTTTTTTTGTTGTATCTTGTTGTTGTAAATGTCCTTAAATTTGTTGGTGCAAAAAATTGTGCGTGGGCTAAGTTGAACATGTACACTTCAAATACAAGATACAAAAGATTGTGGGGGTTTAAATCAATAACCTAAAATAAAATAAGGAATGGACTATTCAAGGCTTTTTTAGGTAGAATAAATAAGTTAAGAGATTTTAGATAAAGCCTGCGTTCAAGAGTAAATTTGTATAAAAGGAACCTTTTTCGGTTTTAAATAAATTTATTCAAATCCACACTTTAAAATGCTTATTTATGGAAATTCAATGTGGATTTGGTCAACACGTTATAACAAGGACACATTGTTATCGTCTGTATGGCTATAAGAAAGGCGCACAACCACTTTTAGAGGTTTTCAGATATATAGGTGCCTACTTAAGATGCTTTTCTCACAAAAATAAACATAGATGATTTGTTAACCAAACGATTTAACAGCCCTAAGGCAGCGCTAGTGGTGGCGTTAGCTGATTTAGCGAGAAAATTCACAAAAGATAATTTGGGACTGATCCAAGCACCATATATCTACGAAGTTAAGATAAGAGTGTTGTAAGCCCAAACAAAATTCACATCTTGCTGTGAGGGTTCCAAAATTGTGTTTGTAGTTCTTGCCATTTTTATTTTTTAAATTATAAGTGGCCCGTACTACACTACGTTGGTGAGAGTTAAGGATAAACCGTTACCGACTGAATTTGAAATTGAAAATTACCTCAGATGTATTTTTATTATCCACAGATGATGCAACGAAAAAACGTTTCCCGGTAGATGCTGGAAAACTGAGGAATGCAGTTCAGAGTGTTTTAGAAGGCAAAACAAAAATTGGAGCAGAAAAACTTTTTGAAATATTTATCATGACATTAAAAAGACATTATCGAAAAAGTCAGAAAACGAACGAAGAAGATATAAGTTACATCCCTGATTATACGCAGTCGAGAATATTTTCTCAAAATGGAGAGGCATTACTTGTTGCATGCCTCGAAAAAGTCAGCAAGTTCCCCACGGCTTACCCAACCTTTCTTTCAGGAAACTTGCTTACGATTTTAATGTGGCAAATAATAAACCGCCAGAAAAATACAGCAAGTGAAAAAATGATATAGCAAGCATCGATTGGTATTAAGAGTTCATGAGAAAAAATTCGACTTTATGATATTCCCTCGGCAGGACCTTATGCTCAAAAGATCACCTCCAGGCACAGTTGGAATTACTTTTCATTCGGGTTTAAAAAAAATTACCAAGTGCTCTTTAGAATCCCAATCTTTAATAATAAATGGACAATTATGACAGCCATTTAAGCATCGAATCACTCAATTTTGCAAGAGAAAACGGAGTTCATCTTCTCACAATACCTCCGAATAATTCCAAGACTTGTTTTGGACCTCTGAAAGCATACTACAACACCACTTGTGATAATTGGATGCAAAAATTCAAAATTCCGGTTAGGTTTTGACTATAAATGATATTTTCGAATGCTTCGGGAATGCTTTTGAAAGTACTTTCACTCCACAAATTTTCAAACCGGCTTTCGAGTTATGTGTTCAACTGCGAGATTTTCACTGACGATGGTTATCTTTCGTCTTATGTCCAACCTCAAAAAAATGATACACAAACAACCTTTGACACAAATCCAACAATTTTCTCCAAGAAGTCTACTTATTCCAATAATTGGACTTCAGGGCAACCTAACTCCTTATTTAGCACAATAAGCTTGCATTTACCCTGCCGAAAAATGTTGTCTGGAAAGCAAATTAATGATAAAATTTAAAGTTCAATAATCGCATGGCCTCAGCTGTTAAGATCACCTTAGCCGTAAACATCAACTAAGCCGCGAACACTATCTCATCTTTCAACATCCAGAGCACACGTAAGAACTCCTGAAGAAATCGTTCGTTTCTTAAAGCAGCTCTGTGGAAGATTGATCTTGAGGGACCGTAAAAAGAGGTTCTACGAAAATCTAGAACTAACGCTTCTTGGCTCACATCATAACATTATACTCCGCTGTGTACCAGGTTCCAGTGAGGTGCCTTGGAAAGAGAGATCTAATGAGCTGGTGAGGATAGGTACAACAATGGACCAATCCTGAAAAGACTAGAATATAAACACTCCATCCTGTGAACTAAAGTAGTTCATTGCGGTAACAAGATACTTCAATAAACCAATGAAAGAGGGAAAAGCTTTGAAACCTGTGTCACGGCCAGGAAACTATGGCCCAAAATTCGACAAAACTAGATTCCGTTCAGCTATGCAAAAAGACAAAAAATCTCTAGGATTGATTGTGAGCATAATATTTGTAGAATTAAGTGCAATGTAAAATAACAAATAATAGATATTATGAAAGCATTAACAAAAAAGCCATCATCCTATGTGAGCATAATAACAGGCCACAACCTGTTGTGTTACCATAAAAAGGAAATGTGCCTTAATACCCATGATATGTTCAAGAGCAAAAGATACTGACCACTCCTTATACCACTGCCAAGCACTATGTCACACTAGAAATACGTTCTTAGGCACAAACTTTTTCCATAATCTTTAAAAACATTGAAGGAAACAGCATTAGGCTTTATCAAAGCTTCTAAAAGGCTAAAACAAGACATTCCTTAAGCATCATATGTTTTAAATACATCTTTTTCTGGTAAGTTCAATACTTCAAGGATCCTCAATGGATCTACATTGATTTAAGTGTATTGAAAAGTTCATCAATTGCCAACCCATCAACCTTACATATCCTAACTCAAGTTTCATACCCCTTTTCCAATAATTTAACTCCAGAATAGGAGGCTCAAGTGACTTGGCCTCATCCACACCGTTTTACTACCAAACCATGGCTGGATCGCACGCACTTGCACCTGTTATCAAAGACTCTGCTTACAAATAGTACTTATGTATATTTTAAAATTTAAAAATCTACCTATAAAATAAGTTTGCCATAAAAATTTCAATGCCGTTTAATTTAATCACTTTAAGTTATTTTCGAAAATCGTCCGAGTGTTTTTTTTTAAATTAATTTTTTAAAGGTATATACAATTTTTCAATTTAATTTTAGTATGCAGTTACTTACAACTTCTTAATAAACGTTTTACATTTGGTTTTAGTAGAAAAACAATGTCCATTTTCGAGATTTTGAATTTGGGACACAAATTTTATATATTTTTCAAAATCCAAAAGAAAAAATTACATTTTTGATTATCAAATACTATTAAAAACGTATAAGAGCTTGTGCAGAAAAAGATTATTGAAATCGGTTCATTAGTTCTTGAGAAAAGTTAGAAACAAAATAAAGCTTTTATAGGAAGAAACCTTTTAGTCTTCTAGAAAAATACAAAAATATGTTCATTTTATTGAAAATAGCCAAGTTAAGACAAATATTTTTAGAGAAAATTTACTAAAAATCTATCGGATCGTTTTTGAGAAATTTCGAATTTTCGATTTTTGACCAAAAAATGTTTACTACTACTATTTTAAGTTAAAAAAAAAAAAACGGGAATCTGCTTAAAACCTTAATTCCCAAGTTTGAAATCAATCAAACCAGTTGTTTGGGCTGTAGGGGCGAGGATAGACAGATGGGCGGAACTGGGCAACACACTTCTTTCAACTCATCTACTATCATGTCATGCCATGTTTGATTAAAATCTCAAGTTTCCTATGGAGGTCTTTTAGTGCAGTTTCGAGCTATACATAAACTTTCCCGGGCGAAATATCTACAAGTTTTTCTGTTGGGCTTTTGATGTTAATGTTGACGTTTTTCAACATCAAGGGCTATCGAAAAATTGTTAGATTATTAAATTTTATAACTATAAATTTTCTGACTTTAAACAATTATAAATATTTCCGCTACGTAAAAGACACCCTGTCTCTTAGTTTATTTATCCTTAAAGTATCTTTTACTCAGAATAAAAGTTACAGCATTTAACGAACTTTTTAAGCTGCTGACGTCAATTAAGTGTGTGTAGGTACCTTAGAAAATTTATATATACATAGTTTATGCTAACGACTTTTTCCTTTAGCACTTTATTATCCTGAATATTTTTAATTGCACATTGTTTCATACTATTTCTATACAGCTTTATCGCCTCTGCTCCTAATCCAGGCGCCTGTTTGTCCTTTATTTTATGTTTGCAACAAGGAACAATAAAAATAAGAATAAATATACTATACAACGAACCACCTATCAATAAATTAAACTTCCACAAAACAAATATTGGAAATTCCATTAAGGCATAAATAGAAGAATATACTAAATACAACACAAAAAAGAAGAAAACTCGCAATGAAAATTGCAATTTATTAGACTACCATCATCGATGAGGATTACACTCTTCCGAGGCAACTGTATTCCACTCCCAGAATCTATAGAGTTTGCTTCCCGTCGCGTCGTCGGTCGTGCGTCTGTTCATCGGTATGTTGGTCGGTCGATTGGTCCTATGACCTTTACCACAAACCAACCGCTCCTCCATAAGTCCATTTATTGGGTCTCTGCTCTGGTCTGTTTGGCATTTTATCCAATATTTCCCAGAAATAAAATATAGAAGGAAATATTGACGATGATTACTTGACATTATAGATTATTGTGTCCAGTTCCTGAGTCGTTGGTCAAGGGCTTCGAGCTGTTTGCTCTTTTGTGCATAAGTTGACTTGTTATGTTCCTACACAAGTCAGAACAATTTTTTCATTATCCCTTCCGACTTTGGGTAAATAGATTAGAATATTATTTTATATGCATATAGACAAAACAACACCAACAACAATAGAAGAACTTTTTCCTTTTATAGAAAATAGCAATTTTGTGAAGCATTCAACATCACAAGGTTAAGGCTGTTGCTGTTAGAGCTTGTTTGTTTGTGTTTTGTATAAGAACTTAATGTACTCCAGTCAAGTAATAATAATTGCTGACGGACACCTGGACTGGACGGACATATTTTTATGAATACTTTGTTTTATGATAAGAAAGGATGTTGGAGCTTTGAGGATATCAAAGGTTATTAAAGTGCTCTTCATTTATGCAGGCTTATATGTAAATTAAATGGGTTCTGTATTCAGTGCTTTATTTTTATTTACTTAGTTCGTTGATGTGGTCAAAAACATTAGTGAGTTTTGGTAGTATCATAGTCTTATAAAGCAGCAGTTTGGAATTTATAGTGAGATTTTTAGATAAAAAGAGTCTTGACAAGATATAGAAGGCGCCGTTGGCTTAAGTAGACGCCGGCGTATTTCTTCTTCTATGATAATATCGGCTGCTACTATTGACCCAAGGAAGGTGAATGGTTTTACCACTTCAAATTCGCGATCAGCTTCCCTTATTGATATTGGGTGTTCAACGTTTCTTACAGACGAAACCACCATTTGGATTTTTTGCCGCTCGCTCGATCCCGAGAAATGAGTTCTATACGGCTTGTTAACTTCCCATAGAAAGTTATTATAATCGGTCCGATTTGTTGAACTGAACATTTTGACATTTCTCGACGTTTCAAGGTTCAAGATTTTTAAAGATACGTATGTTTGTGTGTAAGTTCGTTCGTACGTTCGGGAAGCTTTTTTTCGTCGTCCTTATCTCAAGAAACCGTAGAGATATCGACTTCAAATAAATGTTGTTATAAACATAAGAATGCAAAAAGATGCAGAAAGAACTCTCAAAAAATTAAGTGGGTAGTTTTTCACCATAGCAATTAAAAAAAAAAGTTAAAATGTTGATCAATCCAAAATGTCTCACGAACCAATAAATAATAAATAAATAAAAACCTCAAAAAAAACAATACTAAAACTTGGTAAAAATGTATTTCGACTCAAATAGCTTTTCAAAAATTAAATATATTAGCTTCAAACTTATTTTATTTCACGGAAAATATTGTTTTCGCTTTTCAGTAATTTTTTTTTTATAAAAATCCAACATTCCGTTTTTTCATAAAAAAATAAAATCTACAAAAAATAGTACACAAATTTGGTAAAAATATAGATACATATAGACAAACTTTTAAGCAAGACAAATCGACAGACGGGATGGGAAGTTATCACTGTGGGTCGCATCCCAGCCTCTTTTTGAATTTGGGATACTTCTTATTTGGCTTTATTACAGGGTGATATGAAGTAAGGCCGAATTTCAATGTTCATGTATAGGATTCCGTGTTTATTCACTTTGATAAAATGCAATAAGTCCGAAAGATGAAAACTTGCGTTGATTCACTTTCGTAAAGTGCAATCAAGACGAATTTGAAAATTTGATCGTATTTTACTCGGCGTTATAGCATGCCATCTTATTTTATCGCAACCATGAATATCATAGTAATCAAAAAAAGTGTTACGTGATGAATAAATGGAGAAAAATATCATTCCGATGCTTTGAAATAATTAACAGTATTTTTTGGGGATTCAAAAAATTTTACGATTTTCAGTAATTCAGAAATTATGTTGTTATGAAATTATTTTGGCAAAAAACGTTTCAAAACGTTCATAACGTACTCATAATCGTCATTTATGGGGAAAAGAATTTTCTTCGTCACATTTTTTTATCGGCGATTTTCGTTTTATTGGAGACCAGTCCGACGAATTAGTGTGAATCGTCGAAATAGGTCTAGGCTCTCTTATATAGATAAACAAGATTTTGTGTTTTTCTTAGTTTTTATCGAATTTTTCCAAATGGTTCTTAGAATAGATTTTAGTTACTTCATAAAGGTTTTCCAACTTTATTATAGCTATTTTCAATCTAATTGTTCTAGAACCATTTTTTTGTGTAATCGGAGGTATGTTTGTTGTTCTTCTGAAACTTTCAAGTAATCATAAGATGTTCTGATTCAAGTGATCTTCAAAGTTCTTAATTTAACTGACACTGATTCTCCAAGCCAAAAAATTGGATCCGAAATCGTTGCCCTCCATTGGTATGCTTGGCTTAAATGGGACGAGTGTACTTTTGGTCTTTGCTTTTCCATCTGATGAAATTCTGTTTATTTCCAAATCATCCAAAAAAGCACACGTTTCGATAGTCAAATGTCAAGTGAGCTTCTCTGTGACACTTAGTCCGTAGCGGCTTTTTCTCGGATACTTATCTGAAAATAGGTAGCCTCATAATCCAGTGTCGAGCACAGGAGTTCAGCAACCAAAACAACCCCTGAAAACGCATTTAGATGGAGTGGGCCAGTATTCCGCATCAACTAATAGAGAAACTAGCTTTTGGACAAAAGTTAAGCAAACCATTTCGCATGAGGCTGAAACATAAATGTAATTTTAACAGCTAATCTGCAGTGGAAACAATCATAATGATCACATTAGGTCATATCTAAATAAATCGGGTGACGCAACAGTCCGTTGAGAAATAGGGCCTAGTGACTTACAACTCTCAACCATTCCTGTGTGCGAGTACTGTTGTCAGGGATGGAGGGGACCTACAGTTTTAAGCCAAATCCGAACGGCCAATTTGAGAAAGCACTTTTCATGACAAGAATTACTCTTAGAGAATTTGTCAATTCCTCGCAAGAGGCAGTAGACAACTAGATGGAATATGACCGATCGAGAGTTCCAAGAAGCCATCAAGGCAATAACAGCACTCAACAACAGGGATCTTCAAATTGTTGCTTTAATGGTTGTAGTTTTGGGGCCAACGAATGGAGGGTGCTTTTTTCAGAAGCATCAATTAAATACCCTTTCACACTTAATATATTGCTTAGAATGCTCAGAGAAAATCATTGGAGTATATTCATAAATAAGCAAAGCGAAGCAGTAGCTGTTTTATGATGATTACTGCAACTTATGCTACGCTGAGGTCCTCAATTATTTTTTTTATTCGAATTCGCACAAGAGATGTCTCATTCTTAAAGCACGTAATGTGTTGAGCAATTTGGAACAAGCTATTCTTGTCCTTTAACCCTTCAAGAACTCGACAAAAATTATAAGTGGGGCAGTCCTTGTCGGGATCATTATAATAACGATACTCTTAAATGGACTAAAAATAGTCATGTCCGGACTTAGAAAAACCACTGGACAACCCCTGGGAATAATTGAAATAATGATTAAATCACTTGAGACAGAGCTATTCAAAGTTTTGTGAATACAGAGAATAGCAACACCCTAATGTAAAGTTACATTCCTCTACCCTCTCGTTTCAAAACTATACTTTTTGCTTTCAAATGAAGCTATCAAGGATTTTTCAAAAAAATTAAACATAATAATTTTTAAGTTGTGACTATTTTCGTAATCTTGACCTTTTTCTAACAAACTTGTTATTTTTAAAACTAAAAATATTTTCTTGCTGCAGGGCTTGGACTTAAAGTAACACGTTGCATTTTAATTCTGGACATAAGAATTCTAGAATACTTGTACTACTTTTATTCTTACAGCAAACAAAAATTGTTGTTGTTGAACCATAGTATCACTTACATTCTTGGCATTAACATTTTGAAGGTATTTTTCTGGATTAAGGTATTTTGCAATTAAGAAAATGAGATATCATATGATATCTGCTATTAAAAACATCAGCGAAACTTTTGCAAGGTATTTTCTTAGATTTCAATATTTTATATTTATAAAACCATAAACCGAAAAATAAGAGAAAAAATAAATAAAGTTTTTTTTAGTTCCATGATGTACCTGTTATATTTATGTATGCTCAATATTTGTATGTATATCTACATATGTTCAATGTACATATGTATACTGGGTGTCTTATAAGCTATAAACATAAATGCACAAAGATTAAAGTAGATTTGTGAATCTAGAAACAAATGTAAAAATACATAAAGAACGATATTTCAGCCATAGCTGAATGAGGGCAAAACTGATAGTTTATAAAGAAAGGTCCAATTAAAATGATTTCAAGGACCAGGAAATCTTTGAAGCACCCTGTATTAAATAAAACATTATAGTTTATGGTTTTCAAATTTTACAGCAAAGCAATTTTCTTCTGATACTTAAACTTTGTGATAGGGGTTTCTTGGAAAAGTAACTTTTAATGGTAAATTTAATACCATCATTATTATACCTTCATAAGTGTGTATGAAGCATGATTCAGCTAAATCATTTTCAACTTGTGTCAAAACTTTAAACTCTGCAAATGAAACATTCTTCAATCGATAATCTTCAAAACTTTAACTATTGCCCTTGAGTCAATATCGTATTAAATTCTCCACATACGTATATTATATTCGACTGGTCCAGAGGGAAATTTATTATATGTACCTACATAGATGCACATAAGTTCAGTACACGTTCCTTCTTTTAATCCTGAAGTTCTATTCATCTAAAGGGAGGAGTCATATTTTTTATAATATTTCCCATAACTAGATTTTATTGATGAAAACCCAAGAGATTTGGTCTTCATTTTTCAAACGTTTTTTTTTTTTTTTTTTTTCTACAGATGCTGCGACAATCCTAGAATTTTTTGAGGAAAAGGATAGGGAAGAATATTTTTCGTCACGTAGTGTGGTTCTTTGATGATTTTTCGCAAAGCATTTGGGAAAAAGAAATCCAGGAATTTCTTAATTGAATTCTGCAAACTCATAACCTTTCATGTGGCTTATCAAAAATAGAAAAAAAGGCAAAATTGCTAACAGCTAACCACATCATCTAGAAATTAATAACAGAAGTGTTATTCTAAGACTTTATTGAAAAAATAGAAAACTCTTTAAAAACATAAAACCACCCGTATGAATTAAAACAATAGAAAAAAGAGAAAAATCAACTTTCTAACACAGCCGTTGGCAATATGGCAAAAGAAGGCGGAAGCGGAAGTAAAATAATATAATCCTCTGGTCAGGAGTATCCTTTTCATTTTTTGTTTTAAGCTTAAACAAACAATGAAAACGAGTTGCATTTTTGCGCATTATTTTTTATTCCTAAACCATATCCTGTTGATATACATACATAAAAGTTTTTATCTTCGTCCTGAAGTCCTTAGTTTGTTTTCTTTGCATAAGTACTCGTAAAATGATATGAAAAATCCATTCGATTCTTTTGCTTTTAGAACAGGATACTAAGGGGGAAATTTACAGTCATCACGATAGTAGTTGGCAGACAATTTTAATGATAAAAGATGGTATGAAAATGACTAATGAGGCATGAAAATAATGATCCTTTATTTCATACATAAGTAGGCTCCAAAGATATATTCGTGTTTATTTTCTGGTATTTATTTTAAGCTTAAAAATACAAGTATGGAAAATTTTATAGATTTAGGAAATTTGTGAAGGTTTCAGTAAGCCTTTGTGGGCTTATTTCAGAAGCTGTGTTTATAGACATTGTAACATTATTAAAATTTAAATGCGTCAATTGTGTTTCATTTAGATTGATACGCCAATATTTCGTCCAAACACTTATTTTATAGAATGCACTTTGCAATTTTGTGTAGCCTTTGCAGCAGATCTATCTGACAACAAATAATGCAGTATCATCAGCGTTGATATCCACTGGAGTATCCCTTGTATATAAAAGGTAAAAGGTTGGTCCTAAGACACTTCCTTGCGGTACGCAAGCTTCAATTTTCCTTAGTTCCAAGTAATTTTGGTCGAGCCATACCCCAGCGGCGTAGATAGGGGGGAATCAGGGGGATATATCCCCCCATTGAGGTCGTTAGTTGTTCAACATAACCCAGTCATGAACCAAATGAGTTAAAGAAACGCACTCTGAAATTTGATGTTCAAGTTGTTGGGATCCGGGATGTCTTTTAAGTTTGGAAGAGTTATTCAGAACTTGTACGCAGACACGAGAGCAGCGGTATGGAATGGAAAGCAGGTATCTGAATGGTTTCAGAAGCAGTCGGGAATAAGACAGGGCTGTGCGCTCAGTCCTAACTTGTTCGCACTATTTATAAATGACATCACTGACGCATCACTTCTTATTACGTGAATTAAGTCTTATTAGTGCTCACAGGATTTCTAGAGGCATTGTCAATTGTAAATTCTATATCTCCATTCTACGGGGTGAATACAAATAAATCCTGACAGAAATTATTATTTCGACAAATCACCTGATCTTTTGAATTTCGTTTTCATATCTATTTTTTAAAAGTATTTTTTTACGTCCCTCAACAATTGATTATGGGCCAACAACTATGCAAAACAACTTCACTGGACCGAACGAAGGAAATTTAAGAGCTCTTTTGAAATTCCGAGAAATTGGGGATCCGCTTCTTCGCGCGCACTTAGATGTTCCGGGGAATCACAATAAATATACAAGTCCTTCTGTACAAAACGAGATTATTGAAGCTTGTTTTGAAATTTTGATAAAAAAAGTGTTATCTAAAATCAAAGTTGCAAAATTCTTCTCTGTGTTGACGAATGAAACTCAGGACTCAGATACTGTCGAACAAGTTTTAAATTGCGTTCGATATGTCTATAAGATCGAAAATGGTCAACATATCATACGAGAGGATTTTTTTAAATTTATTCCAACAGCTTCCTCGACACGTATGAATACATTTTTTCCTCTTAAAATCTTTAATACAACAGTTTACCAAACCTTACTATATTAACAATGCAGGTGATGCTCTTTCAAAGCTTTTGGTGGAAAATCTTAGAAATTGTGATCTGGACATTTCTTTTTTGATCGGCCAAGTGTACGACGCGACGGAGCAATCAATATGTCTAGTGTTGAGGCAATTATTCGCCGAAAATTAGTTTAGCATGATCTGTACGTCCATTGTGCAGCAAATTTTTTGAACCGTGTTATATCTGTTTAAATCAAAATACCAGCCATTAGAGACTGCCTAACCACCATTGAAGCAGTTTACAATTATTTCAATACACCGAAAAGAAAAGACATGCTGCAAAAAACAATGATACAAACCGAAGGGACTCTACAAGAAAAGACATTTAAAAGGCTGAATCTTACGCGATAGATTTTAAAATCTCTAGTCGTTCAAAATTTTGAGCAGCTATTTCCGTTTGTGTTCGAGACTCTTGACCAAAGAATATCATTGAAAAGTGACGCAAAGAACTTAAAAAACTCTATGGATTACGAGTTATTGATTAGCTTAAAGGTTATTAGTTGTCGTTGTCATTAAGTCATGAATTTCAAAGAGTGAATTTAGACTTGGTCAAACCTATGGATCTCGGCAAAGATTTAAGGGATCAATTACAAATTAAACGGGCAGACGACGACTTATTTTCGAAATTGTTTGAAGATGTAAAAAAAAGTAGCTGACGTCCTTGACATTGACGTTAAACATAAGAGAGTATTAAACCGACAAAAGAAGGGTTCGAACTGTTCAGTTCAAAGTACAAAAGAATATTTTCGTGTTACTGTTTTCAATGCTTTTCTCGATTTATAGAAACAATGAAAACATACTAGAAAGATTTTCGGTTCTTTTCAGGGATTCTTCGTCTGAAATAGACAAAACAGCTACAAAATTTTATGAAACTGTTGAGTTTTACAAAACATATTTGGCTGCCGAAACATCTTCTATTCTTGAAGTATTAAAAACTTGAAAGAGATATTTGATCCGAAGGAATAATACTTTCTCTAAGAACTCATTGGAAACACTCGATAGCTGCCCCCAAGAATTTCCTAATATTTTTATTAAATATATTAACTACACTGCCGGTTTTAACGTCAACTCCCAAAAGAACTTTCTCCAGTTTAAAGAGAATAAAAACAATGCAAAGAAGCATGAGCAACGAAGTGAGATTATCTTGTTGTTTTTTTTTATTATTAAAACTTTCCAAAAAAAATGAGCGAACTAGATGCAGTCCCTCCCATAGCAAAAAACTATCTACGTCCCTGCGATACTCTAAAGGGTCGGTGCGGAACATTGATTTCGTAAATCTGCCTACTTCAAGTACGAAGTATCAAACTTTGTAAAAGGTTTAGCCGACATCTTAGAATATAACCGAGCCGAGTATATTTGTTTTCCAGCAATCCGCTATTTGATGTACTTTTGGTGTATTGTGGTATGTTTGTTTCAAAATCCAAATTGATGGTTTGGAAATAGTCTTCTTTCTTGAGCCTTTTCAGTAGAATTTTTTTGAAAAAGTTTGCCATGTTTGAAATAGGTATAACAATGGCTTCTACAATTTTTCAATGATGTGGTACATATCTTAGTTTAAGGCATTAGAGTTCTTTGAAGTCTGTAGAGGCCATTTCTTTCAAAACCTGAATAGCGATAAGAAAACTTATGTTGATATGAATATTTAAAAACAAAATATTTAAAAAAAGTGGGGCATTTATATTTGCATTTGCCGAATAAAATTTTCCAAGAAAAGTTTATTAAATTTCAACATTTCAGCATATTAAAAGTATAACGAAACGTTTCTTTGCTGCTTTTGGCGCTAGCTATTGCCTGTACACTAGAAAAAGTTTTAGAATTCCAGAGAAATACTTTTTTCTTTCAAATTAATGTTTTAACTTTGGAATCATTTCACCATCGCCACTCTTTGAAATTATATAAATTCAAATGCCTAACTTTTATTTTTCAAATTACAATAATTTCAATTACGTAAGAAGAATTTTTCTTTGAGAGAAATAGAAAATTATTTTGAGAATTTCAAATGAATTTGGAAGGAGAAAGATGGAAGTCGCTTTGAAGTAAGAAAGATAGATAGTTTTACATTTTTCAAAATTAATTCCAAGGAGGGATTGTTGAAAACTTTTGAAGAGCTGGAAGACTTTTTAAAAGATTGTTGTTTTTTTCAATGTAGATGTTAAAAAAATTTGAATGATTCGCTGACTAACAATTATTTTTTATTTTCTCAAAATTGGTATGAAGTTAAAAATAATCAATCCCAAATATTTGTTTGAAACAAAAAATGGTTTCTAAACATTTTATTTCAAGACTATAAGATAATTTTGTATTACAGCAAATAACGTTTGTTAGAATTGACAAAAAGAAACATTTTATTAATGCAAGAAATAAGGTAGGTGAAGGTGACCCAATTAAGGCCCAACTTACAGTTATTTCTACCACAGTTCTGTAAAAATCAAATTAGTCAAAAAAAAATCTTATTTTGAAATAAATCAAAGGAATGTTTTTTTCGGACTTAAAACAATGCTATAGTTGGACCTAATCCCTTATTAAAGGGCGTTCCTAATAAGAAACATTAATTTTTACTACAGAATTTTGGAAAACATTTTTGGTCAGTGAAGATGGTGATGTGGTGGTGTTTTTTGCAAGAACTATAACTTCTTCTTAATCTTTAATCATATACGCTTTAATCTAACCAAATGTTAAAAATGTTTGACAGGCTTACAAATCTGTAATTTCCGAATGCAAATAAAGAAAAGTAATTCATTCTTTCCCGACGTTTCGTTGATTTTTTTAACTCTTTCAAAAGATTTTTTTTTATTTCGCTGAAAACAAATTCTTTTTAAAATTAAATTTCTTATAGTTTTAACAATTTAACTATCATTAATTACAAAACAGGTATTTAGATCATAGAGCTCTTTTGATAATACAAGTTTTTTTTTTTTTATAATAAGCGAACACTATAAAGGGTTTTGTATACCTTTAATATGCCAAAGACACTGTGGAAAAGAGGGAAGGGTTAGATAGGAGGTGTCGGTGTACATTGATTTTGAATTCCTGAACATTGCAGGGCTAGGGAAAGATAGAGCGTGGCAAGGCATTCCACATTCGCGTAGTCCGGCTAAAAAATGAATCTCTGTACT
Organism: Eupeodes luniger; assembly: GCA_951509635.1. Classification (NCBI taxonomy): domain Eukaryota; kingdom Metazoa; phylum Arthropoda; class Insecta; order Diptera; family Syrphidae; genus Eupeodes; species Eupeodes luniger. Next base: position 41,348,945 of record OX608075.1, read on the forward strand.
TCATAGTACGGCCGAAGTTGGGCTCAAGGGTAAACTGATAGACATTCCTAGAAGCGCGGGTATTACGGTTAAATTGCTTAAGGGGAGGAATGCGACTGGCTACTTGACTAGAGCATAGTCCGTTGAAATAACGGTAAAAGAGCGTGAGACAAGAAACTTTACGACGATGTTCGAGTGATGTAATCAAGTTGATTATGTTCATGTCACCAATCATTTTAAAAGCTCTTCTTTGAATACTGTCCAAGAGGCTTAAATAAGTTACTGGAGCACCAGCCTAGAGATGAGAGTTATATTCAAGTTTCGGACGTATATAGGTTTTATAGATTTTAGCCAGATCAGGCGGAGAGACAAATTTCTTGCATCTTCTAAAAAAACCTAGACATCTTGCGGCATTTTTGGCGAAATCCCGTATGTGATCGCTCCACAAACGGTGGTTGCTGATGCACATTCAGAGGATGTCAAGATTTTCCGTTTCGTTGATGCAAGTGCCACTCATAGATAGTGGCAAAGAGGGTATATCTCGCTTTAACGATACAAGATAGCATTGGGTTTTCGAAGCATTAAATTCCACACGATTTTTTATTCTACATTGTGCAATGCTGTGTAGATCGGAATTTAATAAGCTTATCATATTTTGCCGTTGCAGTTCCACATCCGAAGAGGAGGGTTGTGAGTCTGAAAACGAATATGAAAAGCTAAGAGTGCTATCGTCAGCGAAACAATGTATTGGATTAGAAGTAGCAGACAGGAGATCATTTATAAAAATGAGGAAAAGGGTCGGAGACAAAACGGAGCCCTGGATCTAAGGAACGTCGGAAATAAATGAAATAGGTTTCGCATACAACTTAAGCTTAAGGTTAAATGTGCTCTAATAAACTTCAAAAACTTAATCATTTAAAATTAATAAATTGAAAAATATGCCACCTTGAGTATGGTTCACAGTCTTTTGGCCCTAAAAAGTCTCTTATTCTTTTAACTTGAATAATTCTTGATATATTTGCTGAGTGTTCTTCCTTAGGATTTGATAGCACCTGAAAGATTTATTTGTTTTGGAATAATCCCACATTCCATGGCTTCTTCGGTTTTTCCCAATTTGTCAATACGCCATCGTGTGAGGTTTCCGGCGATTGGTTTGAACTCCCTCGAGCTCTTATCCAATCTCGTCGATTCCTACTCGACTGTTCTTTTCTACGTGCTTCTCGGTCTAACGACTCTTCTGCCTTCTTGAGTGAGTGCGTTCAACCGCATTGGCTGTCCTGTAATACAGTTATTACATTTTAAAGCATGTGTCCAATCCACTAACAATTGTGTCAATGAGTTCCTGACCCGTTATTCTATATAGCCCTTCATTGGACACACGATTGGGCCCATAAGATGTTTCGTATAGCCGCACCTATTTATGAAGGTCTGCAGTTTTCTGGCAACAGTTGCTATTATTTTTCAGGTGTTGCAACTCTAATAAAAGTACTGATTCGACGTTTAAGCGGAACAGTCATAGCTTTTTCTTCAAGTTAAGAGAGTTGTTACTCCAAATATAGGACTACAGCCTTAGATTTCGCGATAAGGCTAGCGATATCTTGTTCGGTTCCGCCTTCAGTAGAGATCATACTTAGAAGATACTGTAAATTCTACTTTTTCTACTGTTTATTGAGCAATGTTTACATCTTAGTTTTTGCGTGTTAATTTTAATTCCTACGATTTCTGCTTCTCTCTCCACCTTTGTTATTATTTGAAGGAAATCCATTATCCTATAAAATAGCAAGCATACATCACTTCCGCGTTATCTAGAAGCTTTAGGTATGTTGTGAGAGTGCATCTTATTCCTTGGTTTCCTGTAAGCGCCTCCCACAACACATCACTATTCACCAATAAGAAAAGAATTAGGTGACAATTTGCAACCCTATATGACTCCACTTTGGACTTTGACATTTAGACCCATAATAAGTCCCCTTTATCATAGAGATGAGCTTATCCGTCAATCTCTTCGGTAGTCAATGATTCCCTTTTTCCATTCTTTGAGTGGATTTGCTCATGAAGTTGGCACTGCTTGTAATCATTCTACTGGAATGTCGTCTAGGTTCTAGTCCTACCGCTTTGTTGTTTTTCAGTGCTTTGATAGTTGTACATATCTTTTCATTACTGGGGGGATGTGGTCCGTATTCGGAAATTTGTTGCATAGATGAATTTAGAAGATATCAGTTGGATGTTTCTGTCGAATACATGGTTAAAAACCAAAGCCACCTTCTAACCTGGTCCTCATCCGAGATCAGCAGGGAAGCATCTATGTTTTTAACAGGGTTTTATTTTGAGCTCTTAACACCAGCAAGCTCCTTGGATATCCTACAGAGAGTTCTGCTATCTCAACTAATTGTAGCTTCCTCTGCTTCTTGAGCCAAAGCGTTGGTGTAATTGCGTTTTTAGCGATTTACGCTTCATCTTCATGCGGTATGAGTATTTTAGCTCCTTTCTTTTTTCATCTGCAGCTAAATGAGCTTTTAATTGTCTCTTTTCGTTAACCTGTTTTCTTCTAAGTGGGTCTTATTTTTTTTTTTCGAATCTTTACTAAAACAGATGTTCCTTGAAAATTCCAAAAACCAAACCCTTTTAAAGTCATAACCTCATTTTTATCATATTCAGTTTCGAGCATTAATTATGGAACACCCTATAGCATTGTTACTGTTTTTAGGAATACCATTGGCAATTTATATGTTTTCACTGATAAAATACTTTAAAATTCATAATTTTGAAAGTTGTCCTCCTACCTTTATACTGCTGAAATAAGATCTAAGATTTTTGTTATACATCTTTAGGAAGAAACGTAATTTGCGTACCGTGTATCAAATACCTTATACCTTTAATAAGTTACATAGACAGGGACTATTTGTTTTCTCGGAAATTGAACCTCATTTTGCCGGTGATATTCACCTTTTTTCACCTGCGGCATAAGTGAACTTTTTAGCCCTGATGGCTTTTCATAATACTGCAGATGGATATTTATGTTGGATATGAGGATTTGTTTGAAAAATTAAGATAAATGAGTTGGAGGCGAACATAAGAAGGATAACAGCCTATTGCTCAGATAACAACAACTAAAAAAGGAAAAACCAACAACAACAACCTCCTACCTATTGACGTTGAGTAAATGTGGCATTTAATCTCACATTATTACGTCTAATGAAGTGCGTAAAAAATCCTATACAAATAGAGTAGATAAAAACATAAAAGCTTATAATAGAATCCTTTGGCAGAAAACAAAAAAATGAAAGAAAAACAAAATGTAAGACATCAGAGGACCAAACATGAGGTTGAATCCTATAACGGATAGGTACACAAACGAAAAAGGAAAACAATCTCGGCGGGTTAAGTACGGTATAGGTAGGTAGGTTAGGAGGGTACCTATATTGTATATTGATGGAATTTTTTTTTTCAAGGATAACAAGATTAAATGCACACGCACAGGACATCATCATTCCACACGTACGTTTACAGGGCACAATTCCTGCCTATCATGTTGCTCCATTATTTGTATGGGTAGGTATTTCGTCAATGTGGGGTGATCAAATTAAAAATTATACGTTTTAGGTAGGTACACATAGATACTCACCCTTGGAAAAATAAACTTTACAATATGTTAATCATTTGCCACAATCACAAGAACGAGCACGAGAACGAGAACCCCCGGGCCCGGGTGGGGCAGACAAAATTCACACAAATTTTATATTTATTGATAAACTCAATGCAAACACTTTAGTGGTGTCATTTAGATTAGCGATTTATCTTGAGTAAATCAATTAAAACGATGAACTTGTTTGCTAAAATGCTGTTGCGTTGTCTGCCCTTTTACTGCTGCCTGCAGGCAGACACAAGATAATGATGTGCGGTGTATTGTAATTTATTAAATGAAAAATACAACAACAACAAATTATAACTATCTACTTTTTATGCACAGATTTTTTTTTTTCTTTTATTTTCAACTTCAGTGAAGCCCGACAGACTGACGACGTCGCGTCAAAGACTGCGACTACAACTACGACGACGACACGGTGGCACGATTGGTAGTGGGTGGAGCTGAAGGGTTGTCCCTCAGGGGATTGAATAATTTTTTCTCAAACAAATTGTTGATACAACACCCCTATTTTTGTTTTGATGGCTAAAACAGAAGAGATTCGGTCGGTAAGGTAAATAGGAGCGTTAAAAACGTGTGTCAAATATACCGTCGTAGAAGAGAAACTGAAATCGGTATCGTTAAAGGATTTTCATTTAGATAAACATTTTTCCAACTAAAAGAAAGGAAAAGCATTTAAACAGCTGTTGCTTTTAAGGTAAAGCTTTAGGCTCAGTGAGTGTTATAAAGCTTAGTCATCCTTTCAGCTTTTTGAGAGCTTTATTTATTACTTATTTAACGTTAGACGTTAGCAGCGTTACCACTTCTAAAAAAAAAGTGGAAGTAGATTTGAGGAAAAAAGCGAAGCAGATTGAGAAAATTGGAAGTTATGTCAAAAATGAACTTTTTCATATTATACATTCGAAAAAACTAGAATTATTTAAGCCTTCATGTCATATAATTCAATATGTTAATGTATCATTTCTTAAATTAATCGAAATCGGAAAGATTGGGCTCGTGCTGGTCAGATGAAATGACTTTAGGATGTTTTGATTGCAAAGGACTAGCTCTACGAGAAATAATTAGTTATTGAATTCATAATACAATTTCAGTACAACTTTTGGACAACTTGAAAATAAAAAACTTCATATTGAAAATTAAAAATCAAATCGAAAATAACACTAGAGCTCAACTAAACGCATATAACAAAACAAAGAAATAAAATGCAGGACTTGGTCGCATGAACTCGCTCATGTATCCAAAAAGTCTGTCTATTTCCTGTATTTTAAAATTTAAAATGTACCTGCAAAAATGTGTGTATACATTTTGGTATTTGACGTCTTGCATTTCAATTTTGTAAAACAACGACGACCCATTTTCAAGATTTCGAATTTCGAAAAAAAAATCAATATTTTTTTTTTAAATCAAAAACAAAAACAATTCAATTTTTTGTCATCAAATATTATTGAGACAGTATAAGAGCTTTTGCAGAAAAAAAAAATTAGTTAAGTTCTTGAGAAATCTTAAAAACAAAATAAAGGTTCTATGGGGGTAACCCTTCTGGAAATACAAAAATATTTACTTATATTGAAAGAAGCCAAACTAAGAACAAACATTTTAGCGAAAATTTAAAAAGAAATCTATCGGTTTGATTTGGGAAAATTCGAACTATCGATTTTTGACCGTACAAATTTGTACTGGGACTACTGTTATTTTTAGTTTTAAAAAAATCAGGAACCAGACTTCCTTACCATCGTAATGTCATGTTTGATTTTTACGAATGCAAAACTTGCCATATATGTAGTTCTTTTATGTCGCAAGTAAAAATGACAAAAGGGTTAAACTAGAATACAATAGATAAAAAAGAATCTCACTACAAATGCAAAGACTCAAGCGATTTTTAATTCTCTTGTATTTTTTATGAACATTTTGAGACTACAAAAGAAGTGGGAGCGTATCGGAATCCCGCTTTTTAAAATCCCGTTTTTAAAAAATCCCGAAAAAAAAGTTTTATAATCCCGTCTACTAAAATACCGATTTTTTGAAATCCCGTCTTTTAAAATCCCGCTTATTCAAAATCCCGATCAATTACAATCCCGCTTTTTAAAATCTCGTCGAATCCCGACAATCCCGTTTTTTTTTTTACAAAATACGTGCATTAAACTGAATAACAATAGGAGTCAAAGGTTTCAATGTTAAATTACTTGACTAATATATAATAATTACAAATAAAACTAATATAATATGTATAATAATATCGTAATTTGTTTTGTTTTTACAATAATTTTTGTTTACAATATTAATTCTTTCACAAACAAAATGCATCCTACAGCAAATCTACCTCTCGATAACGGTCTTACTACTATCGTTGACTTTGCTAATTTTTAATTTGATTTTGTTGTTTTGTTTTAAAAGAATACTACTTTACTTTATTTTTTTATTTTTTGATATGTTTTATTTGTTAAAGGTTACAATAAAATGAATCAAGAAAAATACCTCATTTTTTAATTTGTTTTAATTTTTTACTATCCCGATTTTGCAATCAAAACAAGTTGTTTAATTTTAAAAAATCGCGCGATTTTTTGAAAATTAAACAACTTGTTTTGATTGCAAAGTCGGGATAATAAAAACCGGGATTATAAAAAACGGGATTATAAGAAACGGGATTACAAAAAGCGGGATTATAAAAAATCGGGATTATAAAAAGCAGGATTATAAAAGACGGGATTTTAAAATCGGGATTTTAAGAAACGGGAATATAAAAACCGGGATATCGAACCCAACCCAAAAGAAGTAGATTCAGTCTATTTTATTAGAATTGAAGTTGGTAGAAACACAGACCTTAAAAGTGAAGTAAATTTCAATATTTTGGTGATGGTGCGAAGTAGGAAGTAGATTTGAATTTTTTTTTTTGAAAAAAAGTGGATCTACTTCAATTGAAGTAAAGTGGTAACGCTGGACGTTAGAGTGGTGCAAGTGTTGCCGTCTATGAAAGATTTTTTTTTTAATATCGGATGATTTTTTTGCTATTTTATTTTTGGCAGCACTGGTTTTGACAGCTCACCGTTAAATATCTTCAGTTTGGTCTGCAATTTAACCATGAATCGTCTTACAAACGAACAACACTTGCCAATTATTGAATTCTATTATCATAATCGCTTCTTATAGTTTAATCGTAGGGGTCATGACTCCCCCTTGGAGAGAATTTTTTCTTTTGAGCTCAAAACTAATCGTATTGCGTTAGCGGATATGACCGCCTTATTTTTTAAATAATTTATTTTTTATTTAAAAAATAGAATTTGTATTTTAGTGCTTTCGTCTTTGTGGCTAAAAGTGCTACTTTTAATTGAGGACTTGACCAAGAACAAAATATAAATCCGGAAATCCGATTCTAATTGCGTCGAACAAATTCATCAACTTTTATTCAATTGCCGATCTATATGGGGGGGGGGGGGTCACACGATCATATTCACTACAAAAACAACAACAAAATATTTGTAATAATCTTAAAGGTATTCTCATAATTTAAAATTTTGAAAATTTAGTAATGCTTTAAATTGTTTTAAAAAGAGAAGAAACCTTGAATAAGGAATCGCCAATTTAGTGATATATTTTGAGAAAACAACATTTTTTTTTATTTTCTAAACACGAACTGAAACTGTCTTGAAATTTCCGATCTTCGTCTTCAAATACATCTTATTTTTTTGACGAACATGAAGACTGTCAGGATTTCTTAAAATGTGTCAGGATTTCTTAGTGGTTTTGTTCTTTCAAAATTGACAAAAACTTTTAATAAATTGAAGAAATCTCCTTTTTGAAGTGAATTTGCTTGGAATGCTCTAGAATTGATATTTAAACATAAATGTTTGAAATTAAGATTTAAGCATGCATTTTCGGAATATAAATGTTTCCAAAACAGCAAAAGTAATACTCTCGTTAAATTAATGGCTTATTAAAAAAAATTATGAACGTTTTATATCTTTTAATTTAATATGAAAGCTTTTAATCTTTCGAGAATTAAAGTGAGAAGAGATTTTGCCGCGGGAAATTTGTGAGTGCCAAATTATAGTTTCTTTCCAACTTATATTTTAACCTTAGTTTGTTTGTTTTTAATTTTTTATAGAAACTGTATGCCTTAATGCACCCATTCCTCCAATCCTTAAATGTTGCTGAATTTTTAATTGAAATATTTGCAGAAATTTCACGCATAGTAATTTTTGAGAATTTGTCTTCTAGCATCAGTTCCAATCTACGAATAAGCAGACTGAAAAAAGATCAAATTTGTCTGGAAAACATTCTCATTTTCTAGCTTTTTTCATCTATAATTTTTTAGCAAATGTCAATTAGAACAAATTATATTATTTTCGGAAAAAGCTACGTTTTAGCAAAATTTCTAACACTTCTGTATGAAATTCGCTCACCCTTGACTATTGTATTTATTTGATCTCTGAAATAGCTCATATTTAGTAAACTGTTGGAATCTTGGAACGCTTTCATATGTTGGGAATCGTCTAACTTTAAAAGTTAGACTATGCCTTGCTGGACAACAGTGTTTTAAAAGAGTCTTATAACTAAAATTGTCACTTTTTTTCGCAAAATGTAAGAGCTTGACTTTCATGACATTGTGGTTTTAAAAAGACGGTGCCAGCTGTCACACAGCACGCGTAAAAATGGACTAAGAGGCGAGTTATAGGTGAACCGTTTATTTTACGTTTGCGGCCGGTCAATTGGCTATGTTTTGTATGGGGTAATGTTAAAGCTTATAGCGACAAGCCCAATTCTATTGACGGACTGAAAATTAACATTGAAGAATTTATTCTTGAGATATCGGCCGAAATATCAAAATTGAACTAAGTGGATTTACAATTTGTGGAGAAGACACTTGATTCTTTACATAAAATCTGTGATTTACGGTTCTACACAAAAAATTGCAAATGGTTTAAATCGTCAAGACGGCTATAATTACACGATTTTGGAAATTGGCGAGTAACAGATGGACTGTGGAATGGGTTATGTTGTATGGCGTGAAATCGGTTAACATTTCCTTGTAAAATCTATCCTTTTCGAAGTAAAATGGTTCAATGATGCCACCACTTCACAATCCTTACCGTAATTGTCACTCGTATTTGGGTTCTCGACAGTAACGTGCAGCCGACACCGATATGAAAATATGATTTTTCGCCCAAAATCGGCACATACTAGTAGATGGTCCAATCGGGCGTAGAGTTCCGAAACCTTTTAAAATAAAAAAACAATCAGTCCAATTACTACAAAAAATTCTTATTGATTCGAACTTTTTATTTATTCCAACGTTACAAGCCAAGCATAAAAAGCTGCCTTAATCACATTACTAACTTCTAAACACATTGGGGCATATTCAAAGATGTTTGCTAAACTCTTGCTAAGTTGTAAAATTAAGCAAAGTGCAGAGTTTAGGCTTTTAATAAAATAATAAATAAATTTAAACCTAGGGATAGGGCTTAACCTGTGGTCGAACTATAAACAAAGGAAATTCTATTATTAAGTAGTTATTATCGCAGCCAAATGACAAAAATTGCAATCGTCTTAGTTGGGCATTTGGAGTCGATTCGTTAATAACATCAAGGACTTTTCTGTAACTGGTGCCTATAGCGGTCTTCGGGTTGATTCATTTTACATAAACCGCATATTTTCATAAAGAAATTCGATCTGTCTACATTAAAATTAAGTCTTTCTTAAAATCTTTCTTTATCACGCCCTGCAAAAACATCAACCATATTCCCAGTAGCTCTCAGAGCCTTTTTCTTATCATCCCGAAAAAGTTTATTCTCTGGTTGAGACCATTTTTTCATTTTTTGTTGTTCATTTAAAATATTAAAACATTTTTAGGACCTCACAAAATTAACACTTTGGAAATATAAGAGTATTTTTCTTCTCTTTGACCTTTCATCATTTGAAGTATAATTGTAGTAGATCGCAATCTTAACCTTAAGTTCTACTAAAAATATCTGGGAAATTAACTATGAATAAGAGCTGTGTTTGTTTAACTAACTAAACTACAGATCAAGAAATCACGACTTTAGTAATTCTCTTTGAATACGCGCTATTTTTTTTAATGTAAATTAGAAAAACAATAACTTTTTATAAATTAATTCATTTGCTTATGAATTATTTTTAATAATTTCTTAAACCACATTCATAATAATGATTAACAATTAAGGAAAAATATACATATTTTTGTTTTTAAAATAAAATCAATTTAACCCCAATCAAGGCACATTGAGTGTAAAACGTGTCAGGATTAAGAATTAATCGAGAAATAAAAAATAATAATACAATTATTGACCTTATGATAACCAAAGAGAAAGTTGGTTGATAGAGTAATTATTATAATTATTGTTAAACTTTTACTTTTTTTATATTTCGTATTTTGTACGTTCTTAATTTATAGAAAAAAATGTCATGTGATTTTATTTTATTTGCGTCATTTGACAATGGAATTTTTAAAAATTCACCAAATAAAAAGTTTTTTTGTTTTTGTTGATTTTAAATTTACATAAATGTATAAGAAGCTAAAAATTTATAATAATAAATAGCAAGAATTGTTTTGGTCGATAGGGATGAAAAATAAATTAAGAAGTTATAGCGTCATTGTATTGATTTTATTGCATCACGTTAAGAGCTAGACGAAAGTAATTTTAGGCATCAAGCTACCTCAATAACATCAATGTTAACCAAAACAAATAATATTTATGCAATACCATGTAAATATTGATAATTTCAAATGAAATGAAAACAAAAATGTAGAAATAGATTAGTCATTGAATAAACAAAAAAATATAAGGCAGCACTATTCAGAAATGGAATTCTATGATGATGACAGAAAAACTTCGATCACTCTATAGAAGAAGAAAACAGTGCGTAATTTTATAACGTCAAAAAGTTAAAAAATCTTTAAAAACGAATTCTGATTAAATTCTAACAAATTTCTGAATTATACACAATGAATCAGCAAAATAAAATGTAATTGATTTTAAGATCAATTCAAGATTTGTTTAGAATTTCAATTAAATTTTAAAATATAGATCTTGCTATTGATAATGTTACATAAATGTAATGCAAAGCTCTTCCTATTCAATTTGTTTAAAGTTTTGTTATTAGAAGTTTCCTTTAGATATTAAAAGAGAAGACATTAATGTGTGTTAGAAGGAGAAAGGTATTCCAAACATCAGCTAATTGATTTTCGCTCAATTCTTTTACATCTTGAATAGATTGTGGATCATTTGATAGACTTTGGGCACATTGGGCACATGCCCAAAAAATGAGGGGTCTTAAGGTGTACAATCAAAATATCACAGTGGTCAATTCATCGAGAAATAACAATAGAAAACTTTTCCTTTGGAATTGTTTCATTGCATGTATGCTATGTGCTGTGTAGCGCCATTTTTGAAAGAATTTTAAAAACTGCTAAGCGTACCCGTGGCGGCACTTACACAAGCGATCTGTTAAGGATTATTTACATAAGAGCGATCAACGACCAACTACTGAACTAAAATTCGTCCTCTATGTCCTTTCTTTAATTCGTCATTACAGATGTACAACAAAGACTGGAATCCAATTTTGAGGTATAAATACGAGCGTGAATATTTTATTCGTTGCAGTGTGGATCCTATGTGGAACTCGAATTAAGTTTGACAGTTGACAGATTGCAACTCGCAGCGAACATTTTTTTAAAAAACTTATCTTATTTTGGCATTGAAAAAGCTATTTATTACCTTAAGATTAAGTTACGCTACATTTCTACCTTTTGTCTACAATTAGCATGGAATTAGGTTTAGAAATTGTTTAAAATCACATATTTTCCTACATATCGATAGACAGACAAAGCCCAGAGGAGCCTTTGGTCTGACGAAAAAGTTGACTTGACCACAAAGTGAAGGTAATTTGCTACATGGCCCTCATACGGTCGTTGATCGTATATGGCTGTCCTGTGTAATTGAACATTGACCCTTACCAGATGGAGAAGTTTCGGGTGCTCGACTTGTTTACGACGATGTACCGGCTTACATCGAACCCCCGAAACTTCTTACGTTCATAACTATATTCAAAAGAGGTCTTATACACCGGGGACTGAATCAACATAATTGATAATTTCTTGATAAAACTCGTCCGAGGTCAATTTGCGAGAGCTATGACTTCGAACAACACTTCAACTTTCGGGCGTTTTATCAGAACAACATATATTTTGAAAGTGTACGCTTGAGCGGCTTCATTCCAACAGATGCCTCTTTTTAGACAGATGGACAGGATAAATAGGCCATGTTTTTTTGGTATTCCATATATAGTACAGTAAGAAATTGCCAAAAAAACGATCCGCAGTAGTCCGGTTTTTATATTTAAAAGTTGATACAATTGAATATTTGCCAGAATAATTTATCAAAAAATTCCATAAAAAAATAGCAAAATTCAGACCAGGGGTTAAATCGTGTAAGCTGATTTTTGATAGTTGACTATCAAAATCAAGAAAATACGTCTGTGTAATGTGATAGTCGATTTCAAAGTTTTAACCAAACAATTTGACATAAAATAAAAACTTCAAGAACGGGGTTTGTTCGTAGACTACTACATTAACATGTGGTGTTGAAGCGAGCTTGAGACTCGCCTAAATTCTTTTTATACCTGAATCGAGTTGAAATGAGTCGAGTCAAAATTTGTGAAGAAAAACCTGTATGGAGGAGTTGGTTTTACAAATAATGCGTTATGCCGTTATGGTCTGTTTATTTGCATGTTTGTGTAAAAAAAATATAGTTTTGTTTTAATCAAATTAAAAAAAAAATTTCACATGGAGCAGGTAGCATATTCTTATATGGTGCTGAACTATTCATATCTTCATTGTTTAACACGAATCAAACTATCTGACTTGCACTTCATAAGAAACAACGAAACACCATTTGCATTTTAGAAAGTGTTGTCAAACTTAATCATTTTTAAATCTTCTTGTACGGTGGAAACACCAAAAAGATTTATTTAATCTTAACTGAGATAAACCTTTGGTGGAAACATAGCAAAAAACATAAATATCTTTTCTATTGTTTTCTCTTGCAAAATAAGCCCAGTTAGTCCATTTTCACTAACAAAACTAAATAATATCAACAGTAATAGATTGATTTGTTTCCCGAATGGAAAACACATGATTCCAAATGCACGACTACTCAACGAACACAGCCATCGAGATACAAATGCAATATTAATCGTACCAACATTTGAGAACGAAATCACATAAGATCCATTCGAGACTCGTATAAATGTCAAAAACCCATCCGTAGTAAGATTCTACTTTAACTTTTATCGGTAGTATTCATACTAAGGATATTGTTTTTGTTATTCGTGTAAAATCCTACTATACTATTGATAAATTTTCCAACAAAACATGGGTATTGGCAGTTCCGCTTATCTACCACGTCAAACTAAGAACGGTGGATAGGCGACTCCTTTATAATCGGGCCATTATGGCAGAAGACGGAACAGAGCTCTTTCGGCATAATAGGACTGTATCCAAACAGGACCGAATTGAAAGGGTGAAGCCACAAAACTCGAGCTAGGCTGTTTACCCATATTGGTGTATTGAAGAAAGTGGACAAGAAAATAAGAGGTGCTGTAAGAAAATGGCTGGATCTCAGCAAACGATGGACTCAACATTCATCGCTGCGCTATATTGCACCCCTCTTGAGGTATAATCGACTCAGCCGAGTCTCTGGAAAACTCGATTACGTAAACACGTACAGCTAATGATATAATAGTGTAAGAGAATCACATCGATGGATCAAAGAACCCACTAAGTCACTAAGTGGGCGGGACTTCATACACTGCATAAAGACAAGAATTAATGCACTACCCACCAGATCCACAACCCCGAGAGAAAGACCACCAATCAGGGGTTCATGCACAGATGGTTGCCTTAGAAATGTGGAGACAACAAACCACATAGTTCAAAGCTACTATAGGACGGATTCCACAAAAATAGCAAGGCATAATGCTATAGTTAACTTCATAAAACGCGGTGCCAATAACAGAGGGCAGGCATTCACATTAGAGCCCGTCTTCTCCACGGTTGAAGGAAATAGGAAACCGGACATATTAATCAAAGATAACAGAAAAGCGTATGTGGTTGACGCTCAAGTTATAATAGACTCAGTATCGCTATAGAAGCGGGACACCTAACGAAAGTTAGATAATATAACACCTCCTCCATCAAAGATGAGCCTGTAGGACTGTCATGACTGTCATGGCTGTCATGGACTTCAGTCCAATCCCTAATTGTGCCACCTAAAGTTGTTTTTCTCAGGATTGACAAATCCTCCAAAATAAATCTTTGTCATAAAAGTGCTTTTCTTCAAATTCGCCGTTTGGACTCGACATAAAAGCTGTAGGCCTCCTCCATCAATGACATTAAACGTTCAAAAGAATGCTTGAGAGTTGTATGTCACTAGGCTTTGGTTCTCTACGAGCTGTTGCGCTACCTTATTTAATTTAATTTAATTCTTCAAGCATTTTTTGTTTCATTTGTAGCAATGTAGTAATTTAACTTGTCAAATGTCAGAATGACAGCTTCGAAAGTGACATTTGCTAAAAAAACGGGATATTCTAATTTTACGCCAAAAGAAAGTTCCATATTATGTTGATTCGTAGCTTCTATCGCTAACTTTACTATTTATTTTTATAGGGGGTCTCAACTGCAAATATTTCACTCTATCAACCTCTTCCTTGAAAAATTTAAAAGACTCCTTACTAATCAATTAGGGCTCGATTTGGAAAAAGTGATCTTCTTATGTGGCCCCTAAAAGCACGTCTACACGTGCAATTATGCGATATTATTACAGATAACGTAAAAAAAGATATTTTGCACGGGAAATCATTCACGCTTGCCCAATTGACCCTGATCTCAAAATATCATCCAACTTATACAAATACAAACTAGGTTTTGAGATCTGTAGGTAGGGTCGAATATAAAATGCAAATATGTTCTATTTATTAATTCTTATATTTATTGTTTCAACAAATCTGCAAGTTTTTAAAGAAATTAAATTAATACAAAAATAGAGGTTATCGCTTATAGACAAATCATTTTCAACGGTATGTTCAAGAAATAAAGCCCATAAATAAATACTATGTATTTTATAGATGATAACCACTTCCTACATTTTATTTATAAACATACTTAGTTACAATCCAACATACAATCATACAAAATGTGTATTTAGTAAAATTTTTTTTGCAAACATTTTTCGATGGGTTGGCCAATTTAATTATATTTCTAAAACTCCCTTGAATTCATATCATTTTCGATTAATTAATAATCCAGTTTAATTTGGAATTATTCGGTTTTGATGATGATGATGATGATGATTTTGTATCAATGTAGCGTCAAGTTCATGGAGTTGCTGCCGGTATATAAGATAATTAAATTAAAGTATAACACACAAACCAATTTAAGTTTGAAGATGACTAAACATAATTCATATACATACCCAAGCTATATACCTACGCTAGTGAACTTTTTAGAAAATTGATTATTTTAAATAGACATTATCTCGCCACTTTTGAACATGTACATACATTTTTAAAGACATTCCTTTATTTTTAAATAAATACACCTTTTCTTATTAAAAGCTTAAATTAGAAAGATTAACGTTGATTTTGAAATTGGTAAGAATATTGCATAGCTTAAAGTCTGCTAATGAGTTCCTATCTTCCCATCTTTGTAAATAAATAATTACGCTGATGCAATAGTAGGGAAAGGAATAAATTTCACTTTTATGTGAAATTTTAATAATATTTGTTTATGTTCTTGTTTTTTTTTTTTTTGAAGTTGTAGAACTATTTACGCCCATATCATTTAGTTTCTTCGAAACTAGTTTTACGTACAAAATACATCAAAACGAGACTTAAAGGGGCTTCGAGTTTGAAATAGGGTCTTGACAACTTTAATTTTAATTTCTGAATGCACCTTTTCACTTATTATCGAACGATCACTGTCAAATAATTCAGTGAACTCAAAAATGTTCATCACAGTTAAGTAAACGAAATAACAACATCTACAAAAATTTTCTATAGTACCTACTATTTATTTTAACAATATTACTCAATTTTATCATAATTTATAAATATTAGTATGTTGTAAGATAATTGTTGATTTTTTGTTGTTTTCTTTTTTGGTAACACTGATTTTGACAGCTCACAAACTTTTCGTATTTTGTATCATTGTCAAACATTTTTAGCTTGGTCAGGTGAAAGAATTGAAACCGAACGACTTGATTGGGCTCCTGAAAAGTTGGCCGAAGACCAAATTTTTTTTATCGAGAAATTGGGTTCAGTGACAAATTTCATTTTTGGTTGAATGAATACGCATCAGTGTTTTAAGTGTAAAAGAGCACCTGATCCAAAACAGCTGAGATGTCAAAAAAGGAATCTAAAGGACTTTCAACGTTTTATATTTGTTGGTAAACAAAAGATATAAAAGGTTGGTTGAAAATCTATTTAAAGGTGTTTTATACATAATGGATATGAAGAGGATGTTTGCCTTGAGTGCGTGAAGTTAGCCCCCCTTTTTTCGATTTTCCAATTTTGGAAAGTTGTTCCAGGTTATACAAAAAATGGGGGTTTTAGACCTAGCCCCCCCCCCCCCTTTTTCAAAAATCGATTTTTTGAAAATTGTTCCAGGTTGTTCTAGTTATTCTAAACATTGTTCCAAATTTTTGGACCTCTATGATCAAAATTTTAAAAGATATGGGCAAAATTTATAAAAATTCTAGCCCCCCCCATTTTTCGAAATTTCAACTTTTTCTTATTTTTTTTTAGATTTTAAAAAGTGGTCTAACCATTGTTTCAAAAAATATAAGTCGTGAAATGTATATTTTAAAAGATATTGCCCCGAATTTTTTTTCAAAAATGCAAAATACGTCTCCCCATTTTTTTTTTTTAAGCCTCCATTTTAACAAAACGTGATTAAGCACATAATTTCGTTTCCGATTCTTTATTTCAATAAAAAAATATATTTTTGTGATCGCAGAAGATCACAATCAACAATTAAATAAAACGCATTCAATGTATTTTAAACTTAATATTATTTATTAAATCAAAGCTTCAGATCCCTTACCACTGGTGGGGGGAAATCTTAGGCTATACGTAGAATGACAACTGTGAACTGAACTCTCATTGATCGATGAAACCCTTTTTATACTTATAAAATGTTTACTTAAGCAAATCTATCTTCGGCTGAAGATCGTTTGCTTTCCTTTGTCTTTTATTATTGCTGACACAAGAATTCTTTTAGAATTATTTAAGATGCTTTGGGCACACAAGTTACTGAAGGCAAAAAGTGCTGATATGGTATTTATGATATCGGATATCATCATCCGCTTATGAAATGAAATTATGAATCAATGTGTGAGCATTACATTTTGTTTATATAAAGATATTTATAATATCGGATATCATCATCCGCTATGAGATGAAATTATGAATCAATGTGTGAGCATTACATTTTGTTTATATAAAGATACTTTGTTATGATAGGGTGCTTAATATTATTACAAAGTTATGTGAGGGTGTTCTGATAATGTAACCCCTCCCCCCTTAAGTTTGATGCTCTCCTGAGTATCTATAATTCTATTTTCAATTTTAAATTTATGGGTTTCTCGACGTTTAAAATATAATAATAAAATTGCAATTATAATAATTATGATTGCTATACTAGTATATGATATAACATGTTTTATATTGTTTTGGTATCTTATTGCTTGCAATTCTTTCAAATTTTCAATTTGATTTATATGTATATCTTCTAATGTAACATTAATTTTTGTAATGTTTAATGTTTTATATAATGGAATTATAATATTTTGTTTAAAAGTTTCTTTTCGATTTATATATAAAGTTGCATTTATTTTAATGTTACAATCTTTAAAATGTAAAAGGTTATTCTTAATAATTTTATATTCAATATTGTTACAATATTCATTTAGACTTGTTTCTACTAAGTTTTTTGTTAATACAAGTCCATCTTCTAATTCTATTAATTCTTGATCTTTATTTGATCTTATCTTACAGTTTTCATATTTTGTTTTATATAGGTTTTGAATACATATTGGACTTTTCTTTAAATGTTTAAGATATTTAATTTCTTTGTTTTCATATAATGTTTTGTTACAAATTATATAGTTGTATTTTGATATTTCGACTTCAAGTCCTTGATCGTTTGGTATAGGTAGAATCATTATGTTTTCACATTTATGTGTAAATACTGGTATTTTTAAAGCAAAAACTAATTTGTTATTTCTAGTTAATAGGCTGCTCTCAATATATTTTAATTTATTAATGGTTATATTGAATCGTTCATTTTCTTCTTTAGTTAGGATATTTCTCCCTAGAATTCCTAATCTTGAAAAGACTACATTGTCTTGTAATTTTTCTATTTCATTGTTTAACAGCATTATATCTGTATTTATTTGTAATGATAATATGCTTTTAGCTAGATTTTCTTGTTTTATTTCTGTGGAATTAATAAAGTTTCTTAATATATACTGGTGTTTGTTTATACGGTCTGCCATTGTTTCTAATTCTGTTTGGAATTGCGTATTTATACCTATTTGTTTATTTAATTCTGTCATAGCATTCATATTGTTTTCTTCAATTATTTTTAAATGATTCTCAATCTCTAATCTTTCATCATTATCCATCACTCCAAAAAGAAAATGGAGTGCGTTACCTCCCATGTTTATTAATCCTCTCCTTTGTCTTGAATAAGGAAGTATGCTGTGTAATTTGGATTTAGAATCTCCTAAAGCTTCTGTCATTAATCTTTTTAATCTTAAGTCTTGAAAATTGTTATAGCCTGTTTCTATAGAAAATTCAATTTGTTTAATAATTTCATTGTAAGTTTCTAAATTAATAATATGGAGTATTTTATCATATTTTTCGATTAATTCAATGGGTTCTTGTTTTATAATTATATATCCTGCTTGATTATGAATTTCTTGTAATAAAAATTCTGATTTCACTATGGTAAAAGTGAATAATACAATTATAATTATGGTTTTCATTTTGGCTGTAAAGAGATTAAATTATTATTATCACTACTTTGATATTTATATTTTCTTTTGAAATGGGTTTTATGTAATTTTTTATTATTTGCATAATATTTATTATCAATTTTTTCTACCTTGGTCTTCTTATATTTTGCAGCTATCTTCTTTGCTGTTCTTACTACGTCAGCTTTTACGTAAACGTCTTTTTTTAAATCTGGTTCAATAAAATCTGCTTTATTTTGGTTTCTTTTATTAATATTATTTTCTTTAACTGTTTGGATCCTTTTTCCTATCTCTTCTAAATCTTCTACTTTTATTTTGTTTTGAATAAAATCTATAGGTTTTCTTAATATTGTTGAATGGATTGTACAATTATATATACTAACTGCTTTTATTACTTTTTCTCTTAGGTTTAATATGTTCTTTTTCTCTTCTTGTGCATTATATATTCTTATATGTTCATTAAGTGTACCATGCACTCTTTCTACATCTGAATTTCCTGTCTTATGATTTGGGGTTATGAGTTTTATTTTAATTCCTTCTTCATTGCAATATTCTTTAAATGCTAGGCTATTAAACTCATTGTCGCAAACTATTTCTTGGGGTTTGCCTAATATAGAATTTCTAAGTTTAAGTTGCTCGATAATTTTATGAGTGTTTCTACTAGCTATGGGAAAGGCTGTCAAATGCTTAGTAAATTTATCTATAATTGTTAAAAAGTAAATATCTTTACTTGGAATATAAATGTCCATGTGTATTAGCTCGTTTGGCTTAAGTGCAGTTTTGCTCATTTCAAATTTTATTTTTTCTGGACTTCTATCATGTTTTGCTGTTTGACATATAATACAATTGTTAATGTATCTTCTTATTATTTCTCTTAATTTTGGAAAATAATATTCATTTTTAATTTCAAGATATGTTTCTTGTATTCCTCTGTGATTAAATTGTTCATGAATCCTTTGAATGAGATTCAACGCATCGTCTGTATTACTTAAATCTTTTAAAAGAGTAATGCATCTCAGTAATTTTAGCTTACTTTGATTGCTGTAAAGCTCAACATATTTTTCCTGAATTTTGCAAAATAAAGTATCACTTGGACAATATACTGCCACATTTCCGTGATCAGGTAAAAATTCCCTTAATGCTTCAGTAAAATATTCACCTATATCTTTTGATTTAATAGTGAGTCTTCTTATACCTTTATATATATATTTTATATCTTTACCTTCATTGTCTGACTCTATAATTTCTATTTGATGCTTAAACATATTTGTAGGTAATTCTGAAATTCCTATGTGATCATTTCTTTCCTCTGTTCCACTATGAATTGTGGCTAATGTTGAATCTTCATTTCTATTGACTGCGTTTACTTCGAGTCTACTAAGATAATCTGCTACGCGATTTTCTTTTCCTTTTAAATATTCAATATCAAAATCATATTCATTTAAACTTATTTTCCATCTTTGGAGTTTTGAGTTTGGTTCTTTAAGGTTACTTAACCAAATTAAAGGTCTATGATCAGTTTGTATTTTAAATTTGCGACCGTAAAGGTATGGTCTAAAATATTTTGTTGACCAAACAATACTTAATAATTCTTTTTCAATAGTGCTATATCTGCGTTCATGTTCATTGAGGGTGCGAGATGCATAGCATAATGGGTGATTTGATTGTGAAAGGACTGATCCGATCGCATAATTTGATGCATCAGTTGTTAACACGAATTCCTTTGTATAATCAGGATATTTTAAAACGGGGTCATTAGATATGAGCAATTTAAGTTCTTCAAAAGCTGTTATATATTCTGGGTCTTTAATATTTATCTTTGCTCCTTTCTTAAGATATTTGGTCATAGGTACTGCTACCTTTGAATAATCTTTAATAAATTTCCTGTAATAACCTGTTAGACCTAGAAAAGATTTTATTTGTTTTGTTGTACCAGGAATAGGTATTTTTTCAATTGTTCTTATTTTTTCTGGATTTGGCTTAATTCCGTTTGTAGTAATAACGTGCCCTAAATATTCGGTTTCCTTGCTAAAAAATTTACATTTATCTATTTGTATTTTTAAATTGTGATTGTTAAGTTTTTTAAATACTTTGTTAATTGAGCAAATATGTTCCTCAAATGATGTACTAAATATGAGAATGTCGTCTAAATAGACCACACATATTTTTCCTACAAGTCCTTCTAATACGTGATTAATCATTCGTTGAAAAGTTGCGGGGGCATTTTTTAATCCAAATGGCATCCGATTAAATTCGTAATGACCGTTTGCTGTTGAGAAAGCTGTTTTATACCTATCTTTAGGATTCACCAATATCTGATGGAAACCTTTCGCTAAATCTAATGTGGTAAAATATTGGGATCTTCCCAATTTACTAAAAATGTCTTCAATGTTTGGAATAGGAAACTTGTCTTCCACGGTTACTTCGTTAAGTTTTCTATAATCTATAACAATTCGCCATTTCTTAAGTCCTGAATTGTCTATCTTTTTGGGTACAACCCAGATAGGAGCATTATATGGACTGTTGCTTTCTTTTATTATGCCTTGATCTAACATTTCGATTATTTGTTTATCGACTTCTTTTGTATGTACTTCTGGATATCTATATAGTCGTGAATATATTGGTTTATCACTTTTAGTTTCAATGTTGTGTGTTACTTCTTTTACGTTAGTTAAGATATCTCCTTCGCTATAGAATAATTGTTTATTATTTTTTAATATTTGATTCAGAGCTTTCTTTTCTTCTTTGTTCATATAATGTTCAGTTAGTTTATCAGTTAAATCTTGTAAAACTACATCAATACCACATAAATCTATTTGTGTATTTGATAATTCCTGAATGTATCTATCTAAAGGGTATTCCTTTGGTTTTGTCATTAATGGGATAATAGTATTTTTTATTTTCAAAGTATGTGTATAATATGATATTTCAGCTTCTAATGGTATAAGGACATTATTTCCTAAAATTCCGTCAAACGAACTGTTTGTAATTGGTGTAATTAAAAATTCCATGGTTGATTCTTTTTTATTAAATTCGATTGGTAATGGTAAAATTATTTTTGAATTTATTTGATTTTCATTATATAATGCTTTAATTATAACTGGTTTGTCTAATTTACTTTCATAATGTCTTGGAAATATATTTTCTTTTAAAATAGATGTAGCTGCTCCTGTGTCTACTAAAAATCTAAGTTTTTTATTAAGAATATGAACATCTATGCAGGGTAATGGTCTGTTGAGGCGGGTGTTTGAAAATTTGCTGTATTTTGAGTAAGGTGATCTATTTCCATTGGTTCTAGATCATTCTTTTTATTTTGTGTAGCAAATGGATTACGATTATTATTAGAATAATTTCCACTTCTATTTGGTTGCCTATAATTTCGTTCATTTTGGTTTCTATAGTTTTGATTATTGTTTCTATAAAAGTTTTGACCTTTATTATTGAAATTCCTATAGTTATTTGAATTTCCTGATTCGTTTTTGTAATTACTATCAAATCTTTGATTTGTATTGTAATTATTATATTTTTTATAGTTTTTGTTGTTAAAATTATTATTGTTATTTCCAGTTCTATAGTTTCGAGTATTTCTATCATTATAATTATTTTCTTCTTTTGTCCAATGACAAGATTCTAATTTATAAAAAGCTTCACTAAGGGTTGTTATGTTATGATTGATTATTATTGAACTTGCGTTCGGGGGTATTCTTTCACAAAATTTAGATAATAATGACGCTTCATTATTGAAAGGATTGTATTCTTCCGGTTTATTTTCAGATAAATAATATTTATTATTTAGTCTACAGAGGATTTCTGAGAATGTATTATATAGTTGAGAAATGTTTTTTGAATAAACTTTATCTGCTAGTTCTTTTAATTTTAGAAAAGATTCTTTCTCACCAAAATTCTTTACTAGAATATTTTTTATGTCTTGCCAATTATTAGGGTCGCCACTCCTTAATACTACCTCTAGGGCGAAATCTGTTATTTTTGATTTTATTTCACTCAATATAAATTCTTGTGAACCTTCGTTATACAAACTACATGAATTTATTACAAATTCTGCTTTTTTAATAAATATAATAATATTACATGATTTACCATTAAAATTTGGTAAATTCTTTACTAATTTTAAGGGGTCGATATTTATTGTAGCCATTTTTACCTTATTTTCAATTTTTTCTTCTGCTTGCTCAATTTCTTTTGATTGCTGGATTGCTGCAGGATCTGTTGATTTTGAAGTTTTTTCTTCCTCGGTATTATATGTTAACGCAGCTGGTTTGTTGTATGGTGTATATTTCTTCATTTATCGAACACGTTGGGGCTTTCGACTTGGATAATTTTGCCACGTACAGTTGTTCTTCCTTCTTTTTATTAATTTACACTTTTTAAAGTAATGTCATATATATATATTTTTTTTTTTTTTTTTTTTTTTTTAGTAACACTTTTAACTTTTTATTTGTCTTTAATTTTATTTTGTTGAAGTTGTTTTCTTCTCAACTTTTGCTGAATTGATCTGATATGTTCCTGGAAATCAGCTGTTGCTTCGTCGTCTATCCAACTTTGTGAATTTACTTCTATATGTGGTTCCTTTACTTGCGGGGCCTCTGTTCCTTTTTGAAGATTTATTTTTTCTGGTTGCATTTAGTAGCACTTTTTGTTAATTTTAATTTAACACTGAGTTCACTTTCTGTATGCTTCCTTTTGAAGATTTCCTTCTGGTTGCATTTAGTAGCACTTTTTGTTAATTTTAATTTAACACTGAGTTCACTTTCTGTATGCTTCCTTTTGAAGATTTCCTTCTGGTTGCATTTAGTAGCAATTTTTGTTAATTTTAATTTAACACTGAGTTCACTTTCTGTATGCTTCCTTTTGAAGATTTCCTTCTGGTTGCATTTAGTGTTTTATTTAATTGTTTTATTAGTCAAGCATTCTCTCTACGAGACTTTGTAAAATTGTCCTTTCGGATCTTGATTTACGATGCTTTTCACTGAACAAAATATATATTTTTATTTTTCACTGTCCTATAGCACCATTTAGTAATTTTACTTTACCGGTACACTATTTTATTTAGTTTTAGGACGATCCCGAATTAAACTTTTAATAAAGTAAGATTCAATATATTTTGATCTTTCGAGATCCTACCGACTGCGCCAATTTCGTTTCCGATTCTTTATTTCAATAAAAAAATATATTTTTGTGATCGCAGAAGATCACAATCAACAATTAAATAAAACGCATTCAATGTATTTTAAACTTAATATTATTTATTAAATCAAAGCTTCAGATCCCTTACCACTGGTGGGGGGAAATCTTAGGCTATACGTAGAATGACAACTGTGAACTGAACTCTCATTGATCGATGAAACCCTTTTTATACTTATAAAATGTTTACTTAAGCAAATCTATCTTCGGCTGAAGATCGTTTGCTTTCCTTTGTCTTTTATTATTGCTGACACAAGAATTCTTTTAGAATTATTTAAGATGCTTTGGGCACACAAGTTACTGAAGGCAAAAAGTGCTGATATGGTATTTATGATATCGGATATCATCATCCGCTTATGAAATGAAATTATGAATCAATGTGTGAGCATTACATTTTGTTTATATAAAGATATTTATAATATCGGATATCATCATCCGCTATGAGATGAAATTATGAATCAATGTGTGAGCATTACATTTTGTTTATATAAAGATACTTTGTTATGATAGGGTGCTTAATATTATTACAAAGTTATGTGAGGGTGTTCTGATAATGTAACCACATGTACAGCAACCAAAACTTGGCTTATAACCTATTATTTACGCTGATGATCGATCTTTCAAAAAAAATCTCGATGTCTTTAAATTTTGTAAAAAAAATTTTAGCTTCCCCTTTTCAAAAATCAAAAATTCAAAAAATGTTCCAAGTCAAACCATACTTCCCCTATTTCGTGTCCAAATTTCATCCAAAACCATAGGCAAATATAGCTAAAGGCGCACAAAAACGAAAAAAATAATATTTCCCCTCCCTAGCGCCCCCCTTTAAAAAATTTAAAATTTTAAGCCAAAGCTGTATTCTTTCAGCAAAGACCAAAAGTCTCTAAGATTCCAACTCTATGAAATTAATAATGATTATGCCTTCATTCAAAAAAAATCCCCAACCCCCCCTTTACAAACACCCACATTTAAAAAATATTTGTGTATGCATAATCACTCAGATCAAATTGTTCCAAAGTTTCATTCAAATATGTTCAAAAATAAAGATATTAAGTCCAAATAAAACATAACAGTGTACCATTCTCTTAACCATATTCTGGCCCCCCTTTTCCGTAATTCAAAATTTCAAAACTTGTTCCCAATTGTTCCGGGGCTCTTCTAAATTCTATGGAGTTTGGTCAAAACAACATAAGTCAAAAATCTTCGTTTTGAGATAAATGCGTTTCAAAGTTAAAAAAATTCCTCCAAATCCAGTTTTATTAAATAAATATTTTTTTGGATGCAATTTTGTTTCAAATAATAATATTTACACGAATAAAATAAAAAAAATTAATATTTAAGCTTGTTTATATATTTATAGTGAGATATGTTGTTTTGCCCAAACTGGGTTGCGTTCAAGAAAAAGATTATTTTGAGTTGTGTCTTTAATACCAATATTGAAATAAGATTTAAACTACGTTTTTTTTTAGAAAACAAATTTATTTCACTTTAACAAAATACAATAAGTAAAAACTAAATATGTAAAAACATTATAAAAATTCATTATTAATAAAAGGAACGAGTAAGAAATTAAAAGTTTTTATTGATTTTTGTTTTAATATTAATCTACATCGGATGAATCGGATAAATCCGGATCTACATCCTGTTTTCCCTTTTCTGATTTCAAGGCTTTATAAAAATCGTGGAAAATTGTTGGAATTAATGGCAGTAGAGATATGATGGTATTACGTTTTCCAAATCAAATTTTGTTGAGTTTTTACCCCTTCGTTTGAAACTTACACATCGAAAAAGTGTTTATTCATGCAGCGTTGTTTTGAAAAAAGCTTTTCCGGAATCTGATTTCAAATAACGCAACCATTTGATGGTTTGAAAACCAAACATGTTCCCATCTTTCTTTCGAACGACGAAGACCGCACTCGCTTTCAATAAACTTTTAAAACAATCGTTGCGACAGCTTGTCAAGTTTTTTGATGCTCGACAACGCTTAACTACATTCTTGGCAGTTTTGTACGATTTACCTGCATTACGACTTTGTTTCCTTTGTCGACGAAGAGATCGTTTCCAGGGCTTAGATTCTGCCGCAATAGATTCTGCCTCAGTAGATTCTGCTGGATTTTGTTCCTCGGAGGGGTCCACCACTGGGTCCGATTCGGGAAGAAAACTTGGATCTGCCTGGCTGTCATCAGAAAAATTAACTAACTCCAGTAATTGTGGTTCTTTATCTGGCGCCGAGGATGAATCTTTAAAAAAAAAAACATTGTGTTTAGCTTTTTTTTTAATTTTTTTTTTTCAATCTTCTTGTCTTACCTGTAAAAGACATTTCTTTGTTTTCATTTTCATCTTTTCTTGGATTATTATTTTTGTTTGATGATGCTATTGTTTGAGTAAAAAAGGAACAATAAAAAAATCTTTTTTAGTAATTTAATAACACACAAATCACATTTTTGATTATTACCTGATTGAGCTAGTTTTACAAGCATTCTAGCTCTGCTATGCATTATTATTGTTTTACAAATTAGCACTTCACAACAAACTTAACTTTAAAAAATTATTCACTTTTAATCGACTACTGCACAACAAGACGTTACACGTTAATTTAACAAAAGAATGTTACAACATGTGGTTTATCTTTATACTAAGAATTCGAAGCAAAAGTACCTGCCTACTACGATTAGTTTCAAAAAAGCATCCAATTTCTTGAGTTGTGCTGTTTTGACCAAACACTTATTTAAAATATTAAATATTTTTGATTGGTCAAAACAGCACAAGTCGAGTTATGCCATTATGACCAAACATTATTTTAGAAAAAGTAGTAAAGTGTTGTTAGGATCAGTAAATATCTTTATAACTAATTTACATAGAATTATGTTGTTAAGACCAAACGAAAATAGATTTTTTTTTAAATACTTTGCTTATTGTTTTGGACAGAATTTGGACACGAACTGGGGGAAATATGGTTTGACTTGGAACATTTTTTGAATTTTTGATTTTTGAAAAAGGGGAGCTAAAATAATGTTTACAAAATTAAAAGACATCGAGATTTTTTTTGAAAGTTCGATCATCAGCATAAATAATAGTTTATAAGCAATGTTTTGGTTGCTGTACTGTACATTGTACATGTGCTTATTCGCGTTTTATTAAAATGTAGGATCTAAAAAAAAAAAAAATGGGGAGACTTATTTTGCATTTTTGAAAAAAAAAAATATACATTTGACGACTCTTAGTTTTTAGAACAAATGTTAGAACACTTTTTAGAATCTAAAAAAAAAATATTAAAACTTTAAATTTCTAAAAAAACATTTTTTTCAAATTTTTCTATATCTTTTAAAATTTTTATCATAGAGGTCCAAAAATTTGGAACAATGTTCAGAACAACCTGGAACAATTATCAAAAAATCGATTTTCGAAAAAGGGGGGGCTAGGTCAAAAACAGTTTTCGGGTCTAAAATCCCCATTTTAGGGTATTTTTCAAAAAAAAACTTTGGAACAAACTGGGAACAATTTTCCAAAATACGAAAATCGAAAAAAGGGGGGCTAACTTCACGCACTCGTTATTTCTTTATAATAACCTAAGAATTAAAAAATCACCCTGTCGCGAATATGACTGAACAATAATTAATATAAAATTAAAGTCAAAACTAATTCAATATTTTGTGTGAGATAAATAATTTGAAGTCAATATCTTTCTCTGTTCTCCTTATACTTGAGTCGAAAACTTGCATATGATGAAATAGTTTGATTTCAAAATCTAATTTTTGCTGACGAGATTTTTAGTCAAAAAACAATTTTTACCAATTTTAGTCGCATTTGCGTACTAATTTTTGTAGATTTTAATTTTTAGTTTTGAAAAAACTGACTGTTGGATTTTTATAAAAATTTACTGAATGTCGAAAACAATATTTTCTAAATAAAATATATTTGAAGCCAATATTTTTAATTTTTGAAAAAATATTTGAGTCGAAAATCAATTTTTACCAACTTTTATTAAATTTTTTTAGGTTTTTATTTTTTGTAAAAAAACTGTCAATTCGATTTTTCTCAAAATTTTACCAGATGTCAACAACGTTATTCTTTTTTGCACAAAATTGTTTTGGAGATAAAATCATTTTTTGTTTATAAAATGTTCGAGGTGACAAATATTTTTTTTCAATTTGTTTTGATTTATAAAAAAAACCGTTGATTGTAATTTTTTCCAAAAACATATTTGTTTGGTATCACGTTTCAATATATAATATAAAATTTAATTCAAGTCTCTAGCGTTATTGGTTCGTGAGATATTTAGGGTTAACCAAAATATTCACCTTTTATTTAAATTGCTATGGTAAAAAAAAACACCCACTCAATTTTTTTCAGAGTCCTTTCTTCATTATTATCTGTATAACAAAATTTATTTGAAGTCGATATCTCTACTGGTTTTTAAGCTATAGACGACGAAAAAACGTCGCGAACCTACGGACGTAAGAAAGTACGTACAGACACACGCACGCACAGACATCTCTCTAAAAATCTTTTATTTCGACTCTAGGGACCTTGAAACGTCGAGAAATGTCAAAATTTTCAATTAGACAAATCGGACCGATTACAATATTACTTCCTATGAGAAGTTAATAAATATGAATATGAATATCTCGAAAAGAAACACTTGTGTGCTCCACAAATTAAATATACATATGTATGTACATAAATGACGTATGGGAACTCAATAACTGATAAGAATTGTAAAAGTATCTAACTAAATGAAACTGATTAAAATAGTTTTCTGTTACTCGAATCGAATGTATAACTTCCCATTTGAAAGCTATGTCATTTAATGTTTTCCCCACCCAAAAGCTCCCCGAAGATTTTGATTTGGAGCCAATTAGAAAGTTTGCAATGTAATTCCAAAATTGTCTGCGGGGTTTTTTAAACAAACCTAATGAACAAGAATACAATATTTATAACAAAAAATATTTTTACTTTTAAAATAATTTTATTAACTTAAATCTAAGTTCATACTTAGTTACAATTTTCATTTTATATCAAAAATTGCTTAAAAACGATAATACTTAATATAGGAAATTTGATTAAGAATACAATTTTACTTAAAAGCTATTATTTTAAGTACAGGAATAGAAAAAATTCCATACGTCCTCTTACAACCTTTAAGTGCTTAGCTTATCATATATCGCCATTTTATAGTCAAATTTTTGATCTGAATCTGAATCTCTTATTATCTCATTTGGAATATTCACATCAACATAAGTATTTTGCTTCCGTCACTGACTTCCATATTAATATTTCATCATCGCATGCGAGTGATAGTGATTACTGATAAGTGATAACTCATATACGAGTAGTACTTGCGATTTTTCTTTCTTATAGGTATAGCCACTTAAGTGTTATATAATTAAGCGTGGCATTTTAAAGTGATCACGAGTCACAATTTAATGGTTTATGATTGATTGTGTTGTTGGCTCTTTTCCTCTTCACTGTGGTGCTCTTAGTTTTAAGATTAAAAACGAACATAATCTACATTTTGATATTTTTGAAAGTTAATACTATGGGAATTGGAGGCAAATAGATAAGCTCCAAATCCAAAATCGGCTGACGACGACGTTTCAATCTGGTATTCCCGACAGAAGCACTCCACCACCGACATTTTTGTTTCGGAAAATTCTCTCACTGACAGGCAATTCACCGATCAAATAATCTCGTAACATATTTGTTGCGTGTTTTGAGTGTCCAGTGCCATGAAACGCTAATGTAGCATCACGTCCTGCATGATCGAGGATCACATCTTCACCACCTGGGTGCTAAAAAAAAACAAATAATAATTTCAACCGTTAGTCTCTGTTTACACTTTCACTTTTTCGTTAAGTTTTTAATTTACCGAATAAAGAAACTTTGTGACATCGTAAACGCGATCGTAGAGCACAATCCAACAATCGTTGATATGATCGTGGTTGGAAACTTCCTGCAAGCTGATTTCGGGCAATTCGGCCACATCCAGTGGATCCTTTGGTATACTTGGTGATGTGGGTAAAACTCGCAGAGCCACCAAAATATTGTTTAACGAAGCCATTTTTTAATATTTAACGAATTTATTTGTTTTGTAACTTGATATTTATTTTCACTATTCCAATTTATTTTTGTATACAAAATAACAACTATTATTTCCTTCGTAATTTGCGAACGTTCAATGCCGGAATTACAATAATGATGATTGTTCGATTAGACTGGCGTCTCGGGCTGAATGAATATGATAATCAACGTCAAAGTTTGTTTATATAGCGTTGATTCCAATGTTCGGGAAATTATCAATTCTCTTTCTATAATAAGTACCAATCTCAGGAGATCATGGCACAGGGACGGACTAAGCTAAGCACTAAGGTGCCATTTATAGCTATTATTGGTTTACGTCATTGTAACCAGTCATTTGATTTTTTTTGACAGGTAAGTAATAGCTGTCATTGAAAATTTCTGTCTTTGGATAAATATTTCCTGTTTGAAATCCGAGAATTTCCCGAATCCTGTAATCAAGCATTTGAGGTTAGAGTTGATCATTGAAATGAAAAGTGACAGGTGGGAATACAAAGAAAATGGAACGCTTTGAGTGGAACGATTTTGTTCCGAAATGTGAAATCAACAACCAGCTGTTTATTGAAAACGATTTAATCATTGAAAACTTAAAAATGAAATAAAAGAAAAGTTCTTTGTCAAATAATGTACATAACAAATTTTACTTTTTTACTCGTTTCTAAGACTCAAAACAAAATTTTAAATGATGAACACCAATGATAGCTATAATTGCTCCTAAGACTTCAAATTGCTTGTCACATGTCAGTAACCAATATAACTCAAAATTGAATGCCCAAATTGTGTTTCTTGACAGCTCTTTCTCTTTCATAGTTTTTGAACTATTAATGAATTATGTGACAGTTATTCGATCTTGATCCAGTATTAAATCCGCTCCTGAAGTTTCAGAGATCAATACCGTCATGTATTACTTTTTGAGATCAGAGAATTTGAGTTTGAGATTAAAATTTATTTCTTTTTAGTTATTTTGATATTGATATAGGTACCTATACCGGCTAGCAAAACAAAAAAAGACAAACTTATCGCCCTTAGAAGTATAACTCTGGCTCTCCCAAATACTCGCTGATGCAAGACCACTTGAAAATTGATAATGCGCTTGTGCTTGGGATTTGTTTTGCTTTGGCTATCATTGCATGTGGGGTATTTTATTTTGTTTTGCTTCAAACCTGTCACATCGAATCAGGGCAATACCTTCCAGTTCTTTGATTTTACATAATACAGTTATTTGTAGTTTTTGTTGTCATTTTTATTTATTTTTTTTTATTGATTTACTATCAATGAATCAATGTTAATGAACAATAATTTATTGTAAAACTATTGAAATGTGCAATGTTTTATTTTTTCTCGGCTAACGCCGGCGACAGTGTTGATTATAATGTAAGTGATACATTTGTAGCTTATAACATAACATACTTAGGTTCAATTCATACGTGAGCAATATTTTACTTGATTGATTTTTATTTCACAAGATTAAAGAAATTACTTATAGTTAGGATTTTTCTGAAATGGTTCAGTTGACAAATTGTATGGACATGAACAATTGGTTTTGGAACTGATAATTTATAGTTATTTTAACACTTATCACGCATTTCTCAAAAACAAACACTTGACGCAACAGCTTTGGGTTCAAAAGACTTAGAAAAACATGTTTTAATAAATATCAACATACAAAGTTACTGACGAAATACTGCCGAAACTTCCGAGAGAAATTTTACAGTTTAGCTTAGTTTATAGTCCAGAAAAATGAATTATTTACTTCGAATAAATTCCTGAAAAGCTGAATTTGTGGAGAGCTTTATTTATACGTATTTTGTATGCTCTCAAAAAAATTCTCACCTTGACCGGTGCAACTAATTTTAGGGGATGTAAATGGGGACTTACCACTCTTTGGAAATTACATGAAAACTAACTTTTGTTTGAAAAAGTTGTAGGTACCTACACATTGAATCACGCTAAATTGTACACAAAATAAAATGCACGAACTTTTCATGCAATCAAAAAGTCTGTTTGAAAATATTTTCTTTATTTTAAGATTTAAAAATGTACAATGTAAATGTAAAAATGTAGTTTGTTTTCAAAAATTTAAACGTGTTTTTTTTTAAATTAGTTGTGTATAACTAAAAATTTTCAATTTAAATTTAAAAACATTTTTGGTATGCCGTTATTTAGAGCTTATTCATTTCAGTTTCGTTAAAAAAAATGATGACCCATTTTTAAGATATCGAATTTCGAAAAAAATAATGTAGTATTTCTTTAAAAATTAAAAATAAAACAAAGACATTTTTGATCATAAAATATTATTGAGCTTGAGCAGAAAAAAAATGATTGAAATCGGACGATTAGTTCTTGAGAGAACTTAAAAGAAAAATAACGGTTCTATGGGGATATCCTTCTGAAGCAATACAAGAATACCTATTAAAAAAAATCTATCATTTTGTTTTTGATAAAATTTTTGATTTTTGACTAACAAATATGTATGCTGACTACTGTTATTCTTAGCCATAGAAAAAATGAAAAAAACGCCTATCGCGAATCTGCTCAAAACCTAAATTTCCAAATTTTAAGCCAATCTACCCAATGCTTTGGGCTGTAGGGGCCAGGACAGACAGATGAAAGGAATCGGGGGACACACTTTTTTCGACTTCTTTACCATCGTAATGTCATATTTGATTAAAATACGACTGTCAAGTTAGCACTACATTTTTCGAAAATTTAAAAACTGATTATGCAGTTAATTGTAGCTTTTTTGTTGTAAATTAGTTGTGGAAAAAAAAATTTTAGCTCGAGGATTTTTCAAAAAAGTAGTATGTAGTGCTAGGTTGATATCAAGTTAGCACTACACTTTTTGATTTTGTTGAAACTAAGTACGCAATTAGTTGATAATTATTTGTTGTAAATTAGTTGTGGAAAGAAAAAAATTCCAAACATTTTTTTCACTTTGATCTTTTTGAAAAAGGGAGTATGTAGTGCTAACTTGACACCGTGAATCCAGGCATAAAACAAGAAAAAACTGTTTTTGACCTATTTGGAATATGGTTAACTGAATGGTACAGTGTTAAGTGGTATTTGGACTTATTATCTTTATTTTTGAACATATTTGAATGAAAGTTTGGAACAGTTTGATCTGAGTGATTATGCATATAAAACTATTTTTTAAATGTGGGGGGGATGTTTTTTTTTTAATATTTTCATAATCATTATTCATTTCATAAGGTCGGAATTATAAAGGCTTTTTGGTCTTTGATGAAAGGATAAAGCTTTGGCTTAAAATTTTAAATTCTTTCAAAGGGGGGCACTAGGCAGGGTATATTTTATTTTTTTCGTTTGTGTGCACCTTTAGCTATATTTGATTACAGTTTTGGATGAAATTTGGACACGAACTGGAGGAAATATGGTTTGACTTGGAACATTTTTTAATTTTTGATTTTTGAAAAAGGGGAGCTAAAATAATGTTTACAAAATTAAAAGATATAG
The DNA here is from genome assembly GCA_951509635.1 of Eupeodes luniger. Classification (NCBI taxonomy): domain Eukaryota; kingdom Metazoa; phylum Arthropoda; class Insecta; order Diptera; family Syrphidae; genus Eupeodes; species Eupeodes luniger. Next base: position 41,382,365 of record OX608075.1, read on the forward strand.
AGATTTTTTTGAAAGTTCGACCATCAGCGTAAATAATAGTTTATAAGCCAAGTTTTGTTTAATGTACATGTGCTTATTCACGATTTATTATGCTGTAGGGTTTAAAAAAAAAAATGGGGAGACGTATTTTGCATTATCTTTTAAAATATACATTTAACGACTCTTAGTTTTTGGAACAATGGTTAGAACACTTTTTAGAATCTAAAAAAAATATACAAAGTTGGAATTTCGAAAAAAGGGGGGCTAGAATTTTGAAATTTTGATTATAGAGGTCCAAAAATTTGGATCAATGTTCAGAACAACTAGAAAAACCTGGAACAATTTTCAAAAACTGATTTTCGAAAAAGGGGGGGGATAGTTCAAAAACAGTTTTTTCTTGTTTTGTGCCTGGACTTACGGTGTCAAGTTAGCACTACATACCCCCTTTTTTAAAAAAATCAAAGTAAAAAAATGTTTGGAATTTTTTTCTTTCCACAACTAATTTACAACAAATAATTATCAACTAATTGCGTACTTAGTTTCAACAAAATCAAAAAGTGTAGTGCTAACTTGATATCAACCTAGCACTACATACCACTTTTTTTAAAAATAAAATTTTTTTTCCACAACTAATTTACAACAAAAAAGGTACAATTAACTGCATACTCAGTTTTTTAAATTTCGAAAAATGTAGTGCTAACTTGACAGTCGTGATTAAAATCTCAAGTTCGGAATTGTTCGCGAATGCAAAACTTGCCATATAGTTCCTGTATGTGGCAAGTAAAAATTGGGGAAAAACGGTCGAAAATATTGGGGTACAGTGCGTTTAGTCAAAAACTTTCAAAATCGTATCAAATTTTCCTGGACATTTTTTTTGAGCTGAGAAAATAACAATGAACAAATTTGGATTTATCACAAAGTTGTTTTCAATTCAATTCAATTCAATTTTATTTGTATTTCAAAGCTTTTACATTATTTTGGTATCTGCAAAGCCTTATGGGCTTGTCTGCAGAAGATTGTGTACAAAAGTTTATAGGTTTTGTTTTGAGTTCTTACTAAAATTAAGTCTTATCATTTTTTTTTTTTTTTTTTTTTTTTTAAGTTTGACTGAAATAAAAAAATTTAACTTTTTTCAGCAATAGCTTTTTTGACAAAGTCCGAAATTCTAGGGGAAGCTCGTTAAATACTGTTGGGATTGCTACTTCGTATCGTTTTCGTCCATATTCATTCCAGTATCTCGGTATTTCATATTGGTTTTGGTTTCTTCTTCTGGTGTTGAAAATTTGTTGGGTAGCAGGTTTGTATGTGTTATCGTCATGAAAATTAGATATCACTTCTAGTTTGTACATCTGCAGTATACTTAGCAATTTGACATCATTATCGATTGGTCGCCTGTTATATTGTTGTCCTAATGTAGCCCGATATATAATTTTTTGTAATTTTAGGTGTACATTTTCGAGGCAGGTAAGTTGAGGCGCCCTTCCCCACGCAAGTATACCATATCTAAGGTGAGATTCAACTAATCCAAAGTAGCTTTGTCGCAAGACCTCTGATGGGCAATGATAACTAAGATGGAAAAGAGCGTATGCACTTTGCTGTAGTTTCTTAGTTAACGCTCTGATGTGGTAACTCCATTTAAGATTGTAGTCGACTATAACTCCAAGGTATTTATAAGTTGAAACATTTTCTATCAAAGCCAGGCAGCTGTCTTCCTTTTGTAGATCAAGGTGATTCATTGTTCTATGCAAACACTGAACTTCGTGTACTTTTATTTTTATTTTATGTTTTAAAATGTGTGGTGGATGAATATGCATGACTTTAGTTTTTTGTGCATTAATTATCAACCCATGATCATGGCACCATGTAGTGACAGCATCAAATTCCTTTTGCATTATTTCCTCTGCTGTTTCAACGTTTCGGTGGCTCACTACAATCGCAGTATCATCGGCGTATGCATATCCCGTACCATGTGTTAAAACTGAGAGCAAGTCATTTACGTATGTTATAAAAAGCAGTGGCCCTAACTTTGATCCTTGTGGGACTCCATACGCAATTTCTTCCTCTGTGCTATATTTTCCCATGATTTTAACTTTGAACTTTCTTTCTTCAAGATAGTTTTCAAACCAATTCAGCAAGGAACCTCGTACTCCAACTTTTTCCAACTGCCTTAAGATATTTTTGTGACTTAGGGTATCGAAAGCTTTTTTAAAGTCAATAAATACCACTATTGAGTTCTGGTTTTTATCCAGACTTGTATATAACTTATTTGTAAAGTCTCCAAGCAGTCTGTTGATACTCTTGTTTTTTCGGAATCCAAACTGGTTTTTTTCTAGAAGCTTATACTTCTCTAAATAGTTGTATAATCTTTTCGAAACCACTTCTTCAAGAACCTTATCTATCGATGAAAGAATGGATATTGGCCTATAATTACTTATTTCACTTTTCTTGTCGCTTTTATGTATAGGTCTTACTATTGATGTTTTAAGCAGGTTTGGAACTGTCGATTGTTGGAGGCTCATGTTGACTATTTTGGTTATTGGTGGAGCTAATGATTTAGCATTGTTTTTTAAATCCTTTGGCCTGATTCCATCGATTCCTGGTGATTTACGTTCATTCATTGATCTAAGGATATTTTCTATCTCTCTTATAGTAGCTTCCTCAAAATATATTGAGCGTTGTGTTCTGTTTGAAGAGCCTTGAAAGGTTTTCTGGTTACATTCATGTACTGTGTTGGCTACTTCTAAGGATATTTTTTTTGCAAACTGATTTGCGAGGTCTTCAAAGTTTTCTGTGTTAACAAAATTTTTGGATATAACTTCGTCTAAATTATTTGATTTTTTTCCTAATATTGTATTTACTAGTTTCCAGGTTTCTTTGGGGTTCGATTTTGCTTCATAAAATTTTTCTTTATAATACCCTGATTTTGTTTGGTTGATCCGTCTGTTTAATTCGTTTCGGAATTTTTTGAATTCCTTTTCGTATTCTTGGTTTCTCCTATTATTTTTAAATTTTCTGTATAGTCTATCCCTTTCAATACATGCGTTTCTTATATCGTTAGTAATCCATTCATGTTCTGTATTTCTTTTTGTTTTCTTCACTGATATTGTAGACAATTCAATCATTTCATTGTATGTTTGCTTAAAGGTCTCATACATTTCATTAACATCTGTCAAATAATCATGAGACTCCCAGTTGAAATTTTCAATCTGTTGTGATAGACTGCGACTTGAGATTTGTTTTTGCTTTTCGTTTTGTGAAAGATCTTCATTGTCATTGACAGCAAGTGAACTATATATTGCATAGTGATCAGAAATTTTGACTTCAATGACTGCTGATATAATATCATTATTCTGTACACGAACTAAACAGTGATCTATCAATGTTTGAGTTGTTCTGGTTACTCTTGTATATGACATTATTGTGTTTTTAAGTCCTCTTGAGGATATCATTGAAAGATAATTGCTTACACCAGAGTCGTTTGTGTTTTTTGTATTGATATTCATATCTCCTATGATTATTAATTTCCTTTTTTTATCAATTTTATCAATGTTATCACCTAATTCTTGGGTAAATTGGTTCACTCGTAAGCTAGGTGGTCTATACACAGACATTAAAGTTCCTTCAAGATTTCCTCGTTTTATATTTAGAATTATACTCTCGTAAGATACAAATTCTCCTTCAACTACGTCATATGCAATGTTATTTTTTATAAATACTGCAATTCCTCCTCCTTTTGTTTTTCTTCTGTTAAAAAATTCTGTATTAAAGCCATCAATTTTGTAGAAGCTGTTTTCCTCTGCTCTTATGTTTATTTCTGCTAATACAAATAAATCAATGTGTTGCAGGGTTTCTGTATAATTTAATAAAAATGTATTCCAATTTGTTCTTATTGATCCAATATTATAAAAAAAGCATGATAATTCATTTTTTGTTTTGACATAATTATTAAATTCTATAGTTGATTTTAAGATTTTAAAATTAATATTAATAATTTCATTTAAGTTTTCATTTTCCATTGTGTTGTTTAATTTTTAGTCACAAGTGTAACAAAGAGAGTAATTATATTATTTTGTCGATATCGTTCTCTGTTTCGATCTCCACGATTTGCTCTCCATCACTTTTTCTTGAGAGAATTTTATTGCTTCTAAACCATACATACTTCCAGTTAGCAGCCTTTGCTTTCATTTTAGCAAGCCACAGTAGCTTTTTGAAGTGCGGGGTTAACTGACTATTCACATATATAAGGTGATTACCGTAAATAGAGATCTCTGCTGAATTCTCATTTTTGCATATTTCAGCGAAAGTCAGATTTTTTTTTGTTTTAGCTTTTTCTATTATTGCATATTTTGTTTGCTTTCTGGTCAGACTGACAGATATATTTTTCATTTGTTTATTATTTCTGTCTGTGTAAGCATAAATATTTTCAATGTCGGCATCGTTTATAGAAATTCCTAATGCATCACCTACTGCACTCACAACGTCATAAACATTGTCAGTGTTCTTCATTGGGACACTTTTTATTTCAATGCTGTTATCAATTTGCTTCTGTTCCAATGTGTTTATTTGTTTTTGTAAGGACTGAATGTGTGCATCTTTCGTTTCATTTAGTTTTTTGTATTCGGCGATCTCTTGCATTAGAGACTTAATTAATTCGTTGTTTTTGGCAAGTGCATTATTTATTTCGTCGTATCTCGTGCTAGTGAATTCAACAGTTTTCGTATATTCCTTAAGCATTTCTTTTATTTCTTTAAGTTCTTTGTTGATTTCTTCATTATCGCTCCGCTGGACCATTGGACTTTGGTTACCATATTTATTTCCTTTAGGAGAGTCCGTCGATCTGGATCGCTTTGCCTTTTGAGCCGCCTCTTTTTCTTCAGTTTGGGCTCCTTCTTTTGTTCTGCATAGAGTGCATTCCCATGCCTTTTTCGTAGCTGCCGACCATCTCCGCCATGTATTAAAGGACACCGTAGAGCATTCAAAGTGAAAATTCTTCTTACATTTGCCACAAGTGATATAATCGCCATCCAAAGACAGCGGATCATCACATCGAGAACAATTATTATCCATTGTGTATCAATAATTTCTTACCAATTATTATATATATGTATATAAATATATTTAAGAATTTGGTTTTTAATAAAAAGAATTCAATAAATAAACTATAAAAAATATTTTATATTATTATAAAGGTACTTTTTGTTTTCTTTTGCACAATAAAATTTCTGATAATTTTCAATACTCAATAAACACGTCTACTCGCTCTAAGAACTCAACTAATAATTTACACAATTTCAATTAAAAAAATTTGCCATTGTCAACAATTATCTATCAGTGTTTGCAAAAAATACCTAGAAGACTGAATAAAAGCATTTTTTATTAGAGGTTTTTTATGAGAGGTTCTTATTTGAATAATTCGCTATTCTGTCACTCTAATAGGAGAATTTAATGATGTGAAGAATCAAAACCGCATGCGTCCTAGAATACCTGCGATTATTGCTACTGCAACCCGTAGCATTGACGAAAACCTAGGTTTTTCGGCATTGGGAACTAGGCATTATGCAAACGAAGTTTTTGGGGAGGTGGTGAGTTGGACCTTATAATTATTACAAAATGAGTCCGCTGCCATGTTTAATAATTTTGTTTAGTATATATAATGTGGACGATGATTTTCTTTTTCAATTAGACCGGAACTTCGTGCCACACGCAAAGAGGTGAAAGATAAGGTATATAACAAAATCAATTTCAAACTTGAAAGATGGAACTGAAAATTATTTATTTCATCTATTTTTTTAAATATAAAATATCTTATCTTCAAAGTTGTGGTCACCGACACACTATTTCGTTAAAATGTCTGATTTCGGATCACTGTAACAGAAATTAAAAATTTCGCCTATCGATTCCTCTTGCCATGAGGGTCTCGGGATACGAAGGCCATTTTGGAAAATTATATTCCGATGCTTCTATAATAATATATACTTAATTTCTTCTATCACTTTTAAATAAGCCTGTGGAAAACTGTCAAAATTCAAGTGGTCACATATATATCTGCCCTTAAGCAACTAACAAATACAATCGTGATTATGAAAACAGATCCCCAAAAGAATTTTTTGAGAACCAATAAAAACTTCTCTTAATGTCAACAGGTGTATAAATATTTGAGATAAAAACTTTTTTTTTTGGTCTTATTGCACTTCCCAAAGTGAAACCAGGACAATTTTCAGCAAAGCTGATCTATTAATTCAAAAAATCATAAACATTAAAAACAAGAAAATAAAAGAAGCTGGGATGCGCCCCACACTGATAACTTCCCATCCCTTCTGTCGATTTGTCTTTCTTAAAAGTTTGTCTATGTGTATCAATTTTTACAAAATTTGCGTACTATTTTTTGTAGATTTTATTTGTTTATGAAAAAACGGACTGTTGGATTTTATAAAAAAAATTACTGAATATCGAAAACAATATTTTCTGTGAAATAAAATAAGTTTGAAGCCAATATTTTTAATTTTTGAAAGGCTTTTTGAGTCAAAAGTAAATTTTTACCAAGTTTTATGATTGTTTGTTCTTTAGGATTTTAGTTTTTGTAAAAAAAACTGTCAATTCGATTTTTCTCAAAATTTTACCGAATGTTGAAAACAATATTTCTTATAAGTAAAAATTAGTTAGAAGCCATTAACTCAAATTTTTGAAAAGATGTTTTAGTCAAAAATAAATTTTTACCAACTTTTGTTAAATTGTTTTTAGGTTTTTAATTTTTTGTAGAAAAAACTGTCAATTCGATTTTTCTCAAAATTGTTCCAAATGTTGAAAACAATATTTCTTATAAGTTAAAATTAGTTAGAAGCCATGCTCTCAAATTTTTGAAAAGATATTTGAGTCGAAAATCAATTTTTACCAACTTTTGTTAATTTTTTTTTAGGTTTTTAATTTTTTGTACAAAAACTGTCAATTCGATTTTTTTCAAAATTTTACTGAATGTTGAATCAATATTTCTTATAAGATAAATAAGTTTGAAGCCTTAGTCTCAAGTTTTTGAGAAGATATTTGAGTCGAAATTCAATTTTTACCAACTTTGAGTAAGGTTTTTATTTTTAATAAAAAAAAACTGTCAACTCGATTTTTCTCAAAATTGTATCAGATGTCAAAAACATTATTCTTCGTTACACAAAATTGTTTTGGAGATGAAATCATATTTTGGTCCTAAAATTTTCGAGGTGACAAATTCTTTTTTTCAGTTTTTTTCATTTATAAAAAAAACCGTTAACTGGATTTTTTCCAAAAATATACTTGTTTTGTAATACGTCATAATATATAATATAAAATTAAATTCAAGTCTCTAGCGTCATTGGTTCATGAGATATTTAGGGTTAACCAAAATTTTCACCTTTTTTTTCTGAAAGCCCTTTCTGCATCTTTCTGCCTTATTATCTGTAGAACAAAATTTTTTTGAAGTCGATATCTCGTCTGGTTCTTGAGCTATGGAAGACGAAAAAAACGTCGCGAACGTACAGACGTACGGACGTACGAACGTACGTACACACGCACGCACAGACATCTTTCTAAAAATCTTTAATTTCGACCCTAGGGACCTTGCAACGTCGAGAAATGTCAAAATTTTCAATTTGACAAATCGGACCCATTACAATAACTTCCTATGGGAAGTTAAAAATCCTTAAGGAGTTACAAAGAATAAGCGTTTTATATTTAATAACATCATTTTATTGCTTCTTTGCAAACCAACTTTGAAGATATCGCACGTGTTAAAAATAACTCATCGGTAATTACCATATAAAATACTAATATGTTAAAATTAAAATTCTGATTAATTTTCTTTTCTTTTCTGTTCATTTAAAATATTAAATGCATTGATAACAATATCATTTTAATATACACTTAATACTGCGATCCTATATAGAAATGATGGAGTCAAACTTCTGTTTATAATTATTATTATTTTAATTAAAATTATCAACGAAGTAAAACATTTTAATGACAAGAAAATGATTACATGTTAAGGGCCTGACGCGTGCTTATTACTATATGTGTGCAGTTATCAATCATTGAACACGATTTATTGGGTTATATTCAAGGGTAGATGAATCAAAGTTTAATAACATTTTATAGCTCTTATGTATGTACTCTAGTACGTACGTCGTACATACATTACATCAGTGAACCGTGTGATAATATTACTTTGAAATTAGTCGATGTAAGAATTTTCACATCGCTTTAATTTTTCGTAAGATTCCACATCAAACAAAATTTAAAGTACAATCTCTCTTTACCGAAAGTTCAAAATCAATGATATGAACAACAGTTTTGGGAAATTTTTATCATACTATTTTCTAACGATTAATTCTCAGTAGTTATGTTAAATAAATGCTAATGTAAGGTGTAACAAATCTAAAATTCCTTACCTGGTCTTATTTTACCTAAAACAAAATTTAGTATTCCCAAATTTAATTTTTCTCTGAGCTTACTACTATGAGAGATTTGACTTTTATTCATTTTCATATAGGTACACAAATGACGCTTTAAGATTTACTTTTATTTTATTTGATTTGAAATTATTTAATTTAAGGAAATCTTTCATAAGCCAATTTTGCTATCAAATAAAATTATAATACATTTTGTTTATCAAATAGAAAATGTTTGTAATGGAAATTTGTAAATCTATTAAATGGAAAATATCAAAAGACAAGATTACCTAAACGGTTTAGTATAATTTTAATGCGCAGTAAAATTAAATAATAATTTTATCATATTAAGGTACGTGCAGTCTTTGTGATTACATATTTATCTTGTATTTATTTAGGAATGCAACGACTTCAAATATATTTTCATTCATAAGCGATTGTTTGCAGTAAAATGATAGGGATTTTCAACATTGGTTTGTAAAGTTTGAATTAAAAAAAAAAAAACGAGTACGCAAATACATATAAAGGAATCGATAAATTTCAATCAAACCTGCCAAATTGCTTGAGCTTGACAATTGATTTGGCCATTCTAAGAGGCTCGAGGTGGATTTGGATTTAGCAATAAATGTCAAATGTGATTGCACAACTTTTCATCATCTCCAGCAAAAACAAACGGTAAATTACAAATGTATTCCAAAATAAAACATAAGCACGGTGATCATATGTTCATGATGGAAGAATGTTTTAATCCATCAGAAAAATTAGATTGAAAAATTACTTTTTTTCAAAAAAATTGACAAAGTCCAACTTTGATGGAAAGGTTCAATTATATGTTCTTAACGCTTCTTAACGCTTCCTAACAATTCCTCTTAATTTACCAAAGTGAATTTTTCTCAAAAACTTATCCAAATGTTAAAAACAATGGTTCTTTTATACCTAGTCTAAGACCAAAGACTAATTTTTGGCGTGAGAGGAAAACAGTTCATATTAAAGTTGCAGGTAGCCTTAGTAATGGTATGATAACATAAACGTTTGTGTGCCAGCATGGAGTGGCCGTGTTGCCAAGGAAAAGTGCATCCAAAGTACAACTTTTCCAAAAATTGAAAAAGGTAGGGAAATGCATTGCATCTGGACGCCTACGACCCGCTGATTTCAAACATGGTTTGGACTGACGTGTGCACGGAAAGAAGTGTATGGCAATTATGACAATGCTAGTATGGCCTGGAGTCCCATACGAAAAAAGTATCGGTGATATTCCTACATTGTATTGCTACAACTCCTATAAGTATGGGATTATGTACTATACGCCGTATGGTACCACAAGCTTTGCTTGTAATACAAGGGCGCATAGTACGTTTGACGAGACAGCATTGCCTTCAGCCCCATACTGTATCGGAGATGTCGCAATGCTGCTAGTTTCTCCCGCAATAATTTATGGCGTGATAATCGATACTCTTATTGCATTGCTGTCAATAGTGTAAGTATAAGGGCCATAACAATAATGTAGATTTTTCTGCTAGGAGCATTGTACATGCCGCTAGTCAGTATGGGCCTAACTCCCATACTGGCATTGGCGTATCGGCTATAACTATTGTCGACGTTACCATTCTCAGTATGGCCAAATTAACTATGCTTCCAACTTTTTATCTAATGGAAATCTTCTAAGCCATACAGTATTGCGTTCACACCCATACTGACATTGTAATATTCGCAATGTATTTCTTTCCATGTGGGTAGCCGCATTTGTTATTCAGAGGTTACCGAAAAAGCGTTTTTTTGACGATTTTAGACTTTTGGGGAACCACTTGATATTGGTCTCATCCGGAAGCCCTCGACTCTCTGATTGCGAATATTTACATGACAGACGTTTAAGTGGCATCATTTTCCTGGCAGACGATATCGCCGAAAATGGGATCTTTGGCGTTTTTAGACTTTTGGGAAATCACTCATAATTGGTCGCATTCGAAAGCCTTCGACTTCTTGAGTTATAATAATGAACCTGATAGACATGGTTGCATTCTCTTGACAGACGCGATTAAAATCGCGGGTTGTTTTTAAACAAATCTTTGGATAACAGATGTAGCCCAATAAAATGTATTGCAATATTGTTCTTGGATACCAGCGTAAAATATTAAAGAAAATAAGTATGTAACCCACTGAACAGCTGGTGAGCGTCGAAGTTAAGCCAAACTTTTGAAAAAAACAGGAGAAAAAAATGCGGAAGTCGTCATTACTTAAGATTCTAGGGACCTTGAAACGTCGAAAAATTTCAAAATTTCGAATACGACAAATCGGACCGATTACAATAACTGAAATTAATAACCATGTAATATGTTTGTACATACTCTTCATAAAGCATATAACCTCAATTAAAATGTAACTATCGATTTTTGACGAGTTTGACAAAAAATATTTTTGTTTTTTGTGACTTTAAAAGCCTAGAACTTTCGTTAGGAAATAAAAGAAACTTGAGAATATCATACCACGAAAGTCAATTTAATTGTTCGATTTCCATAACTTATTGTTCAGTTTTTCACAATTTAAAATAATTTTACTATAAATGGCACCTAAGTTTCTATAATACTCTAAGAATAATCTAAAAATATTGGCGCAAAATTTAATCAACCAATTGTCAAAGACGTAGTATTTTACTTGTATAAGAATTTTTCAAATTATTTGATAATTTATTAGTTTTCAAAAAATTACTTCTTTTTGCTTGCTACATATGTATATGTATGTATATAAACTATGTGGCAAGTTTAACATTCGTAAGAATTTGGAACTCGAGATATTAATCAAACATGACATAGTGATGGTGGAGGACTCCAAAAAGATGGGTCCCTCGGTTCCGTTCGTCTGTCTGTCCTCGCCTCTACAGACTAAACCATTGCGTCAATTGAGTTCAAGCTTTTAAGTTAAGGTTTTGAACATATTCGTGTTTCTAATTTTTTTAAGATCAAACATAACAGTAGTGCCCATATAACTTGTTTAGTCAAAAATCGAAATTAATTACTTAAAAACAAACCCATAGATTTGTATGAATCTTTTTCTTAACTTGGTTTCTTTGAATACAAAAAATTATTTTTGTATTGCTCCAAAAAGTTAACCCTAATAGAACCGTTATTTTGTTTTAAAATTATGTGAGGAACTCATGATCCGATTTCAATAATTTTTTAATGTTGTCTAAATAATACTTAAATGTCGAAAAATTTGTTTGAATTTTTAAAAATTTATCCAATTTTGTCAAAAGTCGATATCACGAAAACAGGTAAATATTTTTTCGAAAATCAAATCTAAAATAAATGTTAATGTGTTCTAAATAACTGCATATTTATTTCTCAGGTATATACGACTCAGTCGTACATTTTATTTTGTTTTCGTTACTTAACTAGAAAAATACTTATTTCCTTTTTTTAAAAAAAAATTTGCGAACAGGTCTTAACTGTGACAGTTCGTGAAAATAAACGCAGCAAGCACACTTAAACGGACCAAATTGGAAATGAAAGATACTCAACAGTTAAATCATCTTTTTAAATGATGCAATTTTCCTATAAAATTAATTGTTGTTGGTACATTATGCCCAAACGTACACCCTCGTATTGCATTAGAAAGTTTTCTTACCAAAATCAGCATTGTGAAACTGTAAATTCGAAGTTCTTAACTTCGGTATTGGATGTTTGGGTTTTTAACCAAGAACTAACCTGTTACCTAGTAAAACTAATCTCTTGAGTAAAACTGTCTGATTCTGCGCAGGAACTTTCTCAGGACTTAAAACAACATACTTTTCAGTACAAAGACGAGTCCTTAAATAATTTCAAAATATTCCGAACACATTTCATTTTTAATCTTTGGAAATCTACGGCCAAAGATTCCTAGAAATTCTGCAAGTTTTAAGAGCTGATTACCTGCTGTTCGCGATTTATGAATGAAACTTTGGTGAATTTGTTCATTTACCTGTTCTATACTGGACTGTATATCATTGATAGCATATGACTTGGACTGAGCATTGATCCGTTTTTGGCCAATTCGTCGGCCTTTTCATTATCTTCGATGTCACCGTGTCCTGGAATCCAACGAAGGGTAACCGTGTTGGCTTCACTGAGTAAACGAAGTTCCCTAAGGCATTGCTGTACCAGTCTTGACTTTGTGACAATTTCAAATATTGCCATGATTGCTACTTAGCTGTCGATAAATATGTCTATGCTTGTCTTGACTTTATAGAAACCGTCAGTACTTCTGCTTGAAAGACACTGTAGTAATCTGGAAGACTTATTAATCTTTCTAGGGGAGGATAATATCAAAAGATAACTGACCCTTCCCCCCTATTGGTTTTGGATCCCACCGTAAAGACAGATGCATGATTTATTATTATTACGCTGTTTTTGATATAGTACTTAGTCTTTCCTTGTGGGAATTTCTGTTTACGCTACTGGGTTAAAAAGTATGTACGGCTTTAAATTGTCTGTCTGAGTGCCAATGTCTATGCCAATAGTGGTCTTTATGTTCCTGTGCCCTTTTCCAGTAATTACACTAAATTAGACCAAATGCGCTTTTTGCCGCCTATTCCTTCAGAAATGCATAGAGAGGGGCTAGCGAAAGTAATGTCCCTAAAAATGCAGTTGGTGTAGTCTTCATGGCACTTGTAGTGCCTATACATGTAATTCTTTGAATTTTTAACATATTTTTAGAATAAGTAATCTTATGGAGGGCTGGCCACCATACCAAACATGCGTGTGTTAATTTTGGCCTTACAATGGCCAAATAAAATGGCTGCAACATTTTATTAAATCGTTTTAAATTTTGCGACGTTAGTCAAATCCTGCAGAGTTCCATTTAACGACTTCACTTAAACCACTTCAAACTTAATTTTGAAAAGAAACGTTTGATTTAAATTTGCGACATCTACGTGTTGAGACAGACAACAATTTAGAACAAAATAATATAACAGAACCATTTTAGCAAAGAATCCAACCTTTTCGGAATAATATAAATATCCAAATGCAGAAACAATTCATCGGTTTGTGTATTGGATGTTATCGAGAATATCGAAAGTAAATGTAATCGATTTATAGTCTTGCTTCTGAACCATTTTAATTCATGTTATCGATTACTTTCGTTTGGAATCATTGTAACAATTCTTCTAGAAGCAGATTTATGTAAAGTTTCAATTCTATTTCAAAACACTAGCTCTTTTTTCGTCAGATGATGAATATGAAATTAAGGCCTTCAAAACAGATTTGGAAACAAAAAACACGTACAACTGAAATTATAGCCTTCGCCTCGCCAGATGCGTAAATTTCGCAATCACCAATGAAAACAAACTAACGGTCGATGAACTAATTCAAGGACTTTGCTACTTAAAAATTCTACGCATTATAATTATATTGTATTTCCACTGGCAAACCCGGAATACGTTAGAAATTCAAATATTTGAAAATAGAAATATAAAACTCTTGATTTATGGGCGAAAAAAACATGACTTTGGTGTTTTTTTGAATTCGAGGATATTTATACGCAATGCGCAAGGAAGGGAAAGAGGCATTTTTTCATATATGGCGACGGCGGCGGTGTATTTGATTTGATAGGCAAAGGAAACGGACATTCGACGCGAGTAGGTGATGAAATCTACACGTTTAAAATTCCTATAATTCCTACGAAAAATGTCAATAAACTTTTAAAATATTTGAAAACTGTTTTGCTTGAATTTGAATTACATTTAACAAATGGTTTGAAGAGTTGAGTTTTGTTAGTTGACTGATGGGAGCATTGAACTGCGGTTGATGTTAATTCGTCTAAAATTCCAAGAAATCATGAAAAAAAGCATAGATTGGAAAGGTACGCACTTGAGTTTGGGGTTTCCGTAAAAAAAAAAAAACATTTAACTTAAAAAAATCAAATCAGTAAAACAAGCACCATTTTGGAATGTTTTATTTTGAAATTTTATACAATGTTTAAATATGAGGATTTTATTTAGACGATTTTAATAGGAAAGGATATTTATAATATTCTGAGCATGAGCGTGACCACCGTTAAATTTTCAGTTATTCACTTCTGAATTTTTCACATATGAAACATTCATATTCATTTTTAAAAGGATACCTGTTTAATTTCAAAATTACTTAAATTCTTGTAGTTTACTATTGGCAACTTACAGGCAACTTTGTTGGTGGAAACTTTTAGAAGGTTTTATTTTGTCGAAAAGACTTGGTCAAATTTGTTTTGGTTTGAGGCCAAACTTGAACAAGTGAGCGAACTTTGGTTTCAAAAAAGAATTTCCAATTTTTGTCAATATGGATTCCAAAATGGAGCTTAAATTTGCTAAAATATGGCTTTTTTGATTGGAAGCAACTTAGTTGCTGGAAACTTTGAAAAGGTGTAATGTCGAAAACACTTTAGCAAATTCGTTTTGTTTTAGGGGCAACCTTGAGTATGCATTGGTTTCAAAACAACATTTCAAATTTTTGTCAATTGCAATTCTTGTCAATAATTATTCCAAAATGGCGCTTAAAATTTTTAAAAAATGGCTTCCTTCGCCTTTTTGCTCTAAAAAGGATATATTGTAAAACAAAAACATTCGACGAGCGACGAAGAATATCTTAGTCTTAGTCTTAGTCTTAGTCTTAGTCTTAGTCTTAGTCTTAGTCTTAGTCTTAGTCATAGTCTTAGTCTTAGTCTTAGTCTTAGTCTTAGTCTTAGTCTTAGTCTTAGTCTTAGTCTTAGTCTTAGTCTTAGTCTTAGTCTTAGTCTTAGTCTTAGTCTTAGTCTTAGTCTTAGTCTTAGTCTTAGTCTTAGTCTTAGTCTTAGTCTTAGTCTTAGTCTTAGTCTTAGTCTTAGTCTTAGTCTTAGTCTTAGTCTTAGTCTTAGTCTTAGTCTTAGTCTTAGTCTTAGTCTTAGTCTTAGTCTTAGTCTTAGTCTTAGTCTTAGTCTTAGTCTTAGTCTTAGTCTTAGTCTTAGTCTTAGTCTTAGTCTTAGTCTTAGTCTTAGTCTTAGTCTTAGTCTTAGTCTTAGTCTTAGCCTTAGTCTTAGTCTTAGTCTTAGTCTTAGTCTTAGTCTTAGTCTTAGTCTTAGTCTTAGTCTTAGTCTTAGTCTTAGTCTTAGTCTTAGTCTTAGTCTTAGTCTTAGTCTTAGTCTTAGTCTTAGTCTTAGTCTTAGTCTTAGTCTTAGTCTTAGTCTTAGTCTTAGTCTTAGTCTTAGTCTTAGTCTTAGTCTTAGTCTTAGTCTTAGTCTTAGTCTTAGTCTTAGTCTTAGTCTTAGTCTTAGTCTTAGTCTTAGTCTTAGTCTTAGTCTTAGTCTTAGTCTTAGTCTTAGTCTTAGTCTTAGTCTTAGTCTTAGTCTTAGTCTTAGTCTTAGTCTTAGTCTTAGTCTTAGTCTTACTGCTGGAACACAATGGTGTCGGAGCCGGAGTCGGAGTCGTAACTGGAATAGCTGTCAAAGTATTCAATGTACGCAAATGCAAATGTACGAACACAACGCGACGCAACTGGAATCGGAGCCGCAGCCGGAGTCGGAAGAGTTGACTAACTTTTAACTTTGTCGTACGACACATGTGACGTTTCAATTTTTGAAGTGAATAACTTGGTGATTATATATTTTTTTTAATAGTTTTTCAATAAAAAAGTGGAAAAATATTTAAATAAGAAATAAAAGTGAACAAAAAATATTTTCTGAGAAATTTGATGTGGTTTTAAACTGCAAATATACCAAATAACATCAAAAAGCCGTACGACACATTGTGTGCGTACTTTTTGTGAAACGTACGACAACTTTTCCGACTCCAGTTACGACTCCGGCTCCGATTTTGCATTGTGTTCCAGCAGTTAGTCTTAGTCTTAGTCTTAGTCTTAGTCTTAGTCTTAGTCTTAGTCTTAGTCTTAGTCTTAGTCTTAGTCTTAGTCTTAGTCTTAGTCTTAGTCTTAGTCTTAGTCTTAGTCTTAGTCTTAGTCTTAGTCTTAGTCTTAGTCTTAGTCTTAGTCTTAGTCTTAGTCTTAGTCTTAGTCTTAGTCTTAGTCTTAGTCTTAGTCTTAGTCTTAGTCTTAGTCTTAGTCTTAGTCTTAGTCTTAGTCTTAGTCTTAGTCTTAGTCTTAGTCTTAGTCTTAGTCTTAGTCTTAGTCTTAGTCTTAGTCTTAGTCTTAGTCTTAGTCTTAGTCTTAGTCTTAGTCTTAGTCTTAGTCTTAGTCTTAGTCTTAGTCTTAGTCTTAGTCTTAGTCTTAGTCTTAGTCTTAGTCTTAGTCTTAGTCTTAGTCTTAGTCTTAGTCTTAGTCTTAGTCTTAGTCTTAGTCTTAGTCTTAGTCTTAGTCTTAGTCTTAGTCTTAGTCTTAGTCTTAGTCTTAGTCTTAGTCTTAGTCTTAGTCTTAGTCTTAGTCTTAGTCTTAGTCTTAGTCTTAGTCTTAGTCTTAGTCTTAGTCTTAGTCTTAGTCTTAGTCTTAGTCTTAGTCTTAGTCTTAGTCTTAGTCTTAGTCTTTAAGTTTAAGTTTAAGTTTAAGTTTAAGTTTAAGTTTAAGTTTAAGTTTAAGTTTAAGTTTAAGTTTAAGTTTAAGTTTAAGTTTAAGTTTAAGTTTAAGTTTAAGTTTAAGTTTAAGTTTAAGTTTAAGTTTAAGTTTAAGTTTAAGTTTAAGTTTAAGTTTAAGTTTAAGTTTAAGTTTAAGTTTAAGTTTAAGTTTAAGTTTAAGTTTAAGTTTAAGTTTAAGTTTAAGTTTAAGTTTAAGTTTAAGTTTAAGTTTAAGTTTAAGTTTAAGTTTAAGTTTAAGTTTAAGTTTAAGTTTAAGTTTAAGTTTAAGTTTAAGTTTAAGTTTAAGTTTAAGTTTAAGTTTAAGTTTAAGTTTAAGTTTAAGTTTAAGTTTAAGTTTAAGTTTAAGTTTAAGTTTAAGTTTAAGTTTAAGTTTAAGTTTAAGTTTAAGTTTAAGTTTAAGTTTAAGTTTAAGTTTAAGTTTAAGTTTAAGTTTAAGTTTAAGTTTAAGTTTAAGTTTAAGTTTAAGTTTAAGTTTGAGTTTAAGTTTAAGTTTAAGTTTAAGTTTAAGTTTAAGTTTAAGTTTAAGTTTAAGTTTTAGTTTTAGTTTAAGTTTAAGTTTAAGTTTAAGTTTAAGTTTAAGTTTAAGTTTAAGTTTAAGTTTAAGTTTAAGTTTAAGTTTAAGTTTAAGTTTAAGTTTAAGTTTAAGTTTAAGTTTAAGTTTAAGTTTAAGTTTAAGTTTAAGTTTAAGTTTAAGTTTAAGTTTAAGTTTAAGTTTAAGTTTAAGTTTAAGTTTAAGTTTAAGTTTAAGTTTAAGTTTAAGTTTAAGTTTAAGTTTAAGTTTAAGTTTAAGTTTAAGTTTAAGTTTAAGTTTAAGTTTAAGTTTAAGTTTAAGTTTAAGTTTAAGTTTAAGTTTAAGTTTAAGTTTAAGTTTAAGTTTAAGTTTAAGTTTAAGTTTAAGTTTAAGTTTAAGTTTAAGTTTAAGTTTAAGTTTAAGTTTAAGTTTAAGTTTAAGTTTAAGTTTAAGTTTAAGTTTAAGTTTAAGTTTAAGTTTAAGTTTAAGTTTAAGTTTACTATCGAAATTCAATTATGTTCCCTTAATTTTAATAAAAGCTTAGTTTTTAAACAATTCAAAAACACAAAAGAACAAATTAAATAATTTTTCCAATCAAATTTCCCCAGATTTCTAAAACCTTGTAAGGTTTAAATTTTAATTAATGCGTGTAACTTATTCTTTGACATTCAACAAATTGAAAATTGCATGTTCAATAAATATAAAATATTTGTAAAGCTTAGCATGCAATAAGTTTCAATGCCACTTCTTCATAAATATTCATTATTTTAAAAATTTATAATGTTCTTACACTTCCGAAAATTAAAAAAATAACAAACATATAAATTAAAAACAATGCTCCTTTATGTAGGGCGTTATAATGGCCAACATCATGCCAAGCTCAAAACCACAAAATTGATTTTTAATAGCCTTCACCATCAATTACCACTTAGTTTTGTTCTCAATTATACTGCACCAAATAGAATTGTATTTCTGCTTCCTCGAGGTCATTATTTCAAAATCATTCCTTTAACATTATTTTCCCAGCCATCATCATCAAAATCATGCAAATTCACGACTATATACCTACATATATAGGAAGGACCCCTTCTACACCGCAGCGCCGCCACCACCGTTTCCTACAAATTGCCACAATTCATAAGGAACCCAAGAAAACTGTTTTTGTAAGCATATACATACCTTCCTATTTAAAATACAAAAAAAAAAAAAGGTAACTCAACTTTGGATGCAATCGCTCAACACCTTACGCAAATGTGCCCCACAATCATGAACTTCATGTCCTACCTTTAGAATGCCTCTTGGTATAACTACACCACAAAGTTCAACACCTTGCAGCTAAAGCATACTCGTATAGTAACAGCAAACCATTTTCTTCTTCTAGTTAAGAAAAAAGTTCAGGGTCATGTATTGAATTCGTCATTTTATAATAAAAAGGAAATTTTAAACAAAATGGGTCCTACGACTCTACCTTCCGGTATGTCATGTAGCTCCCTTATACCTATACAGTCTTACAAATGAAGCTAAGCTGGTTTTATTTTAAACTTGGGACTTAAGGTTTAAAAGGAGTTTGCCTAGTTGGAAAATTGACATATCATTACTTTCTAAAACAAAGGTAGAGGGCGTTGGTAGTACAACCCTTATAAAAGGTTTGCATCTTTAAAAAAAGAAACTATTAAAAGCAAGTACATCCGACTTATTTGGGGCCTTATTAACATCATTTATATGCAAAATGAACGGAAAAGTTCGCATGGATTACATTTCCATCATCGCATACCCAATCACATTCACATTCGCCTCCTCCTTCAATGTCGGCTAAACCGCACAGAACTGAACTGAACACCCATATTCCTCACATCATCAACAAGAGAACTGAAACTGAGCTCAAAAGTTAAGGAAAACAATAAAAACGGTAAGAAGGAAAAATAATAAAAGTATCTCAAAGATACATACAGATACTCATACCTCTACCTTTAGTATTGAACTTCAGGCTAAAGGTTGAAATTGGTTCAAGTAATTGCCCAACGTTTGCTGCTGCTGCCGCCTGATGCTGATGTTGATGTTGAGGCTGACGAAGCTCTTATTGTTATGTGTACTGCAACTTTACCTTTATTTTTCCTGTGAGCTTAGGTGATCTGAGTGTTTTTGGTGCAAATCACTGCCAAGCGAGAAAATTACCTCAGCACAGAAAAACAGAATTCAAAAAAAGTATCTACACAGTGAATTCCAACAAATCGTGCAAATACCTCTTCTATATAGACGAGAGTCAGGTGGATTTCGCTTGGATGGAGCCACAGCGGCACCGACACGAGACGACGATGCCGACGACCGACTGACTTCGACTTCGACTCTGACACTCCATCTAATAAGGCTTCAGGAGATAATGACGACCATATCTTGGCCATATCTGCCTGTAAAGTGTATTATTTGCACTTTATTATCACGTTAGAGGGCGGTCTGCAGAAGCGGTCGGTGGTGGTGGGGTGGCGCGGCGGCGGGAGGTGCAGAAGGAGAGCGTTTGTGTATCTAGATTTTCCTGGCAGTAAAAATGTGGAATAAAAGTTGTATTTGGGAAAAGCTCTCCCTGGAGCCCTTCTCGTCCTCGACTGCCAGCTAACAACTGGCACTCTGGCAATCAGCTTTCAAATCAGAAGTTACCAAAAACAACAACAACAACGAGCAAAAGACTCAAAATCGAATAAATTTATGGGGCACTTTGATTGTCACAGTAACACTGCTGTGGCAGTTTACAACAGCACTAATGCACCATAAATTAATAGCTCTAGGAGCGCACTCGCCTCGCTCGCGCTGAACGACAGTAGGACAGTAGGACAGTAGTGAGGTCCACCACACCCTGTTTTTGTTTTGTTTGTTAGGAAGCAGGTTAAGAGAGGGGGCTCAGGACCCCTTCTCAACTCGGACAGAGTTTCATATCGCTATATATTGCTATAAATGAATAATTATCATAAGCAAAGTTTTTGAATTCATAAATAAGTTAAAGAGCTATATGTGTGGATCCACTGGCAGAGAGGGGTGGGGGTACACCGATCCCCTTGGCATAAACAAATATGTGGGCCGAAATATACGACGAAATACCACGTCAACTGCGACGCGACCGCGACGCCCAGAGTGCCGAATGACTCAGATCGCAGTAGAGTCACAGTTTCTGAAAGCGCGATTTAAACGTCAATTGATTTTCCCGCCCGAGGGTTTCTATGATGGCGGGGGCGGAAGAAATCAATTTGCTTAGCTTCAAGTCAAGAGATGCAGATGGAGTCATATCGTGCGGTTTTGGGTCGTTTGGCCGTTCGTTTTGTCAACAATATATACCTCCGATGAATGTGTACTACTTGGCGCCAGTTATTGATATGTTTTCGCTCATTCTTGGCAACATCAATATGTTTCCTGCGCTGCGGAGGAGTTTATATGGCTCTATATGCAACGGCAACATAAACCTTAATAATTGTTCTGACCCCGAGAGTAGCGCTCCTCTAAATCAATATTATTATTTTTCTATTTACAATGTCTGGTAAGGTCTGGACTGATATTTCGTTTTTCTTGGATTATTTTTCCAATTTTTGTGGACAAGAAATCCAAAGACTACGATGACGACGACGATGGTTGGAGGTCTTTCAGGTGTTTTTACTGCAACTACACAGCTCTTACAGCTCTTTGATGGGGTCTGGGCACAAGGCACACCTATTATAATTGTTCGAGACGGGGGAGCGCTCAATTGACAGGTTAGTATGTCAACAAGTGTTTAACTAGAGATTTGAGTTGTATTTTTAACTTGTATGCGATTTACGATTGTTTTAGATTGTTTTTGCCTCAAGAAGTGTGACAACTTGTTTAGTGTTAATGCAAATACAAAATTTGTATTCTTTTCAATTTTGGAAAGGTTAAGAGCTTAAAATAAAACCAATTCAAGATGTGGTACTTTATGGACTTGCAGTTAAATTCGTCACTAAAGGCTTAAAAAGATAATTAATTTCATCTAAGGTGAAAGAATTATTGATCCACTTTTCGGATTATACCTCCACGAACAGTAGAATAGACAGGCGCAACAGTCCGTAGAGAACAAGGGCCAAGTGAATAATAACTCTCAACCATTCCTGTATGCGAGTAATGTCAGGGATGGAGGGGACCTACAGTTTTCAACCCCAATTAGAGCAGCTAATTTAAGAAAGTAGTTTTCATGATCTGAATTGCTTATTAAGGATTTGTCAATTACTCACAAGAGACAGTACCCGTGAACAAAAACTTTAGGCGGCACAGGCAGGGATTGAACCCAAGACATCTGTCATGACAGTCCTATGCACTATCCAACACGCCACGGGTACTTCTTTGTTGGGTTTATTATAGCTTATAATAAATATTATGATGAACTTACTGTAAAGTATGTTCCAAGATCTAAGAAATACGTGAAAATGCACCAATTTTTTTGTAAGAAACAGCTGGCAACCCTGAACCAAATGTGTCAACTGATAGTTTAATACAATTTATACCGAAAAGTGGCATCGAATGCAAATTTGTTCTGTAGTGGAAGACCGGAACTCTTTATCTAGGTGAGGTGCAGACTAGAGGAAGCGAACCACAACACTTGGTGTGCAAAACTAAATACAAAATGAAATTGAAGTTTTAAAAAAAATGGAGTGAATTTTTTTTTAAATTTAATAAAATACGAAAAGTTCAAATACGCCACGCCAAACTTAATACCTTTTCGGTCCTATGTGTCTATTTCAAAATTTAAAATCACTGTACAATTATTCTTATAAGAGCAGTGGATGGAATGGTCCAGTAAATAGTTGGGACTTCCAATTCATAGGTCCGTTTGAGCGTAGTTGCTTTGTTTATTTTCACAAACTGTCACTTTTTTGGACATGTTTGGATGTTCCTTTTTTAATAAAAGGTTATTAGGAATTTGCTAGTTAGCAAAATGAAAAGAAAGGTTTACAATTTTGGACTCCTTTAGAAAATTACTAACTAGTAAATTGTTAAATTTCGAACGATTTACTAAAATGTTAAAGCCATTTTCAGCAATTTACTAACCTTAAGACATGATTTAGGTAATTTGAAACGGTTTTAACGTGTTGCTATCTATAACACTTTGGTAGCGTTAAAACCACGGAATGGATGCTTTTTCTTTCAGCAATTTGCTAAGAGCTGTGGATTTAATGGTCCCCTCTACAGTTGGGAATTCCAATTAATAGTTCGGTTTAAGTTTACTTGCTTTGTTTATTTTTACAATATGGCATTATTTAGACATGTTCGGATGCCAGTTTATTAACGCAAAGGAATTAGAAATTTAATTGTTAGAAAAAGGAAAAGTAAGGTTTAAAATTTTGGAGTCCCTTAGTAAATTGATAAATAATGAAGAAATTGTTACTTAATAAAATGTTAACCCCTTAAGAATGAGTTGTTAAAAATTTTGAACTTTAATTGTTAACATAAGATCATTTAAAAAAAAAATCCAATCGGTATTTTTTTAATAAGAAATTAGTTAAATTTTGTTTCGACTAAAAATCTCGATGAGAGGAAAAAATATTTAAATCAAAGTTATTTGATTATATGCAAAATATGATGTTTTGATTAACAGGTTATTTGAAAACCCAGGTCAACCCTTGATATCTTATGAACATAGTTATTTTATAACATATGTATGTTATTTTAAAAGGGATACCGACATAATGCCTAAGTGCAAAATCTCCAATCACAAAATCCCCACACTTTTAAAAATCCACAAATTCGTTATCCTCAAGTACAAAATCTCCAAAAACAAAATCCCCAGGATCTAAATCCCCATGCCCATAATCCATAAACGAAATCCCCAAATCTAAAATTTTCAAACTCCGTCAATGCCTGCTGGTTTTCATTATTTGTGTGGCCTTGGTGATATATTGTGCTTTTTCTTAAGAATTATTTTAACAACAATGTTAAACTGTTCATCAAGGTTAAAAGCATAAACTGCTTTTACTGATGAGAACAGACATATCCAGGGTTCGTTCTTTAAGTGGGACACACGGATTGGGAATTTTGTCCTACAATCGGAAATGATTGATGTTGTTACCACAATTGAGAAAATACCTAAGCAGCGGTAAAAAACGTCAATTGGAAAAATCCAGCGTGAAAACATACAAGAAGTTAAAAATAAAAAAACAAGGCGGTCAAAAGTTGAAAAAATTGAATTTTTAAATTTATATCATATTATCTACTATGATAGATTATTTGTTTCATTTGTTTATTTAATACTATGTATTCAAAATATATTTCTTATTTTTGAAAAACATAGATAGTATTAATTTCTTAGTTTTTGGTAAATAAAAAGATAAACACAACCTAACTTTGTTCTGAATTATTCCCAAAATCAAAATCTAAGAAATTGTTTGGCGCCAAACATAATTTCTTAGATATACTCGAAATATGGTGAATCTGTGCTTAAGGATTTTAATTTTGGGAATTCTAGATTTGGGGATTTTAGTTTTGGGGATTTTTGTTTCGGAGATTTTAGATTTGGGGATTATGTTTCGGGGATTTTGTTATGGGGATTTTGTTTTGGGGATTTTTGCTTTGGGGCTAGGGTACCCAACCCCCTTTAGTATTAAACATACCCATCGGGTTGAGTTCTAAGGAACATTTCAAAACAAAAGATCTGCTACATCTTCATTAACGTTGACTAAACATTTAAAAATAATCTGAATTAACCCATAACCAAATGCGGAAAGCAAAGATACAAACCACTAGTCTTCGATTACCAGTGTTAGCTTTTCTTGAGATAAGTTTTTTATTCCGGTATTAGGTGTCCCTGAGGTACGGTTAATTCCCTGGTTAAATTCGTCCTAATACCACTCATAAGTTAAGGAAGAAGTCGTGCAAAACAAAATATGAAATACCGGGAAAAGAATTTATGGAAAGAAATCATTCGTTCAAATACACAAACCATTTCTTTTGATATAATAATTTCCTTGTAAAAATTTAAGTTTTTAAACAAAGTTCAGAATTACTATGTACAAAATTTTAAAAATATTCTTTTAGTGTCACCCTCGGCATCGGTTTTTAATCTCCCATCTCGTATTATATAGGCCCAAAAGTAGGAAGCACCTAAATATATGCTACAATTAGTGTTGTAAAAAAAGTATATATTGTTTATCTAATTACATGTGTTCATGGAAGATCAGCTCGAATTAGCTGTGAATGAGATATTTTACCACGACAATAAATAACTTAAAACACTCTCGAACCTCGAAACTACCTCCAGACGAAAAATCTAGTCATAATATTGCTTCGCTGCGACGTGAAGTACGGACAAACAAACAAACAAATAAACACACAAGCAAACAAATAAACCATTTATAATACTGGAATAGATAATAAATTGAGAAAATGCTCGTTCTTTTGAGACCTAATTGTTAAATTTGGCTCATTGTGAGAGTCGGAAAAGGGAGAATTACTAACGAAATAACTATTAGATATTAAAACTTTTAAACCTTAAGTCATGGAATTAATATCCAACAAAAGATTGATCTAGTGATTTCATTTTGTGTTCGTTCTTTTTCCTTGGGAAAATTAACTACAGTTTTATTTAAATCTTTAATTCGATTTTCGATAATTTAGCCAATATTTGTGTAGTATAGTGTTGAAAACCCTTAAAGCAGTTAATAATTTGACAATTGCAAGTTTAGGGTTAGTATAAAAATGAAGTAATTATATGTCTCTGGCGTGCTTACAAAACAGAATAAGGAACTGTAGGACTATAAATAGGATCTGGAATGTTTTGCTGGGTCCGAACAGCTAACATGAGATATACTTTTTCATGAAAAAAAAAAAATACATCTTAGGAGGTCTTATGAACTTCCCCTAAGAGGCTTAGTGTTTAGAAAACTGTAAACTGCAACGATTGAACTCAGACCCCTGGCATGACAGTTCTACGCACTAACAATCACGAAATCATGGCCACTACAATCTAACCTAAGGTTAAATAGGACAAAAAAGAAACTGCTGAAATTACAGTTTAACGTTTACGACACTTTGAATATAACCTCTCAACCAATTCCACCCCTGCAATGACACTTGGCTGGTTGTTTTCAAATTGATTTCGTGTTTTAATTAGCCGCAATAATAAAATTCCCAAGGTTCCAAGTTTATACATTATTTGATTTCCTATATACACTACAGACTGCACACTCATATAGCTTAAAAACTGTAGAAACAAAATCCCTCAATCTAGATCGATGTAGGTGATAGCAAGACTGCATTTTGTATAACACTTAAAATAAAATTAAAACGAAATAACTTGCAACTCTGTCAACAGCTTTTTAACCTGTTCATGAACTCTCCTCCAAGTTGACTTGACTTATCTATCCACACTATGCTGCGCACTATAACACGGTAAGGTAACAGCACCATCAGCATCAGTTTTAGTATCAGTATCAGGCGGGCCCAAAACAAAAACAAGACCTGTCTGGAAGCTGGGATTTTGCTCAATTTATACGATTAACCTGAGTTGATAAAAGTGTGGCATAAAACTGCCGCCACCGACTGCTGTCAAGCCAGCGAACTATACACTGATTGTGTCACCGGCAACGGCAAGCGCCTGATTTTTTATGGGATAGGCTCCTGCACCGCGATTACATTCATCTCCTTATAGATGAAGTGTTTTATTTTATGTCGCCTGTCTAACAAAAAAGTCTCAAAGTGGAAGTGAAATCTGCGGCGGCGGGCGGTGGCAGCGGCAGCGGCAGCGGTGGTGATTTCCTCACCTCCAAAAATAAAAAATCTCACTCTACTCAACATCACAGCTCCTGAAAGCTAAAATGTCAACTATAGCGGCAACCGCACAGACATTTTAACCTTAATTTTTTGAAAATTTCTTAGTTTTTTGTTTTTGTTTATTGTCAAAGGCATTGACTTAGATTTTCATTCTTGCAACTTTCAAGTACCAAGTAAAGTATAGTTGATATAGGTCCCGAGAACCGACACACTAAAAAAGTGTTGAAAAGTTGTGCCACTCAAGACTCAAGAAACAAACAGTTGCGCACCGCACCAAGTTGAGGCTGAGCTGAGAGCTGTTTGCTGAAAGCATATGGAACTAGTTTGCAAGATGATTTTGACATTAAGTCAGTTAATTTGGCAATAGGTTGGAGGGCTAAATAGCTTGTGGCAAATATAATTGCGGTTGGCATGGCGGTTGCAAAAGGCATATTATGAGAAGGAGTGGCGCACCAAGTAAATAGATGACTTTATTTGATAGAAAAAGGGTTGGCTTCTGGAAAAATTAAATTGCTTGTTGTTTTATTCTCCTGTTATGTTGGAAGGTTGTTTATTAAAATATACATTGTGCGCATCTGATCCATCTTGAAGATAGCCTTAGATGAACTCGAAACATAATTTCTATATTTACAAAATGCAACGTCTTTCGTTTTTAAAAGTGCTTCGAATGAATTTTCCGTTGAAATAGAGCTTGAACCGTTTTAACACTTATTTGTGTAGTAAGGTGTAGTTGGTAACCCGGAAACAAAAAGATGTTTAACAGCTGAAACTTAGAGGTTATTAAAATATCGTCACGGTTACCGTTTCCTTTTAATGAAATCTTCTTTAAAAAACTCGCATATTTGCGACTGTATCGATAGATATTTTTATAAATTCTATCCTTAAGGTCTTGAATCGATTTTGGAGAATATGCATAGACGTTTCACAATAATAAATAACGTTCATCTAGCCAAAATGAAATCCTTACCAAACTTTAATTCAGTATTGTTCTAGCGGCAGTTAAATTCCTAGCCACTAGATAGATAGATAGATAAATTCTTTATTTTTTCTTATTAAAGTTTAACAATAATTCTTACTTAAGAATAAGGACTTGGCAATTCTGCCGTCTGCCTGATTTGACATTTCATAATAAAAGAAAAATATTAAAAGTAAAATAATTGAACTTAATAATTAATTTAAAAAATGTTAAAAATTTGAAAAAAACAATAATAATAATACAACAATTTGGTTGGATTCGTTTACTAAAATAAATAAGTTAAGCAATAGAAAAAACTGGGAAACTATTTCGGAAATGTAGGGCGTGCTTAAAGAAATTATATAGGGTGGACCATCCTAGCGAACCATTTAATATCTCTTGAAGTCTGTTTACAGTGAGATGGCTTTCATTTAATTGTAATCGACGAATTTCCTGCAATATCGGGCATACCGCAATAAAATGATGTATATCTTCTATTTCTCTTCTGTTACATACATTACAAATTTGTGGAAGATCAGCTCGATGAGGCACATAGTTAAGATTTAAAATTTCAACTCGTGCTCTAAAGATATAACTTATAGCTTCCGTCGATAATTCATTATTGAAATAGTTAGCTTCTGATGGTAATTGGTGATTGAGGTTCCTATAGGTGTTAGTGGAGGATGTTGACGATGCCTTAGAGAGATGCTGATTGTAATTTCTTTCATCAATTTTAGCAGTAAAATCTACAAACATAGAGCTCCATTCATCTACATTTGACTCCAATAAAGTTAAGCTAGCTTCATGTGAGATAGCTAGCTGACTCCATTCTTTGAGACGGGTGGCATTAGATTGCAGTAGTCTTAGCAAGATGGTTTTATGAAGACTTCTTTCATCCCTCTTCATCACTCTTATTTAATAATCCAAGTTCATTTTGAGGTTTTAAATATATATTGGCGTTACGCCAGACTCCACGTAAATAGCATAATTTGGTGTTGAATTTGGTAATCTAAACAAGCGTTTGAAAAAATGTCTTTGAATTGCTTCAACCTCCTCTAGAGCCAAGTATCCAAAAACTTGAGCATTGTAGCACATACAAGTGTTGACAGTTGCTTGAAAGACCCGATATTTTGACACAAGATCGATTTTTGGATTGGCAAAAAACTTTGGCCATAATAAACTCAACGCAATTTTAGCCTCCTTGCTTTTTTGTTTGACATGCTTAGAAAAATTTAAATTATGCGTAAGCAAAACTCCAAGATATTTGAACTCTTGTACTACTTCAATACGTTCATTATTGAGTGACCAATTCTCTTCCGGCAGCCTTCTTTTTTGACGCGCTTCAAAAATCATTATTTTGGTTTTGTTTGTGTTAACATGCAAGCCCCACCTCTTGCAGAGGTGTTTATTTGTAGCTGCAGAGTGAAAGGATTTTCAGCTAGTACAACTAAATCGTCCGCGTATAGCAAAACTTTCACTTGGATATGGGCGAAGAGTATTCCTCCTGGAAGTGCATCACAGATATCGTCGATAAACAAAGCAAACATTATTGGGCTCAAAATGCAGCCTTGTGGAACACCCGCTGTTGTTTCAAACCAATCCTAGCAACTATTACCGAACAATTGAACCATACCTTATTTAGAATTTGCACCTGAGTAAAACTATTAATCCCCTTAAAACAGACCTAGTACTCTTTACAAATAGGAGGAAAACCGGAGATTATACAATCCTTAGTATAGAAGGAACCCCACTGAAATTATCAGATCAATCTAAATACATAGGAGAAATCCTAGATAAAATGTTAAATTGGGGCACATTAAAGCAATTCTCAATCTGTTATTTCCTGGTCTATATGTAAAAGAAAGAAACTGTGTATTTCGGTTGTGCCAGGCCTGTAGTTTAAAAACCAGCTACATCGAGCAGATTCTTCAGAAATACGCAGGGAACATGTAAGCATTGACTACATGATACCTTTTCTACACTTCAACGGAACCTTTAACTCTATCTTTCCTGAAAGGAACTAGTTGGTACACAATGTTCCACACATGAATGAACTGTCAATATCCACATATACTGACATCTTCAAAACGGATGCTGTAGTAGGAGCAGTTCTCTTCTCTGAGAAACTCAATATTGTCAACTTCTTCAGACTCCATGATCTATGCAGCACTTTTCAAGACAAAGTATATTGACATACGCTACAAAATAGGTCTCAATGATGACGCTATCACAAGCTGATATCAGCATATTCATTACTAGCCAATCAGCATTAAAATCGATTTCTTCCACAACAGTCAATTTGATGCTCGTAAATGACTGTCGCCAATATCTTGTTCGTTACGTTTCTTCAATATCTTGTTATTTACGAACCAAATTTGACAAAACAAAATCCCGCTCGTTTATGCGTACGATTGCTTGTAAGCACAGTAACAGCTCACAGCCATGTTGGCTTTCTACCAACGACATATTCAAAGGATGCAGTGATGAGCAAGAACAAGAAGCCACTTCTTATGACACTATCACACTACAAACAAATTCATAGGAAGACAATGCAATAATTTTGAAGAACTCGAAGATATTCCGTGAAGCAGCCTATTAGGCTTCATCAAAGACTCTAAATGGCTAGAACAAGACAACCCATAAATATCATAGGTTTATTCGCTCACTTTTAGAACACCTCAATACTTTCGGGTATTAAAATGGATTAACATTGATCTGAGTGTGACGATAACCTCATTTTAACCTAACCTAACCTAACCTAAAATGTGACTACAAAATCTTCACCAATTTGGTACTGAATTTTAACATATTCATTTCGTTGGTGATAGTCGTGTTTCAATCAATCAATTTTCAGTAACGACTAAGTTTGTACTTGTTATGTCAAAAGTTGACAGTTTTAAACCTCTTGGAATTTATCAGTGACAAATGTCAAAAAAAAGTCACAGTAACAAAACCTAAAACATTTTAATTTTCTACAAGCAGAGAATCAGGGAAAATTATAAGATTGATGACTAAATCAATAGCTTCAAAAGAATAGTCACGTAAAATAAAGTATATGCACCAAGAATTTCTCTATATCATAAAATATTGAAATATTGCGTAACAGAAAAATGCTTTTGCTTGTAAGTATTGTTCAAGTTCTTTGATGCGAACAACGAGTATCGAGTGTTTGACTACATAACTTCTTGATGAGAAATTTGAAGTACTTGACCAATACTTTCTTCTGAACGAAAATAAATAAAAACAATCACTAAACAATGTGTAAGAAAGTACTTTAGAGTACTTCCCATGTACTCAAATATACTTAACAAAGTTTTCAACTTCCTGAAGTTCTCATTATTTAGTTTAATACCTGATATTTTTACTTTAATAGTATTTTGTAAAATTTTATTGAAAATCACCTTCTTGAAGGTTGCATGCAATCCTTTATTGATTTCTTTCAAGTGTCAAATTCCCATTTAACCTTATGTCTTCTATACACATGATGCTATGTATAGCTTTCAAATTAGGGGTAGATTTTATCAATTCAATTCACTTAGTATTTTATATGTGTATAAATTTTTTCCTTTAACAAAAACGAAATATTCCCCAAAAATACTTTAATATCTCCTCCTCTTTATATGGATTGTTTGAGAAAATCTCTATACGCAATGTCCTTGAACATTACATGTATCTTCCTACTTTTCAAGGATATTATTTGACATTGCTGGAAAAAAATTTGACCTCGATTCAACATTCACAACAGGAGCCCATAAAAACCAACTCGATACAATTTCCAAAAACCCTCATCGAATTCAAAATCTCCAAAAAATACCAAAATGTCTATGAATTGAACGTGTTTAAGTTCAAGTTGAAGGGCAATGGCACAAGAACTATTTACATGTGTATAGCTAGGTGCAGTAAATAGATACAAGTAAAAACAAATTCCACACCTGTGGATGTTTTCAAGGAAAATTGGTAACGGCTAACAGAATTTTCAAGTGTATTTCTTAGATTTTCAATGTTAGCCGTCTGATTTTCATTCAAAAAAAAATCTATGCTTGTTTAAAAAAAAAAAGCACAAAGACAAAATCTTAACTCCACGGAAATGATTTGACTCAATCAATCATCCATTTTGTCATCCAAATCAAAAAAAAGAAAAAGCATTCTTAATACGCGGCGCCCAGGATTCTCAGCAAAGAAGACACAAAAATTCCTTACCGAACACCACAATAGAAAATGATTCTTCAAGCAAACATTTTTCTCTATTCAAGGGGAAGGAATTTATCTATGGCAACCCCAGCAGGATACCAAACTCCTTGCTATGACTGCTTCTCTGTGTTTATAAAGGGATTGTGTTCATGTTCAGGGTTGAATGTCCTTTCACCCTCTCGCACTCGTGCGTCGCTCGGTCGATAACTTCTTCTTCTATTTTGTTCTGGGTGTATATTAGAAGTAACCACTCTTACTCTGAATTCATTCATTCAAAAAGGACTCGCTACCAGCAGGACTAAGAGAGTTCAACTGCGCAGCGCATATATTCCTGTGTTGCTCAGTGTTGGTTGTGATAATGATGAACACTTAAACAGGACATTATTTGCCGCTATTCCCTGGAATGTCGATGACTTTCTATTTTCGATGAAAGCCTGCTACACAGAGGCGCCAAAATTCACAAATTTTTAACCTGTTTCTATAGTGCCTCTATAATTTAATTCATTCCTTGCTGAATGGATGCGGCATAGAAAGAGAAAACAATATTGAAGCAAATATTAAAAAGGAAAACAATAACAATCCTGAACCTGTATATATACATTCCGTTCCCGGTTAATATAGTTACTCATTAAAGCCGCACCAGCAGCGCTGTGAGTCGCTGTAGTACATTAATGTCATTTCGTTATCCTTTGAATGGGGATAATCCAGTGTATAATGTACACACACGCGGTTTTGTGCGAGATGCGCTTTAAGCTAAACACCCACTATTAAAAACCGATTTAGAGAGATTTTTATTTTGAATTCCACCAGGATAACATATTCAGGAGAAAGGACTCGTAGAAAAACAGCCGACGCGATAGGATCTAAAAAGATTCTTATGGGATGCTGGAGAAAGAATTCAGCAATAGGTATCTCTACCCACAGGAATATGAATGAATGAAAAATATTGATGCTGCGCATTGGGAAAAATTGATAAAGAATGCTCGAGCGTAGAGTGGGTATCCATCTACCGCTCTAAGGAAAAACAAAATATCTGGACCAATGGGAAGACGAACGACCTTGATGGTTAAAAATATAGGTGTGGAGAATATATTCTGTTAGAAGAGCAATTCACCAACAACAATAAATTACGGGATTCAGAGAATGTTTGGGAGTCGTTGTCCTTAAGCAGGGTCGATGCTCGATGGTGGTCTACCAAATCCAGGGGTTCTCGCTCTTTATCGACTTGTTATCAGTGTATCACTAGGTTTTCAGAAAGACGTAGATGGTTTCATTGCGTGTTTGTTTGGGGGATACCTACCAGTAAATTTAAAAAAGAAAAGTTTATATAGGGAAGTTTGGTGTTCCTATATATGTATAGGTATCACAAAAAGTGCGTCAAAGTTTTTTTTTTTTTCATTTGGGAGACTATAAGAAGGAGCAGTTATCCTGTATTCATTGAGGAAGGTTATGTTAACTTAGAAGGGGTGCGTTGTATCAGCTTTAGGCAACTTAGTCGTATCTCCATGGTTACATTGTGATTTTCAGTTAGGAAATTGATAAGGATTGTATTGAGGGTGGCAAGGAGGCTTGAGCCATGATAAATTTTGGGCAGAGTTTCAGCAGGAAGTGAAACTGTGAACTCCCTAGGGTACTTTGCAGGCTTATAAAAGAATGAAATCTTTTGTATGTATGTAATGAAAGTAATCTTTATAAATCAAGAATTGAACTCAACTTAAAGATTGTATTCTTTTGATTTAAACTAAGGATTGGCATTTCAAATTTTGAAATCACCAATCATTTGACCTTAAAAAGACTGCAATCAATTTTTCTTCAATCATTTGACTGCAATCAATTGATTGCAATCATTTGAGACTTCGTGTATTCTTTGCATTTACTTAAAGTTTTTGCTTTCGCTTCAAGTCAGACACCGGTTTTCGATGTCAGACACCAAGAGATTAAAATCAAAATTACAAAAGTTTTTTAGCAAAATTTTACTTAAGAATGCAAAGACTTTAAGTGAATTTAAAGATTTAAAAAAAAAAACAATGACTATAAGTCCCAATCCTTGGGGGAGTTCAATGAATGCAATCCTTATATTGAAGTCATAAAAGATTGGTGAGGTAAACAATTTTAACATTTGTTAAATTGATCAAACCTGACGATGCGGTTACATCAGTGCATATCCACATCGGTAGATATGGCTACCTAGGTCACAAAAGTGAAGTTATGATTGAAAATATAAAGTTCATCGCGAGCTTCTTCCATTTTATAGTCAATTTGATCGACGTACTAACGTAGCTATTCTTTCCATTGTGACTAAATTTCGCACCCAATTTACAGGCAAGTTTCAGGTTTTAATTAACCAAGACGAATACGTAGAGAATGAACTGACGAAAATATCTCAGCTGTATCGGCCAGTGTTAGTGATGATCGTGAACAATCGATTCGGCGCCGTTAGCAGCAATTGAGCCTCTATTACTTCACTTCTTGGAAATTTTTGCTGAAGGATTAAGTTATGAAGCCTTTAAAAACGGAGCTGGTGCAAGCCGAACGACCTGACCACAAACATGAATTATTAGTAAATGGGGTCTTGAAATTTGACCGAAGATCCATTTCCGATTGATGCGGATTATGGTCTGGTGGTATCATTGGACCGTATTTCTTCAAAGATGATGAAAATCGCACCGTTACTGTGACGGTTGACTTGAATGACATTTGGTCTTAACAATACCCTGACCAATTGAGAGGCAAGATCGGTAAACAGTTTATTCCATGTTTGGGGCCGATCAATTGTGCACATTTTTGTGTAGCTTTGTTAAGGTTCATGTCTTGTCTATAGCCCTCTCGATTAAATCACTCGAAGCAATACTCACATTTCCTGAAACCTTCACGAACAGCCCTTCTAGAAACTATGCCAAATTGAAGCAAATAATAACTTTAAAAACAAAATCAATGGCACTTTCCAGCAAACCTAACACTTGCTGATCCATCTGGTAACCTGTTAAAGTTGGAGCTCTTGTTCAGTGGAATCAGCAGACAAATCCGCGGCAAGACTTAGATTCAATGAAAACAATCTACCAAACGAGCTAGTCACTAACAAATACTTGCATACAATCTGGAGAAACAAGCTGAGACTAATAAGTCATTAGGCCCTTGGAAGTCTCCTCTTTTGTTCTGAAATGGCTCTCAGTGTTGAGTCTCCTTACAATCATACCCAAAAATTCATCAACAAGTTTAACTTCCTTTGGATTTGGAAATCATTTGAAATTGAAAGTATTGAGAAGAAATCCTGAAGTGAGTTATCTCCGCAAGGTTTCAGAAGTTCGTCAAAGATAATTACAAAAAGGCCTGAATACTGCATCTACTTCTTGAGAAAAAGCATTTTATTAAAGAGGGAAAACAACAGATTAGTGAACAAAAATAAGTCAATTATCTTCTTGTTAAAAATATTTAAGTGAAGATTGAGTTTCGGATTGTGAAAAGTAGGAGGCAGTAAGGTATTGCCAAAAGAAATAAATAGCGTGAATTTGTTAATAGGTTTATTCTATTTTGTGTTTCTTCTGCACTAGATTCAATTTTGGGTTGTTTTCTCCAAGACTATTTAGTTATTTTCACGCTAATTTACAACAAATATTGTTATTCAGATGTTGAAAACAAATAGAGAACAAAGTTCTACCATCAGTTCACCCCATTGAAGTTTACTTTTCATTTCTAAGAACCGTAAGAACCCAAAAGAAACAACTTGCCTTAAGTTAAAATCTGAAAATTAGAATATTTCTGAACATTACGTTCTGCGTTTCCATGAATATTTCAATTCGACAGAAAAATGGAACTTCCGAACACATCCCTGCAAAATTGACAGTGCCAGTGATACCAAATATAACAAATAATTTAAAAGCTATTTATATTAGTAACGCCGTTTTCAATTGGCAATCTGGAAGTGAAAAAAAGCATTCTGAATGCGTTCAATTGGGTAAAAGTGACAGTTCTGATTCTGAAAAGAAGAGAATTTCCCTTCTGGTTTTAAAA
Organism: Eupeodes luniger; assembly: GCA_951509635.1. Lineage (NCBI taxonomy): Eukaryota > Metazoa > Arthropoda > Insecta > Diptera > Syrphidae > Eupeodes > Eupeodes luniger. Next base: position 41,417,698 of record OX608075.1, read on the forward strand.
ACAGAATCAGAAGCAGAATCACTCACACATTCATAAATTTTAAATGTCAGATGTCACACTTGACAAATGACATTTTTTTTTGTAACACATTTGTTTGCATAAATTATAACAGCAGTGAAGTGATTTCTTGAAATTGATATAAAAATTATAAAAAAATATAATCAAAATGGAAAACAATATTGAAAATATTGTAACAAGTGTTCCTAGTTTGTTAGAAACATTATTGGAGTCGTCTTCCTCATCTTCTTCATGAAGTGATGAAGATATTACTGCAGTTGATTTTCTCCTGCAGGAGTTTGCCAAAAAACCAAAAGTGCAAAACTTTGTGGAGGATGTAGTGGACAAGTATTCGGAGGAACAGGTAATAACATAATTTACTTCCTCCATGTTTGCAGCACAAAAACAAAATGAAATTTAGCGCGAATACACATATATGTGACACATGTCATACTCAACCAATACATTCTCACCGAACTTCAGATTCTTCGGAATAAAAAAAAAACTGTTTAATTGGGATTCCGAATCGAAGAACAATTCCAGATTGCCAATTGAAATTGGCATAAGTATAGCGTTCTGTTGGTACTTATTGTATTGCTGGTGTCTAGATTGAAGTTGTTATCCAAAAGCTTAGTTTCTTTTGTCAAGAATGTCATTATCATTACTTAATCCAGAATTAATGCTGAAGGCACTAAGCTTTCGAGATAAACTCATTTATTTCAAGTATTCAATTTCGGGGCAAAGGTGGTTTGTGATTCTGGAATAAGATATTTCATTTCGTTAATCCATAGGTGTTAGCGAATTTTTGTTCTCTTAGTCGTTTGTATCGGAATAACTACTCTACCAATCCTGAAATAGAATCAGTACTTGAAATGTTGCTCAAACAAAAGATACACTTTCAAAAGATTTAGATTATTTACAAAAGTTTTTGATCGTTGGATATAACTCTCATCCAAGATTTGACAAGACAGTCTAAATAAATGACAACCAATTTGACAGTTCTAATCTCACATGAAAAATATTTCTGCAAACCCCGGTACGAATTTGAAAATTGACCAAAATTTATTTAATCCTTCAGCCTTTCTAATGTGATAAATTTTGAACATTAAGTCCATAGTCTTAAAGAGCTTATAATTCAAATTCATTATCCTCACAATCAAATCGAGATGGCATTTATTAATCCCTAATATTTCCGCACAACCTGAAAATTGAATAACTTAATATGACTATAAACATAGGTATCTACATTATAATATCTCATAGCCTATAAAAGTTATAGCTGCTTAGCTTATACCATCTCCTCAAAGAATTACAATCGTAACTGGATCTCAGCATTTATTTAACTATAGCTATTCTATTTAAGTCAAGTCTCTGTCAGTCAGTTAGTCAGTCACTGAGTCAATGATGAGACACGGATAAGACGCCATCATAGTTACAGGAGGTATACGAGTATACCTAACCTAAAGCTAAAGGTATCTTATTCTAACTTTTCACAGTCCACGCGCATATAATCAGAGATAAAAAAAGACTAAAATACACAAATTATTGTACAGAGATAATGACAATCTTTGGATGGTTCGTCACGATTTAAAGGTGTAGTTGGGAACTTTTTCTCACGAGTTTAATCCAAATTTAAGAGATCTCTCTCATTCTTCCTGGCTGCTACTCTGTTGCCTTAATGCTTTTTGTTCAACAACAACAACAACAACAACAAAAATTGAAAACAAAAATCTATAAACAACGAACTTATATTTTGTGTAGGTACATCTCTCGCTTCGCATAGATACACTATTTTGTATCGCATTTCACTATGCGGACAACAACGACAATGACGACCGACGAACGAACGACGCGGATGCCAGAAGCAGCAGCAGCAGAGCATCATCAACCATAACCAAACCTAGGAATCCTTTGCAAACATCCAAATCCAACTCCCGCGATGCCATGCAAATAATCATTATGAAAGCTATTTAGGAAGAGCCTTGTTAGGATAAGGTGAATTTCACAAGGACGAAAACTAGGATAACTGTGCTTAAAATTAAGTTGAATTGAATATAATTGAATTGAATTGAATTAAATTGAAATGAATTTAATTGAATTGAAATGAAATGAATTGATCTGAATTGAATTGAATTGAATTGAAATTAATTGAATTGAAATGAAATGAATTGAAATGAATTGAATTGAATTGACTTGAATTGAAATGAAATGAATTGAATTGAATTGAATTGAATTGAATTGAATTGAATTTAATTGAATTGAAATTAATTGAATTGAATTGAATTGAAATGAATTGAATTGAATTGAATAGAATTGAAATGAATTGAATTGAATTGAATTGAATTGAATTGAATTGAATTAAATTTAAAGCTGACATATCGACTTGGGTACCTTAAATAGAATGAAGAAATTCTCCTCTCTCTCCTACAGGGCAGTTTTGTGACCAATGGGGAAACCACCATAGTTAGGTACTTATAGACAGGTAGATTTGAATTTCAATTTAAATCCACTAACTACTTGGCATCCCAAGACCTGAATTCAACGTAAAGCTCGCGTCACTGGATCGCGGGATCCAGATGATGACGACGATGATGATGATGAGAGATCGCCAAAACTGACAAAGCACACGCAATGAATGAAAGATTGAGATAGCGCACTGAGGGTGCAGATGCAGAGCGGTCCGGTAGAGCCGGTGGCGTCGTCATCGTCATCGTCGTCGGTGTTGCTAAAGTTGTTTTGTTGCTTGTTATAGACGCTTATAGACCGAGCACGGAGGCATCATCGTACTCGTCGTCATGTTTGTCTTCGCTGTCATGTTTTCGGGTTGTTTGTTAACATTATTGAAGGAAATTTTGTGAAATTTGTTTCGATTTGGAGATGTCCATGTCCATGTCCATGTCCGTCCATTCGTCTGCCTACCGGTCCATCATTTGTCTACTACTCGTTGCAATTTGTGTGCGCTGTTGTTGTGATGTCTTGTGTGATGGAACTGTTACAAGATCGCTTATCATCCTCCGCGTTAGGGAACAATAAAATGTAACGTAAATCCAATTGCAACGCAAAGTGCGCGACTTGGTTTTGCACTGCATTGCCGCTGCTGCCGACAATGCTGCAGTGTAGCAGTTCTGCTGCTGCATGTAGATACATATTTATCAGAAAGATATATATTGGTCATAATTTCGATAAATTGCTGGAACTGGGTTATGTTCATTGGCAGCAAGCTTAAGACTGATGCAGCATATCAGCGGCGGCGGCTCGGCGGCTCGGTGATCGTCGTATATTAGGAGTTGGAGTCAAGAGTGCCCAGCGGTTAGACAATAAACTCTGTTTACTGATTGCGGCAGACTGATAACCAGGACCAAATGGTCCGAATTAGATTTCTCTAACTTCTTTTTCGTTCGGTTTTTGTTTTTCATTTTTTAACTATTTTATTTAACCATTTAGGCATCAGCAATGGGGTCATGGTTAGGTTTCGATTAACAATGAAATCATTAATCGGTAAGTTTCACAATAATTTGTAAAGGTAGTTGCTTTGGTTAAGTCTATAAGTATTTATTATTGGGAAATTGAAATCTCTCTAATCATCTGTATTGTAATTTGTTTGCTTATGCTTTTTTTTTCTTTAAATCAGGTTGGTGATTAATTGGGATAAGAATAAGTCACGGTAATGGTATTGAAGTTTATTTTATTATAATTAAGGTGACCATGCGCTTCCGCCGAACATAGTTGTTGAATTCACTTTCAAAGTTATCGTGTTTTGTAACCTGTGAGCTCTTAAATAGTAGTAGTTAACTGGGATAACTTCAAAATCTCTCTCAAGCCGATCATACTTGACTAAGTAATAATTTAATTGATTTCTGATAAACGTAAAGTTTCCAATTTTATCACCCTTTGATGGAATTCTCCTATCCGACCGGACTATTTTGATCTGTTATCCTTCCTGACGCTATAAGTCCAGAACGCACGAACCGATTTCCACGGTTTTGCATTCGTTGGAAAGGAGGTCTCGGGTTCCGTGAGGTTTATAGCAGACAAAACTCAGGAACAATTTCAACAGAAAAACGGTGAACTCCGTTTAGCTTCCCATAGAAAGCTATTGTAAAAAATCCGATTTGTGGAATTGAAATTTTTAAATTTTTTGACGTTTCAAGGGCCCAAAGCTTACTTTTGGGAACCATATCTCTAGAAACGTCAGAGATATCGACTTCAAATAACGTATGAAATCTACAATGAAGGAATGATTATGATTGAGGATCAATGCTTGACAATTGCAAAAAAGCTTCTGATTGAAGTAGGAATGATTGCGCCAAATCGATCGATGCATTATACATCGAACCAAGAATTAAATCGAGAGCTGCAATGCAATGTTGATACATTGCAAAAATTCGTTCGAAATAATGTGACTTTGCTGAATGAACAGCAAAAACAAGTATACGAAACATTAATGCAAGCGGTGGACAATAATACTGGTGGTCTATTCTTCCTGGACGCACCTGGATGAACAGGAAAACATTTGTCAGTTCATTGATTTTGGCCACTATTCGATCAAGATGTAACATCGTAGCTTTGGCGTTAGCATCATCCGGAATTGCGGCAACTCTTCTAGATGGCGGTCGTACTGCACATTCTGCGCTTAAGTTGCCACTCAATTTAAACACAATTGATACTCCAACATGCAATATTTCCCGATCCAGTGCAATGGGAAAATTGTTGATGCAATGCAAGCTCATTATTTGGGATGAGTGCACAATGGCACATAAGAAATCACTTGAAGCACTTAACTTCACACTGAAGGATCTTCGACGAAGTAACAACATCTTTGGCGGCTTGATGATATTCTTGGTAGGCGATTTCAGGCTGACGTGGCCAGTAATTCCCCGTAGAACGCCTGCAGATGAAATGAATGCTTGCCTGAAGGCATCACTTTTGTGGAATAACGTAAAAACATTATCGCAAACCACTAATATGAGAGTTCAACTTCAAAATGATCAAAGTGCTGCACAATTTTCCAAACAATTGTTAGCTGTTGGAAACGGAAAAGTGCCAGTTGATGTGACAACTGGATTAATTACTCTTACCAACGAATTTTGCCGATTTGTAGACTCTCAATTAGCTCTCATTGAAAATGTTTTCCCAAACATTAGTGAGAATTATCAGAATTATGCTTGGTTAAGTCAACGAGCAATTCTCGCCGCAAAGAATAATGATGTACACGCTCTGAATTTCACCATTCAATCAAAAATCGCTGGCGATTTGGTGACATACAAATCCGTTGATTCCATTACAAATCCCGATGATGTAGTAAATTATCCAACGGAGTTTTTGAACTCTCTGGAATATCAGGATTTTCACCACATAACTTGCAACTCAAAGTTGGTTCAGTTATTATGATATTGCGTAATTTGAATCCACCGTGACTTTGCAACGGTACTCGACTTGCGGTGAAAAGACTTATGACGAATTTGATTGAGGCAACCATTATTAACGGAAAGTACGCAGGTGAAAATGTATGTATTCCTCAAATGATTCCGACTGATTTTCCGTTTGACTTTAAACGATTGCAATTTCCGGTTCGCTTTGCGTTCGCAATGACAATTAAAAAGTCGCAAGGCCAATCGCTTAGTGTTTCCGGGATAAATTTAGAAAATCATTGTTTTTCACATGGGCAGCTATATGTTGCGTGTTCACGAGTTGGGAAACCATCCACTTTGTTTGTGTAAACGTCAGAAAATGTGGTTTACCAAACAGCACTTCAATGAAAAGTTAATTTGCAGACAAGTATAACGCTTCGATTTAGTATTTACTTTGGATTCACTTTCATTTTTTACTTAGAGAAATTCAACTAAATTACACTTCATTTTTGTAATCGAAATGAATTCATTACTGTTGTGAAATAAAATAACATTTTTCCTTTACAAATATAAAACAAAAAAAAATATTTTGTCTTCATCTTTTAATCCCAAAACGAAATGTTACAAAAAAGAAGCCATCTGGTGGCGAAACGGAGTTCATCGGGTTTTCTAGTATTACATATTTTAAAATAAGTTTAAAAAATTCTAGCATTAATAATTTGTTCTTAACATTTGTAAGATTTATAGGAAGATTTCGTTAGTGGGAAGTTATGTCCCTCGGCTTGAGATCAATAACGATTGTTAGTAAAATTTGTAACTGTCACCAAGTTATACTTTTCTGAAGGATGTCTATAGACTCAGATATTAATTTTTGAGGCATACTTAAAAAAAAAAAACATAAGACTCAAAATTTGTCCAAAGCTCCAAAAAAATGTTAACTTAATATGAAGTCGATATTGATATATTGATAAAAAAAATAATTTTGGTTAATGCTTCAAAACTTAAGAGGGTTTTTATTTATGTAAAGGTTTTAATTTATGAAAAACTCCCTCATACTCCGCCTAAATATCATCAAATATTTTTGCGGAAAAAATAGTGTTGTTCATATCAACACGATATTAAGTCTAGTGCAAGCTCTAATTCTTTCTAAAATTGATTATGCACTCCCAATTTATGGCAACAGCTCCAAGACCGATTTAAAAAAAAAAAAACTAAAACCACCCTACCACGCCGCAATTCGAATTGCGTTAAATGCATATCGCACTACTCCAGTTTTTAACATGCTCGCCGAATCTGACCTTCACATTGGAATGAATTATATTCATCCAAAGCCAGGCCCTTATCCGCCTTGGTGTCTTAAAAATGCCATCTTCAGACAGCTTTACAATGAACTTGCACACCACCTTGCCTCGAACAATTGTGCCTTTTTGTATACTGACGGCTCAAAAATAAACAACACCCCGGCATACGCAGTCGTTGATCAGCAAGCAAATGCTCTTATTGAACTCATATGTACATAATTAGTGCTATTGAGTTTGCAGAAAAGAAACGTGGTAAGTTCTGCATTTTCTCAGATAGCCTCTCCACTTTAAAGTCAGTTCTCAACTTAAATAATAACCAAGTTCCGATTACAACGATTCGTAAAAATTATCCCAATACCCCAACAAACTTAAATTAGCCTGGATTCCAGGCCAATAAAGGCATAGCAGGTAATGAAGCAGCTGACTTTGCTGCCAACTCGTCGTATCCAGTCTTAAATTTTTACAGCACCAATGATATCCGAGCTTATATTACGGCATTTTTGAATGAAACGAACATTCAAACTTTAACAGGTATAAATAATTATTATTCAAACCTTACTAACCCTCTGTGCATTCCAGCCAAATATCCGCCACAACTATCACGAAAAGAAACTACAGCCATTTTGAGACTGAGACTGGGCCACACCCGCCTCACTCATCAGCACCTACTTGATCGTAACCTCAGAAATGATTCCTGCTCCTACTGCAACAACCCAGCAAAAATGATAATCGAACATCTTCTAACCATCTGCCCTATCTTTCAATCAAACCAAAACAGTTTCGCCTTACTAGAACTCATCAAAAACCCTACATTAGATAATTGCATCAAAGTAGTTGCATTTTTGAGAAATATTATTTAATTTCAAAATTATAATTTTAAATATTTCTATATCCAACTCAAATCTATTTTCTTTTTTACATATGTACAAATTTAAAAACAAAAGCTGATGGCTACAAATGTTAACGCTTTTTACTAATTATTTTCTGTAATTTTATATTACTTTAAATAAACTTATAATAATAATAATAATAATTTATGTAAAAAATGTCAGGACCTTTTTTTAAACATGAAATTTATTTCTTTTTGGTTACTTGTATTTAGCAGTTTTTCATTTTTCTAAAAGTTGATTTAGGCAGTAAAAATGAAATTGGCTAATTATGACTGAGGAAAGGCTTCAAATTCATGATAGGACCTAACTGTTTTGTTTCCTAGAACATACAAACATACCTTAGAATCATAGACTAAAATCCTATTTTTACGGTAGGCCTGTATTTTGCACATAACGGGTTATCCATTTTGCGGTTTCAAAAGTATAAGGCTTGAATTCGACATCTGTCAAACTAAGTTGTTAAACCAATTTTTTTTCAGTTGAAAGTCTGACATTAAAGAAAATGGAACGCTTAAACCTACTACAAAAATTGTTATTCTGCCAAAGCCACATATCGTGCTTTAAGACGAGATTATAGTTTACATCATCCTCCAAATACGCAAAAAAAGTGGACAAATTTTGAAGAAATTTGAAGAGACTGGATTGGTTACAGATATTGTAAGGCCTCTGCATCATCGTTTCGCTCATACCACTGACTGAAAATATAGCAGCTGTAAGTGAAAGTGCTGCCGAAGACCCGAATGTGACGATTCCTCGTCTCAGGAATTAGGACTGTCTTACGGCACATTATGGCGTATTTTGCATTTGGATCTACACCTACATACGTCCATATAAAGTACAGCTCACACAAAAACTAAAGCCAGTTGACCATTCACAAAGTCGTAGATACGTCGAATGGGTGCATGAACAACAGGTGGTGGACGGCGATTTTTCGAACAAAATTTTCTTCAGCGACGAAGCACATTCTCGCTCGTATGTTATGTTAATGGGTATGTTAATAATCAAAATTGTTGTTGAGGTTCTGAGAATCCTCAAGTTATTGAAGAGAGGCCATTACATCCACAAAAAGTCACTGTTTGGTGCGCTCTTTGGTCCGGAAGTGTGATTGGATCTTATTTCTTTAACTCTTGAGCACTTTAAAACAAACATTCGTCAAGTTATCGCCCTATATGTGTCAAAAAGTGATCAAAAATTACCTCAAAAGAATCGATGATCGCAACAATTCGCGCGTTGGCCATTTAAATGATGAAGTGTTTCACTTTTGAAACCGCAAAATGGATAACCCTGTATAATATGCCTTGACACAAATATGTTCCTTATTCACTCAGTCTCTCGTTAATTCACTATAGTCTTTCCCTATTTACGTCTGTTTGGAATTTTAACACTTGTAAGTCTCCCGGCAGAAAATAAATTTCTCCATACATTTCTCCACTAGAAATTCTACAAAAAATAACTAGATGCCGCCCTATTCAACTGTCACCATGAGAGCTATATGGTTTTCATATACAAAACTTCTATACAAAATTCTCTCCAAAACTTATTCAAGCTAAAATTTAGCTAAAATTGCATATTTTAAATTTAGCACTCTGATAAATTGATTGGTCCATTTATTACGAGCTAAATTTTTACAGATTTATTAGAGGCTTTGAATCTTCCCATATAAATTAAACTTCGAAATTAAAAAATGTTTTTCAAGTACTAATTGCCTCAAAACAGCCCCCTCTTAAAGCTTTCTTTCATGAAAACAAAATATATTTTTTTAACTTCCCATAGGAAGTTATTGTAATGGGTCCGATTTGTCAAATTGAAAGTTTTGACATTTCTCGACGTTTCAAGGTCCCTAAATTCGAAATAAAAGATTTTTAGAAAGATGTCTGTGCGTGCGTGTGTACGTACGTTCGTACGTCCGTACGTCCGTACGTCTGTACGTTCGCGACGTTTTTTCGTCTTCCATAGCTCAAGAACCAGAAGAGATATCGACTTCAAATAAATTTTGTTATACAGATAATAAGGCAGAAAGATGCAGAAAGGGCTCTCAAGAAAATTGCGTGGGTGGTTTTTTACCATAGCAGTTTAAAAAAAAGGTGAAAATTTTGGTTAACCCTAAATATCTCATGAACCAATTTCGCTAGAGACTTGAATTAAATTTTATATTATATATTGTAATGTAATACAAAACAAGTATTTTTTTGGAAAAAAATCCAATTAACGGTTTTTTTTATAAATCAAAAAAAAAGAAAACCTAAAAAAACATTACTCACAGTTAGGCAAAATTGAATTTCGACTCAAATATCTTTTCAAAAACTTGAGACTAAGGCTTCAAACTTATTTTATCTTATAAGAAATATTGTTTTCAACATTCAGTAAAATTTTGAAAAAAATCGATATAACAGTTTTCTTTACAAAAAATTAAAAACCGAAACAAAAAATTAACAAGAGTTTGTAAAAATTGATTTTCGACTCAAATATCTTTTCAAAAATTTGAGATAATGGCTTCTAACTAATTTTTACTTATAAGAAATATTGTTTTCAACATTCGATAAAATTTTGAGAAAAATCGAATTGACAGTTTTTGTACAAAAAATAAAAACCTAAAAAAAAACAATACTAAAACTTGGTAAAAATTTACTTTCGACTCAAATAGCTTTTCAAAAATTAAAAATATTAGCTTCAAACTTATTTTATTTCACAGAAAATATTGTTTTCGATATTCAGTAATTTTTTTTATAAAAATCCAACAGTCCTTTTTTTCATAAAAAAATAAAATCTACAAAAAATAGTACGCAAATTTGGTAAAAATTGGTACATATAGAAAAACTTGTAAGCAAGACAAATCGACAGACGGGATGGGAAGTTATCAGTGTGGGTCGCATCCCAGCCTCTTTTTTTTTTATTTTGTTCAATGCTGAACTAAAATGGAAATTGATTAGTCTTAAGGAGCTGAAAAAAAGAGTTCTGAAGAGAAAAAGAAATGAAATCGAGGATAGTTTCCAGAAAATCAATGACATTTTTTAGTTTTATTGTTTTTTACACTTCAGAATTTTCAGAAAGTAGTAAGCTTATAGCAAGCGTCAAACTACGATCAGAAGCTCATCATAAGTGCATGTGTTAGTTGTTAGTAAGAAAATAATACAATTATAGCCTAACACACGCACAAAATACAAAACATAATAATTATTAACATTTAACATGAATTATTACAGTACAAAAAAATAAAATAAAAACGTTTACGATAGTGGAGCACTGGTTCTAAACAATGATTTTAATCCCACCTTATTTAAATTTAAATCTATCGATGAACAGTTTAAGTTATATAAAATGCTCATTCGACTTAATGCTTTATTCTTCCCATAGTTAGTTCTATGGAAGTCAATATGTATAAAATCAAATGTACGCAGGTGATGAGTTCCGCCTCGGTAATTCAAATGTACACAAGATAGTAAATAAGGTGCATCAATTTCACCATTAATGAGTTGATGAAAAAATACTAAGTCATTATTAACACGCCTTTGATGGAGAGATTGCATTTGAAGAAGCTGAATACGATGTTCATAGGGAGGCAGATCATAAGGATCATCCCAAGGAAGACCCTTTAGGGCAAAGCGAATGAAATTATGTTGAATAGATTCAATACGTTTTTTATGAATTTCGTAATAGGGAGTCCACACCTGCGAAGCATATTCAAGATGAGGACGAACATGACAATTGTATAAAGAGAGAGTAACATAGGGATCATTGAACTCCTTTGCCCAGCGTTTTATAAAACCAAGCATAGAACTTGCTTTATTAACAATAAAATTAATGTGATGTGTAAATTCTAAGTTGGAACAGAAATGAACACCTAAATCTTTAAATGTGGAGACGCGACCGAGTTTTTGCTTTGATATACAATAATCAAATACACTACCGATTCGTTTTTTAGTAAAAGTTATCGTCTGGCATTTTAAAGGGTTGAGGGCAAGGCTATTTTTCCCACACCAAAATGTGAAACTATCAATGTCGGCTTGTAAAAGAATACGATCATTGGTGGACTTTATTATTTTAAAAATCTTCATATCGTCAGCAAAAATGAGTACTTCACTTGAGCGTAGACATGACGATACATCGTTAATAGACAAGATGAACAAAAAAGGGCCAAGATGGCTTCCCTGGGGAACACCAGATTGAGCAATAAAAGGTTCAGAAAGACAATTTCTAAATTTTACCTCATAGGATCTGTTTTCAAGGTATGATTTGATCCAAGCTAAAAAAAATGGTGGGAAACCAAGAGCTTTAAGTTTAAATAAAATAATTCCGTGGCTAAGTTGGTCAAAAGCTTTAGAAAAGTCAGTGTTGTGCCGGTTATTGAATCCTTGTGACTTCTTATTATTTAATTGTATATAAATCTAGATCGAGAAGTTTGTTTAGCTCGACTATTGTTGTCAGTTTTCTCATCTGGGGGCAGATCCAATACAACTGTGTTGACCCCCAGGATTTCAAATTCCAGCTCTGCGTTTTTAAAAAATCACCTTGCAGAGTTGCTATCATTCGAATTCCCGAAACCAGGCTTGGGTTGATTAACAGTATGACCCATTTAATGCCAAATTTTCTTTTGGATTTGAGTTATATTCGCTGCATCTCTATATTTGTCCTGATTACAAAGTTTCCACTTTTTATTGGAAGCCTATAATAAACATTTAAATGATACTCATAGGTAAGAATCCAACAATGCAGCACTAATAATCAAAACTGTAAGGCACTTTGATTGAAATCCTTATAACTTGCACCACATATATCTATAAAAGCGCTTTTAAGACGTTGTATCCGTCAAAGCATTACAGACACACTTTTCCGTCAAACATTGTAAACACGAGTTTATGTGAAACTTCATTAACTTTTTCTTCAATGCTTACAACTGAACGGCCCAGACCTTAAAATTGAGACTCTACTTTTTGCTCCTCAGCTTCCGAAATATGTGCTGATTCCTTTCTTTTCCTTAAATCTAACCTCAAATTGGGATACAGAAAGATGTAGGTTTCTAGTTGTGCCACCAAACATTTAAATTGTGTGTGTTTGAGCTCCATGAGGTCGTCTATAAGGACAACCTCAATAAAAAAGTGATCAAATATGAGCAACCTATAAGTATGCATTCGTCGGATTCATTTGGATCTCCAATCATCTCATTGACACTACTTTTGTTACAAAAATAGAAGCTACGACCGATGAATTTCAATAAAATCCTTAAATGGCGCCCGACCATGGCTTTTTTTGGGTTCCACTTAAGTTTTGAAGTAAAAGGATCAATATGGTAACTAGTAGGTTGAAACTAAATTTGAAACTCCTTTATGATTATAAATCATCCAAAACTATGAGCAGTATAACTACAATGTCCTCCTTAGCTATCAACCCAGCCAGTTAAACAGCAACTATGTATAAGCTTTAAAAAAGGCTCCAAGTTACAATAAGACTTCGACTTTGTAAAACAAACAATGTACTCTACATACCTACCTTACTTCATTGCAACAGTATAACAACAAGCAGCCAGAAACAACACATAGCCCCAAATAACCTATAAACATCGTCAGAAACACTCACCGCGTTCGTTGGGGTTTGTAGTAATAGTCATCGTCCAGGTGTTTAAAAATCAGCTATAAATGAACAAGACTCTACAAACGGCAAACGGGTAATGTGAGATTTTGATAAATGATCCTTTTTCTTCTCTATCGAGTCCTCTGTATCCATATCGCGAGTATTGGGTATAGACATTTTAAATATAAATATAAATAAATGCACTCCACTCTAAATTAACTGTTTTGATTGCAAGTTAACACAGTTTTTCGATGTAATTCACGCCTTGTATTTGACGGGAGTTTGTATTTTTTTTTTTTTTGATTGTGTCTTGTTCAGGAAGCTCACCTTCCTGGATATGAATTCAACTGTTTGCCCGTCATTACATTATATCTAAGTTCGATATACATACCAGAGGTAAAAAACATTCAAAGGCTTTTGTCCTGTCATAAATAATAGAAATTGAATGTGTAACATGCACAGGGTTGTTATATTATGTTCTATTGATTTTTCTCTTTAAAAAATGGATTGAGTTACTGAATCTTTTACCTCAATTTGTTGGCTTAAATATGACGGGACATCGATTCGTACAAAAGCTTACAGTTTTTATTATATATTTGCTTTCATTGCCATTGTCAACAAAGAACAAGCTTAATCAAATGTCAATTTTGAAGGGATGTGTTCAGAATCAGAAGTTTCGTTTTTCTGTCAAATTGATATATTCATGTAAACTTGGCACATCGGAAAGATAAATAGAAAGCGGGGCCTTTTGTGGTGGCTTAAGCATCTAAATTTTTAGAAACTAATTAAGATACTAAAATACTTTAAATTGTATTAAGTCGTTAAATTCAGAGCTTTCCCTATTTTATAATTTGTACGTAAGCGACCTTTGCACTTTCAAAATATTGAAAAAATAGAATTGTGCACATTTGATAAATTTCGATTAAAGAAAATCAAACCACTAATGATTTTGAAGTAGACTTCAATGGGGCGAACTGATGGTGAAGCTTTATTCCTTCAACACCTGCTTAAAAGTGTTTGTTACAAATCATTGGGAAAATAACTTAAAAGTCTTTCGGAACCATTATATATTTAATCAAGTGTAGACGAAGCACAAAATAGTACAAATATTCACAAACACATCCTTAACACAGCATTTGTGACCACCTAGCTGTTTTCTATATTTTCGACACCGAATATTCACTAAAATATTTTCACTGACAACTGACTCATTTTTGTTCACACTGACCCGTTGTTTTTGTTTTCCGTCTTAAATTTAATTTTGCTATGTTGCGTATTAATTTAATTGCAACTTATTTAATTGCTAAGCGGGTCATTTCTGAATTAGAAAACTTCAAATGACAGCTAAAGTCGACAGGTGTCAAATACCAGAGCTACTCAACTTGAAAGCACGAACTTTTCGCATTTGCTAAGGCTTTTCCAGTAAGGATTTGACAACTTGCAAAATCGGAAAACGTATGTCTCTTAAAATGGTACATCGGCTTCCATTTTTGAGCGTTGCCAAATTCTTCAGAACACATTGACTGATTTGCATCATTTGCTACGGACTCATGAACGGCGGTGTAATTTTTGACACTTCTATTATCCCGTTGTCTCACTGACACAGCAATAGCACACAAAGAATATGTGTACTCAAATTATCGGAACAAACTTTTTGGAGACGCTGCGCGTTTGTGTACTTTACGATAGTGAAAATGTTGAGGTTACATAATAAATTGACAATGGCAGTTCGATGATTAATGAATGGGTGCGTTCACAAATTAAATTCAAAGTTGTCAAGTTCTTATTAGATAACAAGATACTTCCATTACCAATTTCTGCTTAGACACCTTTAAAGTATGCAACAACTTAAATAGAACAATTATTGAATAAGTAGTTGCATATCCCAGGGAAGACAGGTTCATTCCATAAGTCTTTTAGATCTCTCTCTTAAGAGTTCAGGAAAGTCTGAACTTTGTGTACATATGTACTTGTATTGTCAGGCACGGATTCCCGAGTTTTGTTTTTTATGTGTGGTACATAAATGTGAGTGTGATTTTCCAGCTCGTATATATCAAAATGTAGAACAAAGTGATTTCAAAGACATTCATAATGGAACAGTAGTGTTTTTTGAATATTGTGAGGAACAGTTCTTTGTTTCTCGGAAAAATCAATGTCTCAGCCTTATCTCAATATCATATACTTTAGAAACTCACACTTAAATTTTAGATAGCTTAAGTTTTCATAAATAAGTTTTCATGGAAATTAATTTTCAAATTTCTTTTAACAAAATCTACTTTAGAGTTTGTATACCATCCCTGCACAATCAATCCCGCTCCACCCAAACGTAAACCTCACTATTGCACAGAGGTGAGCATGAGCAAGTTTAGCAAATCGAACGCACACAAATATCGTGAAGACACGATATTTATGTTGATTTGTTTAATAGTACAAGTGTAACGACTGCTTAAGTCTGCACAAACTGAATTGAATTAATTCCCCGATCGAATAACATAAACACTAGCACTAAAGTGCAATAAGGCTATTAGGCGCTCGAGCTGATGATGCTTATAGTTAGTTCGTCGTAAGTAAGTATACCTTGCTATATGAAGATAGGGATTGGTAGTGGCATCTTGAGCGTATTTGAATCCCCTCAGCTCCTCACGCTGACATCAGCTCAATACCGCAACAGGCAGCCTCAGCAGCACAGAGGCCAGACCGCCTTACAAATGGTGCACTGATCATTGGCATGTGTCTGTCTGACTGTCTAAAACGGCCGGCGGTATACGAGTGCTTCTATATGTTATAATGTCTGCCAGGATGTTTTTAGCCGGGCCTAGGATCATCACAAGACGCTTTTACATAAAATTTCAATTATCCCAACGATAAAATGAGGCAAGTTATAGCGAGGCGACATGGCGAGACTGAGGCCAAGACGCAAGTGCGCTGAACCGCTTCGCCTTCGAATCTGGCTGCTGTCTGCTTAAGCTGTTGTGCATATACTCGTAAGTACACTACACATTGGTTGGTCGAAAAATTGACGCAATAAAGAGCACGCGCGATCGTGATGCTGGAACGATCGTTAAAAAGGTGTTAACGAAACGAAAGTGATTTCATTTTGGGTTAATGTTTCAATAATCGATTTTATTACCACTTCTGCTGCAGAAGCAGCGCTGCTAAGCCGCTTGCCACTACGAGCTTCGAGGCCGGTTTTTAAGCGAACGGAACGGGCTTAGGATACACTCGTATGTTCGAGGTTTGGTTTACTATATGACCTGATCGACCAAGTCTGATTTTAAGGCAGGCAAATAATCGAAATGAAAAACAAAACAAACAGAAAAACCTTTCGATCGCTTCGATCATGTTTTGGTCCTGGCCATTAAGGTACTTTAGTGAATTTTATTTGATGGTTGTTTGAGACTTAGAGGTTGTTGGTTGTTCCATCATCGGGTCATATGGGTTGCACCGCGCCACGTTGGCCGCGCGCCGCGCCGGCCGCCGCTCCGCCGTCGTACTCTGCAGAGATTCTAGTTTTTATTTAATGTGGCTGCTTCTCGATCGCTGATAGTACGAGTATGTTTTGAGAGTAAAGTGTAACAAAAAAGTTTCTATATTATGTCTGTGGCAGTCGCAGTCTCAGTCAGCATGCTTTGGTATAGCGAAAAGGTTATGCAAGGAATGCTGAAGGTTGTGAGGTAAGCGCTAAGTTATAAGCCTACCTTACCTTGCTTTTGGGAGCACGGTAATGGGCTTCGTGGATTAAATAACAATTAAATTGTTTGCCATTGATTGAGTAAAGTAATTTGAAAATTGAAAATGACGATACCAACACAAACTGGAGCTGAAGTTGATGGTGATGTAAGAGGAACTTAGTATACGGAATTTGTTTCAAATTAGAGAATAAAATGCCTGCAATGCAAATTTATATTTTAACCTTCGGTAAGTAGTAAAGTAGCAACTCAGTTTCACTGTATGTGTTAGGTACGATGTGCCTATATTGCTTTCGCTTCAAATATTTCACTCGAATCTTTTGAGGTTATAAAAGAAAAAGCTCGGTATTAAAAATAAGCAAGTCATTTTCTGAAGAAAATCCGACAGAAGATAGATAAAGAACGTGTGAAGTAAAAGTGAGAGATATCCTGTTGTAATATCGCTAAACAGAAGAAGGGATATTTATTGACTAAAGAAACAATAACGAGCCTAAGTGGAACCCCTAGGCAAGCTTTAAATTAAGCTGTTATCAAAATAATCCGTAATATAATTTTCAGCATGCTTATGTTTGAGAATATAATGAATATATTTTTGTAGAGCTAAATAACTTCGGAGCGGGTTAAAATACTGTTTTGTAAGTATTCTGTATGATACTGTTTGGTCATAATTCTGTAGGACTTATATTCTGTATTTCAAAACAATGTTAATTTAGAATACTGTTTACAAAAATTCTGTATAAACAAAACACTGTATGACATAATACTATATCTTCAAATTTGTGTGTTTGTGTGTGTTTCAAAAAAGTCACTTAAAACTTAAAAGCTCACAACTTTTAAGGAAAACAAAAAAATCGGGTTGGTGTCGAAATACTGTATGGATCAAAATACTGTATCTCAAAAAAAGTGCGCACGATTTTTTTTTTTTAAGCCTTATTAACAGCATTTTGAAATACAGAATTTTGAAAACAGAATACTTTTTTTAAGAAAACATCATAATAATTTTTTATTAATATAATGTTCTAATATACTCTCTTGAACAATAACATATGTATGTACCTATGATAATTCATAAGTCTCTGAAATAATAAAAACAAAAATAATATAAATGGTATATTCTTCTTATTTTCTCTTTCCCATTTTCTTCTTCTTAGTTATTTGTATCTCTCTCACATTTGAACATGAATTGTTCCTATCATAATCAACAATTACATAAACACTTAGGTACACCAAACTAATTGATTTGTCAAAACTTCCAGTATTATACAGTATTATGAGATACAGTATTTTGACAATACAGCTTTTTGAGACACAGTATTTTAAATGTACAGTATTTTGAAATACAGAATATTAACCATACAGTATTATGACCATACAGTATCGTACAGTATCATACAGAATTTTGACCATACAGTATTTTAAAATACAGAATTTCGACCCGCTCCCAAAAAAATCACGTTTGTTTAAAGAAAATTTTTAAATGTTATACTGTCTATGTTTTGAAAAGTAGAATAAATGATAAACTGTTATCAATAATTATCCCCAAAAATATTTTTGTTTTAAAATTCTGTACTTCAAAATACTGGAAACAGTCTCAAAGGGATAAAATGTTTTGATAATGTAAACAAGTGCGCACTTTTTTACTTTATCAAAACGATTTCTCTCTTTCAGATTATTTACAGCATTTTGAAATACTGAATTCCGAGCAAATATAATTTTAAAATGCAGAATTTTGTGCATACATAATTTTTTTCATACAGAAGTTTTTAATATAGTTTTTCTTTTTAAGTGTTTGCTTTTCTTTAAAGTATTTGTATGTATCATATGACATGAGTAGCTAATAGGCAAAATTGTGGATAGACCCAATACCACATTTTCTCAACTGAGCGTGTTCTAAAAATTAAAATCCATGTTTTACACGTACGTAAATAATAAAGGCAAAATTGACGGATATCCAACTAGTATAACCTTTTAAATTTGTTCAAGCCAACTTCAGAGTCAAATTCGAACATGTTTGTTAATTATTTTAAAACTGCCTTTGAAGCTAAATAATTGTTTTAGTAATGTTCCTGGGGGAATACCACCACTTATGTTGAAAAATGTGTGTCTTATGTTTCCTATCCACTGTTTCTTCTTTTCAACGAGTCTCATACCTAACACCAATCCATAGAAAAGGTTCTATAAATATAGTTATGAATTTTTATCCTATAGCGAAATTGTCTGCTGTTAATAAATGTTTTGAATTCTTTGTCTGTGACATAATTTCTTTTGGTTGTTCTTCTGTTATATGTAAAAATCAAAATAAGTTTTTGAAAAAAAAAACTACAATTCTCCACTACACGGTTTACAAATTAATTCATAAAATCCTTCTTGACAAATAAAGTAAAATTCGACTTAACGACCGTTTCGTTATGTAGATTTCGACACATCTTCAAGATAGATATTATAGCGTCATGTTCAAGAGTAACCCTTCATGTCAATTTAAAGTTAATTTTGGTGTACCTCAAGGGGGTCACCTTGGTCCATTGATGTTTATTTTATTTATTATTGATTTGCTTTCTGTTTTGAATAATTCTATATCGCTAATCTATGCAGATGATGTTAATACATTTCGAATTATTAACTCCATCAAGGACTGTAAGGAGCTGCAAGAAGATCTAAATCAATTTTGGGAATGGTGCAATAAATATCGTTTGATTTTAAATATTGACAAATGTAAGGCAATGTTTTTCTGACATTGGTGCTATTCTAGACTCAAAATGACGTTTACTGAACAAAATAACTATATTAAATAAAACCTTATAAAAGACTAGGTTTCGTCAAAAGATGTTCCAGGGTGTTCTGTTACCCACATGTTATTAACATTTTGTATGTTTCTTTTGTCAGACCAATTCTTGACCACGCCGCCATACTATTCCATTCGTATTGATAGACTAAAAAGTATTTAAATGATTTTGTCTTATCCTGGCCTGATATAAGTATACTTTTAACTAACAGTCCTAGTAATCAATTAATCAGCAAATTAAACAATTCATTGACTTTACAAATAATTACCTCTTATCTGTAAGCTTTAAATTTGTTTGCTATAAGTTGTTCAAATCATGTAAGTTTTAAGTTTAGATTTGAGTAAATATTGTTAACTAAATGGTAGCATATAACGTATTTAATAAATACATTTATTATAGGAATGGCCTATACAAAATTATTTGTCTTCTGTTTGGTAAATGGGTTGAGATTAGAATCATTCCTGGCTTAATGGGTTTATAGACAAGCAGAATTGTCATTTTTGGACATTCCTCATGAGACTCAATATCAAACAAATTACTGTTTCATAGCATTACTTTTTGTAGACGTTTATGTAATCTCTGATAAATACTGATAAAAAACCAAATATTTATAATTTCGAAGATAAAATTCAGATCACTTTTGACAAAATAAGACAGGCCAAAATATTAGTTATTCCACTATATTTGTTGTGTGTGACTTAAAAACAGGTGTATGCCTCTTAAAACATTTGAAAATTATCAACCTCTTTAGCTAAAAGCCAATATTTATGACCAAGTTTTTGAAAATTAGGTTCAATTAAAAAATACCATTTGAAACGTACTCGTGGTGACATTTTGCATATAAAGGTCGTGAATACTTTTTTGATTTTTTTCAAACCAATAATAAAGTTCTGTTTGTTTTATTTTTTTTTGTAAGTTTTTGTCAAGAAACTGATATTTCAAAAATAAGAGATAAGCCTTTTCATAGTTTACACCTTCTTTGAAACTAATAAATTTTGTTCACGCAGTTGTCAGAAACGCTTCTTTAAATTTAACTCATTTAGTTTTCCAGATTGAGATCATCCTGTATTAGAATTTTATAACTTTGGTCTTAACTCCAGTTTCACAATTGATTTAAGTCTTCGACATTCAATGATCCGAATGATCCGAATTAAATGTGTGTTTGTTTTTAATAAAATACTCTTACATTCTGTCTCCACTGTCGGATTGAAAGATATTGTTAGTTTTAGACAAATAAATCAATAATTTTGTATTGAGACTAAGTAATATAAATTGGTAGTGAATTAAGCTCTTCACTGATGAAGGGTTAACACTACCAGGATAAAGTTAAGCTGGACCTAAAGTTAACTCAAAGTTAAGTCATTATTGGAAAATATGTTTCCATAAGAAACTTGACCCTAAAACTATCACTTCCTGTATAAATCATAAGATATATGTACGTCAAATAAGACACGAAATCTCTTTAGTTGTTTCCCAAATTTTCTTAGAGACTTTTTCTCTATGTGTTATTTTTGAAATAAACAAAAAAAAACAAAGAGTGAATAATATATGTTAAAGTCATGCTAGAATTTTAAATACTATTGAAAGATCTTCTATCAACACTAAATGCACATATAGCTTAAAAAAAAATCTCACACACAAAACTATCTTTATTCAGTCTTAAGCTATTTAATTCAGGAATCAGAAGAATCAATGTACGATCAGATCAACGAATTTAACTACATTATAGACCGGAATTTTATATTCACAATTCGATCAGATTCTAACAGAAATAATGGTGGGTACCTATAGCAAACATGATCTTATAATGAGCTATTTTATTCGCCCTTTAGATGTTTTAAACCTCACAAATCTTTGTCTTATTATTATGCTTCTGAGGTAAATAAATGCAGATAAAAATCACAATAAAGAGGTCAAACCCTTAATTTTGTTAGGTATTCAAAGCTGTGATGTGAAGAAGACCGATAACCCTTAGCGCCTCCACCATCAATCAATCCCTATTCTTCATCCATCGTGTATTACTTTCACTTTCTTTTCAAATACATGATTAATCCACGGCAGTCTTCTATTTGGTCATCACAGTGATTAATCACCCACAATAACAAACTTTTCAAAAAATGAACAAAACAAAGGCAATGTCATCAGGATCATAGGTCTATTTTTCAATGAATAAATCATTTTCTAGGAATCAAAACTATCACGTCTCATCGGACAGACAAACAATCACAAAACACAAAACCTTATAACAGAGGCTCACAATAACTCAAAACCTCGCGATCGTCATTATTCAAATCAAAAGAAAAAAAGTGTCACAATTTAAATAAATTTTTGTCGAAACGCAGTTACAACCACGATTTATCATGGATGGTAATTCCAATCTCTGTTTACATAAATCGATAGGAGGTGATAATTATTGTGAGCAATTGCCCATCTATATGAAATGTGAAAATCAACATAAAGCCGATACAAAATTTAGTCAGGTGTCGCACAAACTTGCTCAAACTATACAAAAATATTACGATAAAAATAAACAAAAAATATCTTTTACGTAACGTGACTTGTTTGTATTGGTACCAATAAGGCTTCAGTGTAACCTCAAAATTAGGATTATTTCCTTTGAAAACCGGTTGTTAAATTTGACTCTTTCTAGGACTCACCTAGAATTCAACTTTGGTTTTAAAATTCGAAAAAGAAACAAACTTTAAGCTTTTTATGTAATCGTTACATAATTCTAGCTCATGCAACCCTGGGATAAGATTTTGGCTATATCATCATTTTAATTTGTTGTTTAATAGTTTATTTTTCGTCAAACCAATACTTAAGCCACAGAACCCAAGTACCTATACGTTTAGAATTACAAACCATTCTTAAAGTCTTATCAATAATTGACAATCAGAACCTTTGTCCAATTTTTGTGTTCATTGCATTTGCATTAAAGGGAAGAAGAACAAGAACTCAAAAATCCAGGGGGAATGTCAATGATGATGGTTGATGTCGTGTTACCTCAGACTTTTTGTCCAGGTGCGCGACAGAAATAAATTGTCGATCGTACAAGTATAAGAACTAAAACCTCAACCAAACTACATTATCAACAAAATGTAAAGTGTTTTACTATAGGTATGCAATATAAGACTCTTAACCTTTTGTCTAAAAGTTGAAATCACCGACTTTTTTATGTGGAGATTCCGGTTCGATATATGTACATATGTAAAAATGTAGGTAGAAGGTAGGTTCCGTACTTATAATTGAGGGTAGATTAGGGTTAAGGCAAAGAAGAAAAAAAAATACAAGTGTGGTAATTTTTCGGTCTCCCCTAATCTGCATTAATTTTCGATGTTTAACTTAAAGAATATATAATCAGACAAAGAATATTATTGTGAGTTTTTATAATATTTTATTTTTGTTGACTTGATTTTGTGATTTTCAAGGTATTTAGGAAATCGAAAGTGACCCCATTGAGGAAAGAGGGTCAGTTCATATTATAAAAGGGTTCGTATACAAAGATTCAAAGGAAATACTGAACGGCGGAAAGGAAGTGAGTAAGAATTTATTTAGAATCAGATTATTGTGTACATGAACGATTTCAAAAGAAAAAAACTATTTTGATTCAATCTTACAAGTGCAAAATAAGTACTGTTTAAAAAATTGGATATAGTTAAAGTCTGTAAGGAAATAACTCCTTTGAAATGTTAAATGACGGTAATATTCTTCCGTGTTGAAAAGATATATAATATATAAAAGGTCATGTGTCCACAAAGAAAGAAATCTTAAGATGTGAAACCACAAGATTTCGGTGAAATAGAAATATTTTCTTTCATAATTGTGATTGCTTTTGTGGCACATACTGCTTTTTTTCTGGCCAGAACATGTAAGGGCCAAACACACCTCCATCTATCCTAAAAAAAGCACCAGTACAGATACGTTGAGCAATAATTTTGGTCATTAACTTAAATCTCCTGGGGTGCAAATGATCGTACCTTTCAGTCATTACTGAAAATTATTTTTCATGAACTTCCGGGTCAATTTTGATGCATTTCACGAAACCAAAAAATCGAAAATACGAACAAGTTATCGACCGACTTGAGTTTTTGGGTTAGGTTAACTTAACTTTCAAACCTTAAGAGCGAAATTTGTGGAATGTTTAATTTAAAAGATCGACAAGCCTTGGTTTTTGATAACACCATGGGGTATGTATAGCAATCAATGTTTCGAGTTGTACTTGAGTGTTTCATCATTTTTGCAGTAAATTTCAGCAATTTCAATACGTTATTAAAGCAAGTATCTATTATGAAAAATAGCGTAGTTTTTACTTGTCAAATGTCAAAATATGACATGTTGCCCAAATAACAGTTTAACCCTCAAGCGGTCGCGCGGTCATTTGTAACGGGAGCGGGCGCGCGTAACCGAAAAGACCTATCGGATGAAAAAGAGAAATAAAGTACTAATTATAATTATAAATATTTATTTATTTGTACTCAGATACATTAGATACAAAAATGCAAAATATTTGTTCAATAATAAAAACACCCGAAATTAATGCTAATTTCGGCAACAATATTTTTGGTAATTTTTAGTTAATTTCATAGAAAAATTCAACTGACAATTTTTTTAACAAAACACGAAAACCTACAAAAAAAGTTGTCAATTGAATTTTTCCAAAAAGTTAACTAGAAGTTATCAACAATTAAATCTACTATATAAAAATAAGTTGGGTTTTCCTCCCTGACGCTATAACTCCAGAACGCACGAACCGATTTCCACGGTTTTGCATTCGTTAGGAAGGTCTCGGGCTCAGTGAGGTTTATAGCAGACAAAATTCAGGAAAAATTTCAACAGAAAAGCGGTGAACTACGTTTAGCTTCCAATAGAAAGCTATTGTAAAAGTTCCGATTTGTGGAATTAAAAATTTTTAAAGTTTTTGACGTTTCAAGGGCCCTATATTCTAAACCAAAGCTTACTTTTGGGAACCTTTTTTAGTCAACCATATCTCTAGAAACGTCAGAGATATCGACTTCAAATAACGCATGAAATCTACAATGAAGGAATGATTCTGATTGAGGATCAATGCTTGACTATTGCAAACAAGCTACTGATTGAAGTAGGAAATGATTGCGCCAAATCGATTTATGCAAGATGCATTAAACCAAGAATTAAATTGAGAGCTGCAATACAATATTGATACATTGCAGGAATTCGTTGGAAATAATGAGTCGTTGCTGAATGAACAGCAAAAACAAGTATACGAAACATTAATGCAAGCGGTGGACAATAATACTGGTGGTCTATTCTTCCTGAACGAAAATGGAGGAACAGGGAAAACATTTGTCAGTTCATTGGTCGTACTGCTCGTTCTGCGCTGAAGTTGCCACTCAATTTAAACACAATTGATACTCCAACATGCAATATTTCCCGATCCAGTGCAATGGGAAAATTGTTGATGCAATGCAAGCTTATTGTTTGGGATGAGTGCACAATGGCACATAAGAAATCACTTGAAGCACTTACCTTCACACTGAAGGATTTTCGACGAAGTAACAACATCTTTGGCGGCTTGATGATATTGTTGGCAGGCGATTTCAGGCAGACGTTGCCAGTAATTCCCCGTAGAACGCCTGCAGATGAATTGAACCACTAATATGAGAGTTCAACTTCAAAATGATCAAAACGCTGAACAATTTTCCAAACAATTGTTAGCTGTTGGAAATGGAAAAGTGCCAGTTGATGCGACAACTGGATTAATTACTCTTACCAACGACTTTTGCCGATTTGTAGACTCTCAATTAGCTCTAATTGAAAATGTTTTCCCAAATATTAGTGAGAATTATCAGAATTATGCTTGGTTAAGTCAACGAGCAATTCTCGCCGCAGAGAATAATGATGAACACGCACTGAGTTTCACCATTCAATGAAAAATCGCTGTCGATTTGGTGACATACAAATCCGTTGATTCCATAACAAATCCCGATGAT
Organism: Eupeodes luniger; assembly: GCA_951509635.1. NCBI lineage: Eukaryota > Metazoa > Arthropoda > Insecta > Diptera > Syrphidae > Eupeodes > Eupeodes luniger. The sequence continues at coordinate 41,443,246 of OX608075.1, forward strand.
TTAGTAAATTATACAACGGAGTTTTTGAACTCTCTGGAGTAACCAGGACTTCCACCACATAACTTGCAACTCAAAGTTGGTTCAGTTATTATGATATTGCGTAATTTGAATCCACCGCGACTTTGCAACGGTACTCGACTTGCGGTGAAAAGACTTATGCCGAATTTGATTGAGGCAACCATTATTAACGGAAAGTACGCAGGTGAAAATGTTTGTATTCCTCGAATACCAATGATTCCGACTGATCTTCCGTTTGACTTCAAACGATTGCAATTTCCGGTTCGCCTTGCGTTCGCAATGACAATTAACTAGTCGCAAGGCCAATCGCTTAGTGTTTGCGGGATAAATTTAGAAAATCATTGTTTTCCACATGGGCAGCTATAGTTGGGAAACCATCCGCTTTGTTTGTGTTAAAGTCAGACCAAAAAACAAAAAATGTGCTTTACCAAAGAGCACTTCAATGAAACGTAAATTTGCGGACAAGTATTATAGAGAAGTTCAACTAAATTACACTTCATTTTTGTAATCGAAATGAATTCATTACAAATATAAAACAAAAAAAAATAATTTTTCTAAATTTTTTTTTTTATAATGAACGGGCACACAAGGGGTAATTAATACCCTTAACATGTTTAAAGTTTAAACACAGTGCGAGTTTTAGGAAAATAGGGAAGGATTAAAGAGGAGATACCGATGCACATTGGTCTTAAAGTTTTGAATATCAAAATGATAGGGAAAAACAGAGCTGGGTAAAGCATTCCACATTCTCGATGTGCGGTTAAAAAAAGAATCTCTATACTTGACAGTACGTTCGAAATTGAGCTCAAGGTTAAACTGATGTGAATTCCTAGAAGTACGAGTATTACGGCTGAATTGTTTGAGAGGGGGAATGCAAATGGCTAATTCGGCAGAACACTGTTTATAAAAATATCAGTAGAACAACGAAAGGCATGAAACATTGCGGCGGTGTTCAAGTGACGTAATTGTTTCGGTTATAGTTCTATCGCCTATCATTTTCAAAGCTCTTTTTTGGATCCTGTCCAAAATACTTAAACTTGTTTTAGGGGCACCTGCCCAAATATGCGAGTTATATTCAAGTTTTGGACGAATGAAGGCTTTGTAAATTACAGCCAGATCAGAAGGGGTGAAAAATTTCTTGCACCTTCGGAGAAATCCTAAGCACCACAGAATATGTGATCATTCCATAAGAAGTGATTTGTGATACACATACCGAGTACTGAAAGTTGATTAGTTTCCTGGATGCAAGTGCCGCTCATGGATAGCGGCATCGGGGGTGGGTTACGCTTTAACAACAGGAGACAGCATTGAGCTTTGAAGCATTAAATTCTACACGGTTTTTGATTGTCCATTGTACAATGCTTTCGAGATCAGAATTTAATGAGCTTATCATATGCTGCCGTTGAAGTTCCACATCCGAAGGACAAGGATGAGAATCTAAAAACGAATATGAAAAGCTGAGGGTACTGTCATACGCGAAACAATTTAGTGGGTAAGAAGTTTCAGACAAAAGATCATTTATAAAAATAAGGAAGAGCGTCGGAGACAAAACGGAGCCCTGGGGCACACCAGCGTTTATTTTGTGAATATCAGATTTGAACCCGTCCAATACTACTTGAATTGAACGGTCCGAAAGGTAATTTCTAACCCAAAAAAGAAGGGATTCATCAATACCAAATGCACTCATTTTCGATAAGAGAGCTTGGTGCCAAACTCTATCAAATGCCTTTGAAATATCAAGTGCAATAATCTTACTTTCTCCATAACGATGTAAATATTTGTTCCACTGTTGGGTGAGATGAAATATGAGATCACCAGTGGACCTATTGCTACGAAAGCCATACTGCCGGTCATTATGAAGCTTCCATTCTTCGAGATATTTCTTAAGCTGATAATTAATCAGCGTTTCCATGACCTTGGAAAGAAGGGACGTGAGTGCTATTGGACGATAGTTGGAGGGGGAGGAGGATTCGCCTTTTTTAGGGACAGGCTGTACAAATGCTGTTTTCCATCCGCTCGAAAAGAGACATGTAGAGTAGGAAAGATGGAAAAGCTTACGCAGTGGTTTTGCAAGCGATGAAGAACACCTCTTCAGAACAATTGGGGAGATACTATCCGCCCCGGCAGATTTGTGTATGTCAAGGTCTTTTAGTACTCTTGCAACTGCACGAGTGCGAAAGAAGATTCGTCCCATAGAATCATTTACGCTCTCAAGAACAGGAGGACTCATGACACTTTCCGGTAGCGTCGAATTAACAGCAAACTGTGCTGCAAGCAAATTGGCTTTATCGATCGAGCTCACATAGGGAGTGTCATTGTTGATGAGCGTTGGAACCGAGGATGACGTGATTTTTCGTACGTTTTTTACAAATGACCAGAAATGTTTACTACCTTTGGGACATTGTAGTATTTTTTGCCTTAATTTCTGATCGTGCAAAAATTTGGTTCGTCGAATATGACCATTACAGGTCTTTCTAGCTTGCTTGAACTTATTCCGGTTTTCCTCAGTGGGGTTGGCTTTATAAATCCAGAAACTTACATCTCTGAACCTAATAACCTCTTTACAGCTCGAATCAAACCATGACTTCTCTTTAGGTTTGATAACTTTTATCCTATTCGGGATAAAATTTCTTATTCCACAAAGAATTAAATTTGTAACCATATCTGCCCTGGAATCTACGTCACTATCGAGGAAGCATAGTGACCAGTTAATCCCCAAACGAAATGTTACAAAAAAAAATTGTCCCTCCGATTTTTTTTTTTCAAAAATTACCAGAGTTGAAAAAACTTATTCTTAGATGAATAAAATTATAATTTTTTTGTTCTCAAAATATTTAATGTAACGAATGTTAATTGCTTTAGTTTTTTTCATTTATATAAATACATTTCCAAAACCACTGTCCCAGATAATATCCCACTATTGTTCTGAAAAAGTGTCTTTCAACCATGAAAAAAGCACTGTGTGAGCTTTTAATCTGTCCTACTCCACAGGTCTCTTTTGGAGTGGAAGGAAAACTACATTTGTCCCTTAAAAAGGCGAATCCTCCTCACCCTTTAACTGTCGTCGAATTGCACTTATATGTCTCTTCTTTCCAAGGTCCTGGAAACACTGATCAATTTTCAACTTAGTTTGAATGAAAGTTTTTTTAATGACTTTCGTAGCAATAAATCTGCTGGTGATCGATTTCATGGTTTAGCAAAATTACATCGTTTTTGAGAAAGTATGATTAATGCGAACTTGATATTTCAAAGGCATTTGATAAAGTTTGGCATCAAGCTTTCGTATCGAAAATGCGTGCATTTGATATTGATAAAGCTTTTCTTTCTTGGGTTAGAAACTACCTTTTAGAACGTTAAATTCATGTAGTATTAGAAGGGTTCAAAGCTGATATCCACAAAATAAACTCTTTGTGTTCCCCAGGGCTCCATTTTGTCTGCGAGACTATTCCGTATTTTTATAAATAATTTTGTGTCTTAATCTTCTAACCTACTTCATTGCTTCGCTGATGGCAGTACCCTTAGCTTTTCATATTGATATTTTTAGATTGTAATCCTTGTCCTAGGGGTGTGGATTACCAACAAGCTCATTCTATTTGGTGTAGAATTTAACTCTTTGAAAACACAATGCTGTCTAATATCGCAAAAGCGAAAAATATATACAAAATCCGTTTGCAAAGTATATGTACCTATGTAGTTTTCAAAGATTCAAAACGATGTTTTAGAAGCAAAGCCCTCAAATTGATTATCAAACTTGAATATTAAATTAATTCGAATCCTATTATCCCAGTATAGAAACATGTTATTAAATTTGTTCAATATTAAAGAATTGTTAAAATCACTGCTCCTAAAAAAAAGCAAATTGGAAAATTAGCATAGCAACTGGCAAAAGCAATACCGAAACTGGAAGCAGTTATTCATTTTCAAAACAAAACATAATTTTTTCAAACGCACACGTGGCTTTCAAAATTCTCCAACAACAAGACTCGTCTGATGTAACTGATTGATAGATTTCATCATTTATCCTCCATGTTATCCAAAAGCATTGCATAAAATGCATGTTTATGTTTATTAGCTAAGTGTTTTTCGAAACTCCAATAAATTCAATTAAATTCAACTCACCAAGCTCATTTATAGGTTATTGAAGTCAAGGACTTGTGTCTATTTGTCCAAAAAAACAAGCCAAAAGATTTAAGGCGCCAAGCGCCATGCCATCACCACAATATAGCCAAGCCAGCTCTCACGCTCACAAAGCAGTCGCATCAAAGCAAAGCCAAATCGCATATTAAACTGACTTCAATCAATGGAATCTTCTAAACTTTCTCAAAATGCAAACAAAATGTATAGTCTATAGCTGAATTTTTAAGCTGATGTGACCATGATAATCGTATTCATTGTATGTGGGGGTCCTTGAACCGAACTTCGAAAGTACATGCAAATGGGATGCACCAAATCAGTGCACCATATCAAAAATGATATATTAAATTATCCACCAGTGGTGAATTTCGATCGATTAGAATTAAATACATAATGGAATAAACGCTGAGTAATTTTTTGTGTGTTTCGGGTTTTGCATTTATAAATTTGATTTCAAAAATACCTCTCGTCTTGGTTGTGGGTCTTTTTTGAAAATGCACATTTTGATTTGATACATAAATGTGAAAGATTAGTTATGGCGTCGATCGTCGTTCGTCGTTGTCGTCTACTACTACCGACAGACAGACGCGGTATTCTTCAGACGCAACTGTTTTTGATTGTTAGGTTTAGAACACATGGCAAGTTGAAGGCTATTTAGTAGCCCCGTTCTCGACGATAGGTAAATATTTTGTTAGGATAATTGCTGATGGAGTGCCGGAGCGGCGATGTAGCCTCATGTTAGATTGCAATTATTCGAAAACAATCGGATTGAATTTGAATACTCCGAATTGTGTACATATTATGTACATATACGACATGCCTTATTCCGTATCCGTAGTAGAATTGCTTATTTTGTAGAAAATCACGTAGAAGAAAAAGGTGATGTTTGTTGTTCTATAAAACAAATGCTTCTGACATGACGCCACACGTGCGAACCTTATGATCTAGCAGAGTATTGAACACATTAAACTTGTAAGCAAAAGAAGAGCTTAAGTCATGATTTGTTTAAAGTGATGAAATCCTGTCATATAAAGGATTTTTCAATAAACGCGTGTAGATGTTGTCATTTCCAATTGTGGCGTTTGCTGTGTGGCACATAACTTCGTCCTGCTGGAACCACATGTCGTCTAGGTCCATATGGTTCAATTTGGGCCATAAGAAGTTAGTTATCATCGTTATGTAGCGCTTGCTGTTGACGGTTACCGCCTCACTAACGTCGTTTTCAAAAAAGTACAGACCAATTACAGCCATTCATCCAAAAATGAGCCTCGTCAATATAAATGATTTTTCGGCTAAAATTGGGGTCCACTTCCAAACGATTCCAAGCCCAGTCAGTGAAAAAACGGCGGCGTTGTCTATGGTCATGAACCGTGAGCTCCTGGATCAGTTGGATCTTGTAAGGGTGTAAGCCCAAATCCCAAAGCAAAATTCGCCTGCTAAGGGCATGGCGAGGAATAGACTGCCTCGGGTTTTGCTGTTCACTTTCACGGCCGATCTTGAGTTCCTTGAACATACGGGTGTTAGCTAATTGTTTACTGAACCGGTCGTCTCAAATTTAGCAACCAAACGTCGAAGAGTCGACTGTATAGGGCCACCACATTTACAGTAAAATGGGCGCAATGCGCGCGACGTTTGAGTTAGCGAACACTCATTTTGATAATAAAGTTTTATCATTTGAACGTGTTGTTCAATCGTGTAACTTGCCATGATGATTTGGCAAAAAACAAATGAATAATAAACAAAAATTTGACAGATGTCACTTAAACAAAATGGCCGCCACGGGGGGCGCCAAAAATACCTTTATTTGTAGGGAATTTTCTGCGTCAATGCGTAGTTTTTATAAGCTTTGCTCAAACGTCGAACTCCAAGCGCCATTTGCGATTTACATAACTTTATGAATATTGTAATGACTGAAAAACACAGAGTGTGGTAAGGCATTTCACATTCGCGCAGTACGGCTAAGGAAAGAATCTCTGTACTTAACAGTACGACCAAAGTTGGACTCAAGATTAAATTGATGAGCATTCATAGAAGCGTGAGTTCGAGTATTACATTTGAACCGTTTTAGGGAGGAATGCAACTGGCTATTTCTCTAGAGCATAAACTTTTCAACAAAAGCGTGACAAGAAACTTTACGACGATGTTCAAACGACGTAAATTAACCAATGATGATATTATCAACAACCAATTTAATTGTTCTACGTTCAATAATGTTCAAGAGGCTTAAGTTGGAGGAACACCAGCCTAGAGATGGGAGATATACTCAAGCTTTGGATGCATATAAGTCTTGTAGATAAAAGCCAGATGCGTTGAGAAAAAAAATGTGTTGCATCTAATTATTAAACCCAAATAACTTATCGCATTTTTTGCCACATCGCGCACAAATGGTGGTTGCTGATACATATGCCAGAAATATCGAAATGTTCAATCTCACTGATTTAAGTTCCATTTGGATTTTGAAGCATTAAATCCCACACGGTTTTCCAAACCTAAGAGTACTAGCGTCAACGAATAATTATATTGGATTAGATGTTGAAGAAAGGAGATCATTTATAAAAATGAGAAAGAGTGTTGGAGACAGAACAGTGCCCTGGGGCACACTAGCATTTATTTTGTGGTTTTCAGAATTTCAATACTATTTGTATTGAGTAATGGTAAAGGTAAAGGTGTAAAGGAAGGTAATTAGTAATTTACATTACATTACAATTCACACTACTCAGCACATAAATGTACAGAGTAGAGAACACAGCACCTTGAGCGACTAGACTATGCAAGGTGATAACAACACAAGACATTAATACAAGACAGAAGGAGAGAAGAGAAAGAACAGACAGAGCGAACAGAAAGAACAGAAAGAACACATGACAACAGCACGCGGTAGGTTTCGAGACGGTCTCCCATCTGTCTACTAACCACGCACACTGATGCTTGATTTCGGTGATCGATGGGAACCGAAGCTTTATCAGTGACTAGGCCGTTGCCAGAATTAGTAATTTAATGAAGGGAGGATTTATGAAATCTGAAGGCACGCAATTTCAATAAGACGTGCCTGATGCCAAACCCTATGAAATGCTGCAATAATCTTACTTTCTCCAAAACGATGTAAGGATTTGTTGCACTGTTCGATGAGATGAACCATGAAATCACAAGTATGGGTACTTACGCAAAATATGCCATAATGTGGTCTTAGGGATGCTCAAATCTTACGAGAATGCCATGGAATTGACGGATTTGAATCGTTTGCTACCGTCGCCTGAACAACAGTGATGTTTTTGACACTTTGACCAACCCGTTGTCTCATTGACACGGAAACATCACATAACAAATATGTAGAAACACATTTTTGAACTGCACTTTTTATTTCACTTCGTGGCGGGCGAAAAATTACTACCAAAAATTGGAGATAACGCTCTTGCGGCTACCGACTATGAATTTCGGTAGACATTTTTAAGTGTACTTTTCCATGATGAAAATGTTGGCTTTACTCATTGACAATGACAGTTCAATGAGTAGGGTGCGTTAACGATACTTTAGAAATATCAATTTGACAGCTGACAGTTTGATAGTCAAAAATAGAGCACTGCTAATGACTTATGGGAATATTTTAATATTTTAGTGTTTAAATTGTTCATTTGGTGTTTAAGTTTTTTAGACCTTACAACCCTACTAATAATAGTTGCTTATTTTCTTTTATTACCCCCACCTAACATGGACTTGCAAAACCAGTCAAATTTTAATCTTTCAACATCCAAGGCTTGACTTTATTTTTAAAAGAATTTTACAATATTGTTTGAAGAAATCCTGGACTTATCTATTTTACAACTCTTATCGTACAGAAAAAATATCAATATTTAAACTCTGCGCCTATGTTTGAACTAAGTAACCAATGAGCCTATTCGAGTCACAAACAAGATTTAACTAACGCCAAATGGGCTTATTGTATCGAAGAACAACAAACGAGTCCTTCCAAAACAAAAATAAATCCCACGGTTTGCATAAGGATAACCCAGAGTCCGTATACATATTTCAAGCCTAAGGATAATTCAATTTACCCACCATAAATATTTTGCTTATGAAAACAACAATGACCAGTTAGCGCCAGCCGATGCCGTTGCGCCGCGTTCGTGTACAGGGTTTAGCTTTTCCTACGTTTTCCCAAGCCATGTGTCTTTGGTATGGTATGCATGTAGGACGTATAGGTTAGGTACAACAATCGGAATTTTATTTAGCCTCTATGTCATATGTTGCATTGGTTATGGATTGTTTTGGAATTTACTAAATGGATTTTGATAGTTTTGGACATTGTTTTACCTGCGCGAAAAAATTGTGTTGGAATAAATGTGCTGGTATTTCGAATTTCAGAAGGAAATTCCTTGCGTGGATTTGTGTTTTTTCCAATTTTAATGAAATCATAATTACCTACCTATATAACATGCATGTGGAATGTTTAAAGGAACATGTGACAACGTATATGAAATGGCTATATGGGAATTTTTTTAACTTGGGATTATGGACATCGAATCAAGGGCAACTTCGTACAAGAATTTTGATGAAATTCAAATATACAAGAGAAAATACATACAATTTACCTACAACAAGCAAAAATGAGAAAAAGTATATTAGTCATTTTTTTATTATAATGCATAAAATTAAAAAGTACTTTTAATATGATATTAATTAAAATAAAAGATTTTCAGCAATTTTTTCATTAATTATAGCATCAATTTAAAGCATCATCGTGACACACACAACAAAATAATATTTTGACATTAATAAATGTTAAAGGTATGCATGTCTACTCTGTAATATTGCAGGTATGTTCAACGATCGAATCGATTTTGAACAAGTATTATGTTTTAATTTGTTCATTAAAAATTATGTCGATTTTTCCGGTTACAGAACTTACTTAATATGGAAAGTTTTTTCTTTGTAGTACAACGAGCGTTTTTTAAGAGTTGGCCAATTTGACAGCTGTCACTTGCTTTATGTTTAGTTTCCTTTGCCATTTCAAAAAACTCACTCCCGAACAAAGTTTTAAAATCGTTCAAATTTCTAACTAAAAAAAGAACTTCCGATCCCGTCTGTCGATTTGTCTTGATTAAAAGTTTGTAGATTTTTGTGTTGTTTTAAAAAAGTTGTCAGTTGAATTAATGTAAAAATAGTTTTATTTCAAAATATAGTTTTGTTAATGAGATTTTTAATTGAAAACCAATTTTTACCAAATTTGCGTACTATTTTTTGTAGATTTTATTTTTTTTATTAAAAAACGGACTGTTGGATTCTTATACCTATACAAAAATTGCTGAATGTCAAAAACAATATTTCTGTAAGATAAAATAAGTTTAAAGCCAATATTTTTAATTTTTGAAAAGATATTTGAGTCGAAAGTAAAATTTTAACAAGTTTTTGTAAAAAAAATGTCAATTCGATTTTTCTCAAAATTTTACTGAATGTTGAAAATAATATTTTTTAAAAGAAAAAAATAGTTTAAAGCCAATATCACAAAGTTTTAATTTTTTTTTAGGTTTTTAATTCTTGTAAAAAAAATGTCAATTCGATTTTTCTCAAAATTTTACCAAATGTTGAAAACGTTATTTTTCGTTGCACACATTTTTTTTTTAGATTCATTTTTTGTTTGTAAAATTTTCGAGGTGACAAATATTTTTTTTCAGTTTTTTTTTTTTTTAATTTACAAAAAAAAGTGCAAATAAAACTTTATTATCAAAATGGGTGTTAGTTAGTAGCAACAATGCGGCTTTGCTCTCTTTTTATGGGATACGTGGTCGTCCTTCTAAGTCGACTATTCAACGATTACAGACCAACACCGTCAACGAAATGCAAGATCTGCCGAAAATATCGCCGATGTTCGTGAAAGTGTGCAGCAAAATTTTAGGGCAGTCAATTTCGTTTCGCTCACAAGAACTTGAGTTGTCACAAACCACAACATTGCGAATTTCGGGCCGTGATTTGGGCCGGCCCCCATATACAAAATCCAATTGACCCAGGAGCTGAAATCAAACGACCATACGCAACGTATTTTGTATTCGCTAATTGGATTGGATCAGTCGGAAGTTGATCCAAATTTTGGTCGAGCAATTATCTTTAGCGATGATGGCCATTTTTGAATGAATAGGTACATGAAATAGCAAAATTGTCAGATTTGGGATGACACCAATCCAGGCGAGATTCACGAGGTTGTAATACATCTGAAAAAAGTTATTGTTTGGTGTGGATCTTGGAATGGGGGCGTTATCGGTGCGTACTTCTTCGAAAGTGATTCTAGTCAGGACATCACCGTCAACGGCGATAGCTATAGGTCGATGTTCAATAACTTCTTGTGGTCTGAATTGGATGATATGGACACCAAAAACATATTGTTTCAACCGGATGGCGCTACGTGCCACACAACTCAAGGTACAATCGAAGTGAATTGGCCACCAAGATCGTGCGACTTGATTCTTTAGCCTTTTTTTGTGGGGGTTTCTAAACTCGCAGTCTTATGCGTATAAACTGTAAATCAGCGCTGCTTCCAAAGACAACATAATCAGTGTCATCTGTTCGGATATTTCGAATGCGTGCCACCCATCGAAGGGATGGGATGTCATTGATAGGGATATAAAACCTTATTGATATCTCATAAACAACTTGTTTTATTCGATTTTTAAGTCGACCCTCCTTTAATGGAAATTCCTTTATTATGTACTTATACATTGGGACGTGATGCATAATTTGTATAAATTCGAAATAAAGTTCAACTAACGAAGTTTATTTTTGAATCAATAAAACTGAACAAAAAACATTTGTTATTTCAGTTATTTTAAGAAAAAAATGATATTAAAAAAAATATCGTTTTTGATACCTAGTTAAATCATTAGATAAATCTAAGTAATATTTCAAAAAAAAAAGCTCAAAAAATTATACCAAAAGTTAGTAAAAACTGATTTTTGACTCAAATATTTTGAGAATAATATAGACATTGACTTCAAAAATATGTCATTCTATATGAAATTTTCGTTTTTGACATAAAGTAATTTTCTTAGAAAAATGCATTCAGCATATTTTTTATAAGAAATATAAAATGCCACTAGAAATTGGGTTTCGAATAAAATATCTCGGGACGAAAAACAGGTATTGAAATCAAACCTAGTTAATATTGCTATAAAATATTTTCTCAAGAAATGTTTCTGAAAAAAATCTAAAATTGAGTTAATGGAAAAAAAATTGTATACCAAGGCCGACATCTTTGAGGAAAAACAACTGAGAATAAAGTTTTTTGACTTGTCAATATAATGGTCATTATATGGCCTTAAAATTTAATTTGTCCTACAATTTCAAAAAAATTTAAACAAATATTTTTTTTTTAATTTGACAAATCTTTTTTGAAGGGCTTTCATCTTGCAATTCCTTAAATTATTGTTACTTTTTTTAAAGAGAGTCTCGCCTTAAAGTTTTGACGATTTAGAAATGCTTAAGACAGACACAAACGGTTTTTTTCTGGCACAGTTAAGTTGTTTTTGAACATTCTCAGTAGTTATAACTGTCAGTATTCAATGGAATCTATAAAAAGGTTTGAGAAATCTTGAATTTATGTGTTTTTGAATATTACGTTTTGGAGAGAATTTTAAATGCTGATTTTGAATACGAAATTCAATTTTAATTATCTCTTCAAATTGATTATATAATCGTTTCAGCAGTACTTTTATGTTTTTGCAATAAACGAGTATTTCAAAAACTTGCTTACATGACAAGTTTGTTAAAAACACACAATTAATTAATTTCAAACCGTTTCGGTTTTTGTCTGTTAACAACCATTGTAGCATTTGGCTCAGCGTTTTTTTTGCGATTTTTGTAAGACAAGGAAAACGTAACAACTTATGACTAGATTTGGAAAACTATCACGAATTGTTTTGCCAACAAAACTACTTTATGAATTTAAATAGCCTCAAAAATACTCATAAGCGTTCCATTTCGAGTAAAAAAGCAATATCTTAGAAACTTGGCGTGGTAGAGTAATTTTGGAATACGATTTAAATTAAGGTTATCAAAACTCATTTTAAAAGGGCAACTTGACTAATGGTAAATTGGTTTACAAAAAAATATAACAATTAAAAATCCTAAGAAGATCAAATGGTCTTTGGAGATTTTGTTCTTTTTAAATATTAAGTTTGATAAGCTTACATAAAAGTGATGGTGTGAAATTAAAAAAAACAAATGCTATATATTCTAAAAAGCAAACATTTTTAACAATATTAAAAAAAGTGTGCTTACTGCGGATTCAGTCGTTAAAAAGAAATGAAGCATAATTTATAATACTAGATATAGTTTTCTTTGTTTTTTGATTAAGTATAAAGCTGTAGTTTTTAAAACATTTTTCCATATTCTTCCTCAGTGTTTTCATTTTTTTCTCAAAAATCCATCAGAAATTGAAATGAAGTAGTAAAGTTTTTCTGAAAAACCAACAGCAAAAGTCTTCTCAGTTTAAGATTGACTTTCAATTATCGAATTTGTTTGGAAAGCGTTTTAATTCAAACAGTTTTTTGAGGAATGCATCAAATTACATTAATATAGCAGCTGGCGTTTGATATCAAAAATTACACCATCAGACAAACAGCATGATTCCTTCAAATTATTCAAATAAATTGATGACAAGAGTAAAACAATGACATGCAGTGTCATACAAAAAACAGAGTTCAAAAAATCAATCTTTTATTCAAGAAGTCTTGTGACACCACATGATTTAACAGCAAAAGATTTAATCTCAATTTTAATTTACCCACAAAGGTATCGATACAATACAGAACATGGAATTTTTGAAAGTAGTCCGAGAATAATTAAAGTCAAAATATTTTAGGCTGAGAGTGTTTATTTTTCATTTGACAGAAATACAGAAACAAATCGTATAGATACCACACAAATCGAAATCAGCACCGATTGATCTGGAATAATTGTGACAAAACTAAACTACTGCTGTCACAATCACAAGTCAAGTCATTTCATAGGTCATACACATTATATTGTAATTGTAATGGAGGAACTTCCCATATAAAGTAAGTGACAAAAATAAATCGAATCTCAAATTTAAGATATTGTATTCCATGGAAAGTGGATCAACACCGAAATCGCTATCGAAGATCATTTGAATAATGAATCTAGATTGTGTCGATTGTACCGAAGAAGCATCTGATTGTGAAACTCTTTTTGTTCTTCATATCGAAGTCCAAAGGGACGTTTATAGTTGACGAGTGGTGCATATACAAAAAACATACATATATGCATATACCTTTATGGAGTACCTTCGGGTTTTTTATTTTTCTGGGGCAATCGGATGTTGCGTTGTGGGGCAATTCTTTATTTTTTTTTGATTGTTTATAATATTTGGGTTAAAAGATGTAGATTGATTTCTAGAGAAATTCACAAAAAATAAAAAAAAACCCACATTTTGCTTTCTTTTTTGAATTTAGTACAGCCGTCAATAACGGCTTGAAATTAATTCTTTGTATACTTACTTCATCAAGGATATTGAGGGTTATTGCGCTTGCACTGTAAATGGGGACTCTGTCATGTGGGATTCCCTGGAAATAAAAATAACTTCGGTGATTCTGGGAATTTCCGTAAAATAAATTTAAAAAAGAATAATTTGGTATTTTCAGAAAATTTACAGACGAATATTTTAATATTGTTCATGATTTGTATCTTACAAGTTTAAAGGCCTTGAACAGGGATTAATTGAGATTTAATATTCTTTATTAAATACCTACGTTAAATGCTTACTTTAAGTTTGCAATAATTGTTTAAATAAAAACTTAAAACTAACATAATTTCAACAAATTAAATAAAGGGTGATTTTTTAAAAGCTATACAGGAAAGTTTAAAAAAAAACACATAAAATTCAGAAAAATGCATGAAATATTTATTTGAAACGATAGTACGGTCCATATAATTTAATGTTTGAAGATTATTTCATGCAAATGTTGACCTTGGCTGCGCACCTCAAATGATCCATCCGCTTAGTCCAATTTTGACATAGTCTTTCCAACATTTCAGCCGGTATCTCACGAATAAATGGTTCAATGTTGTCCTCCAATGCGTCAATTGAAGCGGGCTTGTCTTTATAGACATGAGCTTTAACATAGCCCCACAAAAAATAGTCTAAAGGCGTTAAATCGCACGATCTAGGCGGCCAATTGACCTGTACCGAACCTGAAATAAAATTCTCACCGAACTTGCCTCTCAATAAGTCCATTGTTGCACGTGCTGTGTGGCATGTGGCACCGTCTTGTGGAAACCACAAGTCATGCAAGTCAGCTTCTTGAATTTTGGGCAAAAGGAAGTTGGATATCATATCACCGTTGCGCTCACCATTCACAGTTACGTTACGATTCGCATTATCTTTGAAGACATACGGTCCAATGATGTCACCGGCTTATAAACCGTACCAAACTGTGACTTTTTCTGGAAGCATTGGTAGCTCTTGCAATGCTTCTGGCTGATATTGATTCCAAAATCGACAATTCGGTTTATTTACGTACCCATTGAGCCAAAAATGAGCTTCGTCGCTCGCTGGAAGAAGCGCGCGATGAACTTTCTTAACAGAGCACGCATTTTGATAATAAAATTCAATAATTTGCAAGCGTTGTTCGTTTGTAAGACGATTCATGGTTAAATTATAGACCAAACTGAAGATGTTTGACAATGAAACAAAACACGAAACATGCGTCAGCTGTTTAAACCAGCGTTTCCAAAAAGATAATAGCTAAAAAATCACCCTTTACAAAGCTTATTGTTATTGTAGAGTTAATGAGTATAGAGAAATTGTTAAATTTACTAACTAATTAATTAAGAATTTTAATAACATATGTATCACGGATGTTTTGACGAAACCAAGGTTTTCGTAAGAGTTTTTATGTATTTATACTGATCAGTAAACGATTATTTTGAGTCTAATACAACCTCAAGGTAAGAAAACTGGGTTCTCTACTCAAACGTGACGAATTCACCATATAGTCATAATTTATTGTATTACGTTTACGTGTAAAAAACATTGTCTTACATTTGTCAGTATTTAATACAAAACAATTCTTACTGCACCATTCCCAAAATTCATTAAGATCATCTTGCAGCTCTCTACAATCCTTAATTTATTTAATAATTCGAAAATGTTAATAAACGAAATAAAAAGCAATGGACCAAAGCTACTCCCTTGAGGTACACCAGAATTGACTTTAAATGGACATGAAGGGTTACTTCTGGAAATTACACTAGATATGTCGAAATCAACTTAACGAAAAGGTCGTTAAGTCCAATTTAAATTAATTTACTAAACAACATTTCTTGACTTAATTTGTCAAATGAGTTTCTAAAGCCTGTAAATATGCAATCGATTTGAGAGTGTTTTTCAAATGAATTTAAAAAAAAAAGTAGAGAATTTTAACAAATTAGTAATTGTAGATTTGTTTTTACAAACTTATCTTGATTTTAACATATAACAGAAGAACAGTTAAAAGAAACATACAAGGGATTCAAAAAAATATCCCTATAGGACGATAGTTTTTTAATTTTTAGAGCCTTTTTTATGGACTAGCGTTAGGTATGAATATTGCCAAAGATTTGGGAACTTAGAACATTTAAGAGACTCGTTGAGAAGAAGAAACGTAAGACACAAATTTGTTCAACGTAAATGATGGTATTCCATCAAGACCAAGACTGAAGCTCTCAGAAGCTTTAAAATACTGTCATGCATAGAAGCCTGAGAAATCGAAAAATTGACTAATGGAGTTAAGATGACTATGCTTTAGGAGATATTAGAGAAGATCAACTTGCAGAAGAATAATCTTCAAAAATAGTTTTAAAATAAACTGAAAATATGTTCGAAATTGACTCTGGAAGATGGCTTGAAGAATTTTGAAAGGTGGCATTAGCTTAATATACTTCAAATTTACGTTTACTTTAACCATGTCCCCAAAACATATCTCAGTTTAGATCACACTCAGTATTTGAAATAAATTGAGAGTACAAAACGTTTGAACAAGTTACAAATTCGTATTGTGGTTCTGGGTATACTCTTAGCGTCTCATCACTCTTCAAGAGATAGAAATGACCAATACCGATACAAATATGCTCAGTTCTAAGAAATCTAAAATGTAAAGATAATGTTATTCGAAATACCTCTTTTTCCATCAAATAACTAATCGCTATTCAAAACATTTGGTTTAAATTTTCCAAATTAACTACCATAACAAACTGAACTACAACACGTTCCAAAATATTTGTATTATTTTTTCTTCTAGAGCCTTCTCTTGAGCCTCCCTGCTGATTCTATCAGTCACTGTTGGAAGAAGACTGAACAATAATATTAGCAAATAATTCCCACGGATTTCACGAAGGCGCTCTGTCGTCCTTTTTGTTTAAATAGGATAATATACAGATCTGTCGACAACACAACAATTTTACCCATCATAAAAACGAACAGAAAGCAGAAAAATCACCAAGGTAAATAGAAATTTAAAAATTCTTCTCTAAAACTCAAGCGCCATGGTGTCTATAAGGATCAGAAGATCCTTACAAAACACAAAACATATGTATTTTGCTTTTAACACGTGGTTATGTATACCTTTGGTTCTATACCTTTACCAAAATCAAGGTGTCATGTCGTCTCGTGGAAAAACAACATTTGTAACATTTCATATGGTGGAAAAACACCGCATATGTCAAAAATGCGCAACACATACGGCGTCTAGGTTTGGTATCTATACGAGTATCTTTTCTCTATACTTCGTATTTCATATATTTCCCAGTGTTCGCTACAAGGACTTGGTATTTCCTTCGAGCAAAAACAGTACCCATACTAAATTCCTACCTAAAGTACGAGATTGGAAAATTTGTTGCTAAAAACCAAATAACCACTTGCCACTATCATCATTAGCATCATTGAACCTGCTGCTCCGTCTTAATATCCACTTTAACAAAATCACTCGCTTTCAAAAACAGCCAAAATAGTATAATCTATGGTAAACCCATAAAAACACTTGAGCACCCACTATGGACATCTCGAACTCACAGGTAGTTACTTTTGTATTAACATAATCACCACCTGACTACTTCAGATGACACAAGTAAACAAACAGGATGAATACAGAATACTGAACAACAGGTCTCCTGTGACCTGTGTGATTATATAGATCCTTCGAAACACGAGTCATCGTCAAGTGTTATGGTAAACTACCTGTTTCCCAAGGATTCGAGTTGGTACTTGGTGGTGGCATTTGTTTTGGTGGATGAGGCATTATCGCATAGCCAAACAAAACAGGAAGTGTTTTTGTTAACAATTAGTGCGTTAATTACTGAATTTGTTTATCATTGTCATTAAGGAAGTGATTATGAACGCATAAAGGAAATGAAGTTAATAACAATAATAATTGAAGTAAACATATTTGTGATTATGGATAATCAAGTGTATTCAAAAAAACAACAAGCTATTACTCATGTTTTGGAATTTTCCAAAGGGGAATGAATGTGTTATGTAGCTTTTAAAATATGAAGAAATAATTTCAAAAATACGACAAACGACTCAGTTTAATAATAATATACTTCAAACATTCATGATTCATGGCAATTTCCGTTGAAACTTTCTTTCAGTTAAGAAAACCTTTCTTCATAGCTTTCACTTTTGTATCATTTGTTAAAATATTTCTGTAGCCTGTAGTTCAGATCATTTCTTACCGAGGAAACCAAAGGAGTTAATTACCTCCCAACCAAATTGGTACTTATTTTATTCAAAGGAAACTATGTTACGATCTATTTTGTTATTCAATTTTCAATATAATAAGCTTACTAGTATTAATTCAAATATAACATACTCATCAGTTTAGAGGGGTACAGCGGAATTTTAGCAAAGAGATGACAAGGCAAGTAATCAATAAACACACAGAAAAAAATAGGACCTAGTATTAATCCCAGTGGAACACCCTGTCATAAAGGCAAAATGTTTGAAAAAGTTTCATTACTGACAATCCTCTGAAGTTTGTCAGAAAGATAGCTTTCGAATTTCCAATACCAAACAGATTGTCGAAAGCCTTCGAGGAATCAAGCAGACAAAGAAACGTTTAGGAAAACTATGTTTAGACTTAAAACCAGATTGGACAGGAAACAAATGGTTTTATAAGAATAAATGCTCAAGAATCTTTCATGCTATTAATCTCCATGACTTTGGGAAGGTTGTAGTAGTAAAGCAATAGTTAATAATATGGTTTGGAAAAGGTATTATGTAAGGCAGAATTAGATTTATAAATCACAGTGTTATCCCATCTTCCCCAAAGCGTTTGATTTAATAAGTAATGCGGAATTAATAACATCATTCTCATCAACCGATTCTTGTGGAGATGGCGGAAAAGTTCAACATTCATCTTTTTTGGGTGCCAGTTAGTCAACTGCAAAGCTGACTACCTTGCAAAAAAAAATGGAACAACTCTACCTTTGTTTGGCAACAAAATAGCATGGGTATACATCTAGCTACATGTAAACTCATACCACCTCTGGTCTGCCAACTAAAGTGTAATTTGGTGAATGCGTTCTAAGCAACTCATTTTGGTAGAGTTAGGTTTTTTTTCGCCCAACACCATAACACTCAAATCCTGGAATGTCATAGAGCCCAAAATTGGTCACAAAGCCCAAACAGATACAAAATTGCCAAAACACCCAAAAGCAAATGTCGACACCTAAATAAATTTTAAAAAAGGGTCTGTCGATTTGTCTTGCTTAAAAGGTTTGTAGTTGAATTATTTTGAAAAAAATTTAAATAGCCAACAAAATTTTGCATATGACGAAATAATTTGATTTCAAAATCTATTTTTGTTAACGAGATTTTGAGTCGAAAACCGATTTTTACCAATTTTAGTAGCATTTCTTAAAAGTTTTTATTTCTTATATAAGCAAATACAAATTGGATGATTGAAATCAAATTGAAGTCAGTATCTTTCACGATATATCGAAAACCGAACATCAGTTTTTACCAATTTTCCGTACTATTTTTTGTAGATTTAAATTTTGATCAAATAACTGACTATTGGATTTTTATACAAAATTTACTGAATGTCAAAAACAATATTTTCTATGAGATAAAAATAGTTTAAGCCAATATTTTCAAAATTTTGAAAATACATTTGAGTTGAAAGTTAATTTTTACCAAGTTTTAGTATTGTTTTTTTTTTTTAAGGTTTTTATTTTTTGTAAAAAAAACTGTCTATTCGATTTTTCTCAAAATTTTACCAGATGTCAGAAACGTTTTTTTACGTTGCACAAAAATATTTTGGAGATAAAATCATTTTTTTGTTCGTAAAATATTCGAGATAACAAATATTTTTTTTTTAGTTTTTTTGATTTATAAAAAAACCGTTGATTGGATTTTTAAAAAAAAATATATTTGTTTGGTATCACGTTACAATATATAATATAAAATTTAATTTAAGTCTCTAGCGTTAGTGGTTCGTAAGATATTTTGGGTTCACCAAAATTCTCACATTTTTTTAAATTGCTTTGGTAAAAAACCACAAACTCAATTTTTTGGAGAGTCCTTTCTGCAGTATTATCTATATAACAACATTTATTTGAAGTCTACTGGTTCTTGAGCTATTGGTTGTCATTTTGCCTAAAAGAATTTTTAATTTTTAATTTGGGTTTAATGACATAAGGTTTGAGTTTTGTAACATTTATTTTGGACATCACTACACTACTATTATGATTTCTATCGTTTCGTATGTCTTTTAAATTAAACGACATATAACCTAAATTATAAAGTGACCAAAAAGCCCAAAAACATCGTAAAAAATATCACTAAGAAAACGTCAAAAAAGCCCAAATTAAATGTCATATATTATCCTTTCTAAAAGTGAAATAAAGCCAAACATATTTATAACGCTTTCTTGACGTTCCAAATTTTTGGACCTCAACTCAAAATTTCGTAGTGCCCAAAATAAACACACATTTTTCAAGAATGTCGAAATATTGATGACATGATAAATGACATTTGTTAGGCGATATGTCATTTAGTAATTTGGGCGTTATAATATTTTGAAATTGATTTGGGCAATATGACATTAATTTTGGGCTTGATGGTATTTTCTTCTAAAAAAGTTTTTGAGCAATAGAGCCATTTTTGGGGCGATATGGCACTTTAAATATTTTGGCCATATTTTATTGGGCAATCAGCTTGAACGCTTTTTTTTATTTGAAATGTCATTAAACCCAAAAAAGTTTTACCCAAGTCGTACAACAACTAAATGTTAATACAATTGTTTTGGGTGCTTTGAAATTTGTAATTTGGGTGATATGGTTCTGGGTTGGTAGATTGCACATTAGTTCCGTAATAGGTAGGCATGTTTATCGATTTGGAGCACCTGCAAACAATTTTTTCAAAAACTGCATCGATAAAGACAAAAAGCATAGAGTGGCTAACTTTCTATGATCCTGTCCTGCCCTCAAAACGCACTTGTCTTTATAGACATAAACCTTCACATAACTCCACCAATATAGTTTAGAGGCTTTAAACCACACGACCAAATGACCGGACCCAAAATAAACTGTTCGCTAAACTCACCTCTTAATTGGGTGCTGTATAAAATGTGGTACCGTGTTGTTGAAACATAACGTTGCGATTCGCATAGTCTTTGAAGAAATAAGGTCCAATGATTCCACAAAATATGCCACGTAGTGACTTAGTGAAGTAACAGAGGCCCAACTTTTGCTTACGGCGCGGCCGGCGCCCAATTGATAATTCACGTTATCACTTATACACTTTTCGATGCAGCTGCGATATTATCCTCAATTCGTACTCTACGTAAGAGTGTTGGTAACCACCAATTGTCCAAAACTTAAAATTAGTTGAGAAATTTAGTCACAATAGCCTGAATACCCGTCTCAGTAGGTTAATTAAACTGACATAAAATGGATTAAGAGCGTGATAAACTTTCTTGACAGAGTATGCCTTTTGATAATTCAATAATTCAAATGTTTCGTTTAAAACTGAAGATGTTTGATACATATCACGAAACGTGGGTGGTTAAAACAGTGTTGGCAAAAAAAAAACACTTAAGCGTCAACCATCAAAGTTAGGAAATTCCTAACTGGAAGAATTTTAGGTTAACTTAGATTCTTAGTTGATAAGACCTCGAGTGCTTTTTACAAAAACTGAAAAAAGATATTAAAATATTGTATTTTAATGCAATATTGTATTTGACAAACAATAATTTGGGGCTATTTCTACGAGCGTCTCAGATTTATAGGTACTCAATAATTATCACCCTTATTACTATAGTCGTATAAGAACTCCTAAGTCTTTTTATTATGATTCAATAATTTCAGAATTATCCCACACACACGAGTAGTGTGACTAAGTTTATCGATTAACTCTCAAAACTTAGCCTTGAGTATAAGGATTAACATTCCATTTAAAGATAAAATTCCAAACAAATTTAGTACATGCTTCGGAATATCACTGTGAAATTGACGATAATAAGGTGTAACACTGATAAACAGAACTCTGAAATAGATAGAATTTAAATATATACATATACGATTAAATACTAAAAGTAATAATCAACAACCATAACAAACTATCAATCACTTGAATAAACATTTAAATTATACCATCGCATTTTAGTTGAGTAGGTGTATAACCAGGGTATATTAGCTTAAGGGCGACGACGTATGCCGACAAAGACCTTCAAAACTTGGGGAGCGTCAAACCTAAAAAACCCATCAAACTCAAACACATCACCAGCACCACTCAAGCTCCATTATAGTTGTTGAATAAATCAGAAATATTTAATTTAAGTGGGGTGCTACGCTACTTCACCAAGTGCCAATGCCAACCCCAACACCTTAACTACTCTCCACTGAAATAAACTAATGACGGAGACACTTGCAAAATATACTCGTCTGCTTCCATGAAGAATTTATATCGAGAGTCATTAGAGTAAGGGATGTCTGCCAGAGCCAATGCCACCCGCACCCTTAAAATAATATCAGCAGCGATAAATAAGATTAAAGGATTAATGCCGCGTGTGTGGCGGCGGCATTCTGACGGTGAATATGGCGAGTATCCTGATGGCTAATGAATCGTCAATATAAATATTACCTAAATGTGTTTGCTTCCGCACTTCCGTTTATATCAATCGCTGATCTGTTCAACAGAGTGTGGACAGGTATCGAGATATCGGCGACAAATATTACAGATATTAGAAAATAACCTTTGTCAATTTATAAAGACGGGACGAGGGATTACCTTGATTGGATCAGGATTCTCGGAGCCAGGTGCTTATATCAATTATATTCTTTCTTGCGCTAAATTCAAGATCCTGGATTTTTATAAGATGGGGGATAAATACAAAAACGTCCATCTTTTTCGGTGCTCGATTGATTTTAGGAGGAAGACAAAAAACATTCAATTCGATTTCAAACAGAAGATTCTGGCCAGGTGAAATTAATAAAAAGAAAATCTATTCCTATTGTCATCAACATAGCACCACTGCTGTCTCGATAACCTCTGATTCCTGGAAGCAATTCCTTTCATCGGTTTTCAAAATACTCGTACCAATATAACCAGCAGCATCCCCTGATGGTATTCAAGAACATGGTACATGCGGGGGTTGTGAGTTACTATTTTTATTTTATTGAATCAAAGGTATTGTGCAATAGAGAAATATGGAGTTTTATCGGCCCGTGGCAAGGTCATAATCAATGAAGAATAACCTCACACAGCATCACGTTGGAAAAAATATACTTTTGTCAAAAAATAAAAATAAAATAATGAATTGAAGTTTTTTCATAGGTATGTTTGATATTGACAGTTTTTATTTCCAGATTGAATGTAGTAGGTTTACGATCAATCATTCTTGCCACATCGACAAGGTGCAAAATTAAGGATCAACAAAGATCGCCTTTTGTGCGGAGTGTGCTAGTGCATTTTTGTTATTTTCTTTTATTTGAGTCAAAAAAAAGGGCGACCTCCGAGAAATATTCAGTAGACAAACAGACACACCTGTTTGCTAAAAAAAATATGTTACGTCACCTTTAGGTAAATGGTGAAGGTGATGATCGGAAGATTTTGAAAAAGAAGTAGCTATTGGAAACTGTTTTTAATCCTGTTTTAGGTCCTTATGATATAAACAATTTATTAATCTGCAACCTCCATATAAGCATATTTTATGAGACTTGTCAATTTTGTATACCTGTTCATTGAAATTCCTTTATTTTAGGGATTTCCGAAAAATTCCGCTATCGAACAAGTGTCTATTGGCTAATCCGTTTTATTACACTTCAACTTCCCAAACAAATCATAAAAATGTATGGAAATTTCGAATTTCCTGTATTATTTGGGTTTATTTGGAATTTAATTGGGAAAATACTTTGTTCTTGCATATTTCTATAAAGAAGAGAGTGGGGAAATTCCCTGGTCTTCCCTAATATTAAATTGGGAAATTTTCAGATGAACAAAAAATAGATTTGATTTTTGGAAATTCCATTGGATTTTCATCAAATCATAAAAATACAGTAAATTGATATCTGAAACACAAACATTTTTTAACTTTCAATTATTAAATATGTTTTGTATTATTGTAAGATAAAAGCTTAATTCGTAGTTTTAGAATGATACGACACAAATGCTTAAAACTTAAGTTATTTTGAAATTGACAACATTTTGTTTATGTAGGAAATAGTATGAAACTAGAACTAGGTGTGTAAAATTATTGTAGGCAATTTTTTAAAGAAAATCGAATCAAATTTTTTTTAAGAAATAGAATTTAAAAAAGAAATTTACTAAACATTGGTTTTCATATTCAAAATATTGCTGTCAACTTTTGGATAAGTTTTAAGAAAATTAAATTAACAACTTTTCTATCAAAAACGAAAACTTTTAAAAACAACTAAATTCAACTGAAAACTGACAAAAAATGGTTTTCGACTCAAGTATCTTGAGAACAATGAAAGATATTGACTTTAAACTTTTTTAAGCACGAAATAATTTTTCTCTGTTTGAATGCAGGTGGCGGAACAGTACGTTGAGAACTAGGGCCTAGTGAATTACAACTCTCCGGGTTGTACGGGATGAAGAGGACCTACAGTTTTAAGCCGAATCCGAACGGGTAATTTGAGAAAGCACTTTTCATGACAACAATATTATTCTTGAAGGATTTGTCAATGCCTCGCAAGAGGCAGTACCTGTCAAAAAAAATTAAGATGACATAGGCAGGATCGAACCCAAGACCTCTTGCATGATAGTCCTACACATTTTTTTTTTCTTTTTTGTAAAATCATTTTTTATTAATTCAATCTTAAACCTATCTTAAGGCTAGACAAAAATTCATAAAACTAGCCTAATTAACCATAACTTACAACTAACTTACTGGTCCAATACGGACACTCTAAGTTAAACTATAACACTTACTACTAATGCCTTTCGGCCCTAAGATCTATTTTAACTTCAATTCAATTTTATTTATTTTTGAATTCATTAGAAAATTTTAAAAAAACTAATATCAATATCCTTTTTTATTTTTACTTAAAAACTACTTAAAACAAGGTCCTTAAATAAAACTTAAAACTAACTTAAACTACCTATTCTACCTATAAACGACTTAAAACTAGAACAACAACAGCAGCAAATCTAACTATCTAAAATTGTTTTGTTTTTCATATTTTGGTCATTTTTTTTTCTTATTCCGTGTATTTCTTTTTTTTAATTTATTTTTTTTTTTTTAATTTTTTTTTTGTATTTTTTGTATTTTTTTGTATTTTGTATTTTTTTGGTGCCACCATGCCTATTGTACTTAAAACTAAACCCTAAAACTATAAAACAAGTATGTAAGCCGGCCAAGGCTTAAAACCCCATCCCGATTACCCACTATCAAGTGCCGATTGAAGCCACCAAAACTGGTTCTTGTGCTTCACCCTATCAGTTCGGTCCCGTTCGGACACAGCCCTACTGAACCGAAGGAGCTCTGCTCCGCCTTGTGCAATGACGTCCCGATTGTACAGGAGTCGCCTATCCACGGTTCGTCGTCTGACGTGGTAGATTAACGGAACTGCCAATCTATCCTGTATCAGACCGCATCTATCTAAAAAGAGGAATGCCTCTGGTGGAATGAAGCCGCTCAAGCGTGCACTTTCAAAATACTCGTCGTTCGGATAGAACGCCCAGAAATTAAATTGTTGGTCGAAGACATAGCTCTTGCAATGTGACCTCGAACGAGTTTTATCACGAAATTGTCAATTCTGTTGATTCGAGCCCCGTTGTATAGGACCTCGTTGGAATAGTAGTGCACGTAAGAAGATTCGGCTGTTCGATATAAGCCGATACAGCGTCGTAAACACTGCCGCTCGAACACCCGAAACTTCTCCATCTGGGAAGGGGCAACGTTGAACCACACAGGACAACCATAAACGATCATCGGCCGTATGAGGGCCATGTAGCAAATTACCTTCACTCTGGGGTCAAGCCGACTGCTAAAAAACAGCCAGAGCAGCATTTATATGTCTGTCGAAATATAAATACTGATCTAACCAGATACCGAGGTACTTCACTACACTTTTGCTCGCTAATTGCTGCCCGTGAAGATCAACGATGACCTTCTTGCGCCAATTCTTGCACGTATCCCTCGTGGCCCTAGCCAACGGAGTCCGGAACAGAATTGTCTCCGACTTCTGGACATTTATTTTCAGTTTCCAGTCGTCGCAATATCGCTGAATCTTGTCGAAATCACGCTGCAAGAGAATTCTAATAACCTCAACCTTTCGGGCCGTTCTGTACGCAATAAGATCGTCGGCGTACGCAATTGCCTTTGTAAGACTACCTATCAGATCGCTGGTGTAAATGCTGAAGAGAATCGGCGAATTCACCGCTCCCTGTTGAAGACCATTTTTAATTAAGAATGTTGTGGTAGAAGTTACATTGCCACTTTTGACAACAAACTTTCTACCTTTAAGCATATCATAAAGTATATACAACAACGGCTTGCTTATGCCAAGCCTGCTCAGTTTTAGGTAAAGACCCTCTAACCATACGGTGTCAAAAGCCTTTTCCAAATCAACCAGAACAGCACCTGTGCATTGTTGTTTTGATTTATTTCATTGGATATCAGAAAGTCCTACACATTAACCATCATGCCACTACAAGCGTGTCAGGTTGATCAATATGAATTTCATTAACATAAACTCTACTGCATGCAAAGCTTCGATGACCTAAAAGGTTTTTTGCATCATAATGTAAATCATCTTTTCGATCAACATGTCCTTCTAAAGACCCATGTAATTAAGAAAAGTAGCCCTCCTTTGCTTAATGGTGCGACATTACTGATATGATGTCATGTCGGGATGCCGCCTATAGTCATTGGAGGCGGTACAAGTTAGAGGTCGTAATGATCGGCAAAAAGAATCTTTTACCACCACAAACTTGGTAACATAACATCTGGAAATAATTATGGAACAACTTTTGCGATATCACTATATGTGAATAAGATTGAAAAGTTTTCTTCCACACCTACGTCCCTTAACTTAATCCCAACTTCTGATGCTCGAATTGAAAAGTAATAAACTGGTTATAAACAGTTCTTTTAACTTTGTAATAATACAAGAGGACGATATTTTGGAAACCTTAATGTCAATTAATTCAAATGCCGTAAGCATTGTTGATTAAATGGAACATAAGTTCGTTAAAATGTTATTACCGTAAAACAGGCCAAAGAAGTTCCTGTCCATTGTCATTCTCCTGTTTCTCTCAAAGGTATTTGAAAAAACTATTTTCAAACAGTTACAGAATTATCATATCAATCAACAACCTCTGAAGCCTCTACCAATCTGTTTTTCTGACTGATGCAATAAGAATCGCATTTAACAATGATCACCTGATATTGTTAACATTATTGGACTTTTGTAAGGCCTTTGACACACTGTTAGTCATCCTGAGAAATAATTTTTTCTTCTCCGTAGAGTCTTGTAAGCTAGTTCATTCTTCCCCTAACTGAACACGTAGATAAACGGTCTTCTACATTTTTCATTGTCTCTGTGGAGTACCCCACGGATCTATCCTCGGACCAATCCTTTTTTCACGATATGTAAATGAGCTGCCACATATCATGAAAAACTGTATCATGATGATGGCTCATCATGCTGTAGCTTTGATAAATGTGGACTTCATCCTACAATGGTCAAAAAAGAACAGTTTTTGTTCAAAAGTCACTCAAATCAACAGAACTTCCGATCCATCGGAAGATCTTTGATCCTTCGATTCCAAGCCGCTTAAAGTTGGGAGACGAAATAATTATTATGTCAGCACAGCTAAGAATCTGGGAGTTTATACCCTTTCATGGGATGACCACCGCAACAGTGTTATTAGAAAAGTCTATGGTAATCTTCGGGCTCTTCAGGTTACTAGATTTTTCTCCCCAGCAAAGACTAAGTTGCTATTTGCCAAAACACTCTTAGTTCCAAATATGTTTTTTTTTAAGTTTTACAATAAAAACAAACTTAAATTCTAAATTATTTTAAAGGCTGCAAAACTTTATAAGACTCAAGTCCTTCTTTGTAAGCGATTTTGAAATAAACAAATACAAATATAAATAATATCTCATAAAAAATTGTGGCAATATTTTGTAAAACTTTTAGGTATATCGACAGACAGACGAACGGGAAGTTTTCAGTTTGGGCAGTGCATCCCAGCATTTCAGACTTATGTTTTTTATTTTTATGTTTCTGGTTCTTAAGACGCAGTTAAAAAGTTTGAACCTTCGAGTTTATATTAAAAATCATGGTATGGTTAACATGTTTCTCTAGATGTGTTATCTTTATCTCCAGTAAGGCTCAGTTTTTTTCTTGAACCTTCCCAATCGAAAAATATTTATCAAAACTTGATTTATGTGACCTTTGCCCTCTTTTTACGGTAGGTAGAATTTTTAAAAGACGTATGTATATCGAATATTATAAAACTTCAACTGTCAAAAACCAGCTCAAGTTTGATTTAAAATGTAAGATTTTGTAAGTGTACAGATCTTTGGCTCATACTTGCGTTAAACATTTGTGAAAGGTTGTTTTTTGTAAAAGCTTTTCACGCAAAAAAGTCAATAATTAAATGAGACATTTTTTATAAAACGTTTTGCAGTTAAAAGATCAAATAATTTGAATACAATTCAATGTATGTTCTTATTTTAAAATTTGAATATTTAAAATTTGACAGTTTAGAAAACTGGAACTCCAAAAATCTGGTATGGATTTAATAAAATCAATCTAAGGATGAAAAATATCATACCGGAAAACATTAATATGTTAAAAAATGTTGCCAAGTTTGTAAATCGACAAAGTGGTGTTTTCAAAAATTCCAACATCAATTTTTAAACTCTAACAGACAATTAAATGTTAGTATTTATTTTTATTTTTTAATAAACACATGTTGCTTCGGCTAGTATTCGGTTTTTTTTTGTCTGTAATCATAACTTCCCAATTTATTATTTATAAAATCCATAATTAGTTCGTGGTCTTTCCATTCCAAACAACATGCCAGGTAGTAGACAAAGGACCATGAATCCTTGATGGATGGATGGAAAAAAAGAAAATAATATGTAAGTGTAATATCGCGTGAGGAAATTTTTAATAAATCCCCAGAAAGTACGCTGTAGGTTTTAAGGGTTTGCCCGACATGTGCGCATCAAATACCAGTACCAATACCAGTACCACAGAAGTCGCATAACGCAGACTTACGTACACTCACGCTAAGAACACACGAAGTATAATTGGATAATTTAGCTCCTTTTTGGGAAAATACTAGTCGAATGGGATTTCTCTCATATGGAGGGAAATCCGAACTCCAGGAAAGTACAGAAATTAAATGATCTTGCAGTGGTGATGATCATTGATCGCTCACCCCTCATTTTTGGTGTTTGTATGTTTCTGTTTCTGTGTTTACCTATGGTGTTTTTAAGCAACCAAATAAAATTAATTTGGAAAACATACGCGGATTTTTTGTTTTTCGATAATGGAAATACCTCATATTATATTCGGAAGGAATAAGTTTTTGGGTTTTGCTTATGAGAAGAGGACATAGCTCAGAAGGAATGTTTATTGTTATGTTAATTTTTGTTATCTAAAAGGATATTCCATCAGATGATTTTCTGATGACGCGACGACCGACGACGCGACGGCCGGCGTATGTTGTGAAAAAGAGAGGCTTAGCCAAATTGAAAGTTGTGACTTTTTCATTGGATTTTTAGATAAGAAGTTTTGGAGGCAAAATAAACACAGAAAAAAGGTATGAGTTTCTGTGTTAAGTTTGTATTAGGTATTTGTTTTAAGAAAACATTTACTGCAAACATAAGATAAACTGAGCCTTCCGTAGGTACATAGAAGCATATGTATTTCTATGAAATCCTTTTTTATGTTTATTTACAAACTGATGGATTTTGAAAATATGCAATAAGGACATTTAAATAATGCCATTTGATTTTTTTTTGTAATATTTCAACTTATCTTATTTTTTATGGATAGTATCTACTCAAAAACTCTGCATTGTTATTTTTTTTAAATGTTTTAGATATTGACTTGTTATTTTGATTTATATTAAAAAAAAAATAATCTTTTTTTCTGGTTGAAATAATTTAAAAATATATGTTTTTTTTCTAACACAGGCATGTTTACATGAAAGATACAATACAAAATGACTGACCAAAAAATATAAAATAGAAATAAGTATAAGAACTTTCGTTGTATTCGATTTTAATTGAAGAAAAAAGACAGTCACAAATACAGATATTAAAAAAAGTTTTTTTTTCGAACCTTAAAACCTTACGCATGTATTGCCAAAAGCTAATTACATAAAATACAAATTGGAAAAAAACTCCAAAAAATGGACTCCGAAATTCCAAGTTAAATTACCTTTAAACTCATAATTTAAAAATAAAGAAAACAATAAATTTCGTCCAAACAAATTCTCTATTAAAGTTTTAAATTATTATCTTATCAATTGCTTATTAAATTTAAAAGAAAATTCTTAAAGAGTTTTTCGGCCTTTTAAAGGGATTTGGAAACTATGGACACTGGACAGTCAGCTTAAAAAAAACACCCAATTATGGTTTTCTGGCATAAACTATTGTTGTATTAAAATGTGTGTCATCGTTTTGTTCTTATCTTTGGTCGACGAAAATGCGGACATTCCATAGAGATTTTTACTTTTGTCCCAATTTTATTTATTTTAGCTTATTTTTGAATGTCTGTAATTTGGAAATCCTTCGATATTCAGACTCAATCTTGAGTCCAAATTAATTTAATTTGGAAGTTTTGTTTGTTCTCGAAGCGAATCTGTCTTCTAAACGAGACAATCACATAAAGCTTTTATAAATTAAAATAACATGCACGACTGGGTCGCACGAACTTTCTCATGTGTCTAAGGAGTCTGTTGAAAAATATTTACGGTATTTTAAAATTTAAATATGTACCTGCAAGAAAAGTTTGTTTTCAAAAATTTAAATACCATTTGATTTCTCAAAAATATTTAATTTTTATTTGAAAATCGTTAGATCGATTTATAATTTTTGCATTTTAGTTTAAAAATATTTTTAGTATGCAGTTATTTAGAACCTATTAATATACGTTCTAGATTTAAATTTCTTAAAAAAATTAGGACCCATTTTCGAGATATCGAATTTCGAAAAAAATGCTTAATGGTTAAAAAAAAACAATGTCATTTTTGATTATCACATAATATTGGGAGAATATAAAAGATTATGCAGACAAAAAAATATATGCAGACAAACGGTTGATTAGTTCTTGAAAAAACTTAAAAAAAAAATATCCTATATGTCGCAAGTAAAAATATGAAGTAAATGTTAAGAAATAGTTGTTTCTTTTTTTTTCAAAACTATACATACAATATTAAACGTTTTATATTTCATGTTTAAAATTTCAGGTTTAAATTTAATTTAAAATTAACGATTTGTATTTAGCTAAATCATCATAACAAATTATTACAGTAAAAAAACTATTTTACTTGTAAAACAACTTATCAAGGTAGGTTTTTCAATTCAAAAACCTTAAGTATAAGGTGTTCCCAATTTGAATTCAGAACAAGAGAATTCCTTGGAAAAGTATTAATGGGTGAACATGAACAATTTTTAGAATTTTTTGTTCCAATTTTTTTAATTTAATAATGTTAAAATTTGACTAACCGTGTTAGATCGTTAAGCTGAATTTTCAAGGACGAACCAAACACTAAAATTGTAAGCAAAGTTTTGATTTTCTTAGATTTTTTTTAAAACCATATGTACATATTTTTAAAATTATTTTTTTAAGAATTTCGCTCATAGAATTTTAAAAATTGATTTCCATAGAAAAATAAATAAAGTTGATAAAAATTATTTTTCCTCAAAAACGCATTCTTATTAACTTCCCATATGAAGTTATTGTAATGCGTCCGATTTGTCAAGTTAAAAATTTTGACAATTCTCGACGTTTCAAGGTCCCTAGAGTCAAAATAAAAGATTTTTAGAAAGATGTCTGTGCGTGCATGTGTACGTACGTGCGTCGGTCGGTACGTCCGTATGTCCGTACGTCCGTATGTCCGTACGTTCGCGACGTTTTTTTCGTCGTCCATAGCTGAAGAACCAGAAGAGATATCGACTTAAAATAAATTTTCTTATACAGATAATAAGGCAGAAAGATGCAGAAAGGGCTCTCAAGAAAATTGCCTGGGTGGTTTTTTTACCATAGCAGTTTAAAAAAAAGGTGAAAATTTTGGGTAACCCTAAATATCTCACGAACCAATGACGCTAGAGACTTGAATTAAATGTTGTATCTATTATATATTGTAACGTAAGACAAAATAAATATATTTTTAGAAAAAAATCCAATCAACGGCTTTTTTTATAAATCAAAAAAAAAAACTGAAAAAAAAATGTGTCACCTCGAAAATTTTGCGACCAAAATAAGATTTCATCTCCAAAACTTATTTTAATTTATAAGAAATATTGTTTTCAACATTGGGAAAAATTTTGAGAAAAATCGAATTGACAGGTTTCTTACAAAAAATAAAAACCTAAAAAAAAAATACTAAAACTTGGTAAAAATTTACTTTCGATTCAAAAAGCTTTTCAAAAATTTAAAATATTGTCTTCAAACTTTTTTTATTTCACAGAAAATATTGTTTTCGATATTCAGTAGTTTTTTTTATAAAAATCCAACAGTCCGTTTTTTCATAAAAAAAATGAAATCTACAAGAAATAGTACGCAAATTGGAAAAAAATTGATGTTCGGTTCTTGATATCTCTCAAATTAATTTCATTCATCCAATTTATAAAAATATAAGAAATTTTACTAAAATTGTTAAAAATTTGTTTTCGACTAAAAATCTATTTAACAAAACCAGATTTTCAAACTAAACTATTTCCTTTTATGCAAAATATTGTTTGTGATTTAAATTTTTTTAAGAATAATTCAACTGACAACTTTTTTAACCCAACACGAAAACCTACAAACTTTAAGCAAGACAAATCGACAGACGGGATGGGAAGTTATCAGTGTGGGTCGCATCCCAGCCTCTTTTTTAAACTTTGTTTTGAAATTGGAATAACACGAAAAAATGGATGCACAGAAAATATTTATTATTATTTTCTGAGAAAATTTAAT
Source organism: Eupeodes luniger (assembly GCA_951509635.1). Taxonomy (NCBI): domain Eukaryota; kingdom Metazoa; phylum Arthropoda; class Insecta; order Diptera; family Syrphidae; genus Eupeodes; species Eupeodes luniger. The sequence continues at coordinate 41,476,057 of OX608075.1, forward strand.
GTTCTATTAGAAGTTCTACATGCAAGGTGAAAACGTTGTGCCTCCTTGATTTATCGCTGCTTCTATGTTAAACTTCGCATTTCGAAGAGATTCGGTAGGCATTTGTACAATCTGTAACCTTGAAAATCACTTGTTAGGGGCGTGCCCTTATTTTCGCGAATACAGAAGACAATATTCTTTGTAAGTGAAAGCATTATCCGTGACAAGTTGCTTGAAATACTCAGCGGACAAACCTGTATGAACTTTATTATTTCTTAAAAAACGCTCTTTAATATCGAAAAAATAATTATAAAAGAATTTTCTTAAAGAGTATAAATCAAACGCTGAGTTTTTAATGAAATTATTACAGCTAATACTTGAACCTAACAACTTAATAAGTTATTGTCATTTAATTTAATTGGAATACAGTGAAAACCAAACCTTTCTAAAAATTGTATGAAAATAAATGATTCTATCTATTTCTCCATCCATCTATTTAAAACTTCCCATAGGAAGTTATTGCAGTCGCGTCGGTCCGATTTGTCGAACTGAAAAGGTTGGCATTTCTCGACGTTTCAAGGTCCCTACAATTGAAAATAAAGGTTTTTAGAGAGTTGTCCGTGTATGTCTGCTTACGAACGTTCGTTCGTAAGTCATATCTCAAAAACAGTCAGAAATATCGACTAAAGGAAATTTTGTCTTACAGATAGTACTACCAAAAGATGCACAAACAACTCCCAAAAAAATTGAGTAGTTGGTTCACTTTTCAAAAAAAGTGAAAAATTTGTTTGACCCCAAATAAATATTTTATATTACGTATTGTGACACGTGTTGTATATTACGTACAAAATAATTGTATGCACGTTTTTGATTAAGAAAATTTAAAAAAATACTAAAAAAAGTTGGTAAAAATTAATTATCGACTAAAATATCTTTGCTTAACTTAAAGATATTGGCTTAATACTAATTTTATCTTATACAAAAAATATTGTGTTTAACAAATTTTCAAATCTTTAGAAAAATCCAAATAACAGTTTTTTATTTATAAAAAATAAACACCTACAAAAATTATATTCAAAATTGGTAATAACTGATTTCCGACTCGAATACCGCGAGAATCACTAAAGGCCGAAATTCGGCCAAAAAAACAACATTTGGCCAAACCTTCGGCTTCGGCCATTTTAGGCCGAAGTTTTGGCCGAAGCCGAAGAATCTGTTTATTATATCGAGCATCGTACTAGGCGCCGGAAAAAAATTCAAAACACATGTGTGCCATCATATTTTGAATTTTGTCTGACACCTTTTGCGCATCGTTTGTGGAAAGGAGGATTCTTGACTTTTTTCAACCTTAGGCTTCGGCTTCGGCTTTGGCCGAAGATTTTCTTTCAGCCTAATAATTAGGCTTAAGCAAATTCTACTTAAAAATAGTTTTTGACTAAAATTTGTTATCATATACAAAATATTGTAAGAAGTTTTAAGAAAAATTCAATTCACAACAATTTCTTACGAAAAATAACGAAAACCTACAAAAATAATTAAAAATTGGTAAAAAAATTGGTTTCGACTCAAGTATCTTGAGAACAAAGAAAGATAGTGACTTGAAACTTTTTTGTATCTTCAACAAAATATTGTTAGTAATAATTTTGTTAGACTTTTAAGAATATCGACAGACATTTACGGATGGGAACCCCTTTTATTAATATTGTATTTAAATTTCCTTAGGCTTTAGTTTTATTTAATAGGACATTTTAGTAAAATCAATTTGAAACAAAATTTACATTTTCTTGTAACCTGTACTTTTTCCCCTTCTAATACTCATTCAAATTTAGTACTTAGTTGAATCTAGTTATTTACTTTTTAAGGGTTAAAACAAAATTTAATCACACGCGAATAATTGTACTTCAATTGATAGAACCAAGCATTTTTTTTTACGTAAATATTTTCCATATCCACGTTGATATATTCTTTTCCATGATGATGATTCACCTAAAAAAATTCAATTCTTTTCAAGATAATATCGAAACTTCAATTCAACCACCATCCTAGATGACAGCCGAATTGTGAATGTGATGTGACCTCTCTGCTCGCCTTGAAATAGAAATCATTCAATACCAAATAATTTCATGTTCACTTCCTCTTACAGAAATGAAGTTCATTCATTTATTTGACTTCTAATCAGATTCACTGCCAAGAGTGCCAAGACCAACCACCACCAATATTTTTCAATTCTGTAAACTCTCATTTCCCCTTCTAATCGGAAATTCATTGTTTTGGAAATAACAAAACCAAAATGGAAATGAAACATGCGGCTTCCTTTTATTTTTTAAAGGTACCTTTATCGTCTACCTACACAAATCATAAATACCTGAATTAAAAGAAAAAAAGAGAAGGAGATATTAGAGAACTGCTCGATCTAAAAACCAAGTGATCACAGAACAATACCTTGCCTTCAGCTTCAGCTGGCTCTAACCAAAGTAGGGGCAACAAAATAAAAGAAGATTTCAACCGACCAACCAATCCCTAAAATACAAAATATCGAAGGGGAATATAGTAAATTTTTGTGAACATCGTTTTTCACGGTCCACGAACTCAACCAAAAGGTGAATGAAAGAACTTCACGCGTCGAGTATCCGTAAATTACGGAAATAGGCATCCATGTTGCGATCGGATCGGAGCAATACCTGCGTTGCGCTACGGCTGCACTCTCTGCTTCTGCTGATGTTTCTATGTGTGACAACTGACAACTGGTTTTTTCGTATTTTCTAAGGGGTGCCATACGTTTTATGGTCTGGTATTCCAATATTCCCAATCCCAATGCATCTCTCCTCAATAAATGCCATGTGAGGGATTTTCTGGGAGAATATTCGTGCATATGTTCCTGCAGGTCAAAGTCTAAGGAAAACAACAACAAAAAAAGAAACAGAAAACGAGGGTTGATGCAGTATAAAAGGGAGTGTTGAATTCAAAACCTGTCATACACAGCCAACAGCTCAAGGTGTAAACATCTATAGAAGAAGTTTAGTTTTCGAAAAATTTGGATATTTTTTTTTACGAAGAAAAGATTTTTAAGAAACATTTTATCAAAATGAATAACTACAAAACGTGCCCACTCAAGAAGCGTCCAGTCTTTTACGTTGAACCTGCTGTCGAAATTGTGCAGGAACAAGAGCAGCCACAGGATTTATCAATCAAGCGAAAGGCTGAAGATGAGTGCCAGAGCGAAGCCAAACGTAACTTTGCCCTAAATTTGACCACCAAATCGGACTTCTACAGCTGCACTCGCCCAGAATCACCCTCATGCAGTGAAACATCTAGGAATTCCTACATCGATAGCTCGTACAGCCCACCCAGCTCGGACAGGGATTACCCAAATATTCATCTCCGAGGTGTCAGCCCAATCAGTTACAAAAATGAATACGTCCAGTACAACCCCATGACAGCCGTGTGGAACAACTTCAGCAACTACGGAGTCCCAGCACCAGTTTACAACTACCATCACATGACTCCTCCTTCCAGTCCTGGATCTTCATCGTCATCGTTTTCGGAGCCAGAGGATTTATCAATTCGCAATGACATTCCACTGCCTGCCCTCTATCATGTGTTCTCAGAAGCCCCAACCGCCACATCTGTCAGCCAGAAAAGCTACCGTTTCAAGTGCGACGTCTGCTCGAAGATGTACTCAACGTCGATCGGTCTAGCCAAACACCAGCAATACCACTGCAATCAGGAGAAGAAACACCATTCGTGCGAGGAGTGCGGCAAAGTGTACACCACCATGGGAGCTCTCAAGATGCACATCCGTACCCATACTCTGCCCTGCAAGTGCCCCATTTGCGGCAAAGCCTTCTCCAGACCATGGCTGCTACAGGGACACATCCGCACTCACACCGGTGAGAAGCCATTCCAATGTTCCGACTGTAACCGTTCGTTCGCTGATCGCTCAAATTTGCGAGCTCACCAGCAAACTCATGTGGATGTCAAGAAATACGTTTGTAACGTCTGCAATAAGTCCTTCTCAAGGATGTCGCTACTCAACAAGCATGCTAACTCCAATTGTACCATTACAATTGTTTGAGCTTAGTTATGTATAGATGCAGATCGTGGAGAGGAGAGAGAGGAAGACAAAAAGAAGAAGAAGAAGAATACAGCTAAAATACCAAAAATTAAATAAGACTTGAAAAACCGCTACTACCGAGAAGACTTCTGTGTACATAACTCATTGGTGCTAATTTTTTAATTTATTATTATTTTAATTTTCAAAAATAACAATTTAAATTATGTTTAAAATTAAAAGTTTAAGAACGTGAAAGTTCTAGTCCTGGATATTGTTTATCTATCTAATATTTATTATATGAATCATGTTACAATAGGTTTTTAAGAAAACAATTTTTATAATAAAACAAATATTGAAAAAAAAATAAACTTTTAAATCTTTTTATTTAAAAAAAATATGTTGGTATTTTTGTTCTTGGTGGGGTATTTTTTAGGTTTTTCTATTTTGAACAATGGGATTTTCAGGAACTCTCGCTATCTACCTGAGTTTGCTAAAGACTTACAATTTTTGTTTACGTCATTTACAACTCTTTTTTTCGATATTTCTACCTGAATTTTAATGATACGAACAAATTCACGACAGATTACCTAATTAAAGGAATATAAAACGGAAAAGGAACTTGGGAAATCCTGTGGGTTTGTTGTCATATCCGATGTGACCATTTTATAGCTGGATTTCGGAACGGAAGTTATTGCATCAATTGCTTTTTGCTTGAAATGGATTTTGGTTAATTTACACTAAATTGGAAGTCTTTTTTTGTGAAATTATTCTGCAGATGCACTCAAAACACAAGTAACCATTTTAAATTTAAGGCACTCAACTTTTCCGAAACAAATTGGTTTGAGGCAGTAAATATATAGAGACAAGTTTCAATACAGATATATCCTCATACGTCAAAAATATGATTAATTAAAGAACTTTAAGTTTGAAAGAAGTAACGAACGATTTTTCAAGCGGTATTCAAAAAAATTCATGAAACCTTTTTTTTGAAGTAAAGCCGATATAATTTAATGTTTGAAGATTATTTCATTATTTTACCCATTCCCTTAGTGCAATTTTTGCAAAGCCCTGTTGAAACCAAATGTCATGTCAAACGTTAGTTTTCCATATGCTTACGCAGAGTACGAACTAAGGAAAATATCACAGCTGTAATGACACGTATCTTTGAACAGATAACACATCATAATTCCCGTAGCCCACAATCCGCGCCGAACAGTGAATTTTTCTAGATGCAATGGTAGCACTTGCAATGTTTTTTAAATAATTTGGCAGACAACATTTCGATTTTTTTATTTAACTTAATATTTAAAAACAGAAGCGTTGATTTCAACTTCTTTAATTTTCTTTGAGATGCGGGTGGTACGATCTAAGAAGATTGATTGTAAATAGATACAGAGACGATTGTCAGAACTAAAAATACTGTCAGATCCTTCGGTAAGAAAAAGTAAGTCCCAAATATCTGACAATCGTATGATCTTATAGTTTTGTTTGACAAAAAGGTCATTGTCAGCCGTTGTCAATAATTGTCAGATATGTTAATTCACTTTATGACAAGACAATTGGTGAAAAGGAATAAGCTAACCATCTGAAAGTGAAATTGAAAAACTTTTGGGGCAAAATTCGCTAACCTTGTAAACAGAGAACTTTTCATTTAAGAGTTTTTGGCTTATGTCAGCTTATTTTCAGTTCTGACTCCCACCATAGCTCACTACTGATCTGATATATTTTAAAATGAAATAATAGCTTAATTTAATCGTACATTTTCTAACTTGTTATCTAAATCTGAGATAATGGGTTATCCATTTTGCGGTTTGAAAAGTATATGGCTGGAATTCGACATCTGTCAAACTATGTTTTTAAAATGGATCACTTAACTATAGCACAACGCATTAAATTGTTAAAACTTTCTACAAAAATGGTGATTCTGAAGTAGCCACACGTCATGCTTTAAGAGGAGATTATGGTTTACATAATCGTCTAACTTGCTGACCATTCTTACGACGAATGGGTGCTTGAACAACAGGCGGGGCACGGCGATTTTTCGAACAAAATGTTCTTCATTTCTCACTCGGTGGGTATGTCAATAAACCAAATTTCGTATTTAGGGTTCTGAGAATCTTCAAGTAATTGAAGAGAGGCCATTACATCCACAAAAAGTCACTGTTTGGTGCGCTCTTTGGTCCGGTGTTGTGATTGGACCTTACTTCTTTGAAAACGGCTGTCACCGTCAATTCGGAAGGTTATGGTCATAGAATATACGATTTGGAGAATACGTGGTTTCAACAAGACGGCGGCGCCACATGCCCTACAACTCGAGCAAATATGGCTTTATTGCAATAGACATTTCCTGGCCACGTAATTTCTCGTCTTGATGGCGACCAAGATTATGCGATTTGACACCGCTGGACTTTTTTTTGTGGGGCTATGCGAAAGACCGTGTTTACGCAGATAAACCTTTAACTCTTGAGCACTTAAAAACCAACATTCGTCAAGCTATGGATGAGATACCACGCAATGTGTGTCAAAAAGTGGTCGAAAAGTCTCTTAAAAGAATCGATGCTTGCAACAGTTCGCTCAGTAAAAAATACTTTTGAAGACCTTGAACTTAATGAAACATAATTTTGACTCTGATAATTTTTTCAAATGTACATAGGAACTTGATTGACACATAAAAATGAATGTATAAAATATGGAAATTATTAATCAAGAAAAAAAACGAAACAATTTTTATTATTTCATACAATTTTTTGAATTGCTATTTAAATGTACTTTGTTTTTGTTTTAATTGTGACAGAAGCCAACAAATATTTGAAGAAAAAGATTCTTTATTTTTAGAAGCTGTAGGTACAATTTGTATAAAATAAAAGCAACACTTCCTAATTGTTTGCAATACTGAATGCAGAACTTATACTAGGCAAATATTGAAATACATATTATGAGTTAGAGGTTAGTATTTTGTTAATCAATTTTTATAATTTATAACTTCCCATAGGAAGTTTATTGTAATCGGTTCGATTTGTCGAATTGAAAATGTTGACATTTTTCGCCGTTTTAAGTTCCCTAGAGTCTTAATAAAAGATTTTAAGAGACATGTCCGGGCGTTCGAGAAGCTTTTGTCGTCGTATATATCCCAAGAACCAGTGGAGATATCGACTTCAAATAATTGTTGTTATACAGATAGTAATGCGGAAAGATGCAGAAAAGACTCTCAAAAAAATTGAGTGGTCAGTTAAAAAAAAAGAGGCTGGGATGCAACTCTCACTGATAACTTCTCATCCCATCTGCTGATTTGTCTTGCTTAGAAGTTTGTAGGTTTTCGTGTTTTGTTAAAAAAGTTGCCAGTTGAATTATTCTTAAAAATTTAAAAATTACCAATAATATTTTGCATCATAAGCAAATAGCTTGATTTCAAAATCTATTTTTGTGAACGAGATTTTTTAACATGAAGTACTTTTAAAATGGAAAACATATGTTAATCGTTTTATTTTAATACTATTTCAATATTACAGTTACTTCATTCATATTAATTCAACATGCTCCTTCACATGAAATATTTTTATATGAAACCTTGATAATCTAATAATAGTTCCTTTAGAACAAAAATCATTTAAAATCAAAATGAAAGACGTTTTTTAGTGTAGCAATGTTGTTTTTACATGAAAAACGCTTGCTTTAACATGAAGCACTCTTAATTTAATTTTCAAAAAAACTTACAAGTTAAAACAAAGTGAAAACGATTTGATTTAAAATAAAATACCTGTTAACGTGTATTACAATCTAAGATTAAGAAAATTTAACCTTAAATTAATATTTTGAAATATTGAAATAATATGAAAACGTGTTAAAGCAAAATGAAATCGAATGATTGAAAAATTCATCTTTTTTATCAAAATCAATAATTTGTCATGTTGATTTTACATAGCGTTTTTTTCTGTGTGTGGTGGTCATTTAAATGATGTGGTATTTGACAAGTAAAACTTTATAATAAAAAAGAAATATCATCATCATGGACAAAAATATTTTATATGTGTTTTATTTACTTTTACTTTTGAAACCGCAAAATGGATAACCCTGTATAATAACAATTTGTTTTCAACACTTAGTTTGGAACAACAATTTATAAATGAATAAAGGGTTGTATGGGTAAGTTAAGCTTATTGTGTGTTTGTTGTATATGTAAACTAAAAGCCAAAGTTTTGTCCAGGTGTAGGCCAAGGCACTTAACACTCAATTTCCATTCACTTTAAACGCCATTCAACTGAAGTCTATTGCTTGGGAGGTAAAAGGCTTTTCTTTTCCTAGTGAAAAAGAGAGTCTTGGAATCACTACATTTTATTTTCTAATCTTCGCAATAAGATTGTACTAAATTTAGAACAGATTGTAGATTAGTTTCAATTGGGAAACCAAATAAATCTTTTAAATACAACAATTGAGGTTTCACAGTTTTGGAGTTTTGGAAAATCATGAGTGTATTTAATATACAGTAACAATCCAAGAACCTTGGGGTATACCTGCAATAATTGCAATTTGATCGGAATACCAACAATTGATAGAAACTTTAGAACTACGTTTAGTAAGGGAGGTCGAAATCATTTTTACTACGTAAAGTGGGAAATTTAAAACAAGGAGTTTGTGAATGAGTCCTTCATGTCATACTGAATCAAACGCTTTTTCAACATCGAGAAAGACCATTCTCGTACTTTTACCAATAGCAAGATTATTTTTAATATCTTTAGTAAAGAAGTGGTAAATCATGGAAAAATGTTCTGAACCAGGCAGAGTATCAAGAATATATCAGGATTTAATGTATGCGTTTTGGGTCCGTGCTTCTAAATTTTTGAACATTGCTTTAACTGATTTATATGTATAAATTCTTAATATGACTATAAGGCTAAAATATCAACAAGTTCCAGGAATTTCAGATCAACAAAACAACAAGTGTTATTGGACTATACCACTGGCTTAATGGCAGATGTATATAAGTATCAGCGAACTCCCAACCCCAAGTACTGTACACCTACGTTATTCAATTAAACAATGACTCAACTGAAATGCCATCAAGAGGACAATTCATTCAGTTTCATTTCTTGAAAATAAATTTTGATTTTCTTAGAAAAAAAAACATCAAACTAGCAAAAAAAGGACGTATTTCTAACACCTTTAGTCTTCTAAATATTGTCTTCTACATACGAACACATTAAGAGTAAAATCCAGTCCAGTTTTGCCGCAAATGACACAATCCTGAAAGAAAGCAGATTCTTTTGATGCCGCAATTCTTTAAATTGATGATCTGATCTGATTTTTCTTTTCTTTTTCTTTGTTCGAACAATAAATGTCCAAACAATGCGGTAATTTTTACAAAAGTTGCGAAGTCAAGCGTATTGAATACTTCTGTCAATTATTGTTTCAGAACTCAAAATCGAGAAGTCTTGAAAGGACAGTTTCTGCATCAAAGATCAAAGATGCGCAGACGTATGTGTAGACGTAGACAAACAGGCGCATAAGTATTAAGTGCGTTAGAAGAAAAAGAAGGATAAGAGAAAGAACTCACAGGACTAGAAGTAATGAATATCCTTTTATCTGGGTTACGAAGGTAACCTCAACAATCTGAAAATTGAGAACGAGAATATGGCACAAGCGATCTTCTTGAAACCTTTCACCCGCTCGTTTTCCTTCTCTATTTCGGAGTGTAATGGCAGGAGTATGAAGTATCAGCTGAAAAGGCAAGAAAATATATCGAGATCGGGGCTATGCGATGATATTGAAGTTGACGCAGGTGTGTTGCTTGATTTTGACAAGGAGCCGAGCATTGCATAAGCTGCACCTTTTTATATCGTTCTATATCAACTTTTGGTTTGGGATTGATTGGGTATAGGTAGCGACATATACTCGTCATCCTTTTTCAAGAGGATCACAAACAAAGATGATACGCATAGGTTCCTATTCTAACTTGTGCGGGTGTTCCTTTATGGGTTATTAGTATTCTTTTTTGTTGTTGTCAGAAACAGCAGCAAATGATCTTTTCTTATTCTTCGTCGTCTTTTGAATGGAAAACTCATCGTAACCTGCCAACCTCAGGCGAGTGCAGTGTCGAAGAGTATTGAAATGTTTGCACTGCACAAACATTCTTATCGGAATTATTCACTTTTCCTTTCCGTTAGCAAGAAGAAAAAAGGGGGAAATGGCTAAAGGTTAGGATTTGTGCAAAGATGTGCCTTCAGTTGGTACGCGTATTGTTTGTAAGAGAATTTTCACCTGCTTTCTGCATTTCGTGCTTTGATTCAAGTATGAAAGTATAGAGGTAGGAACGTATACCTTTCAAAGACTTCCCTTCTTTTTTTTTTATTGTATAGAAGATTATAATGCTGGTTGAAAGGGTTATGCAGCGCAGGCTAGACATCAGCTGGTGATTGAGCAAAGAATGGCAGACATGGAATCATTGGAATTTTAAGATTGCAGGATGTTATTAAAGCTGTTTAAATGTTTGCTTGAAGAAGGGAGATAGATGGTTGTTTCATAGAAATAAATACCAAGGGTAAGTTACAACTTTTAAAAATATGTATTGTATAAATAAGTTATGATTTTATGCTACAACTGGTTTTATTTTTTATTTTTTTTAAATTGTTAAGAGTTTTAATAAAGTGTTGTTTTTTAAATGCCGCTTGCAAGCTATTTTCACTAGACAAAAAATACCAACATTACCACGTCCTTTGACATTTCGCCATTTGCTGTTAATCAAACTTCTAAAAATCAACTGATGATAAGTTTAGTTAAGTTATTTGCCGAAGTGAACGAAATACTTACTAAGTTCTTTTCAGGTTCAGTAAATAGATTCTGGAATTCAAGTGAAAAGGAATTTGTAAAATGGTTAAATATATTTTTAAGAGATCCCTATTTCTATTGGTTTTGAAAAACTTCTTAAAGTAATTCAAGTTAAGTCAATAGGACAGAATCCAGTTCTGTTTAAATCAGGAAAGGATTACAAAAATCTGTGTAACGTTTCTAAGGAAGCCAAAATTAGATTTTGCCGACTTAACCTCTACAAGGATATCTTAGAACATCATAACCACTTTAGGTGAATCCCCGAAGTATGGTGGTTTTAAATGATTCCTGTAGTTGTAATCGTATGGTCAGTTTGTCTCCTTTCTATATGGTGACTTAGTGATGATGTGATACATAGTCCAACAATACTTCATTGAAATTCCAACAGTGGAATGAAGTTCTTCCGAAGTTATATAAAATAAATTTCAAGGAAAGAAAAAGTATAGGAAATATATAATGAAAAAGAAACTGTATAACAGTTTTACCGTTTTAGCCTGATCTTAAACCAGCTTACATCTATTGTTACGTTTGGGGTGTGTAAAGTCTACGCTACGGGCAGTGGTTTCTCAGGATCTATAAACTCTTTTTTTTTTTTAGTGTTTAACCCCGCTCACGCAACTCAGTAGAAAGATAATATACTTTTATTTAAGACTGAAATTGTGTCTTTGTTTGTGTGTATAAGGTTTTTGAAAAAACAGCCAAATTACGGTAGGAAAAAAGTTTGCATGCGACCCACACTGATGACTCAATATTCGAGCCCGTCTGTCAATGTATCTTAAAGTCTTGTAAAATATTAATAACAGCAGTATAAAGACATTGGAGCATATTCATGGTCGTATCTTAAACCCATATCTAACTGAATCGGAATCTAAAGTTAGAAACTGGTGCTACTCACAATTTTGGAAGCTTAGGAACGGGCGGATATTCTACTACAATTTTAATTCATTTTTAACTTCCCATAGGAAGTTATTGTAATGGGTCCGATTTGTCAAATTGGAAATTTTGACATTTCTCGACGTTTCAAGGTCCCTAGAGTCGAAATAAAAGATTTTTAGAAAGATGTCAGTGCGTGTTGTGTACGTACGTTCGTACGTCCGTTCGTTCGCAACGTTTTTTTCGTCTTCCATAGCTCAAGAACCAGAAGAGATATCGACTTCAAATAAATTTTGTTATACAGATAATAATGCAAAAAGATGCAGAAAGGGCTCTCAAGAAAATTGAGTGGGTGGTTTTTTACCATAGCAGTTTAAAAAAAGGTGAACATTTTGGTTAACCCTATAAATATCTCATGAACCAATGACGTTAGAGACTTGAATTAAATTGTACGTTATATATTGTAACGTAATACAAAACAAGTATATTTTTGGAAAAAAAATCCAATTAACGGTTATTTTATAAATCAAAAAAACTGAACAAAAAAAATTTGTCACCTCGAAAATTTTACGACCAAAATATGATTTCATCTCCAAAACAATTTTGTGCAACGAAGAATAATGTTTTTGACATCTGATAAAATTTTGAGAAAAATCTAATTAACAGTTTTTTTTTATAAAAAAATAAAAACCAAAAAAAAAACATTGCTCAAGGTTGGGAAAAATTGAATTTCGACTCAAATATCTTTTCAAAAACTTGAGATTAAGGCTTCAAACTTATTTTATCTTATAAGAAATATTGTTTCCAACATTTAGTAAAATTTTGAAAAAAATCGAATTGACAGTTTTTGTACAAAAAATTAAAAACCTAAAAAAAATTAACAAAAGTTGGTAAAAATTGATTTTCGACTCAAATATCTTTTCAAAAATTTGAGATAATGGCTTATTACTAATTTTAACTTATAAGAAATGTTGTTTTCAACATTAGAACAAATTTTGAGAAAAATCAAATTGACAGTTTTTTTTACAAACAATAAAAACCTAAAAAAAAATGTATAAAAGGTGGTAACAATTGTTTCTCGACTCAAATATCTTTTCAAAACTTTGAGATATTGGCTTTAAACTACTTTAACCTTTAAAAAAATATTGTTTTCAATATTCAATAAAATTTTGAAAAAAATCGAATTGCCAGTTTTTGTACAAAAAATTAAAAACCTAAAAAAAATTAACAAAAGTTGGTAAAAATTGATTTTCGACTCAAATATCTTTTCAAAAATTTGAGATAATGGCTTCTTACTAATTTTAACTTATAAAAAATATTGTTTTCAACATTAGGAACAATTTTGAAAAAAATCGAATTAGCAGTTTTTTTTACAAAAAATAAAAACCTAAAAAAAAGTTAACAAAAGTTGGTAAAAATTGATTTTTGACTAAAATATCTTTTCAAAACTTTGAGATATTGGCTTTAAACTACTTTAATCTTTCAAAAAATATTGTTGTCAACATTCAGTCAAATTTTGAAAAAAATCGAATTGACAGTTTTTGTAAAAAAAATTAAAAACCTAAAAAAATTTAACAAAAGTTGGTAAAAATTGATTTTCGACTCAAATATCTTTTCAAAAAATTGAGATAATGGCTTCTAACTAATTTTTACTTATAAGAAATATAGTTTTCAACATTCGATAAAATTTTGAGAAAAATCGAATTGACAGTGTTTTTTACAAAAAATAAAAACCTTAAAAAGAAAACAATACTAAAACTTGGTAAAAATTTACTTTCGACTCAAAAAGCTTTTCAAAAATTAAAAATATTGGCTTCAAACTTATTTTATTTCACAGAAAATATTATTTTCGATATTCAGTAATTTTTTTTATAAAAATCCAACAGTCCGTTTTTACATAAAAAATAAAATCTACAAAAAATAGTACGCAAATTTGGTTAAAATTGATACATATCAAGGGCGGATCCAGACTTTTCATCAGGGGGGGGTCACACACTTAGATGAGTTTTTACTCACCGCTTAAAAATGTTCTTTAATGTTTTGTAAAGGAGGCTAACAAAATTTAAATATACGAGTATATTAACCTAACCTTTACACATTTCAATTGCTAAAATGAGAACTTTAGTCATCAAATTATTTTATAACACTGTTGTCCAGCAAGGTATGGTCTAACTGTTTAATTTGGATGACTCCCTACATATGAAAGCATTCCTAGATTCCAAAAGTTTTCTAAATATGCCCTATTTAAGAGCTAAAACACAATAGTTTAGAGGGTTTTTGCTGCATTTCACGCAGAAATGTAAGAAATTGTTTTGAAACGTAGCTTTTTAAAAAATAAAATATACTTTTCTTGTTTCAATTTCTTTTAATGCGAAGAACGCTGCAAAAATTCAAAAATCCAGAAAATGAGAGAGGATCTGATATGTAGAAATGTCGAGCTTTTTATGACGTAGTTTTTTCGAATTTAATTTTCGGGAGTCTCTTATTACTATCGTTATCAATCTTCTTACTCGTATTTTGATCTTAAAGGCGTCAACAAAACTTAAAAATTGTAGAGACAAAAAGGTTTGGTTCTTGAATTTAAGGAAATAGTTGCATTTAAGTACATAATTTCCCTAAAAAATTAAATTAAATCAAAGTAAGGTAGGTAAACAAATAAGTTTGGAAGAAAAGTTTTTGTAGCACTCACAAATTACACGTTTCAAAGCTTTTATATCAATAGATATAAAACGTTTATTATGTTTTTCACTTAGCCATTAGTTTTACAAAAATGTCACTTGATTTTTTTGGGAAATTTGTATTATTGAAATTCGTGTTTAAATCTCAGTTCTAGAGCATCCAATGCAAATTCATTTCAAAAAGAGATTTATTTAATTTTTTAAGATCTTTTAAATTTTTTTGTATTCAACAGAAAACCAATTTTGAAAGAAATAAAATGCATGACTGGGTCGCTAGAACTTGCTAATTTATTCCAAAAAGTCTGTTTAAAAATATTTCCTGTATTTTAAAATTTAAGCCTAGTACGCAGCTGAAGTGAAACGAATTTTTTCGGCGGTCTCCAAGTGCAGAGCGAAATGAAAACGAAAACCACAGCGGAAAAATATTTGTGGAGAGTCTGGAAGTTGAAGTTCACAGCTTGTCTTCATAACTTCTTGCACATCACCAATAACATCCTGAGTTTCCGATTCAGAAATGCAATGTTTGAACACAGTAGAAAAAACTATTTTATTTTAAATTTTAAATCAGAGATAAATCCAAATCAAAACACCGAAAGTCACGAGTAAACAATTTTTTTCAATTTTAATTTGTAAACAATTTTTTTCGATTAATAATAATTTAAACGTCAAAATTTCGCAAGCAATTAATATACCGGGCAATTAAATTGGGAACGAAAAGAGTGGAGAATTGTACTAAGAAATCTAGTACAGCTATCCACTAAAATGACACATTTCGTCGTTCAGCAGCGTACTGAAAAACGAAAAGCACAGCGAAATTTTTCGTTTATGATTTCGTCATGTCATTTTTGTATGGGAAATTTTGTTTCGCATCAGCAGCGTACTAGGCTTTAAAATGCAAAATAAGTTTTTCTCAAAAATTTAAATGCCATTTTATTTGTCAAAATTTAAATGCCATTTTATTTGTCAAAAAATATAGATTAACTTATTTTTTTTTTCGGAAATCACTTTAAATTTTGTCTTAAAAATATTTTTGGGAAGCACTAAATAAAGAGCTTATAAATATATGTACATTTTACATTAAAATTTCGTCAAAAAATGTTGTCCCCTTTCTGAGATTTCGAGTTCTGTAAACAAAATTAGTATTTTTTTAAAAAATAAAAAAAATACATTTTTGATCATAGAAAATCATCATCAATTTGATCATTTGATCATTGACAAGAGCTTGCACAGAAAGAGAAGAATTTTAAAAACGGTCCTTTAGTTCTTGAGAAAACTTAAAAACAAAATAAAGTTTTTTTGAGGGGTACCCTTCTGGGCCAATACGAAAATATGTTTTTCTTGTAAAAAGAAACCAAATTAAGAACACAAAATTTAGAGGAAGTTTTAGAAAAATCACATGTTTGAACCAAAACATTTGTATGGGGACTGCTGTTATTTTTCATATTAATAAAATGAAAAAAAAAAACACCTTACACTAATCGGCTGAAAATCTTAATTTTAATCAACACAATTGTTTGAACAAACAGACGGATGGAATCGGGGTACCCACTTCTTTCGACTTCTCTACCGTCCGTCGTAATGTAATTTTTAATTAAAAGCTCTAGTTCGAAATTTTTTACTAAAGCAAAACTTGCTATATAATTCCTGTATGTCGCAAGTAAAAATCACTTCAATCACTATTTATATGTGTCAAAATTTAATAATAAAATTGAAGGATTTAAAGGCAATTTAATATAAAATTGATGATCTCTTATTCAATGTTTCTTCTTAAGAACCTGAATATTTGCTCTTTTTCTTAAAAACAATTTTTATGAAAATAATTTAAAGCATGACTAAAGTTTTTTTCAAATATTAAATTGAGTGAAAACAAAAATTTTAGTTGTTTTTGACAGCAAACCACTTTTTGGTGAACGTCGTTAAATTACTAAAAAATCTATAGATGAAATCTTTACTTATACAACTTAACTGTATAAGCTTTATGGCTCATATGACCCCCCCCTGGACCGTCATTTGGTCAAAAGTTGATGAATTTGTGCTGCGTTTTTTGAATAGGCTGAATTTCCGATTATATTATGTTCTTGGTCCAGTCCTCAGTTAAAAGTAAGGAAGTATGTTTAAGGAAGTAAAATACAAATGTTGTTTTCATATACAAAAAATAAATAATTCAAAATATAATGGGGGTCACATCCATTAATGCAATACGATTAGTTTTGAATTAAAGGGAATTCCTACGAAAAAGCGAACAAATTATCTCCCAGGGGGGGGTCATGACCCCTACGACCCCCCCCCTGGATCCGCCAACGTCTTCAAGTAAACACACGCGTCATACCGTTCATTATCATCTATCTCGATTTCTGTTCCTTCAAATAACAACAACAAAAAAAAAGCCAAAGGACTCTCTTCGAAAAAACATCAAACATCGGGAAGTGTTATCCACTTCATAAACTCACAGATCGTATAATATGCACTGCTACCGCTTGTGACGATGATGATGATGATGGGATTCCTTTCGATTTCTCTTAAACCTACCTGTCTTCATTAAATCAATTGGTAAGACACCGCCGCCGCCGCCGCCGCTTCTTCGCCGCCCGAAAAGGATATGCATCACAAGAAGTCCTGCTGAGTTCTGCTTTACGTTCGCCATCAGGTGTCGGAATTGTAAATTAAAGGTTCACCTTAACCTGTCAGCACAACGGTATTCGTACTTCATTATATAGGAGTATGGACCTGTGTACCTATATATCAGCTCGTATAGAAGATAAAGTGAATTAGGATATAAAATTTGAGTTGATTGCAGTAATCTTGGAGTGTATCATTATCCTGTTGGCTCATTAATAGAATAACAATGACCATCACTGCCACACCGTCACTACGCCATATGGTCAAGTGAAATGCAAGGAGTCTTGCACCAACCAAAACGATAATGTTATCCACGAGAGCCCGATGCAGATCCCGATTTGATAAGCCTTGATGAGGATTTTCTTATGGACAGCAGCAGGCATGGCACCGTGCGCTATACACACGCGAGTCCAGTTTTTTCGTCCTTCGTTAATTGAAAGGGAATGATCCTTGTTTTTTTGTTTTTCATTTAATCGATTGTGTTATGTTGTTTTTGTTTTTGTATTTTCTAGTTTTATATTTAAAATGGTGCTAGAAAACAACAGTTGTTCTAGCACTAGCCAAGATGGGTTCATTATTGGCTATCCATTTTGGTCAGTATATCTACAGTGACTGCCTATGCACAACTTGACTCTGACAAGATCATAGTAATTATCCTTTTAACATGGTGCATTCCAGAAAATTTGGTATTTTATATTTTTCATTTCTAGGTTTTTCGTAGAATTCATAAGGGTTGAAGATGGGTTTTCGCTAATTAAATAATTTTCGAAACAAATGCATTCATATTCGTTTACGAGGAAATGTAAAAAAAGGGATATGAAAAGGGTTATTATTATTTGCTGGTCATGGGCAATTTGACAGTTATAAAGTCAACAAGGGCTTGAAGAAAACAAGACATGAGTGTGGTACCGTATGTTAGTTTTGTTGCTGATTAAAATTGAGTGATTCTAATCAAATTACATACGTTTTGAGGGAGGGGAACATGAAAGGGTTGGTTTTCTTTTTTTTTATAGAAAGTGATGATGTTGTAATGATGGAAAACAAATACATGTTACGCCTTAATTCAGGTTAAATAGTCGAGTTTTTTAACATTTGAAAATAATAGGTTATTAAGTAGGTATCCAGATCGAAGCATTTTACAGTAGTTAAGTTATTTTGACTCTTACAGCTTTTTTCCGCGAGAAATATTGACAGACATTAAATGTCGGTTGAACAACTTTGGAACAGAATTTTTTTTGTAAAGACCTTTTGGCTGCAATGAAGCATCTATCACTCCTTCTGTTCGGAAGTTTGTGCAAAGAATTAGTAAGACTGGTATGCTATTGAACAACACGTATGGCTACTGTCATAAGTATTGTTTCTATTCGATCATTAAAAAGACTCTTACAGCAACTGGACCAATCTATGAAAGATCGAAAGAATTATAGAAATTGAAACACTATTTAAATATTGATCGCAAAATTTATATGCGTCGATTTTGTTTCGTTTAGTTTTGAAACACCATTCTTGTGCCCAAACACTTCCTTATTCGACTGCATTTGCAATTTTTGTGTAGCCTTTGCAATGATCTATCTGACACCAAGACTGGTTCTACGACATTTTCTTCCGGTAAACCGGCTTCAATTTTCGTAAGTTTGGGGGGTAATTTTGGTCTAGCGGTTCTCCAAAGAGTCAATTCGCAGCATATGATTCCAGTATTTCGTAATATTGCCTACGAAGTTTGTACTCAAGTCCCAAGTGCCAAACCTTATCAAAGGCTTGAGTTACATCTCTCTCTTCCCCTCTTCCACCACCACCGTAGTTCGATTTACTTGGGGTATAGTGGAATGTTTATTTGTTAATTAAAACTGATGGTTGGAAATTCATCTTTTGTCTTCTATTATTTTCCTGAGCGTTTTCAGTAGAAATATTTTTGAGAAACTTTTGAAATAATTGGTTTAAGCGATATTGGTCTGCAATATGTTTTTGGAGGTTTGAGGGCATATCTTTCAATTACTTATTAGATAACTTATGTCGATATACATATGTGCCTGAC
Organism: Eupeodes luniger; assembly: GCA_951509635.1. Lineage (NCBI taxonomy): Eukaryota > Metazoa > Arthropoda > Insecta > Diptera > Syrphidae > Eupeodes > Eupeodes luniger. The sequence goes on from OX608075.1 coordinate 41,495,117, forward strand.
TTCTTTGAGCTTGACAAAAAGAATTTTACATTCATTGTTCCTATTAACAAACTGTAAGGGAACTCGTTTTTAATGGGAATTATTTAAAAGCATTCTCAAGATGTTCATCAAATAGATTAGGTTTTCGATTCCGATTCTTTTGCCTCGTTTAGATTTTATTTGCGGTTTTGTATCCATAGAGAGTATTCGGTAGAAGCATCTTTCAGGCTTTTCAGAAATCATTTTGGAACTCATCGATTCTTTTTTTTAGTTCGTTGTTAAGGCTGTTAAAGACTGTCTTATTGTCTGGCAATCTCATAGCTTGAAATATATTTACAAAAAAGATGAAGAAAATAAGATATAAAAATAGAGGTCTAGGATTTAATCCCTGCCTGCATTTTTTTCTTAGTACTGCCTCTTGCAAGGAATTGACAAATCCTTCAAGAATAATTCTTGTCATGGTTGAGATTTGTAAGTCACTAGGCCCTAGTTCTCTACAGACTATTTCGCCACCTAATTTATTTTTGAAAAATCTCCAAGCCGAAGCCCGAAGTAAAGGGTTTTTCAATGAGAGCGGGTAGATGTTGAAATGGAATAAAACAAGCTGTGCGTGAGGTATTAACAAAATTATTTTTTTTATTTGAAAGGCCCTCCTCGGCTTCTTACGGTCGCACGGATCTGAGTGGTCCAATTTTAAATGACTCTTCCGCTTAGATCCGATAGTCTGTGTTATGTTCACCTTTAGAGCACCGGTCGATTGTGGTTTATTTGCATAGACCTGCGACTTCAAGAAACCCCACATGACCAATTCACATCACCCCTGCGAAATATTACTTTACCCTCAAATCGTTTATGCAAAATCTCAATCGTGGCATTTTCTGTGTGGCACGTAACGCTATCCTGCTGGAATCACATGTTGTCTAGGTCTGGTCTAATTTGGGCCATAAGAAATTAGTTATCATAGTTATGTAGCTCTTGCTGTTGACGGTGACCGCCTCACTAACGTCGTTTTCAAAAAAGTACGGACCAATTACGCCGCCGGCCCAAAATCCACACCAAACGGTAACTTTTTGAGGATGCATTATCACCTGGTGAACTTCGCGTGGGTTGGTGTCGTCCCATATACAGCAATTTAGCTTGTCAACACAGCAATTCATCCAAAAATGCGCCTCGTCACTAAAGATGATTTTTCGGCAAAAATTGGGGTCCTCTTGCAAACGATTCAAAGCCCAGTCAGCGAACAAACGGAGTTGTCTATGGTCATGAACTTTGAGCTCCTGGGTCAGTTGCATCTTGTACGGGTGTAAGCTCAAGTCCCGAAGCAAAATTTACCAAGTTGACGTCTGCGAAAGGCCGAGTTCTTGTACACGGTGGGGGCGAGGAATAGACTGCCTCGGGTTCTGCTGTACACTTTCACTGACCGCTGCGAAGTTCTCGGCCGATCTTACGTATCTTGAACGTACGGGTGTTGGCAGATTGTTTACTGAACCGGTCGTCTCAATTTTGGCCACCAAATATGAAGAGTCGACTGAGAAGAACCACTATAGTATAGGAGCTCGCAACGTTTTCGAGCGAGAATTTTAGGTCGGCCAATTTTTTGATATGTTGTCTTACTTGCTTTTACGGTTAGAGTCCGGGCAGTCTGGCTGGCGGTAGTGGTTGCGTTTAGGGGGGAGGGGCAATTTAAAAAAATTATTACTTAAAATGGGAAAAAAATAGTTAAAAAATAACGGTAATACTTACAATTAAGTATTATACCTTTTTTTAAAGCCAACACTTTTGTCTATTAGCTTGTTTTTAAATCAAGTCAAAACTATGCATAGTTTTTGAAAAAAATTGTTTTAAACTCAAAATTTGGTAAAAAAAAAGTTAAAAATATGGTTTAAAGTGTAATTTTTCAAAACCTTAAGATTATTTACTATTTTTTTTTTAGAATTCATTGCTCTTATTTGTTTGTGATCAAAAACTGAAAACTAGATGATTTTATGTCTACTACTTTTCGAGAAATTTAAAAATTACTAAAAATCGAATAAGGCTAAATTAATTTTTCGGCACGAGTACGATAACTTTGGCGCCAAGATATAATAACGGTTTTTGGTAGAGGGGCTTAATACAAGCATTTTTTAGTATGGGAGGGGGGTCTATCTCCCCCCGTTTAGGCAGGAGGGGCAATTTAAAAAAACTATTACTTAAAATGGAAAAAAATTCTTAAAAAATAACGGTAATACTTACAATTAAGTATTATACATTTTTTTAAAGCCAACATTCTGTTCTATAAGTCAGTTTTTAAATTAAGTCAAAACTATGCATAGTTTTTGAAAAATTTAATTTTAAACGCAAAATTTGAGTAAAAAAAGTTAAAAAAAAGGTTTAAAGTGTAATTTTTCAATACTTCAAGATTATCTACCATTGTTTTCATTTCAGAATTTATTGCTCTTATTTGTTTTTGATCAAAAACTGAAAACTAGATGATTTTATGTCTTTTAGTTTTTGAGAAAATTGAAGATTACTAAAAATCGAACAAGGCTAAATTCATTTTTCTTAAATCCAGCTTAGGTATTTAAATGCAAAAGAGACTTTGCATGCACCCTTGCACCAACCCCACCTTGAACCCACCCCACCTTGCACCCAACCTAAATCCTATAGTGAGTCCAAGCAGGGGGGTTGCAGGGGGGCAGCATACCCCCGTATACGGCAATCCTTTTCAAGAGTTTTAAATTTTTATTTAAGATTTAACAATCGAATTAACGTCTGGCAAATTAATTTTTTTACTTTTTTATCTTTAATTTTGTGTGCAACAGTGAAGTGTGTATGGGGGGTATGCTGCCCCCCTGCAACCCCCCTGCTTGGACTCACTATAGGATTTGGGTTGGGTGCAAGGTGGGGTGGGTTCAAGGTGGGGTGGGTTCAAGGTGGGGTTGGTGCAAGGGTGCATGCAAAGTCTCTTTTGCATTTAAATAAGCTGGATTTAAGAAAAATGAATTTAGCCTTGTTCGATTTTTAGTAATCTCCAATTTTCTCAAAAACTAAAAGACATAAAATCATCTAGTTTTCAGTTTTTGATCAAAAACAAATAAGAGCAATAAATTCTGAAATGAAAACAATGGTAGATAATCTTGAAGTATTGAAAAATTACACTTTAAACCTTTTTTTTAACTTTTTTTACTCAAATTTTGCGTTTAAAATTAAATTTTTCAAAAACTATGCATAGTTTTGACTTAATTTAAAAACTGACTTATAGAACAGAATGTTGGCTTTAAAAAAATGTATAATACTTAATTGTAAGTATTACCGTTATTTTTTAAGAATTTTTTCCCATTTTAAGTAATAGTTTTTTTAAATTGCCCCTCCTGCCTAAACGGGGGGAGATAGACCCCCCTCCCATACTAAAAAATGCTTGTATTAAGCCCCTCTACCAAAAACCGTTATTATATCTTGGCGCCAAAGTTATCGTACTCGTGCCGAAAAATTAATTTAGCCTTATTCGATTTTTAGTAATTTTTAAATTTCTCGAAAAGTAGTAGACATAAAATCATCTAGTTTTCAGTTTTTGATCACAAACAAATAAGAGCAATGAATTCTAAAAAAAAAATAGTAAATAATCTTAAGGTTTTGAAAAATTACACTTTAAACCATATTTTTAACTTTTTTTTTACCAAATTTTGAGTTTAAAACAATTTTTTTCAAAAACTATGCATAGTTTTGACTTGATTTAAAAACAAGCTAATAGACAAAAGTGTTGGCTTTAAAAAAAGGTATAATACTTAATTGTAAGTATTACCGTTATTTTTTAACTATTTTTTTCCCATTTTAAGTAATAATTTTTTTAAATTGCCCCTCCCCCCTAAACGCAACCACTACCGCCAGCCAGACTGCCCAGACTCTAACCGTAAAAGCAAGTAAGACAACATATCAAAAAATTGGCCGACCTAAAATTCTTGTTTTCCAAACGTTGCTAGCTCCCGGACTACTACGTCTACCGTTAAATGGGCGCAACGTTTGCATTAACGAACACTCATTTTGATAATAAAGCTTTATCATTTGAACGTGCTGTTCAATCGTGTTACTTGCCATGAGGATTTGGCATAAACAATTGAATAATAAACAAAAGATTTGACATGTGTCGCCAAAACAAAATGGCCGGAAAAACCTCGACAATTGAAAAACCCTTGACTTTGCAGACAGAAAATCACCTGTAAAGCGTCTTGGACCACCATTTTCGATATCAGTTAATAAGGTTAATCTTCATTTAGGAAAAACAAACTTTTCGATATTAAGATTGTTTCAATAACTGATTTTTGGCATATTTCAAGATCGTCTTGAGATACCTATTTGGACCATCATATTTGTCTTCAGGATGCCAATTTCTAAGAATTGTTGTATTTTTTAAAAAACATGCGTTATTTTCCTCATGAACTTTGAGAGGCTAACAATTAAAAATAAAATGTTAAGTGATATCGAACAAAACCAAAATGTTTGTGCTATTGTCACGGTTACTATCAAACCTTTGTTTTTTAGCTGACAATCCTTTTTTTTCGGTACCGTGTACTTGTGTTCTTCATTCTTATCTTTGTAAATGTAAATTAGTATGGGCTTTTGATAAACTATAAAATCTATAAACAAAAACAATCTTATAACTTTCATAAGTTAAAAAGACTTAAGGTCAGCTCAAAAGATTTAGCTGGTATAATGTTATCGTACTTCATTAAATTTTGAAAAATATTTTGAGTTTAGCTTTAAGTTCGATTAATGTTAAGACAGTTAAGCCTTAAATATCATGTTCTTAGCAGACGAAGACTTGTCAATATCTAATGTATACTTTTTCTGACAACCCAGACGTGTAGCTATTAACCTACTAATAAATCATTTTATAGGGACTATCTAAAAAAATAAAGTATAATACTTGTTTATGATTTACCAAGAACCCAATTTATAAAGTTTAAAATTTCCTTCCTTTGTCCATTTGGCTCTTCACTCTATCGATTTTAGTTTTTTGTTTTTCAAAAACATTAGCTTTCGATATCAAAACATCAATCACAGTTATTTAATACGAAATTGCTCAATTCAACTTAACTCTTTAACGGATCCTAAATACCGATTACCCTTTAGCGAACAAATAACCAACTATAGGTACTCCTGATCGGTAATTTTTACAAATCAAACTTTAAATGCAATAATTGCCCAACCTTGGATTTCATCATCATACTGACAGTCTCTTTAAACTGTTTATAGTATTTAGTATTTGAAATTCCATACCGGCATATAATGCGAAGTGCACTTTATACCTCCCACACGATGACCAAACTGCTAACTCGGTCAACTATGAACACAAATCACTTTTCTGATCGAAATCGCTTGCCATTTGCAGGATAATTTGCTTCCTTCATCTCATAAACTTCAAAAACTTCCAGACACTCCCAAACTTTTTATAGGTGCCTATCTATAGGTAAGAAGTTTAAGACAAAACTAGCATTGACATCATAGAGCTATCTAGTCGTCGAAGAAGTCGATGATATGCGCGCTGGTTGACTGCACTGGGCCGCTGCGGTTTATGTATAGCGGTTTATTGCATGTCATGGTGCGAGTTCCCAAAAAACCCCCTTCGATCTCAAAGCACAGCATCATATCTAACTTGGGCGGTCTCGGTACATCAAACGAAAAATCGTCTCTCATGGCGTCTCTCATGAGATGGCGATTTGCTAGTCTGAGCAACAACTTTGAAAAAAAAGGAAACCTCAGTGGAACACAAATCTTATTTGTTTATGCGTGCCATGGGGACGTCGTCGTCGTCGTCGCTAGTCGACTATTCGACTATAGCCTCGTCATCTAGAAGCTATATAGGTTTAGGATTTGGTGGATTGAGCTTGCGAGAGCCTGCGCGCGTGCACAGCTATTTATTATTAATAATAATCTGCAAGGCGTTTTATTTATTGCATTTATCTGGCCATTAACGAACCTTAGATGCTGTCCGCATCTCACATCTCGCACTGAGACACCAGTACACCACCACAGCCCTTGCCCCACTTCTATACCCCTTATCGGCCCAAGCATCACACCGACCGGGTTGTTATAGAGTAACCTGATCTCTGCGCTTTCATCTCATGCATTTATCTAAAAACGCAAGCAGCGAGCGGCGTGGCGAGCGGCATACGGTGTTCGAATCAGCCATCTACAATAAGTCCTATCTATGTATGTATCTAACAGCGATGATGCTTTAAATTTCCTCCTTTTTAGTGTATGAGGCTCTGATGATGATGATGATGATGGAGGATGAAACACTGACTTGACTTTGTGGTAATCGGTGGTGGTGATGGTGGTGGTGGTGAATGGTGCAGTGCCTCAATTAAACGTGCTCCAATGTGGGCTTTAATTGCCCAGAAACACATCATACAATGGCAACAATGAAACATCGCGTCGACAAGCGTTCAACTACCTACTTTAAAGCGGTGTGCTAAACTCTAAGCGATAAATCTCATTAAGTACCGCACGCGTGGGGTACCTCACTATATGTGATCTAATGATCTTTTAATTGCCCTATAGGGGTCTCTTTCTCTCTCTGTTTATATATAGCGACGCGCACTGAGCAGTTAAAGGATATATACAAATATATGGAGATAAAGATAAGATTTGGGCGTACCCTTGAGTCAAGAGTGCAAAAGACCCACATATCATCACAGATGTTTTATTGACTTAAATTGTTGATCGATAATAAGAAGTCATTTATTGGAGTGTACATAAGACTCTATAATATATATGTACCTAACCTATTCATTATAGACCGTCCACAATTATTACGCACTTGTAGACGATGAAGGAAGATATTAATTTCATTCAAGGAGAGACAAACACCGAATGGCCTATTGTCTAAACACAATGGAGACGGCGCAGCGGAGGTGCAACTGGTCTTGATAGAATCAAGGCCTAAACACAAAAAGAGGCTGGGATGCGACCTATACTGATCACTTCCCATCCCGTCTGTCAATTTGTCTTGCTCAAAAGTTTGTCTATATGAATCAATTTTTACCAAATTTGCGTACTATTTTTTGTAGGTTTTATTTTTTTATGAAAAAAAGGACTGTTGGATTTTTATAAACAAAATTACTGAATATCGAAAACAATATTTTCTGTGATATAAAATAAGTTTGAAGCTAATATTTTTAATTTTTGAAAAGCTATTTGAGTCGAAAGTAAATTTTTACCAAGTTTTAGTATTGTTTTTTTTTTAGGTTTTTATTTTTTTTTTAAAAAACTGTCAATTCGATTTTTCTCAAAATTTTATCGAATGTTGAAAACAATATTTCTTATAAGAAAAAATTAGTTTGAAGCCAATGTCTCAAATTTTTGAAAAGATATTCACGTCGAAAAACAATTTTTACCAACTTTTATAAAGTTTTTTTTTAGGTTTTTATTTTTTGTAAAAAACCGTCAATTCTATTTTTCTCAAAATTTTTCCTAATGTTGAAAACAATATTTCTTATAAGTTAAAATTAGTAAGAAGCCATAATCTCAAATTTTTGAAAAGATATTTGAGTCGAAAATCAATTTTTACCAACGTTTGTTAATTTTTGTTTAGGTTTTTAATTTTTTTGTATAAAAACTGGCAATTCGATTTTTTTCAAAATTTTACTGGATGTTAACAACAATATTTTTTGAAAGATAAATGCAGTTTAAAGCCAATATCTTAAAGTTTTGAAAAGATATTTGAGTCGAAAATCAATTTTTACCAACTTTTATAAATTTTCATTTTTGGTTTTTATTTTTTGTAAAAAAAACTGTCAATTCGATTTTTCTCCAAATGTTTCCTAATGTTGAAAACAATATTTCTTATAAGATTAAAGTAGTTTAAAGCCAATATCTCAAAGTTTTGAAAAGATATTTGAGTCGAAAATGAATTTTTACCAACTTTTATTAATTTTTTTTTTGGGTTTTTATTTTTTATTAAAAAAACTGTCAATTCGATTTTTCTCAACATTTTTCAGAATGTTGAAAACAATATTTCTTATAAGATAAAATAGCCTTAATCTCAAGTTTTTGAAAAGATATTTGAGTCGAAATTCAATTTTTACCAACTTTGAGTAATGTTTTTTTTAGGTTTTTATTTTTTATAAAAAAAAACTGTCTATTAGATTTTTCTCAAAATTTTATCGGATGTCAAAAACATTATTCTTCGTTGCACAAAATTGTTTTCGAGATGAAATCATATTTTAGTCTTAAAAATTTCGAGGTGACAATTTTTTTTTTCAGTTTTTTTGATTTATAAAAAAACCGTTAATTGGATTTTTTTTAAAAATATACTTGTTTTGTATCACGTTGCAATATATTATATAAAATTTAATTCAAGTCTCCATAGAGTCATTGGTTCATGAGATATTTAGGGTTAACCAAAATGTTCACCTTTTTTTAAAACTGCTATGGTAAAAAATCCACCACGCAATTTTCTTGAGAGCCCTTTCTGCATATCTCTGCCTTATTATCTGTATAACAAAATTTATTTGAAGTCGATATCTCTTCTGATCCTTGAGCTATGGACAACGAAAAAAACGTCGCGAACGTACGGACGTACGGACGTACGAACGTACGTACACACGCACGCACAGACATCTTTCTAAAAATCTTTTATTTCGACTCTAGGGTCCTTGAAACGTCGAGAAATGTCAAAATTTTCAATTTGACAAATCGGACCCATTACAATAACTTCCTATGGGAAGTTAATACTTCAAACTTCTGTTATTTGTTACACATTTTGGTACTTAAGAGCTGAAACAATTTTGTAAAGTTTGAAAAGACCTTAAAGTTGACTCTTTTATAAGCTCGAATAGCATGGATCAATACGACTTATTCAAAGCTGGAAGCTTGCATAATTTTTGAAGTTTCAATACCACAGGCGCTATTTTATCAAAGAATTTGCTTTTATCTAATTCCCACGATGCTTACTTACATTGGGTTTGAAGTTAGTTTAAAACAGTTTTCAAACAAAATATATTTATGTACGGTACGTATAAGATGCAATGGTAAGATATTTTGATATATTTTTGACAACAAGTGAACTTGCAGCTCAAGTTCCATAGCTGCATATCTGACGAATTCTTCGATTTGTGTGGACATCGTTTTGTCGAATCTCATCGAATGCTCTCAAGTACGTGAGAGAACATACCGTGAGTGGTTTTAACGCTTCAAAAGTTGTGACTTTAACATGGAAGACCGACCGGCACAGTAGCGAAAGAGAGACAGATTCAGAGAAGATGCAGAATTGGAGACATTACAGAGTGAAGACTCGCTTCAAACTCAAGAAGAATTGGCATATATATTAGGATTGACACAGCAAGCGATTTCAAAACGTCTTATAAATTTGGTTCTGTATGCGTTGGAACCACTACAAATTTAGTCCTTGTGAATAGTTGCTTCAGAGGTAAGAAAGGGAGGGATTTCAGTAGCGCATTATGACCGGAAACAAAAAATGTATTCATTACATTACGATTACTCTAAACCCAACAAATCAAGGGGATATGCCGGCCATGTTTCAACGACAACGCAAAGTCCAAACCGAATATTCATGAGTTCATGATCATATTCTGCATTTGTTGTTACCAGCTCTGCTTCGTTTACTATGAGCCGTGAAACAATCACAGGTGACCCTTATGGAAGGCAACTGAAGCGTTTGAGCCGAGAATTAAAAGACAACGTCCTCTACACAGCGAGAGGCACGATAAAGTGATTTTGCACGATACAAAATTTGTCAAAACGTACTTCGATAAGTTAAAATGGGAGATCCTACCGCCACACCCGCAGTATTCTCTAGACATTGCTACTTTTGATTATCACTTGTTTCGATCAATGGCTCATGACTTAGCTGACCAACACTTCCGATCTTATAAATAAGTCAAAAGTCAACGCGGTATTAGTACGCTGCCCGAAAGATCTGAGTAAATAGTGGCCAGCGATGTACAATACTTATAATCCTTAAACAAAATTAATTTCATGTCGATATCGCTGCCGGTTCTTGAGATATGGCCATACTCACGAACGTACGGACGTACCTACACAAGAACACACACAGACCTCTCTAAAAACCTTTGGCTTATATTGTAGATACCTTGAAACGTCGAGAAATTTCAAAATTTTTACTACGACAAATCGGACGTATAAGGCTCGTTTCACACTACACGGTTTTGACCGTACGGCAAAAAACCGAACGGCGACATTTTGCGCGAAGAAGAGCATATACGCTTTCATATTATACCGTCACGGTATAACCGGTCATGTCGCCGTTCGGTTTTTTGCCGTACGGTCAAAACCTTATAGTGTGAAACAAGCCTAAGTACAACTTAAATTTACGTTTCTGGAGTAACGAAACAAGTTCTGCTGTCCCTGAAACTTTTTAGTACGTTTATACTTTGCTTTGAGACACCGTGAGATTTTAAATTAGTAAATACAGAGTTTAATTGTCTCTTCCATATGATTTCAACTGCTAAATCGCACTTTATGACGATATGGCGCACTTTTAACCTCCCTATTTTGAATATTTTCCAATATATTCACGTAATTAATTTTATTTTTTCGTCTAAAAATATCCAAGTTCAAGTTTGAATGGTCATGTGTCATGTTCAATTTCTTGTTTCAATACAATTTTACATGTATACAATTGAAAGGTAACCCAAAAATAACATACACAAATCTCTAAAAGACTATAGGACCTACTCTCCAGACAACTGGATCATTGTTTTCTTCGTTGTTGTCTTCTATAAATGTACATTGTACCACCCTTTACATTGTCATTAATTGAAACGATTTAATCCATAACGTATGCTGCACCTTGTTACATATACGACAAAGAGTGTAGTTTTCTTTTTCTAAATTGCGTTACGTCATGTACCTCCATTAAACTTCACACTTTTTCTTATGGGGAATCTTTGTTATCTAGAATTTTGAGTCATAGCTCTGCGCTGCTGTGAAGATACATTTACAAGAAAACAACATGTTTCCACCGGCGGCGGCGGCGGTGGCGGCAACGGTGTTGGTGATGGTGCGCAGTGCCAAATAACATGCTGGTCGCAAGCGCTAGAGTAACTTCAGAAGCGATAAACCCGATCGTAAATAACAATAACAACACGCAAGCAATTGTATTAAATATTAAACGAAAAGGATATTCCCTGTTGAATTGGATGTTACTGTTGATGGAATTCAGTCAATCGACGACATAAGGCATAGAGAGATAAAATGGAAAAAAGGGGTACAAGATACCTGCCCTAAGGCAGCATTGCCAGTTTAATGTTTTTTTTTTTTGAAAATTGAAAATATAAAAAGATCTCCTGTTGGGCGCCATTTATCCATTTATTTTATCTTTCCAAGCTAGTGCATGGTAAATATAAAACAATGTTTTATCAATGTATACTTATCTCATTTAAAAATATATTATAAAAAGAAAACCTTGTCCCTACTCGGGCGCCATTTAATTTAGTTTTTGAAACTTGAATAAGTGCTATTTTTATAGTGTCCAAAATATCAAAACATAAATGATTCAAGCACAAAAATGTACAAATATAGGTAAAAATTCGATTTAAAAAAAAATATAGGTATATTTTGTTGGGCGCCATTTAGGAAGTTCTTTTAGTTAGTCGATGTTGAATGTTCTTAAATCATTAATGTGTCAGAATATGTAAATTATTAAATTCGAAATAGTGAAAAGAATATAAATAGGCGGAATTCCACAAACTAAAAAGTTCGTTTCCTACTTGGGCGCCATTTAAATTTTGTTTCCGGAAGTTAATACGAGTATTACAAAATTTAAACACAACAACAAATCGGTAGGACTTGATGGAATTCCCGCAGAGCTTGTACATGCAGCGCCAACGTCATCAAGCGAATTGCTTCACCCGCTCATAAAAGAAGCCTGGAAGAAGGGAATGATCGTCAAGCTCCAAAAAAAGGAGATCTTACAAAGTGCGAAAACTGGAGAGGAATTTGCTCTCTGCCAAATATTAGCAAAAATAATACTGGATCGTATCAGAGAACAACTTGAGGCCACACTCGATGCCGAACAAGCAGGATTCCACGCTAGATCCTCCTGTATTGATCATATCACACCCTGCGGATCATTTTTGAGCAGTGCGTTGAATATCGAGCACCACTACACCTGCTGTTCATCGACTTCGAGAAGGCTTTGATAGCGTCACAGGGAGTACATCTGGTTAACTTTGCGGAGGAGAGATCCAAGTGTCACGTTCTGCGTGATGGCAGGTTTTCAGAGGATTTTGAAATCCGTAGCGTAGTCAGACAGGGCTGTATTCTGTCGCCAATATTGTTTTTGTTGGTGATAAGCGATGTACTGCACGCAGCTTTGTCAGGTAGCGGAGAGATCCAATGGACTTTGACATCCTATTGAAAGCACTTGAATTACGCGTACGATGTTTGCTTACTCTCTCATAGGATCATGAATCTCCATCAAATGACAACATGTGTCGTGGGGCTAAAAATTAATTCCAGCAAAACAAATATGATCAGCCTCGGAACCCGACCATTCTCTCAAATAAATATTTCCTCGCAACCGGTGGAAAAAGTTTAGAGCTTTCAATACCTTGGAAGTATCGTCTCCATCGAAGGCGGAACCGAACAAGACGTCATCTGCCGCATCGGCAAAGCAAAAGCGGCATTCGGTATGATGTCGCAAATTTGGAGGAGTAACTCTATCAGCTTAAGACCAAAGCTACGACTGTTTCGCACATCCCACTCATCCCAAACCGGGCGCCATTTAAGACTATAATTGCATCTACTGAAACTCGATTTTTTCTGACTTAATTCTCATCGCTAAAATTGGACTAGACAACAACAAACAAAAGTCAACCTGGCAATGCCAAAATAAGAACGTGCTAAGCACGCATGTCATGTGTAATAATCTAACATGCACATAGCTTAGATTTTGTGTATATAGGATTGATGCTGTGCATCATTTCGTTGATTGTATTGCTGCATTAGACATGATTATTACCCCCATCACATAGACGGATGGACCGATCGAGTGCATTTAATTAGCTGCAGAGGGATATGTTCAAAAATCCCCCCCAAAAAACCAAAAAGTCAACTCATAAAATCTCTGATGGAGCGCTTGTCCCCAAATCAGTTTAAATTCCTGACGTAAATGGCAACGAATGACAATGACGCTGACGATATGATGATGGTGGATGGCGCACGATGTATAGTTCTTATATAGCAGCTGTATAAAATAAAAATTTTCAAATCGGCCGTGTAAAGTGCACCTTAGGATAAAATACACTTATTTTCTGTGTTTGTAAAATTTTACACTTTCGATGATTAATACGACATGATGGCTCTTAGGTCTCTGAAATCCCCGGTATTCAGCTCGGAAAGAACAAGGCTATACCACACTCCCTTTATAGGTAAAAATATTCCACGGGAGATTTATTTTGAAAATGGGGCTAAAAATAGCAGCACCGATTCGTCGATTGACTAGGTTTTTAAAGTCAATTTTCTCGGGTGCAATATGATTTAGGATCCAAGGATGCTGGTTGCATCTGCTGCTTGTTCAAGTGGCTCAAGCGTGCGGCGATGGATGGCGGTATCGGTATCGGAGCGACGACGCACGGCATTGTGTCTTCAAAGGTTTCTTCTAGGTGTATGATGTTTATAATGTAGAAAACCCAGTAGTTTCAACTTATGTTTGAAATGGGTACTTGAAAACTATGGAGTTCTTAAGACTTCCTCTATTCTATGTGTATATGAAGATATACCCTTAATTGTACAACGAAGAGTTACTACCGCCACGTGACTTGTTAAATTGATTCATGGTTGTTGTTTTATTTAACGCTTCATATTTTTTGTTTTTTTTATTTGTTTTATGGGGGTATTTTTTTTAATAATGAAGCCAAAGCGGGTGAGCATTTTTATAGTTGTGAAACGTATAAGAATTATATAGTACTTATACTTTCTTATTGGAAATATGTAAGGGTTATAGAAAAGACCAAAAACGGACGCACGAGTCATCATCGTCATCACTTGTTACGGCTCATAAAACTAGATAAATTATCCTCGCGTGTATAAGTGTTAATTTATTTGTAATTTTGCAGATGGTGCGTAAGTGGAGAAATATAGAAAATAAGTAAAAATAAACATTTAATAATAACAATTGTATTGTTGGGTTTTTTCTTTTTATGTAAACATGGAATATAGAAGGATTATGATGGAGGGTTCGATGACATAGGAGACTTGTGTAAGTTAACTAATTTCATTGATGTCATTCTTTTAGATGAAATCAAAAGAGAAGGAGTGAGTGAAATTTAAAAATTTTTAAACTAGATATTTATATTTTTTTCTTGTTTTTAAGTACAGAAATCAGTTTCATTTACAAACTTTGTGAAATTTGCTGTTTTTTGTATTTTGTCTTGTGAATTTTGTAAATTTTTGACAATCCCCGCATTTTATATTTTAATAAAAAGAAATTCGTTTTCTTTTAATTAAAATTGTAGTTACATTTTTAGTGTATCAATTCATAGTTTCGGTTTGGTATCACTGACATTTGACATCTGTCAAACTGAAATGTCATTTTGAAGTATCAAAATATTAGTTTAATGCTTGCCATTTACGATAATGCAAAGTTAAATAATCGAAAAACAAGTTCAATCTCTTAAAACTAACTAAAAATTTGGTAATTCAAACGATGGTCGTCATAATCGACCGACAATGGAAGTTATTGATAACATTGTAGAGAAAAGTTAAGAGACTGAAAATCTAGTGTATTGCTAGCTCATCCGAATACTATATTGATCTTCCGAAGTTCGCAGAACATTTGTGTTGTATACCTTACTATGACGTAGTTTGCATTTGTATCATTTTAAAGTTAAAATTACGCAACAACTGAAGCCTGTTGCAGAATCCTATTTTTCGAGCAACATTTTTCCAGCAATACGGCATATTTCTAACTCTGTGGATTTGCAAACACACAAACTTGGCTTAAAAAACTCACAGGTATTCGAAGAGGTGCTGTTGTACGCAGACAAAGTGAATGTTTGGTGTGCTATAGGGAGTGACTGGTCCATATTTTGTTTTCGAAGAGGTGCTGTTGTACCCAGACAAAGTGAATGTTTGGTGTGCTATAGGGAGTGACTGGTCCATATTTTGTTTTCAATGTCAATGAACGGTTACGGTCAATTCTGAGCGACATGGTAGCATGAGAAATTTCCTGGTAGCTTAATTTCATGTTTTTATTTCAACACTTGACCATAAAGATAAAAGACCATATTCATTATAAAATAACTCAAGTTATGAAATAAAACCGGCCAAAATGTGCTAAAAAATAGCTTAGGAATACCTCTAAGGAAATACATGCTGCGAATCTTCATGAGGCTGTCATTTAAATAATACCGCTCACAGACAAGATTCAAACTTTATAAATTTAGTTTTCTTTTCGATGGAAATCTCCAAAAGACACTCCATAAGAATCGGTACCTAGTTGTCATCAGGGCTTACTTTAGCTTGGTTCTTCTTAATCTCCGAACATTCTATCGTCCTTTTTTAGACGGTCTCCATTTCAGAGTTGGTATGGCTTAGTACTAGTAGTTGCAGTTGATTGTGTTATACAGCGTATTTTTACCCACTTCAGAAACCATTTCAATTTGATGGTCACAATGTAGATCGCTATTTCTTATATACCACGGAGCATTTATTGTTCCGCTTTTGGAAGGGTTCAGCATTTGCTTTACTTTACTTTTATGGTTAGTGTTTGGGACTGTCCACGCCAGAGATGACAGTAGCCTTTGCCACCTAAGATTTTTTTTTCACGCGTACTGCCTCTTGCGTCGAATTGACAAATCCTTCAAGAGTAATTATAATGATGAAAAGTGATATCTCAAATTACCCGTTCGGATTCGACATAAAAGCTGTAGGTCCCCTCCATTCATGGCATGACTCGCACACAGGAATGGTTGAGAGTTGTAAGTAACCAAACTCTTTTACGGTTCTAGGTTATTTACGAGCTTTTGCTGGCTATTCACCAATACAAGGCCGCGTATGACAGTATCTACAAAGAAAACTTTACAGAGCAATTTCTAGTCTTGGCATCCCTGTCAAACTTGTCCGTTTGTGCAGAATGCCGATGGAAAATGCACGCTGTTCCATTAAGTACGAAAAAGATCTCACCGATGCTGTTGATGTCAAACAAAGGTTTTGAAAAAGGCCATGCACTGTCATTCGACTTTTTCAACATCGTTCTGAACAGAACGCCTACACTGGATATGGAAACACAATTTTTCAAAGGTCGATCCTATATTCCTATTACTTGGATACGCTCAAAGCGTGAATTTAAGTTTTTGAGCATTGCAACGGAAACGGAGAATTAGGTTTAGTGGTCAAGTAGGGCAAGTATATGCTGTCATCAAGACAGGATATTGAACGACGACCGCGACGTTTAGATACAAAAGACAGCTACATCTTTCACAAAGTTCAAGAATTTGTCTACCTAGGCACCGCTATAAAATAAGAAAATGACACCATTGCTGAAATCAAAAAGTCTAACAGTCAAATTGTTCCCTATTAACCAGTACATTCGTCTATACTTCAAGTTCTTTCCTTGTTGATGTGTTCTTTCCATTTAAGCTTTACATCCAAGGTCATTCCAAGGTATTTTGCAGTAAGTAAAATGTTTTTGTTTGTAAAATTTATATGCCTCGATTTTGTTCCATTTAGTTTGGTACGCCGCGCCGCGCCGTTTTTAAGTCCAAACACTAACTTTATGGACTTATTTATCCAATTTTTGTGTACCCTTGTAACGGATCTTTTGGCACAAATATTGCATGATCATTATTAGGTAGATATGATAGCTTTGATATATACTGGAATATAAAATGTAATAAAAGATACAAGATTGATCCTTTAACACTTCCATGCAGTACACGGGATTCAATTTTGTTTAGTTCTGAGTAATTTTTGTGGTACGTTTCTCTAAGTAGTCTGTTCGTAACATATAGTTTCAGTATTTCGTAGTACGGCCTGGGAAGGTCCCTATACGTTTCGCACTCAAGTACCAAGTGCGAAGTCTTGTCAAAGACTTGAGCAACATCTGAGAATCATAAATACTTTCTTCAAGTGCTTTTCCTACCACATACGTTGTTCGAAGTATCTATACTTGGTCTATCGTGGAATGTTTAATTCTAAATCCAAACTTCGGTTTTAGTCTTCTTTCTTTTATTATTTTGTAGCAGCAGTAGTAGAAGTTTTTTCAAAAACTTTGGCCATCATTTAGCAGATTTCCAATTTCTTTCTTTCAAAACCTAAGCAGTTGTCTTTTGTTGACACATGCTTCTTATTCCTTTGATCGTGACAAAAGAATTTATATATGTCGCTGTATGTTCTAAATTTAAATTGTGTCCCCAAAAATATCTTAGCCCTCAAAATATAAAAAATAATTTTCAATTGCTGAAACTTTACTTTTGAAATCGAAAAATTAATGAATCAGTACTTTGCTAAATTTTACAAGTTGAATAAAAAAAGACGAGAAGAAATCGTATCAATATATATCTCGAATTTGTGGAAAAGTAGAACAAAATCAAAAATTGGTTATTTCTCAAAATTGCAAAATTGCTGAATTAAAAATTAAAAATTTCGAAATTTAATGCAGTTTAAAGTGGGAAGATTAGATACATTAAGACCATAATGTTATGAAGAATCTAAAACAGTGCACCTTGCGGCTGAACTTGTTACTGAAAGCTACAAGTAACACCGTATGTAGACTTTTGTGAATACCAAACACAGGCTCCTATAACCTTTTTCTATTTGGAATTTTTTATTTTGTTATCAATTATAAAATCTTATTTTGACTAATTATTTAATTAAAAAACAATCAAATTTGAAATCGTATGTAGACTTTTGTTACACCATGTCACTTTGAATTTTCACTATGACTTTTATCATGATTCTTAAATGAATCAGTTTTTGGAAAATCATTCCAAAATCTTCAATTTTTCAATTAAACCAATATAAAAGAATTCTTCCAATATTTAATTCTCTGTAAATTTGATCAAATCTTTTCATTGCCTCATATATTGAAACATACCAAGAGTCTTTCTCATTTCATCATTTTACTTATCGTCAATAATTTCCGGTATCAAATATTTTATTATTTGAATTATTTAAACTTACAAAATTAATATCATATTCACGTTTGGCATCATTAATTTTTAAGCATTTTATAAAGACCAAACCTTGTACATGAAATCATTACACATTTAGAAAGGCAACCATACATAAACTCAACACTGTTTTCGGATAGATAACACATGTCCGTATAATATCTCTTTATTCCACAAAAATATACTCCGGAGTGCGGTGTGGTGGTGTGGTGGCGCAGTGCAGCACAGGCAGCATTAAAAACATTCACTTGATCCGTATAGTATATATAAACAGCTTAAACCTTAAGGCCATACCTGTTTCGTTTATGCCACAATTTCACACTAAAAGGTAAATCAATGAAATCTTATCTCTTACAATATCAATAACCGAAAAAAAAATTAATTTTCAATTTCAATAAATAAGTTGCAATCGAGAGACTTAATTTTTGTGTTGTTGCGCAAAATGCACACACAAAATAAAATAGGACAACACCACCTTTAACGCCACCAATCCGCTCAGTACAGATATATAGAAGTATATCTACCTATATATAACATAAGACCTCTTATAAGCTCATACAAAAGAATTAAAATAATACGGAAAGACTAATTTTATTTTTATTATTGCACTTTGCCATGCTATACAGAGACGGACGGACGGACGGACCAATGGTATGGTATGGTTTTGAAAAATTCAGAAAACGATACGGGCCTCAAATCGCCATCGCCACCTAAGAATCTCCTGTGAATAGCTCACATTTGACTAAATTTACACGAAAAGCCCATAATTCATCAGGCGCATAAAGTAGAATTCTACCGCCCTGGAGAGTTCGTTGGTTTAGTTTCGTTTTTTTTTGCATATGGTATATGCGGATAATTTTAAGCTCTATAGGAACATCGCTACGGCGCGCGGAAGTGGCAGCGGAGGGTGAACCAAGCCCACTATTGGTATGCAAATATGCACCAGCAACTTACAAACAGCATATGCAATGAAAAGCTGCAACAATAATAAAGTGCCATATGCCAACTCTAATCCGATTACGTTTCCAGATCGCTTCAAAATTCATATGCTCTACACCTAACGCCTAGAGAAACAAGGAAATCAAATACGATCAGTACAGGTCCGGAATAATTTTCGAATATTTGCTTTTATTTAAAAAAAAATGTAAATATATCGATTTATATCGAAGAAAGAAAATACGTCAGAAATGCATTTGATACTTCATAATCTATATACGGGCTTGAGCATCTTGAGGTCTTTTTTGCCCTGGAAAATTGGACCGTTGAGTTTCTTCTTTCATAAAGATAAAAATGTTTTAAGTAAAATCTTTCTTTGTTCTGAAAATATTTGCGTCAAAAAACAGTTTTTGATAGTTTAACTAGTATTGGTAGGTTTTCGTTTTTTGTCAGAAAATATAAAAATGAATGGTAATATTTTGCATGTTGATAAATAAGTTTGATTTCTAAATATCTGTTTTTGTTTTCTAGACATTTAGTCGAAAATCAGTTTTTATCAATTTCTTAGTACCATTTTTTGAAGGTTTTAATTCCTTATAAAAATAATTAAAATTGTATTTTTCTAGGAAAATCAGCTGATTTAACTACAGTATTTTGTAGACTATGAGTCTCGAGTCGAAAACCAGTTTTTACTAACTGTTAATCGTATCTTTCTAAATATTTTTCAAAATGCTAAAATCAGTGTTTTTGAAAAGTAAATTAATCCCTTTAATTTTTGGCCAAAATATTCGATTCGCAAATCATTGCCAAATGGAATATGCAAAATAGGCGGTTTCTAAGAATCCTCATTGAAACATTGATTTGTTAAATTAACGGTAAAAAAAGGGTGAGGCAAGAAACCTTGCGTCGATGTTCGAGTGACGTAATCGAGTTTATGATGTTAATGTCACCAATCATTTTAAAAGCTCTTCTTTGAATACTGTCCAAGAGGCTTAAATAAGTTACTGGAGCACCAGCCCAGAGATGAGAGTTATATTCAAGTTTCGGACGTATGTAGGTTTTGTAGATTGTAGCCAGATCAGACGGAGAGAAAAATTTCTTGCAACGTCTCAAAAAACCTAGACATCTTGCTGCATTTTTGGCAACATCGCGTATGTGATCGCTCCACAAAAGGTGGTTGCTGATGCACATTCCGAGGATGTCGAGATTTTCCGTTTCGTTGATGCAAGTGCCACTCATAGATAGTGGCAAAGAGGGTTTATCTTGCTTTAACGATACAAGACAGCATTGCGTTTTCGAAGCATTAAATTCCACACGATTTTTTATTCCCCATTGTACAATGCTGTGTAGGTCGGAATTTGATGAGCTAATCATTCTTTGCCGTTGCAGTTCCACATCCGAAGAGGAGGGTTGTGAGTCTGGAAACGAATATGAAAAGCTAGGAGTGCTTAAAGCCAAAATAGCAGAACAGTCAATATTATTTGACAAAACGTCACAATTGAACATAACTATAAATATACCGACGGCATATCTATGCCCCAGTGAAGCCTTTTCACTAAAAAAAAACTCTTGTTACCGTTTTTTGGATTTTCTCAATGCTATGAGAGTGAACTTCGTCAAAATGATGCTACAATACTCTAAGGTCGATCTAACGCGTAGAACAGGAATTTCAAAGTATGAGGGTCAATTTATTCCTGAAAATTCCGCAACATAAAACCCAGCAATGAATTACCTTTGCCCACTAATAAATATATTTATTTTAAGAAGTTTAGTTTTTCCTCAAAAATTAAACGGAGGTCTTTTTCATAGGCGAAATTAGATGATGAGTGATTTCGACAAAACTTTAAACTATGACATTTTGCAATATTAAGGTGTAAAGGAGTTAATCAAACACCAGTTTAATAATATTTCAAGATCTTCTTGTAATAAAATTCAAATATACTCACTTTCTATGCACCGAAAGACTTTCAAATCAACATAAGGCACTTGGAATCTCAAAATGCATTAGGAATTTCATTACTAATTTCAAGAGGACTAAGATGACTGCCTTGCGGCACACCTGAAGTAGCATTATTCATACGAACCCTTCAAGTATGTGGAAATCCAGTTCAAGAAGTTAGAGTGGAATCAAAATTTTTGATGCTTCTTTATTATATACTAGCTGACCCGGCAGACTTCGTACTGCCTCAATCGATAAATAAAAGACCTAAACTTTTGTATAAATTAATTTCAAAACAAACAGAACGTATTGAATAAAAAGCATTTTTTTAATGAAGCATGAATTTTTATTATTATTTTCGACACATCATGTTGCTTACTTAAAAAAAAACAGAGTTTTCCTGAAATACTGGCTATTTATAAGGCTTACATTTTTATTAATAGACACACACTGTTATGATACAGTTTGTTAATCAATTTAAAGCTTTCTCATAAACTATATTTTTTGTTTTGTTTTGTGGTGCGTAAATAAACAACAAAGACGGTTTTCCGACGCGCGAACACGCGACGTATAATTGTCCATGAGTGAAACAGGGAAACTCCAAGTTGATTCCGCAAACTTCTAAAGACTGTCCTTGCGATTTATTTATTGTCATCGCAAAGGCCAGACCTACTGGAAATTGAAAGCGTTTAAAATCGAATGGTAAATCCGTTGGAATCATCGGTATTCGCGGGATCAAGACATCCTCTCCTTTGTATTTTCCTTTTATGATTGTTTCCTCAATGACGTTATTCATCAGCTTTTTCGCAGCCAGTCTTGTTCCATTGCATAGTCGAGGTTGATTAATGTTGCGCAGCATGATGACATCTGATCCTACTTATATCTGCAAATTGTGAGGTGGTAATCCAGGCATTTCCAGTGAATTTAAAAACTATGTGGGATAGTTGAATACGTCATCCTGGTTCATAACGGTGTCGACTGATTTGAAGGAAACCAACTGTCCTGGAAGAAAATTCTGAATGGTCGCATTGAGATCTTCGACATCTTTATTTTTCGCTGCCAATATTGCTCGTTCACCCAGCCAATTATGGTTATTGAACTTTTGCGCTATATCTGGGAAAACACGCTGAATAGGCTCCTCTTTTGAATCTGTGATGTGACAGAAATCTGTGGGTAATGTGATGAATCCGGTCAAGGTGTCCATTGCAACTTTATTATGTCCAATATCTAACAACTGCTTCGCAAAGACATTTGCAGTTTCATCATGTTGCAAAAATACTCGCATGTTAGTTGTTAATTGGTATGTCTTTACGAACTGCCACAAATTCGATGATTTTAGGCATGCATTTGTTCATCAGCAACAGTTGATCGGGGAATAACTGGAGGAGTCTGACGAAAATCACCTGACAACAGAATCATGACCCCACCAAAAATATTTTGGTTGTCACGAAGATCTTTCAATGTTCTGTCCAGCGCCTCCAGTGACCTCTTTTGGGCCATTGTGCATTCATCCCAAACAATTAATTTGCATACCTGTAGGATCTTGGCCATTGCGCTATTTTTGGCGATGGTGCAAATTGGTGTTTCGGTGATTTGCATGTTTAATGGTAATTTCATGGCAGAATGCACAGTTCGTCCACCTTCTAGAAGAGTCGCAGCTATCCAGATGAAGCCAACGCTAGAGCAACATCATTTCGCGATTCGATCCTCGCCAAAAGCAATGAAATTAAGAACGTTTTTCCGGTTCCTCCGGGAGTATCAAGGAAAAAAATTCCCCAGATCCACTTTTCACAGCTTCTATCAAAGTGTCGTACGCAATTCTTTGTTGTTGATTTAATTGTGGAACATTTTTACGAACTTTTTCGGCCAATGCTTCAATGTCGTACTGTTGTTCCCTTTGCAACTCGTGGTTTAATGCATCGTGCATATGACGATTGGGTGCTGTCATTCCCAAACACGACAATACTTTATTTGCTATCAATAAACACATATCTTCTATCATGATCAATGTCTCATTGGAAATTTCTTCAGTCATTTGTAGTGTAGGATTCAAAGTTTCACGGCGCACACGATGCAAAACATCCTCAGACATGTCATCTCTATACTTAACCCACAAATCTTTTGGATTCGAGGGGACACATGTCGATATGATAATCGCAAACAATGTACCAATTTGATGCGGCGATGAAGATATTACGGAATCCTTGAGCGTATCATCCCAGTGAGAATAATAAACCATATCGAATATGAAAAAAGTGGGTAGATACCACGCCCCTTTAATCGAAAACCCTAATCTTGTCCCTTCTTTTCACTAAAAAAAAAAACTAACCTTTGTGCAAAATATTAAGATTTTACGATATCGAAGAGATGTTAAAATTTATTTTCCAACAATTAAAATGTATTGAAACAGGCCCTGGTTTTACACAAATTCAGCCATGGTTGTTTTAGACTATAAATACTATTAAAAAACCGATAACGCCTGTTCCGCATCTTCTTTCAAATCTTAAAAAAAAAAGATAACACTTTGAGCAGGTTAAGGTGGGAACAATAATTAATATCGGGATGTCAATAGCACAGAGGTTGCGGTGGGAACTGGGAAGTATTTTAGAGCATTTTCGTTCTCTTAAGCAAATTGCAATGCAAAAGGTAAACTTCATCCTCTAAGAAGAAAGATTAAATCAACGACCATGTATTACATGATAGTAATCAGCAGTCATCATGGCCATCGTTGTTGCTAACAACAACACACATAGTCAGTTGTTGCTATCTCAGCGGATTGATACAGAGATACCCCTTGAGCGGCTCAGTGCTTAAGTCTTCGCTGTATAATGGTTTTGAAGGAAGCCTTGTTTTTTGTGTGACCAACCGACTAACCGACGACGACGACGCGAAGACTAACTAAGCGGCTAAACGGTCTCAGCTCTCAGGTTGGGATAAATTAATTACGAACCACGTTTCGACTGAACGTTTACGAGTGCTTTTAATAATTTAGCACGTGCTACGTGCGCCAGTGCCACAAATCCTGAATTCGAATGTGGGGTGTGTGAATGGGTTATGTTTTGTTAAGAGGGTCTGTGCCGCGCAATGATCGACCCAGAAATCGAGTTGAGTCAATCGACTGGACGTGGACATGGACGGGCAGCAGGCAGCGCAGCGTGTTAAATGTGTCTGGCAAGGCACCTTTTCAGGTGTGCTTTGAGATTTTGAGTTCGCTGGCGCACTCTGATGAATCACCCGTAAAAATGTCTGACCGAATGTTCCTGTTCCAGATAATGTTTTTAATTTTTGTTAAAATTTATATTTTTTTCCAATTCTCCCAAAGAGATATCTAATTGCGATTAAATTAATAATTATGTTCTATAACGACACTTTTATGTTCTTTAATTAATCTGCCAGCGAGTCGACATAAATTTGAATTAATCTTAGCACGCTGTAGCGCTGTGCTGCGCTAGCTAGCTGGCTGTTTAGAGTTTCACGCTGCCGCCGCTGCACCACCGGAATTGCACTGCACTGCTCACTTCAGCCTTATACGAATATAGCTTAGTTGGTAATCCATGGCTCGAGCTATAAAACGACGAGTTGTAATTGTAAACTTTTGGAGATTTCAATCAGATGAACGCTAGTGTTAAGTCCGAGTCCTAATTTGGAATTGCTGTTGCAGTTGTAACGTCGTCGTCCGTAGACGTCGATTGTTGTTGTTTTTGTTGTTATTATTGACCAATTGTGGGTCATGAAGCGCGGGGGAATACTATAACGCCACGCCACACCGCCGTGTAGCATATTTTTCGGTCGGCAAAGTGTGACTTTGTATACCGCAACAGATATTTGTTAGTCGGGTGTTAAGTGGTTTAGATGTGAATTTACAATGCTTTAGCGATTGCATGACGGTTCATTAGATAAGAATACATATATAAGACTCCAATGCTTTATCCAAAGTCTTAAATAATATGCGCACGGTTGCGTGAAAAATCGAACTTGATTTCAAGCAAATTACTCTTATTGAAGTTATTTCACGCTAAACAAGAGTCTGTTACACAGTTGTTCGTATTTGTATTTATGTACCTTACCTGCCTCTACAAAATATCACAGTTAAGTAGAATTTGCCATGTCAAGAAACTATGTTTATTTTGATTTACAACTTTAGCTAATTCAAAACTTTTAATTAGCAATTATAATTGTTCTTAATGAGAATTGTTTTTTTTTTTTCAAACAAAATTTTTAATCAAATTCATGGATCTAAATCCGACCGAATGGAGCTTGTTTGGATTTGACAAACTTTATGGTTGTACAAAAAACAGTAATTAGTATCACGAACTTGCATTTTATTGAACTGCTTTCGAAATCAACAACTGACCATTGAATTCGCATTATAAACCGAAATAAACGCTTTTTTTTAAATTAAACTTCGTTAAAGAAAAGAGGGCAAGTGCTAAATTTTGGAATGTCTATGAATTCTTTTTATATTTATATAAAAAATGCAAACGAGGCTTTTTAAGAGAAAATATTTTAATTTTTGGCACCTAAGCACTCTTAAAAATAGGGAAAGTGGATTTTATATCGTAGAAAGTTAGCAGAAAAATATGCCTGCAAGATTTTATGAAAGAATTTAAGTTTGAAGATATTTCAATCAAAATAGAGACATGAGCAACAAAGGAAAGAAAAAAGTGGGGATGGTACACTCAGGCGTATACTCACTTTTTTATTTTCTTATATTGTATTCTTTTATTCTTCAATAATGATATATTCGAATTTGTGGAAATTCAAAGAATAGAAGTGATGAAGGGGAAGATAGAGAGAGAAAAAAAAGTGATGCCTTTTGGAACCTGATTAAAGTTTTACGATTCCTTGGTAAAAAAATCTGGAGTTATTTCTTCTGATAAAATTTACGTAAGCTGAAAAAGTATGAGGCCAAATTTCTTCGACTTTATGTAACTTTATGTGTCTGCATCGTGGACTACATAATTATTTACCATCCAATTATTTTTTTTTTCAAACCAAAGGCAATATAATCTTCTTGAAAATTCAAGAAACAGAAACAAAAGTCATATACCCTTCATAAAAGCTTAATACTCGTTTACCATGAAAAAGACATTTTTGGCATTTTGTAAGACATGTTCTTATAAATTGATGCAAATTGTATTCCGACTTAAATATTTTCATTTTATTTACAACATCGTTAAATTTGTAACTGTGCAGGGGTTTTCAATTAAAAGGTTTCATTTTGAATAACTGGCTTTTTGGACAGCTCTAGTTTTAAAGCTGTCATTATTAGACATTTGACAATACAAAAAATACTATCTTACAAAAAATAGAACCGTACACTTTTCAACAACGCATTATTCACACAGTTCGCGATTCCCAGTCTTGTTAGAAATATTACGTGATTGTCTTATATCTCGTAAATTGGCTACTAAGATCTTGTGATTAAAAACCTTTAGACTTTTTTGTCTGAAGCTTTAGAGCATATACCTACAGCTGCACGCGTGGGAATTGGTCAAATGGTCATGGACAATTTAGTGAAAAAGAAATATTGCTGCTTCGTTTTTGAGCTAGAGCGGGGCATGTACAGAAGTGAAGAACTGCTTCTTCCTCAACCATACAGCTTCTTCAAAAGCGACGTGGCGAGTTTTTCTACTAGGAAGTGTCAAATTATGACACCGCTTATGGAACTTATATGCAGTCTGCTTAGAGTTATCAAGCACTTTGAGCGCTATAAATCTAGAATAGGGCTGACAGGTGGTGATTTTATTCCACCTAATGTTGGTTTTCTTAACATTGACTCGTGTTAGCAAAAGCTTACACGTAGAGATTGGTATTCCAGCTTAAGCTAAACATGTTAGAATTTGTAGTACTGTAAATTTTCCAGGGAATGTCTCTATAGCCCGTCACCCAGCAGAGCCCCAAGATTTTATGACAGAAGAGAATCCGGATATCAGATGTTGATATCACTTTTTCCTTAAGCTAGGACAATAAACCTTTTACCGCCATAAGATCTGCCTGGAACACGCTACAGTGATTGGAATGATAGAATAAGAGACGTAATTTTTGTCGTTCAGTGTACACGCCTAATACAACCCCCCCCCATTAGTTTTTGATCCATCTCTGTAGAATGTGATTGACTCGTCTTCAGGTATAGAATTCTGGAAGTTTTCTTCGGAACTGTAGTATATGTACTTTGGAAATAATTTTAAATAATTAAGAATTACAGAATGGCCAATGGTTTTATAAGTCCACTGTGATGAAGCTCTGAGGCGAATAGCAGAGCTTGCATCTTTAAAATATATCTAAAGATGTTAAATGGAGTGTGGTGTCCAGAGTTCAAGATGTCGTCGTACGAAGTGATCCGCTTATACATATGCAAAATGAACGCTGGACTTGGCGAAGTTTGTTGCGGTTTGCATCTTTGTCTAATCCTGTCCGCCATTGTTTGTTGTTTGGAAGTTTTAAGCTCTATTTATTGCCAATGGCTTTTTGGCAGAAAAGAGAGTTACAGTAGGTTTCTTGACTCTTTCTTGTATAATACGTTTACAGTTAAGTTTGTTATCTAAAATGAGACCTAGATATTTATCTTCACCTGAATACCTTTTATAAAAGGAGGGTTAATATTGAGTATTTTATAAGTCCTGGTGAATAGAACTAAATCGGTTTTGCATAGGTTGTATAGGCTCCGTTTTGTCTCCGACACTCTTCCTTATATTCATAAATGATCTTTTGTCTTCCCCTTCTAATCCATTAAACTGTTTCGCCGACGACAGTACCATCAGATTTTCATATTCATTTTTAGATTCACATCCTTGTCCTTAGGACGTGGAACTTCAATGGCAGCGTATGATAAGCTCTTTAAATTCTGATCTTGATAGCATTGTCCAATGGGGAATCAAAAACCGTGTAGAATTGAAAGCTTCGAAAACTCAATGCTGTTTCCTGTCGTTAAAGCATAACCCACCCCCGATGCCACTATCTATGAGTGACACTTGCATCCAGAAAACTAATCAACTGTCAGTACTCGGTATATGTATCACAGATCACTTTTTATGGAATGATAACATATTTGATATTGCCAAAAATGCTGCCAGGTCCATTTCTCCGACGACGGTGCAAGAAGTTTTTGACCCCTTCTGATCTGGCTATAATTTACAGATATATTCACAAACAATGTTCTCTCGAATTAGCCCTTGTTGTCCCTTAAACAATTCAGCCGTAATACTCGCACTTCCGGGAATGCTCTTCAGTTTACCCTCGAGCTCAATTTCGGACGTACTGTTAAGTATAGAGATTCGTTTTTTAACCACTCATCGAGAATGTGGAATGCTTTACCCAACTCTGTTTTTGCCTCCCATTTTAATATTCAAAATTTTAAGTCCAATGTGCACCGGTATTTTCGCTTAAATCCTTCTCAATTTTCCTAACACTCCCACTGTGGTTAAACGTTAACGTGTTAGGGGTATTAATATCCCTTTGAGTGCCTGTACATTATAAAAAAAGGAGATAACATATTAGATACCGAAAGCTAGTGATTAAACAACTTTAATTTTTTTTTTCTTGAGCCTCGTCTTAACGCTCCGAAATCGATTTAAGGCCTTAAATATGATATTTTTGAAGTCTTAAAGGACATACATACCTTCCAGCTACAGGGCGTAGATATAAGTCATGGAAAATTTACAGCCCTATTACGGTTGTCAATTATCAGTACGCTAGTTGACATTTTTCAATGAAATTGATGAATTGGTATTATCGTTGTCAGCAATCAAATTTTTTGATAAACTGTGAACGCTCTTCAGAAATTAGATCTATTGTGAATGATTCAAATTGACAGACTTGGTATTATGGTTGTCAAAATATTTGTTGATTATCAAATTTTCAGTCAATCACAAATTCCTTGTTGATAAAATATTTTACGGACCACGAAAGCCAAAAGCATATCTACTATTGAACTATTTTTCGGTGAAAATGAAATTGAAGAAGAAAATACTTTGGAGCATGCAAAGATTCGAAGAAAACTACGCGATGCTACAAATCCCATGGATTTGGCTGAACATAGTAGATAAAAGATCTTTTTTAGTAACATTACAAAATCTAATTTGGCTCGCTTTTAGATTCATTCAAAACATTAGACTTTCGAAAGAAGTTTTCCTTAATGTATTTTTAGATATCAACGACAAGTTAAAACCAAAGAAAAGACAAAAATCCATCCCAAACATACTAAAATTTGCACTATTCACAATAGATTTTTGATCTTTGTTCACAATGGATCAAAAAATGATCAACTCGTGCTCATAATACCAATGTATCAATTAATTGACAAAATGTTTCAATTGTCAATTAATTGATCTTTGACAACCGTAATAAGGCTGTTAGTGAAAAAGATATATTACTGCAACCTTACCCGAGACAGTCATTGGACTTATATTGTTTTCCATTGTTAATGCCATACCTTACTTTTTACATTGATGTACAATACATATTTATTGATTTGCTTTAAAAGTACTTGTTTTTGTTATACTAAAATTAAACCTTTTATTTGAAAACCATATATGTATGTACATGTACAGAGTTCAAAATTGTTCTTCTTTTTAATGATTCAAATTTTTGAAACAAAAATTAAAATACACAAAAATAAATTGGTTTATTTTTCATACAAATTGTTTTAGAGACTTTTGCGAGAGTGATATTTCGTACGTATTATTGTTTATAATATTTTGTATTCACACACTTTTTTATAACTGTGGTTTATAATTTTCGTTGACTTTGTGACACCTTGTTTATTCAGAAAGCATAAAGCTACTACTAGATGGTCAACGTAAACGATCAATGTGTTGACTCTCTGACGTAAAAATTATGTTATATGCTTAATGCTTATATTGTACCAAATTTAATATTCTTTTCCAGTCTAAAATTAAAAAAAAATAATGTTGACTCAAATAATTATTATTGTCAAAATTTTTCGAATCAATGCAAATCACGCGAATCACGTAGACTCACATGCACGTCATCGCATTTGAAGACAGTATTGATGAAAGGGTGTCATTCGTGTGATAGTCAACGTTTTAAGCATTGACGTTATGACAGTGTAACTCTAGCTTAAAAGTTTAAAAAATATCGTGTAGTATACACATACATAACTAGTATAATAATTAAAACGTATGACATATCAACCTCGCTAATATCTGAAAAAAAAAATCATAGTTTCCGAAATTTGTGTCCGATTTGATGAATAATAAATCAATTTACTGAGTCTTAATATATTATTTTACAAAAAAGGGAGAATTCCAAAAAACTCTTTAAAGTGGCATTCAAAGTTAAAAAAAAAACCAAAACAAATTCGTATTCAATCCAAAAAATGGACTCTTAACTTTAATGTTTGTTCCAAAAATTTCATTTTTAAAAAGAAACAAAATTCTTTTTTTTTTAATAATGTTTTTTTTTTTTTTTTTAATCGAAATAGCTTTTTAGAAACGTTTTGATTTTTGAGGTCTAGGAAAGATTTCCAGGCCAAAATATGATCTACGCAGTCTTAGCTACAACCTCCAGAAGTTAAATTCTAAATAAGATGTTGACTATAATTATAACAATTTTTTTTTTATTGATTATTATTAATTTATTGATTTATTTTTTCTCAGTAAGTTAATATATACGAGTATACATATGTTTATAAAATTAGTTTCAATAAATATGCGTGATTTCAAATAGCCTTTATTTGCATTTTCTAGAGAATTGTCTGTAGATGGTTTCTATATAAAAAAGTTTGAGTCGAACAAAATTTTTTTTACAAATAACAAAAATTTAAATAGATTCATAAAAACACAAGTTTGCAACATAAATAGCATAAGTACATATTTTAACCATTTTAGCATTTATAAGAAATGAAAGCAATGTATTTTATTACCCGACAGAATTTTTAAATTCCTTAGAATTGCCTGGATCGCAACGCTACAAGTAAGAGTGCAAATAATTATAGTTCGAAATATGAATTAACCAAAAATTTGTAATGTTACCAGACCTGTTATGAAGAAATTCATGGAAAATCTGACTATTTGTAGCTATTTTTCTGTGTGGTAAATTCAAAGGCGAAGATATTTTAAACCCTAGAAGCTGAATGATTGGCAGGATTTACCGTTTGATCTCAAACGTCATCAGTTTCCAATTCACCTTGCATTCGCAATAACGATAAAAAAGCACAAGGCCAAATCTTTAAAAATATGAAGTGTCGATTTTAAAAATCATATTTTTCCCAATCGAAAACTAGATGTTGGCGATGGTGGACAAACCTTTGGCTTTGTTTATGAATGTTCAAGAAAAGAAAAAACAAAAATAGTGAATAGAAAAGAGTATTAAAATAAATTTAAAAATGTTAATTGCGAAATAAGCAACATTTTTTCGGTTTTGAATTATTTTTGCACTGGACTAATATTTTTCATAAAGCGAGTTATGGTAAGTTATTTAAAAAAAATATAGAGGTTTACTTTGTATGTACAATAACATATTAAAGATACATTTTTTAATATGTCCAAATATGTGACTACTTTTGTCCGTCACTGTACGCTTCTGTGTTAATATCGATTTCGCGTACCTGAGCCAAAAGTGGTTACTCTATAAATTTTAAAATAACATCAATTACAATAACTTCTTGCATTCGTTTTCCTTAAATGATTTTTACAGGTGAATTTTGTCGAAAATCCTCATATGCATTTTTCTTTTTCAGTGCGAAAAAAAGTCAACTTTGTTTAAAGTTTCTTTTCTCATCACCAATTGCTCATTTTTTGTTCCAATATTCTATTCGAGATTTATAACATTCATCTACTTTCATGCATATGATAAATTCCATCTATACAAATTCCAGTTTATTAACAATATTTCTATATTGACATCAAAAAGGCAAACAGGTATCTATTATCTACACAGAAAAGTTATGATTCTCATCAATCATATAATTTTTCATTCACTGATAGAATAATAAATACAAATCACCCAATTAAAATCCCGACCCCCATCATCCTTGTCATGTGGGTGGGTTGCAATAAAAAAAAAACAAATAAGTACCTCAACAACTTGTTCACGATCACGCAGCAAAATGCACACGACTACCGATCAAATCAGTTTCATTTCAATACGTCGTCGCAGTCAAAGCCGTCCTCGTCCTCATCTTTGAAAGTCAACAACTTTAGTTCGTCAATTCAAATGGAAATGTGATGTCCCGTAATGTTTCTGTTTCTGTTTCTGTTTTTATTGTTATTTTGTCTGTTTACATTTTTCAATAAACAAATATTCCCTGAGATTTGAACTTTCTTTTCACGACCAAAATAGAAATAAAAACGACATGAAAACAAGTTGCAAGAGCTCAGCCAGCAGCTTTTGAAAAGCAAAAACATTGTATTTTTTTCTTTTTAGGTTAAAAGTTCGTCGCCCATCTACATTTGTCATATTGTTCAACTTGCATATCATCGGCACCATCATATCTAGACATATACTCCTACTGACTGAACAGAGGGCTGGAACTATGGGGACGAAGGTCAAATAGTTGTATAGTTTCTGTTTGTGTTTTTGTTTCTGTCAACAACACAAAGTAAAGTATCTTTCTTTAGTTAAGTTTAGAGATACAACCGACGAGATAAACTTGCTGTGTATAGACAAACAACACTCGTGTTTAAGACTATGATGGGGTCCCCCCCCCAACAATGGCAAAGATCAATTCACAATTGGCAGCATTAAAATGCTAATAGCACCCCATTGACAGTCATATCGATCCACATTCGCATTCGCCATTCAATCGACCGAGAGCCAGTTGACGATCATCATGACAATGATGATGAAGATGAAGACGAGGACAGTCATTTCACATGCCCAATGAGATGAGATAAGATGAGATGAGAGAAAACCCCGTCATCGCCATTATGTCCTCAAATAAGCGCAGCAGTACGGAGAAGAGCTATGCCAGGGTTAGCATAAAGAAA
The DNA here is from genome assembly GCA_951509635.1 of Eupeodes luniger. Classification (NCBI taxonomy): domain Eukaryota; kingdom Metazoa; phylum Arthropoda; class Insecta; order Diptera; family Syrphidae; genus Eupeodes; species Eupeodes luniger. Next base: position 41,528,059 of record OX608075.1, read on the forward strand.
AGTTAAGTAGTGGCATATCTTAAGTGTATCGATTGGATGGATATAATAGGTGCATTAGGAAGGTATCAGCGATAGATCCGATTGCTTTCAAAGAGATTAGAAAATTAGGCACACAACAAGGTTGATAGAAGTGGCTCATATTGAACTGTTTGTAGATTTCTAATAATTACGGTAGGAAAGCTAAGGGAGAATTGACATTTTGATCTACTTATTACCCAAAAATATGATATGTATCTATGGAGAGCTTAGAATTAGTACATATTTTTTTTGTGTATGGGGTTTTGATTGATTTTAACTTCCCATAGATATAATTGGTCGACAAGTTTTTCTTACTGGCAAAAAATTGCACTTTTCCAATTCGTTTTGATAGCTCTAATTCGAAACCGACTTTAAAATTAATGTATCATGTCAGGATTTTGAGATATGCAGCTACGTTCTCAAAATCGAGTGAAATAAAATCGAAATCTGAATTGAAAATCGAGTAAAAATGTTTTCAGGGTTCTACCATTCGATCGATTTCATAACTTTGAATACTTTTCAAAATCACTTTAAGTGAAATTAAAACAGCTGACATCAATCAGTCAATTGTCATAATTTGTATACTTCTTATGTTTGTTGGTATGTATTGATAAACATACCACCTAGCTGTTGGTTTGCAGTTCTTTGCGATAAGAAGTTTCCTATAATATAGTTTTGGAAAAACTCTGGTGTCAAAGCTTAATTTTTGGATAAGTCAGCTTTTGAAAGAACATTGTTTTACTCGAAATATTATGGAAAAGACATTTTGCTTTCTGAAAAGTCATTTTAAATGCATTGTCCGTTCCCTCAACTACAAAGAAGAAGCTGCAACTTCTTACGAACCAATTGCATTACATAAAGAAGTCAAGGTTTATTTCCCTTAAGTGAATATACTACTGTTTTTAAACATTTTTTTCTTGTCGAATTTAAAACACACCAACTTACTCTGGTCAAATTCAAATTACTTTAAAATCGCAAATATCGAATTATAGAACACGGAAACTCACTTTGTGTTGAGTTCGAAAAAAATGAAATCGAAATTGATGAAAGTGAGTTTCAGAGTCTATTTAAATTTCATTTCGAGTGAAAGCAAAATGTAGAACCTAGGTGATTGCTTTTTAAAATTCGAAAAAAAAACACGCATATAAATTTGTTTGAGACTTTATACATTTACAAGCCTCTTTTTTGCCACTCGATTGTATACATATAACACCTTGTTTCACCAAATATTTTATCTTTGGTTATTAAATCAATCAGTTTTTTTACTTTCAAATTAAAAACTCGTGAAATAATATCATGTCGATTTGTCGCTTGTTGATTTAAAAATAAAGATGATTTAATTTCTGTCCATTGTGGATTGCAAGTCGTTGTGATAAACAGATCAGGGCGTCCGAAATTTTTTACATAAACCACCATAGCATCTTGTTTACGTTGCTGCATTTATCGAGGGCCCCCGGTGAATGCAGCTGGTAAAATAATTCTTTTTCCCATTTCTGTAGGATCAGCATCAGATTGAATTGCATCGTGAAGAATATTGTAATATTTTTGGGCTCGTAATTTAGTTTGACTTGCTCTTAAAAACTGAAGCCACTCAGATTCAATTTTAGCGTATGTATGTACATACATATCGACAATATACTGACTGAATAATTTCCCGCAACGAAGTAAGATATTATTTGAATTTTCTCTGACTTGAAGCCGGTAAGAGTAAAAATCCATTGCACAGTTTTTTTTTTGAGGAACTGTTGTTATTGAATGAACTTGTAGTACGTTAATTGAATAACCGTCTTCACCATGATTAAATATCAAAATGTACTGCAGTGCATCGTAAGACCGGTGTATTTCACTTACACGTTTTAGAGTGTTATCTCGTGCTCGCAAAACGATATCCCTTTTTGTAAATTCTTGTAAAACAATTAATACGGCTACATCATCAACTTCAGGTGCATTATAACGACCATTGTGTTCTGTCTGTGGCGCACGGTCAGCTCTGAAAATGACTTGAAAATGTTCTATATTTAATGGCATCGCTTCAAAAGCACTCTTGAAGCTGCGCACGTAAGGATTGTGACAATGTAACAAATATTGCAAGTCGTATAATAATTCTCTGCAAGTATTTGGGGCTATCGACATTCGCCGTTGTACTTGGCTCACCGAATCAGCCATGAAATATATTTTCAAAAATTTCGGTTCGTTAGGGTTGTTTGGTAAAAGAAATCCAAGTCTAAATGATAGACTTGACCCTGAACTTTAAATGTAGGCATAAAATCTCCATGTCTGATTTCATTGGCACCGAATGACATCATTTGGAAAGCAGAATTGTAAACACGAATCCTATCAAGAAAATGTTTAGAATCTCGATGAGAATGATTCAAAAGACTTTTGAATGGTTTTAGTGGATCAACAATTTCTGCCAATAAAACTTTTCCTCCTGAACAGCAGAGACCTGGTGGTTATTTAAGCTATTTGAATGCACGACAGCGATTGCACTTGGTACTCATAGTTCCTATCGAAACGTGAGATCAGAAAGTCAGTGATATTTTGGTTGATGTATAGATAACAAATTATTGATTAACATTATCGGACTTTATTTATGCCTAAAACCTGCTCCGTGATAACCTCTTTCATTAAAAAAAAAACTGCATGACAACTGGATAAGAAGTTTCGAAGCCTTAACAAAGATTTCCTCTTTTGCTTGACTTCAGTTTTATTTATAGATAAAGTAACTTTTTGTCGATAACATTCGTGATGGGTTTTCTAAATTCATTATCTCTTTTTACTTGCGATATAAAGAAACTTTATGGCAAGGTTATTATAGTAATAACAATTTCGCATTCGTGATTTTCATCCAATTACGATGGTAGAAGACGAAAAACGTGGGTCCCCCTAGTGGGTTTTAAGTAGATTCGCATTAGGCGTATTTTTTTTTCGTTTTTTTTTTACGACTAAAAAGTATTACTATGAAAGTTTACATTCAAGCTTTGTTCAAAATTCCATATAGAGTCAAATAATGATTCATAACTAATGAAAATTTTCAGAAACTAAGATGAGATACTATATTTGGGGTTTAAACTCAGTCTTAAAAACCAAAGTTTTGAATATTTTTAAGAATTTTTAAAGGGGCATATTTTAAAAACCTGATGTTATAGAAAAAAAATTAAGGCAAGCTTTGATTTTCGAAAAAATATGTTACGTTTTTCTTATAAAATATCTTCCAACTCGAATATTTTCTGAACTGTTACCTCCGAATTAATTGTATGCATCAAAAAATAACGTTTTTGACACTTGGTTAAATTTTTAGAAAAATTGCAAACATACATTTTTCTACAAAAAATAGAAACCAATAAAAAAATACTATTAAAAGTTGATAAAAATTGATTTTCGACTCAAATACCTGGGAAATATTTAATTGTCTTCAAACTAATTTCATCCTAGTAAAAATTTTGTTTTATAACATTTCTTAAATTTGTTTAAAAATATAAGAAATAAAAATTAAAAGAAATAACATAAATAAGAATCTACAAAAAATTTGTTAAAAACTGATGTTCGGTTACAATATTTCGAGAATAAATTCAATTGAATTCAAAATTATTTTATTCTATTCAAATTTGAGTTGTTAACCTAAGATAATATTCTTTAAAAAAATCAGTTGTTGTTTTTCACAAAAAATACAAATTTTCAAAAAATGCCAATAAAAATTGGTAAAAATTGGTTTTCGACAAAAAATGTGTAAAGCAGATATTCAAATTAAACATGTATGCATAATTTTGTTGCTTACTTTAAGTTATTTTCTAGATAATTTAATTAACAACGTCTTTTTTTTAAATACGAAAACCTACAAAAACAGCAAAAACTTGATAAGAAAACGTTTTCAACTCATGTATTTTGAGACAAAAAAAGAAATTGATTTCAAATTTGTTGTTAAAGTTTTAGGATAACCGACAGACGGGCAAGGATGGGAAGTCGTCAATGTGGGCCGCATCCCAGTTTCATTTTATTTTCATTTTGCCGATGAAATGAAGTATTGGTGTTTTTTGATGAACTTAATAGCTTTTGGACCTTTTTTTACACTTACACTTATGACCTAAAAACTTCAAAAAGTTTTGTCAGAAATGTGTCAAATATTTTCCCCTAACAAGCTTCAAACAAAGATCCAACATAACTCTCAGGGAATGCCTACAAATTGTTGAATGTCAATTGTGTCAAATGTCACCAACGAAGATGCATATAATCCTCCCCCCATTTGATTCCTGCATTTAATTTTTTTAAGAATCTAAGAAACATATTTTTCTCAATTTTTCACAAGCTCAAAACTTTCATCTTTCCTAAATCATGAATGCTCTAATTTCTTTCCACGGAACAAGCCCAAAAATAGTAAAATCAAGTCAAATAACAATTTTTATCTCCATCATGAAGAGATGAAGATGATGCGCGGTTTGCATGTCATGGTCATGGTGTACAAGTTGGCGACATGATGCTAGAGCTGATGGTGGTGATGATGTTGATGCAGATGCTGATGCTGAAGATGTTGATGGGCGAGGACAAGGAGGAAAATCTAGAGCATACTCGTAGATGGAATGGATATGATGATGTCGCGTGGATTTTCTATTAATCTTAAGATTACGTTTAGTTCACTGACTATTAATTTGCTCTAAATAAAAACAAAACAAAACCACTACTACGACGACCGACAACGACGGAGGAGTAGTGATATAGGCGAACGAGTTGATGACGGCAAAAACTTCAACAACCACGAGACGAATGGTGCAACTTGTTCTTATATAAAACCTCTTATACAGCTTAATGCAAACTAAAAAAACAACACTCTTTTTATATATAGGGACATGTATATCTATATGTATGAAATGTTAAAGATCCCTTTTATCTTAGTTAGAGTATCTTGAATTTTTGAGAAAATAGACATTTGCCGTAGACAATTTGTTATGTTGAGAGATAAATAGGTGCTAATGTCGCTATCGATTAAATACCTTGTTATGGGATTACACTGGAAGCTAGAAAAAGTGAACAAAATCATGAATGGGTTGTTATTTGTGTGTTTTTTTCTTCTTTTGAAAATTGATTTTTTTAAAAGTTGTAAGATCAAACGACTTTTTGTTGTTTCAAATTAATGTAAACTGAAAAAATGTGAAAATTTCAAAAATGCCACTATGTGGTAAGTAACCTAAATAAAGCTTCTTTGATTAAATCACGAAATGTATTGTAAATTTAGCTAACAAGAATGTTTGTACCGACATTTCAATATTTCAGTCTTTTATCATTGGATCCTCAGACAACGTAAATATTTTTGATCGTATATGAAAAATATCTTTGCTTAGACAATGATTCGAATCACATCCTCGAAAAAATAATCAATTTTTTTTTATAATTAGCGAACACTAAAAGGGTTTTGTCTTTTGTATACCTTTAATATGCCAAAGACCACAGTGTGAGCATTAGGAACAGAGGGAAGGGTTCGATAGGAGGTGTCGGTGTACATTGATTTTGAATTCCTGAACATTGCAATGACAGGGAAATATAGAGCGTGGCAAGGCGTTCCACATTCGCGTAGTACCGCTAAAAAAAGAATCTCTGTACTTCATAGTACGGCCGAAGTTGGGCTCAAGGGTAAACTGATGGGCATTCCTAGAAGCGCGGGTATTACGGTTAAATTGTTAAGGGGAGGAATGCAACTGGCTATTTCACTAGAGCATAGTCCGTTAAAATAACGGTAAAAAAGGGTTAGGCAAGAAACCTTGCGTCGATGTTCGAGTGACGTAAACGAGTTGATGATGTTAATGTCACCAATCATTTTAAAAGCTCTTCTTTAAATACTGTCCAAGAGGCTTAAATAAGTTACTGGAGCACCAGCCCAGAGATGAGAGTTATATTCAAGTTTCGGACGTACATATATAGGTTTTGTAGATTGTAGCCAGATCAGACGGAGAGAAAAATTTCTTGCAACGTCTCAAAAAACCTAGACATCTTGCGGCATTTTTGGCGACATCGCGTATGTGATCGCTCCACAAAAGGTGGTTGCTGATGCACATTCCGAGGATGTCGAGATTTTCCGTTTCGTTGATGCAAGTGCCACTCATAGATAGTGGCAAAGAGAGTTTATCTCGCTTTAACGATACAAGACAGCATTGCGTTTTCGAAGCATTAAATTCCACACGGTTTTTTACTCCCCATTGTACAATGCTGTGTAGGTCGGAATTTAATGAGCTAATCATATTTTGCCGTTGCATTTTCACTTCCGAAGAGGAAAGTTGTGAGTCTGCAAACGAATATGAAAAGCTAAGAGTGCTATCGTCAGCGAAACAATGTATTGGATTAGAAGAAGCAGACAGGAGATCATTCATAAAAATAAGGAAAAGGGTCGGAGATAAAACGGAGCCCTGGGGCACACCAGCATTTATTTTATAGGTTTCAGACTTGAATCCGTCTAAAACAACTTGTATTAAACGGTTCGAAAGAAAATTTCTAATCCAACGAAGAAAAGATTCGTCGATACCGAAAGCACGCATTTTCGATAAGAAAGCAAGATGCCAGACTTTATCAAATGCCTTTGAAATATCAAGTGCAATTATCTTACTTTCTCCAAAACGATGTAAAGATTTGTTCCACTGTTCGGTGAGATGAACCATGAGATCACCAGTGGACCTATTGCTACAAAAGCCGTACTGCCGGTTATTAAGAAGCTTCCGTTCCTCAAGATATTTCTTAAGCTGATAATTAATCAGCGTTTTCATGACCTTAGAAAGAAGGGACGTTAGTGCTATCGGTCTATAATTTGTGGGAGAAGAAGATTCGCCTTTTTTTGGGATTGGCTGAACAAATGCAGTTTTCCAACTACTCGGAAAGAGCCCAGAAAAATAGGATAGATGGAAAAGCTTTCGCAGTGGTTTTGCTATCGTGGAAAAAAAAAACCTCTTTAGAATAATATCGGGGATACCATCTGGGCCATCGGATTTATGAATGTTGAGATCTTTAAGAACTCTCGCAACAGTTCGAGTACGAAAAAGATTGGTCCCATAAAATCATTTACGCGTTCAAGAACTGGGGGAGTCATGACAATATCTGGTAAGGTGGAATTTTCGGCGAACTGCCTTGCAAATAAGTTGGCTTTATCAATAGATCTAACTAAAGGAGTGTCATTGACAACAAGCGTAGGAACCGAGGAAGAGGAAGAATTCCTCATGTTTTTTTACAAATGACCAAAAATTCTTACTGCCTTTGGGACATTGCTGTATTTTTCGCCGTAATTTTTGGTCATATAAAACTTTTGTCCGTCGAATATGGACGTTGCAGGCCTTCCTGGCTTGCTTAAACCTTTTCCGGTTTTCCTCAGTTGGGTTGGCTTTAAAACACCGGAAGCTCACCTCTTTCTTCTTGATAACTCCTTTGCAGCTCGAATCGAACCATGATTTAACCTTGGGTTTAATACTTTTAACCCTATTCGGGATAAAGGTTTCCATTCCCAGATGAATCATACTAGAAATCATATCTGCACTGGAGTCTACGTCGCTACCGAGGAAGCATAGCGATCAGTTAAAGATCCTGAAGAAATTATTGAGACCGTCCCAGTTGGCTTTCTCGTACTGCCAAACTTATTTTGCACTCAACCTTATTTGCAAAATTGTATAAAGTCGTGAAAATCAATTACTTGAACCTTAATATTCCATAATATATTATGTTCGTGTACTCCTAAAGAGGCTTTTAATGATTTACTTAAAAAAGCATCTTCCATTCACAGAAGACAGCAATTATACAAATGTGGACTACGGAAACTATAACAAACTCTGGTTTGCATCTGCGTATCTAGTGTTTAAACGTTTATTTATTGTCATATTGTGACTTTATACTAAACAAAATATTAAGACTATCACATGTCTTAAGAAAGGAACGTCCAAATCTTAATAGTTTCATGTTTTTACTTTTATTACCGAGGAATTATGCTTCCAAGAAGCATAAAAAGGATTCAAATTTACTGAATAATATTGCCTTACATCTCTTCGTATTCTCGTTTTATTTTGAAATTAATACATCAAGGTAATGAGCCCCAAAGACGTACCGATCTTACAAAAAATTGACGTTCAGATTAAGAAGAATGAATATCGAGGATGGATTAATTGATAAGATCGATCAAAGGTTGCAATCTTATTTTGTTAAAACAGTACTGTGGTTGGTGTGCTAAAAATGTATTAGAAGGCAGGATCAAATAGCGAAACCTTAAGTAATTTTCAAAAGACTTATCCAACAGCCATAAATAAAGATCATCCAGCCTAACGTATTTTCTTAGGCCATAAACATAACGAACTGCACTATTCAACCGTAACATAATTTCAATTACAATACATTGCGCACTCAAATATCAAAATTGGAATTATCAAAGTCTTCAGGAGGAATAAACGTATTTTAACAGGTGTGAAAGACTGAGATACCCAAATGTATGAAGTGCTCCATATGTTTCCCAACAAGTAAATTTATTTGGTTATCCCAGTAAGGTGACGATTTAAAGTAACTCCGAGATTTTTTGCAGTTTCCACATATTCAATGATAAAATAATAGGTGAAAAATTATTAAAATAATACCATTACACTTGGACAAAATTACAATCCTTTCTATGTCTTCACTAACGCAAAAAGCTGCATGCTCAAAAAGCCTAAAAGGACAGCTTATTTACATTTGAGCGTCATACAAATGAATGGAGCAATTTTCAATGATGGGCGAAAGTTCATTGACATGTGTAGAAAAAAGTAAAGGGCCAAGTATCGAACCCTGAAGAACACCAGAAACATTTGGTACTGGGATTGGAATAGATTAGAATATTAAAACTTGGTGAACAAATTTTTAAAAAGCTTCCCACACAAGTTAACAAGATTAACTTTGTCAAAATTCTTTGCGAAGTCCGGCAGTACCAAAATCGTAATCCCGTACTTATCCAACTTTTGCGGTATATCTTCTGTTACGTAGTCTAGCACTGCCGTCATACAACTGTGCCTATCACGAAAACCAGATTGTTTTGAAATGAGCAGCGATTTTTCCCTTAGATAAAAACTAATTTGTTAAGAAATGCAGATCTTACTGAGCAGCTAATTGACTAGATGCCAGTTTTTCGTTTGTCCACAATTGTCGCCTGTTCAGGGATGTTCTTAGCTTGTGAGAGTACATTTCAAATTCAACAAACGTAACGGGTGATTTTTTAAGAGCTTGAGAACTTTTTTTAAAAAAAAAACGCATAAAATTTTGCAAAATCTCATCGATTCTTTATTTGAAACTTTAGATTGGTCCATGACATTTACTTTTTGAAGATAATTTCATTTAAATGTTGACCGCGGCTGCGTCTTAGGTGGTCCATTCGGAAAGTCCAATTTTGGGTAACTTTTTCGAGGATTTCGGCCGGAATAGCCCGAATTTCTTCGGAAATGTTGTCTTCCAAAGCTGGAATAGTTGCTGGCTTATTTGTGTAGACTTTAGACTTGACGTAGCCCCACAAAAAATAGTCTAAAGGCGTCAAATCGCATGATCTTGGTGGCCAACTTACCGGTCCATTCCTTGAGATGAATTGTTCTCCGAAGTTTTCCCTCAAAATGGCCATAGAATCGCGAGCTGTGTCGCATGTAGCGCCATCTTGTTGAAACCACATGTCAACCAAGTTCAGTTCTTCCATTTTTGGCAACAAAAAGTTTGTTAGCATTGAACGATAGCGATCGCCATTCACCGTAACGTTGCGTTCAACAGCATCTTTGAAAAAATACGGTCCAATGATTCCACCAGCGTACAAACCACACCAAACAGTGCATTTTTCGGGATGCATGGGCAGTTCTTGAACGGCTTCTGGTGGCTCTTCACTCCAAATGCGGCAATTTTGCTTATTTACGTAGCCATTCAACCAGAAATGAGCCTCATCGCTGAACAAAACACACGCGCGAAACACATTTCGAACCGAACACTGATTTTGGTAATAAAATTCAATGATTTGCAAGCGTTGCTCGTTAGTAAGTCTATTCATGATGAAATGTCAAAGCATACTGAGCATCTTTCTCCTTGACACCATGTCTGAAATCCCGCGTGATCTGTCAAATACTAATGCATGAAAATCCTAACCTCAAAAAAATCACCCATTATAATTACACCATGTATTATAAATAATTTTCGCTTAAACTCAACCCTTTGCTTCCTAGTGGTTTCGCAATTAAACCAAATACTCTATATTTTTTCTTTATATTCCTACTGTTTTTTTTTTAATTTTTAGTGAATATTAATTTTTTTTATTTAAATGCATTATTCAATATACACATTCTATATAAATTTTAAGTTTTTATACAAATATTTGAAAAAGTTGACATCTCCGGGAACAAAGGGTGAATTTACGAAGAATAATAAATAAACTTCAATTACCGAAAAACAGCAAGCGACAACACCATTCCCATATTTGTTCTCAAAAGCTTTTAAAAAAGCACACATTCTGAAAGCTCCCAAACAAAATCCAAAGAAAAATCCACCATGATTTGCATTAACGTGGAAATGGTAACTCTAATAACAATCTGCTTATTTTCAATACATACGAAGAAGGTTGTTTGTGAACACATTATTTATCAGTGTCAGTGTGGCTTTGGCTGCGCATGGTAAAGGTTGTGGGGATGTGCGCTCGTCGAAGCGTAATTACAACAACAATTTATGTGTAAGTCAGTGGTTGAATTTTCTTTTTCAGTAGGTAAAAAGGGAATAAAACCACTGACTGGCAGCATTTGCAAGAAAAAAGCTCTCCCATAAGACGTGTACTGACTATTTTTGTTGGACAGAGTATAGATGCCAGTTTTTCGTTTGTCCACAATTGTCGCCTGTTCAGGGAAGTTCTTAGCTTGTGAGAGTACATTTCAGATTCAAGAAACGTATTTCCTAAATTACTTTATTTCGTCTAGCTCATTAAACCTGTATCGTTTTCAATACTACAAATAAATAAGTAAGTGAATGGTTTCAATTGTAATTACAAGTAATTACAATTTACATTGTTTTTATTGCAATTATCTCCAAGTAATGGAAAAAAGGTCAATTACTTTGACTTTTCATTAAAATTAAAACTAATTACGAAAATTAATCATTATTTTCAAACACTGGTAAATGGGGCCTTAGTTGCTTTAGAAAATGGAAAATGACAGCTTTGGCTGGATAGAGGAATGGATAAATTCTTCTTATTATTCTTTTTTAGTAGGCTACACATTTGTCATAAGTTTCTTAACCTTTCTGAATTCAGTTTTTTGGATTAGAGACCATTGAAGTACATTGTGGAAATATACAGGGTAATTAGTTTAAGGTGCACCAAAAGGCTAGATCGAGCAGGTTGGGTTAAGACAAGAAAAATATGGAACTAAAGTTGAGGCTTTTCCCCCCCGTTAAGCCGGGAGGGGCTATGGAATATCTTATGAACCTGACAAATATTGTACATTTTTCGTGGTTATTTATTTTTGTATATTTCTTTTTTAAGTTTTAACCGTCTAATGAATTTTAAAACCAAAATTTCTAACTTATCTTAAAACAGTCCACATATTCCCGGCTTTACTGTTAATCCACATGCAAGGTAAATACATATGTACAACCCACAACCGATACGAACAATCTTGATCTATGTAAGTCATCTATATCTACCATCGATTCCTCAGATTAAATCTGAAGTATTTTATTTTTCTTATGAATTTCTCTACCATTACATCGACCATCATCCATACCTTCTTAAAACCGGAACAATCTCAATAAGAAGACCCATATTAGGCATAATGAGCCGTGCATATTTAGCTAGTGTACAACTACAACCTGTCAACGTTGGAATAAATCATCTTTTTTTTTCTTTTTTGTATGTGGTTACGGCCTTAACGGGACCTTACCCTACAGTAACATTTTTATATACATAAGCCTATGCCTAGGTACATAAAGCATATTAATCTTACCACAGAGCATTGTTGACTGAATTACAATCTTTTTCTGTTCCTTTTATTTCTTAAACGTCAACAAGTCCTCGTTGTCGTCATCCAGGTATTTGCATAGACTTAGGTTGACATGTTCCATAGGATATAGGAAGAATGTTGACTATGCAAGGTATGACGACCGAAAGACAGTTGAACGTTCCGTCTTTTGTGGTTTACGCTTACAGTACTTTGATCTTAATTACAAGCGATTGAATTGCATAATAAACTGGGCAATAGGCTCAATTACTTCCCGTTGTTCCCTTTATACAAACATTTATAGAGGCAATTGAACTTTTAATCTAAATAGGTGCATAGTTGTAGAAGTTATTGAATGAAGTTGAAAGGCATGCGTTGTAGATAAAAGAATGAGCTTTAAACAGTTATGAAAGATTGTACTTGTAATATGATGGCAAGATGAAAAAAGAAAAGAAAAATAAGGACTATCTATGTAGCGATAAACCATTTCTTTGAAGGACACTCATAAAAATTATCCAATTATTTCCTTAAAGCTCACCCTTCCTATCTTATCCATATGAACGATTTTCAAGACCAACAAATAAGAAAACAATCTTTTAGAGGTAGGTAAAGCCCAAAGTTCCACTCCTTTAAATTTCTTAATTGTCCATTAAATAATTTAAGTGTAACCATCATCATGTCGTCGGTCGGTCGATCGGTCGGTTGGTCGTAAGACGGTGATCGGTTATAGTCAGTGGGTGCTCAGTTCATATAACGAAAACACAATCAATTCAAGCCTGGCCAAGACCAAAAACAAGACAATTTCATGCTTGCATAAGTTCCAATTTTGAGAAAAAAAAAAAACAAATCAAGTCTTAACCTCACCTTATTTTGTGTTGTGATGATAGCCGGTGATCGACCACGACAATAGTGCACCCACCGTTTCATAAGCTTACGCAGCGGCAGCAGGCATTTATAGCACTTGTTTCGCTTGACTTGAGCATATGGAAGATTCAAACCCAAGAAAATAGAAGACGACACTCATCCAATTTCAGGTATATAACCTAACCTAACCACCTTAAGAAAACTTGTCCCTCTTCGAATGACTCTTACGTCTACGACAATGACGCTGAACGAGTTGAAAAGGAAATCGATTTTGTATGTTTGAACATCGCGCACATCTAACAAAGAATTAATGGCGCGTAAACGGTTGTTTGGCGTACCCGTAAGGAGCGTACACTACACATATACGACTTTTATATCTAAACTTATCTGCATAAATGCGGGGATATGAAATTATTCCCCATATCATTTACGTTTTTAAGACGATAATATTGATCCCCCAGGTTTTGGTTTTTGTGTATCGTAAAAAGGTGATTCGGCACCGCCTTAAGAATTGACTCTTAGTGCGCCGCCAACCTGAACAGGTAACAAATAATTATTAAAAAATATACAAAACAAAAATTGGAATATAAATCTCATAACGTTCAATTAAAATCCATGGGAATGTTTAATTCATGAATCAAGGATGATGATGATGACGAACTACGACGGCTACCCCGCCGACGACGACGACGGGTGCGCCACCAACTTACCGAAACCTGATTTTAATTGTTAGCCACAAAGCTAGAAGACAAAAAGACTTATACCGTTCATACAAAATATTATAGTGACTTGGTGAGGGTCGATAAAGTGAAGTTACTAATAATTGCGATCGATATTCTAAAAGTTTTGATATTTTAGTGTTCTTATGGGAAAATTAAGTGATCCGTATGATATCACTATTGGTATAGGTTACTATATGAGAAAAATGGCTGGTGCGTAACGGGTGTGATATTATTTTCTATTTTTAAGATTGATTGGGCTCAATCGGGGGTTAAGGGAGAAAACACAAAATTGTTAGCATATGAGACATTTTATTGATTGGATAAATGGCCTAGAACAATAATAATTGACCTAAACGAAAACATTCAAAATAATTGTTTGAAATAACACTTTATTGTAATTGCCAGTTTGGAAAATCACACAAATGATTTCGAAAATTTTCAAATATTTGATTGCCAACTATGCTTACAGTTAATTTCCATGCTTATGTTGAAATTTATAGTTATGTGAAATCATTTTAGGATTTTAGAAACCCTAATAACCAATATGTAGTACCCATATGGCGTGATGGTTAGTGCGTTGGACTACCATGCCAGAGGGCGTGGGTTCAATCTCTGTCTGTGCCATCTTAAGTTTTTTTTTCACGGGTACTGCCCCTTGCGAGGAATTAACAAATCCTTCAAGAGTAATTCTTGTCATGAAAAGTAGTTTCTCAAATTAGCCGTTTGGAGTCGGCTTAAAATTGTAGGTTCCCTCCATCTCTGACAACATTTCTCGCACACAGGAATGGTTAAGAGTTGTAAGTCACTAGTTAGTTCTAAACGGACTGTTGCTCCACCTAATTTTTGTTGTATGTTGAATTTTATGGTTATATGTAAAATCATTTTCGAATTTAAAAAAACCTAGAGCCCATTTTCAATTGACGGATCGATAAGCTGAGATCTAAATCTAGTCCAAAATTTAGATAAAGAAGTCGCTAGAATGTGACCCATAATGATATCTGCCATTCGTGTACGTCTGTCGATATTTCTAAATTACTTAAAAATACTCACAGCAACATTTTTTCTAAGGCAAAAAAAAAGAAGTCTTGGGTTTAACCCCTGCCCGTGTCACCCAAAGATCTTTACGGGTACTGGCTCTTGCGAGGAACTGACAAATCATCCTACAGTTGCCAGAGTAATTAAAGATGTCTCCCTCCTATTGTTCCGAATAGGTGTTCTTCAACGCTGGAAAAACCGACTCTACAGGTGACATTCCGAGTGGATGGAAAACAGCATTAGTTCCCTAAAACAAGCGAATCTTATTCTCCCTCTTACTATTGTCCAATAGCACTCACGTCCCTTCTTTCCAAGGCCATGGAAATGCTGATTAATTAGCAGCTTAAGAAATATTTCCAAGAACGAAAGATTCTTTATAACTGGCAGTTATGTGGATTTGATGGTTTATATAACTGAACATTGGTAAAAATCTTTACATCGTTTTGAAGAAAGTAAGGTTATTGCACTTGATATATGTCAAAAGCATTTGATAGATTTTGACATCAAGCTCTCTTATCAAAAATGCGTGCTGTTCGTATTGACGAATCTCTTCTCCGATGGATAAAAAACTGCATTTCTAACCATTCAAAAGAAGTAGATTGGATGGGTTCAAATATGATATTCACAAAATAAAGGCTGGTGTGCCCCAGGGCTAAGTTTTGTCACCGACATTCTTCCTCAATTTTATTAACTATCTTTTGTCGGAAACTTCTAACCCCTCAGATTTCCGTATTCGTTTTTAGATTCTCATCCTTGTCCTTCGGATGTGGCTTTCCAACACCAGCCTTCTATAAGCTGATAAAATTCTGACCATGTCAGCATTGCCCAATGGGAAGTTAAAACCCTGGTAGAATTCAATGCTTCGAAAACTCAGTACTGTTTGAACTGTCGCAAAAACGTAACTCTCCCTAAATTGTACCCATAGGTGGCAATTGCATACAGGAAACTTACCAGCTTTCAGTTCTAGGTACATGCGCCACAAACCATCTCTTGTGGAGTTATCACATACTTGGCATTGCTCATGCTCAATGCTTCTAAGTTTTTTGGTTTTCTTTGAAGATGCAAGAACTTCCCCCCCTTCTGATCAGGCTTAAATCTGCAAGGCTTTTATTTGTCTCATATTTGGACTGGTGATCCAATAAAATACTTAAGTCTTTTTAGGACAGAATTGAAAAGAGCACTCTAAAAATGATCGGTCGTTTTCTTAACGAGATATTTGGCACTCTTGAACACCATCGCAAGTTCTCATGCCTATCATTGTCATCGCTATTTGTATAAACAATGCTATACTGAAATAGCTAGTTGCATTCCTCCCCTCAATCAATTCAACCGTAATACCTGTACTTCTAGGAATGCTCATCAGTTTACATTTGAGTCCGGTTTCAGGCGCACTGTTTAGTACAGATAATCTTTACTCAGCCGCACTACACGAATGTGGATTGCGGGATCAATGTTTACCACTCATTTCAATGAACAGACATTTAAAATCAATGTGCAGCAGTATCTCCTTTCTAAACATATCCTGCTTTCCTCATTGCTGGAACGGTGTTTAATCATTATGGGGGTATTCAGAACCCCTTTAGTGCGCTCACAATATAAAAATAAATTGGCACGAGTTAGAGTAAAGTTTGACTCAGAAGAACTTTTGGATTTTGGTTTTGAAAAAAAGGATCCAAAATATTTCTGGAAAAAGATGTTTTTTAAGAGTTCAATTACCAAATAATACATTATTGAACTTTTAAACATAAAAACAACTATTTCGGAAATAGTATTTTGTATTTTTGGAAGAGACATTTCTAGAGCATTATTTCTCGAATATTTTTAATTTTTTCAAGGAATTTTTTGTAACAATAGTAAGAACGGTTTTTAGCCGCAAAAATATAGATATAAAATTGGCTAGAATTTTTTCTATTTTAGTCGAAAGTTTTGTAATTTAAATTTTTCATGAGAATTCAAAAATTGTTTATGATTATTTATCATAAAAACGAATGCAGTCATATTGTTGAATGATTTTTTATTCATGACTTAAATTTATCAATTAAAATGCTTACAAATGATAACTACACAAGGAGATTCCTAAAATTGATGAATGCATTCGTCGTATTTATGATTTTATTTTTAAAAATTCATAATATTGATGAAAGAAATTGTGGTTTTTGAGAATGATTTTTTGACGGTGAGATCAAAACATTGATGAATGTATTCATCAAATTGATGAATGCATTCGTCTTATTTCTGATTTTGTTTTTTACATTCATTATATTGATGAAAAAAATTATCGTTTTTAGGAATGATTTTTCGACAGTGGGATCATAACAGTGATGAATGTGTTCATCATATTTTTATGAATGATTTGATAAGATTTAGTTCATCATAATGGCGAATTTGTTCATCGTATTTAAGTCGATTTTCATCATATTTAGTACATCAACATGACGAAAGCAGTCATGATATTTATGATTGATTCCTTCATATTCATCATTATGATGAAAGTAATCATCATATTCATGAATGATTTATTCATCATATTGATGAATGCGTCATCATAGTTTTTCATTGTAGTGATGAATTTTTCGTTAAATTGAAAACTCTATCTAACTATCTAACTATGGTTTGTTATATTATTTACGTATTTAAAATAAAATCACTTTGATCTTAAAAAAAAATGAATGGAAAAAAGTCGACATCTACGCACCTCTTAATCACAAAAACAATACCAATTTGTTTTCAACTTTAATCACCACATAAGCACTTTTCTTTGACAGGAAGACACTTTTCTAAGTATTATTTTAAACCAACATACAGTTGCGACATAATTTTTCACTTTTCACCCCACTCGACTTTTTTATACACAAAAAGAAGAAAACAAACTAAAGCCAAAAAAAAAAATAAGCTTTACCCACGTTACGTCAATCAGTCTTTTTTTCTCTCGTTTTTCTTTATATTATGTATTATCATTCTCGTTCCGGAAGCTATTAGCCTATTTCGGCTAAAGACGTTTTTAGACATTAAACCATCATCCTTATAGCTAGCTTCGATCATTATGACGATCGAATGAAAAACCCCCACAGAAGATGCTTCGCCGTACAGCTCTACAGTGTACGGGTATATTCAAATTTATTAACCACATCCAAGCTGACATGTGTTCCAGCGCGCGATTATACAGGTTGCTCCTCCGAGACAGTACCATACCGCATCTACCGACTAAGTGATGTCATTTATTTATAGATGAATCCAGATACCTGCAATTAATATCTGTCGAATTGTATAGAGATAGATGCCCCCTCAGCGTCGATATCAACTCAAGCTAAGCAGGAATGAGAATGACGATGACGACGATGAAAAAGACGGGCGGATGGCTGAATACAGCACCGACTACGCAACAGATCCTCCAGCTTCATCGATTCCCAATATCGTAACTTTATTGGAATGTGCCTTGTACGAAAACCGTCGCCACCACCTCGAACCGCCAAACTTACAATATTTACTTTTTGCCATAATCAAGACGGTATGTTTTTTTTGTTGCATCTGCAATCTGTTTGTTTTTCGAAAGTTCCTTTTCGGGAATATAATGTATTTATTGTGGGTACTGGGTAGGGTAGGGTACACATAGGTATGCCCACATTCCTCGATCCGATCCGAAGCAGTCACACAGATACCAGTGGTATACTAAAGGTATTGATGGTATAGTGGCCCTGGTGGTGCTTATCATTCCTCTGGCCGGTGTCGGTCGTTAAACCAATTTATTGACAATTTATCCGCTCTGATTTGGAACGCAAAGTGTGAGATATTTATTTGGATCGATTTCATTTTGATTGACCATGGCAAAGTTAGCAAGAAAATTCAGTCTTTATAATATCGACGTTATCGTCTTTATAAACATACATAGTTTGAAAAGTGGAGTTGTACTTTGAGCTGTGGCTATGAAACATCCTTCTTCAAGGTAAAGGAAAAAGAGAAATAAAATATCCTGTCAAAATAAAGTAGCTCGAAGGAAATTGTAAGCTACTATATTTTCAGATAAGAAGCCAGTCTTTAATCGTCTTAACAACTTTCTAAAAAATCAGTGATTCACTCAGTACACTTAGGTATACAAATTCTGGCGGCAGATGCTTCCACCAAATACACATTATGAAAAGCAGAAAAGCGAATGTGAGATCCCTTACAATTTGTTGAAAGGAACGAATATTGCTTTCATCACTCTCCAAAAAGTAAGAAGAATGTGTCAACACAAGTAATCTTCTAAAAGAATAACCAGGGTATGTGGATTCAATTTTCTTCGGCTCCGAGTCTACTGAAAAGTCTGAGCAAAACAATAGAAGAAAGAAGATTAGGGCCGCGTACCATCAGTTTGGATTTACCAATGAACATTCCACGATAGCCCAATTACATGAACAAGTATGATGGGCTTTATTTTTAGATATAGATCAAGCGTTTGACTAGGTTTGCCATTTATTACATCAGGCAAACTCCATAAGGAGCTTTCCAGGCAGTACTACCAAATACTGAAACATATATTACTAACCCACTACTTTGAGTAAGGTACCAACAAAGTTACTCGGAGCCGAAGAAAATTGAATCCGGTGTACCGCAGGGAATTGTCCTAGGACCAATATTGTTTCTTTTATACACAATGGATATTCCAAAGGATATCAACGCTATTATGGCAACTTTTGCTGATGATACTGATTGGTTTCTATAAACAATACAGAAGTATATTACTCAAATACTGCCCAATACCCTGTAATGACTTTAAATGTGCCCATCATAAAAAAAAGAGAAAACATAAACTTGAAGTACAGACAAATTTACCACCTATTCAGGGCAAACTAATATTGAATAAACGAGTTCTGAAACCCATTTGGACATATGGCAACCAAGTATGGAACTAAGTAGTATGGAACCCAATTATGCGAAACCCATTCAAAAACAATGTCCATCTTGAAATAGCGATCTACATCGTGACCAATTTGAACTTGGACTCAAAGGCTGAGATATGCTCGTCGGATCCAGGATCTAACTAAAGAATGTACAGTAAACTTTAATATAAAGGTCTTTTCTTTATTATGACTCAATTTTAATGATTTCAAATCTAATTTAAATAAACTTTATTATTGACTCGCCATCCATAGTAACTTGTTAAAAGCGCGCTTCCTCAGCTTATTGCTTCCTTGATAGGTCTCACGCCACTACTAGCTCTTCCTTTCTGATTCGGTCTTCGGTCACCAAGTTTGTCTGTTCTTGGCTTTTAACCGACTTAGCATCGGATTTTAAATGACTTATCAACGGCTCTCAACTTTATTAATCGGCCTTAAAACATCTACGAACATTGTTCTAAGATTAAGAAAAGCTGGTACTGTAAAAGTTATTTTAAAGTTTTATAGCTATAAATTTCTCCTAAAGTGAGTTATGAGTTAAGAAAAAAATATCATTTTTCGAAGTTTTATTGATTGGTCCTTTGTCCACCAATTCTTCTCAGTGTCTTTTGACGATTTTCATCAGATAAAAAAATTCAAAAATTTATTAAGGGTTGCCAACACTTCACTTTACAAATAACTCTCAATTGTCAGCTGTTAAATTATTTTTGTTTTAAGATTTGCTAACACTTTACTTACAAAATGTAGGAAAATTCAAATCTTGCAGATATCACTCATAATGACATGGTACATGAACATGGTGTAATGAAATATCTATTCCCATTTTACCAAAAGTTTGTTGTTTAAGATTATATCGATTTGATAAAGTATGAAATATAGCCTTTTGAATAGACAAAAGTGAGAGTCCATCTTAATTTACTCAAGTGAAAAGAAAAACGTACGTACACTAGCCTTTTCAAGATATTTGCAACATTACGTTCACAAACTATATTGTCCTTAACTTTCAAAACACAAACAAACAAAAATTAAAAACTTCAAAAAACAAATTCACGTTCCAAATCGTTGATATAATTAGCCGACAATGACAAGACAAGTGCCAATGCAATTGAGGCTTGAGTAATGCGACTTTCGCAGTTTGTTGATTAACCTTTTGCGAAAGTCTCCTCTTCGGTGTCATGCGTGTGTTCTGTGTTCGTCTTCTTTTGAACATGGTGGTAAAGCATGTACGCATATATATTGGCATTTTTTAAGTCATTGTAGCTTGATTGTAAAAATTTGACCCTTTGGGATAAATTTTGTATTATGTTCGTTTTTGGTTTTAGGGTCAGTGGGTATAAGACACATACAGACAGACAGGTTTACTTACTCCTACCTACCGTCAGAACAGACTTTATATAAAGTTGAAAGTTTTGCGAGTTTTCACTTTTCTTAAATGGGGATTATTAATGAAAAACTGATAGAGTCACGAAAAAAAACAAACAAAAACAACAACTTGCTGATATTTGGCGGATATTAATGGTAGGTCGGCTATGTGATTACTTTTCGCATTTAAAAAGTTCATTTAAATTAACAACCTTTAAGTTGAATATTGATTTTTCATCGGAACCAATCGATTTGTCTTCAGTTTTTTTTCCCGCAGATTTCTCTCTGGGAATTGGGTTTTAACTCCTTGGTCGAAACGATTACGAAACGGGTTTGAATCAGTTACTGAAGATATGCGGTTTTATAAAATGTATGTACTTTTATCTATCCCATCATTTACACCAGAATCTTTTTTTGATTCTAATTCGCTACCAGTTGTGTATAGTTCAGTGATGACAACCCGATAGAATCAATTTGACATCTGACAGATTAGGGCTTGTCAAAATTAGGCATCTCACATCACATCAGAGAACTAGAGGTTTTCTTTGTTAATTAATATTCGTATGAGCATTTCCAAAAAGTTTGACAGACAAGTGAATGGGCACCATGATGGCCTTGTTCACTGTCAAAATTGACAATTGCAACCAGGCACTTTATTCGAAATTTCGGGAACCAAAGTTTGGCTAAAACTCATTGTCGGAATTCGATAGTATAAATGGTAATCTTTTCAAGAAGAAATGTTGAGTCTATGGTCAGTGCTAAAAGCTGGTGTAGAAAGAGAATAATATCAGCGACTTCACTGCGTTTTTGGAGGGTTTACGATTCATAAGTTTTAAACGATTTTAATAAGGTGGTAAAAAGTGTAAATCGTAAAAATCTGAGTTGTACCGATTCAATTCTTAGAGATTGAAATCAAGAGATGAGTTGGCCTTGGTTATTATATGGTCAATATGGACTCGAAAACTTAACTGAGTGCCCTAGGTCGAAAATAGTACAAATAGAACTTATGGTATAATCGTGCAAACTATAAATTCGGGAGGGGGCTGTAGATGTGGGTCAAGATAATTTTGGGGTAAGATAGAATCAATGGGAATAGAAATAACCTTTATTATTTTCATATCATCATCGTAAATTACGACAATGACATCATTAACGCCGTTGATAAAGGAACCTGACCTTACATAAATGGGATTGAAGATTGAGAACCCGCAAAAAACATTCTTTATTAGCAGTTCTCTAGGAATGATCTGAGCCATGAAATAAAAAAGAGTTAAACATTTATAGCTTTTAGTTTAAAATAAACAATTTGGTAATTGATTTCATCAAAAGCTTTTCTAAAGTATGTGGTAATAACGTACACTTTATTTCCTTCTTCTTATTAATTTAAAGTTTGAGACACAAATTATTCAGCAAGATTGGTTGTAGTAGATCTGCCTTTTAAAAAGCCATTTTTTGTGAAGAAATAGGTCTACAATGAATTAGAAAAAGTCGTAGAAAATGCTTTCGAAAAGTTTGGTTATGGGCTTGTAATTCATAACATTATTTTTTGCTCCTGTTTTTATGAACAGGAAAATTAAAGGAATCTTTCCAGTTTTTGGAAGATAGCTTGAGAAATGGATAGACTTAACAGTGCTGAATGAGGTTTACTTAAAGAGGTAGCAGACTTATGTGATAATATTGCAAGAAAACTATCCGGATCAGGAGAAAAATCATTCTTACATAGACTTAATTTTGTGTCGACAATATCATCAGTTATTTCGATTTGGGTAAAGGAAATGCCTTTTAAGTAATCAAAAAACAATGGACGGGTTCTTGAAGATTATTACTGTACAATTGGTTGACGAATTAGGCAGAGAGGTTTGTAATAATTTTAGAGTCGGAAAATGTCTTATCGAGAAGTTTCGTACTTTCCGAAACGAGAGAATTAGAGGCATCTGATGAGAAAATTAAGTCGAGTTGTCTAAATTGAAATAGACCAAGTAGGGGAATTTGTCGATTAGCAAGATTTTTTTGTCAGAGGAGGAACAACTACGTACTAAAGAGATTTCACTATATGATTGACTCCATTCAGGTTGTGGATGGTTGAAGTCACCGACACTAATTAAATCGTTGATGTCGAGAGTATCTGTGATTTCAAACAGGGTGCCGATTTCTTCAATAGAAACTTTATATGCTTGAGTTGGCTTAGCATTATTGTCAAAATACTCATAAAGGAAATTAGGATTTGTGGAGGAAAGATCTGTGATAGAAAATATCAAACATTTTATGAAAACAATCTTGATTTAAAAGTCCATAGAACTAAACCTTCAAGACATTTCAATGACGTCATGTTTAAGATGTTATAGAAAATCTTTTAAACCAAGATCAACTTTTTTTCGTTGATTGTAGACCATGACTTAAACGGGGCACGTAGTTTCACGTAGGTTTGGCATCGTCAATTAGCCATTTTTGTCCGTGCGGCCTCGCAAAAACCAATGTTGTTCAAGTAATGTCCGAAATACTCCCCTAGATGTACGAAAAAGTGGTACAAAAAGTCAAGTTTTTCAAACTCATACAAAATGTATTACTGTGTGTGCTGATTTGATTATTTTCACTTTCGAAACAAAACAAAATGAATGACCCTGTATGACTCTACTAGTCACTGTTTCTCATATCCAAAACAGACCTTTATGTTTAAGTCTCCTGGAACTTTATAAAATTGAAGTTACTAAAACCTATACTATATAAGTAAATCTTGGACTTAAAAGAAAGTTTTACTTGCAATCAATTTTCGAATATATCTATCAAACAAAAATACAAAAGTTCCCATTCACTCATGTTCCACACAAATCTCGTAATTTCATTTTATGGCAGAGCGTAGGAATAAGTTTCCCTATAGCAGATGGTGAGGGTGATACTATAGTGCTCGACTGCTGGACCACCAACTTGTCAATAAATGCGGTCTACACACGGAAGCATCATTCTATCGGCAAAAATTTCTGTCATCCATGCACCGCCAGCCAGCATCCTTCACAGAGCGACACGAACGGCCTGCCGCCGCAGCTCAAGTCTTGTGTCAGTTTTGCTTTTGCGTATACCTATAGATACTTGTTGTTGTCATCATCATCATCATCATCATCATCATTGTCGGATCGGGTGAAATTTTCTATTCCAAATTCCAACAGCACTCGCATATGGCCTGAATCCTTCCGAATGGATTTCATCGCTATGCTGCATGTGTCCACTTCATATATTTTTGTTCCAGTGATGACAGCACTCCATATAACATATTATAAAGGCTCCTCTGTGAGAGGTGGACCCCCATCATTTTGCATTATGATCACAAATGCATTTAGAAGCAGGTAAAAGATACATTTTTGCTTGTTTTATATACTTTATAGATACTTCAGCTGTTTGTTTTCTTTTTCTGCACACACAT
This sequence comes from Eupeodes luniger, assembly GCA_951509635.1. Taxonomy (NCBI): domain Eukaryota; kingdom Metazoa; phylum Arthropoda; class Insecta; order Diptera; family Syrphidae; genus Eupeodes; species Eupeodes luniger. Next base: position 41,552,297 of record OX608075.1, read on the forward strand.
TATTTTATGGCATGGAAATCCGATATCGTACTCCAACTCGAACTTCAGTACTCTAGATAGTCAGTCCACTGTCCACATCATACACAAAGTATAATCAAAGGCAAATATACACCACTAATAATAATTATTATTTTGTAGATACTCTACAAGATACAACAGTATCTATGTTGTAGGTTTTTGTATCTTTACGTATCTATCTCTATCCGTATCTATCTGAAGCAGGTCGTTTGTTTGTTTTGTTCTATGCCACAGGCAAAGAAGGATTCGCGTTTTAAGAGTTTCCTATGTATATGTCAGTCTTTCCCTCAAGACCTCGCCTGTGAGTAGGTATATAGATAGATAGATAGATAGTTAGATGGTTTAGATTTAGTTTAGTTCGGTTGTCTTGTCTACCGGCATTTAATACACTTTGTCACGATATCTCTTCGGTTGATGGTGGTGACTATATCTCTAGCGGCTGTGGTGCCCATTGACCCGAATTTTGTGTGTGATTTGCCTTCCCATATTAAAAACGAATAATGTCGCATTAACTTTGCAACATGCAACACTGACTTCACTCTCTCGTAACACAACTTTTTCGAGTTCAAAAAAGAAAAATACAAAACCGGAAAAAATATAATCCAGAGCAAAATATTAACATAAAAATATTATTTTATATTAAAAATATAAATTGTTGAAATGGTAGAAATGGTTTGACAGTGCGGGTGGTTGGCATCGGTAGCATATAAATGGCAGTGGCAATCTTACAGGAGGAATTTCACCATCATCAGGCATCGGGCCGACCCATGAAGACCGACCCACTTGTTACTCCCGTTTTGAAGGAACTAGAGCTTCATATGAAATGGAATAATTTTGTAGTACAAGTTGCTGTCTCCAACAACTCGACTTACTATAAAGATATCTAATGCACAGGAGAAATGATCACGATTAAAGTTTTAAGGAAACATAATCTGGTTTTTGATCACATCTCAAATCGAAGAAGTATAAAGATGCTTTAAATGGTAAAATGTTAAAGAGAAAATATCAGACCTTAAAGGTTATGTTATATTTGTATGTACATAGAAAATTATGAAGTTTAAAAACATACTTAGATTGATCGTGAAAACGGTTTTTATTGTTTTTAACAACTAAATAAGTTTTTAGTTTTACTAAGCAATTTTATACTTGGTATGTTAAACTCTTGATTTAAGTGTTTATTGCGGTTACTTGACTTCATGATAATAAAATAATATCAGCGGCGCCGTTAACATAAAGATAAGTCAGATATGGTATCTATTAACAGAACAACTTTTATACTTTCCAGAATTTTTAATTGAATATAAGATTTATCCAAATTTTAACAACAGTATAAGAACTTTCTATAAATAAAAATATAAATAAATTGGGTGCCGCAACAGTCCGATGAGAATCAGGGCCTAGTGACTTACAATTCTCAACCATTCCTTCGTGCGAGTTCTGTTGTCAGGGATGGAGGGGACCTACAGTTTTAAGCCGAATCCGAACGGCTAATTTTGAGAATGCACTTTTCATGACAGAAATTACTCTTGACTCTTGGAGGATTTGACGATTCCTCGCAAGAGGCAGTACCCAAGACCTCTGGCATGACAGTCCAACGCACAGGTACTACTATGTCCCTATTGCTCTTTATAAAAGTGAAATAAAGCCATTTTTTGAGAGGTGGCCATATTTTACGGCTGAAATAGACAGTTTATAAACATTGCTTACTCTATAGGAACTGGGACTGTTGGAAATGCCTCTGGTGGAATGAAGCCGCTCAAGAATTACTTACTTAGTTAAGGTGGCGCTACAGTCCGGGCGGACCTGTGCCTCTCCAGACAGCTCGGTCCCAAGCTAGCTGTACCCAGTTTCTCACACCAAGTGGGTTGAGTACTTCACCCACCTGCGTGCGCCACCTGAGTCGCGGTCTTCTTCTACTGCGCCATCCCTCGGGATTGGATTCGAAGACCTTTTGGGCTGGAGTGTTGATGTCCATTCGCTCTACATGACCCAGCCATCTAAGTCGTTGGACTTTAATTCTGTTAACCAAGTCAGTTTCGCTGTACAGCTCGTACAGTTCGTCGTTATATCTTCTCCTCCATTCTCCATCTATGCAGATGGGACTTAAGATCTCCCGAAGAATTTTTCTCTCGAAGCATCCTAAGACGCTCTCATCTCTCTTTGACAGGGTTCAGGCCTCAGCGCCATAAATGAGAACCGGGATGGTGAGTGTCTTATAGATGGTGATTTTAATTGCTCGAGAGAGGACTTCACTACTCCATTGCCTTCCCAGTCGAAAGAAGCAGCGATTTGTAAGAGTTATTCTTCGTTTGATTTCAGCGCTGGTGTCGTTTTCAGAATTTATAGCGGTGCCTAGGCAAAGTCCTCAACTACCTCAAAGTTATAGCGGCCCTTGGTGACGATTTGTCCAAGACGTCGTCGTTCAATGTCCTTTTTTGATGACAATATATACTTGGTCTCACCCTCATTGACCACTAAACCCATCTTCTTCGCTTCCGTCGAAATGCTCAAAAAAGCTCCACTGACATCACACTTTAATCTTCCAAGTATGTCAATATCATCGGCCTATCTGAGTAATTGAATGGACCTTTGGTAGATTGTGCCTCTAGGGTTGACGGTTGAGTTTTGGACAATTCTTTCCAGAACGATGTTGAAGAAGTCGCATGACAGTGCATCACCTTGTCTAAAACCTTTTTTGACATCAAATGCATCGGTGAGATCTTTTCCGACCTTTATGGAGCAGCGTGTATTCTCCATCGTCATTCTGCACAAACGGATAAGTTTGACAGGGATGCCAAAACTAGACATTGCTCTGTAGAGCTCTTCCCTATGGATGCTGTCATACGCGGCGATAAAGAGATGGTGGGTATCGATTTGAAGCTCCTGGGTTTTTTCCAAGATCTGCCGTAGTGTGAATATTTGGTCGATAGTGGACTTTCCTGGTCTGAAGCCACACTGGTAAGGACCTATCAGGTTATTGACGAACGGCTTCAGACGTTCACATAATAAGGCAGTAAGGATCTTATATGCAATGTTAAGGAGACTGATGCCTCTGTAGTTGGCGCAATTTAGAGGGTCTCCTTTCTTATGTATTGGGCAATCTATGCTGGCTTCCAATCATCGGGCATGCTTTCGTCCTACCATATTTTGAAGATGAGTTGGTGCATGATCCCTACCAAGTCATCGCCTGCTCCTTTGAATAATTCGACAGCGATGCCGTCAGCTCCAGCAACTTTGTTTGACTTCAGTTTAGATATAGCTATCTTCAATTCGTCGAGGTCGGGTAAGCGGAATTGTTGATCTGCAGCGGAATTCGGTTCGTCATCGCCGTTATATAATTTGGAGAAGTGGTCTTTCCATATTCTCAACATAGACTGCAGTTCTCCTACGATGTTGCCCTGATCGTCCTTACAGGCTTCGGTTTGTGGCTTGTACCCTTGGGAGGTTTTTTTTACCTTTTGATAAAATTTACGAATCTCATTCCTGTTGTGACATCCCTCTATCTCCTCGATCGCACGCTTCTCATGCTCTCTTTTTTTCCATCGAAGAAGCCGGTGTTCCTTTCTCCTCTTCTGCTGGTAGACCTCGCGAGCAGCTCTGGTCCTTCTGTGCAGCGCCGTTTTTTATGCCTCTTGTTTCGCTACGTGCGCTTGCCGGCATTCGTCGTCAAACCAGGGGTTTCGCTGTTGTGGACGTGTGAAACCTAGCACTTCAGAGGCGGCATCTCTGATGGCTGCAAGACAATGTTGAGACTGGTTTTCAATGCTTAATGCAGGCAGCATAGGACTCCTTAAGAGGTTACTAGAGACTCGATCGGAAAAGGACATGGTAGCCTTATGCGATTGTAGCCGTCTAACGACGAAACTTACCGTACTTCCTTGTTTTGGCTTGGATATCCGTAGCTGTACCTTGGCTACAACGAGGTAGTCGACCGAGTCAATGTTAGCATCTCGGAAAGTTCGGATATCCTGTATACTGGAGAAGTGTCGTGCGTTGATCGCAATGTGGTCAATCTGGTTGACAGTTGATTGATCAGGAGATTTCCATTTTCCATGTCCCCTTGTGGATATTGAGATGTGTGAACTGCGTACTAGCTACCAGAACGTCTCGCCCCGCAGCAAAATCGATCAGCTTGAATCCGTTGTCGGAGGTGGTGTCGTGCAGGCTGTATCTCCCGATTGTGTCACTTCCTAGCTTGGCGTTAAAATCTCCTAAGACAATTTTAATGTCATAGCCAGGGCACTGCCCATATGTCTTGTCCAAGAGCTCGAAGAATATGTCTTCGGTGTCTTTTTCTTTCGGCTCAAGAATGCACTTTCAAAATATTCGTCGTTCGGATTGAACGCCCCGAAAATTAAACTGTTGGCCACGAAATTGCCAATTCTGTTTATTCGTGCCCCGTTATATAGGACCCAGTTTAAATAGTAATGAACCCAAGAAGATGTAAGCCGATACAGCGTCGTAAACACTGCCACTCGAAACAACTGTTTCGTTAGACCAAAGGCTCCTCTGACTCCGTTCAGAGTAGCATTTAGATGTCTGGAAAAATATAAATACTGATCTAAACAGATACCGAGATACTTCACTACACTTTTGCTCGTTAGTCGCTGCCCGTGAAGATAAACAATGACCATCTTGCGCCAATTCTTGAACGTATCCCGCGTGGCCCTAGCCAATGGAGTCCGGAACAAAATTGTCTCCGATGTTTTTTTTTTTTTCAGTTTCCTGTCTCGATAATATCTTGTCAAAGTCTACATTATAACCACCGTGCCACGGGTACTGCATTCATTATTCAACTATATTTTCTTAATAATCATAACCTCAAACAAGTCCATTTCAAGCAAATAAGGGAATATCTAAGCGTCGCTACAATTTTTGTTTAAAAACATTTACCCACGTTTGAATGTCACCATTAATAGCTTCTGGAAAGTCAATAAGGCCCACATCCACACAATTCATCGGAGATCAGATAATGTTAGGAAAGGAAAATACCAAAGCTCATACATCAACATTTCATAAAACCTATCCACTCACTTATAGGATCACAAGCAAAAGACTAATAGGTGTATAATCAAATGACTCACCTGATGGGCTTTTATAAATAGATCAACCGTAATTTTAGCCTCCTTTCACCATATCCCCAACTTACACACACAGTCCACTCTCAAATCAACTAATAATAAATTAATAAAAATCAAATTCCACCGCCCGCCCAGCAGGCACTTGCTGTTAACATTCACCATGTTCGCTCAGCTTGCAGGTTAAATACCTGTTCGATAGCAATGTCAAGATGCCTAAAGCCACAAGAAAGGACATCCATTAGGCACCCGATTACACTTGGAGCGAGTCTTTGAGGAGCCATACCCTACCCATATAACAGCTAAATTGTATAGTAACGCGCAACCAATCCGAGAAACAAACTCTTACGTCTGGCGCGTCTATATACCTTTCAGCATCCATCTGTATAGAGAAGCAGTAGCAGCAAAATTGTCAGAATATAGTGGTCCTGGCCAGTTTTCAATCTTTGGAATTGTACTTGTAAATGAAGGTCAGATTCCATTGGTTGTAATAATTTGTTTTAATAACTGTCAAATGCGCCGGAGACACTCATAAATTATAATTTACAGATAAATTCCAGTAGCTATGCAGTATGCAGGTATGCTTGCAGTCTGCCAGTAAGCCGGCAGAGTCTCAGCTCTGAGACTGGACTCGCAACGATTCCGATGATGGCACTTGATTTTGTTTCTATCATTTCTTGAAAAGTGCCAAATTTACTTGAATCAACCGAATGCAGGTTGCAAGGGAGTTGAGCAGAAAAATAATTTATCACTGATAGAACTTCTTCTTGATGGAAACTGAAAATGGAGGGGGGGAGGGCGAATGTATAATGTAACTTGATGATGCGAAATATTAATGATTTTAGTTAAGAATTTTGAAGTTTTTCCATTTTTATGGAATTTTGTTCAATAACTGCTTTGTTATATGATCGAAAATTTATTGTTGTGTAAAATAGAGTGTGTCTTGTATGTATGTATATACTTAGATTGAGTTAAAGTAGCTTAAAAAGATTCAATTTCTTAGATCAATCCTTAAAGGATTGGGGGACAGTTCTTCATTTTGATTAATGGCCGTCCCCTACTTGTTCCAACTGATCAATATGAAAAAGAGTCTGGGATGAAATCCACACTGATAACTAACTTTTTGCGCCTGTCTGTTGATATTTTCAAAAGTTTTACAAAATATAAATAACAATATTTTGTGTAAGATAAAAGAGTTTTAAGTTTTTTTTGTCTCAAGATATTGAGTCGAAAAGTATTCTGACTTGCGACAAGTAGAAACTATGCAAGATTTGCATTCTTTAACAATTTTGAACTCGAGATGTTCATCACATATCATAAAAAGCAAAAACTACGATGGTAGAGAAGTCGAAAAAAGTGGGTCCCGCTTTTCCGTCTATCTGTCTATAGCTTGAGTTCAAACTTGAAAGGTAAGGATTTTAACTGATTCGCGTAAGGCGTTTTTTTAATTTGTTTTTTAAGATCAAAAATAACAGTTGTCCCCATACAAATTTTGCTCAAAAATAGAAAATTCACTCGAAAATGAACCGAAAGATTTTAAAGGAATTTTCTCTAAAGCATTTGTTCTTAACTATAGGCTTCTTTCAATTAAAAATATATATATGCTACAAAAGAACAGTTATTAACCTCAAATAGGAAGTTATTGTAACCGGTCCGATTTGTCGAAATGAAATTTTTGACATTTCTCGACGTTTCAAGGTCCCTAGAGTCGAAATAAAAGATTTTTAGAAAGATGTCTGTGCGTGCGTGTGTACGTACGTCCGTATGTCCGTATGTCCGTATGTCAGTATGTCCGTACGTCCGTACGTTCGCGACGTTTTTTCGTCGTCCATAGCTCAAGAACCAGTAGAGATACCGACTTAAAATAATTTTTTTATACAGATAATAAGCCAGAAAGATGCAGAAAGGGCTCTCAAGAAAATTGCGTGGGTGGTTTTTTTACCATAGCAGTTTACAAAAAAGGTAAAAATTTTGGTTAAAACACTTGAATTAAATTGTATATTATATTTTGTAACGTGGTACAAAACAATTATATTTTTGGAAAAAAATCCAATTAACGGTTTTTTTTATAAATCAAAAAAACTGAAAAAAAAAATTTGTCACCTCGAAAATTTTACGACTAAAATACGATTTCATCTCTAAACCAATTTTGTGCAACGAAGAATAATATTTTCGACTTCTGATAAAACGTTGAGAAAAATCTAATTGACAGTTTTTTTTATAAAAAATAAAAACCTTAAAAACACATTACTAAAAGTTGGTAAAAATTGATTTTCGACTCAAATATCTTTTCAAAACTTTGAGATATTGGCTTTAAAGTACTTTTATCTTTCAAAAAATATTGTTGTCAACATTCAGAAAATTTTGAAAAAAATCAAATTGACAGGTTTTTTTACAAAAACTTAAAAACCGAAAAAAAAATTTAACAAAAGTTGGTAAAAATTGATTTTCGACTCAAATATCTTTTCAAGACTTTTAGATATACGCTTTAAACAAATTTTATCTTTAAAAAAATATCGTTGTCAATATTCAGTAAGATTTTGAGAAAAATCGAATTGACAGTTTTTTTACAAAAAAATAAAAAAACTAAACAAAAATTAATAAAAGTTGGTAAAAATTTATTTTCGACGCAAATATCTTTTCAAGACTTTAAGATATTGGCTTTAAACTTATTTTTTGTTATAAACAATATTGTTTTCAATATTTGGTACAATTTTGAGAAAAATCGAATTGACAGTTTTTCTACAAAAAATAAAAACCTAAAAAAAACAATACTAAAACTTCGTAAAAATTTGCTTTCGACTCTAATATCTTTTCAAAAATTAAAAATATTGGCTTTGAACTTATTTCGTCTCACAGAAAATATTTTTTTCGACGTTCAGTAGATTTTTATAAAAATCTAATAGTCAGTTTTTTCATAAAAAAATAAAATCTACAAAAAATATTACGCAAAATTGGTAAAATTGATGTTCGGTTCTCGATATCTCGTGAACAATATAGAGGATATTGACTTCAAATGAATTTCATTCATCCAATTTATATTTGTTTTTATAAGAAATCGTTTTTTTTTTTTATTAAATGCTACTAAAATTGGTAAAGTTGGTTTTAGACTAATAATCTCGTTAACAAAAAAATAATTTCGAAATCAAACTATTTCATTATATGCAAAATATTATTGGTAGTTTTTAAATTTTTAAGAATAATTCAACTGAGAACTTTTTTAACAAAACACGAAAACCTAAAAACTTTTAAGCAAGACAAATCGACAGACGGGTTGGGAAGTTATCAGGGTGGGTCGCATCCCAGCCTCTTTTTTGGGTTTTAACATAGGCTTAAAAACACCGTTTTGGTTGTTTTTAGCATTTTTAAAGGGGCATATTTTAAAAACCTGATGTGATAGAAAAATTTATAGGCGAATTTATGACATCTTAATCCTTTAAAAAAGTGTTATGGAACACCCTGTATATACGATAATTTGAAATCATATCGTGTTTCCCGAATAAACTTTATTTGACAGATTTTTAGCACAGAATACAAAAAATACATAAATATGTCGAAAAACAGAACTTCTTAGCTGCAATTTATTCAAAAACATTTTTGTCCCCATTTTCAAAACAAAATAAAGTAAGGACTTACCCATTTGAATTAATAATTATCAAATTATACCGTCATCAAAAACGCACTCTGCCAACACTACCGAGACCGACCGCGAAACGCGAAGCAAACAAATTGAAATAAATTAAAACTTGAATAAATCTACTACCACTACAAAATCCAGGCCTCTTTTTTCTTAAAAAATTTACTTTAATATACACACTTTTTACTTTTATTCACTTTTTCACTGCACAATGAAAATAAATTGACTTTTTCTTCATCAAAAGAACTAAACAAAACACTAATTAGATCAAATTTACCTAAAAACAAAAACAAAACAACATTACCGAACTTACCCGACGCACGGAGCTCCGTTATGAAAATAAATTTAACTGCATTCTAATTCACATTTTACAAACAAAACAAAAACACTTAGATCTAATGAAATTAACATTTTTTTTCGATAAACTTGAACATTACAACTTGTTTAACATTTTGCATACATTTTTTCTACCGCACATATAAAATAAATATTTTAATTAAATTTTTTAAATTTCAATTCGAAACGATGGCGAACGCGAGTATAAGAATAAGAATTTCACAAACTAGGTATAACTGCAAATTTCCATAGAACAAAGATAAATAAAGAAGATGAACTAGTAAGTAGGTGATGGCGATGGCGATGACTTAGTATATGAAGGTTTGTTTACATACTTATACAAAGATGGCGTTTTACCCGGTCGTGTTCATCATGCAAACTTTTTTGGGTTAAATTACATGGATTCGAATTTGATTGAATTGTGGTAAGTTTATATGCTGCTGGTTAAAAGAATGAATTAAGGAATCGAATCGAATTCTTTGTTGGATCGAAAAACGAATGAAAGATTGAATTCAATTTGAACTGACATCCATAATTATCATTTAATGCAATTCGTTTAAGCTGTTTTTCGAGATATTCGGTTATGTTAAATCATTTTAGTGTGGTTTTTCTAATATATGTATATAAATAAATTCTAATTTATTTTTCTTAACAAGTCCTAACACATTTTATGAGATAAAATAAAGTTTTATGTCGATGCCCTTATTTGTTTTTAAGATATTTCAGTCGAAAATCCATTGTTGATAGTATTTTTGTATACCTACCCGATTTTTTTCAAATTTGTTTACTTAACAAAATTAACTAAATGTCAAAAGCAATGGTGCAAAATTTCAAACGATTTAGTAAATTGTTAAACCCTTAAAAATAGGTTGTTTTAAATTTTAACCAATATTTTGAATACGAGAAAATAAAGCTAATGTTGAGAAATTAAATTCAATATAAAATCTACTTGATTCAAAAGATAATCTTCTGGCTTTGTAACTTGAATATGATTTCATACAAACCGAGTGAGAAATGTGCTTCTACGCTGAAGAAAATTTTGTTCGAAAAATCGCCGTCCACCGCCTACGAAGTTTTGAATGGTCAGCTGGCTTCAGTTTTTGTGTGGGCTGTACTGTAGGTGTAGATCCAAATGCAAAATACGCCATAATGTGTTGTAAGACAGTCCTAATTCCTGAGAACAACGAGGAATCGATACATTCGGGTCTTTGGAAACACTTTCACTTACAGTAGCGATATTTTTAGTGGTACGAGCGAAACGATGATGCATAGGCCTTACAATATCTATAACCAATCCAGTCTCTTCAAATTTGTTCTAATTTTTGCCAATTGCTTGCGTAGTTGGACGAATTTGTAAACCTTAATCTCCTCTTATAGCACGATATGTGGCTGTGGTAGAATCACCATTTTGGTTTTAACAATTTGTATGCGCTGTGCGTTGTGTTAAACGATCCATTTTCGTAAGTGTCAGACTTTCAACTGAAATAATAAAATTGTTATAACAACTTAGTTTGACAGATGTCGTGATTTCTTCACATCATTATTGTGATACAATTGTTTCAACTTTTTCTTCTATTATTAAATTTCTTTATTTTCGAAATAAGTTGAAAACTAAACTATTTAAATTTTTGAAAATCTGACATTTTTAATACTTGAACCAAAAACTTTATTTTTGTGTCAACAATGCATATTTTTTAAAGCTTGACATTCTTTTTTAACTTCCCATAGGAAGTTATTGTAAGGAGCCGATTTGTCAAATTAAAAATGTTGACATTTCTCGACGTTTCAAAGTCCCCAGAGTCGAAATAAAAGATTTTTAGAAAGATGTCTGTGCGTGCGTGTGTACATACATACGTTCGTACGTTCTCGACGTTTTTTTCGTCTTCCATAGCTCAAGAACCAGAAGAGATATCGACTTCAAATAAATTTTGTTCTATAGATAAAAAGGCAGAAAGATGCAGAGAGGGCTCTCACGAAAATTGCGTAGGCGGTTTTTGTACCATAGCAGTTTAAGAAAAAGGTGAACATTTTGGTGAACCCTAAATATCTTACGAACCAAAAACGCTAGAAACTTGAAATAAATTTTATATAATATATTGTTACGTGATACCAAACCAGTATATTTTTTGAAAAAAATTTATAAATTAAAAAAAACTGAAAACAAAATTTGTCACCTCGAAAATTTTACGAATGCAAACTGATTTTATCTCCAAAACAATTTTGTGCCACGAAAAACAAAGTTTCTTACATCTGGTTAAATTGTGAGAAAAATCAAATTGACAGTTTTTTTACAAAAAATAAAAACCTAAAAAAAAATTTATAAAAGTTGGTAAAAATTGTTTTTCGATTCAAATATCTTTTCAAAACTTTGAGATATTGGCCTTAAACAACTTTAATCTTTCAAAAAATATTGTTGTCAACACTCAGTAAAATTTTGAGGAAAATCTATTTTTTTACAAAAACTAAAAACCTAACAGAAAAACAATACTAAAACTTGGTTAAATTAATTAATTAATTAAAAGTATTGTCTTCAAACTCTTTTTATTGCACAGAAAATGTTGTTTTCGATATTCAGTAGTTTTTTATAAAAATCCAACAGTCCATTTTTTCATAAAAATATAAAATCTACAAGAAATAGTACGGAAATTTGGCAAAAATTGATGTTTGGTTCTTGATATCTCTCAAATTAATTTCATTCATCCAATTTCTAAAAATTTAAGAAATACTACTAAAATTGGTAAAAAATTGTGTTCAACTAAAAATCTATTTAACAAAACTAGAATCTCAAATTTAACTATTTCCTTATATGAAAAACATGGTTGGTAATTTTAAAATTTGTAAGAATAATTCAACTAACAACTTTTTTAACCCAAAACGAAAACCTACAAACTTTGAAGCAAGACAAATCGACAGACGGGATGGGAAGTTATCAGTGTGGGTCGCATCCCTGCCTCTTTTTCTTGATGATAAAATTAACTCGAAAAAATACTCAATGTCGTAATTAGCTATTTTAAATTTACTGATGTTTCTATTTGATTCAATATGATTATGTTATGTAGTTTTATTTTGACACATTTTTAGCATTTCGACATGTGCTAAAGAAATACAGTAGCTATTAACTTTGTTTTATAATAAAATAAAGTTTTTTAAAAAGCACAAGATATTTATTTGAATTTTTGTGTCAACTCACCTGTTACATAATTTTCCGAGACGTTTGCGTCTTTATTTACTTCACATACACTTGGTCACTCTTTTTAATTGTCAAAATATAAAATCTCTTGTCGGTATAATCTTTGTTTATTTTTTCAAAGTAATATTTAAAAGCCTTTAATAATACAAAATGGCCATTGTTTTATTTATGAGTGAAGATGAAGATGAAGAAGGATAATGGATGCATCAAAATGTAGCTGTTAAGCTTCTTCGCCACATCTCTCCAAAATCGATGGATGTCAACCCGATTGATTGAAAATCCATTGGCTACCTCTCTATTTTCTTCCATTAATTTAATGAGAAGCTCTTATTGTTATCCATTGTTACAATTGAAATGCGACATTCATTTACTTTCGAGATATTCAAGTCAAATTTTGTAGATTCTTATTAAAAATTTTACTAGATGTCAGATTTTACTAGATGTCAGAAACATTAATCTTCAATGCATGAATGCAAAATATTCTACATGAAAAATGTTTCATTTTTTTGATTTTTAGTTAACACCAATTTGCTTTATTAAAAATGAACACCCATTTAATTTTTTTAAAAATCCTTTCTCCATTTTTGGATGTTATTATGTACAAAACAAAATTGATTTAAAGTCGATATCTCTACCGGTTTCTGAGACATGCTCGTAGCCGATGGAAAACAATATCCCGAACGTAACTACACAACGAACACAGAGACATATCGTTTAAAAAAATTGTATTAAGTTTCCAGTAACCTTGAAACGTCTTGAAAAAAGTCAACATTTCTAATTCGGGAAATCGACAATTCGCCATGCTGGAAACTCTTTTATACCTGCGTTCTAAACATTAATATATTAACCTTCCAAGAAACCACTAACAAAAATCAGCTCCCCGGCATTGCAATGCATTAGAAAAAATATTGCCAAAAATTCTCCATCTAGTGCACGAAGCAACAAATTAAATTTGCTTAGTTTTTCTCCTAATGGTGTGCCCCTTACCCCTTCCCTTAATGACTCATCAAAGCTTTTAAAAATCGCTGCATCAAGCCAGACCTTTTCCCCTGCCCCTCCACCTGTTGGTGCAACCCCTCTTCCAATATCTGAGGAAGTAGACAGAAACGAAAACAATAAACCGGTGTTGAAAACCAATGCTGATCTTTCTCTTGTGATTATCACCGACGATAATGATAACGATGATGAACCGTGTGGTGCTGGTCCATCTGGTTTGAGTTCTAATGTTTCTGCTGCTGTTGGTACTATTGCGATGTCTGCGAGTTCAAACGATGAACAGGTCTTCAACAACAAACCGGTTTTGAGCAACAAACCCGATCCCTCTCTTGAAATTATTCTCGTTAATAATGAAAATGATGATGAATTGGGTGATGTTGGTGAAAATGAAAATACAATTAAAACATCTCTTAATGACGTCGATATTGTTGGGTCAATTACTGAATGCAATGGTGATTCCGAGCAAAATGCAATGAAAGAGAATGCTGATGACGATTCTTCTGCATTAAAAACGTTCAAAGGAAGTAGTACCAATACGAGTGACATACTTGACGTAAATAAAACCATTATTAGGAGTGAAGCAGATGACGTAGTGCAGCCTCTCATCGAAATCTCTGAACCTGCTGCTGAGAGTAACGAACTTGTATTAAATAATAACGATACAAATGTAAACAATGTAAGCAATTGGGTTAAGATTCTGAAAAAAACAAAACCTAAGCAAAACTATAATCATGGACTTGTTGGGACAGGCTGTAGTTCTTTAAATGCATTGACTCCTTCTAAATGGCTGCATGTTACTAAATTTAAAGTGGATACACTTCCGGTCGATCTTATTAATCATATCTCATCTACATCTAAAATACCTTTCAATGCCTTTAATATTTTTTTATCATTTTCCTCATATACGTATGATATTATTATATTAACTGAAACTTGGTTAACAGATAATCATTTAAGTACTGAATGTTTTTCTAATTATTACAATGTATTCAGAAAAGATAGATCAAATTTAGTGACAGGTATGGAAAGAGGTGGAGGAGTATTGGTTGCAATTCGTGCTTCACTGACATGTAGTCAAATTATTTTGGAATCAAACTCTTCCAACTCCGACATTGATATTGATCAACTTGTTTTATGTGTTAAAATAGATGAATCTGAATTATTTGTTTCAGCCAGCTATATTCCTCCTAAGAGCAATTTGGATTTGTACAAAGCTCATTTAAATAACATAAAATCAATATTGGATAATCTTAAAAGTTCACAACATATTTTATTTGCAGGTGATTTTAATCTTTGTAACATTGAATGGACGTTGGACTTGGAAGACAAATGCTTAATTCCTTTTAATGTTTCGACTGAAATAGAATCTTTTGTTATAGACTTTTTGGGCCAATATAATTTAATTCAGATTAATAATCAAAGAAATGACCTGAACAGGATACTTGATTTGGTTTTCGTGGACAGTGAGTTTCTCATTTGTCTTGACAACTTCCCGATCATTGAAAACACCATTCATCATGTTGTAATTGATGGAAATATTTATTTTTACCACTTTCTAAAGAGAGAAGTATCTATTCATAAGTATGTTTATGATTTTCGAAAAGCTGACTATGATGCAATGGTTGATTATTTATTGTCTGTATCTTGGCATAATATCCTTAGTTCACTGGACTTAGTAAATTTGTATACTGAATTTATAAGCATTTTAAATAATGCAATTGATATCTATGTACCTAAAAGAAAATTAAAATCTAATTCTTTTTGCGGATGATCTAAAACTTTATCGTAAAATAAGCAGTGAATCTGATTGTTCGCTCCTTTTGAAGGATCTAACAAGATTAGATGATTGGTGCCAAAGGAATCACCTTCTTCTTAATATTTCTAAATGTCAAGTCTTGTCGTGTTTCAGGAATTACAACCCAATTTTGTTTGTTTATAACATCAAACACATAAAACTAGAAAGAGTGAGAACAAAGAAAGACCTACGAGTAGGAGTTATCTTAGATACCAATTTGTCATTTTTACCTCACTACGACTATATGATTAATAAAGCTAATCAAATGCTTGGTTTTATCAAAAGAAACACCAGAGAATTTTCAGATCCCTATACATTAAAATCACTATATAATTCTTTTGTAAGGTCGGTTCTAGAGTATTGCAGCATAGTCTGGAATCCTTATTATAATAATTCAAGGGATAGAATTGAGAGAGTTCAAAAGAATTTTACTAGATATGCTTTCTTTAAGCTGAAATGGAGGATTCCAAGACCGTCCTACAGTGTTCGGTGTTTGCTGTTTGGAATACAATCTCTGCAAGATCGTAGAGTATACTTTTCAGTGATGTTTATTAGAGACATCATAACGTCAAGGGCGGATCCAGACTTTTAGTCAGGGGGGGGTCACACTTAACATATAGATGAGTTTTTAGTCACCACTTAAAAGTTTTTTAATGTGCTGTAAAGGATGCTGACAAATTAAAAAAACATTATGTGCATATTAACCTTACATTTGCACATTTCAAGGGCTAGAGTGACAACTTTAGTTATAAAATTATTTTAGAACACTGTTGTCCAGCAAGGTATGGTCTAACTATTTAATTTTGACGACTCCCTACATGTGAAAGCATTCCATCCAGTTTTCTAAATATGCCATATTTAAGAGCTTAAACATAATAGTTTAGAGGTTTTTGATGCATTTCACGCAGAAATGTAAAAATTGAACGAAGCTTTTTCCAAAAATAATATATACTTTTCTATTTTCTATTTATATTAATGCGAAGAACGCTTCAAAAATTCAAAAACTCAGAAAATGAGAGAGGATCTGATATGAAGGATTTTCGGGCTTTTTTTGAAGTAGTTTTTCTGAATTAAATTTTCGGGAGTCTATTATTACTATCGCTATCAGTCTGCTTACTCGTAGATGCTGGAAAATATTTTGATCTTAAAGGATTCAACAAAATTTAAAAATTGTAGAGAAAAAAATGTGTGGTTCTTGAATTTATGGATATAGGTGCATTAAAGTAAATAATTTCTCTAAACATTAAAGAAAAACAAATTAAGGTAAAAAAATAAGTTGGGAAGAAACTTTTCTGTTTCAAATTACACGTTTCAGAATCTCTTTTCACTTCAAATCTCAAGAGATTGAAAGCCTTTTTTTCAACAGATATGAAAAGTTCATTATGTTTTTCAATTAGCCATTAGTTTAAGAAAAGTGTCACTTGTGCTGTTTTTGGGACATTTTTATTTTTGAAATTTTCTGTTTAATTCTCAGTTCAAGAGCATCTAAAGCAAATTCACTTTAAAAAGAAGATTTATTTAATTTTTGAAGGTCTTAAAAGTTTTTGTACTCAAACTCAATAAAAAATCAATCTTGAAAGAAAAAAATGCACGACTGGTTCGCTAGAACTAGCTAATGTCTTCCAAAAAGTCTGTTTTAAAATATTTATTATATTTTAAGATTTAAACATGTATCTGCAAAATAAGTTTTGCTCAAAAATTCAAATGCCATTTTATTTCTCAAACAACCTAGATTAACTTATTTTTTTTTTTTTTTGAAAATCAATAGAGCGGGTTTTTTTTAATTGATTTTAACATAAACAAATTTTTAAATTTTTTCTGCATCTGTTAAGTGCTTATAAATATACATTTTACATATAGTGACCCCTTTCTGAGATATCGAGTTTTGTAAACAAAAATCAATATATTTTTAAAAATAAAAAAAAATACAATGACATTCTTGAGAAAACTTAAAAAAATAACGGTTTTATGAAGGGTACTCTTCTCAATCAATACCGAAATATGTTTTTCTTGTACAAAGAACCAAATTAAGAAAGTTAATTAGAAAGTTTAAAAAAAAATATCGGTTAATTTTTGAAAAAAAATCGAATTTTCTTATTTAAAAAAAAAAACGCCTTTACGGCAATCGGCTTAAAACCATATAATTTCCCAGTTTGAACTCAATCGAAATATGTAGAGGCCAAAACAAACAGACAGACGGACGGAATAAGAAGATCCACTTTTTTCCACTTTTCTATCATCGTAATGTCATGTTTGATTAAAAACTCGAGTTCTAAATTTTATACGAATTAAGAATTTCTTAGACTCAATTGAAGGCGAGGCTCAGGAATTTAATTGACGATCTTTTATTCAAGGTTTCTTGTTAAGAACCTAAATATTTGCTCTTTTTCTTAGAAACAAATTGTATGAAAATAACTTAAAGCATTACTTAAGTTTTTCCAAATTGCGGGAAACAAAAAATTTAGTTGTTTTCGACAACAAACCACTTTTTGGAAAATGTCATTAAATTAGTGACAAATCTTTAGATGAAATCTTTAATTATACAACTTAACTGTATAAGCTTTTTGGCTCATATGACCCCCCCTGGATCGTCCATTGGTCAAAAGTTGATGAATTTGTGCTGCATTATTGGAAAATTCAAGGGAGTTCCTACGAAAATAAAAAACAAATATCTCCCAGGGGGGGGTCATGACCCCTACGACCCCCCCCCCCCCCTGGATCCGCCATTGCATAACGTATCATATTAATTGTCCCCCGTTACTATCATTAGTAACTGGAGGAAATGCTCCATCAAGAACAACACGTTGTCGATTTCTTATTTATGAACAGTTTCATCGTAGCAATTATGGTCGAAATGAACCTATTTCCCGTTGTATCAGGGAGGCTAATTTAATTTGTAGCAGGGTTGATTTTTATTCTAATTGTTCAAGGGACATGTTCAAATCTCTTGTATTAAATAATATTTGAATAATTTTTTCCTAATTGTAATTAAATATGCTTTATTT
Source organism: Eupeodes luniger (assembly GCA_951509635.1). Taxonomy (NCBI): domain Eukaryota; kingdom Metazoa; phylum Arthropoda; class Insecta; order Diptera; family Syrphidae; genus Eupeodes; species Eupeodes luniger. Next base: position 41,570,352 of record OX608075.1, read on the forward strand.
AATGTGAGACAATAGAACATTCTATTTGTAATAGTTGTATGTGTATTAAATACATAGTTCCCACCAACAATTAAAGTATGTACTTTATCATAGTCTAAGAGATTAACTGTAATCTATTTGATGAATAAAATTAAAAAAAAAAAAAAAAAAAAAAAAAAAAAGTCTCATAAAAATTAGTGTGATGTCAACACAACGATGTTAAGACTTATTATCAAAACTGTCAACCATAAGATTTGCAACAGCTGTGGAACATTTTGTCACATGCTTAACCGTTTCAAGGAAATATAGCAGAAAGTATCCACTGCTCAGCAATTTTTTGAAATTAAATTGTTAGTGACAGAAGTAAAGTTTGTGAAACTAATACAATATTGACCCATTATTATGGCCTATTTCACCCCCAAAACAGAATTTGTCTCTGATTACAAATTGAATTCTTATAGTGATTATACCAATTTATTTTTAGGTACCTGCAGCCCCAATTTGTTCATACTACATACCTACCTTTTGTAATTTTCCCATGCAATTCAAACATTCCGCATAAATCTTCTGAACTCTGGCGACTTCTGGTCGCGACAACACAAAACCTTCCAATCAAAACAATTACGATACCGACATTCTCTTCTGTAAAAAAACAACAACAAACATAAAAACGGTACATTGGCAACATAGATGATAGAAGTAAACAAAAAGCAAACAAAAAAAAAACGACAGACACCCACCGGCTGTAAACTTATTGATTTGGCAAAGCTCGACGTCAGGTCGTGGGTCAGATCGGTTCACTTTATATAGACAAGACACACTATAGCTGTGCACTGATGCTATATGATTGTCTATGGAAGATCATCAAGAGAAGCTGTATCTATAATGTTTGTCCTCCACTGTAGCGTTATAGATTTATGGCCAATGAAATCCGCCAGAAGTGTGATCATCATCATCATCATGATCAATATTACGGTCGTTCGTATCTTTTTCGTCATATAGCCGTTCCAAATTCAATTACTTCATACACCGCAAAGTTTGAACTTATTTTCTTGGACTGATGGTTGTCTCTTAACCTCCGCCGCCGCCACTTTACTGCCCTGATATGATGGTTGGAATGAAGTTGCAGCAATGATTTTTGGTCAGAGACTCTCGTGGTCATGTTGAACCCTTCTTTGGTCTGACAATGTAGATTTTTCTTAGGTCCAGATTAGATTATTTCCTGGGTTGCCATCTCACAGTTTTTGGCTCTTAAGGGTTCTTTCAAAAGATATAGTTGGAAAGTAATCGTGTTAGAACGTGTGAAATGCTGAGTATTTAAAATGGCGCAAAACAAAAAGTATCACTTCTGCTAACTGATGGAAGATATATAAATACTGAATTTTCAACAGGATTTGAAAAATGTGAGAGTTAATTTTTAAAGAGCTATTTTGAATTGAAAAACACATACAACTGGCCGTAAACGTTGACTGAACTCGCCTCTAAATTGGTCCCGAAAAAATGTTGTATCCTTATCTTATCTACGTCGCTGTACAGCCCGTATAGTTCTCCGTTCTATTTTCTCCTCTACTTACTTCTAAGGCCTTTTTCACACGAGACGGTTTCGTCCGTACGGTTAAAATCCTTACGATTTTTTTCCTCTACGCTTGGTTATATTTTAGATATTTTTCTTTAGTATAAAGTGACCACAAAAACGGACGGCAGACGAATAAATATCGTCTGTTGTGAATGCGTTCGCGTAGTCACCCTTAGGCTTGTTTCACACTATACGGTTTTGACCGTACGGCAAAAAACGGAACGGCGACATTTTGCTAGAGACCGTGACCGTATAATATGAAAGCGTATATTCTCTTCTTCACGCCTCTAACACAATGTCGCCGTCCGGTTTTTTTGCCGTACGGTCAAAACCGTAGAGTGTGAAACAAGCCTTAGTCACGTACGCCACTGATAAGACGGCGACGGCACGGTTGCCGTATATTTCAGTCGTTGAGACGGCTGTTTTAAATCTTCCGTAGGTACGCAAAAAACCCGTTTCCGTCCAGTGTGAAAGCTTTAGTTAATTTTATTAGTTTACTATCAATGGCTCACGGATAAAAACGTACGGTTAAAATCCGTACGGACGAAACCGTCTCGTGTGAAATAGGCCTAAGCGTACGAGACCGTACATCACACGTAGATCCTTAACTATCCCAAAGTTTCGTCTGTCGAAGTTGACGTTTTGACCGAAACTTCACCTAGATATTGTAGGTTCTTTCTTGATGAATGTACTTTGTTTTGCCCTCATTAACCGTTAAACCCATTTTTGCCGCCTCTGCCCAATACTCACAAAAACCCCATTGACACCACGCTGAGTTCTTCCAATTATGTCAATATCATCAGCATATGCTAGTAATTGAACAGACTTTTGAAAAATAGTGCCTCTAGTGCTGACGTGGGAGCTCTTCCCTATTATTTTATGGAGGTTGTTAAAGAAATCACATGACATCACATCATTTTGGCTAAAGGCTTTTTTGACACCGAAAGGTTCGGATTAGTTGTTTCCAACCTTTATAGAGAAGTATGAATTCTCAATAGTTATCCCGCAACAACGGAAGAGTTTGGCAGGGATGCCAAAACTAGACATGGCTATACATATACAGCTCGTCCATGTAGATTCTGTCATATGCGGCCTTGAAACCAATGAAAAACTGGTGAGCGTTGATTTAATGCTCTGTCGTTATGTGGATATTTAATCGACTTTACTGGTATATAGCCACACTTATAAGGACCTATTAGGTTGTTGACGATAAACTATAGACGTTCACATATATCGGCTGAGAAGATTTTGTAAGCGATGTTAATAAGACTGATCCTTCGATTGTTGGTGCTGTTTAGAGGATCCCCTTTTTTCACTATCGCATCGGGCAAACAATATTTATTTTCCAATAATCGGACATAAATAAATATATTAGGTGGCTCAACAGTCCGTTTAGAACTAGGGCCTAGTGACTTACAACTCTCAACCATTCCTGTGTGCAAGTAATATTGTAAGGTATGGAGGGGACCAACAGTTTTAAGCCGAACGGCTTAATTGAGGAAGCACTTTTCATGCAAAGAACTACTATCGGACTATTTGTCAATTCCTAGCAAGAGGTAGTACCCGTGAAAGAAAAAAACTTTAGGCGACACAAACAGGGATTAAACCCAAGACCTCTTCCATGAAAGTCCATTCAAAGGGCATGCCTTCAGATAAGTTGGTGCTCGGCGTCTAAGCCATCTACTCCAGCGGCTGTGTTAGACTTCAGCTTAAATACGACAACCTTTACTTCGTCTAAGTCCGAAAGACGGTATTGTTGGCTTTCGTATATTCGTATATTGAATGGATGATTGTGCCAGACAGCAATATACTGTTCAACGACGCTTTTAAACAGTCTGCAGAAGTGGTCCTTCCATATCCTCAGCATTGGCTTCGGTTCTATGATGTTTCTTTTTTAAGAGCCCTTTTACCAAAAATTCGGCGTTGTACTAGGTCGTTCGTCTTTAATTATTGCACCAGCTAAAATACAGCTGGAGCTTCAATCTGAATCCTCTTTGTATTCTACGTAAGTGTGTTTGGGGTTTAATGTCTGACAGTGTAAATTAGGTTAGAATTTAGTCACAATAGCCCGAATATATGCCGCAGTAGGTCGATTAAACTGACCATAAAATGGAAGAAGCGAGCGATGAACTTTCTTAACAAAGCACGCATTTTGACAATAAAATTCAATCATTTTCGAGCTTTGTTCGTTTGTAAGACGGTTAATGGTTAAATTAAAGACCAAACTGAAGATATTTGACAGTGATATAAGACATGAATAGTGCAAGAGCTGTCAAAAACAGCTTTGCTTTAAATAAAATCGCAAATACATCACCCTTTATAAGAGAAATTGAATGATGCAGTCTCCATCATAAGTTCTAAAACCTTTATTACCTTTAAAATCTCTTTTTTAAATTTTAGGATTGTCATCTTTCATCTTTTTGGGGAATCTTCTTTAAATAAAAATTTCAAAAAATCATTACGGCTTCCCTGGCTTATTGGGTGATCTGATCGAGTGCCCTCTTGGTCTACAATCTGCAACCAAAACATAGTCTACTGCAGGTTATAAACAAAAATCCATCTCTTTGCAGACATTCTCCCATGCACCTTTAATTTGCCCCTCATCATCATCTTCGAGGTCCAATATACCTAAGATTCCAAACTCTCTAGAGTCTAGAGTCTAGAGTTCTCCTGATCGCCCCAATGTATCACGATGGATTTATAGTTTACAATGCACGATCAATCAAAAATCGTGAATATGTGGCTGTATGGTGTGTTCTATGGTCGTAGGTACCCACAGTTGGATCTCAATTTGGAGGCTTCAAATTCAAATTGAAAGGCTTACAAAACAAAAATACCTCAAATACAGTTTGGTCCATTGATTCGTCGACGCTCAACGCTCGACGCTCGGGTCACTCATAGTAGAATCACCTAACATGTGCTTAGAGTGGATTTGATGCACTGATGATGATGCACCAGGATATGGGATTAGAGGCGATGGATGACGATGGCGAAGGCGATGCAATGTGTGGTGATTCCAAAGAATTATTACACCTGATTTGGATCAGATCTCATGAACTTGACCATCATCATCGTCATCTTCGTTCATCATCATCCATTTTGCATCTGATGCTGGGTGATGATGAAAGATGTGAAGACGCTTTGGCTCTCGTTCTATCTTAGTGAAAATGTGTGTGGCAGTCATAGCCACTGCTGTTATCAACCGATGATCATCCAATCACGAATATTTAATTTCGTTTCACCTGAGGTCTTATCGTTTCGCGTTCCACTTAACGATTGGATCTTGTTTCCTAGTTCTCTCCCAGTCTCTGTCCCTGACTCCGTACGAGTCGTATTTTGGTTGATTTGGTTAGGATTGGGTGTTTTACGGTTGGTGTACTCAAACCTAAAGCGATCTAAAGTTCCTTGAGAGGTTTTAAACTTTTTTTTAGATTTTTTGGATTTTAATTTGTTTTTTGTGGAAAATCTTGTTATACCGTTTGTTGTGTAAGCGAAATAAATTTATGGTTTATGGTGGTTGTGGCCGGTATGGTCCATGAGAATTTATTTATTGCCAGAGAGACCTGTTGTACCTTTTACATACCGATACCTAGGTACTTAAAAGAGGTGAATGTTTTGTGGGGGTGATCTAGGGAACGATTTAGAATGGTCATAGAACGGGAAATAAAATTATGTTTGCATTTGTACTTCCATTGCATATACATATGTAACACATTGCTTTGGACATTCCAAAAAAAAAGATAGCAGTGGACCTGAATGCGGAGACATTTGGTGTCAAACGGTTTGAATTCATTAGTTAGATCTTTTGAAAGTTAAGAAGACAAATTAAATGCGGCTAACATGGTGTTTAATTTATTTATAGAATTTGAATTTTGCAAAGCAAATGGAAGTTGGATGGTATGTTCGCAACATTTTATTCGTTCATTAACAGAAAAAGAAGATTACGGAAGGATGAAATATGGGTAGACAAGTATTAAAAAAAAATGTTCTATAGATAAAACTTATCACAGATTTAACTCAAGCAGATGACATCCTAAAAAAAATTCGTGCCCCCCCGTCAATATTTCTAAAAGTTCAAATGTTCAAAACCAACATTTTGCGTTAGATATACTCGAATTTAATATTTCTATTTTTTCTCAAGATATTTGAGTCGAAAACCATTGTTATCGGTTTTAAGATATTTTTGTATAGTTTTGTGCAAAAAACGTAGTTAATGGGATTTTTCTAAAAAAAAATTACTTATAGTTAACAACAATATTTAGCATGATCAATTAAATTTTGTTTTAATATTTGTTTTTGTTTTCGAAATATTTTAGACGAAAATCAAATTTTAAAAAGTTTTAGTAGTATTTTTTAAAATCCCTTTATAAATTGTGAACATTGGATTTTTATAAGAAAATTACTTTATTTTAATAACAATATTTTGAAGTCAAGATATTTAAATCGAAAAACAGTTTTTACTTATTTTTGATTTGTTAAGTTTTTTTTGTAAGAAAACAGGAATTTCAATTTGCCTATTTCTTATTTTTATTTTTTGCTTGATGTAGTAGGTACTTTGGAAAGCATTGGGTATATAAAGACGGGATTCGGCTCAAAATGAAAAACAATTGTATGAGCTTGAAATCGTAGATTGTATTTATGGTGAAAAGAAAGAAGCACGACAGAAGGCCTGGAAAAACAAACGGTTTTTGCGGTTTTGTCGATTTTTCGCCATGTTGAGTTCAGACATCGAGGTCAAAAACATGGGTTATTTATAAGACTAATGTAATAAACATTTAAAAAGAAATGGATTTACCGGATATACGGAAACGGATATTTCCGTCCGAATAAAAGACTAAAATCGGATAGTAGGTGTACATTGTTGTTAAACATTTTCTCAAAAACTAAAATATATATTTTTTTTTTTTGGTTTTTGGTGTTTAATAAGAAATTGACAAGGACATTGGTAACTAAAAAAATAGTACTCAAGAACATACTTAACTGAAAAACTATTTATTTTGTTTAAGAAATATTTATGTTGTTCTAATCTTTGAAATTTAAAACTAAATCTGTTTTTAACATTTTTAACTTCCCATAGGAAGTTATTGTAATGGTTCCGATTTGTCAAATTGAAAATTTTGACATTTCTCGACATTTCAAGGTCCCTAGAGTCGAAATAAAAGATTTTTAGAAAGATGTCTGTGCGTGCGTGTGTACGTACGTTCGTACGTCCGTACGTTCGCGACGTATTTTTCGTCTTCCATAGCTCAAGAACCAGAAGAGATATCGACTTCAAATAAATTTTGTTATACAGATAATAAGGCAGAAAGATGCAGAAAGGGCTCTCAAGAAAATTGCGTGGGTGGTTTTTTTACCATAGCAGTTTAAAAAAAAGGTGCAAATTTTGGTTAACCCTAAATATCTCATGAACCAATGACGCTAGAGACTTGAATTAAATTTTATATTATATATTGTAACGTAATAAAAAACAAATATATTTTTGGAAAAAAATCCAATTAACGGTTTTTTTTATAAATCAAAAAAACTGAAAAAAAAATTGTCACCTCGAAAATTTTACGACCAAAATATGATTTCATCTCCAAAACAATTTTGTACAACGAAGAATAATGTTTTTGGCATCTGATAAAGTTTTGAGAAAAATCTAATTGACAGTTTTTTTTATAAAAAATAAAAAAAATTACTCAAAATTGGTAAAAATTAAATTTCGACTCAAATATCTTTTCAAAAACTTGAGATTAAGGCTTCAAACTTCTTTATTCTTATAAGAAATATTGTTTTCAACATTCAATAAAATTTTGAAAAAAATTGAATTGACAGTTTTCTTACAAAAAATAAAAACCTAAAACAAAAATTTATAAAAGGTGGTAAAAATATATTTTCGACTCAAATATCTTTTCAAAACTTTGAGATATTGGCTTTAAACTACTTTAATCTTTCAAAAAATATTGTTGGCAACATTCAGTAAAATTTTGAAAAAAATCTAATTGACAGTTTTTGTACAAAAAATTAAAAACCTAAAAAAAAGGTAACAAAAGTTGGTAAAAATTGATTTTTTACTAAAATATCTTTCAAAAAATTGAGATAATGGCTCCTAACTAATTTTTACTTATAAGAAATATTGTTTTCAACATCCGATAAAATTTTTAAAAAAACCGAATTAACAGTTTTTTTACAAAAAATAAAAACCTAAAAAAAAAACAATACTAAAACTTGGTAAAAATTTACTTTCGACTCAAAAAGCTTTTCAAAAATTAAAAATATTGGCTTCAAACTTATTTTATTTCACAGAAAATTTTGTTTTCAATATTCAGTAATTTTGTTTTTATAAAAATCCAACAGTCCGTCTTACCTTTGTTTTCTTCTTTTTGGTCCAATCTTCTCACTCCAGAGTTATGGTAACCTTATGGCAATTTTTTATTTTTTTTTACTTTTAAACTAATTCGTCAATTTTTGTTTTGTAAAAAACGTATTTTAACTTATTTTTGAACAACTGTATTCTAAAAACGGTTACATCTACAGACACAACTTTAGCCTTAAATTATAGTCAATTTATTGGCCTTAAAATTGTAGAACATGATTATATTTAACCAAATCTCCTTCAAGGTAAAAAGTACCAATAAGGGAAAAAGCACTTTTTGTGGTAACAAAGAAATCAGATAAGTAGTATTTTATACAGAATATAATAATTTTAAATTTAAAAATACACAAATCTGCAAAATATTTTTTTTTTATTTACCAAAAACCTTAAGTTATAAAAAAAAATTAAATTATGTTGGCGTTTTTTTTTTTAATTAATTTTGTACATATAAACATTTTTAATTTTTGTTTAAAAATATGCAGTTACCTAGAGCTTATACGTATACGTTTTACATTTGATTTTCGTAAAATAATTTTGAAAAAAAAAATGTTTAAATGTATTTTTTAAATCCAAAAAATAACCAATGATGTTTTTGATCATCAAATATTAATAAGACAGTAAAAGAGCTCATGTAGAAAAAAAATTTACTGAAATAGATTGATTAGTTCTTCAGAAAACTTAAAAACAAAATAACGGTTTTATGGAGGCTCCTTCTGGAGCAATACAAAAACATTTTTTATTGAAAGAAGTCAAATTAAGAAAAAAAAAATAGAGGTCCGTTTTTGAGAAATTTCGAATTTTCGATTTTTCACCAAAAAAATTGTATGGGGACTGCTGTTATTTTTAGTTTTAAAAAAATAAAAAAAAAACGCCTTATGTGAATCGGCTTAAAACCTCAATTTCAAAATTTTTAAAAGAAATATTTGACTGTTAACAGTCGAATTGTTTTTTCCTTAACACCGTTTAATTTTAATAAATATGATTTAAAATATAACCAGCATAAGTGTTCATATATATGCGTTTCGCCCCGGTGTAATGGTTGGGCTCATCATCATTGATTTATACTTTTGACGACGAAAAAACGTCGCGAACGTACGAACGTACGTACACACGCACGCACAGACATCTCTCTAAAAATCTTTTATTTCGACTCTAGGGACCTTAAAAGGTCGAGAAATGTCAAAATTTTCAATTCGACAAATCGGACCCATTACAATAACTTTCAATGGGAAGATACAAATATTGTCGAAAACGGGTATTTTTAAAATCTAAGCAGATATTTAAAGTCTAATTTTGGATTAACGGATTGACTATAACACTACTTTTTTGAAAACCACGAAAGCGTTGAATTCAAGAGTCATATAATCTTCAGAAGAGACTAATTTTGTGTGCTTATTATGCTCGAACTCCCTTATAATAATTATGCTGAATACCCTTATAATGATTAAACACAATGAGAGCAACACAATTTTTGAAGTAAGGATACAAAAAAGATTCTCAGCACAGTACGTCTAAAATCAGGCCTAAGTGTAAACTGGTGAGCATTTTTGGAAGTACGGGTATTCCGGTTGAATTTTTTTAGAGGACGAATGCAACTGACTATTTTACTAGAGCATTACTTTTGAAAATATGGATGATACCTTGCGGCGGTGTTCAACTGTATCAAATGTCTCAGTAATTTGAGAGACCTCTTATCAATTCTGTTAAAAGCCTTAAGGCGCTAACCCAAACATGAAAGTTACACTCAAGTTTCGGACGAATAAAAGCTTTGTAAATTGTAGCCAGATCAGAAAGGGTAAAAAAACTTCTTGCATCTTTGGAGAAAACCTTAGCTCTTAGCAGCATTTTAAGCGATGTCAAATATTTTTTATCTCAACAAGAAATGGTTTGAGATGCGGATACCAAGAACTGAAAGCTGTTCTATCTCCTCGATGCAAGTACCACCCAATAATAGTGGCATTGGGGGAGGGTTATACTTTTTCGACAGGAGATACTAAAATGGTTCAAACTGTATCTAGAAGACAAGGATTTGTATTTTGATTTGATAGAAAAATTTTAAGGCGCAATTCAATTTCTTCTTAAGGCTTAAAAACTATCAATTTCCATCCGTTCCTTTAAGTTTAAAATCCTTAAAAATTTACTTTTGGGAAAGATTTTCACGGAATTTTATACACAAAATATATTGTAAAGTGACGCCTCTCAAAATGTTCTTCTTAGAGTAAGTGTCGATCTTTCAATGATGATAAATTGATAAAAATAGACATAGTTGAATTTTAAATTTACACTACAAGAGTAAAATTATTTATTTCAGATCAATCTTTGGAAGATCTGCTTAAAATTTTATCTTTTAAATACTAAAAAATTTGTAGCTTCCAAGTTTCAAGCCAAACTTTCTCGAATATTAATACAAGCAGACAGTTTTAAAAATTCGTCAGATACACTCAAATCCATATGCGTACGTTACGTAGATATGTACATGTACATCCTCTTTTTCGATAAATTAATTGCCTTCGTTTTATTCCGCATCCACAGCGATCTCTTAATTTCTCTTTCAACAATTTAATTGTTTCCCATCAATGTCCCTTATGCACTGCGTCAATGATTAATGGATTTCCGATCTTTGTTCGCGTAACACATGAACAAAAATAAGCCTGCATTCGAATGTCGTCATCGTCATCGAACCCCTGTCATCAAAAAATGGTGTCAAACCATCACCATAACGATTCCGTGTGTCCAGCTGACGATGCCGAAATCTGGAGCGTCTGAGATTCTTCTAAAGACCCATCATATACCTATATAACTATGTAACGTAATTAGTTTTTGATCCCCAAATAAAAACTTCGAGACCATTAAAATGGTCTTGTGTCTTTTTCGGCTCTGTCTGTTTTAAGTGCTACGCTAATCCGCAACAATAATAAAATTTCAAAACATTAAAAATGCCAGACTAGCCGTCAAGTCAAGAGGAGATGTTGAGATGAGATGAGACGTTTCATAAGGCTTTTCAATGAAATCTAGGGCTACACGGGTGTTGAATTCATGATCTTAAGGTTGTTTTGTTATGCAGCTTCAAATCGCAGTGTGCAGCGCAGGTTCAAATTATGAAGTTCATCAAAATGAGAATAAAATGAGAAACAAAATAAAATTAAAAAATATATACCAAAAAAGTAACGACTTGAGTTAATCATTTCTGACGTGAGTTTTTATTACCAATATAGCTTGATCACGCGGCCGGCGGCTGGCAGCAGCGTCAGCGTCACAGGCAGCGGCAGTATACAGTGGCAGAGGCTCATCTCCCTTCTCACTCGCAATTGGCTCACAGATCGTTTGTTTATTTTATTCCATCATCCGATGATGAGCAATTGGATTAGCGCTTAGAGATCGCCGGAGTTTATAATTTATAGCCGGGGAATTAAGGTCTTCATCTGGCCTGGCATCGCGTATTGTTCAATACTCGAAATGAGACATTATTCGGCGGTGCTTAATGTGCTTAGTGCAGTGCAATGTCCATATCGCCACTGCGCCATCTGATTATGATGGATTCGGCGTTTGTTTTTATTTTCCTTACCTTGATGGCTTCATACTCGAGATGGGAATTATTTCGTGAAGCTCTAATGAAGATCTATCTCGCAGACTTAGAATGGTCCACGATCCAACCAAAAGTCAAGAGAGAGATGATGGTGACGGTGGAAGTGGAGGTGGGTGACCAAATGCGGCTGGAAATATTTTTTGGAGGCAACTACTTGTGCAATGGATAATTATATAGAGATGAGGAAGCCTGATGCACAAGTGGATGGGAAGTTGGTTCCTATAACTTTATTTGTTGTGGGTTATGATAAAAAAAATAACAAGACTTTGGGTCAGAATTGTGGAATATTGTTGTGGTTGTGGTCTTTTTGTGATGTTTACGAAATGTTGGAACATTTATCTCTTCAGATCGTTTCTTAATGTTTTGTTCTTCTTCTTTAATAATTCTTCTCGTTGTCGATTGTTTCGTAGGATTGAGAGGAATTTTATTGATGGGTACTAGGTTAAGATAGAAACGGTTTATTGATCTTATAATGAAAGACAAAATATTTACTGTAGGAACCTAATTGTGTATATCTGTTAAGGTTTTATCACAAGAAGAAAAAGAGTTTATTAAACTTACCTTAGAAGATTTTTAGCTTATATTGCTACTCAGTTGATATTTGAGAAATATTAAAGTTCGGTCTTTCAAAATTGAATTTTTAAAATGAAATTTTAAATTGGTTACATTTTATTTATAACGCTTTTTAAATATTAAAATAATAAGTGTTTCGGCCAATTTTAGATATGAACTCCATAAGTAGGTTTGGAATAGAATCACAATTTTTTCCAAATGTTTTCAATTATGTTAAAGCCTGGTGGCTATGGAAGTCAAGGCAAAAGTTCCAGTTCTTCTGATTGGCTCCAATTTCTAACAACCCTGGAATCATGAAAGGGGGCATTGTCTTGTTGTAAATTCAAAGTCAGAGCTACAAAAATATTTCTCTTTTTTGGAAATGACCGTTCAAACAAAAATGTATAGTATAGTTCCAGTTCATTATTGTGGACAGAAGCTCAAAGTCAATAATACCATAGTACAGGTTATAGCTCCCCACACCATTACACCTGTTGAACGGATAAGATGCCTTTTGAAAATAAGATCAACCTTTCGCTGATCATGGAAATAAAAATTGTAACCTTCGGGACAGGCAAGTTAATTTTTTTTTCATCCGAAAAGACAACGCGTTTCCATTCACTGCTCCAAGCTAAGATCGTACGATGCTCCTTGTGTACTTGCCTCAAAACGGATTTTTAACTTCCCATAGGAAGTTATCGTAATGGGTCCGATTTGTCAAATTGAAAATTTTGAAATTTCTCGACGTTTCAAGGTCCCTAGAGTCGAAATAAAAGATTTTTAGAAAGATGTCTGTGCGTGCGTGTGTACGTACGTTCGTACGTCCGTACGTCCGTACGTCCGTACGTCTGTACGTTCGCGACGTTTTTTTCGTCTTCCATAGCTCAAGAACCAAAAGAGATATCGACTTCAAATAAATTTTGTTATACAGATAATAAGGCAGAAAGATGCAGAAAGGGCTCTTAAGAAAATTGCGTGGTTGGTTTTTTACCATAGCAGTTTAAAAAAAAGGTGCACATTTTGGTTAAACCTAAATATCTCATGAACCAATGACACTAAAGACTTGAATTAAATTTTATATAATATATTGTAACGTAATACAAAACAAGTATATTTTTGGAAAAAAATCCAATTAACGGTTTTTTTATAAATCAAAAAAACTGAAACAAAAAATTTTTCACCTCGAAAATTTTACGACCAAAATATGTTTTCATCTCCAAAACAATCTTGTGCAACGGAGAATAATGTTTTTGACAGCTGATACAATTTTGAAAAAAATCTATGGACAGACTCAAGGTTGGGAAAAATTGAATTTAGACTTTAATATCTTTTCAAAAACTTGAGATTAAGGCTTTAAACTACTACATTCAGGAAAATTTTGAGAAAAATCGAATTGACAGTTTTTTTTTACAAAAAAATAAAAAACTAAAAAAAAAACAACACTAAGACTTGGTAAAAATTTACTTTCGACTCAAAAAGCTTTTCAAAAATTTTTAATATTGGCTTCAAACTTATTTTATTTCACAGAAAATACTTTTTTTGATATTCCGTAATTTTTTTATAAAAATACAACAGTCCGTTTTTTCATAAAAAAATAAAATCTCTAAAAAATAGAACGCAAATTTGGTAAGAATTGATACATTTAGACAAACTTTTAAGCAAGACAGATTGACAGACGGGATGGGAAGTTATCAGTGTGGGTCGCATCCCAGCCTCTTTTTTTTTTGTAAAAAAACTGTTACATTCGTTTTTTCTCAAAACTTTACCAGATGTCAAAAATGTTATTCTTCGTTTGCATAGAATTATTTTGGAGACAAATTTATTTTTTGGTCGAAAAATATTCAAGGTGACAATTATTTTTTTCCAGGTTTTTAATTTATACAAAAAATTGTTGGTTGAATTTTATTTTCAAGTCGCTAGCGTTCTTGGTTCGTGAGATATTTTGGGTTTACCAGAATTTTCACTTTTTAAAATTGCTATGGTAAAAATAAACCCACTCAATTTTTTTTGAGAGTCCTTTCTGCATCTTTCTGCATTATCACCTGCATAACAAAATTTATTTAAAGTCATATATCTATAGGTTCTTAAAATATGGACTTCGAAAAAAGCTTCCCGAGCGTGTACACTCGCACACACTCACATCTCTCTAAATATCTTTTATTTAGGCTCTATGGACCTTGAAACGGCGAGAAATGTCAGAGTGTCAGAATTCGACACATATCGGCTCGATTACAATAACTTCCTATGCGAAGTTAATAATATTAAAGATAATCGTACTCCAGAATGATGATTCAGTATGACCTAACGCTCTTTTATGCTAATTTATTTTTCTAAAGTCCTGTAATTCCTTCTTAATAAATTATATAATGAGATGAAGCGCAAGCTATTGCGCGACATAGATACTATTACTTTTTGTCATAATTTATCATCCTACCTACACACTACTACCAACTATATTATCAGAAATGAACAGCTGTGCAGGTGAAAGGATACACCCGTTGTTATAGTCATCATAGGCATATAATGTCCTTTTACATTACAAACAAACATAACCAAGTATCATATTGCACACAAATAAGGAAAAAAGAAATTCGAGCATTCAAAACCTTTTCCTCAAATAGAAGTTACCTTATAATTACTAAAAGGAAACATCTAAAAGGCAGATCCTGTCGTAATGGTCAATCACTCCTTTAATTTTTTGTCCAACACTCTGATGGTAGAGCATCATGCTCGAGTTTGGTTACTCGATTTTTCATTTTTCTATAAGTAAGAGGAACCTTCTGTCAGGCAGGATACAAATTCTTAAATGGGGAATACCTTTTCATATTTATTTTTGTAAAATTGTGGAGGAGTCAACGGTCACTGAGTGTAGAGTCGGTTGCAGCTGTATACTTGAATGAATGTGTCGTGTGTCACTGCGCTGTGTTTGCTACCCCTATGTTGGTCCACCGACGACGATGATTTATTTTCTTCTTAAGAATCTAAAAATAAAGAAAAAAACATAAGGAATCCTTTTTAAAGGACTCATCGAGTTTCTATTTCTATCCATCGATCGTTCATCCAATCAAAAACACGAATGAAAAATCTATCACCCTATGTTTGGCTACAACTAGTTGACTTCTTGCCAAGCCCTTTGATTCCCAATTCCGAGATAAAAGCTATACCAGAACCCGTAAATTAACAGAAGTCTATACGGCGACGCACGTCACGTCCACTAAAATAACGGAAGTGAAGAAAGTGCGCGCAAATGCACGCATCATGTGTGATGTCACTATGCGTGCAGTATGCATAAAGCACCAGCAGCAGCAGCACAGAGCACGAGTTGAGTTGGTATGGGTCACGTGTCCTGCATTAAAATAAACGTACCGTAATAATGAGGGTGGACCGTTGACATAAAATGAAAGAAAAAGATATCAACCCTTAGTGTCATGTTGTTGCTCTGTTGCTGTTGCTGTTGCTGTTGCCGCGATAAGAGTCGCGATTGCAACCTTTTAATTTAAGTTAAAAGGGTGCATTTAGCAAGTGGTTGACTGATGTTCCGCTTGGTGACCTGATGAGCGTTCATCATAAGCACTGCTGCACCCAAATTATATACAGCAAAGCAAAGAAGTCAGAAGTAGTGAGGAGGGTATAAAAGTGGTGAATGCTGATTTACATCCCTTTGACAGTGTATATAATTCAATTTTTGATGTCCTCTCTGCTATCCCTTAATTTTAATTCAATTCATTCAATGCACTGGTCGATAAATATGATCGGCGGTGGCGTGGCGTAAGGACCTTTAGAAAGCACAAAATCCTTGTTCTACTTGATTGTGTGTGAATCCCTTCAAACAAAATAAAAAAACGGACGTTGGTCGTTTGATACTACAACAACAATTCATAATATGCTATGTGTCACTTACAGAAGTCTATTATTTTGATTTGACAGTATGTGGGAACAAAAATGACATTTAATTCTTGTTATGTGTATCAAAACCTATTGTTCTATTTTGTATACAATGATAAAAGGGATAATGTAAGCCGCGAAGTGGTGTTGTGGTCCTGGTGGATGGTGGTGGGAAAGTTTTATACTTGTAGTTTTTTAAAATTTAATTTTCCTATGAGAAATTAGATTGGAAATTATAGATGCTGGTGGGAATGGGAAGACAAATACCGAACTTATTGGTTCAATTTGTGCGAGATACAAATTGAGTAATTTAATTTATGTGTATTCAATTAGAAAACTGCACGCGTTTAGTTTTTTAAAGTAGGTATTTGGCATGGCACGGGAAGCCCACATAATATTGTAATCAAAAAATTAGCTGGATTTTTGTGTGCTGCTGTGGGCACTTTGATGAACCTTTATCATGATTTTTTAAATATGTTAAGTAAAAACATACGTTTACCAACCTTAGACTAATTTAAATTTGATCTTTGAATTTCGGCAGGTTGGTTTTGTTAAATTTATTCATACACAGTCCATTAAGAATTAGGGCCTAGTGTCTTATAAATCTCAACCATTCCTGTGTGCGAGTAATGTTGTCAGAAATGGAGGGGCCTACAGTTTCAAGACGAATCCGAACGGCTAATTTGAGCAAGCACTTTTCATGACAAGAATTACTCTTGGAGAATTTGTCAATTCCTTGCAAGAGGCAGTAGCCGTGAAAAAAAAACTTTGACAGTCCTACGCAATAACCATGATGCCACGGGCACTACTGGACACAAGTCTAACTTCAGCTTTTAAATATTGCGTTTTGGCACTGTTATAGGAGCTAAGAGGATTGAAAAGATGTAAATACTTCTGAGGCCTTGAGGCCTTCACAGCGATTGAAGAACAGGCGACACTAGTTGGTTTTGAAGTGAATGAGGACAAAACAAAGTACATGTTATCAACAAACAAAGCAACATCTGTCCACCGCCTAGGACAAAACGTCACTGTTGGTAGCAGCAATTTCGAGGTAGTTAAGGAGTTCACCTACCTTGGAACAAACATCAATCCCACGAACGACACCTTAGTGGAGATCCGAAGAAGAATTACCCTAGCGAACCGCTGCTGCTTCGGTTTGGCCAAACAACTGGGTTCAAAACTCCTCACTCAAAAGACAAAGTGTCTGCTATACAAAACTTTGATTTTACCAGTCCTACTCTACGGCGCCGAGTGCTGGACGATAAATAAAAAAGGGGAATTGATACTGGGCACTTTCGAAAGAAAAATTCTTCGACGGATTTTTGGTCCCGTATGCGACGATGGCGAATGGAGAAGAAGATACAACCGAGAACTGTATGAGCTGTACCAATATGTGGATGTAGTCCAGAAGGCCAAGAAAAGACTACTACATTGGCTCGGCCACATCGAGTGAATGGACGACAACGCTCCAGCCAAGAAAGTCTTCTCATCCCAGCCCCCAGGTTCAAGACGACAAGGAAGACCGAACCTTCGGTACAAGGACCAAGTGACTGCGGATGCCAGAGCGCTTGGTCTCGGTGACTGGAGAGTGCATGCGCGAGAGATCGTTCACGATGGAAGACTGCAGTATCTCAGGCTGAGACCCTTCATGGATAAGTAAGTAAGTAAGTAAATACTTCTGACTTTAACGCCTTCAAAATAGTGGCATTATTATTGCCAACACCATCTTAGGCAGCAGTCACAGAGATCGGACAACAAGTTTGATGATGAATGCAATCTGATAGTAAGAATGACTGATTGTAAGAATGTTTCATACCAAGCCATGCAACAGTCTCGGCTTCAAGGGCAGACAAAATTAGCCTGGGAGAAGATCTTCATCTGTGAACTTGAACAAAGCAGAGAGCGAGACTCGCACCAGAAGCGGAAGTTCTACCAATTCGTCCAAAAAATGACGCAGTATACATCACGCTACATATATTGCAAGTATGGAGAGTTAAATCTGATTACCGATCCTGTATAGGCATACTTTAAATGGAATCCACTACTTCAAGAAGAAGCCCATACATACACTTGTGGGAACATGAAGAAATGCCAGAAGACTGGCGAAAAGTTATTATATGACTTATACACAAGATAGGAGATGTCACGTTTTTTTACGGCTGTATTTTACTGGGCATAAAATCTTAAAGGCAGTTTTAATTGATGGTTCAAAAATGTTAACCCTGGATTCCAGATTTTTACAGATTCTATGCTAAGATTTGGAATTTTGTTTAAGACTTAACTATTTGACCGCATTCTTTCCAGTAAGTACGTTTAGGATTTCTATAAAGGAGAAGAGATAAGAGAATCCATTTGTGATCCCAAAACGAATTCACGGAGGATAGTCTCCAATTTTCCACCATTAGATTATGGAACCGTCATAATTTTCCAACTCGGAAAGACGAAGGTGGGAGTATTACCTCTGTTACAGACAATTGGGATATTATTGATGATAAAATCAAAAAAAGACTGACCTCGTTTGGAGGATGCTCATCTCTTCGGGTAGTCCATTCGTTTTTGTGTGTTTTAATCTGACAATTTTCAGATATGAAGAGTGCCAATGTTGGGACACAATGTGTTGAAGTATTTTTTAGCTAAAATACAAGTTTCAAGGATTACCTTGGTTTTGGTTTGGGATTTTATAGATAAGGTCATAATGGCTATCTGTGAGGCCTTGCACTCTGAGGCCTTTAAATAATGGTTCTTGTATAAAACTGACGTCAATGTTGTCCTTCCTTATTAACACTCTTAGATTATCCGAAGCACATTTAGAGTGCTTCAGATTAATATGGACGACGTTCAACGCGTTTTTAATTTCCAGTGGAGCCTGCGGAACTAAGAACCACCCTTCCGTCGATAACTTAGTCATCGCCTTTGTTGGCTTCTAGTCCCTGGCTTTGTAGGATTTTAAACTTGACACTCCAGAAGCCAAAACGCAATTTGTAACTGGGTTTTTTCAAGAACCCCTCTGCTTTCTTCGAATTCTCAGAAAATAAGTGAGACTGGTCTTTAGCGGCCCTGCAGTCATGCATTGGAAGCAGTGGATTTTACCTCTGAAGACAGTGGATCAGCTCCTGTTCGCTTTGCTTAGTAACCATGAGGGGCAACCAAATGCGAGCCTAAGTCTGTCTAGGAATGTCCTTAGTTGAGATGAGCTTGAGCTTCAAGCCCTCCCAGTCATTGCTTACCTTAGCAATGCTTTCTCTAATGAATTCCCTGAAAAACTAGTAAGCGCACTTAATTACCCTGTGTCCCCTGAGCATTTCGCCAGAGTTAAAACTAGGGTAGGGCCCTCAGTTTTGGATAAGGTACAGGTAAAAACCATCTCAAAAGAGCTTGCCCTTGATGCCGTTCCACACCGTTAGCAGACCTTTGCTGTTAGTGGAGAGCTCATCCAAAATCGTAGGGCATCTGGCTGGAAGGGCATCTTCCTGAGATCTGTTAAGCTTAAAGCGGCCTTTTATTGAGTAGCCAAAATGTTAAAGTACTCTTCAATAACCTTGAGGCAATAGATGTCGGAATTTCTTAGATAACTAGGATCATTGTAGAAGTCTCCAAGGTGGAGTTTTCGTCTTTGTGGTAGGGAAAGACACGAAAACAGAAAGTGAGACACAGTCTCATTTTCTTCTTTATCCATGCAATTTCTACAAAAATAATTTGCAGAAGCTCCAAAAGAATGCCTACAATGGGTAGGCAGTTTCATGAAAGGACACCTATTACGAAGCTAATATGCAATCTACCAACAGAAATGAGCTGCATAGAGCGTTCAGCATCAAGAATTCACCAAATTAATTTAGTTGATAGACAAGTGGTGGTATTAGACCATCTGTGGTTCACTTTCTTTATGGTATCATTCTTTTACATAAGTTGACAAGTACTTAGGGAAAGCTGATGTTAGATGTGTTGCCCAACAAAGGTAAAGTTGTTCCATTTCCTGCAAGTTCCTCAGCCTTGCAGTTTCCTGAAATGTCTCTATGACCCGGCCGACACCCAAATAAGGTTTAATTTTAATTGTTTTGCCATCTCCGCAAGAGATGATCGAAAGTTTCGGGCTAAAAGTGAGTTTGTTGAGACAAAGTCCAATGATTTCATGACAGCTTGACTACTTGAGAAGATGCGTATATTGGGCTTTTTTAATGGCCAAAAGTTCTGTCTGGAACACGCAACAATGATTGGGAAGACGAAATCAGGGACATAGATTTTTTCCGTAGAAGTCAATTAAATGATATTGGGTGCAATATTTTAAAAACCTGTGGTCTTAGCTACATGAAGCGTAAGAATGGTTTATCACTCTGTTACTTAACGTAGGTACATAAGTACTTTTCTTTTCTGACCAGATCATTCAAAAGAATTACTCTTTCCTTCTTATTGGTCCAAAAAATAGTCTAAAATAATATTTGAATGAATTTACTTTCCCAATTCTTAATGTTTTTTTTTCAGTCTTTTCAAGTTCCTTATGTGCCCTTAAAAACATTACTGTTTCTATATATGGCAAATAAAATGAAGCATTTGTTCATGACAGAGGAACTGTATTTCAGAAGTTTTCCCAAAGCATCTTTTTTCTTCCCAGGTCCTTTCATCTTTCCCACACATAAAATATAATTTAACAATCTTGTTCCATATCTCAAAGGTGTCACCTAAGATTAAAAAATTACGTGTACTTTAATTTAACGATATATTTTTCGTTTGGGGGGGAAAACTTCCAAGTACCTAAAAAAGAAAGATACAAAATAAACGCAATAAAAAATACTCCCATCATACTTTAAAAATAGATTCTTTTCAAAAAATTCAAAAAACAGACCCATCTCCTTCAATTATAGTCCACTTTGGACTTATTGCTCCTGATAATTGGAAGACGACCCAGCTATCGCACAGCACCATTCAAAAATTCTGATCCAGGTGTCAAGTTTACTTTACAAAGTGCCTGCCACACAACCTACAACTTCATCTGGAATTGATTACCTGCCATTTATTTGGATCTATTTTATCATTTATTCTTTTCCTGTCTATTTCAATAGCAAACACCACAAAAATCGGTATAGCACGTGGAATTCCACAAAGCACAACAATACCAAATATTGCAACGACCATTTTGGCGCCAACAGCAGACAGCAGAACCATCACACGTGCTGTATATCATTATCCATTCATATCTTCTATAATATAAAAAGACTTGCAACCAGCGCATGCCAAAAACCCCTACGAGTCTACAATCGACATCTGCCCCCACAATTTGATAACCATCGTCGTCATAGTCTGTTTATCATATCAATGGCGAAATGTCTTTTTGTCGAAGTGATTTACCCTTAAATTTACCTCAGCCGGAAAGACGAACTAAACACACATAATCGGCTGTCTTCGACGTCGCCATATAGTTTGACAGATAAAAAGAACAAAAATCCAAAGATAAACTCCTTGCGGAGATAGGACAGACGAACGTAGTAGGGAGCGGGACAAGGGAGATGGTCTTGCCTATGCCTTATTTCAATTTGACACCCTTCGAAAAAGTGTCCAAACAATTGTTGCTGATTATTCGCTTTCGGATATCATCATCATTTGGTTTTACGTTTTCGGTGATCGGAAGAAGACGCGCGGGCAATATTTCCACAAGACGCACACCTTTCCTGTTTTCAATTTCATGTGTGTTCTTCTTGGGAACACCTGGAAAAATCTATGTCGTATTTAGCGTAGGTACACATTTCTTGAAGACCCTTTTTTAAATATTTCATATTTCCCCTCTCAAGAACGAAACGGAGGAGATTTTGTAAGTCAGTTTATACACCATTCAAAAACAGTCGTTTATGGTGTACTCGTAGGTATACAAAAACAAAATTCCAATAATGATTGTGTCTTATGATTTACAAGACGTTGATAGTTTTTTTCTTTTTTATTGCACGCTTGATATGAAACAAGAAAAATTCTAATAGCCATCCACCTGGGTTGTTTTCTTTAAGATTTTGAGTTTTTTTTTTTTTTCAAAATAACATCACCCTCTTTTTGGTTTGAGAAATGTGTCGGTATTATGGAAATCGAGCAAACGGGGAAAGATGTTATGTGTAATGTCTAAGTAAAGTAGTATTGAATATGATTTTTCTAGGATTTAGAAATCTTTTTGAGTAAAAAGTCTAAATCACGTTTAAGAAATGTAAATAGGGTGAAAACCAGAAGAATGGAAATTTAAATGGTTTTTCTTTATGCTAAGATTTGTCTATTATCGCTCAAAAATAGTTTCCTTCAAATAATTTAAGTCTTAGAGTATTTTAGATTAGATTTTAAAGCTACAGGTAGTCTTAGCTAAATTGATAATAGAAATGATCGTCCGCTAGAAAAAAAGTGGCGAAATTAGAAATTGTGCGGGAACCGAATTGCATTGCGTCTTAACGCCCTTATCACAAAAATTTAAAATATAGACTTGGCAGATATAGCCTGAATTTTTTGGGAACCAACTTAAATTAGTAACTGGGTCCCTCAAAACTTAGATCCCGTTTTTAGGGTTATTAGAATTTTGAGTTAAAACGTACTTCACTGGAAACTCAAGATACTCGTATGTTCAAAATATCCCAAAAGCAATGAATGAAATAGTTATAATTTTTTAATTATGAAGAATAAAGAAGGTTTAAAGTTTAAACTGTTGGTTTTAAAATTTGTGTCATTTTTAATCGCCCATTAGTAATAATTGTAGTCGTTCGGATTTGTCGAATTCTAAAGTAGATTATACAGATTTGCACTAAGGCATAACACTAGTGGAAATCTGTTATTGAAAAATTTAAATTAGAAGCTTGTCAGATTATTCATCATAGTTAATTGTCCGAATTGTATTTTTATTAGTCTTTGAATATTATAATGCTGGGTGAACTCAGAGTTGATTTAAGCAACATTCGTGGACTGTGCCGCATATGTTCACACTGCAACAAACAGGCCAGCTGTTTTGCCATTAAGTGGAGCTCAGATAGGTGAAGATTCCGATCATTTGGAAATTAATCGAAATGGGTATAGCTTTGTTCCATTATTCTTTTTCCACCATGGATTAGCCGTACATATAAGAAATGATGTTGCATACCAACTTCAGCCACATGTGGTTAAAATGTACGGTACATAAGCACACCATCCACGCATGTTTTTTATATCGAAGTCCAAATCTGGACAGAAATTCAACTTTTAACGAATTTGATGCTCTGTCCGACTTCATCCAAAGAATTGTTGCCCATTATCCTCACGCACTGAAATCGTCATTGCGGGTGATTTCAATGTACACAATTCTTCTTGGCGTCATTATTCTGGCCAGTCAACCGAAGGAAGGTATGTTGATGTCTTTGCTATGTTAAATCAATTAACTCAGCTTGTCGATGAGCCAACTCGAATCCCTGATGTTGCAGGTCAAACCGCCAACACCCTAGACTTGTTTCTTACTTCTAACCCTAATAAATACACAATCAGTGTATTACTGCCTCTAGGCACATCAGACCATTGTATCGCATCTGCAAATTTCTCGTGTGAAAATAACCCAGTTAAAGAAAAAGCTCTTATGAGAACCGTTTGGCAATATGAGAAAGCCAACTGGGACGGACGGTCTCAATGAATTTTTCAGGAACTTTAACTGGTCACTATGCTTCCTCGATAGTGACGTGGATTCCAGGGCAGATATGGTTACAAATTTAATTCTTTGTGGGTACAATTTATCAAACCTAAAGAGAACTCATGGTTTCATTCGAACTGTAAAGAGGTAATTACGATCAGAGATGTAAGTTTCCGGATTTATAAATCCAACCCCACAGAGGAAAACCGGAATACGTTCAAACAAGCTAGAAAGACCTGTACTGTAACGGTCATATTCGACGAACCAAAATTTTGCATGACCAGAAATTAAGGCAAAAAATACTACAATGTCTTAAAGGTAGTAAAAAATTTCTGGGCATTTGTAAAAAACTTACGAAACACCACGTTATCCTCGGTGCCAACGCTCGTCTACAATGACATTCCCTTTGTAAGCTCGATTGATAAAGCCAATTTGCTTGCAGCACGGTATGTTAATTCGACGCTATATTGTTCTGAAGAGGTGTTCTTCAAAGCTGGCAAAACCACTGAATAAGCTTTTCCATCTTTCCTACTCTACAGGTCTCTCTCCCTAAAAAAGGCGAATCCTCCCCCCCCTCTAACTATCGTCCAATAGCACTCACGTCCCTTCTTTCCAAGGTCATGGAAACGCTGATTAATTTTCAGCTTAAGAAATATCTCAAAGAACGGAAGCTTCTTACTGACCGGAAGTATGGCTTTCGTAGTAATAGGTCCACTGTTGATCTCATAGTTTATATCACTGAACAGTGGAACAAATCTTTACATCGTTTTAGAGAAAGTAAGATTATTGCACTTGATATTTCAAAAGCATTTGATAGGGTTTGGCATCAGGCTCTCTTATCGAAAATGCGTGCTTTTGGTTTTGATGAATCCCTCCTTCATTGGATTAGTAATTACCTTTCGAATCGTTCAATACAAGTTGTATTGGATGGATTCAAGTCTGAAAACCACAAAATAAATGCTGGTGTGCCCCAGGGCTCTCATTTTTATTAATGATCTCCTGTCTGCAACTTCTAATCCAATACATTGTTTCGCTGACTCACATCCCTCTTCTTCGGATGTGGAACTGCAACGACAAAATATGATAAGTTCATTAAATTCCGACCTAAACAGCATTCTACAATGGGATTAGAAATTACATTTCAGTACTCGGTATGTGTATCACAAATCACTTCTTATGGAATGATCACATATTCGATATTGCCAAATATTCGGCTTGGTGCTTAGGATTTATCCTACGGTGCAAGAAATTTGTCACCCCTTCTGATCTGGCTGGTAATTTACAAAGCCTTCATTAGTCCAAAACTTGAATATAACTCGCATATTTGGGCAGTTGCCCTAAAACAATTTAAGTATTTTGGACAGGATTCAAAAAAGAACTTTAAGAAAGTTAAGCTATAGAACTATAACCGAAACAATTACGTCACTCGAACACCGCCGCAATGTTTCATATGCCTTTTGTTGTTTAACCGATATTTTTATAAACAGTGTTCTGTCGAATTATCCAGTTGCATTAAATTTTTATTTTTGAATTTCGAAGTGGTGATTTTAAGGTAATTGGATTTAAAGTTGAGTCTCGGAAATGATAAAAATCTGACATTTTTGCAAATAATTCGATTATACATACAAGCATGTTATAGTAGTAGTAGTAGTAGTAAAGTGTTTTTTATTTCCAACTTAATATTTTTATACATTTTTGAGTTTAACTTGAAAGAAAGTTATTTTGAAAGATTTAAAAAACATACGACAATGACATAAAGAGTCGTCTGTCGGGTAATTGAAAAAATACAAATAATTTTACATTTAAGTTCATATTTTAAGAAAGATACAATTTTTGATTTTAAATAAATTGAAAGAGAAATCCTAAATTTTAAAGTTTTAAAGTGATGTGTACACGTTCATAGTTCACACTATTTTCAAATATACTCTGTTAAGATTTGTTTTCTATACTTTATAGCCACGTTAATATAACTCGAGAGTCTGTTCCAATCAGCCCTGCAATTTCAGTTAAGGACAGCAATAATTTCAGCTTCATTTAGAGTTGCCTTTTCAAAATGTCTTATCCTGAATTCTCTTAGTACGGGACACCTGCCTAGGAAATGTTGTATATCTTCTTCTTCTCTCATGTTGCATAGGCTACATAATGTTGATGCGTTGCTTCCACGCCTATTTCCGTTGAGTGAGATAAGATCGCATCTAGCTTTGAAAATCCATGATATTTTGTAAGGCTCCAAGTCATCTGTTATGTATTGCGGTCCTATTGAATAATCCAAGCATGTTATATTAATATCTCAAGTTCAATTAAGAGTCTTAAATTTCAATGAGTGTGTGAAAGTTTGACCACCTTTGTTGATTTTCTTGTTATTGAAAATTGTTTCAGGTTGTTCCTGGTGCCCAAATAAATGGAGGTTTAGACCTAAAAAAATGATTTGGACTTCACCCCCTTTTTTTTTCAAAATAGAATTTTTGAAAGTTGTTTTAGATGTTCTGAACATTGTTCCAAATTTTTAAACCTCCATGATCAAAATTTCAAAAGATTTGGGTGAAATTCGAAAAATCATAGCCATTGTTTTTTTTTTAAATTCTAAGTTTTTATATTTCTTAAAGATTCTATAAAGTGTTCTAAATATTCTTTCGAAACATTAAATTTGTGAAATGTATATTCTTAAAGAACACGACCTTATAATTTTTGTATTCTTTTGAAAACCATACATTTCAATAAAATGTGAAAAAATACAACTGCATAAATAAAAACGTTCACAATACGGTGATAATTGAACTTTAAAAAATCTTCTTAATATTTTTAAATTTTGTAAAAAATATTTTGGCTCCTGTTTAACAAAAAATCCTACCCAATTATGGCCATAGGCACAAGAGAACGAAAATATTAATTTGTCCCCTTCTTGAAAAAATACAAATTTTACATCAAAGCCATATTCTCTCGCAAAGAAAGACCTAAACGTCCTTAAGATTTCGACTTTTGAAAATAAATTCTACACAGGCTAAATTTAAAAACAACCAAACCCAACCCTACCCCTTTCCTTACAAAAACACTTATTACAAACATTATTTTATACCCCAAATCATTTAAACCAAATTGTTAGAGAGTTTCATTTAAATCAGTTAAAAACTAAAGATTTAAAGTCCAAATAACACTCAACAGTGCAACAGACTCTTAACCCTATCATAGACCCCACTTTCCGAAATTCAAAATTACGAAACTTGTTACCGATTGTTTCGGTGCTCGGGCTTTTCTAAATTGTTTCAGTGATTCGTTTCTAAAAATTGATTTGTAGTATGAACAATTAACACAAAATCTTCTAACGCCATTTTTAACTAAACCTAAAACTTCCAAAATTCACTCAGATCAAATTGTTGCAAGGATTAATTTACAATTACTAAAAAATGTAGATTTTAAACCCAAAACTTTAAACTGAGTTTTAACTTCCCATAGGAAGTTATTGCAATAAGTCCGACTTGTCGGATTACAAATTTCAAAATATCTCGAAGTTCTCGTCTATATCTCAAGAACCACTTAAGATATCTACTTCAAACAAACTTTGTTTTACACATAATAACATCTAAGACTTTCAATAAAGTTGAGTGGGTGGTTTTCGTACTATAGCAATTTTTAAAAAATATTGGTCGATGTCAAAAATCTCACGAACCAATAATGATAGTGACTTCAATTAAATATTATATAGAATAATTTTATTCAACGAAGGATAACGTTTTTAACACGTGAATCTTTTTAAAATTTTAAGAAAAATCCAACAGTCGGTTTTTTTTTATATAAAAAAAAAAAAAATGGTTGCCTGTAAAGTCGGTTTTACGGGCGAAGATTTTACGTGACAACGTCTTTTTCTCGGTAGAATATTTATTGAGATGAATATAATTAAATTGCACAATAGGAACAAGGAATTGAATGAAAATAAGAATTGCACAAATTTTAACTATAGAAATATATTTTGTTTACTAAAAAAACATTTATTCAGATCGAAGGTTCAAATTTTTGCTAAATAAATTGGAAATTAATGAAAATTTGTAAAATAATAATTAATTAATTAATTAATTTTAAACTAATAATTTACTTAACACTATCAACATTTATCAATAGTATGACATAACCTATAAACTCAGTTTCTCAACTTTTGTGTCAATCTAACAATTAATCAATCAATCATAGTTTACGATAATGAAATATCAGTGTACAATTATTTACCTTTATTGTTGTAGTTGTTGTAAATGACGAATCTAAGCACTCCACATTTTCACTACAGACACAGCTGACGATACTTTAACCACACGTGTGAACTTGTATTATGACGCTTTCTTGTTTTTCCAACGCCAAGAACGTTCGAGAAAGACAAAGACAGAGACACAAGCATGCGCCGATTCAATGCGCCTAATTCTCTAGTGCTGCGCGCGCGGCAGACCGATCATAGTTGAGTGGGAGAGAGACGCAAGGCATTCGGCGGGCCTCTCTCTCGTTCGGTGACTCATCGTAACATTACCGGGCGTTACACTTTTTCATAAGTGACTCCCAGCCGCAACCTAATTTAAGACGTTGTCACGTCAAAAATAAGAATCTAAAAAGGAATCTTCAAAAAATACTTTGCAAATTTGGTAAAAACTGAAGTTGGACTCGAATATTTCGATAATAGATGAACATACTCCCAATCCAATTTTTACTTTTCTAATGAGAAATAAAAACTTTCAAAAATGCTACAAACATTTGTAAACATTAATTTTCCACTTTGGGAAAAAAAAACTTTAAGAAATTTCAGCAGACGAGACGGGCACGAATTCTGAGTAATCAGTGTGGGTCGCCCCCAGCCTGTATTTTAAAGAACATTTAGACTTCTTTATTCGCAGTAATTGTGGCTTATCTTCAAAATCATCTTGGATTTATTTAAAAGAATAACTTCAAAAACTTGTAATTACTGTATTATTATACAATTCATATAAATTAACACTGTATGTCGATTAAGAGCCTTGGATTGTTAACAATATTTAACAACCCATTGTTCTGATGGGCAAGCTCATCTCTCAAGCTATTTTGGAACAGTCTAAAAGGTACATAATTACACCATCAAAAACACTAATAAACCATCAAACTGACATCTGCAACTTCAAGGTGGTGCCCATGTTTTGATGTTCCATTAGACACCGCAATAAGTAAACTTTATTGGCAAGATCAAACTATCGGGAGGACCGCCCGTCAACCTTCAAATCTTTGTTGTTTTAAATTGTATCTTTCATTTACAAGAGTGTACCCACGTGCTGGCCCAGCTTAAAGACAATGGGTCATAAATAAATGGACGAAATATTCGGTTTCGATTTTGGTTTCGGTTTCGGTTAAATCAAAAACAAAGAAACGGTATTAGACTTCAAATAGGTATAAATACTATTATTTGTAAGCTGCCTATATTCCTATAGGTTTTGTCTGTCTATCTGTCTGAGTGTCCGTTCGTTCCAATTGCTTGGCTATTCTCCTTTGCGATTTTGATTTGATTTGAAGATATCAGCACCCCCAACCACAATATTGGTTCAACACTAAAAAGCTTCCTAGCGCCACTTCTATTATGTGCGCAACAGATGTCAGTGAAGGTGGCTGCAGTGCAGCGCAGTGTTGGCGGCCGGCCGGCAGCGGCAGCATTTTGGTGATCAACTACAAAGATACAATAATATGCACCAAGTGGCAAATCGGTAAATGAAATCAAATTCGATTTTTTTCTTCAACTTTTTCTTTTTTAGGTTAAGTGCATTATGGCTGACAGAAGCCCTAGGGATATTATATTGGGCGCTGCAATATCGTGGTTTGCATTAAAAAGCTAAAAGTTTGTTTGCCGTCAAAACGAGTAACTCTAACTAACCTAAGTTCGTTTGGGGGTATTTCTGGTTTTATACACAATTTGGACTTAACGTGATATAATCTTTTTTGGAAAATCTTTTAGAATTGTAATTGCAATTCGTTTGATTGCATTATGCTGAATTTATTGCTTGAGAATTGGCCAATCATTGAATTCGAGGAGATTTTTGTTTCACTTCTTTTTCAATATTTAAACCATGCGAACACAATTATGATGAAGAAATGAAGACGAAAGGGGGTGTGTTGGTTTGGTGGTGCTTGGCATTGGCATGTTAATTGGGACAGGACCTAAGGGTGCTGATATTGGTTTTAATGACTCGATATAGTGGGTTGGAAAGTAATAAAATAAATAATCAATAAACTCACAAAATCTCGTGTAGAGATATTGGCTAGCATTTTTCTACTTTGAGTCAGTGTAGATTTAAAAAGAAAACAAGTAAATAATTTTATTAAAAAATAAAAATCGGTGCTTTTTTATTTTTGATCTTTATAAAATTTGAAGCCCTAGAATAAATTTTCAAAAGATGATTGTTCATATATGAGATCAATAGCTTTTTAAAATAAAAATGGTAAAACGGTCAGCATTAATGGAAACAACAAAACCTTGTATAGAGAAGAATTACGTATGATTTCTTAAGTAAAATTTTTGTATTTATTGGTGAAATGACATCTCTTTGGGGAGCATATAGCTATATGAGACCGAATTTCAAATTAAGGACAGCAAACAATTATAAAAGCATGGAATGGCGCCCAACGTGAATCAATAAAGTTTAATTTTACTGCGAAAACCAAATATTGTCAAACACAGTACCTAAGTTTATGCATTTAATTCATAATTCATAAACCATCCTTCGAGAACTAAAAAATCACGAAATTGACTAATATTTCCAGCTATGCCCCACACATATTTAAAGGGTGGGCTAAACACAACTTTCTTTTTGAAAATATCATGCTTTATAGCTGTTTAAGTAAGAGCAAACTTTCGCATTAATCTTAGAATACAAAGGAGTTACATTTGGCTGCCTCGGCCAACATCTCGGCAACGCATTCTGTCACTCTAATTTTCTAAGGCCTTGTTGGTGGCAGCTTATGGATTGGACTCAAATGCTTGAATTCTTTCCGGATTTTTGATATTTCATCTGTACTTTACGGTTCCACAAAACGTCTAGGGGGTTAACTCATAGCTCCGAAGCGGACAATTGAAATCACTAAGATGACTCACAACACGATTTGAAATTTGGTGCGCAAAAATTCGGAATAGTCTGCGTGTATTGCACCAACCCGCTTCAAACAGAGGTGTTTAAATTCGTGTCTTCAATTTGAGTTTGAAAAAAAGTCGGTTTAAGTGAATCTGTAGGATTCTGGAAATGAGCGAAATCCTTAACAAGCTCGAAAACAGTGGTGTCAAAGCAGTAGTAGCTCTACTGGCGAAACGGAAATCCTTTAACACTAAGTGAACAACTGAACCAAGCCTTGTGGAATATTTGTACGTAGACAAAAAACTGTGGCTTGACGACTAACCCCCTTACACCCTCTACAAAGAAAAGGAAATTGCCAGATTATGTAGTTCCTAAAAGAGATGGAATCCCACTCAAATTATCAAATCAAGCTTAATACCTAGGAGTAATCCAGAATAAAAAGCTTAACCGGGGTCCGAAAACACTACAGAATCCAATAAAGCTCAAATCACATTCTATTCATATTATAAGATCTTTAGTAGAAATACCATTCCCATTGCAGAAATGAAAGCAATACTCAATATTTTACCCCCTGACCTATATGTATAAAAGAGATTGCTGCAAACAGTGCGATACGGCAGTTGCTGAAAAACCAGCCAAATAAGACATGCACAGATTCTACAGAAGTACTTAGGGAACAATGTAACAATCTTCCGTTATAGAAACGAATGCTTGAAAAATATTCCACACATGAGTGAGTCGACAACATCCATATATAGTGATGACTCGCAAACGGATGCTAGAGTTGGTGCAGGTTTCTTTTCCGAAAAACTCAATCGTGTAATCTCCTTCAGACTTCCCGATATGCCAAAGTGTCTTTCAAGCCGAAATATTGGCAGTGAAATATGCTCCAAAATAGGTCACAATGATGGCGATGACTCTACCATAAGCACCTCATCATGTGATCTTAAACAGATCATGTGTAACAAAATACTCCAGGAAACCAATGAACGATGGAAAAGTCTTCAAACGTCTGCGTCACAACCAGGAAATTATACCCCAAATACATTGTGTCTCACAAAACACAAATTCTTAGGAAAACACTTCTTCGGTAGTCTTGGAGAACTCGAAGACTTTGCAGCGTACAGTTTCTTAGGTTTTATCAAAATCTCAAAGTGGCTATGGAAAATGACA
Source organism: Eupeodes luniger (assembly GCA_951509635.1). Lineage (NCBI taxonomy): Eukaryota > Metazoa > Arthropoda > Insecta > Diptera > Syrphidae > Eupeodes > Eupeodes luniger. The sequence goes on from OX608075.1 coordinate 41,602,146, forward strand.
ACAGCTAGAATAATAGGTAATACAATCACTTTTCAGGGAAGCTATAGAACATTCAGGTTTACACAAGTGATCTACATTGATCATAGTGTGGCGATAACTAAATCAAATGCCATCCCATTTAAGTAACCTAACGTGACGTGAATCTGTAGAGTAAACTGTTGACCGAAACGTTGTGACCATTCTTATTTTCAAAGAAAAATGTTACAATTATGACACTACTCCAAAATCCACTATTTGGATGCATTGTATCAGACTATGAAACACTGATCGCAAGTCGATGGTTGAACACCCAATAGCGGATACCGGAGAGGTCCGTAGGAGTCCTGAGACAGTATTTTTTTCAATTTCCGTAGCAATTCCCTTGTATTCAAAACTAATCGCATTGCAGCCCTATAATCGGAGGTCCAGGCTTATTCAAATCGCGCAGTATAATTTCATCAACTTTTAACTAATGGAGGATCCAGTATAAATGCTATAAACTATTTTAATAATAGGTAAAAGAAAAAGAGCAAATACCTAGATTCTTAGGAAGAAACTTTGAATAAGAAATAATAAATTAAATATTATATTCTGAGAAAACTGAAGTAGCCTTTCAATTCCTGAAACTCGGGTTCAATTCCATTTTATTTTAGGCTTTCAGTGTTTTAAATACAAAAACTTTAAAAGTCTTAATAAATTTAAGAAATCTTCCTTTTGAGTAAAATTTACTTTAACACATAATATACCAAGAAAGAAATTGAAACAAATATGTTAAGTAGGTTTTTTGGACCTGTACCCAACGGGTAAAATGGCACACTGCATGCCACATGCATTTTGAAACACTCCTTCTCTATGCAAATTGCTACTTCGCAATGCTTACAAATCCATTATATTTGGTTATGATATTGGCAACAGCGTAGTTGTTTAGATGTTCGCAGACTTCATAATTACTGTAAAAAGTGGCCAATACCATTTTTTGCCGCGAAATTTAATTCTATAACTATTGAGAGCTTGGTGATGGAAGTCAACGCCCCCTATCCTTGAGTTGTATTCTGCTATAATTTTTGGCTGTCTTACACTTACTTTGGTTTTTTCTATTGAGCACCTTCGGCTGACAGAATCCATAGGTTCGATGCCTTCAAAAGTTACCTCGCTATTTTCGGTTCACTTGACAAAAAGCATTTTATGGGCACTATCGTAGCGGTGATTAAAAATCTCTCTTTTCTTTTTTTGAGGTCTGAATTCGATTTGAGAGGAAATGTTTTGGACTCTCGTACAGTCCAGATAGCTCGAAAACCTTTTTCCTTTAGCAAATAAGTTGATTGTGTGATGTGAAAAAAATGTCAAAAAATACAATTACTTTGCCCAAAAAATCAACAACGACTCTGGATTCAAGTAGCTTTTTCAGTTTTGCCATTGTGACTTTCTGGTTAAACAAAGAGTATCAGCATCCAATTTTTAATGCCATGTCTTGCAGACTTGCCTCTAATAAATTGCTTCGAAGATTGACTTCCATAGTATTTCACCAACGACTCATCAACCGAATGTTTTTCATGCATGCATCCAAACTTGCAAAATTTTTGGTTTAGAAGGGTTGCTAGAGGCTTTATTTTTACCATTTTGTAGGTGATAACCAAATTATTATAGTCAGCAAGGTGGAGATATTTTGGGATATCATTGAATCTTATTCGGGACATCTTTTTAGTAACAATTGGTACATGGGTGTCTTCATCTGTTTGCCAGTATATGTTCACTCTTGGAAAATAGTAACAGCCTTTGTTCGATTATGCTGCATAAACGCGAGACTTCACAACAATCTTATTTACTATTTCTTCATCAAATAAAGTTTCGAAAATTTAAAGTTCCGACTTCCCATCCAATCCAATCCATCCAATCGCGTTTAACTTTTGTCCCAAAAAACTCTCACTTTCCTATGTATATGACCATTTATGAATGATATTGACACCAAAATTAAAAGCTGTTCCTAATATTTTATTTGCCTGCAGGGTAATTGAAAAATAGGAAGTCAGAGAACTACTGTCAAAAACAATCAAAATCCATCCTTTAGCACTAAATCTTAATAATCCATAACAATTTTTATGTAAATTAATCCCTTAGCGTATAAATGCATAACGAATCATAATAATATGTTGTGTATATTTTTCCCCCTTTCTTTGCACAATCACACTCGTTGTTCATTAAAGATCGCTTATTATTATTGTGAAACAAAACACCCAAAAGTGCACCTGGTAAAATATTTTTCATTTAAATCAAATAAAATCAAAAAAACAAAACACTTTACGTCACTCGTCGAATATTAATATTCATGTTTTTTTGCTGTTGCGTGTTTTAGATTCAATTACCGAGAGTTACCAACATATCAAGTCCTCCCATTTACCTAGAGTAGTGGTTGCACAGCACACACAGGATCAAGTTCCTAATTTGGTTCCTTTTTTATCCACCATCCAAAGACTAATACACTCCGACGTCCTACTATATTATTGCAGCAAAGTACAGTTCAAATATGCCCTGGGGATGAATTCTTATGAATATAATAATCCACATGCGGACCAACTTAATCATTATTTCAAAACACAATCGCGCACTTATGAATATGTTTTAATGGATTTGTCACAGTCGCGAACAGGCAGCATACGTTTCCACCCTAAAAATTTGTTCGAGTCTGCTTCTGCTGATGGGTTGGGGTGCATATCCTAGTTGGTTCTTCTTCCTTCTTCCGTGTGTATATACTGCACTCAATAATGATGATTCCCATCGGGAGTGCCTTTGAAGCCAACCCTTGCGGATCTCAGGTTTCGAAATATTATACCTATAGTTATGGATTCAAACTGAAACTCTCATAAACAGCAATGGTCATGCGTATCTTATGAGAGATGATTTGTGTCATATAGCGGGCGCAATATATACGTACGCCTGAGGGGCCACTAAGCGTCTCTTACAGATGATCATCCCTTGTAGATTTAATGGTATAGGTACAAAATTCAATCAGGATGCATTAAAACCACCACCAGTATATCACCAACAACACGCTCAATGGGCAGATAAAGAGGAGGGTGAGTTCAAAACAACCCGCATTTGTATATGATCGATTAAAAGCAGGAAACTTCCGATTCCGATATTTTTAAAAAAGGTGCCTATTTTGGGTGCGGTCGGTATAGCCAGCAGCGGTGGCGTGGGTAAATAAAACAACTATACTGACAAAAGAGGCATAGAGAATCCTGCTTAGAATATTTTTCCCACGATAATTTCGGGGAATTGCAATAAGTGGACTCCTGGATGATCCTTCTGCTGGTTCCGGCTGCAGAACATAATATACGACTAGACCTAACCAACCCACACTACGTTTGGTGGTGGTGATGATGCAGATGATGATTTCGCAATTGGGCTTGAATTTCATTTTTATATCGACTCGAAGGTCATGGGAACATTGCAAAGGGATCGAATTTAATTCAATTATAATAAACTAATGGGATTGTCAGTCCTTGGTATTTACAATTTGATTGCAAAAATACTCATTTTAGTGATATAAACATATGGATATGGAGTGGTGTAAATATTGTGGGATCTTTAGAAGTGAAGTAATAGTCATATTTTAGAATAAGGGATATATAAGTTTTAAGAGGGTTCTTGTATTCGAATACATTCGAATATAAACAGGTTAAATTAATACCAGCATTAATTTTGTTTGTTATACTATACTTAAATAAATAAGTAGAACGTGGCTGTTTAATAAAACTTTAATAAGAAAATTCTAAATATTCTTATTTCAAACTCGAAATTTGATATTTTTTCAATTTTTTCACATTTAGAAATATAATTTCGATTTTTTTTAATACTTAACAAAAATGTATTCCTTCTTGAAATATCGAGGATAATTTTTAAACCTACTAACGTTTCTGATTAAAAAAAAAGTTAAACATTAGTTACAAATGTTAGTTTTCATATTTGTGTAGTTTTGATAATACCGACAAATTATTATTTTAGACCAGAAAGATATTTTTAGTTTAGACAAAAACAAAACAAGAAAAATAAAATGCACGACTGGGTCGTACTAACGATCTCCTGTATAAAAAGAGCTTGTTTTTAAAATAGTACCAACATTTGAAGATTTAAAAAAATATACCTGTAAAATTATTTAATGTAAGTTATAGTGTTAAAAGATTTAAGTGTGATTTAATTTCGCAGAAAAGCCCTATTTTTTTCGAAAACAAGTGGAGCGGTATTTTTGTAAATACATTTCTTTCGTACAACATTTTTCAGTTCTTTTTTAAAAATAATTTTGGTATGCAGTTATTTATACCTACAAATATACGTTTTGTTTTTTGTTGATCAAATTTTGAAATACAAATATTTCTTAAAAGTCTAAGAAAATAGTAATTTTTGATCATCAAAAATAATTAAGGTAAACCGCTTCATTATTTCCTTAGAAAACTTAAACGAAAATAACGGTTCCTCGGGTGCTACACTTCTGGAGCAAGGCAAAAATATGTATTTTTATATTGGAAAAAGTCAAAGTTTTAAGACACGTTTTAATAATGAATTTTTATAGAGCCTACTGTTATTTTTGGTATTTAAAATGGTTTAAAAGGCAAATCAGCTAGGACCTTGTTTTTTTATTCAATGGCTTATCCTGTAGGTGCATGGGCAAACATAGATAGTTTTTTAACCGAAAAATGTAAAACGGTTTAAAACTATTTTTTTGACTTAAAAAATCATATAATTTCAGCAGATGATAAAATCGAAGTTAGGATTCGAGATCAGCACCAAAAATTAACTCATTGCTTAGAACAAGAAAAAGCTGTCATTTGGATTTTTCTAAGAAAATTACAAAATAGTTTTGAATTAAATAAATTTAATATTTTAATACAAAAAATAATTAAAATTAATCAATTTCGTAAAAAATTATGACTTAATTTCGAGATATCTAATTTCGAAAAAAAATATTTAATATGTTTTTAAAGATCAGAAATAAAAACAATGACATTTTTAATTATCAAATAGCGTTGAAACAGGTGAGAGCTTGTGCAGAAAAAAATTATTGAAATCGGTTTATTAGTTCTTAAGAAAACTTAAAATCAAAATAGCAGTATAAAAATATTTTTTTTTATATTGAAAGAAAAAAAAATCTATCGGTTTGTTTTTGAGAAAATTCGAATTTTCGACTTTTTACCAAATTTGTATGTGAACTACTGTTATTTTTAGTCCTTACAAAAATTAAAAAACCCACGAATCGATTTAAAACCCTAATACCCTGATTTGAAGTCGATCGTCCCAATGGTTTGGGCTGTATGGTCAAAGACAGACAGACAGACAGGCGGACGGAATCGGGGGACCCACTATTTTCGACTTCTCTACCATCGTAATGTCATGTTTGATTAAAATCTTGGGGTCGAAATTTTTTACGAATGCAAAACTTGCCATAAATAGTTCCTATATATGTCGCAAGTAAGAAACTGATAATTTCCTACCTATGTCAGTCAGTTTATTTTTATAAAACTTTAACAAAACATCAATAACAATATTTTGCGTGAGAAAAAAAAAATCAACAATCTAGTCAACATCTTTCCTTAAACCAAAGAGTCTTGAGCCGAAAACCATTTCTTGTCAGTTTTTTGTGGTTTTTGTAGGTTTTTGTGTGATTTTTGAACAATTTAACCTTAAATTTATCAACAATATTTTGCATATGGTGAAATAAGTTTCACTTCACTATCTATTTTTGTTCCGGACATTTTTAGTCAAAAAACAATTTTTATCAATTTTGGCAGAATTTTTTGAATGTTTTTATGTCTTATAAAAAAAATTGAAAGGATTTTTTTAAGAACCTTATCTAACGTAAAAATTTGCATAGAATGAAACAATTTTGAAGTCAATACCTTCATCAATTCTCGAAATATTCGAATCGAACATCAGTTTTTAACAATTTAGCGCAGTATTTTTTAATTGATTCTTATTGTTTATTAAAAAGCTTACTGTTTTTTCTGTTAATTTTCTAAAATTTTCAATAATTTTGTATAAGATAAAACTAGCTTGAAGGCAATATCTTTAATTGTTGCCAAGATATTCGTGCCAAAAATCAATTTTTAACCAACTTTTAGTACCGTATTTTTAAGGTTTTTATTTTTTTTTTTGTAAAATAAACAGTAATTTCGATTTATATCAGAATTTTATCAGATGTCAAAAACCTTATTTGTCATTGCATACAATTATTCTTGTTGCTTGTAAAATATTCGAGGTGACACATTTTTTTTCTGTTTTTATGATTTATAAAACAAAACCATCAATTTATTTCCTTTTTTTCAAAATTATGCTTATTTGGTATCACCTCACATTTTATAATATAAAATTTTATTGAATTCAAATTCACTAGCGTTATTGGTTCGTGCGATATTTTGGATCGACTAAAATGTCTTTGAAAGATCTCTCTGCATCATTTGATGTTATTTTCTGAAAAACAAAATTAATTTGAAGTCGATATATCTGTCTGTTCTTGAGATATGGCCAACGACAAAACGTACCCCGAACGTACGAACTTACACAGAGATCTCTCTAAGAACCTTTGATTAAGATTCAAGGAATCTTAAAACGTCGAGAAATATCAAAGTTTTGAAATCGATAAATTGGAACACTTAAAATAATTTCCTAGTTAATAATCTTACCCCCACGTAAAATAATCTTAACTTGACATTGAAAAAACTTTAGTCTGAGCCATTTCTGTAAGGTTTACATTTTCTCAATTCTAATCATGTGAATGAAGCTAAAATTAAATTATGTTTATACCAATTTTCGAAACCTCTCAACAATATTTAACGTCAAAAATGATTAATGTCAAAAAAAAAATTCAAATTCAAGCACTGTGTTGCTATTCAAGCCTGATGGAAAACATTATTATCAAAGAGCTATAACTCACTTTATCATTGATATTCGGATCAGCATAGGTTACAAATTCGCACCTAATTTGTATGCCTATCAATTTCCAAGGTGTAATCCACCTTATCATTTCGCAATTATTTTTCTAGAAATTATCACATAATCAAAAAATAGTAATTTTTCTATTACAGACCAAAAGCAATTAAAATAATTTGGTAAACTGTAAACAAAAATGCCCAAAACAAAAAGGATTAACGGTCAATTCCTATAAATACTTTAGGAATATATTCCTTTACTTAATATATGAACGTATTTCAAAACCTAATTATAGGTTGATCAAACTACTTTTCACGGACAACCCTATTCAAAGGTTATCAACAACAATTGGCCCTTTCGGTTGGAGGTTTGTTATTAAATTAAATTAAAAAGAAAAAAACAATCAATTATTTTGCCCCATCTTTAAGCCAAGGGTAACCCCAACTTGAACTTTGAAAACAAAATAAACCTTCCTGCCCTTTTTTTTAACAAGTCGTGAGAAATTTAGATCAAAAAGTTTTTGATGTAATAACACTGTCTGCCTGGATGACAGGAAGTCCACTGCTAGAGTGCTTGCTTTTTATATAAAAGCCGATAATTTCATTCAACTTATTCGTTTATCCATTTCGAAATTACCCTTCCAAAGAGATTATGAGTGTGACCTGGAATTAATTGGCCCCCATTTTTCATTCATTCACACAGCGCAGCGCATCGGCGGCGGTGTCGAAGTGAATTGTGGAATAAAAAAAGAAGAAATCCAAAGCAAATAACGTTCGTATATTTTATAATGTAAAAATCAATTTCCTCCAGCCAAGTGTCTTTTATATTTTTCTGTGAGTCATTTCCTCAACTTTCAACTACGAGTAATCCAGGCTATCCAGTTCCTGGGAGAATTTTGAATTGTGAATAAACAAAATTAACGCCTTTAATATGTATATGAACTTATATTCATACCTGCAAAGAGACAACCGACAACGGAACAACAAAACGATGATCCTTTTTCACATGGACATAACTCCACCATGAAAATAGCTTCATGGAGAAACTGCTATTGTCAACATACACGCACATCCCAGAAATTAGCATAATTTATTCTTAATATACATTGCACCCAGTTTCAAAGCCATTACCACTTACAATCATACTCACTCTCACTCGAAAAGGTATCGTCTTCGGCTTCGTCATAACTGGACTGAATGTGAATCTCACTCTTCCGGTTGATCGTACAAATAAGACGGTTTGTCGGAAACTCACAATGACAAACAAAAATTAAAATAATAATAAATTTATCATTAAAAACGTTCATATAGTTCTGATGGTATAAGGTATAGACTTATCGCAGGTAAACCTGAGTATGCAAACAGGCAAGTTCCTGCAATGAAATGAATCTTTATACTCGTACAAGTATTTAAAAAGATTCAACCCTTCATGCAAATAAGCAACTTATTTATTCTTCTATAAAAATGTAAATAGCAAGGTGTGCACAGTTAGAAGAAGGTGCGCAATTATTAAAAGTAAGGGAAGAGTCTTCTAGGACTGAATTAAACATCTTACATATTCATATGTTATCAATAACAGGGGAATAAATATAAAAATTGATTGATACAAGAATGGAATACAAGTAAGTTTATTCAGACAAAAATAATATAAAGTAATGGAACTGGAAGAGGACTGGTGGTTCTGATTACAAAAACGGGAACACAAGTGGTTGCACCAGCTTTTTAGTTATATTAGGAGCCAAGTTTTTCTATGATAAGTGAATACGATACTTCGCGAAATTTAAGACCGAAAATAACAATAACGTTCTATGCTTTGTTAGCCAAGCATTCTCCCTATCAAAATTGTTTCTTTGGGATAAATGAAAACGGCTGCCAGGTTCCATTTATAATCTGCATTAGACAGCCACTAATTGAGTGATTAGAAGCATCCGTAAAAAACCAAATTTTGCACCGTAGCAAGGATGAACCAAAAGAGTTGCAGAAGAAAAACCGTTTTTACAACTGCTTTCGGATTAAATCTTAGGTACAAATCAAACATTCCAAGGAAACGACGAATAACTTTAGCTGTTTTTGAGAGTGAATAATTTTAAATAGCTTTGACACGCTCTTGCATTGATTGCATTGGCATTCAGTGAAATAAAGAAATTTGACTTGCGGAACACCAAAAACACAATTCGAAAGTCTTTAAAAAATTGTGCGTAAATATTTCGTATATTCTTCTGAAGATTTATACACCAGGATATTTTCAATACATGAAAAACAAGAATTGAGTCCGCAATGGAACTATTAAATTTTGAAAAATGAAGTTGCTATTGCAGTCTTGGAAACGTTATATTGATTTATTGGTATTTGTTGATATGCCTTCAGTAATTCGATACTTAAACGAACTTTGTTTCTATGGACATTTTGCGTGACATCGTGAATAATAGGAAGAACAACTATTTTCTTCCTTGCGTGCCATGTAATGGTACGGACCAGGGACTATCGGATAGTTGAATTATTCAAGTGAGTAGCATTTCTTCAAATTCTGTCTTGGCTATTTTAAATTTTTCTGAAGATAATCGACGAGGAGGAGAAAATACTTAGTTACTTTTGCACTCGTACTGTGGCGAGTGTCCTAAAAGATCTTAGCATACATAGATCCGCTGGTCCGGATGGTATCCCCACTATTCTTCTGAAGAGATGTTCTTCAACGCGGGCAAAACCACTGCGTAAGCTTCTTCATCTGTCCTACTCCTCAGATCTCGTTCCGAGCGGATGGAAAACCGTATTTGTCCAGCCTATTCCCAAAAAAGGCGAATCTTCTTCACCCTCTAATTACCGACCGATTGCACTTACGTCCTTTCTTTCAAAGGTCATGGAAACGCTGATTAATTATCAGCTCAAGAAATATCTCGAAGATCGAAAGCTTCTTAATTACTGACAATACGGCTTTCGTAGCAATAGGTCCACTGGTGATCTCATGGAGAAAGTAAGATTATTGCACTTGATATTTTAAAAGCATTTGATAGGGTTTGGCGTCAGGCTCTCTTATTGAAAATGCGTGCTTTCGGTTTTCATGAACCCCTCCTTCACTGGATTAGTAATTACCTTTCGAATCGTTCAATACAAGTTGTATTGGATGGATTCAAGTCTGAAAACTACAAAATAAATGCTGGTGTGCCCCAGGGCTCTGTTCTATCTCCAATACTCTTTCTCATTTTTATTAATGATCTCCTGTCTGCAACTTCTAATCCAATACATTGTTTCGCTGACGATAGTACTCTTAGCTTCTCATATTCGTTTTCAGATTCACATCCCTCTTCTTCGGATGTGGAACTGCAACGAAAAACTATGATAAGCTCATTAAATTCCGACCTAAACAGCAATGTACAATGGAGAATAAAAAACCGAGTGGAATTTAATGCCTCGAAAACCCAATCCTGTTTTGTATTGCTAAAGCGAGATATACCCCCTTTGCCATTATCCATAGATGGCACTTGCATCGAGGAGAATGAACATCTCGATATTCTCGGTGTGTGTATCACCAACCACCTTTTGTGGAATGATCACATACGCGATGTCGCCAAAAATGCCACAAGATGTTTGGGTTTTCTAAGGCTTTAAGGGTTTTTTAAAGCTTGAACATCGTCGAAATGTTTCTTGTCTCAGCCTCTCTTGCCATTATTTTAACGGTTTATGCTCTAGAGAAATAGCCAGTTGCATTCCTCCAGTTCAACAATTCAATAATAATAATCGCGCTTCTAGGTATGCTCATCAATATACTCTCGAGCGCAACTTCGGCCGTTCTATCAAGTACAGAGATTAATTTTTTAGCCGTACTACGCGAACGTGGAATGCCTTGCCACACTCTGTCTTTCCCAGTTATTGCAATATTTAGGAATTCAAAACCAATGTACACCGACACCTCCTTTCAACCCCTCTCTAACTTTCCTAGTGCTCACACTGTGTCTACATAATAAGGGTAGTATTATCCCCTTGAGTGGGCGCTTATTATAAAAAAAGACTCTTTTCACATCTTCATTAACGGCCACCAATATAGCTTCAATGGGCTCGTAATTAAGCATCTTAACCAAAAATGGCGCAAAAGGTTACCCTGTATAGTGGAAGGACTAGCAACAGAACGAAGATGTCGAAAGAGTTGGCAAAACCATTGCGTAAGCTTTTCCATCTTTTCTACTCAACAGATTTCTTTCTGAGCGGATGGAAAACATCATTTCAACAGCTTGTCCCTAAAAAGGTTAAACCTCTTCTGCCTCAAACTTGCGTCCAATTATACTCAGGTCCCTTCTTCCCAAAGTCGTGGAAACGCTGATTATCATCAGTTTACGAAATATCTCGAGGAACCAAAGCTTCTAAATATGGCTTTCGTAATATAGGTCCATTAATGATCTCGCATCGTTTATCTTATCGAACAGAGGAACAAATTCTTACATCGTTTTGCAGCAAGTAAGATTATTGCACTTGATATTTCAAAAGCATTTGATAGTGTTTGGCACCAACCTCTCTTATCAAAAATCCGTGCTTTTGGTATTGATGATTCTCTTTTTCGTAAGATTAGAAAATAACTTTCTAAAAATACTTCCGTTTTCTTATAACGTGTGGTCCAGTCTAAAGTTGTCCTTTTTTTAATGAATTCTGCGACTTCAACTTTAAAAGTAAAGAAAAGTCCAATATTTTACCTTTTCTTTTTTTCAGCCAAGTTAAAAGTTCTTTACCTTTAAATTATTCCATGTTTCCCTAAATACCGTTGATTTCAGCCCACATTTGTTCTATAAGATCTCTGGAACATATAGACCCAAGATAAATCCCATGGTTGCTTAACCAACCATTACCAACTGCGAACTATACTTCTTAGATGGTGTCATAATACGTTCATAGATTATACCATGCCAGCTAAGCTACAAATCGTCCTCCCACTCACTTTGTATGCGCTCGAGCAATAAAAATGACAAATTCAACCGATTTACCAGAAAAACACTCTCATGTTCAGCAGCATAGCACAATCACCCGGGCGTGTTATGGTCAGAAATCATCAGCGCTAGAAACCGCATTACACCGCGCACTGCCTCTGCTATGTTGTATAAATATTTTCTGCCAAACTGACCCAATGATAAATTCAAAAATTACGCTTTTGGCTTTTCCAATCGAAGCTCATTATCCCCAAGTCCATTTTATGATATGTTTGCGTTTGTGCTTGTTTTTAAAGTCTTCCGCCTGATTGAAGATTTTTTCCCCAAAAAATGAAAGACCAATTTTTCTATGATCATCAGTAGCTGATTACAATTGTATTATTATACTCGCTTGCACCAGACCGCAACCAAATCACCTAAAGATGTTTAGCGTGGCTAGAATGGTACTGCGGTGGCGGCGGCGGCAGTATGGCGCTCGCACCGCAAAACAAAAAATAATAATGTTGCACAAACCTTTTTTCTACCTGATGCCTATGCGCACTGCAATTGGCTTCCCTTTTTCGAATGGCTATACGAACTATGCATGCCTTAGCCTCAGCTGCAGATGGAATTCAATTTCAAATCGGAAACGCAGGCGAAATGCCTCCAAGTTGAACAACATTGATTGTTGATATCTTAATTCCTGCAACATACAATATGGCAGAGGGCGGAATCCCACAAATGCGGGCTCTCCTCTGAATCTCTGATGCTTATGGTGCTCTGTTGCTGAAGCCTCTTTGCTTTTGCTTTTGCTTTTGGTGCTGTAATAGTGATACTCTCCTCAAAATGTCCAAAGATCTTGGAGTTCGTTTGAACCTCATTTGTCATCTCGCGAAGAATTCGAAAGTTTCGGAAATGGTAACGCGAGCAGTCTTGGTCGTATTTATAAACAAACTGCCGCGCAAATAGCAAACACCGGTTAAGTGCGCGATACTACCACAGTACCAATAACAACATCAACAAGAATCCAGAAATCCAAGGAACAACTCCCACCACAACTACATATATGCAGCGAAATATGAATATGGGACTATGACGACCGCGGCGGTTAGTGCAACAATCAACAGCCAGCAGCAGCAGCCGGTTAGGCCGGACAAGTGTGTGTCCGATTGTATTGGCCCGTATGACTAATTCGAAATTATTAATGGTGCACATGCAGTGGCAGAAAATACATGAGGTATATATGTATGTAGTGTTGTCTCACCAGAAATAGCAACATCAGCGGCAACCCTATCTGAGTGCAATTGATTTCAGTGGACAGCATCATTCTCTACAGTGGTTAGAATTTTTAGATAGTTGGCCAGAAATGAGTTTAATTTAAGTGATCACAGTGGACTTATAACAGCAATGGCCACTCCGTAATTCTTAATTATTTAGAATCAATTCTTCCAAAGCTTACAGACTATACTATCTCCAAACTACAGTACGGTAGAAACTTCCCGATTTCTATACCTTTCAGATCTTTCTGGTAGGATAGGGCATTCGTGGAAGACATATGTAAGTCAATCTTCCAATCTTCGGTACAGATGGTGGAGGTGTGTACTCTGAACGACTAAGTCCCTCATTCGACCTCCTCAACTACTGCAGAATTTTCCAGGCGGCAGAAGTTTTTGGTGATAAAAGAAGTCTTATGTCCTAGCATGAAGAAAACGTGATATCAACACCTGATATCTGGATTTTCTCAGACAGTAAGGCTGCCATAAAATGTTTGGACTCCATCGCTACAAACTCTATAACAGTCAATAACTGTCGATCATCTCTAATGGACAACAGTTAAAAATTCACCTTTGCTGGGTGTCGGGTCATAGGGACATTTCAAGAAATCGTTAAGCAAATGAACTCGCCAAAAGTCGTACAATACTAACAATTCCTCCACATTTGGCTATTGCTCCCTTATTTTCATATGACAAGACTTTGCAAAAGCTGTATGGAAAAGGAAGAAAAAGTTCTTCACTAGATCTGTACATGCCCTGTAAATCAATTTGATTGCATTGAGCTAAAAAGAAGGCCTAAAGATTCATGTGGAATCACAATGAGTCAACAACTGGCCTAAGTGTGTCCTTCTTCATCACGGACAGTCATAGCCTAAGCGAAATTGTCAAATGGAGAGTAAATGAAAACTTTGACCGAGTCCCAATTGTAAAGTTAAAAATCTTGTATTTTATTAAAAAAAAAGGTAAGAAGGCAAGAGTCAAGGTTAAGGCTTCACTGGTTGGCAAGATTACTCCCATTCACTGCCAGAAGGAGTGAATACTTTCTTTTGTGGTGGCTTGCAAATTACGTACATGCAATCTTGCTTCTAATACAAAAGTGACGCGAAGTGCTTTCTAACACGTTGGCTGCTAACACTCTTGTTAAGTTTTTCAATTAAATATTACTCACCAGTAAGAGTTTTACATAAGTTCGAATTGATGGAATTTCAGCTAAAACGTAGGAACGTAAACATGGATACGAATAAGAGTATAAAGCTCAACGGAATATTCCCTATTTAAAGGAATCAAGTAATGTCTCCTCGAAATATTTTTGGAGGCTTCTTTACTTTAGCCAACATTTATAACAACGGTAACAGATGTCAACTGAAGTACCCGTGCCATGATGGTAAGTGCGCAGAACTGTTATGCTTGAGGTCTTGGGTTCAATCTCTGACTGTTCCACCTAAAGTTTTTTTCACCGGAACTGCCTCTTGCGAGGAATTGACAAATCCTCCAAGAGTAATTCTTGTCATGAAAAGTGCTTTGTCAAATTAGCCGTTCGGAATCGGCATAAAACTGTAGGTCCATCCCATTTTTACCATGACTCTCACTAGGCCGTAGTTCTCAACGGACTGTTGAGTGTTGCGCCATCTAATTTATTTATTTTCATTTTTAACAGCTGTCAACTTTCAAACTATTAGTTTTTTCTTGGGGTTTCAACAATTTGTTCTTGTTGAGTTCTGCGAATCGGTCAAAATTGTATAATAATTACGTGCTGTTAAAAGGAAATACGTCTGCTATTCAAAATAGTGAATTCTATTCTATTCTACTCTCATAAGTAAAAGTTTTGAGAATTCAAAATATGTAGTTACTAATGTGAACATAGTGTATCAAAACATACCGAGTTTTCGTCAGACTTAAAAGTGACAGTTGAACACATGGTATAATGTTTCAATGACAGCTATCTTTTAAACTGTCACTATTTTATTTTATTTTAAGCATGACATGATGGTTTGGCATAGGACTGTCATGCTGGAGGCATGGTTTTTAGATTTTCAAGGTTGTCTTCATTCCTGACATAAAGAGCCAGCACATTATAGGAATGGCTGAATGTTGTTGGCCACTAGAAACTGGGTCTCTGTAGTGCACCAAGGTTTAATTTATAAGCTCTTAGCGACTCGAGCAATGACCTTACGCTTTTATTGTGAATAAGCTGAGTTATTGAGAAGTAAGTCTTTAGCTTTCGACTACCTTAAGCGTTTAATAAAGTTAAATTTGGAAGAATCTTGGCAAAAACTAAAACAGTAATTTTCTGACACTTCATTGTTTTCCTGGTTTCTCTGATCTTATAAAGAAAATGGTTATTCCGACGCATGTGCATTGTGCAATTGTAGTATTGAGACACAGGTCACTAAAGTAATCATTTGAAATACATGAAATTTTCAATTTTGACAGCTTTTGAGGTCATTATTTGAACTCTTAAATGAAAACCTATTGACCACTGTATTTATGGAGTTCTTTTGATTGTTGATCACCAATCTCTCTTGGCGGTTAGTTGTACCTACATAAGTAGAATTACCAACAAGTTGACTCAAAAACGATTTGAGCAGCAAAAATTTATAACATTGTCCCATTTTGGTTGGGTTAAAAGATTCGATCTTAGATTCGACGCAATCTCGCGCAGATGAGACGCGTGGTGTGCTGTCGCTGTGTAATCGACTATTGATAGGAGGCGGGCGCGGCGGTGGTGATGGTGTTGGGTTTAATATTGACTCTGCAGTGCAGAGTGCACAATACCTCAACATATAGTATAAAGCCCTGAGGAGGGAAACTTGGCGCGTTGTAAACTCGTCGTCAGATTTCATAACATAAATCTAAGCACACTAAGCCAACGTATAGAGCGCATATAGTGCGCTCTGTTGCAAGCAAAACATAAGGTCCAAAAAGTTACTATATGGCGTTAGCGCCATGAACCAAAGAACACATATCGGTCAGCTTTGCAGGCAGCAACTTCAGCTGAGCATGGAAGTGAAACTGACCATTCGAACCTCCATCTATGTTCAATAACCTTTTTACTCTATTTTTGCGGGCCTTTTGGCTTTATGGAAGAAAAGTTTTGGACTCTTTTCCTTGTTGTTTTTGTTTTTGTTTGCTGGATACTGCGGTCCTCCACCAAATGAATCACTCCACCGGAATCTGAGCATTGAGTTGGGATACCTCGTACCTATATGAATGTGTGACAAGAGTGCCTATGGAAGGCTTTACTTACGCGTCATGGTGTTGTTTATCGGTGCCATTTGCCTTAAATTAGCTCCTGTCTAATAGATTTTGGCACGGATAATTTAAGGTGGTTCCAGTTTTGCTATAGTTTGGCCTTTTTTTTGTTGCTGTTGTTATGTCTTTAGGTCGAAATGCCGCCACCAGTCCTCTCCTTATTTGTGGGGTAATGTTTTTAGAGTGTCGGATAGGATCGGATGTATTGGGACAGAAGCTTGAGTGGAGTGAACCGCAATGTAAATCGCTCTAGATACGCGGTGGCTTAGAAGGAAATTGCTTAAAATTTGTCAGAAATGAATCTGTTCGGTGATCTGGGCCAATGCACAGGCTCACACACACATACACACCACACCTGATACGCTTTCGAAATTAAAAAAAAAATCAATAATAGACAGGTAAAGGTGCTTTACCTTATATTTACCAATTGAGTTCAAGAGGTAAAGTGATTTGTTTATTTTATATGTTTAAGGTGGAGTCTGCACCAATGTATCTAAGAACTCTATGCTATGGGAATTAATTCTAATTTGGTATCAAGTTTTATAAGACCTTGGTATGGTTTGGTTAATCAATTTGTTAATAACATAGAATCAAAGTTACGAGAAAATTAATAAACTTTTTATACAAAATTGCAATTGGTCTGTTTTAGCTCTGTTGTTCTAATTATTTTACAGGCTGTCTAAAAATTGACCTAGTATTGGAACTTATTGATATTTGTTAGATATACATACATTCAGTAAACTTATATAATGTAGGTTGGTCTAAAAGCTTTTCCATTTTCCATTATTGACATTTTAAAAGACATTTCGATTCAATGCAGTAACATGGATCAATTGAATTACACTTCTGACTTATCCGTAACAATTGAAGTCCAACGAGCATAAACCTCATCTATGTAAAGAGTTCGCTTATTATAGGATGTTAATTATTTCTTTAGAAATAAAGAGAATTTCACCTGGCAATTAAATACAATAGGCATGGCTCAGCACAATAAATTCAGTCAGTGTTGCGAAGTTGGGTCCTTATTTGGTTTGCAGACCTCAATATTAAATTATTAATAATATTGCTCAAAATAAAACCAAAACAATGTCTAACTTTAACTTGTTAGATGAAGATGGTAAAATGTTTAAAATGTTTGTGGAAACATTCTTTCAATAGGTACAAAATGAAAAATTACATTTAGATGATAATGATGGCACAGAAACTTGATGTTCATATAAAGTTTTTGACTTTGTACGGAAAAATTTTCTTCAAATGTAAATTTTTGAATCAAGTCTCACTTAGCAGTGTCAACTCCTATAACTTGGATGAAAGGCTAATAAAATTTCTAGTTGAAAAAATTAATCGGTTTGTCGGACACACTTTTGCTGGAAAACGAAGCCTCAGTGGATCTTCGGGTGAACTAGTAAATTGGTATTATTATTGATTCAGTAGGAATTAAGAAATTCCTTTGATTGATAATGTGGATGAACACCAAACCTCTTGAGATATTATAGGTAAGCAAAAGTAGTATAAAACATGGACAATGCGCATGTCTTATGAAGGAAAATATCTTTTATAACTTCTCAGTTACGTAATAGATCAGTCCTTCAATAGCAGATGTTGTAGGCATCCTTAAAACTAATAAGCGAAATATTCTAAAAAAAAAAGCTTCTCACAAAGTTTCAAAGACATGAAGTTGTTTCCAAAGAAGAAATGAAGGAATTGTAGAGTCGTTTCGAAGATATTAGAACGCTTTCTACGAAATTTTCAAATAGATCCAATAAGGTAGAATTTTCCATCAAAAGCGGATTGATTTTAAAATTGGACAAAACAAGTTGTAAATGAGGTATCACTCATAAGGTTTTATCTTTATTTGAAAGCCATTATCATTGTGATTTTTTGTGAAATATACACTCCAACATGATAACCACACACTCACATGTAGTATACCAATGTAATGTACTAGCCTTCTGCTAAATGTAAAAATAACACACACAAGTGGCAACTGGCAACCAATGTAATTTCACCATCGCACTCTACTGAATTTTGAACTTTAATTCTTAGAGTTCACCTTCAGTATTGTGCAAGGAAGTTATTAGTAGTGGCCAAAATCAGAACTCTCGGCACGACACTCGTGGTTAATAGAACTGACAGTATTGTATCGAGGTTGAGCTACTCCAGCATCATACATATACTACACAGTCTATTCAAACAAGAGTTCGCCATTCGCATACTTTTTATATGAAAATTCCGCTTTTTGTGGTTTTTGGGTCATAAGGGCGATGGTCGGCTTTTCACCGTCCCTTAGACTTCAAAAAGCCACACATCGTGGTCACGGCCCGCATTTAAATTGCCAAATCTAATCTTTTTTTCACTTGCCATTCTTGACACTTTCCACTCATTTTGTTTACACTTGCCATTCTTGTATTTTCACTTGCCATTTCTACTTTGTAACTTAGATTTAACTTCAACTTGTTCCTCAAATTTCGTCTTAATAAAATTTACATTTATATCTAATTGATTAAATTTTAAACAATCGTCTTTTTATTTTATCTCTCCTTTTCTGTCTTCTTTCTTTTCTGTGTTGCCAATTCAACGTCCGCTGTAGTCCCTGGACAGCACGAACGCGGTTGAGAGCACAGCAAAGCTGCTTTCTTTTGTGTGGTTTGACTGTATGTCCCACACCACAATTAACCCACCGACGGCTTCCTACCTTTACAACATCGTTTAAATGGCTGCCGTGACTTCATTGCTTTCCATATCGTAAAATTCAGGCCACAAGAAATTGGTTATCATCGACCTACAGCGATTGCCGTTGATAGTGATGTATCATTTTCGAATCGAAGAAGATGACGCCTTTAGCAAAAAATCCACACGAAAGAGTAACTTTATTTGGCATTTGGAAGCCAAGTTCTTGGCAGAATTGACTGCGTCGGGTTCTTCTCCAAACTTTTACTAAGAGCGGCGATGTTTTCTACACATCGTGCATTTCACTGACGTACGGGTATTGGCTGATTGTTTACTGAGCCGGTGGACTCAAATTTGGCGAAGAGTCGTCTCGGATGGTCGACCATATGCAGCATAAATCACCAATTGTGATAATAAAGTTTAATCATTTGTCAAAGCAACCCGACTCTATTGAAAAACCCTTTACAAGCCCAAGAAAAATTACTCAAAACTTTGTCAACAAAGCCTATAATAATTTTCCATAACTCACAACAAAGCCAAACCTGGAATTGATTTGTCCGCCTAAATTGCGCTTCTTACGCAACATCTCTTAGAAAAGAATTTAAGTTGTACCACAAAAGAGGAATTCAGCTGTTGCGAAGAACCTAAAAAATAGTTGTACAAATGTAAAAATAACCTATATTTGATAACGCAAATACGTCGAAAAACTTGTCACTGAGCTACTCAATGAAATGTGGAGAAAAGTTAATATTTTTTATGACCACATAATCTAAGAAAAAGTTTCGAGTTTGTTGCGCAAAAAAAGCACGGATTAAGAAGGTTGCTTGAACCAAGTACACGTAGCCTAATTTTTATTGACATTTTCTTTCACAAAGTAGCTATCAATTTTGACATCCTTTTATGGGTTTTAAACTAAAGCTATTTTTAGCATGGGTACCTCACCTATATTTATCAACGTTTCCCATTTCTCCATGATTGCCAAATCTTGAGCTCAGAAATTCATAATTATTTGGATTCGTTAATAATGTAATACGCATAAACCTATTTCCATCTATCAGAAAATCATATACTCCTTAATGTTTGTCATTCATTAAAAACTACTTCGTTATCATAATAATCAAATCAATCATAATTTGTATGTAAATCAAAGGTAGCGATTGTGCTGCCCGCCAGTGAGTCTTTCCATGGTGCTTAGGGAAAAACCACAAGCTTCTATGCTTCACTTAACCTTAAAAAACCTTCATATACTTGATTTCCATACCATTTACCATATGCAAGTGTTAATTATTTACAAAAGGATAAGACACATTGTGAAACTTCAAATGTTATGGTTGAGTCATTTTATTTAGTTTCACCATCACATCACCTTCTACACGCAGTTAAAAGATGGACAGGTCTTGAAGGTAGGGGTGGTATTTCAAAAAAAAGCTACCTTATTGCCGATCAGATATTTGAATAATATTTAAATTGAAGGAAATCCATTCACTTGAAGTCGTCGATATACTTATAAAATGTATAATGGGTTTTTGTGAAGACAAGATAAGGTGCAAAGAGCTACATAGCGATAAGGAGGTAAATGTAAGGTACTGAATTAAAGACCTATATAGACATTTGGTTTCTTCATCTGTTCAAATACACATGCTGTCTGACACTATAATGAAATAAAAAAAGTGACAAATGAGTAATGAATTGAATTCATTCAAATTGGACTTAAGCACTAAATATGGGTGCATATACACTGAACGCCAAACGGTCTGTAAAGCTTTGATAGCATAACTATTATTGTTTGGCGGTTAGTAATTTTATTTTTTTGAATTTATTGACATCCTATTTGCATAAACGTATCAATACTTTACTTACTTATCTTTGTTTTGCTACTCTATATAATCATGAATAAATGACACTATTTTTTAAATGGAATGATATGACAAGTTTTATATTTACTTAAACTATTTATCATAATCTACACACGGAATAGTATTATAGTAAAAATAGTTGTTTATTTAAAATTGAAATTAAATAAGGTTGAAATGGACAAAGAAGTTTAATATGTTTAAAAAATAAAGGGTGACCCAGAAGAAAGAAGCTTGGATGCGAACCTCACTCATAACTTCCCATTGGTACCCGCTAAAAATTTTCAAATGGTATTTTCAAGAGAAATTGAAAGAGTAGATCTGAAATCAAACATTTTAGGTCAAGAGTGCGTGAAGTAAGACCCCTTTTTTTCCGATTTTCTAATTTTGGAAAGTTGTTCCCGGTGTGTTCCGCATTGTTCCAAAGTTTTTTTTGAAAAATACCCAAAAATAGGGGGGCTTAGACCCGAAAAACTGTTTTTGACCTAGCCACCCTTTTTTCGAAAATCGATTTTTGGAAAATTGTTCCCGGTTGTTCTAGTTGTTCTGAACATTGTTCCAAATTTTTGGACCTCTATGATCAAAATTTCAAAATATATGGGAAAAATTTTAAAAAATTCTAGCCCCCCTTTTTTGAAATTACAACTTTTATATATTTTTTTTTAAATTCTAAAAAGTGTTCTAAACATTGTTCCAAAAACTAAAAGTCGTGAAATGTACATTTTAAAGGATATCGTCCCCGATTTTTTTTCAAAAATTCATAATCCATTCTCCCATATTCTCCCGATTTTTTTGTAAAGCCTAAATTTTAATAAAACGTGAATAAGCACATTTACAGTAACCAAAACTTGGCATATAACCAATTATTTACGCTGATGATTGATCTTTCTAACAAAATCTCCATGTCTTTTAATTTTGTAAAAATTATTTTAGCTCCCCCTTTTCAAAAATCAAAAAAATTAAAAAATGTTCCAAGTCAAACCATACTCCCCCCAGTTCGTGTCAAAATTTCATCCAACACCATAAGCAAATATAGCTAAAGGCGCACACAATAGAAAAAAAAATAACATTTCTCCTCCCTAGTGCCCCCACTTAAAAGATCTTGAAATTTTAAGCCAGAGCTGAATTCTTTCAACAAAGAACAAAAGGTCTTTAAGATTCCGACTCTATGAAATAAATAATGATTATGCCTACATTAAAAAAATCATGCCCAAGAAACCCCCCCCCCTTACAAAAATCCACATTTAAAAAATATTTGTATATATGTAATCACTCAGATCAAATTGTTCCGAAGTTTAATAAGACTTAACAGTGTACTATTCTGTTAACCATATTCAGGTCCCCCTTATCCAAAATTCCAAAACTTGTTCCCAATTGTTCCGGGACTCTTCGTTTCTTAAAATTGATTTTTAGTATGAAAAAATTACAAAAATGGTAAACCCAAAATATTCTTCAACCAATAACGCTAGCAACTTGAATTAAAATGTATATTATATACTATTAGATACTAAATAAATATATTTTAAGAAAAAAAATCCTATTAACGTTTTTTTTATAAATCAAAAAAACTGAAAAAAGAAAATATTTGTCACCTCGAAAATTTTACGAACAAAAATGATTTTATCTCCATAACAATTTTGTGCAACGAAGAATAACGTTTTCAACATCTGGTAAAATTTTGAGAAAAATCGAATTGAAAGTTTTTTTTACAAAAAATAAAAACCTAAAAAAATTGATTTTCAATTAAAATATCTTCAATTTAATTTTTAAAAAGATATTTGAGTCGAAAGTAAATTTTTACTTTTTTTTGTTTTTATTTTTTGTGTAAGAAAACTGTCAATTTGATTTTTCTCAAAATTTTATCGAATGTTGAAAACAATATGTCTTATAAGAAAAAATTATATTGAAGCCAATATTTTTAATTGAATTAAAATAGCTTCAAACTAATTTTATCTCACAGAAAATATTGTTTTCGACATTCACTAAATTTTTTTATAAAAATCTAACAGTTCGTTTTTTCATAAACAATAGTACGCAAATTTGGTAAAAAATGATGTTCGGTTCTCGATATCTCGTGAATAATAAAAGATATTGACTTCAAATTAATTTCATTCATCCAATTTGTATTTATTTATATAAGAAATCAAAATTTTTAAGAAATGCTACCAAAATTGGTAAAAATTGGTTTTCGACTAAAAATCTCGTTAACAAAAATAGAATGTGAAATTAAACTATTTTATTATATGAAAAATTTTGTTGGTACTTTTAAAATTTTTAATAATAATTCAACTGATAACTTTTTTAACAAAACACGAGAACGAAATCGACATACGGGATGGGGAGTTATCAGTGTGGGTCGCATCCCAGCCTCTTTTTTTTTTTTGGATTAAAAAACAAAAAAATTTAAACATTTTTTGTTTTCAAAAGACGATATCTCGGAAGTCGGTCATCATTTTTTTACGAAAATCATTATGTAAAACATATATTACTTAGTTCTGAGTAACTGCATGTAAAAAATGTTTGTGAATTAAAATTGAAATATTATAAAATTAACTTAAAAAAAAAATGCTCCTTTTTCAAACAGAGTCTTTGGATACACGAGCAAGTTTAACAACATTTTCAACTGACGTGTCAAAATGAAGCCCATTATTGGGAAATTCATTGCAAAATGAAAACAACAATCGGTTTATCATGTAAAATTAATTAATGTTCTATATACTGATAAGCGAAGGCTTTCTACTTGACACAAGTTCCAGTGATTATAGAACATTTAATTTTAATCATCCTTTATTGACAAATAACATAAGAATTTGACTTAACTTATTTTGTTGTTTTTGTCTACGATTTTTTAATTTAACTGATAATGGTCCAGTGGTGGAAAATCAACCAAAGTTTTGACAACTGTACGTCACAATGTTGGTATCTTTGATAGCTTCCGAAACACTACAATATACGCAATAGTTTCACTGTTTTATGTTATGTAGAATTATAACACTTTAAAAATCCTAATTACTCAAAACATAAATTACACAGTTGATTCGGTAACTCTTCATAATGTTTTGTGTGTTTTGAGTGTTTTGTTTGTTAAAAAACAGCTTTAAAAAAATTACATCTGTCACATCTAAAAACTTACCAAACATTTCTTTTTCTTAAAAAATCACGTTTCCCATGTCAAAATCACTAAACCCAAATACCACCCCGTTCCTTGTTCATCTTTTAACTCTAAATAGCGTCTTTAGTTCAAGGAATGGCATTTCATTTCAACGTTTAAGTGTTTTTAAATTGTCAGAAACTAATGTTTTTAAAAGATACAAATTAGAAAAACTGCTAATTTAAAACAAAAATCTCTATATTAAAGTTTTAAAAATAAATATTTTAATATAATTCCTTAGCTTTTCAATTACTGTGTTAACAGAGAAAACGTGTCATCAGGTAAATTTTTCAACAAACATCTTCAACACACGTCGCGCCGTTTAAATCCTTTTTTCTTAAATAGAAACACACGACACCGAAATACTTGTCTTCACATTAGCTCAATCAAAAATGTTAATAAAAGTTGATTTTTATGTCAATTATGACCTTTTAAAGTTCAAGACACCTTAAATAGTTTCTCCCCCAGACCAAAAATATGCGCATATTTACCCTTTATACGAGAATTTCTTCCCAAAAAAAAAAAACCAGCGACAATCTGAAAATTCTGTCAATTTCAATGATGTATGTAAATCCATTTATGACAATATCTCTTCAAAACAAAAATCAAAAGCCCCCAGTCATTCAAACGTGCTTAATAGGTTTTATTTTTGTTTTTCACCTTGATGCAAGATTCACTATAGTTCCAGTTCCAACTCCAGTAGCTAAAGCAAAGTATCATTCCCCATGTTGGTTTAGCTATAGCTACAGATCCCAAGATAATCTTAAATTCGATTTAAAATATCAAAATGACGACAAGCTCAACAATTCAGCATTCCATTTTGTCCATCAATACTCGCATAAATTATCAATTTTATGTTTTCTCCCGTGTAGAGCAGAAAAAATTGCTGCTCTTTTGAGTTTGTTTTTCATGTTTGGGTTTTTGAAAGATATTTTGAAAAACAAAAAATGTTTTTGGGGGTTTCGTCCCCCATGTTAAAGTTGCTAGAGTGTAGGATTGACTTACTATTTATGCTGACAGAAATAATTGCCATCGCTTTTCGTGTCATCTCTGTTTCGCTTAATTGCCTCGGAACCGCTCCCCGTATTCAGATTGGACTATTTTCTCTATGGTGTGACACTTCTTCGTTGAGAGAAAATATTGACGCTGAGGAACGCTTTTTGGACTATTACAATAAAATAACCTTCAAACAGGTGCCCCCAAGAACATCCCGTATTTTCTTCTTGCATCCAATATCGAGATAGACTGCAGTGAGTGCGAGTGTTGGGCAATTATTTCCCCTTAGATCAAGGCATGTTTGAAAAGCGGCGGTCTGAGTGGTGTTTCTTATAGAGTGATGGAACGCTTGCACCAGCTCTGATGTGATTTATACGAAATGGATTGTTTGGGGCACTCCAGCAGCCCTTGGAAAACGCGGGACTTTGTAAACTATTTTTAAAACACACCACGGTAGAAGTGTTCCGAAGAACTGAAAAAAAACAAATATTTTGTCACGTACTAAGTTTGCTGAGTTGAGTATGGATGCTTGAGGTGTTTATTTGTTTTCTGGCGTTCCGGCGTGCTAGGGCACAAAACTGTGTGTTTTCAGTTCTTGGGGTGTTCCGAAAATAGTATTGGTACCCACTGTATGTAAGCAAGGTTGCCTCTGCCACTTAAGGACACTTTGTGATCTGTGAGTGTATATTATTTTTGTACGGCTTCGAACGCGGCTACGTGTGTTTTTTAATGGGCGGGCACGGCATGCAGCGGTACACGGACACGGGCACGGGCATATTGCGTACACCTCACTTAATCTAGGTGACTACAGCGAAAAGATTAATTGATATCGAAAATTTTGGCAATTAATCTTACCCAGCGGCCCTGATAGTTTTTGTGCCACTGCTTCGCATTGAGCTTGATACTTTTCCTCTTCTTTGTCGTCGCTCGTCTTCGGTCACCACAATGTAATGTGGTTTAGTCTTTTGTGTCCCTTAAAGTTTGGTGCTGGAGCGGTGGTGGTGCATTGATGGATTTTATGGTGTCACTTAATGGTCCGCATTTTGGATTACGAAGAAACATTGCTTTTCGGTATAAATCTTTTGCGCCTTGAATTTTCCTTCAAGACAGACGAAGTGAACTTTGTATAAGCATCTTAATTGGTTTGTGTTTGTTTCGTTTGAGAAACGTGCATCATAACGTTTTATGCGAGCTATAATTTGTATACAAGTTGATCCTTATATTAAATGCTTTGTTCTGATGCTAGTGGCTCAATATGACGGGCCGGGAGGTGGTTAAAGAAAAACCATTCATCGCGGTCTTTTAAACAATAAATATATTTTTTTTAAAGAAATTGGGTCCATATTTTGTTGTTGAGTTATTAATTGGTCGAGTAATTATATTCGATGTTTTCAAAGTGCCAAAGCTATATTCATAACTTTTATTCAATTTTGAAAAGAAAAACAGGCAGAGACTTCTTATTGGAAATGACTATGGATTGAATTGGAGCATGGAGGTGAACTATCAAAGGAATTAGTTTATGTAATAAATTGTGGAGAGATTGGGATTAATAACAATGTCTTCACATGAAATAGATGAGCAAAGTTTTTGTAATTTTTGTTAAAAGTTGTTCAGTTTCGGTATTCCAAATATTTCAGAACCAGCTAGGTTATCAGCCAGTAAATTGTTGCAATTCTCTGAGTTAAATAATCTGTACAACTCTTTTAATAAGATGTTATTAGGTAGATGAGATTGATTGATATTTAACTCCAGATTCGGATCATAAATAGGAAGCTGTATTTCTTTTGGAAAAGAAAGTCATGTTTTCAGCGTTTTAGTTCAAACGTATCGTTTCTAATGTTATATTGCTTCATCGGTAAGAATTATTTTTGGGCTTTAATTTTTAATATGTAGTACCTGTAGCGTGATGGTTAGTGCGTTGGACTGTCATGCAAGGGGTCTTGGGTTCAATCCCTGCCTGTGCCACCTAACTTTTTTCACGGGTACTGCCTCTTGCGAGGAATTGACAAATCCTCCAAGAGTAATTCTTGTCATGAAAAGTGCTTTCTCAAATTAGCCGTTCGGATTCGGCATATAAACTGTAGGTCCCTTCCATCTCTGACAACATTACTCGCACACAGGGATGGTTGAGAGTTGTAAGTCACTAGGCCCTGGTTCTTAATGGACTGTTGCGCCACCTAATTTATTTATTTTATAATTTTTAATATGTTTAATTTTGTAATCAAAAGCTGATTTTTTCATTTAAATTTAGATAAATCTGTCCCTACCTTTTTAACAATATTGACCACCGTAACCTTATAAACAAAACTTTTCTTACAACAAAGTCGATTGGCCTTAGCATTGACCAATTACTTCAACAAAAATACAACTGGAAGGAAATAAGTCGAATGGCATTGAATCCCAAGATCTGGATGATCAATTACACCATTAGGAAATTACTAGTGTCACTGGCAGCTGACACGTTTTGGTGAATTATATAACATTCTTTGTTTTATCGAAAGTAGTGGATCGCAATGAATGTTGTGATTTTTAATTTTTATTGATAGACCCTATATTGGCTGACGAAACTAATTGAGAAAAAAAGGCCGATGCACACCTGAAAAACTTTTTCAAATTGTCCAAATTTATTTTGCAAAAATTTGTTTTTTTATTTTCACAACCGAATTTGTAATACATTTTTAAATAATTTGTGCGTACTTCATTAAAAACAAAACTGACCAGAACGTTACAGTAAATTGTGATTGCTATGGTGCCATCACTACTGACTTTTTCTTTCATCAAGTAAACATCCATAACGTGTAAGAACTGTGGTTTCAACAAGACTGCGCAAAATGTCGCATACTGGGGCCATAATTGTTTTATTGAAGGAAACGTTTGGTAGTATCACGTTATGGATCCGTGAATTGGCCTCGAAGATCGTGCGATTTAACACCGTTTGACTATTTTTTGTAGGGATATATAAAGTCGCCTTTTTTCGACGCTGATACTCTCCAAAAAATTGACCACTTGAAGGACAACATCCGCTACGTTATTGCTTATATATGGCCACAAATGTTGAAAAAAGTAATAGAACATTGGACTTCTAGAATAGACTACGCTCAAGCCAACCGTAACGGTCATGTATCACAAATCATATTTAAGTTAAAATGCTAAAAGATTGTCTTTCGAATAAATTAAATATCATATCAATTTAAAAAAATCATCTTTGTTATATTCCATTTCAACAGTGAAATGGGCCTCATCATAAGAGGTGATTTTTTGATCACAAACAGGATCCGGACCTCATTCTGTATGCACAATATAGTGTTATGCTATTTCTTGAATGTCTAATTCAAAAGATCCACAAACCTGTGTTTTCGTCAACACTCCAGCAGCAATGTTCTCAGTAATTCTTGAATCACGGTGTACCAACAACTTAAATGTTTCCACCTGTTTCACTATATTGCCGACTGAAGAACAAAAGTGTTTCATTTTTTGGAACTGTGTGACTGCAAAATATTCACCATTTTTGTGGTGAATTTTAATGTGTTCTTGAAGAATATATCGGCTTTTAGTAATGGTGTAATTTTTGTCAAACCTCAAAACATAGCAGCCGCATTAATAACGTTTAAATTAAAACCTTTTATTGAAAGGTTATTTATTATTACGGTCCTACATGGTAAGGAAACTCATATAAACTTTGCGAACTTCCAAAAGGTGAATAATTTTCACTTGATTAATTTTAAATTAGGTTAAGGTACCTTAAGGCCAAGTTTAAGAGGGTACCAAAAAATTGGTTAACGTGAAATAGCTAGAATTATAATCTAAACTTAATACTTTATATTTTTTTCTTATAATTTGTTTTTAAATGTAGTTAATTATTAATTTTGCAGAAATTTACGATCTGATTCAACAAAAAAAAAGATCCTGGGATGCGACCCACACTGATAACTTCCCATCCCGTCTGTCGATTTGTCTTGCTTAAAAGTTTATAGGTTTTCGTGTTTTGTTAAAAAAGTTATCAGTTATATTATTCTAAAAAATTTAAAAATAACCAACAATATTATGCATATGATGAAATAGTTTAATTTCAAAATCTATTTTTGTAAAGGAGATTTCTAGTCAAAAACCAATTTTCGTAGCATTTCTTGAAAGTTTGTATTTCTTATATACACAAGTACAAATTAGATGAATAAAACTAATTAAAAGACATTATCTTCTATTGATGAATGACTGAATGTCGAAAACAATATTTTCTGTGAGATTACATTAGCTTGAAGCCAATATTTTTAAGCTTTGAAAAGATATTTGAGTCGAAAGTAAATTTTTACCAACTTTTAGTAAAGTTTTGTTTAGGTTTTTATTTTTTGTAAAAAAAATAGGCAATTCAATTTTTCTAAAAACTTTATCGAATTTTGAAGCCAATATCTTAAATTTCTGAAAAGATATTTGAGTCGAAAATCAATTTTTACGAACTTTAAGTAATGCTTTTTTTAGGTTTATATATTTTGTAAAAAAACTCTTGATTCGAATTTTCTCAAAGTTTTATTGGATGTTGAAAATAATATTTTTTATAAAACAAAATTAATTTGAAGCCAATATCTCAAATTTTTGAAAAGATATTTGAGTAGAAAATCAATTTTTACGAATTTTTAGTAATGTTTTTTAGCTTTTTATTTTTTTGTAAAAAATAACTGTCCATTAGACATTTCTCAAAATTTTACTGAATGTTGACAACAATATTTCTTAAGATAAAAGTAGTTTAAAGCCAATATCTCAAAGTTTTGAAAAGATATTGGAGTCGAAATTCAATTTTTACCAACTTTGAGTAAGGTTTTTTTAGGTTTTTATTTTTTATAAAAAAACTGTCAATTCGATTATTCTCAAAATATTACCAGAAGTTAAAAGCGATTATCTTCTTTGCCAAAAATTGTTTTGGAGATAAAATCATTTTTTGTACGTAAAATTTTCGAGGTGACAAATACTTTTTTTCAGTTTTTTTTTGATTTTTAAAAATAACCGTTAATTGGATTTTTTTTCCAAAAATATATTTGTTTGGTATCACGCTACAATATATAATATAAAATTTAATTCAAGTCTCTAGCGTTATTGGTTCGTGAGATATTTAAGGTTAGGTAACCAAAATTTTCACCTCTTTTTTTAACTGGTATGGTAAAAAAACCACCCACTCAATTTTCTTGAGAGCCCTTATTGTATCTTTCTGCATTATTATTTATAGGTATAACAAAATTTATTTAAAGTCAAATTTTTTCTGGTTCTTGAGATATGGACGATGAAAAAACGTCGCGAACGTACGGACGTACAGACGTACGAACGTACGTACACACACAAGCACAGGCATCTCTCCAAAAATCTTTTATTTCGACTCTAGGGACCTTGAAACGTCGAGAAATGTCAAAACTTTCAATTTGACAAATCGATTACGACCGATTACAAGAACTTCCTATTGGAAGTTAATTAAATGTACGTCTGGGTCGCAAGAATTTGCTCTTGTATCCAACATTACAAAAATATATTTTTTTATTGAAAGATGCCAGGTTAAAAAAAAAATTAGTGTCAAAATTCCAATTTTCAATTTTTGAATAACAAATTTGTAGTCCCCATAATATGTCATGTTATTTTTGTTCTTACACAAATGAAACCCGAATCTGTTTAAAAAACTTTGAACTCAATCGACCCAATGGATTAGGCTGTATGGGCGAGGACGACAGACAGACAAACGGAATCGCTGGGCGGCCCACCTTTTTTGACTTCTCTACCATCATAATGTCATGTTTGATTTAAATCTCTAGTTCGTAAAACAGTTACGATTTAAGGTTCAGCTTTTTAACATTCTAACTGCCTGCAAAATGTTTCATGTAATCAAAAGTCTCACAAAAGCGAGTTTTCCACAATGATATGTTTTATATGTTTATTTTTTCCTTCGTTTTTTAAACTATACAAAAATATTACCAAATTCCAATAAATCCAATTAACCCGAAAACATAAAAAGTTTGTATGTTTTTTTTTATTCAATCCAATCACAGCATGAAAACCTGTTTCACATAGTTTTGAGATAACGAGTTTTAAACAATTACACTTTCCTACCTATTTTGCTAACCGTTGTAATGTACCAAATACAATAGAACATTTTATAAGGTTTCCAATTGTTGATATATCCAAAACAAAAAGTGAAAAACATCCATTGTTAAACGAAAAAAAAAACCAGCTGCTATAAGAAATACCGTCCACCATCATCATTTAAATAACAATCACAGTGCACAGCTTTCTTTAACTTCCCATCAACCTCATTTTAAGCATTTATCGTGCATCAAACCAACAAGTTTCTCACCTTGCAAAAATCCATCCCCTTTTTGAAATATAAGTCTAAAAACCCAATTGCGCACTCATAAACGACGACGCGATGAGGCTGCAAATGTATAAGTCGTAAGGGTACAGTTGTCGCAACCCACCACCAAAAATTACACTATACATGGCTTACCTGCTTGCCTCCTAATCATAACCAGCTTCCAATTCCGAATCCACTTCCATCACTTACTTCCAAAATATGTACCTAACCTACCTACCTACCTATCTAACCTATCCATACCTAACAAGCCAGAATTCGACACCGGTTCGTAAAGCGTCATACTATACTATCATCATCATAATATTCGGAACAAAATAAAACAACCCAAAAACTGTGGGAACATTTCGCCCCTTACGTATTTTGTGTTGGGTTGTTGGGTTTTTGAAAAATAAATTTTCCTCTCTACACTTCCCTCTTTTCCCAGGATTCCCATAGAATAACAACTTATTATATGACGATGTACATTTTCGTCAAGCAACGTGTTCCTCATCACCATTCTCACCCTACCTACATACAACCTTGCACACATTATGCGTGAATTTTCAACTTACCCTTGAAAACCGGGTGGAAGCTGGTCCTATAATATTAACCTTTATATGGTCCCGAAACAATATGTTGCGCGTCCTCATCAATTCTTCTCTCTCCCAAATAAACCGAACCAAGCAGCCCATCCTGAACTTCCTTTCTTCCTTTTTCCCTTCCTTCCTATAACTACCCCCTCATCGCATCGGGATAAAATTTAAGGTTTGCATTTCTTTTGTTATATCGACTTGGCAAAGTTTTTCGTCTTATTTTTCGTCCTTCATCCCTGATGTGGAATTTTTGATTCGAAACATGTCCTGGAAGCAGATGTAATATAAATTTTGATTGTTGGTACTTTGTAGGTATTACGAGTTGCTTAGATTTTTGAAATCGTTTTAATTTTGAAAATGAAGTTTTATGCCAGGTACATTGTATGAGTATAGTGGTACATGTGTGTGAAGGAATTTTTAAGGTAGATCGAAGAGGGTCGGTTGGTATTGTCGAAAGCGGTTCTTAAGAAAAATAATAAACCAAAGTTGGAAAAGATCCCAAGGTCTTGGCAAGAAGGGAAACTACATATTTTCAAAAGAAGTATGATTGATTCTTTTCTTAGATTAAATTATACAATATTCCCCTGTAGGATGATGGTTTTCTATGAATATCTCTTCGGGTCGGGTAGGTTTGTCAAGTTTGATAAATCAAGGTTCTTATGTTGAAAACAAGATTAAATGGAAGTAATAAAATACCAAAAAAAACATTATGTCGAAATATACCCGTTTATACTCATACTTTGTATATGAATTTAAAGAAGAGGCATACTTATAACTCCCCATCCCGTCTGTCGATTTGTCTTGCTATAAAGGTTTGTAGGTTTTCGTGTTTTGTTAAACAATTATGAGTTAAATTATTCTAAAAAATTTTAAAATAACCAACAATATTTTGCATATGACGAAATAGTTTGATTTCAAAATCTATTCAGATTGGATGAATGAAACTAATTTGAAGTCACTATCTTCTATTATTCATGAGATATCGAGAACCGAACATCAATTTTTACCAATTTTGCGTGCTATTTTTTGTAGATTTTAATTTTTTATGAAAAAACTGACTGTTAGATTTTTATAAAAAAAAAATTACTGAATGTTGAAAACAATATTCTTTATAAAATAAAATTAATTTGAAGCCTTTATCTTAAATTTTTGAAAAGATATTTGAGTTGAAAATCAATTTTTACGATCTTTTATAAATTTTTTTAAGGTATTTATTTTTTGTTAAAAAACTATCAATTCCATTTTACTCAAAATTTTTCCTGAACGTTTACAACAATATTTAAAAAAAAATAAAATTAGTTGAAAGATAATGCCTCAAAGTTTTGAAAAGTTATTAGAGTCGAAAATCAATTTTTACTAACTTTTATTAATTTTTTTTATGTTCCTTATTTTTTGTTAAAAAAAACTGTTAATTCGATTTTTCTCAAAATTTTTCCTGAACGTTTACAACAATATTTTAAAAAAAATAAAATTTGTTGAAAGACAATGCTTTAAAGTTTTGAAAAGTTATTAGAGTCGAAAATCAATTTTTACTAACTTTTATTAATTTTTTTTATGTTTCTTATTTTTTGTAAAAAAAAACTGTTAATTCGATTTTTTCAACATTTTACCGAATGTTGAAAACAACGAACGTACGGATGTACGATCGTATGTACACACGCACGCACAGACATCTTTCCAAAAATCTTTTCTTTCGACTCGAGAAATGTCAAAATTTTCAATTCGAGAATTGGACCCATCACAATAACTTCCTATGGGAAGTTGAAAAATATGCACAACTCATTCGTATACATAATTGGATTTTATAGTTTCAATTAATGTTCGGGTTTTAAACTTTTTACCTGTAACTATAAAAACTAATAAAATCGTATAATTTGGTAAGTTATGTACTTAGAGCACAATTTTAAGTTTTTGGAAAAAAAAACAACTCCCACGTTTTTGAAATATGAACTCAAAGTCCCAAAAATTGGATATGTTTTTAAAATTTAATGTCTTTAAGACCAAAAATAATATGTTTCTACATTTTTTAGTCAAAAATCGAAAATTCGAAAGATTTATTTTTTTCTTAACTTGGGTTTCAATATAAAAAATGTACATATTTTTGCGTTACTGCAGAGGGGAACCCCTAGAACGGTAACCGTAATTAGATTTTTAAATTTTCTCAGCAATGTATGAAAATGTTTAAAAGTACGTTCGGGATTCGAATTTTTATATCAATTTGCTAGCACAATGTATAGTAAACATCATTTATTTAAATTCGAAATTTCATTCGGTTCCTGAGATAAAGTATATTCAGTGTACGAACATCTCTCTAAAAACCTTTGATTTAGATTTTATGGACCTCGAGAATTGTCAAAACTTTTACTACGTTAAATCCAAATAATTACAATTATTTCATATGGGCTGTTAATAGAACTATAAACAATCTTTAAAATAAGAATGTTGTCTTCGTCAAAAGTTATTGATATAACTCAAAATGGATACCAAAATATGCCAACTAGTTTTTTTAAGAACTTCGAAAAGTATGCAGTGAAAAGCTTTATATTATTTTCCGTCGAGATATTCGAGAAGTAAAACAAAATTAACTAGTGTATAAGAAAACTTTCAATATTAAAAATATTTAAAATTTTACCAAATGTTCACAACAACATTTTAAATAAGGTTAAAGTTATCTTTATTTCTTCTTAAATCTTTTGAGTACTTTTACGGAGTACCTATTAGGTTTTAAGTGTTTGTTAAACCAATTTGAATTGTTCTGAAATGAATATACATAGTTGTTGACCTTTGATTATTCGAGCTAAGAAACATGTTTTTTAAGTTTTTTATTTTTACTTGCGACATATAGGAACTATGTATATGTCAAGTATTACATTCGTAAAAAATTCGACCTCAAGATTTAAAAAAAACATGACATTACGATGGAAGATTAGTCGAAAAAAAAGGGTTCCCAATTCAATCCGTCTATCTGTCCACGTCCCTCATTTGGTTGATTGAGTTAAATTTCGAAAACCTTAACCTTAACAGTATCCCCATACAAATGTTTGGTCAAAAATCGAAAATTGGATTTTCAAATTTAAAATCCGATAACTCGACAATAGGCCATCATTTTTTACAAAAATCAAATGCAAAACGTATATTCATAAACTTTAAATAACTTCTTACTAAAAATATTTATAAACTAAAATTGAAACATTTTTTGAATAAGAAATTAATTTCAAAAAAACCACTCTAAATTTTTGATTGTTAATTGAACGTCATCTGAAGTTTTTGAAGGCACCCACAATTTTGGATGTAATTGTAAAATCGTACTTTGTTGTTTTTTGAAAACAATTTTATTGGAAATATTGGCATTAATGACTTATGTTCACAAGTCAAACCAAAAAGAGTCTGATATGGTACGTTCTAATTTCAATAAGAATAAGGCTAACGTATACTAATGGCCTATATCATCACCATTCCTAAAATTTTCGAAAATAGGTGAACAATTTATTTTGGAAATTCAATTTTTAAATCAAGCGGGACGAGGTTTTATATATTAAAAGTTATGATATATTACTTTTGAACGGGGTTTGGAGAGTTTTGATTTGACGAAGATACATTCTCCATCAAAAAATTATAACAACAACAACAACAGCAACATCACATCCCCAAAGGCAGGACAAACAAAATGAACCAGGTTTGGTTTTTCACACAGGTATTTATTTTGCATTAAAAACAACAAGATATAAGCTTTAAAGAATAACTTACACAAAAGCATGGACAGGACATATTTGTATTTTTTTTTTGGTTTGGTGTCATATCAAAAACTGATAAGGGTCAAGGGTGAACTACACTTGAAAAGGAAACTTTTAGTTTCTTTATCCATTAGTCCCCGTGGCGTGATGGGTAAAAAGTCGCCAGCCAGAATAACTCAGGTTATTGAAAAAAATGTATTTTAAAGTCAACTGTTTGCATTTGGCATAAAATTGAAGGTCCCCTACAGAGTTACTTGACCTTAGTCATGAACCAAGTTAAACAGAAATATTAAATTTCTAAAGTTGCAATAATTCCCATCCCGTCTGTAGATTTGTCTTGCTTTAAAGTTTTGTAGGTTTTCGTGTTTTGTTAAAAAAAAGTTACCAGTTAAATTATTCTAAAAAATAACCAACAATATATTGCATATGATGAAATATTTTGATTTCAAAATATTTTTTTGTTAACTAGATTTTTAGTCGTTAACCAATGTTTACCAATTTTAGTAGCATTTGCGTACTAGTTTTTGTAGATTTTAATTTTTTATGAAAAAACTGGCACTTGGATTTTTATACAAAAATTACTAATGTCGAAAACAATATTTTCTGTGAGATAAAATAAGTTTGAAGCCAATATTTTTAATTTTTGAAAAGATATTTGAGTCGAAAATTAATGTTTACCAACTTTTAGTAATGCTTTTTTATGTTTTTATTTTTTGTTAAAAAACTGTCAATTTGGTTTTTCTCCAAATTTTATCGAATGTTGAAAAAAAATATTTTTTTTATAAAATAAAAT
This sequence comes from Eupeodes luniger, assembly GCA_951509635.1. Lineage (NCBI taxonomy): Eukaryota > Metazoa > Arthropoda > Insecta > Diptera > Syrphidae > Eupeodes > Eupeodes luniger. Next base: position 41,638,584 of record OX608075.1, read on the forward strand.
TAATTTGAAGCCTATATCTCAAATTTTTAAAAGGATATTTGAGTCAAAACTCAATTTTTACGAACTTTTAGTATTTTTTTTTTATTTTTTATTTTTTGTTAAAAAAACTGTCAATTCGATTTTTCTCAAAATTTTACTGAATGTTCAAAACAATATTTCTTATAAGATAAAATTAGTTGGAAGCCATATCTTAGATTTTACAATATGTAATATTAAATTTAATTCAAGTCTCTAGCGTTATTGGTTCGTGAGATATTTAGAGTTAACCAAAATTTTTACCTATTTTTTAAATTGCTATTGTGAAAAAACCACCCACTCAATTTTTTTCAGAGTTAGCAGATGCATTATTATCTGTATAACAACATTTATTTGAAGTCGATATCTCTACTGGTTCTGAAGCTATGGACGACGAAAAAAACGTCGCCAACGTACGTACACACGCACCCACAGGCATCTCTCTAAAAATCTTTTATTTCGACTCTAGGGACCTTGAAACGTCGAGAAATGTCAAAATTTTCAATTCGACAAATCGGACCGATTACAATAACTTCCTATGGGAAGTTAACAAGTTGTTTTTGTATCGACGCAAAATAACTGTGAAGAAACTACTTCCGGTTCTCAAAAAAAGCCTGCCATGATACTGGACTATAACAACACAAGAGGTTGAGTTGATGTTTTAATCAAATGGTTTCTATGTATTCCTGCACGCGTCAAACACAACGATGGATGATGGTTGTATTTTGCAACTTACTATACGCAGCAGCACTAGCGGCTGTCATAATTTTTCGACATTTCAATCCACCAAGGAAAAACCAAAACTTATTCAGAAAGCTCATCCCACTAGCGGAGGAGCTGATGGAGGCGGATATGAATGAAACAAATCACAGCTTGCCACGCACACAAAATGGGGAAACTACTTTGGGTACCCTTAGCTTGATGGGGAGAATTCAACAGGTCTTGAGAACAGTCCCCGCGAGACTTCCTTGCAAAAGAGGTAGATGTCACTTTTGTTTAAAAGCAGAACCACATGTGACTGCTGCGGAAGACATTGTTGCCATCGCTTCATAAATAACATAAATGAGGGTTAATTTACCCCAACATAAAATTATTCACAATGTTAATATGTATTGGAAACCTTTCCATACATTTTTTTCAAAATTTGTTTTTTAAAATGCGAATGCAAACAATATTACATTTCTCTGGCAGTTGAAAGACCGAATGATTTTATTTAATCATTTCTTCAAAATTTATAAATCAGTTATTGCAAACATTTAAAATATGTATGATTTCTCAACTTCTCATATTTCGAATTCGATTTTAATCAAGTAAAATTTTAAGTTCTTCTAAAATTAAAAATGAGAACAATTCAAAAATAAATAAAATAATAGTGATAAAAACAAATTTATTATACGGACCAGTGTAATTTGTGTTAAACTTTTAAATTGTATGTATTTTTTGTAGTTTCTTATTTCAGATTTTATATATGCGTTTTCTTTCGTTTGTTTAATTTTAAAAAAAAGTAGATGTTGAGTGATAAGAGTTCGAACCTATTTTTATTTAAGCCTCAATATCACGGACTTAATACAATTACACAATAAGTGCCCAATGGAAATCTATAGGTGAATTTTGCATTTGCATTTTAAAAACAACCCTTTAAGTGCACAACAAAATACTATTATTAAAAGTCTATTTCTTAATTTCCTATATCTTAGTATCTTAAAAAGTTTCGAACTTACTTTTAAGTTCTTGTAAAAGTCAACAAAGCGCATTTATATTAAAATTTTGGAAAATCAAATAAACCACAATTCCCTGACAATCACAACAAGTCTCGGGACGGTAGCAGAGGCAATCTACTATATTAGCTACAAACTATATCGCCACCGCCGCCGCCGCAATACAATAAACTAGATAACCGACTTGAGTCCATATCATGACTAGCACCACCTCGCAGACAGCCACTGCCACACAATCAATGCTTATTGCTTAGTGGCAGTGGGGTGTTATATTGCCCGGCTGCATGGATGTGGTTCGCGATGGTGAGCTGGTATATCCGCTGGTAGACCAAGACCAAGCCCAATCGGACAATGCTCGAAATGTTCATTAGACAATTTTTGTTTTGCATTAATTATTTTATTCCACCTGTGGTTCCTCGTATACACATAACCACCCACTTCACTTCAGAGCGGTGTAGAGCAGAGCAGATCGAATCTAACAACCGCATCGTGCATTCCCCTCGACCCTTTTGGCTGATAAATTTTCAATTCGCGTCTGGAAAGTTTATTACTCCGTCCGTCACTGTATAGCCAGCTCAGAGCCAAGTTACCAAGAATATAACTCGCGAGCTTAAACCTCGTGAGCTTGTACTTAGGATTTGTGATAATGGAAGTCCAAAAAATAAAAACCTTTCGCTTTGGTCAATTCTTTAACTTTGTATATGAAAACTTTGTTTACTCAACTGCGACAACGGTCACAAAGATTATTGCCCGATGCCCGCCCTTCCATCCTTCTACTCCTGATCCGTATAGAGATCTACGAGACACTGAGTTTTACCAATCGGTTTCTGCTACCACCGACGATGCCGGCCGCCGCGCCGGCCGCCGCCACCGGCAACAATTACAATAACAACAACAACGACGACTTGACGTCAAAAGACAAAAAGGGTCCTACTACACAATAATATTACAATATGTACCCAAATGACTGTTGCCCATAAATTGCAACAACAAATTAGAACACGGCGGCTGCGCGGCGGCGGCTAAACAGTTAAGTACGCGAGTTTATATGTACCTAATGTTTATAGGAGTGCGCCCATTTCCAAGTTAACTGGAAGTTAACCAGCCGAACTTGTTTCACAGCGCGATATCGTAACACCCGCACCTGGCCAAGTGCGATGCCAAGTTGTTGTTTTTTTTTTAAGTCCGTTGTTGTCGTTCGTCGTCGTCATATATAGTAGACCCAGACGCGGACGTTGGATAGGTAAACTTTTTTAGGATCATTTATGCCAATTAATATAGTCACATGCGCAGCAACTGCAAATTAACTGTGGTCCAAAAATGTCGAGGAATGAATCCAAAATTTAAAAAAATTTGACCCAGTTTAACTAAGAAAGTTTCTAAGGTTAAGCTTCCAAAATGTCTTAAGGACAAAACTTTTGACTAGTAACTTTGATCTTAAGTTACTTACTTACTTAGGTCCTCAGACCTGTTAAGTCCGTTGGGAACCCCCTAAGGGGCATAAGGCCTCTACTACGCCTACGCGCCATCGTGTATGGTTTCCGGAGATGTGTTTCTGCTTCCTCCAACTCTTGCCTAGTGACGCTGATTCCGCCTCGACTGTCTTGCGCTTCTTCTGTGCTTCTCGGTCTTCCAGCTCTTCTTCCTTCTTGTGTGAGCGGATTCCACTGCATTGCTTGGCCTGCAATGCAGTCGTTACCTTTTCGAAGCGTATGTCCAATTCATTGCCACTTACGCCTTAGTATTATAGAGTCTATAGGTTCCTGACCTGTCCTTCTATGAAGGACCTCATTTGATATACGGTTTGGCCAGAAAATCCATCATAGGATGTTACGAAGACATCTATTCTTTTGCAGCTTTCTTGTTATGGCTGAAGTAACCTTCCAAGTGCTGCACCCATATAAAGAAGCACAGATTCGACATTTGTGCGAAACAGTCGTGTTTGTTTTTAAGCTGGTAGAGTTATTCCTCCAAATTTTTGATAGCTTACCGAACGCCACTTTTGCTTTGCTTTGATCTTTAATCTTAAGTTGGTCATCCAAAGATGGCACTTTAGTCATCTTTGCGGGCTTAATCCATAGACTTTTTTACTCAAATCATTTAGACCGCCCTATCGCGGTAAGCCATTAGAACTGTTGGAACAGTTTCATCGGCTTCAAAGCTATAAATGATAGGCTAGGCATCGTACGACTGTAGAAATGTCAGATTCCATAACGTTTACGGATCTATTGAGGAGTAACCTGTAAAAAAAATACCTACTAAGGACTCGTATAGATGACTCTCAAAGCCTGACTACAACGTTAAAATCAACCTTCGCGGTTATAACCCCAAGATAGGTGGAGAACCAGTATAAAGACAGTATATTGGGTCCAACAGATGACAATAAACTTAGAGTTATTGAATTGACAGCATCCAAGAACTTAGTCGTTCCACAAGGTCACTTGGATAACTCCTAATGAAGTCGATTGATCGCGGCCATCGTACCCAAAATCTGATCACCAATCCCAAAGCCATTCTGGAGTGATGGGAAGTGTCGTTTAATTAACTATTAAACGGTCAGCTCTTCGAAGAAATGACGAAGTCAAAAAGGCTGTAAAGCGGCTGAATGACAACAAAACCTTAGTTGCTGGATGGTGCGCAAGACGACCTGATCAAACATGGAGGCTAATCATTATTACACCAAGTAATTTATGAAGTGTTAGTGAACGTATGGCAGCAAGAATAGGTGCCAGAAGGCTGGCGTTAATGTTTTAAATCAAGTAAAGGTATCACCTATCAACTTCTTCAATTGGCTCCGACAAAAGGAAGGCTGGTCTGTCTCCACTTCAATTTGGCATAAGAGGAAGCAATCTGAGACTCTTAAACATCTACCAGAGTGACAATCGTCAACAAGTCCACATAACTACTGGCTTGCGCAGATGATATTGACATCTTTCGAAGAAGCCAACAACTTGTACATAACTCAATTATTCAGATAGAAAGTTCGTCAAAAAACCTGGGACCTCACATAAATGAGGGGAAAACAAAGTCCATGGTGGTTTCGTCTGCCAAGAAACGTTGGAAACCCATCAGCCATAACGGTAGGTGATCACTTAATATGGGTTAACAGTAGTGGCCGATAATACCTAATACAGAAGAAGAAATACTCGGGCGTCTTTTTGAAAGCAGCAGAAGCTGTTCTAGCTTATCAAGTCACATTAAAAAATCTTACCAGAAATTAAAACTACTACTAAAGAAGATCATGGTCTTCTGGATCCGAGACCTGGGTGCTTAGTCAAAGATAGCTTAACCTCTTTTCTAATTTGAAGATTGAAAAAGTCTTACTGAGAATAGTTGACCCCATTTAGGAGTTATATACGTAAAAAACCACTGAGCTGATATAGATACAAAAATAAAGCTTGATAGACTCCGGTGGGCTGAGCATGTAGCACGCTAATGCGACGAAGGTATTATTTATGATAGAAGCCAATGGTTAAGACCATGCCTCTGCTTGAAGGATGACGTAGAGCAGTTAGCCCGGAAACTGGGGTGAGTTACTGTATGAGGACCGAAGCCCGCACACCGGTTCCTGGTTGTGCCAACTATGACGATATACCTAAACCTAAGCTCAAACTACTAATTCAATACAATTTTTGTCCTACTTCAAATTTAAATTAACCCACTGTACATAGTAAATTGTATCAAATATTCGGTACAGAATAAAGGTACCAATGGGGCTACCGTCACTGGTGAATAACATATGAGTCAATGTCCGAGATTTGAGAAACACTTTTCCGTCAGATAGATACCCGTATTTCTGGGACTGGCCACTACTGTACTATTAAACCAAATACATATTAAGTTAACCAAGAAGGGGTGAAGTGCTGCCAGAGCGGCAAACTAAAAAGTGTTCCTTTAAGTGACCACTTGTGGATCGAAGGCACACGCTTAGAGATATCTTTGGTTCTGTTTTGTCTATCATGAGACAAAACCAACCAAACCAACAAACCCAACCATTTTGAAGCCTCATTATGAGCGCGAAAAGAACGGCACGTCACGTCGCTCGTCCGTCGCCATAGCCATCGCCATGATTCCATTCACAAATGGATCCTGTGCCGAAGTTGGATATATGTACATATACCTAGATACAAAACTAGTCTATGAACATTTATACATAACTATTTTATATGTGATGCAATGACTCAATGACAATCGACGGGCTATAATGCTACCAATTTTGGATTTTGGCCCAGTGCGCGCCAAAGATTTATGAAATCCATTTAAATTGATCATAATTGGGAGTATAAAATGTGATTTGGAAAATCGTTTAAATCTGACCATGATGCTGAATGTTTATCCTACATACATACGTATATTAAAAAAAAGGCGGTTTTTAGCTGCAAGGGGTGGACTTTTGCAGACGAACGGGTTTTGGTTTTTTGCACTTTAATGGTGAAGTTTTTGATTGGCACTTTATGGAAAAAGGGAATTAAGTAATAGATCAATTTTATTTTGGCGGTGGATTATTATTATTTATAAGATCAACTTTTACTATTTTATCGCTAAATTGACAATTTATTGAGGGTGGTGGCCTTTATTGGTAGCTATGAAATCTAATTTGTTGATTAGTTTGAGGGTATAAGACAGGATTGAATGTTTTTTTTTTTCTTTTTGAGAACAAGTATCGGAAGTTGGTTCATGGACTCTGTGCGGGAAATTTTGAACTTATTTTTGGCAATTGGAAAACACGTTTCAAGTGAGAAAAGCAGGGTTCTACGTTTGTAAATGAAAACAAAAATTAAATAAGATATAGCATAAACCTCCTAACCGCATCTTACTTACTTTAAATGAAATTGGTTCTCATTAAAGGAAATGGTATAATAATGATGCACTTGGGCGTATACTTGTTTTTTTAACAAATTTATTTGACTTCGGTTCGCATTATCAGTTTTCAATCAGTAATATTAACACTGAGTGAAATGCTCGTGAATAAGAGAAAAAGAACTTGAAAGCTTTATAAACCTTAGGTGTCCCATGCAAACAATTGAACAAATTGACCATGAAGTAGACCAATTTAAAGCTGATATGCAAAACGCTGCGGAAGAAAGCCCTCCAACTGTTTCGAGTTCGAGAGAAACAGGAGAAACAGAAATAGAATATCCTGTCAAAATAAAGGAGCGCATTGTTATAAGAAAAAGGATGATCTTGAAGGAAATGACAAGCTAAGAAATTTCCAGATGATAAAACATTTTTTAACCATCAAAACAACGAACTAAACAAAGGAATTGGTGAGTACAAAAATGACTCACTTAGTAGATTTTTGAAAAGTCGAAAAAGACGACAAATTTTTGTACCGAATAATCATTATGGAAAGAATCAAAGTGTCCAAAATGATCCCAGACACAAAAGGCGCCAATAGAATCTTGAGATGTTAAACCCGAAGCTGATATTTTTGTTGACTAACCGTACAGTAATCTAAGCGAACCTGAAAGAAAGATGTGCTCATTTATTCTTCCTCCTGGTGACATGTGGATAGCAAAGTTGAGAAATTAGGCACTCTGAATGGTCTATGACTTAGAAAATTCTTAACTATGTGAAATAGCAAAGCAAACAGCTTTATTTCAGTTCTTTGGAAAAATTAAATTTTCTGAAATTTGGTGAACAAAAAGATTGTCGTCATCCCTAAGAGCGGGGGGTTCATAAAGGTTTTAAACTACTGATAACAAATTATCCCAGAGATGGTATCATAAAATTCAGTAAATAAAGAAATTGTTTTCTTAAGTAAACGGTTTTCGTTAAGTAAACGGTAGAGGGATAAAAAAGCATTTAATAAATAAATGATATAAATGGAGTTAAGGTCTGATATGTTTCATCCCTTCGACATGTCAGACAACCACTCATATGGTTCTCTTCCCTAGGTGTCACATCATCGAAGACGATAGCAGTCAGACCACTGTTGACGTGGTACCACAGAATATGTCAGAACCCACTGGTTAAATCCATCAGGGACATATTTGGGATGGCCTCAATATGAGAGATCGAAGTGGCTGTAATTATCCTATAAGCATTTTGTATTGTTTAATAATGGTTGAAAAACGGAATACTATGATAGGACCAAAGGTTACCTTCGTGACTTATTCTTTTGAATAATAGAAGTAACCTAACTATTTCATCTTAAATATTGCTATAAGTTATCTATTAATTTTATGTACATTCAATTGCCATATGAAATATTGTTTAATCTTTTCTTTTATTTTTGATAAAATTGTTTAACTTAGCCTTAAGATTTTGGAATGAAATAAAGTTGATATTAAAAAAAAAAAAAAAAAAAGTGAATTTGATTAATTTAGCTAGCTCACTTAAAGCATTCTTCAAAGAAGCCAGCAACTCTTTATTTGAGAATTATTTTCAGAGTTCCTTAAAAACTAACCGAAATAGAAATGTCTTGGGGCAGCAAGTGTAAGAACTTGCTGTCAAATAAAGGCTAAAAGCTAGGAGTTGGTGTTGCTCAATAAAAATAGCTTGTATCAAAATAAGCTATCTAATAAAAAATCACTAGGGTAGGATACTATCGCATTCATATTTTGAAGAAAATGTCTTCAAAAGCCTTCAAAAAACTTCAATTCATAATAAACGCATGCCTTAAACTAAGGTATGTAGCACATCATTGGAAAATTGCAGATGTCATGTGTTATACCTAAAAAAGGTAAGCCACCAACAGAAGTAACATCTTACAGAGAAATGTGGCAAAAGATTTCGAAAAACTGCTTCTGAAAATTCTGAAACAAAATAATAGAAGAAAGACGACTAATTTTGAATCATCCCATCAGCTTGCTTTTAGATATAAAAGTACACAAAGTACATCAAATTTCGGATTTATTGGAAAAGGTATTTCAAGACAAACAAACATGTACGTATGCTCCTCTATATTCTTAGATGTTTTTCAAGCCTTTGACAGTTTGGAGCTTGGACTTGAGTGAAAACTGAATAGGGGTATTTCCAGTCAGTACTACGAAATACTGAAATTATATGTTGCGTACAGACTCTTTAGAGTATGTTACGACCAAATTGAAGCCAGTGTACCAGTTTCCTAGGACCAACCTTGTATCTTTTTACATAGGATATTAATGTGGATATCATCGCTATCATGGCCAACTTTACTGATGATACTGTAATATTGGTGCTCGATAGATCCATTGCAAAGACTATACGAAAGCTGCAAAATGCAGTCGATAAAGTTATGTTGTATAAAAAGTACCTTAATCTTATACCTTGCAAAGGTTTTGGAAGCAAAGCTTAAATGGAAAGAGCACATCAAAAAGAAAAGGTAAGAGCTAAACTTGAAGTACATAAAAATGCAGTGATTAATAAGAAAGAGCTCTGACCTAACTATCTGTAACAAACTAATGTTATATAAGCGAGTACTAAAACCCGTGTAGACATAGGCATCCAACTATGAGACTTTACAAAGACAGCAACTGCTAAAAAAAATCCTAAAATTATAAGCCCCTTAATATATAAGAAAAAGCATTTTACATCTTGACTTTCTAATTGAAATTGGTGACAGAAGTGGTCAAAAACACGCTGTGTCACACAATTAACGACTGCAAAGTCATATAAACTCCGAAATTTAGACCGTCCAAAGAGACAATGTTCGGAATTTAAGAATTAGCTAGTAAATAAGACCAAATTTCAAGAGCTGGCCCTTTTCTACTTGTAAAGTATAACAGATCCAATTTCTTACTGTTGGTCTCATTATACTTAAGCAAAGTGAAATAAAGCCATACTGGCAGGGCGGCAGCATGTCCCTCCAACATACTTCACTGGTAAAATAAAATGGTCTTATTTTTCAAATTAAATTGGCCTTTTTTCACTTTGTCAAATTGCAATATAATTAACTGCTGAAAATTGCCCTTATTTCACTTTTGTAAGGTGTAACAAGGCAAATGTTTGAAAGTTGGTCTTATTTCACTCAGCCTTTTTTCTCGGCAACCGATCGTTTATGGATTGCTGAACCGGTGGCGTTTGTGTGGTAATAGTTCTTTTGAAGATTTCCATCGGATAGATCAAAATATTAAGTTCTTAAGCCAGGACTCCATTTTGGTTTGACTGATTTCGTAAACACTACTTACTGCTATCAATGTCCATCTAAATATTTTTGGAAGGACAAAATCAATTTTTGTGTTTTAAGATAACACTATTATCTCTCCGAGACAAGATTTTAGGATTTGTCATTCAAATTGAAGTTCAAGGTAATATGTTTCGAAGTCAAACACATTTTGTTTATCCATTTATCTTGCAAACAAATATTAAATTTTATCGCAAATAAGCAACAAATGCAAATAAATCATCACTTCAGAAATTCAAAAGAGGATGTTTGCATTTTGCTTCTACCAATGAACTTGTCTTCCAGGAAAAAGAAAATAAACGAATATACAAATATTTAATTTTTATCGAAAATCAAGTTGAATTTGTTTTTTTAATTTCCCCAACTAATTGCAACATATCAAAATTAACAGTATTTTATATAGAGCTGTGAGTGGTGTTAAACATTGATTGCTCTTTTCTGAGGTGTAATAAAATAAAATTAAGACTTTGAACTGAAAGACATTTGAGTTTATTTTTTGGGTGGATTCACCCTTATTATCAAAATAAACACACATTTATAGAAATCCTAAACGATTCGTTGGCGATGGTGATGGCGATGCAATGGGAAGATCGTAAAATTTGAATGTGATCGCTAGCGAGTTATGTCAAAGTTTTATTTGTTTTCCGTTTTTAATTTAACTTAAAATTTAGTAGATGCATTTTAAAGAATTAAGAGCGACAGAAAAGAGCAAAGTTGATGACTCTAAAATTAATTTTATTGCATAATAAATGCCATGGAATAGCAACAAACACCATCATTTATGTGATAATTGTTGCAGATGGATTGAATGGGAGGATGAGGTGCATCTGATTTGTTTGGTTGTTTTTTGTTTATTTTTACTGCATCCTTTTAATTTTATATGTAATTTTTTAACATTCAAACAATCATAAAACAATATTAATGTCAAAAGAACTTCAAATTTTAAATGAATCATCGTTTTGTAATTTTAATATCAAGTGGTGCTTTAATGAGTAAGTTTACTTAATAAATATCTTCAATAGTCAAAAAATGTTTATTTTCAGATTTACTATCGACACTAATATTATAAAGAGGAAAGATTTGTATTTTTGTATGTAACGAATAAACTCAAAAAGGACTGGACCGATTTTAATAATTCTTTTTTCATTAGAAAGCTACATTATCACTGAGTAACATAGGCTATATTTAGTACTATATTACTATTGAAATCTTTTGAAATTCCTATTAAAACCAACCGAAGGTGTAAAAAAATTAGCCATAAAATGTCTTTCATCGCATACGCTGCGAAGAGTATTAATGATAGGACACAAAAATGTTTTCTAATTTAGTGATTCATGGTCGTTTTAATTAGCATGCTTATAACTTAAATATCTGTACATATTTATATCTACCCGTGCGAAGCCGGGACGGGCCGCTAGTTTTTAATAAAATAGTAATATGTTTTCATTACTTTGTGATGCAATGAATAAGTTACGAGTATACAAACGGTAACAAGAATAAAATGTAACGCTTGAGATCTGAGTAGGTATTTATTTCAAATATCAGTAAAATTTTGTAAAGCCTTATTTTCGTTTGCTTCTTTCTGGCAATAAAATATGGAGTAAATTTGAAAAATATGAAAAAATATAAAAGGACTTTTTTTAATATTCCTAAAATTAACGAAAACATTCTTAAGCTTTGAACAGAAGGAAACGTTTCTTAAGATTTTGGATGTACCCTACTTATGGAAAAAGTTTCGTTAGATTGAGAAAGTATAAATTACTTGAATCTAAAATTAAAATTGTAACAAAATTTACGAAAAAGATCGTTTAACATCAATCTATTCAAATTTCTATCTCTATGTTAATCTTTATTACATCAATGAAGAAAACCATAAGCCAACCAAAGATTTTTCATTTATCAATCTATTAAAATGTAACCCAATGTAAGAATTTGTAATTTGATTAATTTGGTGCGCTCATTGAATGAACAAAGTTTGCAGCTGATGTAGAAAATCGAAAATCATTAAAAAAAATGTTATATAGAAATTTCGTTAATAATAAAAGACTTTTGTTTTTTGATAAAGCGCTCTCCCAAAATTGTATGAAGTCCATTTTGTGGAAACAATGCAAAAATTTCACCTGCTGAAAAGTACATAGTTAAATTTAAGTAAGATTCACAAAGTTTTTCGTCATACAGTGTTATCCCTAGTGTTCAAGAGTTAAAGGTTTTGTCTGCATAAACACGGTCTTTCGCATAGCCCCACAAAAAAAAAGTGCAGCGGTGTCAAATCGCATGATCTTGTTGGCCATAGTTGATATCGCCACGACGAGAAATTACGCGGCCAGGAAATGTCTCTTACAATAAAGTCATATTTGCTATAGTTCTATGACACCGTCTTGTTGAAACCACATATTCTACAAGTCGTATTCTTCAATAGCAAGCAAAAAAAGTCGATTATTATTTGACCATAACGCTCCGAAATGACGGTGACAGTCGTTCAAATGTCGCATTCGACGTATCTACGACGTTGTGAATGGTCAGCTAGCTTCAGTTGTTGTGTGAGCTGAAGCTGCACTTTATATAGATGTAGGTGTAGATCCAAATGCAAAATACGCCATAATGTGCCGTAAGGCAGTTCTTATTCCTAAGAATGTAAACGATGGTGCACAGGCCTTACATTACAATACCTGTAACCAATCCAGTCTCTTCAAATTTCTCAACGATTTTGCCAATTGCTTGCGTAGTTGGACGATTATGTAAACAATAATCTCCTCTTAGGGCACGATTAGTGGATGTGGCAGAATTAAGCGATCCATTTTCGTAAATGTCGGACTTTTAACTAAAAAAAAATTGGTTTAACAACTAAGTTTGACAGATGTCAAATTCCAGCTCTATACTTTCGAAACCGCAAAATGGAAATCTGGATTAATTTAGGAAAAATAGAAAATAAGCAACATTAGTCTAAGTAACTAAATCGGAAAAACTGTGAAAATTTCGAATACAATCGATTTTAAAGCAAACAAATCAACAACGATTTGAGAATAAAATTGTTTCTGTAGATGAAATGGCTATCAGTACACAGTTGTTCAAAAATTATCTGAAAAACGTTTGTTTTTTTACAGAAAATCGACGAATTAATACTAAAATAACAGAAATAGATAATTTGCCAAAAGGTATTCAATATCACTGGAGTGAGAAGGTTAGGCCAAAAAAAGAAAAAAATAATGAGAGATTGAGGGTCTCTATAAGATGGAATGGGTTATATTTCAGAAAAATTAGTTGACACAAAATCAAAGATTGGAAATTAACAGCAACACCTAAACTTTTGTGATATTACTTTTCCATTCTTGCAGTAACTTTTTCATAGTATCAGAAAAATAATTATTTTAAATCTCAAAGTTAATAACAACAATATTTCGGAAAGTATTATAATTTAAGCATATATAGAAATGATATTGGGCTCAAAATAAAGACAATTCAGTTAGCTTGAAATCTTCAAGTGTATTTATGGTAAAGAAACTAGGTCATCAATGATAAAATCGAAAAACGTCTGCTTGACTAAAAAATAGTGTAGTAAATGCAATTGTTTCTAAGTTTCTCAAAAACTAAAATATATTTTTAAATTTGCCTTTTTCTATAATTGACAAGGACATTGATTACTGACAAAAAATGGAACTCAATAACGTCAACAACATTTTCAAACCAACATTTTTGTGTCTAAATAATTTTAACATGGGTGATATAATCTTTTTTTTTCTTCTTTCTTTATGGTTTACCCTATAAAAAGTTGTTCAGTTTTGTTATCTTAGCATTAATTCGTCAAATATTTGTAAAATAAAAAACGTATTAGTATATAGAAAACCATTACATCTACAGTTCGTGTCCGGAAACTTGGATTATTAATTAGGCCAACATCATAAACAAGTAACCAAAAAATCAGAGATACTAGATTTAAGACAAGGTCTCTTTCTAATCGAATGCAAACGTTACTGGACTACATATAATTTTAGCGAATATGACGTACGTTTAGTATAAATGTACATATAGTGTTGCTAAAAATCTTAAGCATTTTTTCGGAAAAAATAATATTCGGTGTTTATAGAGAATATTTAATAGATTTTGCATGTGTTTCAAAACATCTATCTTATAACATCAGAAACTACAATTTGTGCCAAAGTCTATTTAAGGCAAACTATTCTTCTAAATTTTGGAGCATTCAATTCTATGTCATATCCATCATATAATGTTTATAGCTAAACAATATCAATTTTTCAAAGCGTGATGACCAAAACTGCTAAAAGTACAAGAAATCCTTGTGTATTTACTTGGCCTTACAAATTTTATATACAAAAATAACGAATAAAGTTAAGGCAATGTTGGTGAACGCTGCATATACACGGAAAGAAATACATTGCGAATATTACAACGTCAGTATGGGTGTGAACGCAATACTGTATGGCTCAGAAGATTTCCATTGGATAAAAAGTTGTAAGCATAGTTAATTTGGCCATAATAAGAATAGTAACGTCGTCGACAATATTTTATAGCCGATACGCCAATGCCAGTATGGGAGTCAGGCCCATACTGACTGGCGGCATGTACATTACAACGCTCCTAGTAGAAAAGTCTATACATTATTGTTATGTCCCTTATGCTTACATTGGAGTAATAACTATTGACAGTAATCCAATAAGGGTATCGATTATCACGCCATAAATTATCGCGGGAAAAACTAGTAGCATTGCGACATCTCCGGTACAGTATGGGGCTGAAGGCAATGCTGTCTCGTCAAACGTACTATGCGCCCATGTGTTACAAGCGAAGATTGTGGTACCATACAGTATAGTACATAATCCCATACTTAAAGGAGTTGTTGCAAGACAATGTAGGAATATCACCGATACTTTTTTAGTATGGGTCTCCAGGCCATACTAGCATTGTCATAAATGCTATACATTTCTTTCCGTGTAGAATTAGGTTTTATTTTTAGCTTTAAAAATAATTCATACGAAAATATACTTAATATTTGTACATTTAAAATAAGAAAATAAGTCTTAAGCTTTTTGGTCTAAAAATTATAAATAAGCTAAAATGTATACATATTTTTCACCAAAAAATTAAAATCTTGGTTGTGTAAGCCAAGTTCTTATACAAAACGTAAGACAATAATAATATTAAATTAAAATTTCAGCAACCTATTTAATGTTTTTTTTTTTGGGTCAACCGGAGGCTGACGTGTAATTACTTAACACTAATGCTCTATATGTAAATGCTGATGCAACCGAATGTAAAGGTGGTAATTTTACACAATTTTTACCTGCTCAAATCCTTTAGAAGACCATCACAAAATAGTGCCCGATTTGTGGAGTTTAAGTTTTGTGATTGGGCTATGTCACCTGAAAGAAAAGAAAAATGTTCTTCACATAAATAAAAGATAAAAACACAAAAAGTATGTATTTAAAATATATGTACTTTTGCATTTATAGCATGATATGTTAAAAGATAATAAATTAAAAAAAGAGACTGATAACTAACTTTTATCAATTTTAGCAGCATTTTTTGAAAGTTTTAATTCGTATACAAAAAATACCGATTGCATTTTTCTAAGAATATTATTTAACGTTAACAACAAAATTTTGAAGAGAATGAAATAATTTAGAAGTCAATAACTTCATCTAATCTCGAAATATTTTTGGGTTGTATTTTTTGTAGATTCTTATTTTTTATAAGAAAAACTGACAGTTTGTTGGATTTTTCCTAAAATGTTAACATATTTTGAAAATAATATTTCTTATAAGGAAAATAGTTGGAAGACAAAATCTAAGATTGGTAAAAAGATATTCGTCTCAAAAATCAATGTTTACCAACTTTCAGTAATGTGTTTTAGGTTTTAATTTCTTGTAAAAATAACGTTTCTTTTTTTCAAAATTTTACCAGAAATATCAAAAACTTTGTTCTTCGTTGCATACAATTATTCTGGAGGTCATTTTTACTTGTTTTTATTGGTATCATGTCACGTTATATGATATTTAATTGAAGTCGGTAGCGTTATTGGTTCGTGAGATATTTGGGGTCAACCCCAATGTTCACTTTTTACTTGCGACATATAGGAACTATATGGCAAGTTTTTCATTCGTGCAAAATTTCGAACTCGAGATTTTAATCAAACATGGTATTACGATGGTAGAGAAGTCAAAAAAAGTGGGTTCCGCGATTCCGTCCGGTCTGTTTTGTCTGTCTGTCCACGCTCCTATAGCCTAAACCATTGGGTCGATTGAGTTCAAACTTGAAAGTTAAGGTTTTGAGCAAATTCGCGATAGGCGTTTTTTTCATTTTTTTTTAAGATCAAAACTAACAGTGGCCCCCATAAAATTTTTTTGGTCAAAAAACGATAATTCGAATTTTCTCAAAAACGAACCGATAGATTTTTTTTAAATTTTATTTTTTAACTTAGCTTCTTTTAATAAGAAAAACATATTTTTGTATTGCTCAGGAAAGGTACCGCTCATAGAACCGTTATTTTGTTTTTTAAATTTTCTCAGCAACCTATGAATTGATTTCAATAATTTTTTTTCTGAAAAAGCAATTATATTGCCTTAGCAATATTTGATTATCAAAAGTGCAATTTTTTATTGTTTGGATTTTTAAAAAAATATTGAATTTTTTTTTTCAAAATTCTATATCTCAAAAACGGGTCAACAGTTTTTTACGAAATTTAAATGTAGAGCGTATATTTACAATCACTAAAGAACTGCATACCAAAAATATTTTTAGAACAAAATTGAAAAATGTTATATATGAAAAATTAATTTAAAAAAAAACCGCTCTAACGATTTTCAAAAAAAAAAATTGAAAAATCAAGGATTTTTTGATTTATAAAATGGCATTAAAATTTTTAAAGACAAACTTATTTTTCAGGTAAAATTTTGAATCTTAAATTTTTGTTTAAATTATTTTATTTTATTTTCAATTATTTTAATTATTTATTTTTTTAATAATTTTAAATATTTTTAACTAGTTGAATACACAAACAATTGTTTTCGTTAAATATGCTTACAAGTATTTTTCATTTTCGGGATGAGTTGTCCTAGGATGAGTTGTGTCTTGGGACGAATCACAAGTTTTTTGACAAATCAAATGGCATTTTTATCTTTGAAGACGAACTTATTTTACAGGTATATTTTTAAATCTTTTATAGGTACATTTTTAAACAGACTCTTTGCATACAGGAGCAGGTTCGTGCGACCCAGTCGTGCATTTTATTTAATTTATTAATCGAACTATAAACATTTTAACATTTCTCGACGTACGTTCGTACAAGCGTATGTTAGGGATACCATTTTTCCTCGTCCGTATCTCAAGAACCAGTAGAGATATCGATTTCAAATAAATTCTGTTTTACAAATCAAAACATCGAAAATTTCAGAAATAACTTTAAAAAAATGAGTCGGTGTTTTTAACTATATTAGTTTAAAAAAAAAGTGAAAAAATTGGTTAGCCCTGAATATCTCTAGTACCAATACCGCTGCCAAATTGATATAAATTTGAAAAAAAAATCACCCAACGGTTTTTTTTATAGATCAAAAAATCTAAAATAATAATTTGATGCATCAAAAAAAAAGTTTTTTTTTTTTTTTAATCTGGTAAGAAAAAGTAAAGACAAATTGAAGGTAAAATTGAAATACAACTAAAGGTTAACTCGAATATATTGTTAAGAAATACAGATATTGGCTTAAAACTACTTTTATTTGAAAAAAAAAAACATTGCTCTTCACATTTTGTAGAATGTTTTTAAAAATCCAATTCACAACAATTCCGAAAAACTACAAAAACGATTAAAACTTATAACAATTCGGTTTTGACTCCAGTTCTTGAGAACAATCAAAGATATTGACTTCAAACTATCTTAACTTTCTTTCTAAAAAAAATGTTGTTCTTAATATTTTGTACAATTTTGAAAATTATCGAGAGACGGGCACGAATGCCAAATTATTAATCTTGTCGCACAGAGCTTTGTTTTTTAAACTGCTATAATAACAAAAGCACTAACTTAATTTGTCTTTGTTGTTATTATCTGTATAATAAAATGTATGTAAAGTCGATATCACTGCCGGTTCTTGAAATATGGCTGACGAAAAAAAAGTATCGTTCGTTTGAACGGTAGTACGGACTCACAAACGGACGCACATATGTACGCACACGCAGACATCTCTCTAAAAAAATTTGATTTAGATTCTGTCACCTTTCTTATTTTGTGATTAAAAATGATTTTAAAATTCCAAAATAAGTGATATCTGGTACAATATCTTTCCTACAAAAAAAAATAAAAACTCACAAAAATTCTACTAAAAGTTGGAAAAATTGATTACCGACTTGAATATTTAGGCAACTTTTAAAGACATTAAAAATAATTTATCTTTTAAATACTATAGCAGATTTTCGAGTATTTTTTCAAAATTATTTCATTCTATACAAAACATCCAATCGGCATTTTTTAAGAACCTTCAACCTTTAAAAAATACTACCAAAGATTGGCTTTCCACTGAAATAGCTTAGGAAAAAAACAGATATTGAAATAAAAATTTTATTTTTCATAATGCAAAATATTGTTGTTAATTTACCTCCAATTTTTTAAGAAAATATTTTTGAAACCTTAACAAAAAAACAAAAGCCTTCAAAAATAACTAAAAACTAATAAAAATCGGTTTCGAATCAAGAACCTTGAAAACAAAGAAAGACAGTATTTTGTATAATTAGTGGGTCGCATTGCAGCTTCTTTTTATTATTTAATTTTCTTTTTATTGACGAACCTAGTTTCTTGCGATAAGACTTTTTTCTAATTTAGCTTAGGTATTTTTCACCTGGCACGGTTTTGAAATAATAATAATAATAATAAGAATAACGATTGTACTAAACAAATTTATTTTGTTTAGTTCAACTAGCTATTCATCATAAAATTTGAGGCCATACATTTCTACAAATTCCTCTCAGTAATTTGTTCAGTTTATGACATATTTTTGAAAGCTGCACATACCTACACTAATTTCTCTTTCAAGTGTTTTTAAAAATGTTTCCAATGTGGCAGAGGATTGTATTTCATTGTTAAAACCTACTTCACCTATTTATATCTATCTATCTAACGTATTTTTTGTTTGAATAAAGAGAAAAGTACATATTAATCTCTGTCTTGAAAGTACCTTTAATTGAATAGCATTCAATTATGCACCTTTTACTTAATAGATATTTTCTTTTAATAAAAGATTTTCGTTTTTATTTTTTTTTAAAGAATAAGCAGCACGAGCCAAAAACTGTTGCCGATGCCATCAGATGCCAAAACGCCTGCACTTTCCTAATCGACAGTTGGATGCTCTGTCGAACGTGCCAAATGTGCAATAAATTAAAAGAAGAAGAAAATCCTCATAACGACTTTCTTAACAAAAATAAGAAAAGAAAATAACCAACAACCAACGATGAAAAGAAAAATCATAACACACCATCATCTCTCCTCTCAAAATTACCATCAAAATCCATACAAACAGCTGCGGCACTGCATCTGAACCAAACGCGCAATTTTTATCTAAATATACTTACAACAAAATCTTAAGCCTCTATAAGGCAACCTTTAAAAACCTCTAGTGTAATCTCTGAAGAGCCCCCTCTCTCACTCTCTATCAGTGAAATCCTAGGTGCAAACATTGAACCCTTAACAACACACATATGTAGGTATCAAATAGCTCGCTCGGTATAGCATGCGCTATAAACTAACGGATCTAGGTACATAACCCAACAAAACAAAAATACATAATCAAAACAATTTCCAAATTCAATTCAAATCGATAGAATAATAGAACCTCTCTACGGCCTTATCCCTAAGGTTTATCAAAGCCAAGCACAGCACAGAACACACATCTGCCACCCATCCAGCCGGTCGGTGGTTAAATTCATCATCAATCCTGCAAATCTACCTGGCAGCCCTTTTAATTTTTTGAATACCTTACAACAACCAACAACCCCAATCCATAGGGGAACATCAACATAACGTGCATACGGCACCGAGAGAACAATACCGCACAACACACAAAGACCGTAGACCGACAATCACCGCCACGTCGCGATCAGTCGGGTCGGTTCACCAGGTAGCTCATTCGCCACCGGTTGCAGTAGTGCGCGCCAAAAATAAGCAAACAATAAGAAATCCTTCCAAATTTGTCACAGACACAGATTTCAAGAGCCGAGCGAGTGAGAGAGCTATACGGAAATCTGCATGCAGAGAAGAGGAAATAACAACAAAATCTCTCCGGAAGAGAGTCAAATTGGCACGATCCACAATTCAATTGGAATAATTCAAATTGGAACAGAGAAATGAATGAAACTCTATTCTCTCTCAATATTCACCGATCGCACGCAAAACGATCATGAATCAGTGCCCACAGAGAGAGAGAGAGAGAGTGATAGAGGCATAAAAAGTATTAAACAAACGGGACTCTCTCTCCTCCTTGAACTCACACCTGTTTACCCCACCAATGCATTTGTGTATGATCATGAGATCGCTTGTGTTTCTGTTTCACCCCACTACTAGCGTCGCATTACATGAACACAACTCCACCCCTCCAGGCATACAAATACGATCTGCAGTGGCCGAAGCAGACACAAAATGATTGAGGAGAAATATAGAGAGAGTGAGAGAAATCTCTGCGCCCTGATTGGATGATCAGCACGTGTGCGATCAGTACGATTATCGCACAAAACTAATGGAAGGGGCTGCATTCGTATAAAGAGGAACTGGATGCCGGTAGTTGCATCATTCCAGGTTTGTCTGCCCTGGCAGAAAGAGTGTTGATCGTAAAGAGGAATTTACTTGCAATTGGATTATTTTCACACAGAAATGGATAGACACAATTTTAGCAGATGCCCGCTTAAAAAGCGTCCCATAATGATACACGACATTGAACCTTTGGATAATGGTAATTCACATCAACGAAAACATATATCTCGATCTAGTTTACTAACTCTCCACATCTTTTCTTCCTTTTTGTAGATGAAGGTCCAGTAGATTTAAGCGTAGCTACAAATAAGTGGATTAAAGCAGAGGAGCCCTGTGATCTTCAGGCGGAGTCCGCTCCACATAACGAACTAGCCCAACGAATATACGAAGAAACTCGAGAGATAGCTCGTGCCTTTCCGGATGTCTTTACGCGAGAGGAAATCGCACGAAGTTTGATGCGACTTGGATATGGAGAAGTGAGAATAAGAAACGAACAACGACGTCCAGAGTCCATAGGATCTGCGGACTCATGTCTGGACACTCAATCCTACTACGACAACTATAACAACAATTCCACAAAGCTAAATACATTGGACTACAGTGACAGCACGCCAACAGATCTCAGTCGAGAATCACCACATTCGCTGGAGAATGTCTCAATGTATGAAGAATCCTTTGAACCTGAGGATCTCACCGTCAAACCAGCCCCGATCAATCGAAGGATTCTTGGAGATAGCAATGTGCGGCAAGACATGAAATCGGCCAATGACCGCTACTATCAGTGCCATACTTGCAACAAATGCTACTCCACCTATCCCGGCTTGGTGAAGCATCAACAGCAGCATCACCATTGCGACTCGGACTACAAAGTCATCCATGTGGATGTGCCAATTGAGGAGAAGGTCATGAAGCCAGTTCAAGTTCCGCGTTACCATTGCAAGGACTGTGGCAAGTCCTACTCGACGTTTGCTGGACTTTCAAAGCATCAGCAGTTCCACTGTCCCAGTGCAGAGGGCAATCAAGTGAAGAAGGTCTTTAGCTGCAAGAACTGTGACAAAGTCTATGTCTCTCTGGGAGCCTTGAAGATGCACATTCGGACACACACTCTGCCCTGCAAGTGTCCGATCTGCGGTAAGGCCTTCTCGCGGCCATGGCTACTGCAGGGACACATCCGAACGCACACCGGTGAGAAGCCTTTCACTTGCCAACATTGCAATCGAGCTTTTGCCGATCGCTCGAACTTGCGAGCCCACATGCAGACGCACTCCGATGTGAAGAAGTACTCGTGTCCGACATGTACGAAGACCTTCTCAAGGATGTCTCTGTTAGGGAAGCATCTTCAGAATGGGTGCAACTCATCGTCAACCCAAAATGATGGATTCTACAGCAACAATAGCGATCTCAGTGGCGAAGAATCGAATGGAATTGCATACAATATGCCTCCAGAAGAGCAACATCATCAATTTCAGCAGCATGTCGCAGAGCGATATTATCTACCAATCAAAGAAGAGGGTCATCATTAGGAGGAGGAAAATTAATTTAATTATTTTATGTATTTATAAAATTATGTATTTATTTTATTGTAGTTTTTAATAATTGTAAACAGCAGCAGCAGCAGATCACAAACAAGGAAGACACCAAAAATTAGGAAGCCTTAGGTATTTATAATAATTTATTCACTTATTTATATATTGTTTTTATGGTCTCTAATTAACTTATTTTATTTTTATTTATTCTTATTTATTCTCATTTTTATTTATTTATTCTTTCTCTTTTTATTTATTTATTTTTGTTTGTTATTTTATTTAATTTATTTAAACTATCGACAAATAATTTGTCTAGTCAAGAATAATTATTACTTTTAAAATTAAACAAATAATATAATTTATTAACAAATTAAATGTAAAAAGTTTTGTATGTGTTTATATTAAAAAATTTGTTAAGTTTTATTTATTATACTATAAACTATAAAATTTAGTTTTATTAATAATTTTGTAAATTAAAAAAAAAACACTGAACTTGAACTCAAGCCTCGAATTAAATAAGTTTTAAGATCTTAACACATTGTTTGTACTAATTTTGTGTAACTTATAAATATTAAGATGTTTTATATAGTTAATGAATGATTTTATATTATATTTTGTAAAAAAATGTTTTGTTTTTTTTTGATTGTAACGAACTTTAAAAGAATTAATAAAAATTGTTGTTGAATGGTAAAAGGTGCGTTTTTTATTCATATTTTTCTGAAAATGTTTACTATTTTGGGTTTCGAAAGAAATTCTTAGCGATGGTACCTTTTTCAGATTTTTGTATTCATTCCAGTTTGTTTACTTATTTCAGGTTTTTGAAGAAAAACCCTTCACAAATGTCTTCGTTATTATATTGGAATAAAGAAATAATAGAGGCGTTTGCAAACGTTTTAATAATAAATTGTAGGTACGTTTACCAATTTGAATAACTATTTCCAACCGGTTGATTCGTTTTTTTTCTAATAAGCAAACAAATTAAGTAAAAGTTAAGTATTCATTTTCTGCTCAGGTATGTATGTCTTGCAAGATCTAGCGACATCTGTGAATGTTTGTGTGAAATCTTTGAATCGCGTGTTTCATTTTCAAAATTAGATATATTTAATGGGATGGTTGAGAAAAGGGATAGAGAAAAATATAAACTTCTGCAAGGATATTTTTCTTCCAAAATAATGTGAATGAGTCATAAGAGAACATATAACTTTTTAAGTTCCCATAGGAAGTTATTGTAATCGGTCTGATTTTAAGATTCGAAAATTTGGGGTTTCTCGACGTTTCAAGGTCCTTAGAATGTAAATAAAAGATTTTTATAGAGATATCTGTGTGTGCGTGTGTAAGTTCTGGAAGATTATTTCGCAGTCCATTTTTCAAGTAATATGCATTTTATTATACACAGAAAGTTGCAGAAAGAACTATCAAAAAATTGAGTAGAGAGCTAACCAAAAATATCTCAGGAATAAATAGCGCTAGCAACTTGAATTAATTGTTTCATAATATAGTGTGAGGTGATACCAAACTAGTATAATTTTGAAAAAAATCAATTAACGGGTTTTTTAGAATTTAGAAAAACTAAAAAAAAAATATTTGTTAAATCGAATATTTTACAAACAAAAAACGATATTTTTAAGAAACGAAAAAACAGCGTTTTTGACATATGGTAAAATTTTAAGCAAAATAAAATTGACAGTTTTCTTTTCTCAAAAATCAAAAATATTGGCTGCAAACTAACTTCATTTTATAGAAAATATTGTCTGTGACATTCCGTAGAACTTTTATAAAAATGCAACATTTAGTTTTTTCATAAAAATTTGTAGGTACACAGAATTGGTAAAAATTGATGTTTGATTCTTGATATTTCGTGAATTAATGAAGGTATTGACTTCAAAATTATTTTATTCTGTGATAAATTTTCAATGTTTATTTTTGTATATAGAAAATACAAAATTTCAAGAAATGCTACTTAAATTGGTAAGAATTGGTTTTCGACTACAAATCTCGTTAGCAAAAAAAAAAAGATTTTGAAATCAAACTATTTGATCATATTCAAAATGTTGTTGGTAATTTTTAGTTTATTAAAAAAAAAAAAATTAACTGAAATCTTTTTTAACAAAACACGAAAACCTTTAAAAACAACACAATACTGATAAGAAATGGTTTTTGACTAATGGCATAGGAATTATTAATTGTCATTAGTCACATCAATGTGAGTTAAATTTAAATCTTTTCATTTTAGAAATGTTTGAAGCAGGTGTTACATTTAAAAATAATAGTCCTGTAAAATAAGGATTTCATCTCGGGTTTCATCTCTGAGAATTCTAACTAAACCGGAACCTCTAAATAATTAATTTATGAAATTGAAATTGATTGAAAACGACGCAGGATATCATCATCAACACCTATTTATGAAATAAAATAAAAAAGAGGCTGGGATGCGACCCACACTGATAACTTACCATCCCGTCTATCGATTTGTCTTGCTTAAAAGTTTGCCTATATGTATCAATTTTTACCAAATTTGCGTACTATGTTTTGTAGACTTTATTTTTTTTATTAAAAAACGGACTGTTGGATTTTTATAAAAAAATTACTGAATATCGAAAACAATATTTGCTGTGAAATAAAATAAGTTTAAAGCCAATATTTGTAATTTTTGAAAAGCTACTTGAGTAGAAAGTAAACTTTTACCAAGTTTTAGCATTGTTTTTTTTTTAGGTTATTAATTTTTTGTACAAAAGCTGTCAATTCGATTTTTGTCAAAATTTTACCGAATGTTGAAAACAATATTTCTTATAAGTTAAAATGAGATTAAAGCCATAATCTCAAGTTTTTGAAAAGATATATGAGTCGAAATTCAATTTTTACCAACTTTGAGTAATGTTTTTTTAGGTTTTTATTTTTTATAAGAAAAACTGTCAATTAGATTTTTCTCAAAATTTTATCATATGTCAAAAACAATATTCTTCGTTGCACAAAATTGTTTTGGAGATGAAATCATATTTTAGTCGTAAAATTTTCGAGGTGACACATTTTTTTTTCAGTTTTTTTGATATATAAAAAAACCGTTAATTGGATTTTTTCCAAAAATATAATTGTTTTGTATCACGTTACAATATATAATATAAAATTTAATTGAAGTCTCTAGCGTCATTGGTTCATGAGATATTTAGGTTTAACCAAAATTTTCACCCTTTTTTTAAACTGCTATAGTAAACCCATTACAATAACTTCCTATGGGAAGTTAATAAATTAGGTAGTCCGGTGAGAACTAAGGCCTAGTTAGTGGCTTACAACTCTCAACCATTCTCGTGCGCTGGTCATGTCAGGAATTTAAGGGACCTACCGTTTTATGCTGAATCCGCACGTCTAATTTGAGAAAGCACTTTTCAAGACAAGAATTACTCTTGGAGTATTTTTTCCTTCCTCGGAAAGAATGTATCATATTTTTCCAGTACCAAATTTTGTTTTTTTTTTTATACAGATTAATATTACAGGCAAAATTTACAAAAACAAAAACACAATAGCTTAATTATTTTCTTACAACAAATGTACGTTTGAAATGAGTAAAACATACCTAATAGTCTAAGAGCTGAAGAAAAATTTTTGTTCGTGAAAGAAACCAGTTGATGACAGATGTAGCCAAATAAAATATATCGCAAATGAAAGCTCTTAGATACCAAAGTATAAACATCTTTAAAGAAAAATATTTTTTACCCACTGAACAGCTGGAGAGCGCGAATATTTTAATTTAGTTTTAAGTTATGAAATTTTGAGGGAAACTACTTTTTTTATATTTTATTTTAACAGAAAGATATTAACTACAATACATTTAAAGAAATAGCTGCAGATGTTTAAGTTGTGCTAAACTCTTCACAACGTGTGTTATTGATGTTTTTTGAAATTATTTTTGATAACAACTTATTGTAATGTTTGTACATTAATTTAAAGAATTTGTATGCCAAAAATTGAAAGTTTAACTAGCAGAGAAATTAACCAAATCAGACCGCCATAAGAGTCTCAAATGTTTAATAGTATTTTATCAATTGTTATTGATTAGGTAATCTCTTGAAATGTATGTAAATTAAAAATTACTTCTAGACCTACAATTCTAACTGACATTCGTTTGAATTAAAATAACTGCTAACTATAGCGATTTAAGTCCCGAATACTATTTTGTACATTATCAATTATTAAATTGTAGAACTAAAGTCTTGAAATCTATGTCAATACAAAGGGTTTGGGTATGGAAAATGACGTCGAATTTTACGCAAACTAAAAAAAACGCGAACAAAATCGTGCAAACAAATTTACAAAGGTTATAAATTTCAATTAGCATTATATCGCGTCACTAGTCAACATTTTTTATTAGGGTGTAATTTAAGAGATTTTAGCCATATAAAAGCTGATAAAGTAATAATGACTTTAGCGGTTTTTCGCGTTTTTTTCTAAAAATTGGCTCAATTTCGACGCCTGAAAGTTAGAATGTAATATTGGGAAACCAAACCCATTGTTTAAAAAGTCTCATAAAAGCTTGTGTCCGCGTCTCAAATTGTATACTTGACAATTTTGGTAAAAAGGTGATAACACCATCGGTCTTATAGGAATGGAAATACTCTCGAAATAGTGGATTTCGCGACTTGCGACGTGGACGCGAGAAGACCAACAGGAAGATAAAGACAAATTTCCAACTTACTAATTCTCATTCCGATATTGACCAATTTTTAGATAAGCAACCCTGGGTTTTAAACAATTTTTGGTAAGGTAAACCTATTCTATTAGACAGATAATTTAATAACTTTCCATTTAAGCCAAAACTACGGACCCCTCTCTTTAAGATGAGTATGATTCTAATAGGGCCAGAATATAAGCAGGCAATCCTAGTTTTTTCTCATTTTTATGCCATCATTTTTTATGTTCGTTTCTATTCTATGAAAGTTGATTCTTAAAATAATTAATCTAAGATCATAGAAATAATACTAGAAAACATAATACTTAAAAAATTAAAAAGAGAATAAGGATTTACTCTGTTTATTTAATATCAAAAATTACTGAATCAAGACAAATTGATATTGGTATAAAATTCGATTCTTATTTCTGCTAACTTAAACACTTTATAAAAAGCAAGTGGATCATATTGAATAAACTCAAGGTTTTATTAAATATATGAATTTGAAAATACAATCAATTACAAAATTGAGAAAATATATCATACTAGCGGCCCGTCCCGGCTTCGCACGGGTAGACATAAATAGGTACAGATATTTAAGTTATAAGCATGCTAATTAAAACGACCATGAATCACTTAATTAGAAAAAAATTGTATGCTTATCTTAAAGCCAACAAAACGTATTGATTTTCAGGAGGTCCTACTCGAGAAAGTGCCACATACAATTGCCCGTGGGAAAAGCACTCTTTCCTTAAGTCGCTACCAACTATGGAAAAAGTTTGTTCCTGGGATATATTTATTGTTAGGGTAAAGGATATTTTTAAAAGGGAACTGTAACATTTTAAAAGATATGGTCAAATCAGTTGGTATCATCGGGATCCGCGGAACATGTGCGAGCTGACCGGCCGCGGGACCCGTAATGATAGTTGCTATAATCACATTATCTCTTAATTCTTTGATCAATAGTCTTGTACCATTACACATATTGGGAGGGCTTACATTTCTTAAAAGGATAACAGGCGTACCTATTTTTAATTTAATATTCTATAATGAAGTTAAATGAGAAATAATCCAGAAAAAGCGATGTTACGTTATAGATCGATCAAAATATCACATTGCACCACGTGTTGTTGAAAAAGAAATTTCGAATTCCAACGTGGCGTCATCTATGAGAAGTTCACGATAGATGGTCCGACAGTTTTCTGTAAAAAATCTGATTTAAGGCGCTATCTGTTCGAGACTTATGAAACTTACGATTAATAACAAACATCAACATTGACAATCAGTTTATTGTTAATTATAAATTATTAAGACCATTAATCGAAATATAAACTATCCTATATCTCAAGTTAGACCAAATTACCCATATAATGATAACTTTCATCGAAATCGGTTAACTTACATACATATGACACTGGATTTTTATATATTAAGTTGTAACTTTATTAGTACGTCTAAAAAGACTGTGAAGTGAATTTGTGATAAGACCAGTTAAATAATCTAAAAAACAACATACACTTCTTATAGCAGTCACCGTTATTTTTAGTTTCAAGTAAAAAAAAAATTGAAAAATAAGTCTTAGTCCTTAAATTAATAAGAAGTAATTTTAAAGAAATTGTGACACCCACTCTGCTTCTTGTCTTTCTCTTCATTGTGATTTTTTTCAAAACTTTCAATTTTTTGCAAATACAACATCATTTTTTTTCAAATCTATCAACAAAAAAATATAAGCTATATGCATATTAAAAGAAAAACTTTCTAAACTTTCAAAATTCTATTAAAACTCAAACAAATTTAGCAACGAAAAATAAAACACCTATTCACTATCTTACAATGTACTTTACAGCTTTTTACAAAACTTTTTTTAAGACTCTTATATCATTGGAAGTTCTTCTCTCTATTTTATTTATAATTGAAAATAAATATTTTATAGCTCAATAACTGAAAAAAATTACATTTTGAGTACAAATACATATGTCATAAGGTTGTAAAATTTTAATATTTTATTAAATTATTTTAAAACATTTAATGAAGTAATTATTGCATAGATTTTCTGTCTTTTTCCCTAACTCTTAAGTTCACCTTAATTTAGAATTTTTAATGTTGAATTACCATCTTCATGTCGATGGTAGAACTAATGTTTGGAGTTGCTACAATGGACCTTGGTTCAAGATTTGACACTTGGTACTTCGTTTTAGTGATCCCTTCACCGTAGGTGATAAAATAATTTAAATAAGTAAATTGTTCCTCTTTCGGGACTCAAGAAGAGCAGCCTATTTCTTTTAGTTGAAAGTTTATAAATGAGTATAAAATGTTGTCGATATTTCCATATACCAACAATTGTTCGGAAGAATTATTCCTTTATATAATTTAGTATTTTAAGCTGGTCATTCCCCTATGGCCGATTTTTACTTCACAAAACTATACACCTTAAGATACGTTCATGCAACTAACATTCGTGTCTAAACACGCAAATTGTTTGGCAAGCTTAAAATTGCACGTATAAGTACCCACATGATTGAAATAATTCACCATAATACTTCTATAAAACTTTACATTAATTTAGGAACTCAAACTCAAAATAACACCTAAAAAGGATTAGTTAGATGCATATACTCTATATAGTAAATATATACTTAAATCAAAAACTTAAACATTCCCTACGATTTAAGTTAACTTAAATCGTACATTTTAGTCCACGCATGTCAGAGAAAACTGAAGAAAATTCCTTAAAAAACATGCAAGTCAGGTAATTTATATAATAACGTATAGAAAGAAAACCCACCTATATTTTTATAATCCTAACTTAACTTTGGCGCATACATACATACATATGTATATAACAACCATAGTGCCAGACAGCAATAATTCCAATCCAAAACCATGCAACCGCAATAAAAGAATAACAAAATACATGAATTCCCAAATGACATTTTCATGCGACAAAACTCTAAGCTGACATTTAATTCTGTCAACACTTCCAAATCACACACAAAATAAAAACTCTCACCTCTTAAAAATTATGTATGTAGTAACATGTGTACAAGCATACGCTATGCATATATAGAGGTATAAAATAACGCCTACATCTTTGCAGCTGCACAGCTTATTCCTTAAGGTGCATGCAAAGCATAGGTATACAAAAAAAAAAACACCACCACCAGAAAATCCAAATCCAAAACCACTTATTTCAAGATCAAATCTTTAAGCGCGTGAAAACTTAATAACAATTTGCACGTCACATGTAGCCCAGCAACTATAACCACAAAATATATGCACTCGGATCGGAATAGGAAATAATAACATCGACATCTTAGACGAGAAACGAAGACAAAAATGCATTTTAATAAAAATATACAAGAATTAATCTCGAGAATCAGTAGTAAAAGCCCGGCTCATAGCAATCACATGCACTTTATCAATTATTGCCTCCGCACATGGCTCTGAGACTGTGAGACTTAAACTCTCGCCCCCTCTGAGCTATGGTGTGGTGGTGGCGGCGCAGCAGTGAGACCGCAGTAATTCTTGCTGGAAATGCAATCAATGCACATGCGCGCGTGTTGCTCAGCTCAGCTCAGTTCAGCAGCGAGAGTACGTACAGAACGCTAACAATGCATATCTGATTATCCGCCAATTTAATTACAATTGTTGCAGAGCTTCAGTGTATGGCCGCCAAGGGGTGCAACTTTGTATTTATTTTTTATTTTATTTCAACGTGCGCGCAGTTTGTGGTATGAAGTATGAATCATCATCGGCAGCGACTGCGGCGGGCGGTGGTATGGCGCGGTGACACGCTAATGGGTAAACTTACTACTGCTTTAAAGTTTAATACCCCATCGCCATCAAATAGAGTCTATATTGCTGCGGCTTTGGTTGCGAATAGCGATGGAGCAGCGCAGCAGCAGCGGCTCCACGGGCGCTCCTTTTTCACTTAAATATATACCGTCCACGCATTTTCGGCACATTTTATACCAGCACCGCAGCAGTACCAGTTTGTGACCCATTGGCGCTGCACAGACTGTGCAGCATGATTAGAGTTAGATTTGTGGCGATAGAGGTGTGCGCACCATGAATTCTGCAAAAAATGACATAAACAAAACAAAAAACACACACACAACAACAACTATAAACTGCTTCCTGCCCTTGACTGCATGGAATTGGAATTACTTATTTCTTTAGTAGAGATTTGAGAATAAACTTTTCAACTTTTTGGTGTGGTCGATTTGGAGAAAATCATCGTATGGATTTTGTGTATATTTTAATTGATTAAAGGTTTTATTTCATCAGCTGACAATTTGACCCGAATTTCAAAGTGATGATGATGATGGCAGGAAGAGGCAAGAATAATGTTTTCGTGCGAATGGTGAAATTTATCACAGTTGATGTGTTGTTGTGTGTTGTCAGTTAGGTGAAGACTAAACATTGTAGATATATTTTTAAGACAATTTTAGGTGTTTTATTTTGTGATGTGTGATACATGGAGAAAAATAAAATTGTTTGCCAAAATTAAATGTTTGTACTATGAAAAGTCTTAACACAACTTTAACAATATAGAATAACAAATCAAGCTAATAAATAACTGTTAAAGAAGAAACTTTGTAACGAACGAAT
Source organism: Eupeodes luniger (assembly GCA_951509635.1). Lineage (NCBI taxonomy): Eukaryota > Metazoa > Arthropoda > Insecta > Diptera > Syrphidae > Eupeodes > Eupeodes luniger. The sequence continues at coordinate 41,669,971 of OX608075.1, forward strand.
AGAATCTGATTTTCAGGTTTGTGCGTCAGCTCTTTTGTTTTATAGGTTTTTAATATAAAGGGTGATTTTTTAGCTATTATCTTTTTGGCAACACTGGCTTAAACAGCTGACGCACGTTTTGTGCTTTGTTTTACTGTCAAACATCTTCAGTTTGGTCTATAATTTAACCATGAATCGTCTTAGAAACGAACAACGCTTGCAAATTATTGAATTTTATCATCAAAATGTCTGCTCTGTTAAGAAAATTCATCTTGTGTTCAGCGACGAAGCTCATTTTTGGCTATTGGGTACGTAAATAAGTAGAATTGTCGATTTTGGAGGGAATATCAGCCAGAAGTATTGCAAGAGCTATCAGCATTGTAAGAGCATCCAGAAAAAGTCACAGTTTGGTGCGGTTTATAAGCTTTCATCATTGGACCGTACTTCTTCAAAGATGATGCAAATCGTAACGTAACTGTGAATGGTGAGCGCTACCGTGAGATGATAATCAACTTTTTTTGCCCAAAATGCAAGAGGTTGAATTGCATGACATGTTGTTTCAACAAGACGGTGCCACATGCCACACAGCACGCGCATCAAAGGACTTATTGAGAGGCGAGTTCGGTGAACATTTTATTTCACTTTCGCGACTAGTAAATTGGCCGCTTAGATCGTTCGATTTAACGCTTTAGACAATTTTTGGTGGGGCTATGTTAAAGCTCATGTCTATACAGACAAGCCCGCTTCAATTGACGCATTGGAAGACAACATGGAAGCATTTATTCGTGAGATACCGGCCAAAATGTTGGAAAGAGAATGCCAAAATAGGACTAAGCGGATGGATCATTTGAGGCGCAGTCAAGGTCAACATTTTCATAAAATAACCTTCGAACATTAAATTATATGGACCGTATTATCGTTTCAAATAAATATTTCATGGATTTTTCTGAATTGTATGTGTTTTTTTTAAACTTTGCTATAGCTTTTAAAAAATCACTTTTACATGGAATAAAATGCATTTCTGTAGGTTTTGTGTAAAAACTAAACTTTGATCATTACTACCAGTGAATATTGAAAGTTGCAATGGACACCCAGTTGAACTCTCATTGAGCCTACAAAACTTGATACAATAATTAGAAGGTTTGCTTGTAATATATTGACGATACTTATAGTATAGGAGCTCGCAACGTTTTCGAGCGAGAATTTTAGGTCGGCCAATTTTTTGATATGTTGTCTTACTTGCTTTTACGGTTAGAGTCTGGGCAGTCTGGCTGGCGGTAGTGGTTGCGTTTAGGGGGGAGGGGCAATTTAAAAAAATTATTACTTAAAATGGGAAAAAAATAGTTAAAAAATAACGGTAATACTTACAATTAAGTATTATACCTTTTTCTAAAGCCAACACTTTTGTCTATTAGCTTGTTTTTAAATCAAGTCAAAACTATGCATAGTTTTTGAAAAAAATTGTATTAAACTCAAAATTTGGTAAAAAAAAGTTAAAAATATGGTTTAAAGTGTAATTTTTCAAAACCTTAAGATTATTTACTATTTTTTTTTTTAGAATTCATTGCTCTTATTTGTTTGTGATCAAAAACTGAAAACTAGATGATTTTATGTCTACTAGTTTTCGAGAAAATTAAAAATTACGAAAAATCGAATAAGGCTAAATTAATTTTTCGGCACGAGTACGATAACTTTGGCGCCAAGATATAATAACGGTTTTTGGTAGAGGGGCTTAATACAAGCATTTTTTAATATGGGAGGGGGGTCTATCTGCCCCCGTTTAGGCAGGAGGGGCAATTTAAAAGAACAATTACTTAAAATGGAAAAAAAATCTTAAAAAATAACGGTAATACTTATAATTAAGTATTATACATTTTTTTAAAGCCAACATTCTGTTCTATAAGTCAGTTTTTAAATTAAGTCAAAACTATGCATAGTTTTTGAAAAATTTAATTTTAAACGCAAAATTTGAGTAAAAAAAGTTAAAAAAAAAGGTTTAAAGTGTAATTTTTCAATACTTCAAGATTATCTACCATTGTTTTTATTTCAGAATTTATTGCTCTTATTTGTTTTTGATCAAAAACTGAAAACTAGATGATTTTATGTCCTTTAGTTTTTGAGAAAATTGAAGATTACTAAAAATCGAATAAGGCTAAATTCATTTTTCTTAAATCTAGCTTATTTAAATGCAAAAGAGACTTTGCATGCACCCTTGCACCAACACCACCTTGAACCCACCCCACCTTGCACCCAACCCAAATCCTATAGTGAGTCCAAGCAGGGGGGTTGCAGGGGGGCAGCATACCCCCCATACACACTTCACTGTTGCATACAAAATTAAAGATAAAAAAGTAAAAAAATTAATTTGCCAGACGTTAATTCGATTGTTAAATCTTAAATAAAAATTTAAAACTCTTGAAAAGGATTGCCGTATACGGGGGTATGCTGCCCCCCTGCAACCCCCCTGCTTGGACTCACTATAGGATTTGGGTTGGGTGCAAGGTGGGATGGGTTCAAGGTGGTGTTGGTGCAAGGGTGCATGCAAAGTCTCTTTTGCATTTAAATAAGCTAGATTTAAGAAAAATGAATTTAGCCTTATTCGATTTTTAGTAATCTTCAATTTTCTCAAAAACTAAAGGACATAAAATCATCTAGTTTTCAGTTTTTGATCAAAAACAAATAAGAGCAATAAATTCTGAAATAAAAACAATGGTAGATAATCTTGAAGTATTGAAAAATTACACTTTAAACCTTTTTTTTTAACTTTTTTTACTCAAATTTTGCGTTTAAAATTAAATTTTTCAAAAACTATGCATAGTTTTGACTTAATTTAAAAACTGACTTATAGAACAGAATGTTGGCTTTAAAAAAATGTATAATACTTAATTATAAGTATTACCGTTATTTTTTAAGAATTTTTTTCCATTTTAAGTAATAGTTTTTTTAAATTGCCCCTCCTGCCTAAACGGGGGGAGATAGACCCCCCCTCCCATATTAAAAAATGCTTGTATTAAGCCCCTCTACCAAAAACCGTTATTATATCTTGGCGCCAAAGTTATCGTACTCGTGCCGAAAAATTAATTTAGCCTTATTCGATTTTTAGTAATTTTTAATTTTCTCGAAAACTAGTTGACATAAAATCATATAGTTTTCAGTTTTTGATCACAAACAAATAAGAGCAATGAATTCTAAAAAAAAAATAGTAAATAATCTTAAGGTTTTGAAAAATTACACTTTAAACCATATTTTTAACTTTTTTTTTACCAAATTTTGAGTTTAAAACAATTTTTTTCAAAAACTATGCATAGTTTTGACTTGATTTAAAAACAAGCTAATAGACAAAAGTGTTGGCTTTAGAAAAAGGTATAATACTTAATTGTAAGTATTACCGTTATTTTTTAACTATTTTTTTCCCATTTTAAGTAATAATTTTTTTAAATTGCCCCTCCCCCCTAAACGCAACCACTACCGCCAGCCAGACTGCCCAGACTCTAACCGTAAAAGCAAGTAAGACAACATATCAAAAAATTGGCCGACCTAAAATTCTTGTTTTCCAAACGTTGCTAGCTCCCGGACTATTACAGCAACCACGAAATTCTTTCAATGGTCAGATTTTCTGATGGAATCTAATTTGATGTCGAGGTTTGATTCGATTCTTTTAAAAGGAATTAAACGGTCCTCGACGACCAATTGAATTATCCCAGCACCAAAAATAAATTTAACTCCTCAAAACGTGTAAATGACATCACAGCGCGAAGAATTGTATGGTGGCGGTGGCCATCTTCATTGCATACGATAGGATGGGCCGGGCAAAAAGAGGATAAAAAACTGCAATATTTATTATGATGACTGCTACCGAAAATACCAACAGCGCTTATTTGGATGCGGCTTCGTCATTGGAGCCAGACATAGGCAACAAGTCTGGAGCTATAATGTGCCTCATGATAATCAGCTTCAAGGCTAAATTTGGCAACATTAGCCTAATATGCGCAAGCGCCTCCACAGAAGAGAAGGATGAAAACACCAAGGATATGTTTTTCGAGCTCTTAGACAAAACATAAGAGCAGTGTCCTAGCTACGATATTAAAATTGTCCTGGGCGATTTAAATGCCAAGCTAGGAAGGGCTGACATCTTTGGTGAAATAATCGGGAAACTCGGACCACTACCTTGGGTTAGCCCAGGTAGCACTTCGGGTTTAAAGGCCCAAGGTAAAACAAGGAGATGCTGGGAGAAGGTACAACGTCGAACAGCTACAATCGCAAGAGATCGCCAAATCCTTCTCCAACCGAGTTACAAGTAACCTCTCTCGAAGTTCTGTACCGCCAACAGAATGTATAGAAGACCAGTGGCATCATTGCCAAGATGCACTCAGAGAAGCCGCCTCTGACGTGCTGGGTTTCAAGCAGCCACCAACAAGGAACCCCTGGTTTGATGAGGAATATCGGTAGGCAAATGCATCCAAACAACAGGCACGCAAAGCGGCGCTGCAAAGAAAGACGAATGCTGCTCACGAGCTCTATGAGAAGAAGAGGCAAGAGGAACACCGACTTCTCAGAAGAAAAAAGAGAGAGCATGAGAAGCGTGCGGTCGAAGGTGTTGAGAGGTTCAAAAACAAGAATGAAGTTCGAAAGTTTTATGAACAGGTGAAACGAAATTCAAAAGTACCTACATAAACTTCGAATCGAGGGCTGCAAAGACGAAAGTGGAAACATCATAGTGGAACCGCAGTCAATGCTAAGGATATAGAAGGACCACTTCTGCAGACTGTTTAACGGCGACGACCGACCGCGTCGAACTGAATTCTGCCGATAGGCAGGATAATAAATTCAACTTAGACGACGAAAGCCAACAATCCTGTCTTCCCAACTTAGTAGAAGCAAAGATTGCCATATCCAAGCCGAAGTTTAACAAAGCCCCTGGAGCAGATGGCTTGGATGCCGAGCTCTTCAAAACAGCTGGAGATAATTTGGTTACGAGCATGCACCAACTTATCTGTAAGATATAATACAAAAATTAGGTGGCGCAATAGTCCGTAGAGAACCAGGGCCTAGTGACTTACAGCTCTCAACCATTCCTGTGTGCGAGTAATTGCAGGGATGGAGGGGACCTACAGTTTATATGCCGAATCCGAACGGCTAATTTGAGAAAGCACTTTTTCATGACAAGCATTACTCTTGGAGAATTTGTCAATTCCTCGCAAGAGGCAGTACCCGTTTTTTTTTAAATTAAGGTGGCACAGGCAGGGATCGAACCCAAGACCTCTCGCATGACGGTCCAACGCACTAACCATCATGCCAAGGGTACTTTCTTTCGACCATATCTGTAAGATATGTATGGCTGTATAGAGCCATGTCTAGTTTTGGCATCCTTGCCAAACCCGTCCATTTGTGCAGGATTGCCATGGAGAATTCACGCTGCTCCATAAAGGTTGGAAACAACTTAACAGAACCTTTCGATGTCAAAAAAGGCTTTAGACAAGGTGACGCGCTGTCGTGCGATTTTTTAAAATCGTACTTGAAAGAATAGTGGCAGAGCTCCCACGTCAACACTAATGGCACTATCTTTCAAAAGTCTGTCCAATTACTAGCAAATGCTAATAACATTGACATACATAATCGGAAGAACTCAGAGTGGTGTCAATGGGGCTTTTCTGAGTATTGAGGAAGAGGCGGCAAAATTTTGTTTAACGGTTAATGAGGGCAAAACAAAGTACATGCTGTCGTCAAGAAAGGACTTACAACACCGACGTCTCGATCAAAACGTCACCATCGACAGACGTAACTTTGAGGTAGTTAAGGACTTCGTCTACCTAGGCTCCGCTATGAATGCAGAAAACAACACCAGCGCTGAGTAGCAAAGCCCGCTCTTGAGGGACCAAAGTGTCGCTTTATAATAAGACCCTCATCATCTCGTCCTGCTATACGAACAAGCATGGACTATGACGAAAGCGGATAAAAGGACTTTGGGTCGTTTCGGAAGAAAAGTTCCTGGTGTGTTCTTGTATGCATAGAAAGGGAGTGGAGGAGAAGATGGAACGACGAGCTTTACGGACAAAGTAGACTTAGCCAGAAGGGTTAAAGTCCAATGACTTAGATGGCTAAGTCACGTAGAGCGCATGGAAACCAATGTTCCGGCCCGGAAAGTCTTCGAATCCACAAGCACAGGACAGCGCAGTAGAGGAAGACCGTGGATCAAGTGGCGCGCACTTGGAAGACGACCTCACCCAACTTGGAGCGCGAAACTGTAGATTGTTGGGTTAGGGGCTAGTTCACACAGGACTGTAGTCACCTTAATTAAGTAAGTAAGAAACAAGGGTTAAAGAAAGTGGTAATAAATGTAATTCTATATAAAAAGTAAGTATACGCCATATAAGACTATTACACAAAAAGGTATTGCTCAAGAGCTATTTTCTTATTTAATTATAAAAAACATTTTAAAATTAGGTTCTAAATGAAAATTTAAATGCACGTTTTGGTAAAATGTTTATAAATGGGACCAGTAACACTTCGTGCAGAGTTTTCCAATAAGAGGTTTCATTTTGATTTATGTTTAAGTTACTGTAGAGTTGTGAGTTTTCATAGTTGGAAAAATGACCACTATTGTCATGAACTTAATATTTCACGTTGATGTTAAATGACAAGATCTAAATAGCCAATTATGCAAAGAACGATGTTCTTAAAAGCAAATATCATTTTTTTTTTGATTTTTAAGTGACGATCAATTTAATTTCTGAATCTTCTAATATTGTTTTATTTTGTTTCATTTTGAAACTATTGCTTGTGAATTTTTAATAATTAATTGGTACTTCAAAGAGTAAAAGCACTGTAATTATTTCAAAAAAGAAACTGGCGTGAAATCCAAACTGAGAACTTCTTCTTAGTGAATTTTTTGTAAATGCAAATTATATTGTTTGTTAAAGAATAAATTTTCATTTAAGGATCTTCGAAAAGATTAAATTCAAAAATATTTATAAGTTAATTGTGTTTTCGACCGTTTAACCAATATACTTTTTTTTTATTAACTTGAGTTTCTTTGCTCTACGAGACTTACAAATTCTCTTTTTGTCGTAAATATTAACGCTCCAAGATAGAAAATTGAATTTCCTTATAAATTAATCAGCATTCGACGTTGACCTACAAATTCAACTGTAAGATAATATTAATCGTATTCAACCTGAAATAAACCGCACTGCAAATAACATTTGTGGTGTGTCCATCTATTAAGCCTTCCGCCACCGCTGCTGGCCGATCCGTATTCATAGATCTCCATCTCCACCACAGAATATATTGAGCGGAGAACCTTCTGGCAAAGATCATCCGCTCCATATTTGGAAAATCAAAGTGATGCCATTAGCACGAGTGCCTTCCTTCGGTGCAACTTATCGGTATCTATAAGAACTTAAGAATTCCGAATGCGTCCAGAACCAACTTATAGCAGAGCACACACAAAATATCAACGCACGACTCCCAGATGGCGTTTTATTGCACTCCAAAAAGTCCCTCTCGCACCATATGCGGTAGCAGATTGTCTAAGAGTCCTCACAGTTCATTAATAACCGAACAGCGTATTATAAAAACGCCATCTCAAGCGCGTCAATTCTCTTTTTTGTTGTATTTCGAACTGTAAAACCGTGATTCAGCACATCATGAGATGTAATGGTGTTGGTGGTAATTGTAATTTCCTTTTTTGTAATGAGTTAGTTCCCGTTAGAATATGGAATCATCTGCACTTGGAACAATATAACAATAATAAACTCCTCTTCCGAAAATTTCTCTTCCAGTTGATGTTTGTAGAGGCAGGAGAGAACCTACCTTAAATAACATAAATCCCAACATCCGTTATAACTCCTATCACACAGCGACACAACTATACAGTACAAAAGGAGTAACATCAAAAGTAATCAAAAAAGTAACGAACAAGGAAACGGGCGAGTGATCTGAGCCTCAGTCTCAGACGCCGCTGCCGCCGCCTACGCGCTTACACACTAAAGGTACACGCTTCACGCGTATCCATCCCAGAGTTTCCTATATATACGACGAGAGACCTCATCGTCATCATGCGCCGATGAGTAGGTATAATTTCCATGCGATTACACTAATTAGGCAGACGGCTTAAGAGACGCAAGACAGCCGGGAAGGTAGACTTGAAGCCATCTTAGATGGGGATGGCAAAAAGAACATCGACTGATCTGTGAGGAACACCTTAAGCCGAGAACTGCGAGCTGTGCGCACTCGCTAACTGCTGCTGCTGCTGCTTCAGCATCAATTCCATCTCGCTTCGTCTCGAGTGCATATTCGAGGAATCCACTTGTTTGTGCGGAAATTGATGATGAACAGAGCGTGGTACGTTAAATTCATTTTGTTATTGTTTTATTTGCGTGCTCGCTGAATTGAACACTTTAGTGATGCTTGGCCAAGCCCCTTAGGACCTAAAAGATACCTACTTTACCACATCAACGAGAGCGGGAGGATGTGCACGAGTATCTTTATATAGAAGCGCGTTCGTTTGAAACATCAGGAAACCAAAAAAGGAGAGATTGATGGAGATTTTTGAAATCCGGCCGAAGACATCGTTTTTGTATGCGCCAACGCAATTTTCTGATTTCTTTCGATGGAAAAAGTTTTCTTTTTTAAATTTCTCGTTGATCTTTTTTCTTTGAAAATTAGTTACGCGCTTCGACAGTTTAAAAAAAAAGAAGGCAGATGAAAGAGGTTTAAAAGGGTGAAGAAAAACAATATTTGAAAAATATACAAAGTGAAAACTAAGTGAAGTTTAGAAGATTGAGTATTTCTCTTACTTGGTTCTTTTTTAGAAATATAAACAAGAAATATTTTATTTATGGGTGAAAATTAAATTCTTGAACTGAGTTTAAATTTTGTATTTATAAAGTAATATTAACTTCCCATAGGAAGTTATTGTAATGGGTCCGATTTGTCGAATTGAAAATTTTGACATTTCTCGACGTTTCAAGGTCCCTAGAGTCAAAATAAACGATTTCTAGAAAGATGTCTGTGCGTGCGTGTGTACGTACGTTCGTCGTTCGTACGTCAGTATGTCCGTACGTCCGTACGTTCGCGACGTTTTTTTCGTCGTATATAGCTCAAGAACCAGAAGAGATTTTGTTAATATAATGTTTGACAAGATTTCTCCCCTTCAATAAAGTTCCAAAAAACGTCCCCGACAGGATATGTCTAATGTATAACTTTTAAAGTTGGCTTAATTTAACCATTTTTATGCTTGTCCGGTGAGCCTTTGGGCAAGAAAATAATTCATACCAACTATCTGGTTCTATAATCCTTTTCTACATAATCATAATCATAATTTACAACAAAAAACTAAAATATTTTATTAGTCCCATGGATCGTTAGGCCTCATCTGTATTCTGAAGAGTGTTTTGTTAGACCTTTGTGACTCTGACATAATTAGGCTTAAGGTACAAAAATCTTTTAAGGACATCAGTAAAGATCATTGAAGGAAAATGTTGTATGACGTAGAGACCTATTTTGAATTGAAAAAGACGAATGTTTTATTAAGAGCTTGAGATTTTAGGCGCTCTATAAAGTTATCATTAAACAATAGCGGAAAGTCTTTTAAGCCGGAAATCAATTCACCCTTTTTAACTTCCCATAAGAAGTTATTGTAATGGGTCCAATTTTTCGAATTGAAAATTTTGATATTTCTCGACGTTTCAAGGTCCCTAGTGTCGAAATAAAAGATTTTTGGAAAGATGTCTTTGCGACGTTTTTTTCGACGTCCATAGCTCAAGAAACAGAAGAGATATCGACTTCAAATGAATTTTGTTATACAGATAATAAGGCAGAAAGATGCAGAAAGGGCTCTCAAGAAAATTGCGTAGGTGGTTTTTTAACCATAGCAATTTGAAAAAAAGGTGAACATTTTGGTTAACCCAAATCATCTCACGAACCAATAACGCTAGAGACTTAAATTAATTTTTATATTATATATTGTAACCTGATACAAGACAATTATATTTTTGGAAAAAAATCCAATTAACGGTTTTTTTATAAATCAAAATAAACTGAAAAAAAAAAATTGTCACCTCGAAATATGATTTCATTTTCGAAAGAATTTTGTGCAACGAAGAATAATGTTTTTGACATCTGACAAAATTTTGAAAAAAATCTAATTGACAGTTTTTTTTTATAAAAAAAAACATTACTCAAAGTTGGTAAAAATTGAATTTCGACTCAAATATCTCTTAAAAAACTTGAGATTAAGGCTTCAAACTTATTTTATCTTATAAGAAATATTGTTTTCAACATTGAAAAATGTTGAGAAAAATCGAATTGACAGGTTTTTTTTTTAAATAAAAACCTAAACAAAAATAATAAAAGCTGGTAAAAATTGATTTTCGACTAAAATATCTTTTCACAAATTTGAGATTATGGCTTTTATTTAATTTTAACTCTTATAAAAAATATTGTTTTTAACATTAGGAAAAATTTTGAGAAAAATCGAATTGACACATTTTTTACAAAAAATAAAAACCTAAAAAAAAACAATACTTAAACTTGGTAAAAATTTACTTTCGACTCAAATAGCTTTTTAAAAATTACAAATATTGGCTTCAAACTTATTTTATTTCACAGAAAATATTGTTTTCGATATTCAGTAATTTTTTTATAAAAATCCAACAGTCCGTTTTTTCATAATAAAAAAAAATCTACAAAAAATAGTACGCAAGTTTGGTAAAAATTGATACATATAGACAAACTTTTAAGCAAGACAAATCGAGAGACGGGATGGGAATTTATCAGTGTGGGTCGCATCCCAGCCCCTTTTTTTTATGATCTAAATTTTGTAAAGAGTTACACTGAAGAAAATTACAATATTGCTAAAATTAATAATAATAATTTTATTATTAAATCCTTCCACAGCAAAAGTGGTGCATTTACCGATATTACAAAAATTTATATTTACCATTTGATGATACATTAGAGCTTAGTTTTTTTTAGTTAATTAGTTCTTGAAAGATGCCAAATCAATCTTTTAGAAAATTTAAAAAAATCTATAGAGAAAATTTGAATTTTCCAATTTTGACCAAAAAATGTGTATGTTAACATTTGTTAATTTTAGTCTTAACAAAATGATAAAAACACTTAACGCGATTTTAGCCGTTAAATCCTCAATTTTCAAGTTTAAACTTGATCGACCAATATGTATTTCCACGCGTTGCTGTGGAACATTTTTTGTATAACGTGCGTTTTGTTTGCATTCCATATATAGTAAAGTGAGAAATTGCCAAGAAAACGATCCGCAGTAGTCCAGTTTTTATATTTGAAAGTTGATACAACTGAATATTTGCAAGAATAATTTATCAAAAAATTTAAAAAAAATAGCGAAATTCAGACCAGGGGTGAAATCGTGTGAGCTGATTTTTGATAGTTGACTATTAAAATCAAGAAAATACGTCTGTGTAATGTGAAAGTCGATGTAAAAGTTTTAACCAAACAATTTGACATAAAATAAAAACTTCAAGAAGGGGGTTTGTTCGTAGACTACTACATTAACATGCTGTGTTGAAGCGAGCTTGAAGCACGCCTAAATTCTTTATATACCTGAATCGAGTTGAAATGAGCTTGATTTGCTCGATTTCGGTCGGGGATCGGAAAGTTATGAAGAAAAACTTGTGTGGAGGAGTTGGTTGGTTGGAGGAGTTGTTTATTTGCATGCTTGTGTACAAAAAATATAGTTTTGTTTTAATCAAATTAAAAAAAAAATTGCACATGCAATTGAATATGCACAATTGCACATGCATATTCCTATATGGTGCTGAACTTTTCATTGTTTAACACGAATCAAACTATCTCACTTGCATTTCATAAGAAACATCGAAACACCATTTGCATTTTAGAAAGCGCTGTCAAACGTAATCATTTTTAAATCTTCTTTTGCGGTGGAAACACCAAAAGAAACTGATATAAACCTTTGGTAGAAACATAGCCAAACATTCATTTCTTTTTTATTGTTTTCTCTTGGAAAATAAGCCCAGTTAGTCCATTTCACTAACAAAACTAAATAATATCAACAGTAATATATTATTATTATATATTCCCCAATGGAAAACACACCATGATTCCAAATGCACAACTACTCAACGAACACAGCCATCGAGATACAAATGCAATATCAATCGTACCAACATTTGAGAACAAAATCACATAAGATCCATTCGAGACTCGTATAAATGTCAAAAACCCATCCATAGTAAGATTCTGCTCTAACTTTTATCGGTGTTATTCATACTATGGATATTGTTTTTGTTATTCGTGTAAAATCCTACTATACTATGGATAGATTTGCCAACAAAACACAGGTATTGTTGTAAACTATTAAAGATTAACGAAAGGAGAACATCAGACATAGGCACCACCATGCTTTTTAACATATGTGCCATTTGTAAAAAAAAAACTTGGCGACCTTCATGACTGATATTCTACTACCGTTACCCCTTATTACAATGAAATTATTATGTACGAAATTAGATGGAAACGTTAAAGCTGGTATAAAAATGTGTCGGTTTGGGATTTGAAGGCTAAGGACTGAACACAATTGGTCAAAATTTTGATGTAAAGCAAAAATCAATGCAAACAAATTAAAATTAAAATTTAATATTATTTTTATTTAAGTTTGTAACAAATGAGGATATTATAAAGTTTTTGTAAATAAAAGCAAGAATGATTTTAAATTTTCGGGCCACTAAAAATAAGTGGGAATAGGTATGTTGATGATGAATTTAAACTACCTATTTTGAAAAAAAAACACTCTCCTCATTGCTTTCAATTTTACGGGCCCCTAGAAAATCCCGGGCCCGGGGTTTCCCCCCTCCCCCTCTCGACGGGGCTGGCAAAAACTGTAAACTTCTGAAGGGTATGGTAGAATCTGACGGTATCATTGGAATACATGGCAACAGGATCACTTTCCTTTAAACTTTCCAGGTAAAATTGTTGCTATGAAAATGAATTTAATTTACGTGGTCGGCTATGCTAACACCAAAAATCGAAAAAGTAAATTTAACATAATTATACTTTAGCCTAAGCAACATGTGGTGGTTATGCTATTTAATGGTAGCTTATATGAAACGTTTGCAGGTTTGACATAGTGTCATCTACGAAATACTTACTTAATCCAGTCATTGCCATCTGTTACAATCGTTTGGAGCTAACAGATAATTATTGTGATTGTGAATGTCAAATAATAAACAAATAATTTGTAATAAAATAATATTGCGATCATAAATTGAGATGTAAGCTATCCCATCTTTCAAGATCAAATTGTAAGTAAATGATAATTCAAAAATATTTGATTTTGGACCTGCACTGCTTCAACTTAAACATGTTTCGTAAACGTGCGTTGGTATCTTAAAAACTTGATATGTTTGAATTATTTTTAGTCTAATTCGGGCTTAAGACATTCAAAACCTTCAGATGTCAGAAAAAGTTTAATTTGATTTCAAAACATTAACAAACCTGCTATTCCTTACCTGCATTCACTTATTGAGTTAAGAAAAATAGGAAACTAAAAGAGTATTTTGTAAATGCCTTCTTGTGATACCACAAAAACTTGAAGCCTTTAAACTTTTAATAAGCTCTGGTGTTTCTTTTTGTTTTTTGCTCATTTAGTTATACCTAATCAAAAACTCGTTCAATTTGCTTCCGGGCTCTGCACGAATGCAAACCTGTCAATAATTCTTTTTATTTTATTTGTTTATTTTCAAACCCAAATAAACAGGTGGCCAAAAGAAATAAAAACAAAAACAAAAAAATTACCGGCGCTATACACCTACAATTATTATTTATATTATTTCACAATAATATCGATACCTATACTCTACTTAAAGGCTGCGGTTGATTCCATATAATGTATGTCGTGTCGGCCTGGCCATATAACAAGTTTATATAACAACGCGCGTATCTTAATGAGATTATAACACTCCAGTAATTGTCATCTGTTGAAAATAATTTCCGTTGTGCAGAAAAAAAAATAATCAACATTCACCCACCTCGTGGTCCAAATGAGAGTACTTTACCTTACCTTACCTTACCTACCAACATTTCATACCCACAAATTAATAACAAAATAAGAAATAAATATACAAAATAAAAAACAACAATAAATGAAGCATTGATCGAATTAATAATCGTGTGATTCAAGTATCAACAACGCAACGCATGATGGTGCGGCAGCGGTACTGTGGTGAAGACGAAGGCGATGGCTATCCTCTCTGGTCTCGCTGCTGCTGATGCTGGGGCGGTTCGTCTTCGCTTCCTCAAAGGAAACTGAAGGCGAAAATAAATTAAAAACCCATTCAAACGATCCCATAGCCTTAGTTTTGAGCTCTGATCGTCTGAAGTCGGTCCAGCAGAGAAGCTGCGGCTGGTGGTGGTGGCAGCGGCAGATCGGCCTCGATGGGGGCAGCACTTGGGCCATGTATCTCGATCTTTTTATATAAGTACAACAGGTAGAAATATTTTATATTCGTATATGATTTGTTGAGGTGGATTCACCTTCGGGAGTTACACTCCGTATCACTGGATTGTGGTTTCAATTTGAATTATAATCCTTTGGTATGATAAACACTTTGTATCTATACTTGTGAAACTCTTAACTAATGTACAAAGTGGCTTTAATAGACTTTTTAATACTAAAACCCTTAAAGTGAATCAGAAACTTCTTATACATTTATAGAAGTTTACCAATAACAGGTTACATGTTTTTAAGAGAAATCAATGGATTTTTATTTAATTCTACATGGTGAAATATGACATTAATATGGAGCATTTTTATATACCTTATCTCTCATGTAGGCTCAAAGAATAGAGTCTAAGTACGTTTAATCAAAAGATATAGGGAACCAATTGTGATCAACCCTTCGAGAAATAACGCGGTCAGTACATTTTTCTTAAATTAAAATTACAATTTTTGTTGCCTTTGATATGACCAACAGTGATAACTTCGCATTTGTGTCCGTTGTCGATATTTGATTTGATTTTGCGGGTTTACTTTTTTATAAGAAAAGTTGTCTTTTGAATCTTTCCAAGAACTAAAGTAAAACATTTACAACAATATCTTAATCAAATATGTTTTATTCTAATACTTGTTTGAAGTGTTTTATTCCTTCTAATAAAATACCTATTGGATTTTTCTAAGAAAATTATCTCTGTTAAAAAACAATGTTTTATATACATTATATATGTACATACATTGGCTTTCGTGATATTCGATTCAAAAGTCAGTTTTTCCAAATAAAGGTTTGCTATATTTTGTAGAATTTTATTTTTGTATAAAAACCCTCAATTGGGATTTTCTTAAAATTTAATCAACTGTCAAAAGCTAATATCTAAAATTGTTGTTAAGATATTCGTGTCAAAAATTTAAAATGGAGTTCGATATTTTTGGTAAGAAAACTGTCACTTTGATTAAAAAAAAAAATACTGGATGGCAAAAACGTCATTTTGCAATGCATACAATTATTTAGTACTCGCAAAATACTTGGGGTGACAAATATTATTTTTTAATTTTTTTAATTAATAAAAAAAACCGTAAGTTAAATTTTATATATAAACTAGCTGACCCGGTGAACTTCGCTTCACCTGCATCGTTTTCGTACAACATTTGATTTGTAATTACGGATTGTACTATGTACTATGTCAAAAATATTTAGCTATTTACTAAATAATTAAAAAAAAACAGCTGTTCTATAAACAGAAAAAAGAAATGTTTTTAAAAATTTTATAGATTTTATTGAAAAGAAAAATACATTTAATTAAAAGCTTGTTTTCAAACTTTATTTTTAGTTCGTTTTAAAGAGCATGAATAAAAAGAAAAAAACGTTTTTTTCTTAATTAATTCCACAAAACTATATTGGCCTTGCGATTGGTTTGTGGTCATTGGAAAGGCCAAGCGCACCAGAAAATTTTTGTTTCAAATACGAAAATATTAAAATTTCTGGACCCCTGACTATAAAGCTTTAACTAGAAAATTCTCTTTCTAAATTGAAGTGCGAATATGACCGAGTTTATACGCGTGCTTCAGTCAAAGTTTTATACAAATCGGTCAGAAATTAGTGATGATGACTTTCTTGTAGTTAATCTCGATTTTCGAAAGAAAATCTGCAGTTGATTGCTAAATACTGTTTAGAGGAATCAATAGAGCGTTAGAAAGGTGCACTGATTTTTGAGATAGCTTAGTGACCCTGGATTTCAATTCGGAGTTGGACAAGATTTTGGAGTTGAACGGATTTGATAAACCAAAATCTACAATTCACTTGGTTTTGCTTTTCGGTAACTAAAATAACATTTTTAGCCCAAGCTTCTTAGCCAAAACATGTGAATAACCAAAGAAAGGTAAAAATATATTCAGCTTAAGCTAGAATTTTTTTGAGAAAGATATTTAGCGTAGTCGAATTGAAAATGTCCGTACGTTCGCGATTTTTTTTTCGTCGTCCATATAGCTCAAGAACCAGTAGAGATATCGCCTTCAAATAAATTTTGTTATACAGATAATATTACAGACAGATGCAGAAAGAGCTCTAAAGAAAATTGAGTGGATGGTTTTTTACCATAGCAATTTGAAAAAAAGGTGAACATTTTGGTTAACCCAAATCATCTCACGAACCAATAACGCTAGAGATTTGAATTAATGTTTATGTTATAAATTGTAACGTGATACCAGATATATTTTGAAAAAATAGAATCGAAAGTTTTTTTTTACAAAAAATTAAAAACCTAAAAAAAACTAACAAAAGTTTGTAAAAATTGAATTTCGACTCAAATATCTTTTCAAAAATTTGAGATTATGGCTTCCAATTTATTTTAACTTATAATAAATATTGTTTTCAAGATTTGGAAAAACTTTAAGAAAAATCATATATGTATACAGTTTTTTTTTTTTAAATAAAAATCTAAACAAAAATATAACAAAAGTTGATTAAAATTGATTTTCGACTTAAATATCTTTTCAAAACTTCGAAATATTGGCTTCAAACAAATTTTATCTTTAAAAAAAAAACTGTTGTCAACACTCAGAAAAAAAATCGAATTGACATGTTTTTTAACAAAAAATAAAACCTGAAAAGAAATATTAAAAGTTGGTAAAAATTGATTTTCGACTTAAATATCTTTTCAAAAATTAAAAAAAATGGCTTCAAAATAATTTTATCTCACAGAAAATATTGTTTTCGAAATTCGGTAATTTTTTTTTAAATCCAACAGTTTTTTATAAAAAATTTAAATCTATATTAACTTCAAATTAATTCCATTCATCCAATTTGTATTTGTTTATAGAAGAAATACATTTTTTTAAGAAATGCTAATAAAATTGGTAAAAATTGGTTTTCGAATATAAATCTCGTTAACCTAAATAGATTTTGAAATCAAACTCTCTTATCATAATATTCCATTCATCCAATTTGTATTTGTTTATAGAAGAAATACATTTTTTTAAGAAATGCTAATAAAATTGGTAAAAATTGGTTTTCGAATATAAATCTCGTTAACCTAAATAGATTTTGAAATCAAACTCTCTTATCATATGCAAAATATTGTTGGTAATTTTTAATTTTTTTAGAACAATTCAACTGACGACTTTTTAACAAAACTCAATAACCTACAAACCTTTTAAGCAAGACAAATCGACAGACGGGATGGGAAGTTATCAGTGTGGGTCGCATCCCAGCCTCTTTTTTAACTTCCCATAGGAAGTTATTGTAATGGGTCCGATTTGTTAAATTGTAAATTTTGACATTTCTCGACGTTTCAAGGTCCCTAGAGTCGAAATAAAAGATTTTTTAAAAGATGTCTGTACGTGCGTGTGTACGTACGTTCGTACGTCCGTATGTCCGTACGTCCGTATGTCCGTACGTTCGCGACGTTTTCGTCGTCCATAGCTCAAGAACCAAAAGAGATATCGACTTCAAATAAGTTTTGTTATACAGATAATAAGACGTAAAGATGCAGAAAGGGCTCTCAAGAAAATTGCGTGGGTGGTTTTTTTACCATAGCAGTTTAAAAAAAAGGTGAACATTTTGGTTAACCCTAAATATCTCATGAACTAATGACGCTAGAGACTTGAATTAAATTTTGTATTATATATTGTAACGTGATAAAAAATAAGTTTATTTTTGGAAAAAAATCCAATTAACGTTTTTTTTTATAAATCAAAAAAAAAACTGAAAAAAATTTTGTCACCTCGAAAATTTTACGACTAAAATATGATTTCATCTCCAAAACAATTTTGTGCAACAAAGAATAATGTTTTTGACATCTGATACAATTTTGAGAAAAATCAAATGGACAGTTTTTTTACAAAAAATAAAACTTAAAAAAAAACAATACTAAAACTTGGTAAAAATTTACTTTTTACTGAAATAGCTTTTCAAAAATTATAATTGGCTTCAAACTTATTTTATTTCACAGAAAATATTGTTTTCGATATTCAGTAATTTTTTTTATAAAAATCCAGCAGTCCGTTTTTTCATAAAAAAAAATAAAATCTACAAAAAATAGTACGCAAATTTGGTGAAAATTGATACATATAAACAAACTTTTATGCAAGACAAATCGACAGACGGGATGGGAAGTTATCAGTGTGGGTCGCATCTCAGCCTCTTTTTTTTTATTCATATGAAACAAAGCTTAAAGCTAGAATGATAAGCTAGCTTTACCTTTGTTCAAAAATATCTTCAACCATATAGAGCATCTTGGGTTCAGTTGACAAAATGTTTGTCAAGTTAATACATTAATTCCATTTAGAAAAGGCTTAGTTTTATTTAGTATTTCTAATTATTTCCTTATCTTTTTCCACACTAAAATTAAAAATAAATTCTATCATCCTTTAACATCCTTTAAGTCTTCTTGGACAACTGAAGTTCAAGTAGCCCACTTCATTTCAGAATTGTGTCTTATTTCAAACTTAATAAGACATAAATAACCTGGTTTATATCATGACCCTTGATCCCGAAAATTGTCTGAAAATATCATTTTTTGGGGACATGTCATCCATCGTTCGATCCGTAGAGTAAAATAACGATCATTCGGCAATGTAGTGCGTCTGCGTCGTCGTCGACGATCGTCATTGTTCGTCGTCGTCAGCGCGCGTATATTATTGCGTTTCCTTGGAATACAAATAAATCTCGTCGCTCCATCTTTTGCCAAGATCCACGCTGCGATGTGATGCGATGATGCGATGGTGGTATCCATTGGATTTCTTTGTTTTGTCATCGTTTTAGGTTTTCTGTGTCAGAAATTCATATCCGACAAATGGTGCACTTGTGCGTGGCTGTATAGCTCTGGATGTGGCTGCGGCATAAGAACGAGAGGGCGCGCACCGTATGGTAATAAAATGACTGCGGCGGCAGCGGTGGCGGAGGCTCAACGGTGGTGCGGTGTTGGCCGGTTCGAATGGCCAAGCCCAAATAATCATAATATAAGACCATGGAAAATCTTAAGAATACTTATTTTAAAAAAAATAAAAAAAATAAATTGATCCGAGTTCATTTTTATATCCAACAGATACTCATACATTCTGAAATGTATGCGGTACCGCTTGCTGCTGCTGATGCTGACTGCTGTCTGCTGTGGTGCTGTTGCTTTGATTGCGCGTTCTTTGGTTCTTGAGGTCTTTGTATTTTTATTTTTGGTTTAGCTCGATATGAGTTCGAGTTCGAGTTCGAGTTTCTGTATCTGAATCTGTGTGCCGCCCGCAGATTTCTGTGCAACAGGTTGAAATGTTTTTATGGTGAATTAACCGAATCAGTGGCAAAGCATAGAATCGTAGATAGGTATAAACTCGACTCGGCCTATGTTGTAGTTTCTTGATGAAGGAGTTCAAAATTTTGGTTGCTGGTAGCAGCTATTTGGTACATAGGCTTAGGCACCACCATCCCGCCCTCGTCGCTGCGTCGCGTCGCTTCGGTTGTTCATCGTCACCGTTCGTTGGTGTCAGGTGGTTTTTAGAGCTCTTAAAACTGCTTACATAGCTCTCGAACTAAATAATACTCGCATATAGAATGTGGGTGGAATTTTATTATTTTTTCAATCTTTTTTTTTAAACTTTATTTTTTATTTATGTTTTTGCCGATTTCTTCGTTCCTCCTTTTAGCCTTGTACTTGTCCGATGATCTGTTGAAAATTAATGTTCAAGAGGAATACAGGTGATGATTGTTGGAGCGTGTTTGAGGGGACGAGGTCTATGGGATGGGATTGGGTTAAGGTATTTTTTTTGAATATTCATTTTAGAGAAGAAGATCTAATGTGTATGTTGATTGATTGACCACACTAAGGTCTTGACGATTAAATTAATTTGCTCTTTGTTTCTTCGACAATTTCGTCAAAAATATCTTTCAAAAGCTTTATATTCCTTAACTTATATTAATTGTGTGTGGATCGTGTTCGCATATTTGAGTGTTGCGTTGTTGTTGTTGATGATTATGATGATGATGGTATAGCGTTGATGCGGGACGCATCAATCTGATACCAATCTTTATTTTTTATTGGGCATAGTTTATTTTATTTGATAATATTTATATCCATTCAAAAAGCAACACGTTTTTGTTTTAAACAAATTATCGTAAAAGTTAAAACAAAAAAAAAAGCTTAAATTAGGCATATTACTTAAAGACGAACGAAAAACAAATGAATCGTGAGTTTTTTGGGTCAAACAATTAGGGAAATTTATTGTTGTGTCATTAGGTTAATGATAACAAGTGTGTGATTAATGGTATCATTTTATTTTTTTCGAAAGTTTTTTTTATTATTATTTTTCATCTCCTTCAAAGAGGTTAAAAAATAAATTTACTTTGTGGAAAAAAAAAACAATAAACAATATTTTATGAAAATAAAATTAATGAATATTCAGTTTTGATGAATTAATTTGTTGAAATTTTATGTACACAAATATATACAATACAGATACTAAGGTGCAGTATGACTAAGCTTAGATGAGAGGGGTGTGGTTTGTTTGAATAATTGTATCTGTTTTTCGATGAAATAGGTACTTCAAATTGACCTGGAGGAGAAATTTTTAAAAAACAAAACCAGATTTGGATAACTTACTTTTTAAAGAATTAATTATTGTTGTAAATTGTCTGATGGATTGTTGAAAATTTTACTGCGGTTAATTTATTGAAAAATTAAATAAATAAGGCGTTGGTATAATATTAATAACATACAAATAAGAATCAATTTTTAAAACTACTTTCCAATTTTTGTATGCTAAATATATTTTAAGAATCGATTGAACTTCCATCAAGTTGAAGTCGTATTTTACGATTTGCTGAAAAAATATCGATTATAAATAAGAAGCCGTCGTCATTTTAAAATACAACTCGTAAAATTGTGGTTGATACGGTTGTCAATAATGACTATTTTTAAACTGAGATAAACCTGAAACCAGCGACCCCTATTGATAACTTCCCATTCGTGCCAATCTGACGATTTTATTTAAACTTTAACCAAATATTAATGCCAGTATTTTGTGCGAGAAAAACGAATTTGAATTTGATTCAAAAACCATTTTTTATAAGTTTTTAGTTGTTTTTGTAGGTTTTGGTTTAAAAAAATTGTTATTTGGATTTTTCTAAAAATACAATGAAAGTTAATAAAATATTTTGCTCATGACAAAATACGTTTGACTTCACCACCTGATTTTCTTCATGAGATACTTTAGTCGAAAATGAATTTTTAAAAATTTTTAGTAGTATTTTTAAAGTTTTTATTTCTTTAAAAATAAATGATTATTAGATATTTCTAAGAAAATTACATTTTGTTAAAAACAACATAAAATTAAATTATTTTGTAGTCAATGCCTTCATTTATTCTCGGGATATTGAAGTTGAAAATCAGTTTTTACCAATTTTGTGTAGTATTTTTGCTAGATTTGTATTTTTAATTAGTGATATTTCTAAATATTTTAGGATTATTTTTCGATGCATACAATTCTCTTGGAGGTAATATTTTTTTTATTTTGATTTAGAAATAAAATGCACGACTGGGTCATACGAACTTACTCAAGTATCCAAAGAATCTGTTTACAAATATTTTCTGCATTTTAAAATTTTAAAAATTTACCTGCAAAAAAGTTTGTTTTTAAAATTTTAAAAACCATTTTCAAATTTTTTATTCGGAAATCTTTAAAGTTTTTTTTCTTTATTATTTTTGTATACCTACAATTTTTATAATTTTAGTTTAAAACCATTTTTGGTATGCAGTTATTTAGAACTTATTAATAAACGTTTTACATTTCATTTACATTTTGTTACGAAATGATGACCCATTTTGAAGATATCGAATTAAAAAACAAAAAAGTAATAATTTTTTTAAAAATCTAAACAATGACATTTTTGATCATCAAATATTATTGAGAAAGTGTAAGAGCTTGTGCAGACAAAATACTTTGAAATCGGTCAACTAGTTCTTGAGAAAACTTAAAAACAATATAACGGTTCTATGGGGGTAACCTTCTGGAGAAGTACAAAAATATATATTTTTTTTTCAATGAAAGAAGCAAAATTAAGAAACAAAATTGTAGAGAAAATTAAGAAATGTATTGCTTTGTTTTTTCGAATTTTCGATTTTTTGACCAAAAAATTTGTATGGGGAATTATTGTTGATATTAGTCTTTTAAAAAAATAAAATAAAACGCCTAACGCTCAAAACCGTAATTTCCAATTTTGGGTTTTTTTTTTCGACTTCTCTACCATCATATCATGTTGATTAAAATCTGGAGTTCGAAAGTTTTAGTTTTTATGTCGCAAGTAAAAATCGTAGTTGAATTTTGTTCCAATTTAGACGAATTTGGTATCACGTCACAATGTTAAGGGTATATTAAATGAAAGGCAAGTCGATTTTATAAAAAAAAACAAGCTGGGATGCGACCTACACTGATAACTTCCCATCCCGTCTGTCGATTTGTCTTGCTTCAAAGTTTGTAGGTTTTCGTGTTGGGTTAAAAAAGTTGTCAGTTAAATTATTCTTAAAAATTTCAAAATTACCAACAATATTTTTCATATAATGAAATAGTTTATTTTCAAAATTTAGTTTTGTTAAATTTAAAAATAAAAATTAAAAATTTTTACCAATTTTAGTGGCATTTCTTAAAAGTTTTTATTTCTTATATAAACAAATACAAATTGGATGAATTAAATTAATTTTAGAGATAACGAGAATCGAACATCAATTTTTACCAAATTTGCGTACTATTTTTTGTAGATTTTATTTTTTATGAAAAAACTGACTGTTGGATTTTTATAAAAAAAAAACTACTGAATATCGAAAACAATATTTTCTGTGAAATAAAAAGAGTTTGAAGACAATATTTTTAATTTTTGAAAAGCTATTTGAGTCGTAAATACATTTTTACCAAGTTTAAGTATTGTTTTTTTGTTAGGTTTTTATTTTTTGTAAGAAACCTGTCAATTCGATTTTTCTCAAAATTTGACTGAATGTTGACAACAATATTTTTTAAAAGATAAAAGTAGTTTAAAGCCACTATCGCAAAGTTTTGAAGAGATATTTGAGTCGAAAATAAATTTTTACCAACTTTTATTAATATTTTTGTTTAGGTTTTTATTGTTTGTAAAAAAAACTGTCAATTTGATTTTTCTCAAAATTTGTCCGAATGTTGAAAACAATATTTTTTATAAGTTAAAATTAGTTGGAAGCCATAACCTCAAATTCTTAAAAAGAAAATCAATTTTTACCAACTTTTGTTAAATTTTCTTTTAAGTTTTTATTTTTTGTAAAAAAAACTGTCAATTAGATTTTTCTCAAAATTTTACTGAATGTTGAAAACAATACTTTTTAAAAAATAAAACTAGTTTAAAGCCAATATCTCAACGTTTTGAAAGGATATTTGAGTCGAAATTCAATTTTTACCAATTTTTATTAATTTTTTTGTTTAAGTTTTTATTTTTTGTAAAAAAAACTGTCAGTTCGATTTTTCTCAACATTTTATTGAATGTTGAAAACAATATTTTTTATAAGTTAAAATTAGTTTAAGGCCAAAATCTGAAATTTTTGAAGAGATATTTGAGTCGAAATTCAATTTTTACCAACTTTTGTTAAATTTTCTTTTAAGTTTTTATTTTATGTAAGAAAACTGTCAATTAGATTTTTCTCAAAATTTTACTGAATGTTGAAACTAATATTTTTTAAAAAATAAAAGTAGTTAAAAGCCTATATCTCAACGTTTTGAATTGATATTTGAGTCGAAATTCAATTTTTACCAATTTTTATTAATTTTTTTGTTTAGGTTTTTATTTTTTGTAAAAAAAAACTGTCAATTTGATTTTTCTCAAAATTTTTCCGAATGTTGAAAACAATATTTTTTATAAGTTAAAATTAGTTTAAGGCCAAAATGTCAAATTTTTGGAGAGATATTTGAGTCGAAATTCAATTTTTACCAACTTTTGTTAAATTTTCTTTTAAGTTTTTATTTTTTGTAAGAAAACTGTCAATTAGATTTTTCTCAAAATTTTACTGAATATTGAAACTAATATTTAAAAAAAAATAAAAGTAGTTTAAAGCCAATATCTCAACGTTTTGAAAAGATATTTGAGTCGAAATTCAATTTTTACCAACTTTTATTATTTTTTTTGTTTAGGTTTTTATTTTTTGTAAAAAAATCTGTCAATTCGATTTTTCTCAACATTTTCTGAATGTTGAAAACAATATTTTTTATAAGTTAAAATTAGTTTAAGACCAAAATCTCAAATTTTTGAAGAGATATTTGAGTCGAAATTCAATTTTTACCAACTTTGAGTAATGTTTTTTTTTTAGATTTTTATTTTTTATAAAAAAAAAACTGTCAATTAGATTTTTCTCCAAATTTGACCAGATGTTAAAAACGTTATTTTTCGTTGCATACAATTATTTTTGAGATAAAATAATTTTGTATTCGTAAAATTTTCGAGGTGACAAATTTTTTTTTTCAGTTTTTTTGATTTATAAAAGAAACCGTTTAATGGATTTTTTTTCAAAAAATATACTTGTTTGATATCACGTCACAATTTATTATATAAAATTTAATTCAAGTCTCTAGTGTTTTTGGTTCGTAAGATATTTAGGGTTAACCAACATTTTAACCTTTTTTTTAAACTGCTATGGTAAAAAAAACCACCGACGCAATTTTCTTGAGAGCCCTTTCTGCATCTTTCTGCCTTATTATCTGTATAACAAAATTTATTTGAAGTCGATATCTCTTCTGGTTCTTGAGCTATGGACGACGAAAAAAACGTCGCGAACGTACGGACGTACGAACGTACGTACACACGCACGCACAGACATCTTTCTAAAAATCTTTTATTTCGACTCTAGGAACCTTGAAACGTAGAGAAATGTCAAAATTTTGAATTTGACAGATCGGACCCATTACAATAACTTCCTATGGAAAGTTAACAAGTTGTTTATGAGATATTTATTTGAAAACCCTGTCAATTACATTATGTGTGAAATATAACACCGTCACTGTGGATTTGCTGATGGATGGCTCAAATTCGAAATGTCCAGTTTTCAAAGACTTTGGAGCATAAATCGATTATGTTGTCTTTAAGGGCCACGGTGCAATGGTTTGTGCCTTATAAACGTAGCCCTTCGAATAAACAAAGCCCCACGCGAAAAAGTCTAAAGTCGGTATCGAACGCTCTTGATGGCCAATTCACGTCGCCTCGATTGTGTCTTGCGCTGTATTGCACGTATTGCTATCCTGTTAAAATCATATTTGTTCGGTATCCATATCATCCAATTCAGGCCACAAGAAGTTAGTTACCATCGAACTATAGTGATCGTCATTGACCGTAATGACCTGGCCAGCATAATTTGCGAAGAAGTACATACATATACGTACCGATGACGCCTCCAGCCAAACTGTAACTTTATTTGGGCACATTTGCACTTCGTGAGTTTCACGTGTATTACTGTCGTCTTTAATCTGGAAATTTTGCTTACTTACGTAGCCATCAATTCGAAAATTGGCTTCGTGGTTAAAGCTGATTTTTCGACTAAAATTGGGATCAATTTCCAAAATTCATTTAGCGAACACATGACGCTTGGTTAGGTCGTTTGGTTTCAGCTCGATGCTATTGGCAGATCTTGCGTTTTGTTGGCGAATGATCGAATCGATTTTGCCCAAAACGTCAAAAAGTCGACTTTAGAAGGACCATCATGTACTCCATAAAAATGGCCCACTCATCGTTACTACATAGGGAACACCCATTTTGATAACAGCTCGATGCTGTAACTTGACATGATAATTTGTCTTTAGCGACTGATTAATAAAATATATTTTGACAATAATTAAAAGAAACAGTATGGCCACCACAAGCTGTCAAAAATTAAAAAAAAAATGTAATTGGAGTTATTGGTTCAGGAGATATTTGCGGTCAACCAACTGCATTTTTAAATTGCTATGGTACAAAAATCACCAGTTTCATTTTTTTGAAAGTTGATATCTCTGTCGGTACGAACATACTTACACACGCACACACAGACATTTCTCTTAGAATATTTGTTTGAGATCCTAAGGACCGTGAAACTATGGGAAATGTTAAAATTTTCAAATCGACAAATTAAACCGACTACAATAATAATGTATGGGAAGTACAAAAAAAAAGTTTTCAAAAAATGGAAATGAAATTATTTTTATTTAAATGAATCTTTGTGTTGTCATAAAATGGAAAAGAGGTTGACATTTTCCACATCTGCCTATAAAGTTCGTCGTCGATATCAAAAACACAGACAATCAAAATAAATATAAAAGAAATTCAAATCAAAAATAAATCCAAAATCGATTAAAAAAAAATATTAAATATTACCTACATCTTTGGCAATAGATATTTAACCTATATTCTTGTCGCAATACCACGAAAAACACTCCCCTGATGCTTCGTTCCCCATCCAATCTCATGCCGAGGGTAAAAAATCATAAAAGCAGGTTATAGATACTTTCCACAATGTCAATTGAGTCAAAGTTATAAAATCTCGATGAATCAATCGACAACAATGCAGCATAGGATTTAAAGTTTTTCATAAATGATTTATTTATTATTATTTTTTTTTGTTTATTTGTTTTTATTATATTTTTCGCCATTGAAAACAAAAGCACTGATCGATCACGACTTCCCCGCACACATTGTTATTAAAGATGCATTTATTCCACCCACAACAGCCGCGCTCTGCTGTGAGATACTATTTATAAGTCGACTTTTTTTCAACGACAACATAGCGACTGTGATGACGACGACGACGATGTTTCTCCAATCCTTTGCCTTTAAGCCTTAAATCACACTTGCAGACTTCGTCGAACATCGATCGTCGATTTTAATCCAGCGCTCTAAGTTAATTGCAAGTCTTGGTAGATCACGACGAACGAAGCGTCGTCGTCGCCGTTAATCGATCGACAACGACGCGGTGTATACTTCTGAGTACATCGATACTTAAGAAGGAACAACAACAAAAAAAAAACTCATTCGTATATCATTTATAAATGCAACTCAAAAGATGACATCTGCGAGTTCCCGAGATTTCCGCAGAAGTCAGTCACTAAGAGTTCCATAATCTTCTCATCGTCGTCGTCGGTCGTCGGTCGTGGAGCGGTATATACCAACTTCTGGCCTGGCCTGACTTAGCTTGGCTTGGCTTGGCCTACCTGTTGCCACATGGGCAGAAGGTACCTAAGCGGCGCAGCGGTGGTGACGGCTGTGGTGGTGGCGGTAGTCGGTAGTCGGCAGTCGGCATAGGTTGCATAGTGTGATCCTTTTCCAATTGAGAACTTTCTGAATTCTTAGGTTGGTTTTATTGTAGAGCAGTGTTATCCTCTCAATTGGATCTTGGCTCCCCAGCATGAGTTGGCTGATGGGAGCGAGACTCTGTCAAGTGCATGCGGAATACCCAATACCATCCAGGTCAACACGGATGGCCAATGATTGATTTTCCTCTGGATGCTCGAGTTCGGCTATTCCCATATAAGAGTCTTAGTTTTAAGTCTGAATATCCAGCTCCGGCTTTTCTGACCGTAGTAAGTTCAGATATTGTGTGCCAAAGTGGACTTCTTCGTTGTTGTCATCGCATCGTCATCAGGGTTATTCGTCGTGCCTTAATTTACATGATATCACCATTATTGGCAGAGAAGCATCTCTTTGTCTGCCCACAACTAAAACGGTACATTATGTGGCCGAAAGCTCGAAGTCAGGTCGATGCGATGGAAGTGAAGTTAGTACTCGTATATAAATTTGGATTTGCATGGTTGGGCTAATCTCTGGACACTCTGGTCTCGACTTGTGGTGGTGGACAATACCATTTTTTTTCTGCTTACTTCTCCTGGACTATGGGCATTCAATAATATATACTGTACCTTACCTACCTTTGTGTATAGATAATACCCTTAGTAAGGTGCAATGCCATCATCAAGCTCTCTTTTGGTGGCTTAGTAAAAATTGATGAATGGATAAGGATGGCTTTGGCTTTGGCTTCGGTTCCGTTCGGCAGCTGGTGGTGTTCTTTTTGTATAATGGCGTAACTCAAAGTGGCTTAATGGGATTCTAGATGAAAATAACATTTCTGGCTGATTTGGGTATAAAACTGTAAAATAAAATCTTGATTATGCGGCAGAGAAGTTGGGTTCATTAGAACTCGTTTCGGATGTTGTTTTTTCAGCATTTTAAAATTTTGCCCGTTTTCTTGTTCTGAACTTGTTATACCAACATAAACATTACACACCTATAATATAATTTTAAAGAAACTCATAAATCACAATTTTTTTTTGTATTTATTTATTTAATCAATTCATCGAAGATCCGCTGATTACAAAATTACTACAAAAATAATAAAGATAATAAGACAAATACATATTTACAAGGAACTTTAGTTTTACATTTTAATTATTATAAACCAATATCTATTTAATATGGTTTATAATAATTAAAATTAAAAAAGTTAAAAAAGAGAACGCTTTAAATGATACATTAAGACCATCATTAGTTCTATGAAGAGGAGGATAAAATAATTGGTTTATGTTGCGAACAAATCATGATGGAACATGGAATGGCATTAATGAAAGCAATTCAAAAGAGGTTATTCTGTTATCAATATTATCTTTAATAGACAAAATACATTGGACTTGTCTCCGACATTTAAGAGTTTTTGAGTCAATAAAAGAGCACATTGATTTATTCTCAAAATATTATTTTCTTAAAATGGAGACCAGATGACATACAGGGTTCAAACCTCACTTCGATCGAAGCAAATCTACTCCAGTTTTGAGGGAGAAAACAAATCTACTTCGCCACTCCGCTTTTTTCAGATCTGCTCCTTTTTTCCACACTAAAAAATTGTTAAGCCAAACTAAATGAAATTAAATGACAGCACTGTGTATTCTCCAAACAACTCTGCTCTGACTCTCTGTCTCTGAACGGAATCATAATTTTTCTAACTTAATATTATAAGCAACATAGATCAGCTAAATTTAGTTAGCTTTTGGTACTCATTAAAAACAACCACTAATAAAATGGAAGAACTTATGTTCCAAAACTTATCGGACTATATGTTAACTCTAGCTGTTTTACCACACAGCAGCGCCGCAGCTGAGAGAAAGTTTTCCGAAATGAATTTATTGAAAACTAAAATAAGAAATCGTTTGCATGTCAATACATTAGAAAATTTAATGTTTTCACGATCATTAATAGCAGATCGAATACAAATTTTTGAATCACCGCTTGAATTGATTAAATTTATAAGAGAATTTAAATTTGTCCAACCAAAAATATTTACAGTATTTATTATGAATAGTTTTTAGTTTCTGAAGCCTAAAACCGTTTGTGATTCATTTTTTGTTTAAAAAAATCAATATTTTTGTTAAAAATATAGTTTTTGAAAACTATAGTTTTTTTGTTTTCCACTCTAATTTCTTATTTAATTTAGTGTATAAGATATTAAGTTTAAGGTATTCAAGTCTGAATGAATTTATGTGATTTTTTTGTTAAAAATACCTTGAAATACTTGAGTTTTTCTTTCATTTTCAAATCTACTTCCGAAATTTTGTTACTGAGGTTCGAACCCTGATGACATAACAATATTCTAAAACCGGTAGAGCTGTAGACATAAATAAAGTCTTCAAAATATAGACATAGACATCCTTAAAATATTTGGAGTTCAGCTTTAAGAAACCTAAAATTGAATTACATTTATAGATACAATGTAATCAACATGAGATCTAATGTCAAGCTTTGAATCAAAAATAACCCCAAGATCTTTTAATGCAAATTCCCTCAGAAGACTAACATTATAGAATTTATATTCAAAAATATTTAAGATATAAAGATTTAGATACACTAACAAATGTACACTTCGAGTAATTCAGCTGAAGATGATTGTAGTCAAACTATTTAAGAAAATAGTTTACATCCAACTGCATTAATAAGCAATTTTCATGTAAAGATCTTGCTATGAATACTTTAACATCATCAGCATACATCAGGCAGTTACAATATTCAAAAATAGAAAGTAAATTATTTATAAAGGTTATACAAAGAAGTGGACCCAAATGACTGCCTTGTGGAAGACCCGACACATCATCTATAAGATTTGAAACACATTCATTTATTTTAACAGCTTCTTTTCTGTCAGACATGTATGAATTTTACCACTGTAAGAATGAAGCATTCAATTTCAACATCTTAAGCTTTTGTAGGAGAAGACCATGATGCACGCGATCAAAGGCTTTAACAAAATCAGTATACAGGACATCAACTTGTCTACCCTCTTCAACATGATTATTACAATAATTTGCAAACAGACTCAAATTATAGTACACGTTGATCTACCCTTTACAAAACTATGTTGTTTTTGAGACAAGAAATTCTTGACCGCAAAATAAAGTCTATGGGTGACCAATTTTATCAAATAGTTTAGGAATAACTGAAAGTTTTAATATTGGTTTATAGTTCTTCACTAAGTTCTGAAGACCACTCTTATGAACGGGATCTTTATAAGATATTTTCCATTCTTTAAGAAAAATACCAATTTGTAAAGATTTATTAAAAATAAGGGTCAAAACACTACAAAGTGAATACGAACATTTTGACAAAAGAATAAGAGGAGTTATATCAAAGCCAGATTTTTTTAACACATTAATTTATTTAGAGCTATCCAAAACATTCTGTTCTGAAAAACTTTTTATTTTAAAATCTATCAAAGGAGTAATATCAGGATTCAAGGTGTCGATATTTGTTCAAATATCACAATTATCACAGTGCTGTTCGAAAAATGTTGGTCAAACTTTTTTTTCGATTTTTTTCGAATTTTGTCAAAAGTGTTAAAATAACAACATATTTTTTAGTAATGTTTTGCTTTATTGTGCGGTTTAAATCGTTTTATGATACAATAAGAATTTTGAGATTTTTCTAAAATTGTCACGAAAAATGAGTTTTTGAGGATTAAGGAAAAATGCTTTATTGGTCCAGTTTTTTGTTTTTTTTGTTATTGCTTCTTAGAAACATGTTGTATCTAATTAGTACTTTGTTGGACCTCCTCTTGCTTTATTTACGGCTACACATCGGCGAGACATTGAATGAGATAGATTTTTCCATGCTTGGATCCAAGTATCGTGTTCCAGGTCCGGGTAAGTAGTTTTTTTTAATTTATCAACTGCCTCTGGGTGCTTCTTCTCAACCTCAAGTTTCATTATATAAATATTATTAATTGTATTGAGATCTGGACTGTAAGGAGCCAACTTAGTACATCGATATTATTTTCTTCGAAGTACTTTTTAACCTTAGAAATACAAAAAAATCCAAATATTATTTTTAGTCATAAAAGCTTAATATTAGTCAGTCATGGTAAAAATAAAAACAAGTTCATACTTTCAATTTTGGCTGTATGACAAGGAGCATTGTCCTGTCGAAAAATGAAACTGCAAGTGTCCCCAAAAAGCTCTAGCACCGTGGGCTCCAATATGTTTTCCAGGACTCAAAGGTAAACTTTTGCATTAACTTTCGATTGTAGAAAGCTCATTCTACCTTTTTCATCTCCAGCGAAGCATCCCCACATCATTACACCTTCAGTTTTGAGGTGCATCCGGTTCTCTTCGCCATTAAGATGATATTGCTCCACATGTCTTGAGTCTAATTTAGGTGCTCGTGAGCCCCGAGCAATCGTTTTTCTTTGACTCTTTTTGGAAAATATGGCTTCTGTACCAGCTCGAGTGCTCTTACTGCAGTTTTCACGAGCCTTTTTCTCACTGAGCTTAACGAAAATATTTTACCTGTAGCTTAACACAGATCGTTTTTAAGGTCCACCGAAGTCTTGAATCGATGCCGACGACTGTACAACACCAAAAAACGATCTTCTACTGGGGTCGTCTTTTTTGGCCTCCCTGAGTCTTTTTTCCTGCTAATAGTCCCGGTCTCACGATATTATTTCAAATTCCATGCCACAGTTTGTTGAGCAATATTCAGTCTCTTAGAAATTGCACATGTTGTCAAATTGAGACGTGACTCACGCAAAATATTGGCTTTATGTTCCGAATTGATTTTTTCCATTTTTTCCACAAAATCACTTCGGTTGGTATTTGACTACTATTACGAGCCAAATGCAGCACTTATTGATAACAACATCAATTTTTATACAGTGTTTGAGTGACATGTTGCTACCTAGTGCAAAAAAACCGTATCGTTCCTAAATTCCAAGAACTGATCTCGAAAAGGGTAATCAAATGTTTGAACAACATTTTTCGAACAGCACTGTATATCAAAGATGAAGAATTGAGTATGTGTTTTTTAGTATGGCAACTTAAAAACTGAAAAAATTGGTTGATCTCAATTAAATTACATATTATACATCGTGACGCGATACAAAATAGTTCACTGCGTCGAAGAATAACGTTTTTCACACGTGGACATTTACAAAAAAAATCGAAGTGACAGTTTTTCTCACCAAAAAATTTAAACAAAAAAAATAAACTACTAAAAGTTGATAAATATTGATTTCCGACTCGAATGTATTGACAACAATTACTATAATAACTAAATTTAAAATGTATTGTAAACGAATGAAGTCATTTGTGAATACAATCATTATAAATCATTTTTTGAGTTCAATTTAAAGAATGCAATCATTTGAGACCTGTCGTGTATATTCATTCGTACAATATTTTGTACTTACTTCAATCCAATTGAAGTTTTTGCAATCTTTTTGCATTCTTTGAACTTTTTAGAAGTCCTTCCAATCATTATGTGCACGTGATTAATATAAGCAAAAACTGAAAATGAATAGAAAGAATTCAAGTGAAGTAAAACTTTACAAAAAATGCAACCCATTAAAAAACTTGAAAACTTGTTTTCAATACACCAAATTGTCGTTTAAAGATCTTTGACTTATATGCTCTAAATAATAAATTGAAGTCTTATATGTTTTCTGTCCAAATTTTTGAGATGAAAAATTAATTTATTGGTATCTTCGTAGTTTGTTTTTACTTTTTGACAACTATTCAAAATATAACTGTGCATAAACTAAAATTATCAAAGTGGAATTGAAAATTTTGATATTTTTCGACGTTTAGAATCTATGTACATACATATATGTATACATAAATCAAAGATTTCAAGAAAGATTTCTGTGTGTGCATGTGTTTACCATTATTATTATACATGATAACATTTTTCGTCGTCCATATCTCAAGAACCAGTAAAGATAGCGACTTCAAATTAATTTTGTTTTACGGATAATAACATCAAAAGATGCAGAAAGGAAAAAAATAAATGTTTGTTTTTCAGCAACAACATTTTGGTTGAGTCCTAATTTCTTAAAACCATTAATGCCAATAACTTCAAAGACATTTTATATTATGTGACCTAAACTGAAAAACCATATATTTGTCACCTCAACATATTTCCATGCATTGAAAAAATGTTTTCGACATTGGAAAAATTTTGAGAAAAATCGAAGAAGGTATCATTATCGATACGAATATCATGGCAGCAATTAAATTTATTGCTTTCAAACTAATTTTATAGCATACAAAATATTGTTTTTAAGCATTTATTTATTTTTAGAAAAATCCAACAATACACACAAAATTGGTAAAAACTGATGTTCGATTCGAGAACCTCGAAAATAGATGAAAGTATTGTCTTCAAAATTATTTCATTCTATCATCATCATTTTAATATAACGTAAAATAATGATCTTAGAAACATCTAATCGGAATTTTTTTGGATAAGAAATAAAAACTTTCAAAAAATGCTTCAAATTTGTTTTCCACTAAAAAATGTCAAGAACAAAAACAGTTTCATTTTGTAGATATTCAATATTCGAAACATGATTCAAGCCATTTAATACATCTTAGTTATTTTCTATAGCTTATCGAACATTTTTGAAGAATTTCTAAAGGACAGCAAGGAAATTGTTAAACAGGAACTATTTCCGGTTTCTAAGATTTTAAATTAAATATTATACTGAATTTTCATTCAATCTAATTTAAAATATAGTTAAATTAAGATAACCAGTTTAAACAAATTTTTTTCATTGATAAATTAGTAATAGCATATTAAATGTGGTTTTTCAATATCTCTAGATATTTCATTCAGAAATCCTCTTTTATCTTCATTATGTTGTTCTATAACAACACAAGTGATACTAAGCCTATTTTGTTTTGACAAAGCTTAGATTGCCTCTTAAATTATATACTACCTAACCTATCCAGTTTCCAAATACATATCTGAGAACATGGTACCTATTATATTAAATTTAACGACCGTTACTAAATGTTCAAAAAACCAATTTTATTGATTTCTCTCTTACAACCTATCGTAAAATGTCATTTAAATTTGCTATAAATTCTTGCTCCTATAAAAACTTTAACAAGAAAAAGTTAACAAATTCAAAAACATTTTATTCGCTTGTGTCTGAATAAAATTAAGATTTAAATCTAATTAACAATAGATTTCCAAACACACAATATTGTCACCACATTAAAAATAGAGAAGAAACAACAACAACAAAAAAAACATCCTAAATATTTATACATCTGTATATGTCACGAAACAAAGCCGACGACGACTACGCTGACGGCCAACACTGGCGGCGTCATCTTAAAGAAATCAAAAAGAAATTATTCCAAAAAACCTATTTAATCGGAGAAATACAATAAATTAGAACAAACTATATGCTTCCAATTAATTAGAAATCCCAATAAAGTCAAGCGATTAGCAGATTATTACTACCAACAGGTTACGCCATAATTCATGGGAAAAAACAACTTTATGGCCTCCATCGTCATCGCCATGGCCATTGGCCAAGCTATAGCATCGCACTAAACTCGCTGTTCGCACCCATCAAGAGGCAGCAGTGGCGGCAGCGATATTTACAGTCGTTAGATTAGTCGCGGGCTTTTAGTGAAGTTAGAGGCTCTCTATAAAGCTTTGCCGCCGCTGGTGGTCGCTGCGTCGCTCGTAGCCACCGCCGGCCGTCAAGACTAGTTAGCATCATCAACCAAGTTTCTCACTTGGATTTTCGAATGTGTCAAAAACATACTTTCCCAGCCTGGCGCGTAATCTAGATAAAGTGAACCGCAAAACAAAGAGCCAAATATTGGTTGGTGCTTCGGAACAAAGACCGCGCATCTGGAAGAAATTCCCATGGGCTGATGGCTGATGGGTGCCTAAAGATACATAAATACGAGTCGAGTATACCTCGCGCTTCAATCGATCTCTTCGATCCATCTCAATCTTTCTTTGGGCCTTCATGATGGGGGTCTTATCAGAGTACAAGATCGGCTTTAATCGGCCATTAAATTTGAATAATTTGCCGCTGCCACTATACGAACTGAACCGCCCGCCCCAGTGACCACCACATCGGCATCATCATCATCAGGCAGGGAACTGGTTTATATTATAGCTTCTTGTTTGGCGAATGTGTATCTCACTGCGCCATCCATCCAGACCAGATCGAGATTGAATCCGGCAGCAATACTCGCATGATATGTGTGTATCGAAGCGTCCGTCGCTCGTCGTCATCGTCGTCGTCGGCGTCTGATGTCCAGCTAACCGTTTAGTTCGTCAATCTTAAACGATCCGCCCTGTCACCGATTAAGACATGCCATCGCATTGCCATCTACTGTACTCCAACACAGCGTATAATTGGCAATCAATGAGATGAGATGATGTTGCTAGTGATGATGATAATGATGATGATGACGATGTTGATGGTGGTGACGATGATGTTCTGATGAGGTGATGACCAGAGTTCCCATTTTTAAACATTTGCAAAGGATCTAGGCTTGATGGGTGCATTCGAAAGGAAAAGGAATAAATGTCATTGTGAATTTAAACTTAATGTTTTGACGAATTAAAAAACGTAAGAGTACTTCATTTCAAGTCAAAGATCTTTCAAGTTATAACTCAGGATAGTAAACTTCTGAATACATACAAAACACTGTTAAGAGAGCGATCTAGAGCCTTTTAGTTAATCAGAAAAAAGATATTTCACCGCGGAATAATGGTAAGGAAAATTGGTAGAGATACCAGAATACCACGTGAGCAAAAATAGTAATTAATGTTTTTTTGTCGAAAATGTCTGTTATTGGGATGTAACTTTTGAATGGTTAACTCTACAAAGAATTTTTAAGCTAGACTTTGTAGATCATGAGCAGTATTACCAAACAATTTTTTACTTTTGACACATTGGAACTATATGGAAAGTTTTGCTAAAAAGTTTCCAACTCAAGATTTTAATCAAACATGACCTCCGATTCCGTCCGTCCGTCTGTATGTCTTTTCTCAGCAATACAGCATAAACAATTGAGTCGATTCAGTTCAAAATTGGAAATTAAACTTTTAAGTTAACGCGTTAGGCGTTTTTTCATTTCTCTTAAACCAAAAATAATAACCAAAACTTTGAATTTATTCAAAAGCAACAGGAAGATTTTTATTATTTTTTTAAAATTTTTTTTACTTGCCTTCTTAAAATAAAAAAAAAATAAATAATATAATTGAACCGTTATTCCGTTCTTACATTTCTTCAGAAACTAATGAAGCAATTTAAATAATTTTTTTTTTACACAAACTCTTATAATTGTCTTAGTAATATTTGATGATACAAATATCAAATACATATTTTTTTTGAAAATTTGAAGTCTCGAAAACGGGTCATCAACATTTTTTACGAAAATCAACTATAAAATGTATATAAGCATGTTGTAAATAACAGCACACTAAAAATATTTTTAAACAAAATTGAAAAACTTATATAAAAATTAATTAAAAAAAGCTCTCCAACGTTTTTCAAAGAAAAAATTTTAAAATTTAAGGTTTTTTTGAGATATCAAAAGGCGTTAAAATTTTTGAAAACAGACTTATTTTGCATGTATACTTTAAATTATAGGTACTATTTAGATACTCTTTGGATTGCCGTGCATTTTTTTTCTAAAAATGTCAAAAATATCGATTTATCGCTTATTGTGACTAAATGGTACTTTGTATCTTTCTCAGCATACAATTTCTTAATTTTCCTCTTTTTATCATCTATTTCTACAAATCTAGGTTTTTGTTTTTATTTAATGGTTCTGATTTCAAAAATCTTCGAGTTTATAATATTTGATAAAAACTCCAAAAAAACGTTTTTTCTTATTTTTTAAAATGCAAACATAAAACTCGTATGTGTTTTTAGTTTAAGCAATATTTTCACTGTTTGACCTTTAGTTTTAGTCCAAAATTTTAATGTTTACAGGTTTAATTTTGTTACTTAATGATTCTCTAAAGATTGTTACTGACTTAATTTTTACAAAAACCAAAGATATAGAATCACTGTACACTGTACAGAGTATAATACACAAAAATTATATGATCGTAAGATCTGGTGACTTTAAACTCAGGAATAATAATACCGCATTATTTTTGTACTTAATAATATTAAAATTCGATCCTGAGCAAAATTTCTATTTTAGCAAGATATTTGACAAATTAAGTCATGAAATTCTTCTTAATAAACTAAATAAAATTGGACTTGATGATCATTTCGATATCAGGATTTCGTCAAATCGTAAAGATATATGTAGATATTATAGTCTCATGATCAAGTCAATTTCAAGTCAATTTTGGTTTTCCATAAGGGAGTCACCTTGGTCCATTTCTTTTTATTTTATCTATTAATTATTTGCCTTCTGTTTTAAAATCTATGCAGATTATGTTAAAATGTGTTGAATTATTCCCTATAATATTTCCCTTGCGTGCCGTGATCCGTGATATGTTATTAAAATTCTGTATGTTTCTTTTGTCAGGCCAAATCTTGAATACGCTTGCGTTGTATGGCTCCCATACTATTCCGTTCATATTGATACACTAAAAGGCTTCCCTTAATAAATCCCCCATCTCTTTTTGGTTACAAAGAGTATTTGCAGTTCTGTTTTATCTCTGATGTATTCAATAGAACGATTTTATGTCCAACTATTTTTTGTAGCAGCTTACAAAGAAATTTACCTATTAGAACCATTTTAAGCAGATCCAACAATGGCCGTAACAATCCTCTTAATCAATTAATCAGTAAATTTAACAATATCTCTACAATAACTCTAAAAATCAAAAACTCAAGTCTACAAGCTTTAGATTTAATTTGTATTGCTAAAAGTAGTTGAAATTAATTTAGTTAAAAGTTTAGATCTAAGTACATAATGTAGTGTAAACTTAACGTAAGCATTTAACTTATTTAATAAATATTAATGCGCTGTTTCGTTATATTTAAACTTACTAAGAAATGAGTCGTTCTTATTAGTGCAGCAAAACTAAGTTCAAACTTCAGAAATTAGGTATATTATACTTCAGTTCCAAGTCTAAAACTTTAATGTTAAATTCACTAAGATAAAAACAAAAATAAAAAGTACGTATACGCCTGAGTATATCATACTTACTACCTTTTTTGTTTATGTGTGGAAACGATCATTGCCATTAGAAGTTTTGAGCAGATCCTTAAAAAATATTGGTATTGCTTCTTGATGTAATAAACATTTCGTGAGTATCAAGACATATGGGTATATTTTTGACTGAAATAATTTATAAAAAATATACATATAACTTAAAAAAGAATAACCTAAGAAAAAAGTACATTTCCTGACAGAGAAACAATAAAACTACAGTTATTACCTGAAGCACTTTTAGATATAAAGTACCGATTAGGCTTGGAACGATAAATATCTATATTTTTAAAACCGCGTTAGAAATAAAGTGCATGACTGGGACGCACGAACTTACTTTTGTATCCAAAGACTCCGTTTACAAATTTTAACATTTACTTATAAAATAAGTTTGTCTTCAAAAATTTAAATTGACCTTGATTTTGTATTTGTTTTTCTTTTTGGGCCTTTTTTTATAATTAATTTTGTATGTATAAAATGTTTCAGTTTTTCTTAAAAATATTTTTGGTACGCGGTTTACGGTTTTGCAGAACTTATTAATATAGGTTTTAAATAAATGTTCGTAAAAAAATTATGACCAATTTTTGAGATATCGAATTTTGAAAACAAAATTTGTAGTAGGTATTTTCTTAAAAATCCAAAAAATAAACACTGACGTTTTTGATCATTTAATATTATTGAGACAATACAAAAGCTTTGTCAGAACAATATTATTATTATTATTGAAGGGTACCCTTTTGGAGGAATACAAGTTACAAGTTACAAAAAAATTAAGAGAAAATGTAATGCAATCTATCGCTTCGTTTTTAAGAATATTTGAATTTTTGATTTTTGACCAAAAAAATTATATGGGGGCAACTGTTTTAAATCTTGAGTTAGATTTTTTTTTACGAATGCAATACTCACCATATACTTCCTATATGTCTCAAGTAAAAAAGTTATTTAAGTTACTTTTTACCGTTTAAAAATAAGACAATAATAAAGTATTTTCTACAAAAAACCTTAATAACTTTTCATGCTCACGTAGTATTTTTGAGGACTTTCTCTTGCCTATCAATGCTTCAGACTTGCTGACTCACTTGTTGTTTTCAAGTAATTCCATAGACAACAAATTGAGTTATATGAATTATTTTTAACACAGCTTTTTTATAACTATGGCCTGAGTAGATTGGGATTTGTAATTTATCCGGGACATTTCAACAACAATATTCTACTTTAACTTTCTTGAAACTATTTGAACATTGCTCAAGCCTAACGCACCAAATGAATTACAAGGTATTGAAGCTACAAAAACGTTCTTTTATGTTTCCCAGTTAAATCGAAAAATAAGTCAGCACTGTGAAAATGTCTCTACTATTTCTTAGCGCCAAAGTGAAGTGTTGATATTCCAACAGTTTAATTTTATTCCTAAATGGTTCTGACTTCTGAAGTCTGAACCTTTGGTAGCTTTTGTCTTAGAGGTGAATTGAAACTGAAAAAAGTCAGACAAACAGTTTGATGGACTTTTTACTTTAGACGAAGCACTAAAATATAAAAAAAATGCTTTACATAAGTTTAAAAGGCTTTGCAGGTTTAAGCTAAGAACTAAAGTGTCCGATTTTCAAAAACAAATTTAAGAACTCAGCTTAAAAAAGCTGATGAAATTTTCCATAAGCAGCATGCTCACTGCACAGCATAATAAAAAACATAAAAGTCGCAACACTAGGCATCAATGCGAATGAATGGATTGCGAAAACATATTCCTGTGTTGCTTCTGCTGCTGTTTAATGCGTGCCCCACAGAGGCACTTGTTACCACATAAATGTTGCGGGACGAACATCTACGATCTTCCCTTTTCTTCCTCAAGTAAATATGGATGATCGTTAGAGAGTCGAGGAATCCAGAAAAATTGCCTCAACGACGCACCATGGTCCGTTCGCCCGTTTGTCTGTTCGTCCGTCCATTTGTTCGTTAGTTGGAAAAAAACAAACGCACAAAACAACAACAACAAAAAAAGTACTGAAGGCGACACTCGATCTGCCTATAAATCATTCAATCTCTGGTTAATTAATGTGAATCTAAGAACATTTAGATGCAATTTATTTTAATGTGATAATTTATTAATTTATTGGCTTTTAATGCTTGCCGGATGGCTCGCTGCAATCGCACTTTGGCGCGCAGTCGACACTGGACACTGGATACACTGGACGCATGGGCATACTGAACACTGGACACAATTCCAGAAACCGGTACATTTTGTGTGTGTGTCCCGCCACGGGCACTTGAGTATCCAATTGGAATGAGTAAAAACTTAGGCTCTGCTGGAGCAAGATTGAGAGAGAGAGGATCGAAACGCAGAACTGAAGATTTATGCTGTGACAGTGCGTATGGAACTCGGTATTAGGCGTCAAACGATTTATGGCTTACCATCATTATTTCACACCCCAGCACACACTTTACAGAGCCACACTCTCCCGAAGACTACCATCAAAGTCGTGTGGCTTTGGTATGCACTGCAGAGGCCTGTCCCTGTCCCCATATAGTAAGTATACGCCAGAGTGCCAGCAGCTCCAAGCCAAGCTATCTTAATTCGCGCCTGATTCCAATATCAGTTGCGCTTATATATTTAATGAAATCATTAGCGATACACGAGTGAGAAATTCCTCTAATGACAGTCAGTCAGACGGACAGACAGACAGAAAAAAGACTGCGCGTAGAGTTGGGTATGGAATGGCGTTTGAGATGTCCAGTCCTTACCACGCCCGAGAACGAAAATATGGTGTGGCTATAGATTTTTGCAAAATATAAAAAGAAAAACAGAAATCAAAGAAACTGGTATGACGCATGATTTGGCAAGTGTTGCGTTCTATTCTGGTGGCTTGGTCAAGTCTATACTACGTTAACACTCTATCTATACAGAGCACAGAGATAGTGTACTTGGGCAACTTGCATCGATAGTATGGACTTGTTAAAAGAATTCCAACTTGAATCTAGCTCAAATTGACTTTCTCAATGGCTAACACATGAATCACCTGATGTTGTGGGTGATTTAAGATGCCTTAGTTATAGTGGAATTCATATGAACTTGCTTGATTGGATTGGATATAGTCTGTATATGAAGCGAGAGGTGGATTGGTTTAAAAATTAAATAATTAGCAAACATAAATCAAAATAAATTAGGTATAGGCATTGGAAAAATCTTAAGCTTAATTTTAAAGTTTTCTTCATACAAAGCTGATTGAACTTGTTTTATTTAATATGTTTTGAACTTTTAAGTGAAACACTTTATTTTAGTAAATTGTCTTCATATGACGATATGATCTTGAAGGTAAGAAGTAGGACTCAGAGTTTTTTGACATTTTTCTGACATTTTTCAAATTCACTGATATTAACATTTTTGCAGTTTTTAAATATTTTTTAGGATAGATTGATTTAAGTTGCAACGTTTTAATAATTAACGTCAATTGGGAACACAAAAATCATTGACATCTGAGATAATCACTATTTCTTACAGCCTGTAAGGTTAGGTTAAAGTGGCTGTGCGTGAAGTTTGCTATCTTCATAACGTCTTGCATCAGCAATAGTTTACATATAGCGATTGGAATGCCAGCATTTGCCAAACGTGGTAAAATGGGTTGTACTGTACCATTCCTAGCAAGTTCATCTGCCTAACAGTTTCCTGGAATGTCTCTATGGCCCTGCACACAGTAAAGGTGAATATTAAACTGTTATGCCATCACCATTACAGATGATCGACAGTTATGGGCTATTATAGAGTTTGTAGAGACAGAGTTCAGAGATTTGATAGCAGCCTGACTATCTAAGAAAATATCAGATGTTAATATCAGGTTTTCCTTAAGCCAGAACAAGACTTCTTTTATAGCCAAAAGTTCCGTCTGGAACACGTTACAATGATTGGGAAGGAGGAATGAGAGATCCATCTGCATAAAAGCTGGCTGACTCGTCTTCCAGGAATGCCCTATCCTCCCAGAAAGATCTGGAAGGTATATAGAAATCTTGAAGTTTCTGTCGAATTGCAGTTGGAGGATGGTGTAGTGGTAGTCTGTGTGCTTTAGAATTGATTCTAAATACATAAGAATTACGGAGTGGTCAATGTTGTTGTTAATCCACTGCGACGAAGCTTTGAAGCGAATAGCAGAGCTTGCAGCTATTTGTTCGCTAAATAGGCATATCAAGAGGTCTAAGGTAGAGTAGGGTTTTCAGTGCCGCAGATGAGGTCGTGCGAAGCGAACCGGTTCTACATAGGCAAGCTGAACGTTGGACTTTATTTATTTTTTCGCAGCTTATAGCTTTTTCTAAATCAGTCCACCTTACTGCCACATCGTACATTAAAATCGGTCTGATTACCTATGTGTATAGCCAATGCTTGATTCGGGGTTGTAAACCCCATCTTACAGCCTGAGAAAGCACCATTCCAAAATTATAGTCTGGACCAGTAGACCATTATTACACGTGGCGTGATGATTAGCGCGTATAGGACTGATGTGGAAAAGGTATTGGTTTCAATATATGTCTGTAGTCTGTGCCACCTTAAGTTTTTTTTCTTTGGTACTGCCGCTTAATAGGATTGACAAATCCTCCAATTCGGCATAAAAATTGTAGGTCCACTCCGTTACTCACACATAGGAATGGTTGAGAGTTGTAAATCTACGAGCTGTTGCGCCACCT
Source organism: Eupeodes luniger (assembly GCA_951509635.1). Lineage (NCBI taxonomy): Eukaryota > Metazoa > Arthropoda > Insecta > Diptera > Syrphidae > Eupeodes > Eupeodes luniger. The sequence goes on from OX608075.1 coordinate 41,713,535, forward strand.
ATTTCAATTTTAATAGAAGACATCTGTAAACTTAGAAAACTGCAAAACATAACTTTTAGAAGACTTCATAAAATGACAGAGATATCACGAACGATATAGTAGACTAACAACTTCAGTCTAGTTAAGTTAGGTTAAGGTGGCCGTTAGTCTGTTGGAGTACACCTCCACCAACTCTGTCAAAGTTTTTTGATCTTTCTTTATAAAAGCTGATTGTTTCATCTGTCAAAAATGAATTATTCTCCTAGTTAGACCTGGAAGGGATTTATGTAGATAAACTTGGAAGTTTTTTGTTGGAATATGGATGAGGGGTAATGTAGTCGACGTTATTAGGTAGAGATTTTAATGAGTTCAGAGTGATCGAGTGGACAATATAGTTATGGATCCACTGTGAGGAGGCTTTAGGTCAAGGTTTGTTTCTGTATCCAGCGCAGTCTACAATACTCCTGTAAAGCCAGTTTGTAAGATGGATTTGTGGAACCCATTTATTACCAATGCATTTTTACAAGAGAATAGGGCAATAGTTGCTTTGTTAACTCTCTCTCTTAGGTATAAAGTTTCTAGCTTAATTTCTTATCTTAGTATAAGACCTAAGCATTTCACTTTGTCTGAAAGCTTAAGCGTTATACCATTTGATTAAAATTACTGCGCAAGACGTAGTGAATGTAAGGATTGAGGTAAAGGGTTTTCAAACATGGTTTGAAAAGTCTTGTATTTGGGTTGTTGCTGTCACTTTTGAAGCTGTCATTTTGTAACATTTAACAAATAAAAATTAAGCCAGTACTTAAAATGTAACTATACACGCTTTTACAATTTCTTCACCTAAAAACGAAACTCAATTATTTCGTCAAATATGATTCGAATCGCAACGATACTGTTAATAGTGAGTGCGATAAGAGCGGACTTTTTTTTACGCAAAATGGAAGAGCTTGAGCTGCATGATATGTGGTTTCAATAAAATGGTGCCACATAAATTAAGAGAAATTAAGAGTCCAGTTCAGTGAACAGTTTATTTCTCGTTTGGGATCAATTGGCTGCCGAGATCGTCTGCTTTCATACATCAAGACTTGAAGCATTTATTCGTAAGATATCGGTCGAAATGTTATGTAATCGAAATGGCAAGTTATAATCGGAGTAGGCGGACCAAAATAAATAAAGATCTTAAACTAAAATAAAGCTCACAAAATTACAGTACAAGTATGATGCATCGAAGTCCCTTATTAAATACTAGCGGCCCGTCCCGGCTTCGCACGGGTAGACATAAATAGATAATATAGCTTTCTACACTGAAAAAACAAATTTGCTTTAATATAAAAAACGGCGTTTATTGACTGCTTATTTACTGTCACAACAAACTTTTTCTTGTCAGAGTGAACGGTTTATTAAAAAAGATGTCAGCGTTTGTTAATACTATTAACGGCCGTTTATTAAATGAAAAATAAAGCACTTAATCACCGTTTATTAAAATTAATTACTCTATTAATTGCCGCAAACATCTTAGTTATTAAAAATGATTAATCGTTTATTGCGACAATAAACAAGATGTTTGAAAATGGATTGTTAAAGATTATATCCCAACCTTCATCCAATATCACAACCAGTTCTCAAATTTACAAATAGTTTATTATTTTTTATAACCTTATTCACTGAGACATACAAATTTGTCAATTGAAAAATAATAAACCGTTTATTGTTGCAATAAACAACATCATTAAGAGACGAATTGGAAAATTTACAAGCAGTTTATTATTTTTTATAACCTTATTCACGCATTACAAATCCACAACGAAAACACGAACAAATTACATGCATTCTGTCACTACACCGAGCATTGTGTTCACAATCAGCTCAACTTGGCCAGAACTCGGTGACATTAATTTGCTCGGAGGCTTAACCCCACCAGAGGTATAAGCGGAAATAATAAACATTTGTTTATATTTATGAATTCATTTATTAAAAATTAATAAATTCTGTTCATTGGGATTATAAACAGGTTTATTAATATTATAAACGGAAATAATAAACGATTTTTTATATTAATGAACGCATTTATTAAAATTAATAAACTCTATTCATTAAGGCTATAAACGGGTTTATTAATACTATAAACGGAAATAATGAACGGTTGTTTATGTTTATTAATGGATTTATTAAAATCAATAAACTCAGTTTATTGTGGTTATAAATCAAATTTTAAATTGTTTGTAAAATTTTCACCCGGAAATGGAGAATAATAAACCATAGTTCACTGACACAATTAATATGTTTATTGGACAAACTCAATCATTTTATTTATTGTCTCAACGAACTTTTAAATTATATTTACGTACCTTTTTGGTTCAGTGTAATGAAAAAAGAATTATTAAAATCGGTCCAGTACTTTTTGAGTTTATTCGTTACATACAAAAATACAAATCTTTCCTCTTTATAATATTAGTATAGAAAAGCGAAATTTTGAATTTGTCTATTTGTTCAAAATTATTAAACTTTCATGCTAGATATTGGTAGCTCCAAAAACTATCTGCACCATTTATTTTCCTGTTAGATACAAAGTAGATTTTCTACTTAGTTCTCTCCTTATATTATATCCAAATAACATGCAACCCCATTTAGTTCACTTTGACACTGTCCTTTTGTGAAAATTGCTTTAGTTAGCCACTTGATCTGTTTTCACAATCTAAATCGTAAATGTCATCTGATCACCACCACACCACCGTACTGGGGCAGCTCTATAGCGTCACAACATTTTATAGTTGAATATGCATAAACAACTCCAGCAACAACAACAACAAATGGAACCACTTTTCTTTACCCTCTCAATAGTCTTATTAGAATGTCCAATCTCAACTTAAAACCCATACCTATACCTTATACTGGAAGCCCGGTTAAAAAGAAGCTCAATTAGTGGTCGTTGGGGTAAAAAAAAAAGGAAAATAAACCTCTCCTAAATTTGGTCCGAGATGATCCCTTCGATGATCAACATCACGACATGTGCCTCGCAGTGGCAGCATCAGGCTGTGCATAGTTGCACCACTGATCACACTTCTTTTTTGAAAACGACTCCGATCCGAACTATGTGATCCCGCAAAACATTTAGCTCAGGCTCTCGCTTTAAGTATAAAGGTATAGTATGTGTCTATCCCAGCTTCCAGCTTTGACATGCTCTCTCCCATATGCAGATCAATGGCAGAGTATAGAGCAAAAAAACCCTAAAGAAGCTGCCATCATGTCGATAGGACGATGGCCGAGTGGAAAAGTCGTTGACGACATCGACGACCACGACGACCAAGACGACAACAAGTAAAAGCTGGAACTCTTGGCAAAAGCATCAAACAAGTCGTGAGTGCGTGAAAATAGAGTCCGAGTCCAAAGGGGCATTAGGTTCCATTTTAGCATCAGCGGCGGTGCGGCACACTGACAAGTCAACATCCCCAGCTTCTCTTTCTGTATACAGACCAGGAAGACACATTTTGCCCAGAGATAAGATGCTCGCTTGATGGGGGATAACTCTCAAGCCATCAACTAGCTACAGCTCCAGCACCAGTAGAAAAACCAAAATGAAAAACATTAAATGTGCGGGGTCAAGTAGACAGGTCAAACTTTTGTGCTTGCGTCGTAGTCGGTCGTCATCTCGTAGGCCGCTTTCGTTTGGCCCTTTTTTGTTGCCTCGGGCGGGTGGTGTGCTGTGCTCCTTAAATGGAACAAAACTGTCAGACAATTGGCGACGGAATAGATCTAATAAATTTGGCAGTTAATCGGCTACACGCAGCATAATACGAGTATATACTCTCTGCCACATAGCCACCATTCACTTTCCTCCGCCCGCTCTTCCAAGTAGTGCGATGTTGGCCCATATGAGATTGACATAGGAACTCAATGGAAGCCCATAGAAAATTGTGTCTCGTCGCGTTTTTGTTTTGTTGTGTCTTGAGTTTATTTTTGTGTGTTATGGTCGCGTCTATGTCTAATAGAGTCTAACCTGTGCAACATGCGGCTGTTATATTAATTGCGTCTGGATGACTGACTGACTGCACCTTATTTTTCGTCGTCGTCGTCGTCGCAGTCGTCGTTGTTGTTGAAGCTGTCTGCGCTTGATTTCCTTAGCCCCGCTAGACTTCTACAATGTACATCTGGACCCTGCGCTGCGCCAGCGAGCGAGAGATAGAAAGAGTGAGAGTGTTACCAATGGTGGTGGCAACGTCACAACCATCAATCGCCCCAAAGGCAAAGGGGTCTTGTACATTTGCAACATATTCGCATTCAATATCTATTTGAATCTATCTATTTTTTCCGTAGCAATGACTTGTGCATATTTCAAATCACATCGCTTCGCTGGTGAAGCTAGCGTCGCTTCGCGTCTCGTCGAGTCGTCCGTAGATTGTTGTTGTTGTCTTGTCGACGCTAAAAGCCAAATGTCTGTATATACCAAAATTCTTGTTGTTGTTATTGGCTTAATCGACGTCTGGCTCTATAGATGATATGAGTCATGCGTTTGGTATAAAGCTGAAGCTGGCTACAGAGCACCTACACGTTAAAGTTGTTTTATATCTATTTATTTTATTTTTCGTATTTTTGTATGAATTAAGTATCTTTCGGGTTTTTGAACTTCAAATGAGAAATAATAGGTACTGACATCGTATAGACGGGAACCTTTTTTCTTCAGATTGGTTTGGTTTTTAAATTGGTTTTGTTTTAAATAGCTTTGCAAAGTTTCCATCAAGGCTAGCCCATTTATAGACTTTTGTATAAATTTAATTCAAACAATATTGGTTCTGCAGCGACGACGACGACGACGGCTGCAGATATCTGTGAGCTATATCTGCAGCCAGATATAAGCATATAAAACTTTAACCATGTTTATGGGTTGAACTTTAACTTCACTTCTGTATGGCTTCCCCGTTTGCGTCGCCGTTCTACCTCCACATAGCAACAGGTCCTTTGGGCTATTTTTATCAGAATTATTGCTTGTAGTGTTCTTTTGTTTGCATGTCATATGTATTCATTTATATAAATTTATATGTAACTTATGTAAATTAGAATATTGCTCTTAGTAAAATTTTATTCAAAAGTTTTGCGTATTTAAATGTCACAATTTTTGAAAGTAATTGGGCAACAAAGTCATGTCGCACTATGTCTTAAGGGTAGCTTACAAAGAACTCATAGATTCATACATTCTTTAATCCACTAAATTCGAAATGGGTTTAAATGAAACTCGATGTCATTATACAAAACTATTATGGGGAGTTGGTCAAATACTGTAATTCAAAACTATGACGCTAAAAATGGAAAATTATATCATGAAATTTTACATTACCAACGACCAATTTGCACCTATATTTCCTTGATAACGTTACGAATTTTATCATCGAGGTCTTAAATCGGAATTTTGGCATAGAGCTTTTCATTCACTAGGGCGCTAAAATCTAAAGGTTTGATAAATAACACGATTGTGTCGGAACACGGGAACTTTTCTTGAAAAATTGAGATTGCTTAGTTGCTAATGTGTGGCAAGTACAGCACGCAGTCTTCATTATCATTAAATATATGTAGGATATTTTTCACGATAGATCAAGGATCTTCCAAGTCCAAAATTAAGCAATTTTTCTTATTGCTAAACACGCTCCGAGGTAAAAATTAGACTAAAATGATGCATTTTAAGAACCTAATCAGCATATACGACATCGATGCTTGTGATTGGTCTACTTAAGTTCTCGTGCTAATTGAAATATAAAAGTCGTAAGACAACATTTTGTATGCAAAATACAGTGAAATGTCGCATGTCCTAATTTCAATTGGAAAGGAAAACATAAACCTTTTTTTTTAACTTCCCATAGGAAGTTATTGTAATGGGTCCGATTTGTCAAATTGAAAATTTTGACATTTCTCGACGTTTCAAGGTCGCTAGAGTCGAAATAAAAGATTTTTAGAAAGATGTCTGTGCGTGCGTGTGTACGTACGTTCGTACGTCCGTACGTTCGCGACGTTTTTTTCGTCGTCCATAGCTCAAGAACCAGAAGACATAACGCCTTCAAATAAATTTTGTTATACAGATAATAAGGCAAAAAGATGCAGAAAGGGCTCTCAAGAAATTTGCGTGGGTGGTTTGTTTACCATATCAGTTTAAAAAAAGGTGAAAATTTTGGTTAACCCTAAATATCTCATGAACCAATGACGTTAGAGACTTGAATTAAATTGTATGTTATATATTGTGACGTGATACAAAACAAGTACATTTTTGGAAAAAAATCCAAATAAAAAAAAATATGATTTTATCTCCAAAACAATTTTGTTCAACAAAGAATAATGTTTTTGACATCTGATAAAATTTTAAGAAAAATCGAATTGACAGTTTTCTTACAAAAAAATAAAAACCTAAAAAAAATGTATAAAAGTTGGTAAAAATTGACTTTCGACTCAAATACCTTTTCAAAACTTTGAGATATTCGATTTAAACTACTTTTATCTTTTAAAAAATATTGTTTTCAACATTCAGTAAAATTTTGAAAAAAATCGAATCGACAGTTTTTTTTATAAAAAATTATAAACCGAAAAAAAAATTTAACAAAAGTTGGTAAAAATTGATTTTCGACTCAAATATCTTTTCAAAAATTTGAGATAATGGCTTCTAACTAATTTTATCTTATAAGAAATATTGTTTTCAACATTCGATACAATTTTGAGAAAAATCGAATTGACAGTTTTTTTTACAAACAATAAAATCCTAAAAAAACAATGCTAAAACTTGGTAAAAATTTACTTTCGACTCAAATAGCTTTCAAAAATTAAAATTATTGGCTTCAAGCTTATTTTATTTCCCAGAAAATATTGTTTTCGATATTCAGTAATTTTTTTATAAAAATCCAACAGTCCGTTTTTTCATAAAAAAATAAAATCTACAAAAAATAGTACGCAAATTTGGTAAAAATTGATACATACATATAGACAAACTTTTAAGCAAGACAAATCGCCAGACGGGATGGAAGTTATCAGTGTGGGTCGCATCCCAGCCTCTGTTTTTTTTTATAAAAAGCGCACACTCAAGGGGATAATACTTCCCTTATTATGTTGACACAGTGTGAGCACTAGGAAAGGGAGAGAGGGATTGAAAGGAGATGTCGGTGCACATTGGTTTTGAATTCCTGAATATTTCAGTGACTGGGAAAGACAGAGTGTGGCAAGGCATTCCACATTCGCGTAGTATGGCTAAAGAACGAATGCTCTACGTTCAATGCTGTCCAAGAGGCTTAAGTAGGTTGCAGGTGCACCAGCCCAGAGTTCTGTAGATAACAGCAAGATCAGAGGGGGAGAAAAACTTCTTCCATCGCCTCAGAAAACCCAAACATTTTGCGGCATTTTTGGCGACATCGCGTATGTGTTCGTTGCACAAAAGGTCGTTGGTGATGCACATACCGAGAATATCGAGATGTTCAGTCTCCTCGATGCAAGTGCCATCCATGGATAATGGCAAGAGGGATGTATCTCGCTTTAACGATACAAGACAGTATTGTGTTTTCGAAGCATTAAATTCCACGTGGTTTTTTAATCCCCATTGTGGAATGCTGTTTAGGTCGGAATTTAATGAACTTATCATATTTTGTCGTTGGAGTTCCACATCCGAAGGACAAGGATGTGAATCTAGAAAGAAATATGAAAAGCTGAGAGTAATATCGTCAGCGAAAGAATGCATTGGATTAGAAGTTGCAGACAGGAGATCATCAATAAAAATGAGAAAGAGTGCTGGAGATAGAACAGAGCCCTGGGGCACACCAGCATTTATTTTGTGGTTTTCAGACTTGAACCCATCCAATACTACTTGTATTGAACGATCCTAATCCAATGAAGCAGGGATTCGTGAAAACCGAAAGCACGCATTTTCGATAAGAGGGCCTGATGCCAAACACTATCAAATACTTTTGAAATATCAAGTGCAATAATCTTACTTTCTCCAAAACGATGTAAAGATTTGCTCCACTGTTCGGTGAGATGATTCAGGAGATCACCAGTGAACCTATTGCTGCTAAAGTTGTACTGCCGGTCATTAAGAAGCTTTCGGTCGTCGAGATATTTCTTAAGCTGATAATTTACCAGCGTTTCCATGACCTTGGAAAGAAGGGACTTAAGTGCAATCGGTCGATAATTAGAGGGTGTGGAAGATTCGCCTTTTTTGGGTTTTCGTCAACAATTACGGAATCAGCAGCAATTATCGCAGTTGTGCTTTAAAGATGCAAATGGTTTTGATTCTCTATCTAACCATCTTTAACATGTTATATTAACTAAAATTTTTTAAATATGTTTGCTATTTTCGGCCGAAAGGGATAGGGGAACCAAATCATTGCTGTTAGTCACTTTAACAATTTCAATGCGGTGTTAAAGAGTTTATAAACAAACAAACTCTTCAGCTTTATAATATAAGTATGGATTCGCTTAAGAATGACCTACTGCTGCCTTCCTGTTTCCAAACATGTGTTAGTTGCGTGTTCAACTGCATTCACTTAAAAAACTATAAAATTTAGCATAAAAACCGGGACTTTTATCTTATCCAATCTCCAAACAGCAGTTACTTAAATGATTATTCAGTTTTTATACCTTCTTATGACCTATAAGCTTGAATTTTTCTCCTCGAGCATTTTATATACATTCTATATCCTATAAACGACAAACAATCTTATATAACCTCTAATCAAAAACTACACTAACTGCACTCATTCGCTCACTCAACTATTTAAAGACACTACACTCAATTATGCAATGTTCATGTCCTGCATTTGAGATCCCATTACTTTTTCTTAAAATATTCAACCCACATTTAATTTTTCACATCTACAACTCGTATTCCATTCTAAAAAAAAAAACACCAACCCCATCCACATCTATGTGCGGCTCCACGCCCTAAAATCAACAAATCCAGTCAATAAAATACATATCTCCGCACTCCAAAGGAATTCAATTAAGTCATCACCTTCTATCCTTATAAGTGTTGTCGTCTATAGTCCGCACTTGACCACACCAGTTGGTTGGATGTGTATACGATGGTCCTCCTCTTCTTGGTTGTGCCTTGTTTCCACCGCGCGTCGTGTCGTCGTCATCGGCCTCTGGTCAGACTTTGTGCCTTTTTTTCAATATCCTATACACAACATTACAACATACAATCTCTTCTCCTAATGCCCATCAATTACTACCGCCCAACGAGACAATTAGACCCATAAACCATTCATTCGTCTCGTGGATTTGCACATTAGCTAGGCGAAATTTTTCGCCATAGGAGTTCCTTTTCGTTTCCTTTCCCTTCGGATTCAATGCGACCGCAACGACTACGACGAACGGTATCCTGCCTTGTTGCGCAGACTTTGGGCACACGCACCTCCAGTTTACCATCAGGTCCATAGCTTCAGCTAGACACACCGGAGATCGGACACAAAACAAACGAAGCCAACTCACTCATGCGTTTCACTTGTCATGCTATGCCAAAGGTACACTTGTCGAATCTCTGCGCCAACAAATAACCTGACCAGGAAATTACATTGGCATTAAAGCCAGTTCAAGACGCACATACCTATCGAGACCCAAACCGATCGCGAAGACAGTCAGTCGCAAGGATCTTGTTTTCCCACACTGGCTTTTTAACTACCTATATATGTATACGAGGCTGGAACTCACTCACCACCACACAAAGCTGAAGCCAAGGCTGGGACTGTGGTGAGTCTGTGAGGCTATAAGGCTGGGCCAAACGCCAAACGCCAAACACAATAAACCATCATCCACAGCCATTCATTATCATCCTGCTGGGTATTTTATTGCCTTGACTATAATGGTCGGGCCGGTTAAGCGGGCGTTATGTGTTTTATTTTTGTGAACATGTTTGGATTAGGACCACCCCGTAGCAGTTGTCACGTTTACGTCCGTTCACCGCACCACACGCCGCCGCCACGGTGCGGTGTGGTGATAAAAGAAATGAAGAAATCAATTAATAGGTTTGTCACTTAAAGTCATAACATTCAGACGCGCGACAAACGGCTGCATCGTCTTAAACACCTTACCGTTCTGCTTCTCGATGACGCGCATCCAAATCTTTACGCTAAGCCATATACGCACTTCTCTGACAACAGGTTCGATTATTCAAATTAAGGTGAATTTTATTTCGGTCGATCACAAACAAATTAAGATCTTTCGTTCACAAAAGATAATCACTCAGAAAGGAATCTTTAACGCGTATAATTTAAAGCATTTGGTAGTGCAGTGGAAAATATGACAGTTTAAGAAAAGACCGAGAGGCAGGTCGTGGGAACTTGCATGTAGAATGTGTGTGATTGGTCCTATAAAGGTAATGTGGAAAAAGAAGTTAGAAGCATGTGTCAACACATAAAAAAAAAAAAAAAAATTAAGTGGCGCAACAGGCCCTAGAGTACCAGGGCCTAGTGACTTACAACTCTCAACCATTCCTGGGTGCGAGTATTATTATCAGGGATGGAGGGGACCTACAGTTTTAAGCCGAATCATGACAAGAATTACTCTTGACGGATTTGCCAATTCCTCGCAAGAGACAGTACCCGTTAGAAAAAACTTTAGATGGTACAGGCAGGGATTGAACCCAAGACCTTTGGCATGACAGTCCAACGCACTAACCATAATGCCACGGGTACTACATCAACATATAAGTTATCTTAAAAAATATCTTTAGGCTACGATTTTATCACTGCTTAGGTTTTGAAAGAAATGCCTTCAATAGGTTTTAAAAAATCTCCATTTATTTATATAATATAAGCACGACTTAAACTAAGATACGTACCAAATCATTGGAAAATTGCAGAAGTCATACCTAAACAAGGTAAGTCACCAACAGAAGTAACATCTTACAGACCAATATCGGCTATATCAATCATGAAAAAAGTTTCGAAAAACTGGTATTGAAAAGATTGGGAAAAACAATACCGGAAAGAAGACTGAACAATCAGTTGAAGGCATTTGAAGGAAAACAAGTATGCTCGGATATATTCTTAGATGTTGCTTAAGCCCTAAAATAGTTTTGGCACTTGGGATTTGAGTCCAAGCTGCATTGGAAGCTTCCAAGGCAGAACTACGAAATACTGAAATGATATGTAAATAACCGACTCTTTAGGGTACGTTACGACTAAAATTATTACTCGGAACTAAAAAAACTTTATAACGGTGTACCGCAAAGAAGTGTCCTAGGACCAACCTTTTATCTTTTAGATACAAGGGATATTCCATGGAAACCAACGTTTTCATGATCACCTTTGCTAATATTGCTGACTGCAATATTGGTGTTAGAGAGATTTCTTGCAAAAGCTACATACAAATTGTAAAGTCTTAAAATTCAAGTTCGTAGGTTATTAGCAAATAGCTTGTGCGACAGTCGAGATTACTTCAACAAGTTGACTTAAATTCTTATATGATATAAATTCATTTATCCAACTTTTTATGTTGAACAGTTTTACAAGGTCTTGTCAACAGGGACGCTACAAAATAAAGCTACAGGGACAACAAACAACACCATAGTTCTTGCCGTTTTTTTGACATTTCTCTTCAGTAAGGTTTGCCACTTTATGTTGGAAAGATATACGAGCCAACAACGAGTCGAAATTATTAAAATTAACCACCGAAGTTCGGAGTCAGTGGCCTCAACGTTAAGAGTGCTACGTCCAATTTATGGGCGTCGCAATCGTCCTAGCAGATCAACAATTGAGCGTCTAGTGGAAAAATTTGAATCCACAGGCACAATAAAAAATGTGCCAGTGAGACAAAGAAGTGCCCGTAGTGTGGAGATTATTGCTGTTGCTGAGGTTTCAGTTGCAGAAAGCCCAAATGTGTCTCTCACACGTCGTTCTCAAGCGTTAGGCATCTCTGTGACATCGTTGTGGCGAATTTTGCCAAAAGATCTTGGCCTACATCCTAACAAGATTAAAATGACGCAAGAACTGAAGCCGCTTGACCAACTGAAGCGTCGTATGTTCGTCATTTGGGCTGAGCAACAACTTGAAAATGATTCGGATTTTCATCGAAAAATCATCTTCAGCGATGAGGCTCATTTCTGGCTGAATGGCTTCGTCAATAAACAAAATATGCAGTATTGGTCAGGCAGCAATCCACACGTACTCCAAGAGTCATCAATGCATCCCGAAAAAAACCGGTTTAATGTGGTTTATGGGCCGGCCGCGGCGGCGTCATTGGGCCGTACTACTTCCGTGATGATCAAGACCGGCACGTTACTGTGAATGGGGATCGCTACCGTTCAATGATAACAGAATACTTTTAACCCCAATGGGATGATATGGACGGTGCCATAAGTCACATTGCAAATTTCACAATCAATTTATTGGAAACCAAGTTTGGAGAACGTGTTATCTCACGAAATGGTCCAGTCGCTTCGCAGCCTTGATCGTGCGATTTAACGCCGTTAGACTATTTTCGGTGAGGCTACGTCAAGTCTATAGTCCATGCTAACAAGCCAGCGATGATTGATGAACTTCCTACGAATATCGAACGTGAAATTGCAGCAGTATCGGCCAATGCTTGAAAACCGTCGAAAACTGGGGTCAGCGTCTGGACCTCTGCAAGCGTTCCCGTGGTGGCCATGCAAGAGAAATTGAATGCCATACGTAATGGCATCAAACGTACTTTCATAGGAATAAAGAATTCCACTGATATCCAAAACCGTTTTTGTTTTATTTAGAAAAAAACTTTTGTAGCGCTCTTATTGAAAAAAAAACGATATAAGCAAATGCTTGAAATGTTTTTCTCCTTATTGCGCTTGCACAAATTTTGAAACTTTAAACATTGATTTTTATTATTTAGAGCTTAAACCCAAAAACTCACCTTTTAAGAGACATATCTGGAAGTCTTTGAAGTCCATATAAAAGTTAAAATGCCTAAAAATAACCATTTAGAAAAATGGCGATTAAATTGTACAAAATTTCTCCAACTTTTGTGACATTCGATATTTATACCGACTTGAGTCGTGAGTCGTGAATGTTGTAATTTGACTGTACTGTTTCTCAGAAACCAATACTTTTCCCTTAAAGCGACATACCATTGCCACCTTTTTTCTTTATAAATCTTATGCATCTTACATCGGATTTCTGAACTCTAGATAATTGTTGTGTCATTTCGGAATATTGGAAGTTCTGATCTGACATAGCAAACACCTGATTCTACTTCAATATTTACAATCTTCTTCATTTTATTGTTATTATTATTATTATTATTATTTTTAACTCTCTTTGGGTTGTTTTTGGTATCCTGAGTCTGATGAGATTGCTGTGCCCTGTGATATAGAGCGTCCGATACCCAAATGTAAATTATGTTGTTTAAGCCAGTTAATGTACAATCCTGAGGAGTGATATCATCTTCCTTTCCTCTATACTTGGCTCGCAAATGGAAGAACACAAGTTTATTGATGGGAGAGACTTATAACGTTGATAATAATTAAACACAGTCTTGACCATGAAAACACGTTAAAACTGAGGGTATAGTGTCAGGTGGCCACACCATATAAACGTGTATATTGGAAGAAGATCAGAGGACATTCTATTTAATGACGGTCGTTAATCGAACGTAAGCCGGGTTCAAGGTAAAGTATAGGAAATGATTGGAGATTTTTGTTTTTGTTTTAATTTTAATTTTTATTTCTTTTTTAAATTAATATTCTTATAAGAACTGGATTTTAATAAAACAGAACATGAATATGGAATATTTGGTTGCATTTTTAAGTGTATTATGCATATCAGCATTTATATCTACCTGAAATGGTAAAATGAGTTCTTAATTTAGAATTTCTTCAAGGATTTTCAGAAAATTATTGTTTAGAAATTTACGGATTCACGGATTATAGTTTCGATATGATTATTTCAATATTGCAATTTATGGATTTTTAAAAATCAAAATCTCGATTTTGACAAACTTTAAAGCGAACATACACAAATACTCCTGTTCTATTAAACTTTGTCGAACTTAATAAGAGCTAAGAGTTAGGACCTATTCCTTGATAGATGGTAGATGAATGTCAATTGTAAGCTAAGATTGTTGAAGCCAATGAGCATTTTATATCACTAAGAATATGTTTGAGCTGATTGGATGGAGAGCGACTGCTAGAGCGGAGATTGTGGAGTCAAAACTAATGATAAAGTTGGGGACATTAATCGGAATTTTTTTGCTATTAACCTTTTTGGTAACACTGGGTTGGACAGCTACTCACGTTTTGTCTTTTGCGTCACTGTCAAACATCTTCGTTTGGTCTATAAATAAACCATGAACCGTCTTAAAAACATTTTATGGTCAGTTTAATCAAACTTCTTAGGTGCGGTTATTCAGGCTATTGCTGTCTGTTAGCAGCAATTGGAAATCTGTTAATCAATTACATTTGGAAAATTTTGATTGAATGCATGCCTTATCTTAGAAACCAAATTTGGTTAACACAAAAAAGATTATAGTAAGCCAACTTAAAAAAAAGAAGACATATGCTATCACGAACTATTTAAGGGGAACAATTATTGTGTTAAAAATTATTTTGGCGAAACTTTAACCGTTTCATCAGCTCACGCCCCGTAGACGCTCTCGGAAGGAAAAAATTCCTGACTTTGAAGCATTCTTTATTAGTGGCCCAGTAGTATCCGTGGCGTGATATTTAGTGCGTAGGACTAAAAGTGTTTTCTCACATTATCTGTTCGAATTCGGTACACAAACTGTATGTCTTCTACATCCCTGATATTACTCGTACACAGGAATAGTTGAAAGTTGTTAGTCACTAGGCCCTAGCTTTGTAAGGACTGTTGCGTCACCTAATTTGATTTGCGATCCCCTCATATTAGCCTTAGCGTGAATTATATAGCTAACAAAATCCTCCCCCCCACCAACTATCGTCCAATATCACTCACGTCCCTCCTTTCCAAGGTCATGAAAACGCTGATTAATTAACAGCTTAAGAAATATTTTAAAGAACAAAGGTTCTTAATGACCAGCATTATGGCCTTCGTAGCAATAGGTCCACGGGTTATCTCATGGTTTACCTCGCCGAACAGTGGAACTAATCTTTACATTATTTTGGAGAAAGTAAGATTGTTTCACTTGATATTTCAAAGGCATTTGATAGAGCTTAGCACCAAACTCTCTTATCGAAAATGCCTGAATTTGGTATTTATGAATCTCTTCTTTGTTAGGTTAGAAATTACCTTCCGGACCGTTTAATTCAAGTAATATTAGACAGGTTCAAATCTGATATCCAACAAATAAAAACTGGTGTGCCCCAGGGCTCCGTTTTATCTCCGACTCTCTTCCTCATATTCATAAACGATCTCTTGTCTGCCACTTCTAATCCATTAAACTGTTTTGCTGATGGCAGTACCTACCCTCAGCTTTTCAGAATTGTTTATAGATTTACCTCCTTGTCCTTCGGATGTGGAACGTCAATAGCTCATTAAATTCTAACCTCGACAACATTGTCCAATGGGAAGAACCGTGTAGTAATGCTTCAAGAACTAAATGATGTCTCCTGTCGTTAAAGCGTAACCCACCCCCGATGCCGCTATCCATGAGCGGCGCTTTTATCTAGGAAACTTATCAACTTTCAGTACTCGGTATGTGTATGACAAATCACCTCTTATGGAATGATCACATATTCGATATCGCCAAAAGCGCTGCAAGTTGCTTAGGATTTCTCCTTCTGATCTGGCTGTAATTTTCGAAGCCTTCATTCGTCCAAAACTTGAATATAATTCATATATTAACGTCGATGCCCGTAAAACAAGTTTAAGTCTTTTAAATAGGATCCAAAAAAGAGCTTTAAAAACGGTAGGCGATGGAACTATAACCGAAATATTTACATCACTCGCCGCAATGCCTTTCGTTGTTTTACAGATTTGTTTACAAACAATGTTCTGTCGAATTAACCAGTTACATTCCCAACCTTAAACAATTCAGCCGTATTACTCGCACTTTCAGGAATGCTCATCAGTTTACCCATGAGCTCAATTTCGGACGTACTGTTAGGTATAGAGATTCTTTTTTCAATCACTCATCGAGAGTGTGGAATACTGTACCGAACTCTGTTTTTCCCTCACATTTTAATGTTTAAAATTTTAAGACCAATGTGCACTGGTGTCTTCTTTTTAATCCTTTCCTATTTTCCTAACACCCATACTGTGTTTGAATGTAAACATGTTAAGGGTATTAATACATTTAAAAAAATATATATATAGAATGCCCCAATAAATGGACGCTGTAAGAATTTTTCAAATCAGGCCAGTAGTTCCTGAGATTAGCACGTTCAAACAAACAAACAAGCACAATCTTCAAATTTTTAATATTGGTATAGATTTGTTTTTTTTTTTGTTTTTAATTCCCGATTCACTCGTTACAATAATTCGGCGGCTTAACTTGATGGTTATATATATTTAAATATTTTGGTTTTGAAGCTGAATTCTAGGTCTTTTATTCACACATCAAAGCGGTTTTGAACTAAATACACAAATGTTGATAAATGATTAAGTAAACGTTAAATAGTCACAAATTAATTTTGAAAATTCTCAATTTCTCATATCGTATTTTGCTGGTTTGTTAATTGTATATCAGCTTATCAAAATATAAAATACAAAAGCAACCAATCACCATTGTCTTGACTTGTTATAGCTTTTTGCATAAAATCTTTTTGCACTAAAAAATACTGCTTAAAACCTAAAGTAATACAAATAAAACCCAAACACACCTATATATTACTTTCCTAAATATAGAATCAACACGCGTGTACCCCTGTTTTCTTAAATTTCAATTACTACTAATAATCTTCATAAGGGATCATGCATCACCATACTGACACCCTTTATAAAAACCTAAGTCTTCATATTAATAATAACAAAAATATAAGTATCAAAACAAAACAAGAAAACTATTAAATAAATTACAATTGTCCTCCTTGATAATTTCCTACTCGTATTATATAGTCACGTGGATATCTTTTAACATGCCATACGCACAGGTAACACTTAAAACCACCCTCTCACCGTGTGTCGATTAGGACATGCGTTAAAATTGATGAATCCACCATCATATTCATAAAACATCCCCCAACTAAAAATGATCGCTTTAATATTTCTGACCAACTCATTCATCTATCGCCATACCATATACCTTTCTCAATATGAGTCATTTATTTCACGGTAATTAAAATAAGAACATCATTTTTGTTCGGTCTTACAACTCGACGCATGATGCAATAGCGGCGGTGGTGGTGTTGCGGCGGCCGGCGTATGTCTCGTGAGCTGCAATTTACAACACGAACCTGAAACTGAAAACAGGTAAACAGTTCTTTTCGGCTTCCTCCTTGGGGCAGTACATCATCGTCAGTCGGTATTAATCAAATGATGTTATGTTTATAAATTCGAGTTTTAGATATTTTATATATAAGGACTCCATATAGAACATCAGATGGCCACCGCTTATGGTTTCGATTATATATAGGAGCTTGTCTAGCTATACAAGAAGAACAACAACTTATCCGCGGAGAATCAACACGCTAACCCATGATGATGGTTTTGTTGTTTTCATAAAAAATAAGTCCAACCCCAAGGATATAAAATGTTTAAAATATGAATTATTAGAGCAATGCTGCTAGCTAATGGCTGATGGTGTATGGTGCGCAGTGTCATATGGCGTTTTTTCGATGCTGAATTCGTTATGCTTTGGTCTTTTTTGGGGTCAATTTATGTTTTCTAAAACCTATGATACTTAGAAAGATATGATGTACGACATTTGTGCAATGAGGGCAAGTATAAAACTTACTTTTTTAGGAAAAACAATTTAGTTTTTTATTCATCCTTTACCCTCAACTTCAAAAGTTACACTGCAATCGGGGATAGAATTATAAGAAAATAAAACTAAACAGTTAAAAACGCATACCTATTTGTAAATCGATATTCGTCTCTCTGGTATTGCCCTACAACTCATGTTAACAAAAGTTGTAACTTGGTTCAAAAAGATTAAAAAAATGTCTACTTAAAACACTAATTTTCAAGTTTGATCTCAATCGACCAAATGGCAGTAGGGGCGGAAACAATCAACTTTTAAAAAATAAGAAATTTAATGAATACAGAAACGACTTTAAGGATTTAAATCAGTAATAAATGAAAATATAAAATTCCATACCATTTATGCTCGTTAACACTTTCCAATTCAAGGAATTTAAAAAACACTTTATTGGAAAAAAAGTCAATCTAACGAATATTTAGTATAAGAAAACATCAGCAGTTTTTATGGTACAATCAATGGCAGAAAGAATCTATACAACTAACTATTTATAAAGCTTTTGCCCAAATGGTCATCGAAATGATATTGATAAGACTAGAAGTTTAGAATTAACATTTAGAAATCAAAATTCAGTTGCAGAACCCATTGTTTTAATTTTTTTCACTTTCAAAAAAACATTCTAATAATGAAATTTCGGGCAATTTTTACTCATTTAACTTTTAAAAGACTGATTTTGTTAAACTTAATTTCATTTGTTATAAGTAGTTTGGTCTCGTTTGAATAATTGTCTATTGTCTTTGAATTTAATTGTATTATGTTTGATAGTTTTCTTGAATCTGTTCGCCTTGAAATTGTAAAGTCGAGATCGTTTGTTCCATATTCGTACTATAGTGAAATTAAAATTCTTAATAATCAAAGAAACAAAGTGTAGTCCTAATACAAAATGTCTCCAAAGAAAAATAATTTTAAAATTTTGTCCTTACCTGTCTGTTTTCAAGCTCAATGAAGTTTCAAGTTACCATCCACGGGTTATAGCTCAACTTATTTCTGACTTCTTTGAAAGTGCCTTCAATAGTGAAACTTTAGGCTGTGATACTTCAAAATGTGATGATTCTGACGTAATAGATCCAGACTTTGAGACAATATTGCAAAGTTTATATCTAATCTTGACGATACTTGCATACCAGGTCCTGACTATTTTGAAAAACTGTGAATTTCATCTGTCATTTCATTTGTTCATTCTTTTTACTTGTGACATAAACGAACTATTTAGCGAGTTTTGCATTGGTAAAAAATTTCGAACTCGAAATTTTAATCAAACAAGTCATTATGATGGTAGAGAAGTCGACAAAAGTACGCCCCTGATTCTGTCCTTCTGTCTTTCTATCCTGGCCCTGCAGCTCAAATCATTGTGTCGATTAACTTCAAATTTGGCAATTAAGGTTTTGAACCGATTCGCGTTATAGTGCTCCAGAAGGGTACACCCAAAAAACCGTTATTTTGTTTTTAAATTTTTTCAGGAATTAATGAACCGATTTCAATAATTTTTTAATACTAATTGATCAAAAATGTTATTGTTTTTATTTTTCAGCTATTTTCTTAGATATTGCTCAAGCTTTTGACAAGGTTTGGCATGAGGGACTTGAGTACAAACTGCAAAGGGATCTTCCCAGGCAGTACTTTGAAATATTAAAATCGTACATCTTAGACCGATTGTTTAGAGTAAGGTTCGATCAAGAATACTCGGAATTGAAGAAAATAGAAGCCGGTGTACCACAAGGAAGTGTCCTAGGTCCTAACCTGTATTTACTATACACAAGGGATATTCCAGTTGGTAATCACACCATAATGGCTACTTTTGCAGATGATACAGCGAGAGCTTGGACCGAAAAATGGCGTATCAAACTCAATGAAACAAAATCTTCACATATAAACTTTACAAATAAAAAGATAAACAATATTCCAATATTTATTAATAATCAAGCTGTACCTTACGCCAATACGGCCAAATACCTTGGAATGACATTGGATGCAAAGCTAAAGTGGAAAGAGTACATCAAAAAGAAAAGAGAAGAACTAAACTTGAAATATAGAAAAATGTACTGGTTACTTGGTAACAATTCTGATTTATCAATCCAAAACAAAATAATGCTGTATAATCAAGTACTTAAGCCTGTATGGACCTATGGAATCCAATTATGGGGCTGTACAAAGAAAACAAATACCGAAATCATCCAAAAATTCCAAAACAAAGTCCTTCGTGGAATAGTTAATGCACCTTGGTACATAAGAAATACCGATCTACATCGTGACTTACAAATAGAAATGGTTACAGAAGTTGTTAAAAAATACGCTGTATCGCACAACCAGAGACTGCAAAGTCATACTAATTCTGAAATGGAGTCCGTCTTGAATATAAGAAACCATGTTCGGAGATTAAGAAGAACCAAGGCTCATGAGCTTATGGTCTAAAAAAACATGGGAAAGTATTAAAAGTTTAAACTTCCCCCAAAGTGATTGTACAAAGTTAAGAAAGAAAAAATCTGAAGTCGATCCTTCAAGATTGGTCTTGATGAAAAGGTGGTTTTAGTGGTTAAGAGTCCCACACTACTTGGTGTCGAATACTGCCAAGTTTCTTTTGAAGATTTCCTCCTGTCAAAAAAAAATTGATTTTTGAGAAAATATAAAAAAAATGTTTAGAAATTCGATATTTCATAACGGGTCATAGTTATTTTTACGAAATTGAAATGCTAAACGTATATTACTACGCTCAAAATAACTGCATATATATATACATATATGCAAAATTAATTTAAAAAAACCGCTCCGACGATTTTCAATTCCAAATCAGCACGGTATTACTAAAGGGGAGTTTTACCGTCACTTTTTTAACGAAACTAGCTGAAAACTGTATTGACTCATTTAAAAGCAAAAACCAATTGGACTCTCACATCGAGTTAAGCTTGTTAAATAAGAAAACCTGGGTTTTAGTGAACATTTTAAAAATGGCTTCAATTTTATTCATTATAAAGATTATACTCTGTACTTTTCAATTGTTGCGAATAAAACAAGTTCAAAATTAACTCTGGAATTCCACAATATAGTCATTTAGGCCCTATAATCTTTATTTTATGGACAAACGATTAACCGTCTGTGTTGAAGCACTCTAAGTGCATCTATTTATTCTTGACGACGCGACGTTATAATTTTCAAAACTGTTTCAAGTCTTCGTAATAGTGAATAATTGCAATGTGATGTGTTTTTTGATTGGTGTGTTCGTAACTTTCTTAACGCTGATAAATATAAAACTATGAATTGTCTATCCTTGATGTGTTATTCCATGGAAAATTCAAATTTTCACAACATATTTGCTGAATGTCGATCGTCTTTTAGGTCTGGGCACCAAATTACACCTGACATAAATCCAGACTAGAACTGTTTGACCATTATAGTGAAATTTATTATCAATCAATTCTTAACTTTTTTAAAAGTTTTTCTTTTTTTAGTTCTAACGATTCAAAATATTAATATTTAAGAACAAGGCAATAAAAGTGGATAAAAAAAGCAGAATTTAAGTTTTTGCGATATTAAAAAGTGGCACTTAACTACTTCAGTTTGAAAATTTGAATTTTTCCCGCAAAATATCTCCGGCACAAGAAGATACAATGGCGCTAGATTTGAAAAAAAGTATTAGAATGTTACGGCCACTAAAGTTATTTAACAAATTTAAAAATTATTGATTCTGATAATTTTAAACGATTTTAGGCGTTTTTAACATACCACTAAATTGATAATTTTATTTTACTTGAACAATACTTGTTATAATCTAAATATATTATTCTAAGCTGTTAAAGAAAATAGGTTTAAATTTAATGTAATGAAAATACTTTCTATGACTGGTGAGTGTTGGAAGGTTTATTAAAGCGAGCCTTTGAGAGAAAAGGGGAGGTGTATGTTCATGTGACCCTGGAAGAAAAAGAAGGCAAAAACGCATACATCTTCTTTGATTTGTCTTGTTATATAAACTGAGTAGTAAGGTGACCATACTACACAACTATATTAAAGCAAAGGTCTTACAAATGAAACAAAGGCAATCTTAAGAACGTAAGGGTCACAAAAATAGCGACCGAATCTCTTTATAAATCCAAGGATCCTATTAGCTTCCTTAACTATGTAGTTTAAATGCTCATTAAAAGTTAACTTGGGATCAATAATAATAACACATAAATAACAAAACACAGACACTTAACTTAAACGACATAATTATATCAATCCTATATTTAAAATCAAAGGGAGCTTTTTTGCGTGTAAAACTCATGGTTTTGCACTTCCCAAAATTCAAAAAGAGACGATGTTCACTGCACCATTCCCTAAATATTAACAAGTCTTCTTGCAAAAGTAAACAGTCAAAAGTTAATTTTATACTTTTGAAAAGCTTAATGTCATCACCATCAGCATAAATAAGGACGAACGAATTTTGTATGATCGAAACCAAGTCATTTATAAATAAAATAAATAAAATTGGCCCTAAATGGCTTCCCTGAGGAACGCCAGAATTTACAACAAATGGATCCGAATACTCATCAAGAAATACAACACTATAAATTTTATTTTTAAATACGATGAAATGCAATTTAAAAAGTTGATGTTAAAATCTTGGTTATGTTTAGTTTTAAAATGAATGTATTGTGACACAACTTGTCAAAGGTTTTACTAAAATCACTTAATACACAATCGACTTGTCCACGTTTTTCAAAAACATCTAAACAAAAGGACGTGAAGTGAATAAATTACTAACTGTAGATCTCTTTTTCACGAAACCTTGCTGATTTTCACATATAATTGGAGTACATTGAAAAGAAAGCACATTACTTGCAATAGACTCGAAAAGTTTTGGTATCACAGATAATTTAACTGTCTGTAGTTGATTACTTAATTTTTAGGACCTTTCTTGTGCATAGGTAGAATTAATGCACTCTTACAGATATTAGAAAAAAGACAACTATTGCTGACTTCTGAGTTTCTGACATTTCAAATTAATAGGTCTATTCGCGAAATGTCACTGTATAGATTAAAAATATTAAGCATTTTGCTCGTTAGGTTCCATCTTTGGTTAGAAGTTTTGTCAATTAAATTTACAGATAGACTGAAAAATGGAATAATTGGAGGACAAAAATAATTTTTTAATCAAATTGCAAAAAATTTCAACGTACACTTTTGATTATCCGGATATTGCTTTAAGACGAAACCGTGATAATAAAACAAAAGTAACATTATTTCTTTCAGAACATCAAAATTTGAATTAATTTGCATTATATAATGCTGATTTTTTAGCGCAATATGCTTTTTTTAATCAAATACAAATGTAATTATAGTTTTGAAGACTGTTTCGAAATTTCGTGTAAGATTTGAGTTCCCAAAACATTAACATCTTAACACTATTTTAAGAAATAATAAAAAAAATCTAGAAAGTTTCTTTCCTGATGGATTCGAGGTCAGCTAAAAACCAAATACCTGCTAGACACAAATAAACTACTCCATAAAAAAGATGACCAATTTTTTTTTTCTAAAAATCACCCAAACTTGCTTCCTATATGATTTGTTAAAAAACAAAAACACAACAAGAAAAAAAAATATTGTCATACTCTTCTCATAATTTGCATAACCTTCGCCATACAAATCAGCAAAATGTTTCTTAAAAATCTTTGATGACTTCGTTGCGATAACCGACCGACATATACTCCATTCAAAGTTCAGAAATTAAAAAGATACAACTTGTCAGAGTATCTAGTTTGGTGTTTTGTGTTTTTCTTTTTTTAATTTTGTTTCAATTTAATTTTTTTGATTTCAATTTCAATCATTAATCGCTCTCGCACATATGCAACCTGATTAATATTCAAAATTATTCTTTTGATTTTTGTCGAGTTGACCGCCAACAGCTAACCGCCAACCGCCACCACCATGCCTCGGCTTGCGTTGCGCACCAAGCACGAAGAACGAAGCACAGCTTCCAAATTTCAACCTAAACTCAAGCTGTATAGCTTTGTATCTATTTTTTTTGATTTTGTGTTTCGTCCATGATTATTATTACCAATTGGCGTCTGTGTTTATGGTCGAATTCCCCGAAGACGTGTGAGCAAATCAAAGCTAATCTAAATCTCTTGCCATCCAGGTGAACAAGCTTTTACCAATGTTTTCTACCTGTCCGTCTAATTCGAATGTGTTTTTAACCATATCGCCCGGTCCATACGGTCCACGGTCCGGGCCGATCGATCGGTAGGGGCTCGAACACCAACATTAACCGCAAAAGCCTTGAAATTTATTAAAATATTATTTTTATTTTCGAGAGGTTGTACGATTACTTATTAGTATGTTTGTAAGTTCGTGTTGATTTCCTTTGTCCAATTCCGCCGGATTATTTAAGTCGAAAAAAAGGTCTTTTGTGTCGCGCCACCTAATAACAGATACGTTTTGATGGCCGATAAATCTTGAGAATAAAAACCAAAAAACACAAAACAAAACAAAAATAAGAAACAAAGAAGCTGACGGACGAACTTCTTATTCTTCTTCTTCTTGCTGGGAGCTGGGATGACCGACGATTTATACCTTGATATTATATTGATTTGTGTTAACGACACTTATGAGCTTTCCGCAGGTCTGGAAACGAGACTGGGAATAATTTCAGCCCAAACGTTATGTGGGATTTATCAAATATGATGACCACCACGAAGCCAGTCCCATCCCAGCATCACTGTTGAGTCTAGGTTGGGTGGATATGGGGATCGGGAAATAGCAGATCACCATCATATAAATTTACGGCATCTTATCAATCAAATCGAACTTTTCGGGGGGTTCGATATGGGTCAGGCTAGACCCCATCAGCTAACAGCACAGCAGGCCTATATGGGTTTTCAATTTGGTGTACCTATTTATGTTCAGAAGCTAATCTTAAAATGACGGCGGATATTTATTTCCCAGTCCCAACTTCCAAACTCGAGATGCCGATAGGTGGATCTTTAAGTCCCTATCTGTAAGTAATTTAAATAAAAACGTGACTAAGCACCCAGCCTGGTTTATTCATGGCATTCAGTGGCTAAATGGGATGAGAGATTGCTCGCCTATTATATCGATGATGCTTTGTTCGCAGCTTATAAGATCGATGGGAGGCTTGGGCTACCTGTTGCTAAGCTATATGCGTAGTTTTATAGTTCTCATATGCATAATAATACCTTCTAATGTGGCTGTGGGATTCTGGGAGGCAGATGAGTGAGTAAAGCCCTTCCACCGAAACCGATAGAAGTATATTAATTTAATTGTGACTAAACTATCGGTAGGCGCACTACAAGCCTATTAATCAAACGAAATTGATACATTTTAGGGAATTTTGAATATTTGTCAAAAATTGTATGGGTTATTATTTCGACTCTGATTCTGATACCAACGACCGACGACGATGACAACGCACAGGGAGGTATATCAAATTACGAAATTAGGCCTTCGACTTCGACAGGAACAGTTGAGTCATATTAGAAAAGGAGAATGATGATTTGGTAGGTTTATTTTTGGGGGTTAATTAATGAGTTTGACATCTGAGAACAGAATCTGGTCTTTATATAAGACGCATAGACATATGTATATAGATGATATCTATCAATTGGAGCAAAACTAAATACTACGTCGTTGATTTGTTGTTAGTCCATAGCATCGTAGTAATTCGTCGTGCTCGTTGTGATGACGGTATAAAGATTTAAATCGATTGGTTTTATAATAATGGTAATAAATTAATAAATTTGTGGTCACGATATCAAACCGCATCTGTGTTGTGATTCATTGAGGGTATACATTTTTTTATTCTGTCAGTTTTGAATCGTTTTGGCGCCATGTTGTGGGAAAATTCAAATTTCAAAATTTTGTTTTGATATTAAGCTTTATTTTAAATATGTTCAGCAAATCTTTAAATTATTGTAAAGAGTAAAATGTCAGCCTTTTATTGAACTATATTTTTATGAAAATATTTGTAAAATTTTGAATCTTGAGTCAGAAGTGTTATACGGATTCAGCAACTTAAAAATAACATCATTAAGGGTTTTTCCAATTAGAGGTTTCATTTTGAATAGTCCACTTTTGGCATGTTAAAACTACGCCATATTGCTAGGAATACATAAGGTTAGGTTAAAGTTGCTGCGGATTCAGAATTCAAACACTTAGGCCAAAAGAAAAGGCCCATTGTGATACCACATGAATCTAGAGAATTACTTCCCACTAGTCGAACCATTTTGAGATTTTTATAAAGCGAAGGAGATATTTGATATCCTTTTTAGCTAGTTCACTGGGATTATCAAAAGAGTATTCTCCCAGATGAAGTTTGCGTCTTAGTGAAAGAGCAGGGCAGGTGCAGAGGAGGTGAGAGATTGTTTCTTCTTCTTCCTCGTCCATACAGCTCCTGCAGAAGTCATTTGAGGCTACACCAACTCGTATTGCGTGTCTGCATATAAGACAGTGTCCCGTAAGAACACCTATTAGGGAGCTAATATGAAGTCTGCTTTGAGATAACAAGTCTTTAGAGCGCTTTAGGTCCAGTGAAGTCCATATGAGTTTTGTGGCTGCGCATGTTGGTAAATTGTACCACCTAGAGTTTGCTATCGCGAAAGCTGTTTCTTTTAGCAGAAGTTTACATGTAGCTATCGGTATACCTATCTTCTCCCTTTCAATTGAAATAGGTGACGGTTCCATTTTTAGCGAGTTCATCGGCTCTACAATTTCCTGTGATGTCTCTGTGGCCCGGCACCCAACCGAGGTGAATGTTAAATTGCTGCGCCATCTCCATAAGAGACGATCGACAATCGAGGGCCGTTAGAGATTTGATTGAGACACCGTCAAGAGATTTGATAGCAGCCTGACTGTCAGAGAAGATGCGGATATCAAAAGTTGATATCACGTTTTCTCTTAGCCAGGAGAGAACCTCTTTGATCGCTAAAATTCCCGCTTGGAAGACGCTACAATGATTAGGGAGGCGGAATGAGATGCTTAGATTAAGCTTTTCTGAGTATACACCACTACCAACTCCCTCATTTGTCTTGGATCCATCTGTGTAAAAATGGATGCTTTTGTCATCCAGGAGTTTTTTGTCTTCCCATTCATCTCTGAATGGAATGGATACCTGGAAGTTTTGTTCCAAATTTGGGTTTTGGAATAGTGTAGTCTGTGTACTTTGGTATAGAGCCAAAGAGGTTCAGAATGATGGAGTGCCCCACATTGTTGTTGGTCCATTGAGATGAGGCGTTTAGTCTTATAGCTGTACTCGCGACCACTTGTTTGCTGAAGATGTCGAGGGGTGTCAGATGGAGGAAAGTGTCTAACGCTGCTGAGGGTGTGGTTCTCAATGCCCCGCTTAGGCATAGACATGCAGTGCGTTGGACTCTGCTGAGTTTGTCGTAGTATGTGACTTTCTCCAGTGCAGTCCACCATACTGCAACCCCGAACATAAGTATTGGTCGGATGACCGATGTGTCCGATACTAATTCCGCAGTGATCAGCTCATCTAGTGAGCATATTGGGTGCGTTTTGGAGGAGGTCTTTCAGTGTATTAGGATATTTTCCTGTGACGGCGATAGGAACATCATCGGCATACGCAACCACTCTGTAGCCTTCCCTCTCAAGGGATATTAGTAGTTCGTTAACCACTATGTTCCACAGGAGAGTGGACAGAACACCACCTTGCGGAGTGCCTCTACCGGCAGACCATTTCGTACAAAAATCCCCCATCTTAGAGTTGATGGTCCTGCTTTTTAGTATTAGATTAATCAACTCACAGATTGAGTATTCGATGTTTAGGGTCGTCATAGCAGAAGTGATAGCGGATGTGTCTGCTTTTTTGAAAGCGCCCTCAATATCCAGGAAGGCCACCATAGTATATTCCTTTTGCTTTAGGGAGTATTTGATTGTTCTTACCAGAGTGTGCAAGTCTGTTTCTACCGATTTCCCTTTGCAGTAAGCATGCTGAGACATCGATAGTCTCTTATCAATGCTATTACGTACAAAGTTATATCAATGGTAAGTTGTAGCTTAACTGGTACGATTTGATCTGGACCTGGAGATTTATAAGGTTTGAAACTATTCAGAGCCCATGTCAATTTTTATTTTGTAACAAGACCTTTAGGAAAAGTTAAGTTAATACCCGACCCAGGACGGTTTGTTGTTTAAACGGAATTGGAGCTATCCGGGAAGTTGGTGTCTAGTAGCAGAATTAGAGTTTCTTCGCAAGAGTTAGTCCATGTACCATCTGAGATTTTAAGACAACTAGGCATGGTTGGATTTGTCGAGAGAATCTTCCTTATCCTTGATGCCTCCGAGGGTTCTTCTATTGAGCTACAAAAGGATCTCCATGAGGATCTTTTGGCTATTCTCAATTAGCATATGTACCCAGTGAGAATATGCTTCGTCGCTGAAGAAAATTTTGTTCACAAAATCGCCGTCCACGGGCTGTTGTTCAAGCACCCATTCGACGTATCTACGACGTTGTGAATGGTCAGTTGGCCTCAGTTTTTGTGTGAGCCAGACTTTATATGAATGTAGGTGTAAATCCAAATGTAAAATACGCCTTGAGATTCTATTCGCTGGTTTTGTGTCTGAAATCTTGGGTCTTTTAAGACGCTTTGCTGCTTTCCATAAATATTATTCGGTAGAAGAATATTTATAAAATTATAAATTTACTTAATGAAATATTTGAACTTACTGTTTTTTTAAAAGCTACTTAAAGCAGTTAAAGACTGTCTTCTCATCTGAACATCTAGTAGCTTACACCATGGACCTCTTTTCTTTTATTTCCACTTCTCAAAGTAACAATATTGAAGTATGATCTGGTTTCCTTTAATACCTTTCACTACACAAGGGTCTATAAGGTCTGGTATTTTTTAGAATCAGATGTTGGCGAACCTAGCTTTGTCTTCTGGGTGGGGACTAATATCTAATGATTGTTATTATATATTAACAAGTGAATATAGAACCTGTCTAATGTTTTCATGAAAACTCAATAGAACTGTTTTAAAAGAAGAAATTATAAAAATACTCGCCTTAGGTCTAAAATATTTACACAGAAAAACTAATAAATAGACCAAACGACCAAAGTTCGAACTATACAATTTCAAGCTTCTGATATTAATTACTAATACATAATTTTTAGATTTGCACATCAAATATGATTTATAACTACTTTTTTGTCTGTAATAGCCTAGAAACGTTTTCTTTTAAATTAAAGGGGGCCTTAAGTTAAAACCAGTAGTAGTTCATTTTTTCGTTTGGTTCGTCTGAAGTTAGTAAATTATTAAAATTTCTTGTTCCTTTTTCAAAAATGTCTACCTTTGTATTTTTCTGTTTCGAGTGAAATAATGGTTTGTCGTAAAACGAACATCACGGGGCATTAATCAGAAACAAAACAATTCGCATTATACAAACGGCAAAAGGCAAAAGGCAACACATCTGGGCGCGGGCTGAGAGACCTTAAACTTGCTTCTGTATATAAAACGCTGCTGGTTTGTTATACTCCTGTCCTGAATCTAAATAATCCCATTTCTGGTGAAAAATAAAATAAAAATAAAAATAAAAATACAAAAATATACTAAGAAAAGAAACATCAACGGCACATTGCCACTGCCAGTGCCACTGCCACTGATGGCAAACTGCAAAAACCAAACCACCAACAGTTTACCGCCTCCAAATGAATTTCCTGACATGGAATTCCTATCTTCCTTTTCGTTTGTTGTCCATCCGATATATTTGACCATGTAGTTTGAGTTCGTACCTCATTATACGTTGGTTTTTTTTTAAGTCTTTTTGTTGCTCATTTTCATTTAACCTGTCGAAGGTGTTGGTGGTGACCATGTTTCAAATGGGCGGCCGACAAGAATCACCACGCCACCGCACCGGCTTCGATGGCATTGGTTTTGTTGTTGTTTATTTGGCTTTTGGAGCTATGGACCGCTTATGGTCATTTCATCAGAAGTACACTTGTTTCTGCGGGTCCATTTCCATTTCCATTTCGATTGTGTTGAAGCCATAGCGAGTATTATAGGTTGGTATATACAATACATGTATATCAGCCCCCGCCTGAAGTTCCTTTTAACTTTGTCTACGTTGTCTCGTCGACGACGTGAATGTTCCGTGCGTCGCGTCGTTTCATCGTAGTCTTTAGATCTGGTTTGGCTTGGACTTGGATTGTCCAAAAGATCGTCTAGAGCTCGTAAATCGTAGGCACTAGCGTACATGATCCGGAATGATCTTCGCGCCCTCTCCTTTAGGCCAAATTTTTGCTGACAAATGTTGCCAGCAACAAATAGACGACGGACATAGATTTCCAAAATATTTTATAAAATTTGAAATGAAGTATAGATAGAATTACACAACAAGAAAATTAGGTAAAATGAATTTAGGGTTTAGCAAGATGTTGCAAGATACTTTTAAGGGGATAGAACATTGGAAATAGGACCCAAAACTGAGAAAAAAAGCAACGAGAGTTCACAATTTGGAAATTTTCTCTTTTAATGATTTATGTGATGGGAAATTTTGAAAATATATAAAATATTCGACATTTTTGCAAATGTTGCCAACAAGGCAAAACAAATTTAGGGTTTAGCAACATGTTGTAAGAAAATTTAAAGGGGGGATAGAACCTCCGAAATAGAACCCAAAGTTAAGAAATAAGAGTTTACAATTTGACAGTTCGTCCTTTTAATGAATTATGTGAAGGGAAATTTTCAAGATATAAAATGTTTTTCTCATTTCTGTCAATGATGTTGCTATTCATTTAAAGGTATGTGATGCTCAATTTTCAGAATGCTGAGGTGTGAGCTCGTTAATCGTAGGCACTAGCGTACATGATCCGGATTGATATTCGAGCCCTCTTCTTTCGGCCAAATTTTTGCTGCCAAATGGTGCTAGCTAGATTAAACGAATTTAATGTTAAGCAACATGTTGCAAGAAACTTTTTTGAAGATAGAACATCGGGAAAGAACCTTAAATTAAAAAATAAGCAGCAAGAGTTTACAATTTGACAATTCGGTCTTTTAATGAATTATCTAAAGAGAAAAACTATTCCACATTTCTGGCAATGATGTTGCTTTTCATTCTCAAAGGTATGCGATGCTCAATTTGCAGGATGCTAAGGTGTGGGCTTGAGCTTGCAACGTAAATAAAATAAAAAAAAAAATAAAAAGAACGCGATGATCTGAGCTCGAGTGAGTTTAGTGTGCTCCAGAGCAGCGCAGAGCAGCAGCGGTTCCGTATAAAGAAGAGATGAACGACAAACGAATACGAAAATAAATAATAAGTTGCCCCCAGACACAATAACCCTATGGATACTTAACCAACAGGTTTACAGGTTCCTTAAAGATTGGCACTGGCTATTTTTGGTCTTTTATTTTTTTAAAAGATTTGTTCTTCTTTTTTGTTGTTGTTGCTGTTGTGTATTCTTACTTTGTTAATATTGTCGGTGTTGTTGTTGTTGTTGTTTAGTCTTTTTGAATTCTAGAAGAGACGAACAACAACAACAATAAAAGAAGAAAAAAAAACATAGTTGTACTTGTGGTGGCGGTGGACATGCCGCACGGTGTTGCATTATTATGCTGGTACAGGTGGTTTTGTCCTTGGCAAATTTGCGTTCGAGTTTATTTTCATAAAAGGAGTTCAATGCTTATAAACTCTCTCGTACTTGTTCTTCCTTCTTTTATTTTATTTTTTCATATTTATTTATTTATTTTCTTGTCGATTTATGTTTTATTGTGTTTTTTGAAATAAGAACTCTTGTGAAACTGAGGATTCTTATGGAATCTGAAAGTAATTGGATTTTGTGTTAACACTTTGTTGCAAGATAGGTTATACTCGAAGCTAAGTTATTTGAAATTTGTTGTTTTTTTATTGCATTTTGTGTGTCTTTTGTTTCATATCAGCGTAATACAAAATTCATAATCCTTGATCTGATTTACTCGTAGTTAAAAATGATCAAAAAATGTTATTTTTTTAAGTTTTCAAACCTGATATCAACTTAACGTGCCTGAAATTAGAATCTTCTTCAACATCGTTGTTTTGAAGTTAAATTTATCCTTTTTAAAGCAAGCGATGTTTTTTAACTTTGAATTGAGAAACAAAAACAAAGTTAATTACTGTTACAAAGAAATTGGTATTCACTCAATATCAGAACTGACATCATCTGAAAAACCGACCGAGCTGTAAAAAGGGAGGACGGTATAACCAACATTACCAAGACGGCTGATGATACCATGAATTGGAAATTTGATGAGCAGAAGATCGATTGTGGCATTGACGTGACGCACCATCCTGCATGAAGATGTAGTCGTCCCAATCCAAGTCTTCGATTTCCGTAAACAAAAAGTCAGCTCTGTAATGCCCAATGTTATCCCCAATCTCATTTTCATAAAAAAATGATTTAATGATCCTTCCATCTCACATTCACTTTTTATTTCACTTTCCGTGAATACACACATCATTCACTTTAGTTTTCTTTATTGGAGCCTAACGTGGACAGAATTTCGACTTCTCAGGAATTTGATGCTCTGTCTGACTTCATCCAAAGAATTGTCTATCTGTTTCCTCACACTGACATTGTTATTACGGGCGATTTTTCGGGGCAGACAACATCTGAAGGAATGTGTGCTGAGATTTTTGCTGAGTTCAACCATTGTACTCAGTTTGTCAATGAGCCTACTCGAATATCAGACGTTAACCGCATAGCAGAAAATATACTTGACTTGACATAATCAGTGTAGTGACGCCTCTAGGAACATTGGACCATAGTGTCATATCTGCTAATTTCTCGTGTACAACAAAACTAGTCAAAGAAAGAGGTCCAAAGAGAACCGTTTTGTAGTACGAGAAAGCTAACTGGCGACGGTCTCAATAATTTGTTTAGGAACTTTAACTGGTCACTATGCTTCCTGGGTAGTGACATAGACTCTAGTGCAGATATGAGTACTAGTATGATGCATTTAGAAATGGAAACCTATATCCTGAATAGGGTTAAAAGTATTAAACAGAAGGCTAAATCATGGCTCGATTCATCAAAGAGAAAGTGGTGAGCTTCCGGTGTTTTAGAGCCAACCAAACTGAGGAAAACCAGAAAAGGTTTAAGCAAGTCAGCAAGCCTGCAATGTCCATATTCGCAGGACCAAATTTTTGCATGACCTACAATTAAGGCAGTAAATACTGCAATGTTCCAAAGGCAGTAAGAATTGTTGGTAATTCGTAAAAAGCATGAGGAATTCTTTCTCTTCTTCGGTCTCTGCGCTTTTTGTCAATATGACACTCTATTAGTTAGCTCTGTTGAGAAAGCTTACTTGTTTGCAAGAAAATTTCACCTTACCAAACAGTGTCATGACTCCCCCGGATCTTGAAAGCGTGAATAATTCAATGGGCGCAATCTTTTTACCTACTCATACTAAGGCGAGAGTTCTAAAAGATCTCAATATTCATAAACCTGCTGGTCCGGATTTTATCCCCGCTGTTATTCTGAAGAGGTGTTCTTCCAGGCTAGCAAAACCACTGCGTAAGCTTTTCCATCTATCCTTTTCTTCTGGGCTCGTTCCGAGTAGTAGGAAAACATCATTTCTTCAGCCAATCCCCAAAAAAAGGCGAATTTTCTTCTACCCCAAATTATCGACCGATAGAACTAAAGTCCCTTTTTTCTAAGGTCATGGAGACGCTGATTATTTATCAGCTTAAGAAATATCTTGAGGGACGAAAGCTTCTTAATGACCGCCAGTACGGCTTTCGTATCAATATGTCCACTGGTGATCTCATGGTTCATCTAACCGAACAGTGGAACAAATCTTTACATCGTTTTGGAGAAAGTTAAATTGTTGCACTTGATATTTCAAAGGCATTTGATAAATTCTGGACTTCTTTACTATAACGTTTTGTTTCATAACATAGCCAAAAAACAAAGATGTTTTTTTTTTCTGAAAATCATTGTTAAATAAAAGCTCTATTGCGTCACTCGACGCATGTTAGACTTAACATAGCCTCAAAAAATAGTCTTAAGTCGTGAAATTGCACGATCGAGTCGGCTAATTGATCGGACCCAAACGTGAAACAAACTGTTCAACGAACTCCCCTCTTAATTGGTCCATTTTAACCCGTGTTGTTGAAAACAAAATTTTAGTCTCTTGGAACCCCAAACGCTAATTCTGGTCCAGATGGCATACCAATCTTAATTCTGAAAAACTGTTATAATTCGGTTTATTGTTCATTATTATACTCGTAAATCTCTTTTGGAGGGTAACTCCTAACATTAGTGTAAAACTTCATACCTTGTGCCCCTTCATAAATTGGGAGCTAAAAATAATATTGAAAACTCTAGAGGTATCTGTTAACTCTCTGCAGTTCTCAAGTTATTTGAAAGCTTAGTGAAAAAGAAACTATATTTTCTTTCCCATGAATTTTTGGCAGCGGAACAGCTCAGCTTTGTCTCTATTAGACCTACAAATTTAACTTATTTCACATGATATGTCACTAAAAGGGAGACGGACATAATCCCGAAAATCAAAATCCCGAAAACCCACAATCCCGAAAACCCAAAATCCCGAAAACTCAAAATCCCGAAAACCCTTTCGGGATTTTGACCCCAACCCGTCACTAAAACCATAGAAGAAAAATTTTAGTAAGGCATTTGACTCAGCGAATCTCCAAACACAAATAAAGAGGCTTGAAATATTTCTATCTCACTAGTAGAACTCACAGAACTCAAAAAGTTCAGATAAATAACAAAATGCTCTAAGAACATTTTATGTACGTCAGGTGTTCCCCAACGAAGTCATCTTGGTCCACTCCTTTTTTTTTTTTTTGATGATATTGTTTGAGTGATTTATTACTGCGATTGTCTGATGTATGCGAATGATCTCAAACTGTTTTTAAAAGTAAAAAGTTTAGAAGATTGTCAGAAAGTTCAATCTGCCCTCAATAGTTTATTATATTGGCGTTATAAAAACGGTCTAAGACTAAATATTAACAAAACTTAAAGCTATTTTCTATTATCTGACTATACAAATCAATCTTAACCTCTAAATCGTGCCTCAAGGATCAGTGAATTAGGTCTAATATTTGACTCTTACTCCATTTCGATTACTTGAGCTTTAGTTTTTTGCTCAAATAGACGCCTAAGTATAAGGTCAATTAAACTGACCATAAAATGGAAGAAATTTGCTATGGTTTTTCTTAACAGAGCACGTATTTTGATAATAAGATTAAATAATTTGAAAGCGTTGTTCGTTTGCAAGACGATTTATGGTTAATTTATAGACCAAATTTAAGATGTTTGACAAATCAAGCAATCAAATCACCCATTGTAAGGCCAAAACCGTGAGGCCTGTTGAGTCAATTGAATATTTTAAGCTAATAGTTTGAGATTTTTGTGAATAATTCTCTTCAGGAAATGTTAAGCTCATGAGATCGATTACGAATTGATTCTCAAAATCTAGGCTAGCAGCCTATGTTATCCCATTTTTTAAAAATATCTTCCCACACCAAAACAAAATTTATTCACAAGTGAATAAAACTTCTCAATATTCACTTCAACTATAAACTTAGGAACCCATTACATTTATCTGAGAACCAATTGTAATTGTCTGGGTTCTTGTCAAGAAAATTGAAATCAATCTGTATGAGAGTATAAATGTTCATTCGCCCCAACCACGACCTGGAAAACAGAGCCCTACTTAATCACTTTTACCTTCGAAATGATATAACACATTGGCGATCTGAGAACCGCGGTTTTATGCGGTTCGATGACTCGTTTTATCAATTTTTTTATTATTTTTTTGGAAATAGTTCAAAATTTTATAATAAAATCAGATAAAAGTGAAAAATCTTGTGTTCATTTATTTTTACGCTAGGTAAGTACGCGTAAAGTTAAGTGTACCCGCTTGGGTACAATGGGAAAAAGTGGCAACTTTTTTTTTAGAGAATGGAATTCAAAGCAGTCTCAACATCATCATTTTATGGAAGGAGATTCGATAATCTTCAAAATGCAATCGAAGAAAATGATCGAACCGCTATGTTTGACATTGCATTTATACCACCAGATGCAGATTTCAATACAGACGAGAATGAAATAGACAATGATGAAAGAATGGTGTCCCTGGTAACATTGAACTTCTATTAGGAATGAGGATTTTGATAGCAAGAACGAAGTTCCTTTATCAGTGATAAGAGCCTCAATATCTTGGCAATCTCATAGCCAACCACGTTGGTCTAAAAGAGGTACTGATATGTCGATGAACCGTTCTAATAATTTTGTGATAAACAAGATGAATATGAAATGTGCTTTGGCCAACAAATCTCCAGTCGAAATATGGGTGGCGTTGACTTACACGATCAGTGTATCAATGTGCATAAAATCAAAATTCGAGGCAAAAAGTGGTGGTGGCCGCTTTTTACGTCAATGCTTAGCTCTTCTTTGATAAAAGCTTGGAAACTATATAAAGTCCCAGATGATTCCGAAAATGACTTGCTATTGTTTCAACGAGATATTGCTCGATATTATCTTAGAAGGTATAAAATTCTCCAACCTTTGACATCAAAACGACATCCATGTCTAAGTGTTGCTTTATCTGAAGGTCACCATTTTCCAAAAAGAATTGAAAAGTCTCTTAGATGCGAATCAGATGGGTTTTCGAGTTCAGCGACATAGTTTTGTGCGTCGAAAAAGAATGCTTTAAGAAATTTCATACACATAATTAGCAACCATAAGTTCCCATTGTACCTGCTTGGGTACACCTTAAAAACCACACTTCCTACTTTTTTAAAAAAATAAAAAAAATATTTTTGTATTAATTTGACACTATTTAATAAAGTTATGAAATCAAAATTTTGAAATTTTAATTTTAAATGTCTTTGGTAATAAATGGGTTAATAGGGCTCTGACTAAGTGGGCTGCGGACAACAAAATAATTCCGGATAAACAGTTCGGGTTCAAGGCAGGTCATGACACAATTCATGCTGCGTCTAAACTCGTTTCTGATATCCAATGGAATAAAACAAAACAACAATGCGCAGGTGCTGTTCTGGTTGATTTGGAAAAGGCCTTTGACACCGTATGGTTAGAGGGTCTTTACCTAAAACTGAGCAGGCTTGGCATAAGCAAGCCATTGTTGTATATGCTTTATGATATGCTTAACGGTAGAAAGTTTGTTGTCAAAAGTGGCAATGTAACTTCTACCACAACATTCTTAATTAAAAATGGTCTTCAACAGGGAGCGGTGAATTCGCCGATTCTCTTCAGCATTTACACCAGCGATCTGATAGGTAGTCTTACAAAGGCAATTGCGTATGCCGACGATCTAATTGCGTACAGAACGGCCCGAAAGGTTGAGGTTATTAGAATTCTCTTGCAGCGTGATTTCGACAAGATTCAGCGATATTGTGACGACTGGAAACTGAAAATAAATGTCCAGAAGTCGGAGACAATTCTGTTCCGGACTCCGTTGGCTAGGGCCACGAGGGATACGTGCAAGAATTGGCGCAAGATGGTCATCGTTGATCTTCACGGGCAGCCATTAGCGAGCAAAAGTGTAGTGAAGTACCTCGGTATCTGGTTAGATCAGTATTTATATTTCGACAGACATATAAATGCTGCTCTGACCAGGGCCAGAGGAGCCTTCGCTCTGACGAAACGGCTGTTTTTTAGCAGTCGGCTTGACCCCAGAGTGAAGGTAATTTGCTACATGGCCCTCATACGGCCGATGATCGTTTATGGTTGTCCTGTGTGGTTCAACGTTGCCCCTTCCCAGATGGAGAAGTTTCGGGTGTTCGAGCGGCAGTGTTTACGACGCTGTACCGGCTTATATCGAACAGCCGAATCTTCTTACGTGCATTACTATTCCAACGAGGTCCTATACAACGGGGCTCGAATCAACAGAATTGACAATTTCGTGATAAAACTCGTCCGGGGTCACATTGCAAGAGCTATGTCTTCGACCAACAATTTAATTTTCGGGGCGTTCTATCCGAACGATGAGTATTTTGAGAGTGCCCGCTTGAGCGGCTTCATTCCACCAGAAGCATTCCTCTTCTTAGATAGATGCGGTCTGATACAGGATAGATTGGCAGTTCCATTAATCTACCACGTCAGACGACGAACCGTGGATAGGCGACTCCTGTACAATCGGGACGTCATGGCACAAGGCGGAGCAGAGCTCCTTCGGTTCAGTAGGGCTGTGTCCGAACGGGACAGAACTGATAGGGTGAAGCAGGAGAACCAGTTTTGGTGGCTTCAATCGGCACTTGATAGTGGGTAGTCGGGATGGGGTTTTAAGCCTTGGCCGGCTTACATACTTGTTTTATAGTTTTAGGGTTTAGTTTTAAGTAGAATAGGCATGGTGGCACAAAAAATAATATACAGTATTCCCCGCTTAATTGCACTGACCATTTTGTCAGCTTTTTCGGTCAATTATCCGGGTGGTTCAATTATCGAAACCCCGCTTAATTAACATATCTGTTCAATTAAGCGAAACCAGTATAATTGCACGAGTAGGTCAACTAAAAAATAAAATATTCATCCAAAAAATTTACTCTATAAAAATGTCAATGTCAACTTAATTTCGGCGTCTGTAAGTTCGCCATAACATGATTATGTTATGTCATCACATGCCAAATAAGCATTGAAATCTGCATTGTCCTCAAGAAAGTTATCTATGACCACGAGATCATTTTCCGACTGCTCTTCTTCTCGGATGAAGCCTGCTTTAAAAAAAGAACTTGCAAAAATGTAGGTTTAGTAGTAAAATATTTCCAATATTACCTTTCTAAAACAATTTCTTTTAGTAGAAGGTTTTATAAGCCACAAATAATGTTTGCTTAGGTGCATTGCTTGCAAACATGTGATCGACTTCGAAAATTCTTCGATAGTCTTGCCACGTTCGATGGCTGTAATTTGTTTCCTTAATATATTTTGCTGATAGTAAGCTTTAAAACAATGAATAATGACTTTGTCAAGGTGCTGAATGATGGACGTTGTATTTGTGGGTACAAATTGCACGTTTATATTTTTAAATCGTCCAACTTCTTATGACAGGCAGAATGTCGAAAAAAGAATTATTTGCTTGTTCTGCATTATCATTTATTCGTCAAATTTATATATAAATTTGGGCCCATAAATGCTGGGTCATCCATGCCTTTTTGTTGGAGAAATACAACGTTATTTTTAAAACACCTTGGCGTTTTTGTTTTTCCAATCACAATCATTTTTTTGTCCGTCCAATTATCCGAAAAATGTCCATGTATTCAGTTTTTTTGCTGCATATTTTTAAGATCAATTAAGCGAGTAATTCAACTAAGCGGGGTTCAATTAACCGTCTAAAAAGCTTTGCTACTAATACGGGAAATTTTCGAAGACAATTTTTTCGATCAATTAAGCGGGATGTTCAATTAAGCGAGGTGCAACTAAGCGGGGATTACTGTATACAAAAAAAAAAATACAAAAAAAAATAAAAAATAAAAATACAAAAAATACAAAAAAAAATAAAAAAAAAACATGGATTAAAAAAAAAAAAAAAAAAAAAAATACAAAAATACAAAAAGAAAATATGAAAAACAAAAAACGTTAGATAGTTAGATTTGCTGCTGTGGTTGTTCTAGTTTTAAGTAGTTGATAGGTAGAATAGGTAGTTTTAGTTAGCTTTAAGTTTTATTTAAGGACTTATTTTAAGTAGTTTTTAAGTAAAAATAAAAAAGGATATTGATATTAGTTTTTTTGAAATTTTCTAATGAATACAAAAATAAATAAAATGGAATTAAAGTTAAATAGATCTTAGGGCCGAAAGGCATTAGCATTAAGTATTATTGTTTAACTTAGAGTGTCCGTATGGGACCAGTAAGTTAGTTGTAAGTTATGGTTAATTAGGCTAGTTTTATGAATTTTTGTCTAGCTTTAAGATAGTCTTAAGATTGAATTAATAAAAATGAATTAAAAAAAAAAAAAAATAAATAAATGTTCAAGATTATTCTTCCAAATTTTAATGAACTTCTAAAAGAGTCCGTTACTAAGGTTGTAAAAGTAGAATTAGGTTACAAAAAGGTAATTACGGCAGAAAGATTCATAAAAGGTATTAACCTTCGAATTTAAGCGCTTTCTACTATAGAACATAATTAAATTGATAATAAAATCTAAAAAGTTTCTCGAGCAACGAAGACGGCTTGCCCTTGCTTTCCTCGTGAATTTTACTTTCCTAAAGAACAAAATGAACATTTCAAAAAAATATTGTATTTGTTTGCCAATGTTTTAATCTTCTTTATTAACTATTTTATGATGGATCGAAACCTTAACTCCAAAAGAAACTGATCATCAACATCAAGGCTCTAAAAGCAATATGATGCAGCTTCTTAGTTTCCCACCATAATCCTTTACCTACATACATATATTCACATGTATTTTAAAGCTACATCATTCTCAGGATCTTCAAGACTCCCATCAGACACTAGGCACTGCACTGCTACATCTATCTTGTATAAGTTAATGGAGGTTGAGTGCGCGATAATTGCTTTGGGTATAAGCGATTTCAATATAACGAATACATTTTGCTGCTAATCACGACCAAAAACGAACTCAAGACCGCCAAAAATCACCCTCTTAACGTAGCCACCGTACAACACTGGCCTGGCGCTGGCACCTTATAGTTGCCATATTATCATCATCACATCCTCGTCGCCATCATCGCCGGTCTTCGGGTCGTTCATTTATTTGTGCACTTGAGAGAGCTTAGATGAGAAGATTTTTAACTTATACTTTCCTCACTTGGGCTTCCATTAATTTTCATGTACAACTTGGCGTTAATGGCCCCCGAAGTACTATAAAGACAGCTATTTTCAGTTCAGTGCATCAGACATCTTACAATGCATAGATCATGCCGCGAATGGTTGTTCCAATTTTCATTTTTGAACCATCCCATGGCCATGGCTAAGGTAAGACTACCTTTCTGTATAGTTCCGTAAAGCGACCATCATCATCATCATCATCATTAACATCATCGGTGACTGACAACCGAAGAAAGAATCCCGAAGAAAGTTGATCAAGTGATCGCTATCCCATTGTCTGTCTATAGGGATACTTTTTCCTTTTAAATATATAAAGTATATAGTTAAGGTACTACTTTCCTTGATGTTAAATCTTTCTTCCCTAATTACAACTTTATCACAATGATACTCTGATGGTGATGCGGTAGAAGCGATGTGGATCATCAGGGAGAGACCAGGGTATAGCTTGGGATAGAGTTGCTTCAAGCTTCAGACAAACGCGAACGCGCGAAAATTGAGCAATTTTCATTGGCATGAAATCAATTAACTGATCGAGAAAACATGAAGATTATACCATCGGACATAATTTCTATGTTGCATGCTTCTTACCTGATGCTATATAGCTAAGCTTTAGG
This sequence comes from Eupeodes luniger, assembly GCA_951509635.1. NCBI lineage: Eukaryota > Metazoa > Arthropoda > Insecta > Diptera > Syrphidae > Eupeodes > Eupeodes luniger. The sequence goes on from OX608075.1 coordinate 41,754,718, forward strand.
TCTTTCTCAAGCCACACGAGAGATTAAGGAGTTGAATACGTGATGTTAATGTTGTGTATTATATTTACTATAGTGTTTTATTTCTTTCACAAGATCGCGAACAACGACAGCAACGTGGCGGGCGTGCTAACCCTCAGGGCCAGACAGGTCAATAAAATGCTATTATTATTTCTTAACAATTCTCAAATGCAGAGGGCGCTTCTTATGAAGGAATGCAATTAAATAATTAATTGACCATTAATTATTAAGCATTCAAATATCGAAGGAATATTGAATTTAAGCTTTAAGATTTCATTTGAGAAAATAAGACTCCTAAAAAAAATGATATATACGTTTGTGAACCTCAAAAACTAAGACTTTCTAACGATGAATCCTGCAGTATATAGTTTGAAGTTAATGAAAATGAAAAAGTTGGCTTGAAAAAACTTGCTGTTTGTAGGATGTCCTATCCTAACTATGGTAAAGGCTTGATCTGGTATGGCTGTAAGCTAAGATTCTTATACGCAAAAGACGCGTTATTATATAGTCTGGGGGAAGCCCAATTCTGAAATTAAATGAATTGGGTCAGGATGAGGGAATATAGGTATCCGTGTTTTCACTGATACATCAACATCCCACAACGAATTTGTAGACTCAAATTTTTGCAGTAAAATTATTGTAGCCCGTCTATACAGGTGATGAATTACAACCGCAAATTGGAGTTAACGCTCTTAAAGTTGTAATCACTGGCTCTGACTTCCAGTAGAATTTTTTTATAACTTGAAAACGTTGCTCGTTCGGGTATTTCCCATGATAAAAATGTTGATTTTACTGAATTAATTGACAAAGACAGTTTGATGATTAGTGTGAAGGTGCGTTCACAAACTAAATTCAAAGTTGTTAAAACCCTAACCAACTTTAAAAGATAAACAAGACACATGCTATAGACAAGGTATATTTTTTCTTAGAACTATTAAAGGGAAACAATTCTATCATACATTATTTTAGCAAAACCTTAACCATTTCCGCAGAGTACTCAGTGAAAGCTTTCAAAAGGGAAACAATCCCCGATTTGCAAGCATTCCTTAGTGGTGCTCCGCTCATAAAAGTTTTAGCGTGAAATAGCCTTCCTCAATAAATGGGTTATCTAACATTTAAAGAATTTTTTAAATCGGACCAGTAGTTCCTGAGATAAGCGCGTCCAAACAAACAAACAAACAATCAAACAAACTCTTCAGCTTTATGACATAAGTATAGATTAGATAAGAGAAATCGAAGTGGTAATCATAAGAGCCATCAAGCTAAATTGTAAGGGGTTGTCAAAAAGGAGATTTGATTTTAATAGTCCGCTATGTGAAGAGCTGTCACTTTTGGAGCTGCCTTTTTTTGACAACAAGTCATCACTTAAAATGGAATAGTACACGCTTCAAAAACGCATTGTTAAAATTCATTAAAAAATACTAACAGTTTTGAAGTCACTTTCTGATCGTCATGATGCACTTTTTTGGTCGGAAATAGTGAAACTGGTGCAAAAATTGAACTTGTAGTGAATAGTAGTTAACAGTTAGTGAGTCGAAACCCTGTGCGAAGATAAAAAAAAGGATCTTGAACTTACACAGAATCTTTGATTGTTTCTTTGAAATTCAAATGGAATAATTTTAACAACGCTTTTAAGACGCCGAACAAAAAATGACAATTTTGAAAAATTGTGCTTGATTTTCTTGGGAAAAAAAAAATTAGCTTGGAATTAAAACCCTAATTAAAATAAGGCCCTAAGATATCCGGCTTCAAAAAACAACAAGCCGACCCTGATGAAGCTAACTTGTTATAGCCTGCTCCTGTTCTGTTCTCGAAACAGAGGTAAGGTAGCTGCTATCTGACTCCGCCTTTTTGAAGTAAACATTTTTCATGTAGACTTCTTACGGTTTAAGGCAGCATTTACTCGATAATGATCCATTAATGTTGTAATTAACTCATTTCAATCACTTATTAAAAAGACTTCAAAAACTAAATAAAACAAAAATACTTAAAGTCTATGATATTGTTTCTAAGCCCTACTGCCCTCCAATATCTTCAATAAACAATAATAATAGACCATAATAATATCCGCTACCTGTTTATTGGCTGGAAAATTTGTGTAAAGTCAGATTGGAGTCAGATCTTTGTTGCTGCTGCTGATGATGTTGATGCTGCCTATACGATGATGATGGAGCAAGTTGGTCTGTTTTAAGCAAGTTTATCTCCTATCCTTGCATTTTATTTTAACCATGCAAGACACTTTTGGTTAAGGCGACGACGAACGACGATGAACGACGACGATGAGGATTTTGACGAGCGGTGAAGTTTTTCAGGTAACACGCGATTTATAAATCGTGGTGTAGTGATATTTTTAGCTTAACCCATTGCGACTTTAAAATTTCATGCATCTTACCAATGAGAGTTTGGAATCTAAGTATACCTAAGAAAAACATTCAAGTGCATTCGGGTAAACGTGATTTATAAATAATAGAAGTTGACGTAATTAAATTTTAATATGAAAAATCTATGTTCGAATATGGTGAACGTTTATACGTTGTGTGGTTTTCTTTAAAAATCTTTTATATTGTGGGAGATATAAAAAGAATAAGACCTACTTGCATATAACCCAATCTCATATCCATCTGCTGGTAAACGAAAAGTGTTAACGGTATAAGAAAAAGTCTGTGCTTTTTTTCTAAGACTTTGTTTTTCTGCAAAGTGTAAATCTTTTATCAGCAATTAATTTGAGTCGGTCTTGGCAAATTTCGATCTCAAAACCTTAACATTTCAAGCATTAGCTTAAGTATCATCGATTATAAGCTTTTAGAATTCAATTCTATTCAGACATTGAAGGCGCATCCTACCATCCACTCCGTTATCATTTTATAGCTTTGTTCTTTAAAAGAGATTCAAATGGACAATCTTCATCTTGCTCCCTGATGATTCGGAAAAAATATATGTTATTGTCGAAAAACCAATGCGTCCACACTTCAACAGGGAGTGACAGTTTGGTTTAACGTCAGGCATGGTTACAGCGACATGTTTACCGACTTTTTTTTGTACTGAAATTGAAGACATGAATTTGGACAGACGACTAAAGTTCATGCATAGTGGCGCGTTATGCCCTGAAGCCCATGCCAAAGTCGATCTTTTGCGTATCCTACTCCTAAATCATGTTATCAGCCGTCTTGCCAGTGTCTATTAGCCGCCTCACAGCTATCCTATTTGACCCATTGGCCCTCAACAATATCTTGGAAAATTACAGACAATTATAATTTGTTCATTTTATTGCATTTTATTCCTGTACTTAGCTAAGCCTTTACTCTCTCTTCTATATGTCGGTAAGGTCGTCTTTTTTTTCTCAAATACGGCATCATTTTCATGAATACCGTAGTGTGAAAAGTTGCAATTCAAGCAGGGCTTGAAATTCCTATATTATGTCTTATTTAATAAGACCAATCTTCATCAGACCTTCTTGAGAGATATGTTTCAGGACAATAAGGTAACGCGTCCGACACTACCATTCTTGTACAACCAGCTTAGCAGTATACACTTGCCGTCATCATGCTAAAGAAGGGAATCGATACCGAACGGACAGCGCGCGGCCGCGGCGGCGAGCGCAATGGATACACTACACACTCCCAAATCGATAGAGTTAGCAGGCAAACACAACTTTAATGAGCATCTGAGGACCGATTTTAACATCCTTTTAACTTGTAATCATACACCTGAGCATAAATCGGTCTTGACTCTGGACTTGGATTGAGTGTAATTTTTTTTTCACGTTGTCAATATGTACGATATACGTTTTGAAACGTACCTACTTCTCCTTCCGCAATCGCAATGCCAGTACACACGCCACGCCAGCCATCCATGTTGCTGGATGAATCTTAATATAGCTGCGGGATAATGATAGGGTTTTGGTTCTTAATTTTCAGGTGAAAAAATGAGAAATCTTAGTTATATAGTCGTGTAGAGAGGAATATGTGAGACAGAGTGGAGCGAACGACAGAACAGTCACTATGGCACAGTTTACGGTATCACAAATGCCATATATTCTCATTACTTCGACATGAATACCATGTTTTATTCGTTCACGCAAATATTGGATTAAAATAATTTAACTATTTTTTTTGGAAGGAGAATTTCACCAAGAAACAAAACTAGAAAGATGCTGGCATGCGACTCACACTAATAACTTTCCATTCGCTGTTTTACACGTAGAGCTATCCTGTTGAAACAATAATTTTTCGGTGTACATATCATACAATTCAGGCTACAAGAACTTGGTGATCATCAACCTATAATGATCGACGTTAACGGTGATGGCCTGGCCAGCATAATTTTTAAAGAATCACGGACCGATGACGCGTCTCGTATTAAATCCACACCAAACAGTAACCTTATTTTGATGTATTGGAACTTTATGAATCTGTACTGTATTGGTTTTGTCTGAACTCTGGCAACTTTGCTTATTCAAGTACCCATATTCATCTAAAAATAGGCCTCATCGCTAAAGATGGTTTTTCGACCAAAATTGGGATCGACTTCCAACTGCTTCAAAATCCAATTATCGAACACACGACTCTGCGTTTGGTCGTTTGTATTCAGCTCATGGGTCAGTTGGATTTTGTATGGGTGCAGGCCTAAATCACGACGCATAATTCGCCATGTCGTAGTATTAGACAGGCCAAGTTCTTTCAAGCGACGCGGAATTGACTGACTAGGATTCTGCTGCATACTTTCACGAACGGAAGCGATGTTTTTAGCAGATCTTGCGCTTCGTTGACGTTCCGGTGTTGGCTGATTGTTTCCTGAGTTAGTGGACTCGAATTTGGTCACCAAACGGTGAACAGTCGATTTTTGATGATAACGTTTTATCATTTGCGCGTGTTGTTCGAAGCTGTAACTTGCCATGATGATTTAACTGATTATAAAAAGGCGTTTTGACAGAAAGTAAAAGAACAAAATGGCCCCGACGAGCTGTCAAAATCAAATCGTCTCTATTTGAAAATCCTTTAAATAATAAATTAAGTTGGATTTTAAAACCAGTTTATTTTAGTTGAAAACCAAGATTTTTAAATTCTTGGCAGCATTTTTTGAAGGTTTTATTTATTTTACTTTTTTTATGTTATGCGCGCACTAAGAGGGTTATGAATACCCCTATTATAATGATTAAACACAGTGCAAGCAATTAGGAAGGGAGGATAGGATTAGAAAGGAGATAGCGATGTACATTGGTTTTGAATGTATGCACATTGTAATGAGTGGGAAATACTGAGTCTGGTAAAGCAACCCGCATACGTGTAGTGCGACTAAAGAAAGAATCTCTGTACTTAATAGTACGTCCGAAATTGGGCTCAGGGTAAACTGATGGGCATTTCTAGAAGAACGGGTATTACGGTTTAATTCTTTGAGGAAGAAAAGCAACTAGCTATTTCATTAGAGCATTGTTTATGAAAGTAGCGATAAAATAATTACAGGCACAAAACCTTATGACGGTGCTCGAAATACAAAATTTTTAGTTAGACAACGGTCACCTATCATTTTTAGAGCTCTCTTTTTAATTTTCTGTCCAAGAGACTCAAGTGGGTTATAGGACCACCTGCCCAGATATGGGAATTGTACTCGAGTTTCGGACGAATATAGGCTTTATAAATTATAGCCAGATCAGAAGGTGTAAGAAAACTCCTTGCATCTTCGGAGAAAATCTGAACACTTAGCAGCATTTTTGGGGATGTCGAATATGTGATCACTCCACAACAAGTGGTTTGTAATGCACATACCTAGGACTAAAAGCTGTTCGGTCTCCTCACTGCAAGAACCACTCATGGATAATGGCACTGGGGAGGGTTACGCGTTTGCGACAGTTGACAGCATTGAGTTTTCGAAGCATTAAATTCTACACGGTTTTTGATTCCCCATTGGACAATGCTGTCAAGATCAGAACTTAATGAGCTTATCATACGCTGGCGTTGAAAGTCCACATCCGAAGATCAAGGATGAGAATCTAAAAACGAATATGAGAAGCTGAGGGTACTGTCATCAGCGAAACAATTAAGTGGGTTAGAAGTTTCAGACACAAGATCATTTACAAAAATAGGGAAGAGCGTCGGTGACAAAACGAGCCCTGGGGCCCACCAGCGTTTATTTTGTGGTTATCAGATTTGAACCCGTCCAATACTACTTCAATTAAACGGAAAGGTAAGTTCTAACCTAACAAAGAAGAGGTTCATCAATACCAAAAACATGCATTTTCGATAAGAGAGCTTGGGCCAAACTCTATCAAATGCCTTTGAAATATCAAGTACAATAATTTTACTTTCTCCAAAACGATGTAAAGATTTTTTCCACTGTTCGGTGAGTTAAACAATGAGATCACTATCTCAATCTATTGCTACGAAAACCATACTGCCGGTCATTAAGAAGCTTTCGTTATTTAAGATATTTCTTAAGCCTAGTACATACTTCCTCGTGAAGTGAACGTTCGCCAGTGGAGAAAGTGAACTTTTGAAATTGCTCACTGGTACACACTTGTGAATACACGTTGTGAACATTTGTATTCTATTTCATATAAATGCATTTTAACTTTTTTTTTAAAACCACACGCAAAGCAGCCACAAACTTAAAATGAGGAATCAGTATCAGTATTCAGTACAAATTGAAAACTGTCCTTTTTTTGTAACCAAATGTCAAAGCTTCACCAACAGTTCCCGTACATTTTGCACGTGAATTGCCCGTGAACGAAAACTCTCCACTTTGTTCTCCACTCAGCTTCACGAGCACGTTCACGGGTGAACCAAAAACCGAAATTTGTATGGGTTCACGAGATGGTTCACAAGTATGTACTAGGCTTTAAGCTGAACATTAATCAGAGTTTTCATGACCTTGAAAAGGAGGAATGTAAGTGCAATTGGACGATAGTTAGATGGTGAGGAGGATTCGCGTTTTTTAGGGACAGACTGGACAAATGCAGTTTTCCATTTATTCGGAAAGAGACCAGTAGAATAGGATAGATGGAAAAGCTTAAGCAGTGGTTTTGCCAGCGTTGAAGAACACCTCTTCAGAACAATAGTCATAGAATGTCAAAATCTTTAAATGCTCTAGCAAATGAACAAGTGCGCAAGAAGATTCGTCCCATAGAACTGTTTACGATTTCGGGTACATGAGGAGTCATGTTACTCATTGGCAGCATCAAATTAACAGCAAACTGTGCTGCAAGCAAATTGGATTTATCAATCGAGCTTACAAAAGGAGTCATTGGAAACGAGAGTAGGAACTGACGATGAATTAGTGTTGCACACAGTTTTTACAAATAACCAGACATTTTTACTACCTTTGGGGACATTGTAGTATTTTTTGCCGTAATTTCTGATCATTCAAACATTTTATGCGTCGAATATGTCCGTTACAAGTCTTTCAAGCTTGTTTGAACTTATTCCGGTTTAGTGGGGTAGGCTTTATAAATCCGGAAACTTATAAAAAGAATTTTGATTATTTTACAAAAATGATCCTATGTGGTCATACCTTCATGTATTCTAAAAATATTTGAGTCGAAAATGAGTTTTTACTAATACAGTTTTACTAAAAAAAAATTACCAAATGTTGAAAGAATGTTTTTTTATGACATAAAATTAGTTTGAATCCAATATCCTTAATTGTTGTGATGGTATTCGAGGGGAAAACTAATTTTTACCAAATTCGAATAGAATTTTTTTAGCTTGTTGTTTTTTGTAAACAAAATTATCACTTTGATTTTTCTAAAAAAAATTCAAAACGTCAAAAACGTTGTATTTCGATGCATACAATTATTTAGGAGGCAATATTGTTCTTGCGCAAAATATTCGAGGTGACAATACAGTATGTTGACAACTGATGAATTTTTTGAAGTTTTCAAAGCTTTTCGAATAATTTTGAAAAAAAATTGGTACATATTACAACTCATGCCTATAATTGTCAAAATCTCAATATTTTCAAAAAAGATGGTCAGGAAGAGGAATAAAAATCCATGATACGTTTTGTGTAAAATCAATATATTTGATCTTTTTCATGGAAAAGATGTAAAATATTGTTTGATTTTTGCGCTTAAGTATTAAGTCTCATGTATGAAAAATGTTTGCTTCTGAAATTCCCCTTCAACTTCATTCGCATTTAAACTCAGACAGAAAATCCAAATGGTGTATGTCCTGGTCGAAGCTCTGAAGTTGCAGGTAAAGTTTATTTGGCACCTGAAGATGATTATCTTGTACAAATTAATTGCAAGCACCTACATATACAGAGTTGGAGAGCTGAGTTGAGCAGAGATCTCAGAGAGAAGGTACCTTACATATGTACCTTACTTATAGCTGATCTGTATAGTATACATACATAGTAAATGCATTTGAACATATAAGGACATTTTGCTGATTGTAGGTGCGCAGGCGCACCAATGTCACTTGCTTCTTCTTATATACACTTCGTATAATGGCATTCAAAAAGGAAGGAATCAAAATCAGTTAATGCCTCCACACCACAGTTTCTGTTTCTGTCGCTCTGAATACCTTTTTGCTGATGATTGTCCCCAAGGAACTCCATGTGCAGACTTATGTTATACCTATGTATATATAAATTTCGCTTTTCTATACCTTATTCTGACCATAAAGAATCTCAACGCAAAAGACGCATTTCGAGGAGGCGGATAAAGTAGTCGAATTATTCTTGTTTTGGAGTTTGTCCATTGCCCGAATGGACAAAACCCTTTTCTGAGAGATGTATGGTCGCAATCTGGAGCCTGATGGTATACTAGGTAGGTTAGGTAGGTATGCGAAATTGTGTTATGATGTTGAAAATTCCAATAAGGCAATGTTGGCGTATAGGCATGGTGTATATATGCGCAACTATGCAGGTACCTGAAGTATAGATGCGGCGAGAGTTATCTTTTTGTTCATCCAACTCGTATAACAAAAAATTATGTTGTTTATAGGCCAAGAGTGCAGGAGTTAGGACAATCCAAACTACAAAGAAGCCCATCAGCCAAAGCTATAGCAAGTGCGATTCATATTCACACTTCATCGACGGGACACCCGCAGATTTCATGGGAAATCTTTTCAATGGTTAAAGTTTGGTTTAGCGCGTCGCGTCGGTCGTCGGCCGGGAATCATCAACGCGAGTGGGTTTGATTCTCTGAAAGAGTTTTCAAAACTTGAGATGATAGGTATGTATGGCTATGGGGACTGTTTGTTTTATTGTGTTTTGTTGAATGCGTCAGGTGAAATATCATTGTTGTTGTAGCATAGATAAGTTTAAATAAAAACACTCCAATTTGGGATGGACAAAAGTTGATTTGATGATGATATAAATTTAAGAATTCTATCTGTTTGAGATCTTCAATCGATTGCAAAGTTTTGAAAAACCCTTATCTTTCATATGGCCCAAAAGAAAATGGTATAAAGGTATAACATCACAACATCACGGTGAAAAATTGTCATCACCTGTTCGAGAATAATTTGATCAGGAAACTTATCCTGCAAAATTGCGATTGTTTCGTTGCTTCCTTCTGTTGAAATAATCGTCATAGAAAAGCATTAATATTATAATAATAGCTCGAAACACACAATTTTTTTTGAATAAGTAATGTCTTATTACATCGCCTAATGTCTAATTACTCACTCTAAACAATGACGCTTTAGGGATAGAGAAGCTGTTAAACAATCATTCAGGGATTGGACCCTAAATGTGACAGTTGTGCTTCTTAATGTACAGCTTTCGAAGTGCAAATCGGCTTTATCAATGAAGATGATTTTAAAATAAGGAAAATCCAGATAATTTTGATGTATTTCAACGACCCAGTCTGCAAAGATTGACTTCTTGTGTCCACTTTACTTTAAAAGCGTTAAGAATTATATAAGCAAATTATGTAACGAGTATGTCGTTTGGAACGCCGAATTCCAACACTCAAAAAATTTTCCTGGTAGGCAAAATCTGGTAGAAAATACCAGCCAAAAAACTAGTACAATATTCCAGATTTCGTGGTAAATAACTCCAGATTTCATGGTAAAATTCAAAAAACCAGAATTCTGGTAGAATCTTACAAGTACCAGAAGAAATTTTTTTAACCAGGTTTCCTGGTAGAAAAAAAAACAGGAAAAAATGTGGTAAAATACTCCAGATTTCGTGGTAAAAAGAAATCTGGTTTTATTTACCAGAAATCTGGTTTCCTGGTAAAATTGTTGACAGAAAATTTTCTGGTAAATATTACCAGCATCCTGGTAGAAAGTATTTTTTTTCCTGGTAAAATGAAGATTATCTGGAATCTGGTAAATAGAACCAGGAAGGTTATTTTCCGGTATATTTTTTCCTGGTAGATAAAACCAGTCTTCTGGTACTTAATACCAGAAATACTGGGAGTTTAAGAATTATCTTTTTCTGGTAAATAAAACCAGGAATTTTATTGTCTAGTATATATTTTCCTCTTAGGTAGAAATCAAATTTTGGTACAGTATACCTATCAAGCCCTTCCTGCCAAATAATCGTAAACTACATGGCGTTTCCGATAATTTAGTTTAGAGAAAAATCTTTATTCTTTTTTTTCTTGGGCATATTAGACACGATGTTGATGTGAATGTTTTCTTTAGGAATATTACCTATATCTTATGCGTTCTTTTTAGTAGGAAGAATAAAGAATAAATATATATGCTATGCATGATTTCATAAGGTGCTTGCCATAATTTAGCGGGAAGAGCTTAATATTCTACCAGAATTCAGCTACCTATTATATTTTACCAGAATTCTGGTACATTTTTACCAGAAAAAAAATATTCCTGGTATATTCTACCAGAATTCTGGTACATTTTTACCAGGAAAAAAAACATTCCTGGTATATTCTACCAGAATTCTGGTATATTTTTACCAGGAATACCGGGGAAAATTTTACCAGGAAAAAAATATATTCCTGGTATATTCTACCAGAATACTGGGTTTATTCCCGGTATAATTTTTACCAGGAAAAATTATTCTCCTGGTATATTCTACCAGAAATCTGGTGTATTTTACCAGTAATTCTTCGAAAAATCTCCTGGTAAAATTTTCCAGAAAATCCTGGTAACGCCTGGTAGGAATCTAAAAACCACTTTTTCTGTATAAATTTAGCGGGAAATCTGGTCACCGGAACCAGTCAAAGATCGACGAGCCACCGACAGATCTGGGTTTTCGCCGACAGTACGGTCTACAGCAAAAATATTCCTGTTTTGATTCTTGACACTACTAATTTATCCCAACACCTCAATTTTGTCCGCAAGTTTCAATTCATGGTCATGAAGTTGCTTAAACTTAACAACAGTTTTGCGACTGTGACTTCAAAATATCAATTTTTTTTGTAATGAATTTTAGCAATTTAAGTTCTACCCTTGTAGAATTGTTTATATTTTTAGTAATTATGGATTTTTTATTGTCAAATGTTAAAAATATGGTAGCTTCAAAAGTGACATCTGCCAAATTAGTAGAATACTTAAAAAATAGAACTTTTTTAAAATGTATTTTACTTGTTAGTCTTAATAATAATATCTACTTTGCTTTGTAAAAAAGTCTAAACATTTTCTAAGAATTCTTCTACTGATCTGATTTTAATTTCATTAATTGATAAATTAAAAACTAATACTGGTCGACAATTTTTTTTCTGTCACACAAACTATACAAATTTTTTTTAAGGGATAAAGTTGTCTTGAATTCGAATCTCGACTTAAAATTTTGCTATCACATCAAGTTATGCAAATTTAAAAATGTAAAATACTACCAAAAACGGAGTTTTTAAGATTGAAGTAAAACACATACGTTAAGTACAAATCTTAGTCTTCTAGTTACAATTTAAATCATTTTAATATCTTATTTAGTTTCTGCAAATTCTCATTTTTAGCAAACCTTTTTGAAAAACAGTATTACTGCTCAAATATTAAAAATACCAGTTTAAATTTTTTTTTAAAAATATTGTTAATTTATTTCAAAAACTTGATGTGATAGAATTGTTTAGAATTGGTATTGTAAAAAGGCCAACGCATTTGCACTACTTTTTTCAAGATTTCCGTTGATAAAAGTTCGAATGCATGTTGAATATTTTGCTTTTGTTGACATAAATCGCGACTTCAAGTAGCTCCAAAGCAAAAAGTCTTATATGGTCAAATCATGCGATCAAGATGGCGATGCCAAATCACCAAATCGAGATATTCTATAAAAAAATCTTCCTCCAAAAGAATCAAACAGAATTTTAATAACATTTGGATCACGGAAATCTCGAGAATAAATTTTAACGAAACCAAGTTCTTTGTTAGCTTTTTTAAAATATAGTTCTATTGCACCATTTTCAAAATTGATTTAGATCTTTCTGTAGCTCTTAACCTTCCTTGATGGATTTAATAATTTGAAATATTTCAACAACATCTGCATAGATTAGTGATACAGAATTATTTAAAACAGGAGGCAAATCATTAATAAATAAAAGAAACAGCAAAGGATCAATGTGATCCCCTTGAGGTACACCAGAATTGACTTTAAATTTACATAAAGAGTTACTCCTGATACATAACGAAACAGTCGTGAAGTCGATTTCACTTAATTCATTAAGAAGAATTTTATGACTTAATTTGTCAAAAGCTTCAATATCTTCTGTATAAAGATGCAATCGAATTGGGAGTGTTTTATAAATGCATCCAAACAAAAAAGGAGAGACTTTTCCTGTTAAATCGAACTTATCTAATGTAAATGATCCGAAAAACTTAAACCCTGATATAAACAAAGTCCAGCGGCAACTTAGAGTATTATTCACTTTTCCTAAACTTTCATAATGGGAAAATTCTAAAGGAAAACCATAAGCAGCATATTTACTGAGTTAAGAAAATATTTTTAATTTCATTATTGACAAAGTAAACACAAAAGAAATTAAGAGACCAAAATGACAAACCTTAAAAAGACAATGCTCTCACCTGAAAACAAATACAAAATAAAAGAAATATCCATATCTAATTAGGCCCTTGAAATTAGATCCCTCATTATTCAAACTTTCTACTTAGAGGCATTGACTTGACATGTGTCACCTGGTTGCAGTCTGATAAATTCCACCTTCTTCTGCATGAATTCACTGTTTTGTTGTTATTGTTGTTGTTGTTGTTTTGTAACCACAACCTATAGAGTACCTAGTAGGTAAGGTACCTATATACCTACCTATACCCTTTCTTAATCTTCCTAGTACTCTTTTGCCTATGTAACTTTTACACGTTTAATGTGTATGCACATAGTTACGCCAATGAATGTAGCACAAAATGACTCAAACAAAAACAACAACAACAACAAAATAAAAACATAGAAAAGTATGACCAGTGGATTGGAAGGGTCTCCTCCCGATATAAATCGAACATCACGACCAAGTATAGGTTAGGTACTTCCATGTCAGCCCAGATTCAATTCTTTCTTCCACAAAGCTATACCTATCTAACCTGTAAGCTGTGATGTGGATTAAGGTCAACGGGCGAACACTTCTCTAATTGAATTCGGTTCTGATGCAGCATCAGAGAGGTATGCAATATGCATGCATCTATGCATCAAAGAAGAAGACGAAGAAGAAGGTGGTAACCTAGGGCGATGGCGGGTGGTGTTTTAGACCTGAAAAAGATAATAATTTTGGCTAACAGCTTTCCATTATAGACTTTGATGCGATGGAGTTTTCTGATCGTGTGTTCTTTGAAGCCTACAACACTCGTCATCGCGCTGTCGTGGAAATATTCCACTTTCTCTGAACATAAAACAGAAGAAAGGCCCCAAATCAAAATCAAGACATAAATACCCTAAGCTTTTTCTTCTCTCAAGGCTTTGATGGTCGATGGATTACTGATGAACACAAATGAGAGGGACAAAGTGGAGGGAGTGTGACAAGATTGACAAAATTTAATTGAAAAAGCCAAATAATTCCAACTTATCGCAATGTTTGATCAAATTTTAATGGAAGTTTCTGAACGAACCCCCATCTTCATCATCATCACGTAGCTTAATCCTATTTGAACGCACTAATCCCGTTGTGATGATGAATTTTTGTTTTTTTTTGCTGTCATTATATTGACAGACGGCATTAGAGTACGAACCTGTCGAATTGTTTGGTGATGAAATTCCAATTGATTTCGAAGAACCTTCAACAAGTTGGGAGTCCTCGGGAGTATACAGGTAGAGATAGTGGAGATTTAACTTTTTTTTTTATGTCATGTGACAGTTGGTGACAGATGTTTTTGGAGATTTGTTGGGACAATCGTGAGACCTTGTTTGATAAAAAGGTCTACATCCAGGTCCAGGTTCTAGCTTTTGTTTTCGTATAGATCTTTAAGGGCGGTAGAGGACTAGGAATAAATTTCAAATCCGCTAATGGATTTGGATGTAGCGCGTGTGAATGTTTGATGTGATGTGGCATTCAGTGAACTGTTCATTAGAGGTTTCTATTCTATTTCTTCGGTGGTAAACTAAGGTCATATAGTTTTATTTGACTATAGGAGGGTTTATCTCTGTTTCAAGTCTCCGCATACTGATATTGAAGGCATTAAGGTATAATCTCTATGGAATTTTGAAATTTTGAGTGAAGTCAAGAACCCTAAGACGCTTAACATAGCTATTGAGTTAAACATTTTGAGAAAGTAAGGATTGATACAGAAATAAATACTCCGAAATTACAACTTTTCCAAGCTCGTGGTAGGAAATAAGGACCAATTGAAAACATATCAAGCCGAATTGATATGAATTGAGTGTGACCTAAACAGATAACAATTGTTTTTAAAAGGGATTTCCAACAAGAGGTTTTATTTTCAAGTCTGTTTTTTAGCTTCAGTCTTTTGAAATTTGACAAGCTACAACTACAAAGTTATTTACAAAAAACTGGAAGAAGAATATGATATATGAACTTGAATAAAGGAAGTTTTACCAATCTGACCGAAACATGACGAAGTATACAACACGCTGCACATATTACAAGGACGGGTGAGAGAAATCTTATTACTGATCTTGCAGGCATACTGGAGCGATGTGAAGTGTACTTTAATGAACTGCTAAACGGTCAGCTCACTGAAGAAGTGGAGGTTCCACCATTCCAAGAAAAAGCCAATATGCTAACGCCATCAAAAATAGACGAGGGTGAGAAGGTTGTAATAAGGCTCAAACAGAACAAAGGCCCTGGAGCCAATGGCATATCAGCCGAGCTATTTCATTATAGTTCATCTATCGGTACATAAACAAGAAAGGAGATGTCACAACGTGCAGCAACTATAGAAGTATCTAGTTGTTGAATACCACCTATTGCTATAAGATACTCTCCTCTATCCTACAAGATTGGATAGCCCATACCCTTAAACTATAATTGGATAATATCTAGAAATTAATATTTCAACTAACGATCCGTTTATAGACTTTAAGGCCGCCGACGATATCATAGCCAGGGTAGAACTATACAGACCCATGAGACAATTCGGCATTCCAAATAAATTGGCACAACTATGTAGGTTGACCTTGACCAATATAACAAGACAAGTTAAAATAGCCGGATTGCTATCCAGACCAGGCATGTCCCCTTTTCAACCTGGCGTTGGAGAAAGCAATCCGTGAATTTGGCACTTAAACAAGAGAAACCATCGTCACCTGGTCCAGACAGTAACTGGCTTACGCAGACGACATTAACATCATCGAGAGAACCGAAAAAGCTGTACACGATTCCTTCCTCCAGATCGAGCAGGCGGCACAAAATCTGGGCCTGCAGATTGGTGAAAGAAAAACAAAATGCATGGTGGCGTCGACTCCGAGAAGAACAATTGGTCAAACAATCATGGTAGAGGAGGATGAATTTGAAGTCAAAATCAAATCTTTTTAAATCCAGAAACCCAATCCTAACTTCAAAGCTGCTGCTGTACAGGACGATGGTTCTACCAGTAGGTACTCACATATGGATAAAGTAAAAAGCACTCCAACCTCTTAGGAAGTTTGACAGGAAGGTCTAGCGGAGAATTTTTGGCCCCTTATGTGAGGAAGTACGATTGCGGAGACGCTACAATCAAGAACTGTATGCAATCTACCTCAAACCTGATATTATGACAAAAATTAAGCACGGTGGGCTGAACACCTAGCTCGTATGAGCGAAGAGGAACCAGCTTGGAAAGTCTTTTGTATATTTTTTGAAAGACGGCAGCGCGCGTAGCAGACCATGCTTACGCTGGGGATATAGCGTAGAACAAGACGCCCGAAGCCTTGGACTGCGCAACTAGATGGCGTCGCTCGGCTCGCTATCTGGATAAACAAAGAGACTTGTTGTATGAGACCAAGACCAGTTTTCGAGCCGAAGATGATGATGATTAAAATGTAATAAAAGTTTCCTGGACTTGTTAATCATTGAAGATGTAATCGCAACTGGCCACGAGATGGCAACATGGTCATTGGTATACGTGATATTGGTATTATATTTATTTCTTTTCAAAAATACTTGTTTTTTGAATATAACAATGAAAACTCTTATTACCAATGATATTCAACTGTCAAAACATGCAGTAAGGTTGACAAAATTTGTTTTCATCTTTTCACACTTGTGGAAAGGAAAAAGAGCCCAGTTTTAATCAACGTGAAACTCGTGTCAAGATGTGTGATCATACGGGCTTGAGTGCCCAACCAATTTTACGGTGGACCAGACTTAACTACATTCATGCTGGTAGAAGAAATTAAAGTCCAAAGGCAGGGCCCCGAGTTCACAAAATTATGCGAGTTGCAAATGTTGATAATCAAATATCGGAAATTTAACGAAAGAAATTCAGCTAATATCTTTGCCGCGACATACTCTCTGGTGCTTCATGAACACTTTAGTCAACCAATTTTTTTGAGAGAACTTAAAAACATTACACATGTCAGATCGAGTTGTCAAACATTATACCGCCTGCTTTAACCACTTCAAATGAAGACAGTTTTATAAAAATTGTAATATTTTGTCAATTTGCGAAAGGAGTGAAGGCTTCCGAAAAAACCAGTGGACAAAAATACGAACA
The DNA here is from genome assembly GCA_951509635.1 of Eupeodes luniger. Lineage (NCBI taxonomy): Eukaryota > Metazoa > Arthropoda > Insecta > Diptera > Syrphidae > Eupeodes > Eupeodes luniger. The sequence goes on from OX608075.1 coordinate 41,771,742, forward strand.
AACCATAACAATACTGCACTTACTTACTTACTTTACTTTTCCGTTGGCCCGCCATCCTTAATCAGTCTCCTGCGTATATGTCGAATTTAATAGCAATAACTTCTTGCAACATACCACTCTGCACTACTCGTATGCAGTAAACAATGTTTGCGTAGGTTCACCTTCGATCAGTGACACCTGAAACTTGTATATCAATTCGGCAGAAATTTATACTTCATGCCATTGAGTCAACATCACATTCTCCAGATACGAACGCCGAACAACAATATGCCGCCCGAACGTACGCAACATTCCACCAACGACGCGACGCGACAACCGCCATTGCCATATCATCCTTGCAAGTTGCATATGCATAAGTGAATACTGCAACAAAAATGTTCAATTCGCAATATAGTGATGGCGCGATCTCATCACCTAGGGACAACGCAGACCGCACTTTCTGGCATCCATAAGTATCGAATGTATATCAATAGAAAAATTTGTCTGCCGGCCGTTCCGACAATTTCAAACTCACCTTGCCTCACCGTGCGTTGTCGTCGTAGTCATCGTCGTCGTCAGAGTTAGGTTATACGACAGCACTATCATCTAAAACCGTCACAGCAACCGCCACTGCCCGCCCGCTCCCGCGCGATATTAGTTTGTCAGTTTTATTGAAACAACATCGGCGAAACGCTGCTACTCTAGTAGTATTTTGCCGATAAAATATGCATGTTGCCCTGAGTTCGGTACAGATGGATGTAAGAGGAGATATGCCTTCCTTCCTACTCCTACCAAAATGCATCTATAGATACTCCAAGTCTAGAGAATGCATCGGCTCGGCTCTGCTCTGTTCCGTCCGATGCGATGGAAGCATGTCGTCCACTATCGCACAACGCCTCGACCTATGTCCCCTGCCAATTCGGCTGCTTGAAGTAATCTCACATTCGCTCGTCCTCCTTCCGAAACTTTTTAGAACACTATGTGCAGCCGATTGCAGTTTGCGCGGGCGCATTTTGAAAAGTGTGAAATGTGTACCGCACTCGCGCAGTTAAAATGGGGCTGCTGTCTTGTCCTGGTCGACATAATATTTCTTAAAGTACCTCCCTCTCTGTTGGAACATAAATCTATACACGAAGAAAAAATATCGGAGACTTTTTGAATAACCAAATATGCTTGTAGGCTAGGAACGGGCGGAAATAGCTGTACCTTTTCTGTAGCGGTTCCAAATTCACGCTTAGACTAAACCATCTTTAAAATTGAAATATTGTTTTGTTAGAATAAAAAATGTGAATCGAAGCAGGTATATTTCGTCAGGGTTGTAACAAGCTTGAGCATCTAGTGATTTTCGGACAATCATAAACATCTACCCTTCCATCAAAATTTCACCGGACACAAGTTTCTTATAATTTCTTAAAATTCCAAAAATGTAACGTGCATCAAAGATTCCAGTTCCAAAAGTCTGACGTTCGTCAAAGAAGAAAAATCAAGTAACTTATAATTTCTTCCAGTTCCAAAAATGTGACGTACATCAAAAACTAAACTGACGTTTGATCGAGCCAGCTTTATTCCTTAAAGCTTGGCAGTTCATTTTCTCAAGGTATAGTTAAGTTATAGAACTTCAACAACTAAACTCCGAAAACCTTCGAAAGTTCATAAGTTTTTTGTAAAGTGTATTTGAAAATGCGGTAAAGCACCACCACCATGTTGGCCCGATTTGAACTTCTCAAGCGTTTTATCCATTGTTACACAAATGTGCAAGTGCTTTCGGAAATTATTTCTCACCACTTCCCGCCTCCTGGGTGATGCTGTTGTTTCAGGACGACAACTTGAGCGGAACACTCTATTCTCTATAATACGTCAGTAAAAGAAAATGGTAGGTGGATAGATAATTTCTATCGAGGAGGGAGGGTTGGAAAAAATATGCATCGAACAACAAGTACCATCAAGCAAATAAGTAAACAACCAAAGAGTACGAACGGCTGGACAGTCGAAGACGACGACGGACGATCCGTACAATCATAGCACTTTCATGGTCATGACTCAGACGCGCCAGATAGCATACCTACAACAACAGTATCGAATAGACCGGCTTCCTACCCAGCTTAAAGGGGGAAAAAGATAATACGCGATTTATTGGCAAGTCCACAAATTCAATTACGATGGAATGTAGCGCGGCGGAGATTATAGGCAAATATATCACATTACCCGCGCGCCTAGAGCTGTCCGCTTCGGTTCGGTTCGGTTTGGTCTGGTCCGGAGGAGGTTCACAGGAGTCTCACAAGCGGAAAAGAGTGTGCTGTGGCTGCTGTTAAGGCTGATGGTGTGGTGTTGTAGGTGATAAATAGAAGTTGCCGAACTCGGTGGACTAAATCGTTTATGTTTCACCAAAAATCGAACGCGCAGCAATCGCACGGCAGAGGCGATGAGGGAATCTCGCTTCTTGCGCACAGAGGATTGGTTAAGCGTCTATGTTGATATCAGCGCTCCTAGCTTCTGCGCACCCCCTTCTACTATGGTGCATTTCAGTCTAAGCGAAGATGATGATGATGGGTTCCTCGGCCGGGGTTAAGTTGGGTTATGTGAGAGGCTACTATTTTTCGCGAAAACGATCGAACACACAAATTCACTCAGTAAATCGGTTTGGATGATGATGCCACAGAGTGCGCGCTTAGATGCCGCCATGATACAGCCAGAGCAGGGAGTGAAGTATCTTCTCTGAAAGCAACACAACAAAAATAGTCTCCAATGAATGGGTGACGATGGTGCAGTTACAGCAGCATCAGCACCATCAGCAGCATCCATATCCAATCGAACCAGCAAGTTCCGTTCCATCAATTGTACACCTTGCTGAATGCAAGTGCTTATAGTGCTCCTCTGTCTTATACAAAGTCTATAATAGAGCCTCGTCTCGCACGTAAGTGCATTTTCCAGTGAAAGATTAGTGCAGTGGATTAGGGCGTCATCGCATCGGTCTTGTCGCAATCTGCGGCTTTTGAGTCATTCGGGGGCGGCAAGTTTTTGATGCTTCGCACAAAAGCGAAGCGGGTGCTTTATGGAATTGCGATGTTTATAATGCTGTTTGCTTTTTGCATTTGTTGAATTTGTGTTGAAGTAGTTGTTGGTGTTTTGCATTGTTCGTAAGTTGTGCGGTTGATGTTTGGTGTGATCGGGTTTCAGTGTCGCTTAAAATTTGTTTGGCATGCGCTTGAGCTATTGCGAATTGGGTGTTTGTAGTTTGTGTTGCTTTTCCTTAAAGACCGCCCGATCTTATAGCCACATCAGAAGCATTATCCTCCTCTCTATTGAATTGGATTTGTTGTTTTTACTTGTAAGGCATTAGGGTGGGAACACATTTAGGTTTTTTGGCCTTAGACAAAAGGTGTTAGCATGTTATTGTCGGTTGGTTGTTGGTTCACATGCGAACGAGTGCATAGAAAAATCACATGTTGCATTTTAAGTGCATTTTGTTGGCGATTTGTTGCCCACTTTGCAGTGAGTTACTCTCGTTGAGTCTGTACAACTATAAAGACAGTGGATACCCCACCCGAAAGGGTATATCATGTATGAGAAATGTTGGATTCAATGTTTTTTTAAGTAAACAGGGATTTAAGGTATTTGTTGCATCTTATTTTTTTGTTTAAATGCTTTTTTACTTTTTTACTTTGATCTTAACTGTTTTTCAATATGAACTTGATATAACCCCGAATTCTTAAAGTTAGCTTACCAATCATGGTTAACTTTCACTTGCTATGACCAAAAAAGCAATGCCTTATTTATTCAATTAAAATAGAAACATTGTTACAAGCTGTATAATGGATGAATCACAAACACGCTTTAGCTTCGGCTTCGACTGACGTTTACGAGTTCAGCCATAGGAATTCAATGCATGCTATCACAATGGAGCAAAGACCTCACGTTTCGTTTGACAATCGTAAGGAAAAGAACGTAATGTAACGTAATGTAACTCCAAACGGAAGCTCTAGTTTAATTATCTGAACATTTGCTTTGTCTGACAGCTCAACAGCTGTAAAAAAATGTCAACAAACAAAATATTTGCTCTTTGGAGGGATGAAATAATAGAAATGTTATTCAAACCAACCTCGAAGCAGGCCCACCGTAACGCAGACGTAGTCGAAGCTGAAAAATGTTTGTGATTCAGCCATAAGAGTTCCATTTTAAAAGAAAAGTAAAGACCCTGCGAAAAATTAGAGCACTTTAACCAATTCATGAGTTTTAATTTCTGAAGAACAATTTCATTAAAAAATTGTTCGTTTTGTACCATTAAGAAATTAAACCAGCAATTTTTTTTTTAAATATCAATACTTCACATTTGAGTTTTGTTATATTTTTTAAATATACTTATGTAATTATCTAGAAAGATTTTGTACTATTTTAAAGAAAAGTGAATTTTTTTTTAAATTGAATTAATGTGCGAAACGGGAGTCGAAATGCTGTATTTGAAAACACTGTATGGTCAAAATTCTATATTATACTATGTGGTCATAATACTGTATGGTTAATATTCTGTATTTCAAAATACTATTTTGATCATACAGTATTTAAAGATACAGCATTTCAACCCGCTATGTATACTGTATTTTAAAATACAGTATTTTAAGATACAGTATTTTAAATACAGTTTCAATATTCATACAATATTTTGAAACCCAACGCGTCAACATCATCCATTGCTCATATTTAAATGAGTGTCTTTGCTGTCTTGGATTTTTTTTATGAGGTATGATCGTATGATGTATGAAGCTCTAGCTTGTCCATAGTGGTTTAGGTTTTTAACAAAACCGTCAGACGATAAGATTGCGACTAATCAATTGAATTCGAATTAATAACGTATTAACGTGTTACATCATGGATTCCGATATACATATTTTGATCAAAAGTGTATTTGAGAATGAGTATGATGTAAGCAAGATATCCGTTATTTTTTGAGACGTTATTTTTTAGTATTGACTTCTGAATTTTTAAATCAAAGTAAAAAACTATGCATATCTCTCATTATAATGCTCCAACAATTTTTTTTTTCTAAAAAGTATAGGTACTTCAGCAAAGTTTCGGCATAAATGCACCATTTTAGTAATGGTTAAAATATTAGTCTCAAATGAAAAATAGTGATGTTATAAAATAGCCATCGCAGTATTTTCATTTAAAAAACGTCCAGAATTTGTTATTGAAGATCGATAGGAAAGTTTCAAGAAGGTGCAGATATAATCATGATTTTTGGGTTCAGTCAATGAAAATTGCAATAGTGTTTCAGATAAAATTATGTTGGGTCTTCTAGTCAGTATTTCGAGGATATGTGTAAAGCGCTGATACCTAATAAAAGTGTGATTAAAAAAAAAACTTAAAATCCAACTATTTTGTTCTAAAAAGTTGCTTTAGTTTTGGCCAGACAAAAATCTGTGCATATATAGTGCAAAAAATATTCCCTTGTTTTTTAGTATATACCTATAAAATAAAAACAACAATTTAAGGTGCTTTAGTATTGGCCAACACTGTACATAGCAAGTATTGCATTTGTCATAAATTTTAAACCCGAAATTTTAATAAAAAAAATTATAACATTACCAATGTAGAGAAATCGAAAAAGTTGTTCTGGCAATTTCGTCCTCATATCTGACTGTTGGCCGAAAATTGTAAATGCGAATTTTTACAAAAATTGCATATTGTATCTAATTTTGACATTTTTCGACGTTTCAAGGTCCGTAGAATCAAAATTAAAGATTTTTAGAGAGATGTCTGCGTGTGTGTATGTACGTTCATACATTAGGGATACTATATTTGTCCCATATCTTAAGGACCAGTAGAGATATCGACTTGAAATACATACATCCAATTGGTAATTATTGCATGCAAATTAATGTCTACACGAAACTGGTTAAAATAATTTTGGGCTAGAATATTTTGTGAAGGTATTAACTTCGAAATTATTTAATTCTAGAATAATATTGATGTAACAATAAATTAATAATTTTATAACAAAATCAAAGCAGTATTTTTACTTTGCGAGATATAGAAACTGTATGACAAGTTATGCATTCGTAAAAAATTTCGAACTCGAGATTTTAATCAAACATGACATTACGATTGTAGAGAATTCGAAAAAAGTGGGCCCCTGATTCAGTTCGTCTGTCTTACTGTCTGCCTGTCCTGGCCCCTACAGCACAAACCATTGGGTCGATTGAATATCAAATTTGGTAATTAAGGTTTTAAGGGCGATTCTCGTTAGGCTTTTTTTTTATTTTTATTTTAAGTCTAAAAATAGGAGAATACAAATATTTTGGCCAAAAATCGAAAATTCGAATTTTCTCAAACGCGAACCGATAGATTTTTTAAATATTTTCTAGGATTGGTTTTCTATACTAAGCTTCTTTTAATACAAACAAAAATTTGTTTGTATTTTTTATTGCTCCAGAAAGCTACCGTTATGTATTTTGTTTTCAAGTTTTCTCAAGAACTAATCAACCATTTCAATACAATTTTTTTGTACAAGGTCTTATACTGTCTGATTTATATTTGATGCTCAAATAGGGCTTATTTATTTTTGTTTTTGATTTACATTTCTTTTTTGAGATTTGATACATTTAGAAAATGGGTCATCATTTTTTACGAAATTGAAACGTAAAAAGTAGGTATATTAATAAGTTCTAAATAACTGCATACTTAAAATATTTTTAAACTAAAATTGAAAAACTTTATGTACCTATGCAAAATTAATTTAATACAAAACTGATATAACGATTTTCAAATACAAATTTTGAAAAATTATTATTTTTTTTTGTAATACAATTCAAATTAATTTGAGAAATCAAGTGGCATTTAATTTTTTGAAAACAGGCTTGTTTCCAAGGTACATTTTTAAATCTTAAAATACAGGAAATATTCTAAAACAGACTCGTTGGATACATGAGTAAGTTCGTGCGACATGTCGTGCATTTTATTTTTAGACCAACTAATATCTACACAAAATTATTAGACACTGATTTTCAACTCCAATTTTTAGAGAATGTATTAACTTCAAAATTAGTTTATTCTATAAAAAAATATGTAACGTAATTTTCTTAGAAAACCAAAGCGATACTTTTAAATTTAAACTGCAAAACTTTAAAATGCTACTCTAAATTGGTATAAATTGGTTTTCAACTTAATACCTAGGGAACAAAAATAGGCGCTAAAATCAAACTTATTTCAGTACAATATTCTTGTTGACTTTTAATTAAAAATACAATTGACAACAACAACTTCAAATAACAGAAACCTACAAAAACAACTAAAAACTGATAAGAACGACAGAAATTATTGTTGATATGAATATTTTATAAAACATCGCATCGTTGCGTTGTCTCAGAAGCAAAGTATCCTATCTCAAAATCTAGAGTTTTCCAGAAAAGTAATTTGAAATATATTATTATTCTTATAAAACAAATTTCCGTCCAGATTTTACGCAAAAGTCGCCTTGGTCCTCTGTCAAATGGTATAATCCAAAAACAAAAAAAAAGAGACTTATGTCGTTTCGCATACAAATAATTACTTTTCTTGAGTATTTTTTTTAGCAATGGTTGAAATTTTAACATAGGAACAAAATGTCCTTTTACTCGTAGTTCTCAAAAAATTAACAAAGTTTGTTTATTTTCTTTCAAAGTAAATTGACTTTCCTAAAATAAAACTTGTAAGCACTAAAATAATTGTCAAAAAAAATGCCGAGAAATTACATAAAACGAAGTTTCAATTTTTTAAGACTTATTTTTTATACTTCGACAATATTTTTTGAAGCTAAGCGTCACAAATAAAAAAATAAGATTAAGACTTTTTCTGCGACAAACAACACACCAACACACAATGACGTTTGAAATGAATCTGATATTGTCTTTTAAGGATGAATAGTTTAGGTATGGTATCTTCCTGTATACTTAACTCAAAATCACTAAATTTTGAGACATTTTGCATCTGAGGCCACTTTTGTAGGTAATATGAAAGCAAGCACTCGAAGGCCCTGCAAATCAACATAATGTTGATATTAGAATTTTCCAAATTCAGAAAAAATAAATTGTAACATAATAATATTTGCATATTTTATAAATAAAGTATCTTTTTCCAGTCTTACATACTCAAGTACTTCAAATTTATAAAAACAAAGAAAGCCCACCCAAATTTTGCTACAAATTTTAATTCGTTTTTTTTTTCTTAATTTAATTTGCAATTCTAATCGCAATTTATTATATTTAAATTGACAATAACGCCAATGACAAAATACATAATATTCGAAAGAGATTTGTAGGCGGATACCGCAACTATTGTTCCTCATTTTTATTATAATTTTAAAACCAAACTTATATTATTCTGCACCACTCTCTGTCTGTTTCTGTGTCTGCCTGCCTGTGTGTCTAAATGGCGCCGAACAGCTTTGCACTTGTTGAAATCAAATTAATCTTAATAATCGTTTCTTGCTAAAAGAGAGTGGGAGCCTTACAAAATGCTTTAATTGAATTCCCATGAATACAAATATATGTATGTAGGTATACCTATAGAAACTTGAAATCTTATGTAGTCTTCGTTATTGGCTCAAAACTGATACAATATTAATCTATGCCACACATAAGAATAAGTTCATAGTTATCTATAGAATATTTTGTCTGCCTGCTGTTTGTCTATCGTGTATCGATGATTGTTGAGATGGTGACTCAGTGAGATAAACCTCCCCCTTCTTCTTTTTCTTCAGCTTTTCAAGTTCTCAAAACCTCCTTTGTATTGTACTATGTAGACTTGCTACAAAGAAGCAAATCCAAAAAAAAAATCGAGAATACAATTTTTTAATTGGATAAACCATTTACACTTGCCACTTGGCACATAAATCACAATTGCAGCGCAATTCGTTCTTTGTGTCACCACCGCAAGGAATAATAATTTCACAATTTCTCACCATCTGTGTGACGCGAAGCGACGCGATGCATGGTTGTGGCACCACCACTTTACGCTAAGCTCTAAAGCTATGAGTCTAAGCCTGAGCTACAGAGCCTGAGAATGAGCATGCACGGCTCCAATTGTTTCTGCTGCATCCACCACCACAATTTCCAAAAAACAAAAAATCTTCCTACACTGAAAACAAAGTATAAAACCCAAAATGTGGTAACAATAGAAGGAAAACCTTCGATAACAGAATATGGGGATTTCCATGTTTATGTAATGTGGCGCAAAGTTCAGGTGCAGCAGCAATAGCAACAGCAGCCGCAACAGCAACCGCAGGAGCAATGTATATCTAAAGTCTGAGAGCAGCGCAGTCAAAACAATAGCCTGGCCATTGAGCTGCTTCGCCATCATAGAACAGATATACAATATAGCTCCATCCCAAACCCAATCCCAATCCCAGATCCACCTACATGAGCCCACAAAGTAGACCATAGAAGGGATTTATTCGCAATTCATTCTGGGAGCCTAAAACTTTTTGGTGCCATATTGTTTGTGATTTGTTAGATTTACCGCCAATTTCGCTGCACAAAAGGATTTACCTTACTATACCTCTACCCTACCCGCACCAATTCACTATATACCCAGGGTGCAGTACAGGGTCTTCAACTTCGCTGAACAACATGGGTACCTATAAGTTGATTTTGTTGTAGGTTTCTTTGTTTATGGTGTTATGGCGAATCGGGTTATAATTATGCAAGAAAATCCGCGACATCGTTCCCTGATTGGACACATTTTATAAAATAAAGAAAATAGTAATTCTACATTATATAAGCGACTTTATACGAGCATTTATAGTGGACTTTTAAAGGGTTTTATAGATTTAAATGGAAAACATATTGGCCCTTTTGGGCTCAATATAATTGTACAGAAGATCGTGACATGTGTGCTGCTGGTGTTTTATTTTTAAGATACTGCGGGTTGTTTGCATGTATCTTCCAGCGATGCAATGAATCTGATATCGTGATCTCTATAATTGGAGCATTATATCATCTTTGAAAAAGGAACAAAATAGCAAAAACAATGTTGCATCGGATTTTGATATCGAAACTAAAACAATTGGAACAGTATTAAAATAAAAGTTGTTTTCGGCCAATTTCGATACTATAAGCCCGAAGATTAGAATAATATTGTTTGTGTCCAATATATTAGTCTTAAGCGTAAGATTTCAGCGAAATTATAATTAATTGGAATGAAGTTAGGAATTAGCATTTTGAAGTTGAAAATAAGATTTTTAAGCCAACAAAAAAATCACTTTATTCACTGCCAAGCCGTGATGAGAAAGAATAATCCAATAAAAAGCTCATTTTAATTGTTAGTTATAAAAGATTGTTTTTATTTTTGATAACAATCAGATCCACCTGTTCGGGCCAGTGACAGAAACACGCATTTTAATATAAGCATTGATGTCATAATGAAGAAAAATAGTATTTCCAATAGCAGTTTTTGTAATCGGTCCAATTTTTCGAATACATGATTTTGAAATTTTGTAAAGGTCTCTAGAATCTAAATCAATGGATCTTACAGAAATGTCTTTGTGAACGTTTGTAAATTCATGCGTTCTTACGTTCGTACCTTAGCGAAAACTTTTTTTTTCGGTCATATTTTAAGAACTAACTGAGTATCGACTGAAAATACATTTTGTTTGGAGGACAATATTATTGAAATATGCAGAAAGGGTTTTCAGAAAATTTGGTGGGCAATTTTTTTTAATACAGCAATTTAAAAAAGAAAGTGAAAAATTTAATTGACCCGCAATTATCTCTCAAAGCAATAACGTTAACGATTTCAATTAAATTTAATATTATAAAATGTGATGTGATATTAATTTGGTATATGAATTGTAAAAACATTCAATTTACGATTTTTTTTATAAATATCAAGATTTTTGAAAAAAATATTTGTCACTACCAAATATTTTGCGAAAAGAAAATTATATGCATCAAGGAATAATGTTTTTGACATCTGGTATAATTTTTAGTAAAAATCAAAGTGACAATTTGCTTACCAAAAAGAAATAAAAACATAAGCAATACTATACCTACTCATAATTGGTAAAAACTGGGTTTCGACTCGAATATCTTGAGAATAAATGCATTTAATCCTATACAAAATATTGTTGTTCACATAATTTTGTTAAGCAAAATCCAATCGACATAAACTCTTCAAAAATGTTACTAAAAAATCGCATTCCCCTAAAATATCTCATTTACAAAAACAGATATTGAAATCAAATTTATTTTGTCATGTGTTAAATATTGTTGTTAACTTTTAAATAATTTCTTATTGAAATCCGACTTTAAACTTTTTTTTTTTACAAAAAAACAGCTAATTAACATATAAAAAATAGTTTTCGACTTCAGTGTATTAATAACAAAGTAAGATACTAACTTCAAACTTTTGTTATCTTAAACAAAATGCTGTCATAAATATTTTGTAAAACTTTTAAAAATATCGAGAAACTTGCACGAATAGGACGTTATCAGTGAGGGTCGCAACCCAGTCCCCAGAACGATCTTTATAGCTCAAGAACTATAGGGTTTTTAAATTGGCGCGGGTAGATTTTGGCGCCAATTGTCAAATCTTTTGTTTATTCAGTTGTTTATGCCAAATCATCATGGCAAGTTACACGATTGAACAGCACGTTCAAATGATACAAATTTATTACCAAAATGAGTTTTCGTTAACGCAAACGTTGGGCCTCAACCCGTACAAGATCCAACTGACCCAGGAGCTCAAAGTTCATGGCCTCAAATCGTTTGGAAGAGGACCCTAATTTTGGCCGAAAAATCATCTTTAGTGACTCAAAAGATTACCGTTTGGTGTGGATTTTGGGCCGGCGCGGCGGGAATAACGTACGGGAGCTTGGAGGCCGTTTTCATTCCAGCAACAGTATTGGGTCACTTCAGATTGACCTACTAAAAGATCATTTTAAATCGCTGTTATCAGCGAATGAGAGCTTTCAATCATTTAGCTACGCGTGCCCTAACACGGTCGTGGATGAACTGGATACATCGGTGTCCTAAACTGAGCTTGAGACAGTACTTTTAAATATGAAAAATAATAAAGCTCCGGGAATATATGTATGGTATTCCTGTGGAATTTTATAAAAATGCTATTTCTATTTTTTATTTTCTATTTTCAAAAAGGTTGACGCAAGTCTTCCCGAAAATTATAGAGGTATTTCTATTCTCAATTCAATCAGAAAAATTGTTGCCTCTTTACTCTACGACAGGCTTTCAAATTGGGTCGAAAATGGTTCTCGATTAAGCATTTTTCAAGCAGGTTTTCGTCACGGTTTCTCCACTTTAGACCACTTTTTTGCCCTGTCTGCCATTGCAAACAAATATATTGGAAAAAACAAACAACTTTGTTGTTGTTTTGTTGACTTCAAAGCCGCTTTTGATGCAATAAACAGACAAGCTTTGATCTATAAATTGGCATCTCTTGGTGTGTCTCAAAAATGTCTGCTTGTTTATTTAAACTTTCTGACAGCTACAAATGCTGCCGTTTGGGATGGGTCACATTTGTCCGAATGGTTTGAAACTTCTTCAGGAGTACCTCAAGGATGCATTCTATGCACAATCTTATTTGCTCTATTTATTGACTCAGTGTGTGATGTTCTACCTGGCGGCGTACTTTTTGCGGAAACCGTTGTGAAGGTTTTGCTCTATGCTGACGACTTAGTGTTGTTAGCGGAAAGTCCTTCCACATAACAACTACAAATTAACAGACTGCAGGAATATTGTGAACTGTGGGGCCTGCAAATTAATACAAGAAAAACAAAAATTATGATCTTTGAACGAAGACAACGAAGAACACTAGTCGTAGAAAATTGGTTTCTAAACCGTGAGCAAATTGAAGTTGTAACACAATTTAAATATCTCGGAGTATTATTGACTTCAAACTTGAGTTTTGGTAAACATACGAAGGAGAAAAGCAATGAAGCTAAACACTGGCTTCAAACATTATGTGGCCATCTTTCTTTAACAACCAGAACATCGATGCCTCTTCAAAATACCGAGTATTTAATGCCACAGTTAACACATGTATGTATGTGTTATAGTGCCCAAGTTTTCGGCTACTCGAAAATCGAAGATTTTGAATTGCTTCAAAGATATTTTTTCAAAAGATTATTTCGGCTGCCTAGCACAACACCAAGTTATGCCATCCACATAGAATCCGGTATACCACCTATTTTTATTAAAAATTTATTAAAGTTCATACAGATTATTTAGTAAAAATTATGAAAAGAGAAAACGGTCTTCACAAATCATTCATGAAAAGATTACTCTTAACAAATGCTACGCCCTTCAAAGAACTTAATCAGTTGGCTATAGCTCAAGACGTAAACCTTTCACTAACTGAAAACAATCTAGATGATTGGCAAAATATGTTCTCTCTTTTAATTTCTAAAATAGATGAAAAAATATATACTGAACACTTGCTCAGAGCATCCTCGCCAGCTGGTAGAAATATCTATAAAAACCTAAATCACAAATTGTCAACTGAAAATAAATATTTCTGCCCTAAACTTTCCGTAGAAGCTATAGGTACCATTTTTTGAGCAAGTGTTGAGTTACTCAACTTAAATTATGTTCCTCATAGGTCAGATCTATCCCAAATTTGTGGTCTTTGTAATAGAAGGGAATTGGAAGATAGTTATCATTTTATAGCAGTGTGTCCCATCCTTCAAGAGATTAGTCGCATTTACTTCCACGAAAGCTTTTTGTCTTTCAGTCAGCTAACTAACGTATTGAACGGGTCCTCTGGCTGGTCAAACTTATTTAAATTTTGTAACCATGCACTACAGTGCCGCAACAGCTTCTAACGCGTATACTCATTTCAACAGTTAAAATTCCCCTTTTTATGTTTCAAATCATTCAAAAATTGATAGTTTAAAATTAAAATTTGTAATATTAATGTTTAAAATAGTATTAGCTGGTTTCAATTTAAAACAAAAAAAAAAAACTTACGAATTTATAGTTAACTTTCTTTTCGCAATATAAATTATTTATAAGATTGTATCTTTTAAAATTTCATTCAAATATTCATATTGGTTTTTCAAATTATTCGATAATATTGTTTAAGCACAAAAGTGTTCAACAAATCATACCGAAATTATGTTACCACGCAAATATTCATCTAAACTTGTATTGTCGTAAATTGATATTAAAAATTGTTTTAGCTGGTTTCAATTACAAATACAAAAAAAACTTAACGAATTTACTGTCAACTTACAAATGTAGTTTGAAGATTAATAAGACTTTTTCTGATTATAATTATTGTTAATTCAATATTTACCACTTAATTTGAATAATTACATAACTTTATTATTTATTTCATAGTCCAAGAATTGTCAATCAGGCAGATGGCCATGGCAGCATAGCCATGTCCTTAACCTTATCTTTTTATTATTGTAAAATCTATCGAAATAAAGAATTGTATCTATCTATCTATCTATCGTTGTAACCAAGAAATATAAATCATTTGAGAATCTTCAAAAAGTATGCACATAGGAAATTAACTATAGTTGAAGTTTAAGCTGTTTTTTGTGAAGATATTCAATTGATTTGTTTAACCCTTTGACGACCACGGGGACACATTTGTCCCAAGACAAAAAATATTATTAACTTAATAAATTTTAATATTAATTAATAATAACTCTAAAAAGATTAAATAAAATTATTTAGTCCCATAATTTTATGGTCGTTAGAGGGTTAACAATAATACATTTTGTATTAGACAATGCCTCCAAAGAGAAAACCCTATGTCAAAAATAGTGCAAATAAATCAACCTATGCGTCGCATTTTTTTAACTTTAACAGATCCGTTTCCGTAATGCACTGTCATCATAAAAGTAGACGGTTTTTAATATTAGAAAAAGAGTTGGTGATAACACGAAGCCCTGTGGTACACCATTAAAAAAAATTCATTATCGAAATATGTATTATACAATTTAGAAAAGACATAAAGTCATAAAGACTAAGTAAAGATTTAATAAAAAAGGCTTTAACTGATAGTAGCAGAGGAGTTTAAGGCTTTTTACTTAGGATTTTACAGTCTTAAAAATTCGACACAGGAGGAACTTCCGAATTTCAAAGTCATTAATTTAATATTTATTTTATAATCTGTATTTGATTCAATTCTAGGCAAACATTTTTTAAAATAAATTAAGACTGGGAAGCAGATTTGAGCCTCTGTTTTTGTTTTTGCTCAGCATTATCTGCCATTTAAGAAAATGAGCTTAGCAAAGTAAAGTATATGATATTTTTAAACACTTCGAGCAACTACCTTAACCTCTTTCTCAAAACTTCTATATAACGAATTTACCATTTCATAATGTCCTAAAGGCTTCATTAGAGTACAGGTACCTAACTATACCTTATAATATAACACACCATCATTACTCCAATAAGAACCTTAACAGCAAAACAAAAAATAATGAACTGCCTTTTTCAACAATGCAACTTAAGGATATCTTTTGCATATCTTTTCCGGCATATTTCAAACCAAAACCTGTAACATTACCTGCCTGCCTGTCTGTCTGTCTGTCTTATTGTAAACAACACTCATCAACAACAAAAATATCTGTCAACACGAACAAAAAAAACAACAACAACACAAATCGCGTGATACGAATACATTTCCCACCTGCATCAAAAATAAGTACCTAGTAGGTACCTCTGCCTGATGCCGTAAAAAGGTGTAGAAATCCATTAAATACAAATCACACTTCAGCAGCGTCCAGTTGTCACAAACTACACCAAAAACAGTGACGCCTAGAGCAGCAACTTTATAGTACCATACCTACTACTTACCTATAGATGCTATATAGTTAAGCTAAGCTAGTGATCTGCAAGTCAGCATGATGCAACACCTTCTACTCGTATAAGTGCCAAAACAACTCACTGTGGCGCTGCGGACAGTAAACTTCCGATGACATCTTAAAATGGCTGAAATATACTGTACCCTCCCAATTGACAGGCCAACAAATATCTGGTAGTCACACTTAACATATACGAGTACAGTACATGCCTTGAGCCTGAACGTATACTCTCTGCTTTAAGACTTTGCATCGAAATCGAATGCCGAACGCTGAACGCTGAACGCCGAAGTCGATGTCGATATAGTTTGTTCTGTTGCATTAAGCAACAACTCGAAACTCTGGGGCTGTCCGCCCTATTCGGGGGAGTTATCTGCTGCGCCTGCCAAGACAGTACGTTTTCATTTCAGCAAAAGGGAATAACTAATGTGCGCGTTCCGCTATAAATTCTTTAAGAAAATGTCAATTAGTTGCGCACCTTTCAATGTACAGCACTGCTTTTGTGTGCCCGATGTTCGAATCTCTCTCTCTCTCGGACAACCGGACGGGGTCGGGCAACTGCAGGACAGGATCAGGCGAATCGAACGCATTTCAGGCCAAAGTGGCCAAATTCTCAGCATCAGAGTCAGAGAGCCCATTGTCTCGTGCAAGTTTGGCTTTTGGACCAAAAAGTCAAGTCAAATAAAGGCTATGTGTTAGCGTATGGTAACGTTTTAACGTGTCGTTCGTCCTATAATAAAGCTACTTGGGTTTCAGTCACTGTGAAGCTGGGAAACCTTGTTATCCTATCGACACTTCTGGTAGAAAATTGATTTGTTTTGAGGTTTTTTTTCTTAGTGGTTTGTATTATTCTTGTCTTGAGAGTCAACGTTAAGTTTGTCCTGGCTTTTTGGATCTTTTTTTTGTGTGTGTTTATTTCAGGCTTGACGTGTGGTTACTTCTTCCAAACACGCACTGGCATACTCATCCTATTTCAGCGGGTGTCGGCAACTGGTCTTAGTCCCAGTCTCAGTCTCGGACTTGGTCTGGATCGAGTTGATAGTCGTCCTGCGGGACCACTTAGTTTTGAAATGATGACATAAAGGAAGTTTGTGACGTATCAATGGGACGGTGTGTCCATCGACTAATAGGGGTACTTTGTTATGGTCAAGCCAAAGGCCTAACCAAAAGAAGAGTGTTCTTCTCGTGCGTCGTCGTCGCATCCATCGTCCATCGTCGGTTGTTTCTTATATAATAAGAGGCATATGGAGTTGATGTTGCGGGTCACATTGTTAGCAGGTGACTTTCGAAACGAAAGAAATAATTGCTTGGTTTCGACTTGGTATTTCCTTACTTATACCGCAATGCTGTTATGTTTTTTGAAAAATTTATGATTCAATAATTTTTCCAAGAGAATTCCTTTTAATTCGCAATAAATCATCGTTTGGCTTGAGATTTATCCGAATTTTGCAAAGATTTACTGTCGATGTCCGAATGACAGTTTTTGTTTTCAAGCGGACTTTATTTTTGGAACCGTGTTTTTAGGGAGTCAAACATTTATTTTTAACTGATTGTGGAAGTCTTGTATGGATTTCAAGTCATTCGTTTTAATGAGAATGTCTAAAGATGCTGCAATTTTCGCCTTAAGTGTACGATCTTACTTATCTCAGGGTTCTATTTTGTCCTTAACTACTGTCAAAATCTAGTTAAAAAAGGCTTTTCTGCCACTTTGCCAGGGTTAAGATTTTTATTAAAAATGTTAGATTTATGTGGTACTAAATAAAACTTTGATTAGATTCCAATATATCGTTCCAACGATCAGGGTATCTATCGTTATTTCGATCTTGACCATAATTTCCTTTAGTACTATATTGATCGTGGCATTCAGTTCCACTTTAATATAGACTCTATAAGATCAACCATTTCATTTCATTGCCTTAAGTAAGTCGTAAGTAATAAAAATACAATTTGTTCAGCAATTATTATTATTGTATGCTCGTGATGTCGGAACTGTTTTAATCGATAATCTAGATCATTTGATCGTGAAAATTTCTTTCTTCAACACAAAAACAAAAACAAAGATCAACTTTATATATGCGCTTCGAGGTTCGAGGAAGCGCAACTCATTCAGTGATCGCTTAACGCGTCGAGGATCTAAATTAGCTTATGGGGGTTTTGGGTTCAAATGCACGCGTTCTTACTGGGAACTTAGGACTCAAGATCATGTGACCGCTATCACCTTTGAATGTTTATAGGAAGGAAAAAATAGTAATGTTTTGGTAAACTACACAAGCATATAGATATGTAGACAAGTTGTTAGGTTGGTTAAACGGTAGGTAAGATACAATTTCGAACTTCCTCGCGGTGGGTTGAGTTGAAAACAAAAAATTAAATAATGGACAGGCGCACGTAAAGCTAATTCAATGAGAAGGTCTTGACCCAATGTGTGTTACTCTGACAGGCTATTCTCAAGTGGCAGTAAAGTTTATTTCTTTAATCGGTGTAAGTAACAAAATAAGAGAAGAAGGCAGGCATTTTAGCTTCTGGCTATTATATAATAATTACGAAGATGTTTTGGAGATTTATGGATTTGTGTATAGTGCCTCACTGATCACAGTTGCTTTTAAAAATTTAGCAACAATTTATGAGTATTTACAGATATGGACATTAAAATAGACACAGAGACAGTTGCTAAGAGTACAACCAAATTTAAACAACAACATGCATTAGAAGTAGTTTCAACCGTTATCAAAAAAATATTTTTTTTACTTTTATAAAACAATAAATTCACTTTAGTAAGTAATTTTAAATTATTTTAATAATATTACAATTAATTCTAAGGAAAACATGGGTTGCGGTAAGCATTATTCCCTAGAAGAGAAATCTGTCATTTTAGTGATGGAAAATCTTTTTGGGAAATAGTCCGAATAATGAGCAGATCTCTCAAGTTGATTGCAAAAGCAATTTGACAGCTGAGAGCCAAAACACAGCTGGGAAAACCAAGCAAAAAAACTCCAAGAGAAGACTGTCAAGTCTTACTTACAAGTCTTCAATTGAAATAAAAAACAAACTACAGCTATCAATAACTTCCAGAACTGTTCGTAGAAGGCTTGTTAAAGCTAACTTGCTCAGAAGGATCATGGTGCCCTTTATAAGGAAAAAAAATATAACAACGCGGTTTAAATTCGCCCACGATCATTTTGATTGGAGTGAGCCAGAAGGAGGCAAAAAGTGCAGGAATGTTTTGTGGATGGACGAAACAAAGATAAATATGGCAGACAAACCGTTAGAAGGCTTCTTTTGAAAGAACTAAATCCCAAATACATCCAGAAAACGGTCAAGAATGGTGGCGGCAGTATCATACTTTGGGGTTAATTTTCTTGGTATGGCGTTGGACCAATATCTTTGATTGAGGGTAAAATGGATCAAAATATAAAGGTGAATATCATGAAGGTGCCGTGCAATAACGCCGAGCGAAATAACGCCGAATTCTGAAATTCGGCCTTATTTCACTTTAATAAAGTGAAATAACGCCGAATTTTAGCATTCGGCCTTATTTCACTATTGGAAAGTGAAATAATGCCGATTCGGCGTTATTTCACTTTTGGTCCTATGCAAAATGCTTATTACATCTCAGTCTCAAATCTAAGTATTTTGAGATTTTGCTAGCATTTTTACTAGAAAAATCCAAAAATATTGAGATCTAGATTTCTCCAGGTGTCAATGACACTTTTTGTACTTTGAAATAAAAAAAAAAAACAGTGTTTGAGGAAGCCTTGGCCTTTAACAAAACTTTGGTTTTCAAAAACTTTATTTTATCCAAAATAAATAGTACATAATTAATTTTTCTTGCAAAATAAAATTGAACTAACAAAACATTTTCTCCTCACATTTAAAATAAATTTGTTATTTTATTAATATGTTAACATTACTATTTCTGTTTCAAAATTTTTAACATTTTTTGATTCTGGTAAGACCAAGATCAGTTAAGAGAAGTAACGTGAAGTAAAAGTTTCAGTATTGATTGAAATTGAAAAGTATAGAACTAATCTACAACATCAAGGCTAATAATTAAATATTTCAGTTTCATTCAAAACCGTTAAATTACCACATACGAATAAGGTTTTGGAAATGCATGTTTTTTAAGGTAAGACAAATTTAGCGGCATGGACCAGAAAAAAATTTAAGATTAGAATTTACATTTCAGCTAAGATTGCATTTTTTGAGAATTTGATCGAATATAAATTTAAAAAAAGTGCACGACTGGGTCGCACGAACTTGCTCCTGTATGCAAAGAGTCTGTTTAAAAAATTATCTATATAATATTTAAAAATATACCTGTAAAATAAGTTTGTCTTCAAAGATATATATGCCATTTGATTTGTCGAAAAAACCTCCATTTTTCAATTTTTTGGGAGGGGGTTAAATTTAATACAGTTAAAATAATTTAAAAAAAACTAATTTAAGATTCAAAATTTTACCTGAAAAATAAGTTTGTCTTCAAAAATTTAAATGCCATTTTATAAACCAAAAAACCCTTGATTTTTCAAATTTTTTTTTTGAAAATCGTTAGAGCGGTTTTTTTTTAATATAATTTTTTATATATAAAATTTTTTAATTTTATTCCAAAAATATTTTTGGTATGCAGTTGTTTAGTGATTGTAAATATACGCTCTATATTTCAATTTCGTAAAAAAATGTTCACCCGTTTTTGAGATATAGAATTTTGAAAAAAAAAATTTCAATATTTTTTTAAAAATCCAAACAATAAAAAATTGCACTTTTGATAATCAAATATTGTTAAGGCAATATAAGAGCTCGTTCAGAAAAAAAATTATTGAAATCGGTTCAAAAGTTGCTGAGAAAATTAAAAAACAAAAAAACGGTTCTATGAGCGGTACCTTTCCTGAGCAATACAAAAATATGTTTTTCTTATTAAAAGAAGCCAAGTTAAAAAATAAAATTTTAGAGAAAATTAAAAAAAAATCTATCGGTTTGTTTTTGAGAAAATTCGAATTTTCGTTTTTTGACCAAAAAAATTGTATGGGGGCCACTGTTAGTTTTGATCTTAAAAAAAAAATGAAAAAAACGCCTAACGCAAATCTGCTCAAAACCTTAACTTCCAAGTTTGAACTCAATCGACCCAATGGTTTAGGCTGTAGGAGCGTGGACAGACAGACAAAATTGACCGGACGGAATCGCGGGACCCACTTTTTTCGACTTCTCTACCATCGTAATATCATGTTTGATTAAAATCTCGAGTTCGAAATTTTGCACGAATGCAAAACTTGCCATATAGTTCCTATATGTCGCAAGTAAAAATATACTATAGGCAGAAATGGCAGCGAGCGGAGCGAGCGGAAAAAATTTAGCCCAAAAGAGAATCAATTTGGGGTGTGAAAATAAAAAAATTCGCGCGAATTTTTTTATTTTCACACCCCAAATTGATTCTCTTTTGGGCTAAATTTTTTCCGCTCGCTGCCATTTGTGCCTATAGAATATTTTTTTAAATTTTTATTCGATCAAATTCTCAAAAAACGCAATCTTAGCTGAAATGTAAATGATTATTATTCATCTATTAATTTTTTTAATAAATACAAATTGTTCAAATATTACTCCGACACTACACTGCACTCAATTCACTGAAGCTACTAAAGTGATTGTTTTTTCATCAACAACCGACCGCAACGCGACTGTTTATTCTACGGTAAACTTTGTTTTACAGTTGATTTTGAGTTAAGCCCCGCTTAGTTTCTGGTGCCGTGACATAAGGCCAAGTGTCATAAGACCAAATTTTGAAATTTGGCCTTATGACACTTTTCGAAAGCGTCATAAGACCAAATTCCAACGTTTGGCATTACGTCGCTTTCAGAAAGTGTCATAAGGCCAAATTTTTTTGCGACTTAAGACCAAATTTGTTTTAATGTTTTCTTCAATAACAAAAACCGTTCTTTACTGTTAGAATTATGAAAGAAGTTGTTAATATAGGCGCCTGCCTGGCGACTTTACATACCCTAAGCGGAGCAACGGAGTTGCGTGAGCGGGTGTGACCCCGAAAAAGGGAGTTAAAATCCTGAGAACCCGCGAAGCGGGTCACCCACAGGTGCTTTTATTGAAAGAAGTTGTTGATATAGGCGCCTGCCTGACGACTTTACATACAAAGCGACATAAGGCCAACCGTTGAAATTTGGCCTTATAACGCTTTCGAAAAGTGACATAAGGCCAAATTCTAAAATTTGGTCTTAAGTCACTTGCCCTTATGTCACGGCACCTTAGTTTCTCCTTGCAAAAGTTTAATTAAACCGAATTCTCTGTTTTCTCTCTTTCGGCTTTATTTCCCAATTGGCATTCAGCGTTATTTCACTTATCCAAAGTGAAATAAGGCCGAATGCTTAAATTCGGCGTTATTTCACTTTAGCAAAGTGAAATAAGGCCGAGTTTCAGAATTCGGCGTTATTTCGCTCGGCGTTATTGCACGGCACCTATCATGAAGGATGCTGCCTTATGGGGACGAGAACATGCCTCTCAAATGTGTTCTACAGCAGGACAACGAAACGACCCTAAGCACACATCCAACTCTGCTCAAAAAAGGACCAAAAAATCAGCGTATTGGAGTGACCATCCCAATCGCCTGACTTAAATCCCATTGAACATTTTGGCACAGATTTAAAGTGCGCGGTTGGGAAACATTTAACAAAAAATAAAGCCGAACTGTGGAGGATGGTTCAACAGGAGTTGTACAATATTTCAATTGACAGATGCCGCCGATTATTTGACTCAATTTAAAACAGATGTTACAATGTAATAAAAGCTAAAGCCCAGGCTACCAAACATGAAATTTTTAAAACTCTTTTTGGTGTTTCTATTTTAATGTCCATATTTGTATATTAAAAGATAAGCTAAATAGTTATATGTAAACGCTTATTTGAACACATACAAAATAAAAGTAAAGTGACATAAGTCAAATTTTATTTTTAATCTTTTATAAATCTCTTTTCATTTCATAAAATTTATTTCCTTTATGAAATTTTGTAATGGTTTTAATTTTTAAAATAATTATTTGTGCGCTTGAGGTAAATTTAATTAATTTCCTTTGCCAGAAGCGATATAAAAATTAATAATGGGCATGAAAAATCAACAAATACCTAAGGCCTAGTGACTTACAACTCTCAGCTAATCCTGTGTGAGAATTATGTCAGGGGTTGAAAGGGCCTACATTTTGTATGCCGATTACAAATTTTTATTTTGAGATATCACTTTTCATGACAAGAATTACTCTTTTAGAATTTGTCAATTCCTTGCAAGAGGCAGTACCCGTAAGGGGTTGAACTCAAAATCTCTACCATAACAGCCCTATGCCACTGTCCATCAAGCCAAAGGTATTACCTCACCTGTACAGTGATTTAAAAAAATAATAAACAAAAATAGGATTAAAACCGAAAAAAAAGGGGGTGGGATGCGACCCACTTCCCATCCCGACTATTGATTTGTCTTGCTTAAAAGGATTGTAGGTTTTCGTGTTTTGTTAAATTATTTAAAAACAAAATTTAAATTAACAACAATATTTTGCATATGATAAAAAGGTTTGATTTCAAAATCTATTTTAATTAAACGAGAATCTTAGTCGAAAATCAATTTTTACAAATTTTAATAGCATTTCTTAAAAGTTTTTTTTTCCTATACAAACAAATACAAATTGGATGAATGAAATTAATTTGAAGTCAATGTCTTCTATTATTCACGAGATATCGAAAACTGAACATCAATTTTTACCAATTTTATGTACTATTTTTTGTAGATTTTAATTTTTTATGAAAAATTTACTGAATGTCGAAAACAATATTTTTTTGAGATAAAAATAGTTTGAAGACAATATTTTTAAATTTTGAAAAGATATTTGAGTCGAAAATTACTTAAGCCTAAATTTTTACCAACTTTTCTTTTTTTTTCAAAATTTAAAAACAATATTTTTTATAAGATAAAAATCAGTTGTAAGCCATAATCTCAATGTTTTGAAAAGATATTTGAGTAGAAAATCAATTTTTACCAACTTTTATTAATATTTTTTTAGGTTTTTATTTTTTATAAAAAAAGCTGTCAATTTTATTTTCTCAAAATTTTACCAGATGTTAAAAACGTTATTCTTCGTTGCACAAAATTATTTGGATATGAAATCATTTTTTGTTCGTACAACATTCGAGGTAACAAATATTTTTTTTCAAAAAATATATTTGTTTGGTATCACGTCACAATAAATAATATAAAATTGAACTCCAGTCTAGCGTTATTGGTTCGTGAGATATAATGGGTCAACCGACATGTTCACCTTTCTTTAACTTCTTATTGCGTGGGTGGTTTTTTTAAAATAGCAATTTAAAAAAAGGTAACAATTTTGGTTAACTCTAAATATCTCACGAACCAGTACCGCTAGAGACTTGAAATAAATATTACATTATAAATTGTAACGTGATACCAAAAAATATATTTTTGGAAAAAATTCCAATTAACGGTTTTTATATATGTAAGGGGCCCTTCATAAAATACGTTCGCACACAAGGCGGGGGGAGGGCTCTTGCTGAGTGTGACAAGGTGTGGCAAGGGAGGACGGGGGGTCTATGGTAACGTGACGTTCGCCATTCATTAAAACATTTTCAATTAGTATTTCTTTTGACTATTTTTCTTTTTAAATTTTCATCATGATAGAAAGTCATTAATTTTTTTTTATTTTTTTTATTATTTTATTATAAAAACTAAATAAATATTTAAATTCTCAAAATGTGTGTAGTATCATTTGAAATTTATCATATTCAGGGGGGGGGCTTCGTTTTTGTGACGAAATATTTCTAGGGGGGTCACAGAAAGCGTGACACAGCGTGACAATGGGGGGGAGGGGGTCAGAAAAAGCTGATTTTAGCGTGACGTATTTTATGAACGGCCCCTAAATGAAAAAAAACTGATACATACATTTGTCACCTAAAATCATTTTTTTTTTCAGTTTTTGATTAAAAACAAATAAAAGCAATGAATTCTTAAAAAAAATGGTAGATAATCTTTAAGTTTTAAAAAATTACAATTTTAAATCTTTTTTTTTTTTGCCCAAATTTTGAGTTTACAAATTTTGTTTTCAAAAAATATGCATAGTTTTGACTTGATTTAAAAACAAGCTTAAAGACAAGAGTGTTGGCTTTACAAAAATGTATAAAACTTAGTTGAAAGTATTACCAATATTTTTAAATTATTTTTTTCTATTTAACGTACATATTTTTTTTTTATATTGCCCTTACCGCCTAAATGGGGGGAGATAGAACCACCACCCCCTCCCCACCCAACGTAAAAAAAATGCTTGTTTTTGTTTTTGTTCTATACAAATCCGTCATTAAACTTTGTCGCCTGAGTTATCGTTCTCTCCCCAAAAACATTATTAAAAGTTGGTAAAAATTAATTTTCGACTCAAATATCATTGAGATATTGGCTTTAAACTAAATTAATCTTATAACAAATATTGTTTTTAACATTCAATCAAATTTTGAGAAAAATCGAATTGACAGTTTTTTTAGAAATAAAAACATAAAAAAAAACAATACTAAAACTTGGTACAAGTTTTTTTTGTGGGGTTACGCGAAAGACCGTGTTTATGCGTATAGATAAACCTTTAACTTGTGAGCACTTAAGAAGCAACATTCGTCAAGTAAAGGCTGAGATACCGCCCAATATGTGTCAAAAAGTGGTCGAAAATTAAATCAAAAGAATCGACGCTTGAAACAATTCGCGTGGTGGTCATTTAAATGATGTAGTGTTTTACAAATAATTTCAACGTTCAAGCTTTACAATAAAAAAGAAATTAAATGTGTTTTATTTAAGTTTACTAACTAACCGCTGTATAGGTAGGTATTTGTAAGTTTTGTCAATATTTTCTGATTTTTAACATCCCATAAGTAATCGGTCCGATGTCGAAGTGAAAATGTTGACATATCTTAACTTTCCAAGGACCATAGAATCTAGATAACATTTTTTTTTAGAGAAATAAATACCTTTTTTTGGCCGCTTTATCGCAAGAACCAAATGGAGACATCAACCTTATACGAGTATTTTGTTTTCCAGATAATATCATCAAAAGATGCAGTATGGACCTTCAAAAATATTGACATACCTACATAATACACCGCCAACCAACCGAACGACAACAAAAACGCACTTCTTTGCTAAGAAAACCGAGACCGACTGCGAAACAGGATTTTTATTAAAAATCACTACAAACTTAAGGCTTTTTAATACTCAAAAATTTAACTTTATTACACGTTTAAATTGTATTCACTTTCTTACTTCACAATGAAAATAGATGCATTTAAAATATTTCTTTTTTTTGTAGAAACAAACTAGTCACCAAAAAGACCAAATTCAAATTTTCAAATTTAACCGCCAACCAACAATTCTGTACCAACCAACACAAACACTATACCGAACCGACCGACACGAGCGACGACGACGCCGACGCACGACAAACACACGAAGCGACCGAGCTAAGTGATGAACAAAAACAAAATGAATTGAATTCTAATTCGCATTTTAAACACACAAAAAAATCACTGAAAATCGCGATTAACTGATACTTTTTCATATAAACTTACAACTTTACAACTTACTTAACATTTTCATTTGATTTTTTTCTATCGCACATTAAAATTAAATATTTTAATTAATTTTTGTTTATTTTTTGATTCGAGACGATCGCAGACACACAGCTAAAGAATTTCACAAACTGATATTGATTCTGCAACTGTATATTGCAATGCAATTACCAAACCAACGAACAAAGATAAAGTAGATGATTTATGCTGAATTTCATGGCGATGGATGGTCTTTTTTATATTAGGCTGATGGTGAACTTTGAAATGACAGCGATTCAATGGCCGTGTTCACATTGTCTACTTATTTTGTTTGTGGTTGAAATGCATGGATTCTAGACTCTTCGAATTAATTACAAGAGTGGATTGAGAAATCAAATCGAATCCTCATTTAGATAGGTATCGAATTAGGTTGTATTAGAAAATAAATGAAAGGTTAAGTTGTAATTTAGTGGTAGTAACATTTATAGAACAAAATTTTGTATAATCTTACCAGAGAAATAAGTTAAGTTTTGATATAAAAAACAACTTTCAGCAAAAATTAACCAACAAAAAATAGCGTGAAAAGAAGATAAATGGACTGATTATTGTTCTTTAAAATGATTGTTTTTTTGCGATAAGCCAGAATGTCATTTGAGGAGTAAAGTAAAGCTAACAATAACAATTATAATTGAACTTAAAGCAGTTTCTTCTCGCTATCTTCGGGACGTCAAATGAATTTAGTGTGTTTTTTACAAAAAAGCAACAAATTGAATTGGCTTTATGTATAAAAAATTACTATATTAAATTTTAAAGAAGTTTAAAGTATTTGTAAATGTGCTTTAGGATATTTTAATTAAAAATTGATTA
This sequence comes from Eupeodes luniger, assembly GCA_951509635.1. Lineage (NCBI taxonomy): Eukaryota > Metazoa > Arthropoda > Insecta > Diptera > Syrphidae > Eupeodes > Eupeodes luniger. Next base: position 41,798,979 of record OX608075.1, read on the forward strand.
TTATTCATTTAAGAAAAAGACAATATTAGCCGCGTTTTATTATCACCATGATCTGATCCGGATCTTGAATTTACATGCAATTACAACAACAACACAAGATCCTGCCTTGTGTATGGATCTTAATTTGAGATCCAAAATTTAATTCTTTTTTCACAACAAGGAGCGCTTTATCATTGTAATTTCACATGTAAATGTTGGTATCATTGCAAACAAATTAAATAAAACCTGTATTGCCATATAAACATTTCCATTTGACTGAAATAAAATATTTTTTAAATAGAAAGCGAGAAGCTTTATATTTATTTATTTGGTATATAATCCATGAAATAATTAGATATTTTAACAAAACTAGATATTAATTGGTGAAATTAAAATAATTAAGTCCAAAAAAATGTATATTTGACATAACTTATGGGTATTATTTTCCCCAAAAAAAAGGAACAAAAAAAAATCATTGAGCAAAATGTTCTTTGGGCAACCCTGCTTTAAATGTCAAAAAATATAAATAAAATCGAGAAAGCTGCAGCACAAATGGGAGAAAAGATGTTCAAATAAATTGTAAGTAATCTGTAAATTAAATTATTTAAGTGTCACATTTATTAAAAGATCAAAAAGAATCTGGACTACATGTAAGACCAAAGCGTTCCTGGATGTTTTGAGTTTGAGAGTGCAATGGTGATTGGCAGAAACATTTTCAAAAGTTGTGGAGCTTCCATTTTTGGTATATGTTTGTTTTTGCTTCGAAATGTCACTTTTGAAAGAACGAATTTGACGCTGCTACCAAACTTTAAATAATAAAAAATATGATGATACAATGCTGTTTTATTATCATGATCTGATCCGGATCAGATCATGGTGATAATAAAACGCGGCTATTGATTCGATTTTTCAAAAAAAAAAATGGTACATGTCAAAAACGTTAATTTTTGTTGAGTAAAATTATTATTGCGATAAAATGTGTTGAAACGTTGTCAAAAAACGTAAAAATTTTCAATTTGACAAAAATCACCGATTGCACTAACTTCCTATGGGAGGAGCTGAAGAAATAGTTTCTTATGAACACACTATTTTTTAGGGAGTTTCGATTGTAACTTATTTTTTTAGAGGTGTTCTAACTTTAAGTTGTCAACACTATTTGAACTGTCGAGTGATTTGTTTTTAGTTTGACGTCTAAAAATCCTTTGGTAACCGCATAGTTTCAGGTTACTGACCCTTTAATTGGCCTCCAATATCGTGCGATTCAAAACAGCCACTTGGCTATTTTCTGTGGGAATATTTAAATATAACAATTTAAAAAAAAATGACAAAATTTGTTCCGAAATAATTGTAGGCTTCGAAGAATAATGTTTTTCACATTTGGAAAAATGTTTGGAAAAATCAAAGTTGCAGTTTTTCTCACAACTCACTTTCAACTCAAATATCAAATATTGGCTTCAAACTATTTTTATCTCACAGAAAATATTGTTTTCAACATTCAGGAATTTTTTTTATAAAAGTCCAACAGTCAGTTTTTTCATAAAAAATTAAAATCTACAAAAAAAAATACGTAAAATTGTTGAAAATTGATGTTCGGTTTTCGATATCTCGTGAATAACAAAAGACATTGACTTCAAATAAATTTCATTCATCCAATTTGTATTTGTTTATATAAGAAATAAAAGCTTTTAAGAAATGCTATACTAAAACTGGTAAAAATTGGTTTTCGACTAAAAATCACTTTAGCTAAAATAGATTTTGAAATCAAACTATTTCACCATATGCAAAATATTGTTGGTAATTTTTAATTTTTTTTAGAATAATTCAACTGAACAAGACACGAAAACCTACAAACCTTTTAAGCAAGACAAATCTTCAGACGGGATGGGAAGTTATCAGTGTGGGTCACATCCCAGCCTCTTAATTAAATACAGCTGGTGCAAGAATTGCAACCAAACGACCTACCACAACCTAACATTTTTGGTGAATAGACTCTTGTAAAGTTGGCCGAATATCCACTTTTCTTATCAAAAAATTGTGCTCAGCGACAATTTATGACATATTCTTTGTAACATTTCACAGATCTGTTCATCGAACTCGCCTCCCAACTAGTCCATTGTTACGCGTGATGTGTGGCGTGTGGGCACCGTCTTTTTGAAACCACATGTCAAACAATCCAAGCTCTTACATTTTACTCAAAAAAAAAAAAGTTTTTTATCATCGCACCGTAGCACTCACCATTCACAGTAACGTTGCGATTCGCATCATCTTTGAAAAAATAGGGCTCAATTTTTCCGACAGTCTATAATGCGCACCAAACAGTGACACTTTCTGGATGCATCTGGCAATGCTTTTTGCTGTACTCATTAATCCAAATAATATAACTTTTTATTATTCACGGATGCGTTCAACAAGAAAAGAGCTTCGTCGCTAAACACAATTTTTTGATAAAGAAGTGGATCTTCGACCAACTTTTCAAGCATCAATTCACCAAAAATGTAAGTCTGTGTTTCGTGAATCTAAATTGTACTGAAAAGCTGAAAACATAGAATAGGTGATATTGTATTATATCTAACAATTTAACAAATAATTCGAGAAACTATTTACTGCTTCTTTCTTTTGATATTCATTGAAAAAAATGTGCCAGTGGTTTTTCAGAAAATAATGTAATATCCTAAAACAATTTCTAGTAACTGTTGGCCTAGACTATTGCCACATCTTACATAATATTTTCAGACCTGCCAGTCTTATGACAAAAGAAATGAAGCGAAATACTTTAACTGAAATGAAAACACGGTTGTCAGATTTTGTCCCAAATTCTAAAAATTTCCGTTTCAGATGTTTTTAATTCGATTTTGAATATGACATTCAAAAAATTATAAGAAATTGTTAGATATCTTTATGTCTAGACACAATTATATGATCACACGATCTTATGACTTTCGGTACAACTGTTAAACTGACAATGAACATTCACTTTGATCAAGAAATATTACTATGTGATATGTAAAATAATTAACACAGAACGATCCTGTTTCAGGGATAGCCAATTCTTATAAGAAATTAAATCATGCGATTCTATGTTGTCAGGGATGGAGGGGAACTACTGTTTTTAACCGAATGCGAACGGCTAATTTGATAAAGCACTTTTCATGACAAGAATTACTCTTGGAGAATTTGTCAATTTTTCGCAAGAGGCAGTACCCGTGAAAACTTTAGATGGCACAGGCAGGGATTGAACTCAAGACCACTGGCATGACAGTCCTACACACTAACCATCACGCCACGGGTACTACTGACAATAAGATCAAAATACGCATAAATGACTTTCAAAAAATGCAGTGTTTTTTTTACTAGAGCAATCAAAAAAAGGCAATAAAATATCTCTGGAAACGGTGACTCTAGCGACTTCAATTAAATTGTATGTTATTTATTGTAACGTTAGCTACAAATATGGTATTAATTCAAAAAATCAACAAACGGTTTGTTGTCACCTGGAATAAATGATATTATCTCCAAAATAGAAAAATCAAAGAGTATAAGTATTTATAAAATAAAATCTTAAAAACATACTACCAAAACTTGGAAAAATCGAATATCCTGGTAGCATTTAAGGATATTGGTAAGAAATGAGTTTTGACTCGAATATCTCTTGATCAAATATTTCTTATGAGAAATAAAAACCTTCAAAAAATGCTGGTAAAATATTTCGCGAAAAACAAATTAAATTTTGAAAATCATACTTATTTTATCGTGTGCAAAATATTGTTGCTAACTTTAGGCTAATTTTTTAGAAAAATCTAACTAACATCGTTTTAATTACGAAACGCAAAAACCTACGAAAATAACTGAAAACTGATACAAAAAGTTTTCGGCTGAAGCATCTTGAGAACGAAGAAAGACATTGACTTCAAACGGTTTTACATCTTACACAAACTGTTGATACAATTCGTTTGTAAAACTTTTAGAAATATTGATAAACTCTCAGGGAATGGGAAGTCTTTTTTTTTAAGCTCAAAACCAATTTTAAAACACAGCATAACTCAACTCGTATTCACTGCCTTATTGTTTCCAAATGAAAACTTCCCCTAAACTTTTAGTTGACAAAGTAGCTTAAGAATTTTTAATATCAATTTTCCAAGGAAGTCCATTAATGCCTTGTCTTCCTATACTCATACCCTTATAAAACAACTATTCCTCACAAACTCTATGAAATTTCGACACGCCAAACCCTTTTATAAATCCCAGTCATGTTTAATTTTAATGTCTCTCTCTTCCCAGTTTCATACAAAATCTTAATCGATCGATTGAAATGAAATGAAGTATGTATATGTTGGTAAAGTGAAATTAAGAAAACATGACAAATAAAAAATCCAAACAAACAAATGATAAACTGAAAAAACATCACCATGAAAAAGAGTAACGCTTTTTTTTTTAAATTTCCATGGTAGAGTCACGACTGTCATGTCATTGACAGACAGCACCTGCTTTTTGATTCAACAAAACTTTTAAGGTAGCTGTATGCTACTTGCTGTATAGCAAGTACCAACCTATAATATGTGCTGTACATAGGTACACCTCCTCCTACTCTTCTTTTTTGTTTTGTTGGAACAACTCAACCTGGCCCAAAACACCACCAGCTCTACAACAAAAACGACAACAACGTCAAAGTCAAGATATGATTTCAATCACCACATTTCTTACTAAACCGGACTGTGTTAGCTGAGTTTAAGTACAAAACACAGAAGTGAGATCGGGAGCTCTTCTCGTGTCACAATCATCACACGACATCGTAGTTTTTGACTCATGGTATTTCAACTTATCCCCCTCCCACCCCTTCACAACATCATCGTACATATATCAACCTCTCTTACCTATATCGATCGGGCAGGTTATTGACAGTTTTTGTTGTTGTTCTTCTTCTTCGTCGTCTTGTATTATTGTATCATCGGAAAACATCACACCCACCCTTGGCCGTTCCCAGCACACCTCAAGAAATATGCAGACTTATATACTCTTGATTGGCCAACTCTTTTGTATACATAAAAGAGAGTACCTACATCTTTTTTTCTCTTTATACATTTTATTACCATAAGTCAATCATGACTAATTATAACACTGACAGGCGTTTCGTCTTCATCAAACTTTTTGTGTTGTAGTTGTTGTTGTTGTTGTAGCAAGTATAGAAGGAAGGTATGTATATAAATGTATATGATCGGATTTTAAGTATGCGCACAGCTCTTGACAATGACTCGATGGGTCGTGATACTAATTTGACATAGAGGCGTGATATCATGTGGAATCGAGTGCTGTCACTTGACCGCGCACCAACTTTCAAAACTTTTGACAACACGTTTTTTTATAGAGAATAAAAGCTTGAGGTGAATTTCTCGAGATAAAAATGCGGAACAAAGATGTATAACTTATTTAGCTAACTTGTTGCCATCAATTTTGTTGGAAAAAATATGAAGACACTTCAAGAACTTTTTGTTTCTATATCGCAACTTGAAAAATAATGCGTTAAGGAACATACTGGCTACTGCCTTCTTCTTTCTAACATTTCACCTGACTCTCACAAATAAAAGCTTTAGTGTTGGTTTCCAGTGAGACAATCTAAGCTGACTTGCCTAAACATAGCCTAGTAATAAGTAGCGTAGATCTAGGCGGCCATTTCACTGTAGCGCCTTGTAGCGCTTCATAGCTATGAACGGTAACGCCTTATAGCGTTCACCATTCATAGTAACGTTGTGATTCAGATCATCTTTAATGAAATATGACCTAATGAGTCCTCAATAAACAGTGACTTTTTCTTTAGGCTATTGCAATGCTTCTGGCTGCTCTTCACTCTAATACGGCAGTTTTACTTGTTAACATATTCATTCAACTAGAAATGTGCTTCGTTGCACAATTTTTCGATAAAATAGTGGATCTTCGGACAAATTTTCAAGAACCTATTAACCAAAACATTGGCGTTAAGGTAATTCGTTCAGCTTCTATACTTGCGTATATTACTTGCGAAAATTTTCCACGTAGTGTAGTAACAGACGTCCAATTTCTGCTAATGGCACCGAATCGATAACGGATCACGGTCATTACCAACTGGCCAATACGTAAGCGTCCATCATCATCATCATCGGCCCGGAAACCAGGATCCGTTCCTGATGACCTCATTTAAAATAGTTTTCCAGTTGCGTAAACACAAGGATTCGGGCGTTTTGGTCTACGTCATCTCTCCAGCGGCGTAAGCATTGTCTGCAACTCTGTCGAAAACCACAAAATGTACTACAAGAGACTTTCCGAACCAGTTCCTGTTAACTCATATCCAGCTCACCGGAGTCTACCGAGCTTAATTTTTGTCACGATATCACAGGTAGATTGGATACAGTTCATGACTGTAACATCTCCGGAATCGTCCTTTTTCACATTAGAGGCCAACTATTCTCCGAAGACTTCCCTCCCAAATGCGCCTTAGAAGTCAGAGTTTACTTAGCACGCAGGTCTCGGATTCTTATGTGACTACTGGCAGAATCATCTTCCTGTAAAGAAGTAGTTTCGAAGTTATGGTAAGGCTTCTAGATTTAAAATCCACGATTCCTTCATCAAGATCGAACGTAAATGGTGGTTTAAATGTATACACCCTTCCAAGAGTTGTAGGTTTGTCGCCATAAACCATTAGCTTAACATAAACATAAAATGTCAATGAGAGGCTTTTAGTCGCCCAAACCAGGAGGCCAGTAAATAAGACAACTTCTGGGAAAAAATGCCAAATTGTGCCACCTTCTTGGAAATACATGTTGTCGATTTTTAACTGATTAGTTGTTGAAAACAGGAATAAGTCAGAATGACTCTATAGCGCTCTCCATTCAACTTAACCGAAGGTCCTTCCTCAGAGTGCAAGCCATACAAAAAAATTACTTGATTGTATTTGCTCAAGATACTATAATTTTGCATATTAACGAAGCCATTTAACCATTAATGAGCTTCATCAATAGCCTTGATTCTTCGGAGGAAGTACTCTATGAAATTCGCTAACATATTTATTTGTTTTCATAGTGGATTTGCACAATTTGCAAATGTTGCTTTGATGTTGCTTTGATTAAGGATGAAAAATGTTGCCAAACTTTACTGAACAGTATTGTCAACACAGTTTGACATTCTCAACTTTCAAACCAATGACAACTGCTGTCGAAAGTTCTCATGCATATAAAAAATCACCCTGTCCTTTGTTTTTCTTGAACTTGAAGCTGCAACATCTATGTCCCTAAAAATATACGTTTAAAGTCATCCAAAGTCAAGGTTTTGCATTCAATTCTCATTCTACATAAAACTTATGACAATTTCAACGGCGGCGTGGCGGCTAGCAGCGCGTTTTGTAAAAGTCCAAAAAAGATTATGTTTCCAAAAAGCACTCGTAAAATGTAACTATTATATCCAGATTCAATATCATTTTGCAACATCTAAATTTGTATTGCAAAGTAGATACAACCACTTAGAAGTTATTAGTTGTACAACAATTGAACAATGAAGACTTGTTGCTGGCAACATTTTTAAGAATCTTTGAAACATTGGAAACGTAAGGTTTTCGAATTATTAATGTAAACTTGTTGCAAAGATTTATTTCCATAAACTGATGCTTATTTTTACTGTAAACATTATGATACTTTAATAAAGACTAAAGTTAAGGAAATAATTTAAATTTTTGTTGCAGATGTGTATGTAAAAAATGCACATGGATTGCTGCAACATGAAACCTTCTGAAACACAACATAATGTCATCAACAATTATTGTTGTTGTAGTCTAATTAAATTTGTCAATGCAACATAAAATACTGGCAACATAAATGTTTTGTTACTGAAGAAAACGGTCAAAAATTATTGGGCAGCGGGTTCGCTGGCTCACGCAAACGAAAAGGAAGAGAGTGAACGAAATATAGCTTATGCGACATTTTTATGTTGCTGCAACAAAGAAGCCTGAAATTTAAATGAAAAACTATTTGCTAGGTAGTTGTTATGGACCAATATAGGACTTCTTCAAAAGCAAACTTGTGAAATTCACGTTAAAGCTTCAATTCGTCGAGAGATCCGTATACATATATTTTGTGTCTAAAGGTTTCGCGTGTACAGTGTATATACAGTACATACTACTAGCTTCCTGCTCACGGTTTGGATGTGTTACAGTTCCAGATGAATAAATGAATGCAAATTACTGCATCTTCTCGAGACCTACTGATGCTCGTTTTATTCCTTTGGACGCTGACTGGTCCAATCAATTTTCGGAAGACATTCAACGCGGACTTAATACACTCCAAAGACTCCTGTGGTGTGGTTTTGGTTTTTGGTTTTATTATTTTTGTTTTTAAAACAACAACAAGAGAGAGGAGGCTTGAAAATAAAAGAAGAGCTGATGGAGAGCATGAAGTTACCAACCCACCGACCGCAAAACGAATCATCTTGTGTTGGTGCTGCTGCTTGAACTGCTGATGTTGCTGCCGACAAAATGTTTGCTAGATGCTTCCAAACAGAATACTCGTGCCGTTGGCATTAGATTTCCATGGCTGTTAGCTGTTTTGGTGGCTTGGATTCGACCTGGTTAAGAGATTTATCATTTCTCCCGATGGTCTTCTTTTTTTTCCATGGGTTTTGAGTTTTTGGTTTTGTTGTTTAAGTTGAAACTTGTAGTTGGAACTTTTTTCGGGTTGATGCAAAGACATTGTTTGGGGGCATATTATATGATGGTGTGGTGCTATAGTGGTTGAAGATCAGCGCGAGCGCGCGCGCATTTATGCACTTCGGGTGGTGGTACGGCGCAGCGGCGGGTAGGTAAAGTCCTGCTGATGATGGCCTGGTTCGGTGATGATGCTGCCGTTGTTAGGTTGGTGTGCTGATGCTGATGCTGATGCCAATTCCGGACCTCGTTTAGTCTTGAATGGATTGCTCCTTGGTTGTATTTATCAAAACACAGTAACATAAGCAAGAACCGAAGGACGGGGGCGAGGTGAAATGTAGGTCCAGAGAGTCGTCATAATATTTAAATGAAATTCACACTTGTTAATAGTTTCGTGATTTGTTTTGGCCATTTATTATATTGACGCGAAATTTAACACGACGATTGTCTTCTCGCTGCTCTGCTCTGCTCTGCCAGCGTTGCATTCTATAGAATGATGGTGTTTTGAGCATGAGTTGGAGCAAATGAAGGTGAGAAGCTATATAGCTGAGTATATAGGTAACTATCTGCAGGTCGGGTATCGTCATCATCGTCATTATCATCATAATCGTCTTCGTTGTCTTGAGTTGGAGATTAAGTGGGAGTTTAAAGAGTGTCGGCAGTGATCGTCCATCGCACCCCATTTCATCCCGTCCCGTCCTGTCCCGTCGAGTATAGCATCGCCTTGTCGGTCGATTGGTCGGTATCGTTCTTGGTCGTTATGAAGATGGTGTTCGTGTGAAAATTGTTAAATTTTCTTTCAATAGGATATATGGCAGTTATGATGATGATGAAGAAGGTGGCTGGACTTTGTTTTGCCTTCTGGCTGTAACTGTACACCATTGAACTCGACTCTTGAAATAAGAATAACTAGGAAAACAACAACAAAAAAGGGGCAAATATTTGTTCCTGTTATTGTTGAACAAGTGTGGAATGTAACTTCTATAACTTTGGTACAAAATTGAACGATTCTGTTCTTAACTTGACAATTGAATTCTTGAAATAAGAAGATTTTTTTTTTAAATTTTAAATTCTATTGTGTCTAATTTTCTTAATTTTGATATGGAATCAAAGAAGTCATGTCTTAAATCTGTCCCCTTTACAGAGTAAAAAGCGGAATGAATTATTATAAACAACGTTACGTCATTCTGTGCTTTTATAATCTTTATTTCAACTTAAATGAGTGAACTTAAAGACACAAAATTGTTATGTTTCTTCAAAATCCTTAAACATTCAACTGTTAGCTAGTGATCAGAGTTTTGATTAGTAGGTATAGAATATTCTGATTCTAAATTTAATTTTTTAAAACTTGAAATAACCAAAAAGGTTCACACTGTTTGGAAAAGCTTTAGATATTAAATTTTTAAATAAGATTTTTAAGATATTTTCAAGAAAGACCATGCCAAGTCACACATTCCGAAATAAGTGTCATTCCGGAGACCGAAAAAGACATAATAAAGCTTGATCGGATCATAACAGGAGCCAACAGATATTGGTATCTAAAGCCAAAGCACCATTTAACTAATAACCTTAATATATTGGCAAAGCATCAATTGCAATTGGTTTCTCTTAAGCCTTGTTAGCTTTTAAGAGAAAGCTTATCTCTTATCGCCACGCCAATATAATGCTGCCAGTGAGTGTTATGATGACTCCGCCTTTACATCAGCACGCTATTGATTCTATGGGAACAATTTTTTTTCACACTCGTACTGTGGCGAGAGTTCTAAGCTTAACCTAAGCTAAGCTAATCTTAACAAACATGAACCCACTTGTCTTGATTGTATCCCCGGCGTTGTTATGAAGAGGTGTTATTCAACGCTGGAAAAACCACTGCGTAAGCTTTTCAACTACTATTGGGTCTCGTTCCGAGTAGATGGAAAACAGCATTTGTCCAGCCCATCCCCAGAAAAGGCGAATCCTCCTCACCTTATAATTATCAACCGATTGCACTTTGTCATCAAGTCCTCTTATCGAAAATGCTCGCCTTTGGTTACGATGAATTTCTCATTCGTTGGATTAGAAATTACCTTCAGGACAGATCATTACAAGTTGTATTGGATGGGTTGAAGTATGAAAATCAAAATATAAATGCTAGTGTTCCCCAGGGCTCTGTTGGCCCCGACACTCTTTTTTCTTATGTTTATCAATGATCTCTTGTCTGCAACTTCTAATCTAATTTATTTTTTCGCTGACGAAAGTACTCTTAGCTTTTCATATTCGTTTTCAGACTTACATCACTCTTCTTTGGATGTAGAACTGCAACCCCAAAATATGAAAAGCTCAATAAATTCTGAGCCTCAAAGTATTTTACAATGGGGAACAAAAAATCACGTGAAATTTAGTGCTTCTAGTACCTGTGGCATGATGGTTAGTGCGTTGGACTGTCATGCAAGAGGTTTTGGGTTCGATCCCTGCCTGTGCCACCTTAATTTAAAAAAAAAAAAAAAAAAAAAAACCGGTACTGCCTCTTGCGAGGAATTGACAAATGAAAAAGTGCTTTCTCAAATTAGCCGTTCGGATTCGGCATTAAACTGTAGGTCCCCTCCATCCCTGACAACAGTACTCGCACACAGGGATGGTTGAGAGATTGTAAGTCACTAGGCCCTGGTTCTCTACGGACTGTTGCGCCACCTAAAAAAAAAAAAACCAATGCTGCTTAATGTCGTAAAAAAACATAATTTACCACTTTTGCCACAAAGTTGCATCAATGAGACTGAAAACCTTAAAATTCTCGGTGTGTTTATCTCCAACCACCTTTTCTGGAAAGATCACAATACGCAATGTTGCCAAAAATGACGCAAGATGTTTGGGTTTCCTAAGGCCATGCAAGCAGTTCTTCTCCCCCTCTGATCTGACTGCTAACTACAAGACTTAAATACGCCCAAAGCTTGACTATAACTCCCATCTCTGGGCGGTGATCCTGCAACGTACCAACATCTGAGAACGAAATCACATAAGATCCATTCGAGACTCGTATAAATGTCAAAAAACTATCCATAGTAAGATTCTACTCTTACTTTTATCGGTGTTATTCATACTATGGTTATTACATAAATAAACAAATTGGGTGGCGCAACAATCCGTTGAGAACTAGGGCCTAGTGACTTACAACTCTCAACCATTTCTGTGTGCGAGTACTGTTGTCAGAGATGGAGGGGACCTACAGTTTTATGCCGAATCCGAACGGCTAATTTGAGAAAGCACTTTTCATGACAAGAATTACTCTTGGAGAATTTGTCAATTCCTCGCATGAGGCAGTACCCGTGAAAAAAAAAACTTTAGATGGCATAGGCAGGGATCGAACCCACGACCTCTGGCATGATAGTCCAACGCACTAACCATCATGCCACGGGTACTACACTATGGTTATTACCCATGTTTTTTTCGAAAATCTATTCATAGTATAGTAGGATTTTACACGAATAACAAAAACAATATCCATAGTATGAATAACACCGATAAAAGTTAGAGTAGAATCTTACTATGGATGGGTTTTTGACATTTATACGAGTCTCGAATGGATCTTATGTGATTTCGTTCTCAAATGTTGGTACGATTGATATTGCATTTGTATCTCGATGGCTGTGTTCGTTGAGTAGTTGTGCATTTGGAATCATGTGTGTTTTCCATTGGGGAAAAAAATCAATCTATTAATGTTGATATTATTTAGTTTTGTTAGTGAAAATGGACTAACTGGGCTTATTTTGCAAGAGAAAACAATAGAAAAGATATTTATGTTTTGCTATGTTACCACCAAAGGTTTATCTCAGTTTAGATTAAATAAATCTTTTTGGTGTTTCCACCGCACAAGAAGATTTAAAAATGGTAAAGTATGACAGCATTTTCTAAAATGCAAATGGTGTTTCGATGCTTTCGATGTGTGAAGTGCAAGTGAGATAGTTTGATTCGTGTTAAACGATGAAGAACTGATTAGTTCAGCACCATATAAGAATATGCTACCTACTCCATGTCCATTTTTTTTTTTGTAATTTTATTAAAACAAAACTATATTTTTTGTACACAAACATGCAAATAAACAGACCATAATGCATTATCTGTTAAACCAACTCCTCCACACAGGTTTTTCTTCTCAAATTTTGACTCGACTCCGATCTCCGACGGGAATCAGGTCGAATTAAGCTCATTTCAACTCTATTCAGGTATATAAAGAATTGAGGCGATCTTCAAGCTCGCTTCAACACCACATGTTAATGTAGTATAGTCTACGAACAAACCCCCTCCTTGAAGCAATTGTTAAATTAACTTTTTTTTATAGAATATCAATTTACAGATATTTTCTAACCATTTCTTCTTGAAAATTGTCCATTTTATTAGTTTTAGTTAGTTGTTTTTGCTAAGTTAATTTTAACATTTGATTTTTACAAAAATTTCTTCTATTTTTGTGTTTTTTTTTAATTATTATTCTGACAGATCTTCTTTCAGTTGTACCAATTTTTAAATACAAACATCTGGCTACTGCGAATCGTTTTGTTGGCAATTTCTCACTATACTATATATGGAATACCAAAAAAACGCACTTATTGTTTTTGTTATTCGTGTAAAATCCTACTATACTATGGATAGATTTTCCAACAAAACACGGGTATTATGAGTCAATAAATAAATAATAAATACATTAGGTGGCGCAACAGTCCGTAGAGAACCAGGGCCTAGTGACTTACCAACCATTCCTGTGTGCGAGTACTGTTGTCAGGGATGGAGGGGACCTACAGTTTTATGCCGAATCCGAACGGCTAATTTGAGAAAACACTTTTTCATGACAAGCATTACTCTTGGAGAATTTGTCAATTCCTCGCAAGAGGCAGTACCCGTTTTTTTTTTTTAATTAAGGTGGCACAGGCAGGGATCGAACCCAAGACCTCTCGCATGACAGTCCAACGCACTAACCATCATGCCACGGGTACTATTATAAGTTAATACAAACTTTTTTATCTTTATCATGAAACCCCAACATTTTGACAAAAGATACCAAAAGTTATATAATTTCTGCATAAGATCATTAGCTTGAAATGATCTTCGAGAATGTGTTTCTCTCTTATGGTGCTATTTAACTTTCATCGCTAATTAAAACATAAATTTAATAAAAGCATATCGTCATGAAATGGTATTCCTTTTCCAAATCATTGCCAACTGAAACCATTAAAAACATAAATATTACATTTTTGCAGTCCGAAACACTAAAATTAAGAGGTATACCGCATCAATACCTTCCTACTCGCTTTCTGATTTTTATTACTCATCTCACGACATTCCAGAGCATTCAAGATCCAATTCGCAAACCAAAGCAAAACATATTCAAATTCATATGTTTAAAAGTTTTGTACCTTTGTATATAAATTTCGTTCTCTAAGTGGACCCAATGACTGAGTCATTGTATACAAATTAATTTATCATAATCTCATTCCATGGAACCGAACATAAGTACATATATTCGTTATGAGATTGCAAAAGCTTTTGCATACATAAATACAAACCACACACCAGCTTCAGCACTGTGACTTGTGGCCCCACCTTCAAAGTTACACGATGTCAAGTCCATTCAACCTGATCGCGCGGCGGGCACTACATGAATTCCATTTCATTTAAAATTCCAAATAATTCACCTCCACCTTGAAAAATATATATACAAACCGACAGAAATTTAAAACAACAAAAACAAAATAATGTACTGCATCAGATTGGAGGGAAGCAGCAGGGTGATGGAGGTGATATGCGCGGTCGAGTGCGATGCCCGCCAGATATGAAAATCCAACAGGTTGCGCGCACCCAAATGCTTATGAAACAAAAACCAAAAAACTCAATCGTCTTCAACTATAAGCGACTTCGAGGGTAATAGCTTTATTGTCGCTGGGACGGACAGCAGCATCCTTACGACAGCGACACTATCCGGCCGGGCGAAGCGCGTTGACTGCTTCAACTCGAACTCACCATAAAGACTCAAAAATCCAACAAGATGAAGAACTTAGCAAATAGCTTCAGCTCCAGTATCCTATACAACTATGATGGAGGAAGAGACTATATCGCTCAAGCATATACCGCTGCGGTACCGCCACCGACCAACCGACCGACGCGACGCGACCGATCGACCGCCCGCAGCAGCAGCAGCCCAAAGATGACGACAATGATGATCCGATTCAAGGAGACTTTTCCTAGGTCTAACTACCCCTATTAAGATATTCGATAATGTCCAGCGCGCCAAAAGTTGAAGCTTTTCAACTTCAACTTAACGTGGATATGCAAAACTTATCTACGTGCTACAGCACATAGCTCTGGCTCCTCCGCAACACCACTGCTTTTCCGACCAAGCGCGAGCGGCGAAAACGTCGACGATACGACATGGCTGGGCCATTTAGCTGCAATGGTGTCCTCCGCAAACAACTCTCCGAGATCTCGAGACTCCACGGGAATATTTGAATATGATAATCGCGTCGTGAAGTTGTCATTTTACAAATTTTAACACGGTGCTTAACATGGTCATAAGCGAGAAATAAAACGAGTCCAGCTCCAGCTTCAGCATCTCATACATCCTATACATAGGTAGGTACCAATATAGAAGAGTGTAAGGCCAAAAGCAGTAAGATGCGCACTTCGTAGATTGCCGTGGAAGGTTGGTGCCCCCTTTATACCTAACCCTACCATTCATTCGAATGATGCGACGACGATATGCTGTGCGCGATGCAATGCGACCGACCTCCCCAATATGCATGATGATGCTGCAGCATCATATTGTCATTTAGTGGCCATGAAGTGGCAGTATCACTGCCATGGCCAGGATGACATTATAAACTTTTAGCATTAACAACAACAACAACACCAACGACTGAGCTGCGAGAAGCGAACTATGACTACAACTACGACTTAGACTGTCGCGTTCGGTCGTGGGACAGAGAGATCTCAAAGTGAAAATAACAATGTCCATCCCAGGAATCAGGCATGTTATGGAGGAGTTTAGTTGACTTAAACTTCAGATAGAGCGTGATGAAAGAGGGCGCTTCATTGAGATCTTTGTTTAGTTTTTTTTTTCAGAGTTGTGTTGTTTCCATTAATTTTTGTCTACCTGTTGGTTTGGAGGAGTAAATTCACAATAAACGCCAGGAACCAGGGGCGGATTTGTAAAACACACTCGAGTGCACTTACTTGAAAAATGTAAGAAATAGTTAAGGCTTCATATTTATAATTGCTTTCAAAGTAAAACTTTTTCAAAATGAATTTAGTAAGAAGTTAAAAAAAAATATTTTCAGAATCCCAAAGGGCTATAGTTTCTTGATGCTGATACTACGCTTAGTTATAATGACTTAGTAATTATTGTGAAAATTGTTCCTCAGAAGATATATTTCACTAGAATATTTGCTTCAAGTTGAATTTTTACATTTATTGTTAAACGTATGTGTCCACTTGCGTCATTATGAGTAAGTATTATTAACCGGAATTGGGGAAATCTGATTACAAAAAATCAATTACAACTACTTGTAATTAAAATCTATATACATTATCTCAATTACTTTTAAATGTAACTGAGTAATTTTAACTAATAATCAGACGTAATTGAAAAGCGTCAATTATTTGGAATTTTAGTCCATACATTTAATTAAAAACTTAAGTAATTAACAAACAAACAGTAATGATTACTTTTTCCACTAATCATTAGACAATTCAAAAATGTAATTAAATATTATTTTCGTCAATTAATGGCTTTAAATCACGATATTAACAAATAAATCCCTGAAATATTAAATTCTTTTTGGTGCTGTGAATAAACAAATAAATAAGGATATCAATAACCTTCACTGTTAATTTTTACAATTACAAGTAATTGCAATGTATATTTTTTTGGATAACAATTATAAGTTGTTAAAATCTATAGTTCCACAATTACAATGACGTGTAATTGTTATGGAAAAAGGGTCGATTACTTTTCACTTGTAATTGAAAAGAAATTTGAAATTAATAACGAAAAGAAGTAATTATTTCAAAACTCTGTTATTTACTCACATTGTTATTACAAACATGTCAATAACTTTTGTTTTTAATGTTTGCAGTTTTTTTTCACCGTATTTTGAAAATAATTGTATGGAAAAATTCAATTGTTAATTTTCTAATTATTTTTTAGTTTCTGGGTAAGTCACGAAAACCAATTTTTCGTGATTATTGCCGTGTCTGTAGAGCCAATGCTGTTAAAACCAATTTGCTTAAATACTTTTAAAATTAACAAAATTTTTAATTTAATTAAAGTTTATGAAAACAAAAATATTTCCTCTTTGAAATGTACAAGCTTTAAACTAGTTATCTAACCTTCCACTGAAAAGAAAAGCATCACTTCAGAATATAAACTGTTTCTTATGATTTGTTGTATTGACCAATTTTAGTGTTATATTGAGGGTGGAAAATTTAGTTTTCCGTCGGCTATTTGATCACTTTATTTTGGTAAAGAAAACAAATTCTTTAACTTGTCCCGACGTTTCGTCAAGGATTGTTGCCTTCTTCAGGGGAACTTTATTTTATGAAAACAGAAATAGATAAAAGTTTGACTGGTTCCAAAAAGATACCTGTTCAGGTAGACTGACAAATTTTCGATCTAACCATGACAAACACATCAAAATAAATACAGCTTACAATATGATTCACAAAGTACTCACAATCAGCGATGAAGAATTCCACCAGACTAATGAGAGACGAATAACCAACATAATAAGAGACAATGGATACCCTAACACGATAATCCGGGAATTATTTTTAAAACACAAATATAGAAGACCTAAGGAACCTGATGAGTTACCAACAAATAATGGATTTTTCAACAGCGTAACATACATTCCAAAGCTCACAGACAACTTCAAACAGGCTATCCAAAATAATATACAAGACATCCGATTAGCTTTCAAATCGAACCGGACACTTGGAAACCTCTTCTCAAATTTAAAAGCAAAAACTGAAAAAGACCAACAATCAGACGTAATCTACAAAATAAACTGTAAGGGTAAATCTCAAGAACCATGCAACCTATGCTACATTGGAACTACGAAACAACTTCTACGACAACGTCTTTCAAATCACAAATCGGACATCAAAAACAATAACCCAGCCAAAACAGCTCTTGCATTACACGCGATTGAAAATGGACATCATCCAGACTTTGACGGTGCCGAGGTTCTTCAAACCGAAAAACACATCTCCAAGAGATACACACTAGAAACTTTACACATCCTTAACAATAAAAATAACATGAATAGAAAACAAGACACACAAGATATCTCATCAATATATTGCTATCTCATTTCCTCTAAACCCTAACACACAAATTTTGTATTTTCAAATTAAGACAAATCTTCATACGAAGTTGCTACAGTTTTTATAATTGTAATTATATCCTATTTAGATTTAATGACATAACATCAAACTTGAAAGTAAGTATAATATACTGTTTGTTATAATTGTTGTGCATACTTATAAGTTTATCTATTTCTGTTTTCATAAAATAAAGTTCCCCTGAAGAAGGCAACAATCCTTGACGAAACGTCGGGACAAGTTAAAGAATTTGTTTTCTTTACCAAAATAAAGTGATCAAATAGCCGACGGAAAACTAAATTTTCCACCCTCAATATAAACTGTTTCTTTGTTTAAAACCAAAAAAGGTTTAGATGATTTATAAACCCAGGAAAGGCCGGTGTGCTCCAAAAATAATTCCTGAATATCTATTGGCCTGAATACCAAACATAGCCTCCACCACTCGTCACTGGTTATACCATTTTTGAAATTAGCTCCAGAATTGCAATGAGATAACTGGTTAAGGTTACAAATTTTAAATAAAAAGAACTTATTTTCAAAAAATTGCTGAGCGGTGCGCACTTTCAGCTTTTTATATTTAAAATGGATAAGAGTATGAAAAATGGTTAATATAAACGTTTTAGACAATTTTATTCTCGACAGTTTTGGTAAATGTGTTGGACCCATAGAAGTGGGAGCTACTTTTTTACGGTCCATATGTCACGGCAAGTAAACGAGACTTTAAGAAACTTCGTACACAATGTTCAGAACTCAATTTTTAATAACACTGAAATATTTGACAACAGCTATCAAGTTTTTCGACATGATCGCCACATGCTGAACGATCTTTTCATTTCATTCATGTGGTTGCTTGCAATTTGAACAATTCGCTATATATTTCAGAAAATTGATATTACTGATGAAATCATTAATATTGGTGACTTTAATCTTCCCTTCTTGGAATGGTGCCGATCATGCCGATCTACTTGCTACTAATGTTTCAAATACAAATAAATTCAGTGTAATAGATTGAATGGTATCTTTTGGTTTAAATCATCAGAACAGTTTTAAAAATGAAAATGGAAGAATATTGGATCTTATCTACTTTTCAGATGTAATGAATACTAATGCTGCTGTTATCTAATTCGATGTTAAACTCTTACATAGAGATCGTTACCATCCCGCTACTATTTCATTAAATTTATATGTACGCAATATTATTAACTAATGTGAAAATCATACCGAGTTTGACTTTAAAAAATGTAACTTTAATCAGCTCTTTAACTTATTACTCCAAATAAACTGGAACACATTGTTTTCAAATTTGTATTTAGATAAAATGACTTTACGATTTTATTAAATCGTATTTGATTGTTTTCTAAATACATTACCACTGTGCGAATTTAAAACTTAAAATAGTAGCCCGGCGTGGTTTGATTTGCATTTAAACACTTAAAAAATTAGGGAAATAAGCCTAGTTGAGTTTTGAGCTATCGAAGAGTGATGAGACGCTTGGAGTTTAGGAAGAACTGCAATATGACTTTGTGACTTATTCAAACTGTTTGTACTGTTAATTTATTTGGAATACTGATTGTGATCTAAAAGTTAACCTCTATATTTTTGGGAGATACGTTATTAGAAAACGTTAATTTGACGGATATCCACTAGCATGACCTATCAAAATTCTTCAAGCCATCTTCCAGAGTCAATTTCGAACATGTTCACATATTATTTTAAGACTGTTTTTGGAGATTTTTCTTCTACAAGCACCTCTTCTGTTATTTCTCCTAACACACAAGAATACAGTCATATTTCATCAATGAAATATTCGATTTCTCAGGCCTATACGAGATAATATTTTAAAGCTAAATGAATGTTTTAGTCCTCGTCCTGACTGAATACAATCATTTATGTTGAACAAATGTGTGTCTCATGTTTCTTATCCATTGTTTATACTTTTCAACGAGTCTCTGAAATGTTCTAAGTTATCACATTTTTGGAAAAATTGATACCTAACGCCAGTTCATAAAAAATCTTCTACAAATTTATTTACCAATAAGACCTTGTTTGAGGTATTATTTATTTTAGGTAATTGTTCTTTTGTGATCAACATGGGTTTGTTAAAACAACATTTACAATAACTAATTCATAACAATTCTATGCTTTTTGTTGGATGCATTTGAAAAACACTCTCAAGTCGATTACATCTTTACAGGCTTTAGCAAGGCATTTGACAAATTAAGTCGAGAAACTCTACATAATAAATTAAGCAAAACTAAACTCAACGAATGTTTCGTTATGTGGATTTTAACATATTTTAAAGATAGATATTATAGCGTAACCCTTCATGTCAGTTTAAAGTCAATTCTATAGTGTACCTCAAGGGAGTCACCTTGGTCCATTGCTGTTTATTTTATTTATAATGATTTTACTTTTGTTGTGAATAATTCTATATCGGTAAATTATCCGAATCATTAACTCCATCAAGGATTTTAAAGAGCAACAAGAAGATCTAAATAAATTTTTGGAATGGTTCAATAAAAATCGTTTGATTTAAAATATTGGCAAGTGTAAGACAATGTGTTCTACCCGAAAACGTAATATAATAAATTATGAATTTATGTTGAATTCGTCATGTTTGAATAGAGAATGCAGTTGTTCTGACCTTCGTGTTGTACTCGTCTCAAAATCCATGGAGTTCACTAGCAGTAACCAGTGTGTTGTCGAAAACAATGATATGTGACGTTTGAAAAATTTAAACTTTAAAACGTTCCGAAAATACAATACCTTTTAAAATGACTTCCAAAAGAAGCCCGAGTGATCATGAATTTAATTTGAACATAGGCCAATTTTACTTAAAAGCTTGAAATGCGCTCCTGGATAGAACCTGTGTTGATAACTAAGTAAGTATAAGGGAATCATCATCACAGCCTGTGGTGGATGTCAAAGTTTCCTTTTTTTTTGCCTTCCTTCCTTTGCCCGATTGTTTATTTTTTATTTTTCGAGTCCCCAGAAAACCCCTTTTTTTAGCGCGCAGAGTCCGTTTGTGAGATGCTTTATGAATTCAATTTAAGGAAAACGTGTCGCCGAAATGATATTTCTTTCGTGTTCCAAGTATTTTTTATTAGTGTCATTTCGTAGGCATAAAAACATGTTCCAAGATTATTATGACATAATGTCAATTCATGTCGCTTCGAAGACGAGCGCGCTAACGAAAATTCGTGACTTTTTTCTTGCTATATGAGAAAACGAGTGTTTATACCTTCAAAGTGTTTTTTGGATATATTTTTGAGTTTTGCTTTTTGTTTTTATTTGGGTTTGTTTTTGCTAAGGTTTCATTGCGTCGTCGTGTAGAACGCATTTTTCTTTATGGCCACAACCATCAAATCAGACAGAGTTGGAGAGAAGACCTCATGGGGTAATGTGGTGGCCTTTTTTGGGGTTAGCTTTTATTTTTGAACTTATAGTTTTTTTTAGCTGGAGACCCTGATTGCTGAGATTTTGTGGTAATGACACACACATGAAAATCAATGGCAATTGATCAATATTGTTCGTTTAAATTGATTTTCTTTTTTTTTTATATTTTTGTCTTTTGGTTAATAATGGTTTTTCGAATGCACGTGAGGGGAAAGTTTTTTAGTGGATTTTTGGAGGTCTTGAAGTGAAATGGAAAGAATATTTTATGGCAATAAAGTGAAAAGAGATTTTAAATGGAATTTTTGGTTTTCTTTTTTGTTTTTCTGAAGGAAAGGTCATGATCGAGCAGGATTGTGGATATCAGCAAAATTGGATGAAAAACGTGATGGGAGACATATTTCTTCTTGGCAAAAAAGACAACTAAAGGGAATTTTGAGTTCTAATTATTTTTTTAAGAATTTTGTTTTGTAATAAACTCATAAAGTCAAATGGTCATCAATTTCTTGGTTTCAAGTTTTTAGCGCTAAAATTTGACACCTGTCAAAATCAGCTGTTATAATATTAGTTGAAAGTTTACTTTTAACAATTATGGATAACTAAGCAATCGCTCACAAGTCGAGTTTAAGGGTCAAGATCGAAGATCAAAGATGTTAGTTTCCGGATTTCTATAAGCCAACCTCACTGAGTAAAACCAAAATAAGTTCAAACGAGCTAGAATGACTTGTAACGGACATATTCGACGCATTAAATTTTTGCGTGACCAAAAATTACGGCAAAAATACTAATATGTCCCGAAGGTAGTACAAATTTCTGGTAATTTGTAAAAAATGTGCCCAACACTATAGGTTATTGTCAGTTACTACTATCGTTTCCAATGACAATCCTTCTGTAAGCTCGATTGATTAAGCCAATTTGCTTGCAGCACAGTTTGCTGTTAATTCGATGCTGCAAATGAGTAACATGACTCTTCATATACCCGCAAGCGTAAACGATTCTATGGGATGATTCTTCTCCCGTACTCGTTCAGTTGCTAGAGTACTTAAAGGTCTTGACATTCAGAAATCAGCTGGCCCGGATAGTATCCCCGCTATAGTTCTGAAGAGGTGTTCTTCAACGCTGGCAAAACTATACTGTATAAGATTTTCCATCTGTCCTATTCCATAGATCTCTTTTAGAGTGGATGGAAAACTGCATTTGTCCAGCCTGTACCTTAAAATGGCGAATCCTCCTTACGTCCCTTCTTTTCAAAGTCATGGAAACGCTGATTATTTTTCAGCTTAAGAAATATCTTTAAGATCGAAGGCTTCTTAATGACCGGTAGTATGGTTTTCCTAACAATAGTTTCACTGATGATCTCATGGTTTATCTCACCGAACAGTGGAACAAATTTTTACATCGTTTTGGAGAAAGTAAGATTATTGCACTTGATATTTGAAAGGCATTTGATAGAGTTTGGCATCAAGCTCACTTATCGAAAATGCGTGCTTTTGGTATTGACGAATCTCTTCTTTGTTGGGAAAGTAAATTACCTTTAGAACGTTCAATTCAAATAGTATTGGACATGTTAAAATCCGATATCAACAAAATAAACGCTGGTGTGCCCCAGGGCTCAGTTTTGTTTCCGACGTTCTTTTTTATTTTTATAAATGATCTTTTGTCGGAAACTTCTATCCCACTATGACAGTACACTCAGATTTTTATATTCATTTGTAAATTCTCATCCTAGTTCTTTGGATGTGGACTACCAACGGCAGCATGTGAAAAGCTCATTAAATTCTGATCTTGACAGCAATGTCCAAAATGCTGCTGAGTGTTTAGGTTTTCTCAGACGATGCAAGTTTTTTACCCCTTATGATCTGGCTATAATTTACAAAGCTATTATTTGTCCAAAGCTCGAGTATAATTCTCATATTTGGGCCGGAGAGCTCTAAAAATGGAAGGAGATCGTTCTCTTACCGAGACAATTGCTTCTCTTGATCACCGCCGCAAGGTCTCATGCCTATCATTGTTTATCGTTATTTTTATAAACAACGTTCTAGTGAAATAGTCAGCTGCATTCCTCCCCTTTAACAATTCAACCGTAGTACCCGTACTGATAGAAATGCCCTTCAGTTTACCCTTGAGCCCAATTTCGGACGTACTGTCAAGTACAGAGATTCTTTCTTTAGTCGCACTATACGAATGTGGATTGCTTTACCAGACTCAATATTTTCCACTCATTACAATGTGCAGAAATTCAAAACTAATGTGCATCAGTATCTCCTTTCAAATCATATCCTCTTTCCTAATTGCTTGCACTGTGTCTAATCATTATAAGGGTACTCATAACCCCTTTAGTACGCGCACAATATAAAAAAGGAAGTGCAAGGGATTAAATATGTCTTAAGGGACCTGCAATCTACATTGATTGTGGTGTGTCGGCAAATAAATCAATTGCTAGCCCATTAACCTAACCTAGCCTAAATTCTGCGTATTATCGTTATGAACGCTCGATCGAAAATATCGGTGCTGCAATAAAGTTATGATCCGAATGTATTGATTTCCCATCAGCAGCAATATATCGTGTCGGACAACAAGCCACACAATACAATACCAATTAGTGGGAACAAAATTTTAAGTCTTGGAGACGTTAATTGGCCATCAGGATCACATGATATGACTCCGTTTCTGTGGAGTTACCCAAAAACCCCGAGCTCTTATCAAGATCGGTTATATGCAGTTTCGAAATCATCCGAAATTTGCTGCAAATCAAGCTGGGGTAGTCAAATTTTAGGAATAGCGACAAAGAGACACGAATTAAAAAGTTATAGTTGTGGGTCTTTTCTTATTTTACTTCCAAAAACGAAAAATGACATTTTTGCAAATGTAGTACAACGATATCGATATGACTTGAACTGGAGAGCAAAACAAGGACCACCCGATGTTTAACAAATTATTTGGAAATATTAAAAATTCAACTTCGCGGTTGTATCTTATAATTTTAAATTTAATTCACCAGCGCAGCGGTCTTATAGGTTATTTAAAAATGTTAACAAGAACAACATTAACACTTAGTTTTTCTACTTCACTCTATGAATATTTAACGACAGCTTTTTTGTAGCTCGTGATTAGTTACAAGCTTGTAAGTTCTTACAAAACTTAATAAAAACAAACACAGCTAATTTCAACTTTCGAAATCATGATCAGGAATGTTTTTTTTTTTAAGAAACTAATTTCACAACCCTGACACAGTTGATCTCCCGCCCTGAAATGGTGTTAAAAACTACTGACCCACAGTCAATGTGGATTTAACTCTTTTGGGTGAATGGAGGTGGTGGCGGTGGTGGCGTTGAACGACGATGTTGCTGGTACCATTGCGATGGCGTCACAAGCCCCCTAAAGATAAGAGAATTAATTAAAACGCGAAATAATTACCACACATCCACCTGTAAGATAGTTACAAGCATTCAAAGCCGATTCGACGAACTTGTAGAGAAGAAAAAAAAATGATTTTTTTAACCTCTATTTGCAGAGATTTGGATTAAAGCTCCATATGAGGTATACACCCGCGTAAATCTAATTTCGAACTCCACATAACACGCTTAAAGTTATCAAGCCGTAAAAATCTCCCCAAAAAAAAATCCGCAACTACAAATCACAAACTTTGAATTTACACCCGATTGCAACATCGCTCGACATTAGGAGTTGTTGGTGTTGGTGTTGTATCTTAGCATATATAAAACAGACAGACGTCTGCGTCGCTCGTCGTAGTCGTTCGTCGACAGACATTTTTCGGTGTTATCCTGGCACAGGATGCTGTTAGCTGCTGCCGCTGTGTAGCGCAACAGTTCCGCCATGTGCTCCAGTCCCAGTCCCAGACCTCAGTGTCTTAGGTTCTTTCTTTCTGTGTTACTGATTGCAACGAAGCGATATCAGTTCAGCAGGTTGAATGTGTACCACTGCCACAGTCCGCAACAAACGGCATCACAGTAGTCGTTTATACGTATGTAGGTCTATAAGCATCGGCGGCTAATGCTGATGGGTGCGAGGAAGAAACTTGCGGGGTATTTTTTGTAAATCTGTGATTAGGCCAAATCTCGGAGGCCGACACTACACTGATTCCATAGACATTAATTAATTACGATTTATTGGGCGAATTTTGTTTAGAAGCGGAGTTAGAAATCATAGAAAAAGCGCGGCATAGAATTAGGGAAGGAGGTGTTAAACAGTCACCGACAGCACTTTAATGTTAATTTTTATTTTTTAATGTTACGTTATTTTAATTCAATTTTAATTCAAATAAAAATTAAAAAACATTTTTTTTTAAAGTAACATCAAATACGTTGAATTTTGAAGTAAGTTTTTTAGTGTTTTCGTTTGTATCTTTTGGGAATACATCTGTCAGATGGATTTTTCTATAAATGCAACAAAAATTGAATTTGTTGCTTTCTGTCATACCTTCACTGAATTCATATTTATGAACTGAAAATCATCATATGGACTTTCTTTTCATCTTAATGAAAAATTAGCTTGATGAACAGTTCTTCCATATGAAAAATCATGTTTCGTCAATTTTCGCATTTATGAAATTCGTCAGAGTAATTGAATCAATCATCATAATGACTCCCATTTAGTTCATCATATTGACAAATGAATTGTAAATTATTTCATCACATAAAGCTTCAGCACATTGTCGAATGCATTCGTCAAATTCATGATTTGTTTAAACATTCATTATCATATTTATAAAAGATTTTGTCATCATAATGGACGCAAACATTTATTATATGTACTAGCTTTTTACCCGCGGCTTCGCCCGCAGTGGAGAAATTTAATAAGTATGAGAGATAAAGGGTAAGGGTATAATAATAGAAATGAGTCAATATAATAACTAAATTTTATTGCTTGGCTGAGATCAACAATTTTTAAAAATTACTACAGACAATGAAGTTTCAACACCTTAATATATGCTTATTGAAATGCAACAACAAATGTTAAAATATATTTCACCGAAACAAAAATAAATAATTCTGAATTCAACAATTTAAAAAAATAAAATACAAAGTATTAATTTAAGATATTTTTATAGACAATGTTATAAGTTTTCCCGTCGGGTGCAAATATGTGTACCTAAATTCCGGGCATTAGATACACGTGAAGAGGTTACATAAAGTTGACCATGAGAAAAGCATAGGTTTTCTAAATGCACTCCTGCTACCTGTAATGTTTGTCCTTGTGCCTTGTTTATAGTAACAGCAAAGCTAAGCTTGACGGGAAACTGAACCCTTTTAAATTGGAATGGAAGGTCAGTGGGAATAATTGGTATCCGAGGTATTATAACACTATTTCCCTTACCGACACCTGTTAAAATAGTAGCACCAAGTATGTTCTGTCCCAATTTTGTTAACCGAAGCTTTGTTCCATTACATAGCCGAGGAGCATCTAGATTTCGCATAAGCATTACTGGTACATTTAGTTTCAATTGAAGTTTATGTGACGGTACTCCACAGGATATGAAGTACTTAGTTCCGTATCCATAATTGTATCCATTGACAAATATTCCTTCATTTCTCCTTGAACCTCGTTTAAAATGTCAGTGTTGATCCTATTTACAATTTCATTTCTTGGTGCTAATATTGCTCTTGCACACAATCACTGATCACTACACAAATTTTGTTGCAATTCCGAAAAAACATTAGCAATGAGATCCACATCACTTTCTACTAAATTACAAAATTCTCTTGACAGTGATATGTAGCCTTCAGCGTCAACGTCTAAACAACCATCATCAGGCGGAGTTTTTCAACTGTCGGCCATAAGCTTGATGATTTAATGCACGCTTGAATTTCATCTGCTGGTGTCCCCCTTTGAATCACTGGCAGGGTTTGACGGAAATCACCAGCCAATAAAACTACCATGCCTCCCATTATATCTGTACTATCTCGCAAGTCCTGGAGGGTCCGGTTTAAAGCTTCTATAGCCTTCTTGTGAGACATTGTACTTTCATCCCACACTAAAAGCTTACATTCTCGCAGCATCCTACCTCGTGAACTATTTTTACTAAAATTACAGATGGACGAATCTTCCTGTGCCAAATTCAATGGTAATTTTAAAACGGAATGTGCAGTACGACCGCCCTTTAATAGCGTCGCGGCAATACCTGACGAAGCTACAGCAACTGCTATTTTTTGGTCTTTTCTGACGGACATTAATAATAAGTTAAGCAAAAACGTTTACTTTGCACATACACTCTTGAAGGTATTAGAAGTAACATAGGATACTTTTTATTTAAAAAAAATAAAAAAAATTTACGAAAAATAAGAAAATTGTTTGTCAAAATATCGTCAAATTCAGCTACAAACAATTTTCTTATTTTTCGTAAATTTTTTTTATTTTTTTTAATAAAAAGTATCCTATGTTACTTCTAATACATTCAAGAGTATATGTGCAAAGTTTCATGATGATCGGTTAAGTAGTTTTTGCGTGAAAGCGTAACAAACAAACTTACATTCGCATTTATAATATTAGTAATAGTAATTAGTATAGATGAATGATTTTGTAATTATAAGTTAATCATATTATTGAATACATTCATAATATTTATGAAAAATGTATTCATATTAAGATCTTAACATTGACGATCGTTTTCATATTATTTATGAATGCTTTCATATAATTTAATTCATCATATAATATTACTGATTTAATCATCATATATTCAATTTATTTAATCATATTGATGAAATCAATCATCAATACGATCGTAGCATCGTAGTGATGAAATAAACCATCACATTGATGAATGCGATTATTAATATTACTAATTTAAACATAACATTTAAGAATTTTGTTTCATCCTACCGATGAATATTTTATAAAATTTAAAATTCTACATCCTCAATCATGCATCAATAAAATAATCATCATGTATATGAATGATTTGTTGACAATTAGTTCATAATATTGATGAATCCATTCATCATATTTATATTTACACATTTAGATCCACATATTGAAGACCGTATTCATCATATTTATGAATGCTTTCATTTAATTTAGTTCATCGTATTACGTTTATAATTTAATCATCATATTTGGAGAATTTATTTGATCATATTGGTTAAGTCAATCATCAATACGATGAATCTAGTAAATTTTGTTTAAAGAAAAATATTGCATCGTAGTGATACAATTAATTATCATATTGATGAATGCGGTTATCAATATTACTAATTTATTCATAACATTAAAGATTTGTTTTCATCCTATTCATTTATATTTCATGAAAGTCTTTATCATATTGTTGAATGAAATCATTATATTTATGCATGATTTTATAACATTTAATACATTATATTGGCAAACTCATTCATTATATTTATATATTTCACTATTTATTTTAACAAAATGAAGAACGCGCTCATCATATCTATAAATGATTTGTTCACATTCATTATATTAATAAAAGTAATCATCAAATTTATAAATGATTCATTCATCATATTGACGGATGCATTCATCATATATATGAATGATTTGTTGACAATGTGTTCATCATATTGATGAATACATTCATCATATATATGAAAAACTTTTTCACATTTAGATCATTATATTGACGAACATATTAAACATATTTATGAATGCTATCATTAAATTTAGTTCATTATATTTAATTTCTAATTTAATCATCATATTGCAGAAATCATTTCACCATATTGATGAAAAAAATTCAAGAGAATTAATTTCTTCATATTGAATCTGATCATTAATATGAAAAATGTTTCCGCATCACATTTAGTAAATCAATAGTTATATTGATGAATTTGATGAATCTAGTCATTTTATTATTTAACATTTTTCTTCGTATTGATGAAATCAATCACCATATAAGAATGCAATTGTCAATATTTTCAATACAACCAATTTAATGAATATTTCATTAAATTGAAAATTCTTCATAACATTGAAAATTCTTTATTATGTTGCTGAATGAATTTATTAATTTTGTAAGAACATTTTTAAAAAATGTTCATCATTTTTATGAATTCGTTCATCATATTTAGGTCACATTTCATTAAAGTGACGAATGCAAACATCATATTTATGAATGATTTCTTTATATTCAACATTTTTTTGAGAAAAAAGTTAGTATTTAAAAAGCTACAATTTTAGAAATCAAAAAATTACTATTTTGATATGTTCTTCCGCTAACTTCGGCCTTAGTCTAGAAGAATTTGGATAAATTAACGGTTGTTGCTGCAAATATGAAATTTGTACTTCTTTAAAGCATTTGAAAAGCTACAAGTCTGGTTCCCCACCAAACTTAAGTTTTTCTTACCTATTTAAGATTTTGTCTTCTAACTTCAGACTCATTTTTAGCGGAAAATTCCAATTTCTCAAAAACCTTGTGAGCTAAAATTTGTTGGTTTAAGAAACAAATTAGCTTCAATTAACAACAATTTTTCAGATAACTTTCTGTTTGTTCCAAGACAAAGTTTTTGCCAAAGTAAAGGTTGCCAATTTTTAATAGAAATTAAATTTATTAACCAAATTATGTAAAATATTGATGTAGAATAGTTTGGATGTCACTCATAGTAAAATTGGCTCTCAATAAAACCTCCAGGCTCTCAACAAAGCCTCCAGTTTTAGATATTTGAAAGAACCTACTCGTTTAACTTTTTCCATGAGCACTTACCAAAATTTAATTGAAGTGATTCAAATTATTAAGCCATCGACTGTTGTAGATGTTAAGCTATTGATTTGGTTGGTCATGGTGCTTAATGTCGTCGATTAATTGAAAACAGCGCACCAAATCTCAAAAAACACACGCTTCAAACATACATTTATGTACATAGGTACATACCTATTCCGATTTTGTATAAAAGTCTCAAAGAAACACAGGTGGGTAACTTATTATTACCTGTGTTGCCAATTGGATTAACAAAGCTGTCTGGGGCTTGTCGACTCATGTTGGATTTTTATACTTTTCCGCAATTGTAACATGCTGAGTGTTTACTTTTTTTTTTTTTTTAACAGAGGTAGGTACTTTATTCGCTTGGGCCTGTTATACAAAGTCTTTTGGTTTCTCTTGTTGGTGTTGTTGTTGTTGGTGGTGTCCTTGTTTTTAATATAAATTTGTTGGTATTATTGGTTGACTGTCTTCGATTTGTAGATTTTGAATTTTGATTTGGTACACTTTTCAGTTTTCAACTGTGTAAACACTTTGAACATTAGGAGTTCGACAACATACCTCCTATCGAACGTTTGTTAAATTTTGTGACGTCGACAGTTTGATATATATAATGTACCTTACCTACCAAACAAAAATGAAATAAAATTTTTTTAACCTTTTCCTCTGTGTGGCTTATGTAATCTATATAAGAGACTTTTGGTTTGAAAGGGATACCAATCTGTATAGTAAATTGGTATCGAAGAAACTGATTTAAATATGTCAGATCAACTATCGGGGTAACTTATGGTTAGAAGGAGCAGGATACTACATTGAGGCTATGAAATAATAAGGAGGAGGTATTCAGTATAAACACATTGAAAAGCTTTAGAAAATTTCACTTTTCAAAACAAATTGTAACTTTTTTCCATGGCTCAAATACATTTTTTTTTTTAAATGGGTGTAATTGATTTTGGGATTTTAAGTTAGTTTCCTAAAAACATAATGTACATTGTTTTGCCTTCATTACCCGCCAAATACATTTTTGCCGACTCCGTTTCATTATTCACAAAAGCCCCATTGACATCACCCTGAGTTCTTCCGATTTTGTCAATGTCATAAATATATGCGATTGATTGGATAGACTGGGAATTATTCTTTCAACTACGATGTTAGTAGAGAAATCGCATGACAGTGCATCACCTTGTCTAAATCCTTTTTCCACATCTTTTTTGAAAACGGACGAATTTGACAGTTATGCCAAAACTAGAAATGGCTCGTCCCTGTGGATGCTGTCATATGCAGCCTTGAAATCGATGAAAAGATAATGGGTTTCAATTTGTTGTTTTTTGGTTTTTCTACGAACTCCCATAATGTAAATATTTGATAGACTGAGGACTTTTCAACTGATCTAAGGCCACAATGACAAGGACCTATTAAGTTTTTGTTGATGGGCTTTAGACGTTCACATACTATAAAAGGAGTGAAGATTTTGTAACCCATGTTAATAGACTGACTCTTCTTTAGTTGATGCAGCTTAGAGGGCCTCCTTTTTTCAGTTTTCTTCCAACCATATTTTGCAGACAAGTTGGAGCATGCTCCCAATTAATTTATTTATTTCTTTAAGTAATGTTATACATTTCTTTATACAATTACTATTTTTAGAGATTTAGGATTAACATTTTCCCTTACAACTATAAAATTAAGTAGTATATAAAAATAATAATTTGTATTATTATTAATGTATTATTATTCGTATTAATTATTCAAGGGGAAGCTACAAATAAAAGCCCTTATTCAACTCTTAAAACTAATATTGCAAACTCCCACGTTAAGTTTATGACAACATCCGTGGTTTTGGCAAAACAAACTGTCAAGAGGATTCATTAGAGGCAAACAAAAACAAATGTACTTGACAAATTGCTTTATCAAATTCACAGCTTCTAACAAAATCATATAATATTGCATATTACTCGTATAAACAAATTTATGGTGGATATAAACTTTTAATTAATTAATTTTCAGAGAAAGAACAATTTACATACAATTTTTCTGTTAGATAAGCAAGTTTAAAATATTGACATTGCTTTGTTCATGAAGCCTGTCAGTTGTAGCACCATGGTAAATCAAGCATCATTTTAAGCATTTTGTTTTGACATATTTTAAGCTTAAGTTTATGAAATTTGGCACAATCGTACCTAACAGGAGCACCGTACAAGAGGATTGATTGAAAAATTGATATGTATGACGTATGTATGTATAACAAGATTTTATTTTCTTTACTTAGCTTAGAATTTGTACATAGGAAAGGATTTATTTTGTCAATATTTGCAGATATATGTTATTGAAAATTGAATTTTTTGTCTAATATAACTCCAAGGTATCGGCGATGTTCGGACCAGCCTATGTATACTGAACCCATTTGAAGTTGCACATTGTTTGGGAGAAAACAAGATTTTCGACGCTTCGTAAACCAAATAGCTTGTGTTTGTAAAGGGTTTATTTTATTCTTCCATTTAAAAAGGTATGTTTTGAAATGTATGATAGACGTAAAGAAAATAAGTGCCGGATGTAAAAATAGCCGTGTCATCAGCAATCATTCCAATACCTAAATTGCTTCCAAGATTTCTCAGATCAGAGACACAAAAAATATTAAAGAGTGTGTGACCAAGTACTGTATCTTGAGGGATTCCACTTGGAATATTATGGACAGTATGGACGTATCGCTTTCGACTTTAACAAAAAAAAATTCTCAAACTTTAAAAGCTTTGAATAATTTTTACTGGAGGAAAGTTCAATTGAACAAGCTTGTGGATTAATGCGTCTTGCCAGACCGTGTCAAAAGCCTTTTCAATATCCAAAAGTACTAAAGCTGTCGACTCTTTGGAATTAAATTTATCTTTCACATGGTTTTTAATCCTCAGAATTTGTTGGTTGGTGTTATGGAATCGTCTGAATCCAAATTGATAATTGGGCAACATATTATTCTCATTAATGTGATTGTCAAGATTTTCCTTGATTATTCTTTCTAGTAGCTTGCTTATATAGAGCTGAGTAATGCTCCCAACCAAATTACTGCCACCTTTTTTGAGAAGCTGGGCATTCAAACCATCTGCTTCAGCGGCTTTGATAGGCTTCAGCTTAAATATGATAATCTTTACTTCGTCTGCGCTGTTAGGTCAGAATTTTTGGCTTTAGTCGTTTATATTGATCAACCTTCCCGACAGCAGAGTTCGGTTCGTTCTCGACGATATACAGTCTGCAGAAGCTATCCTTCCTTATCCTCAGCATTGACTGCGGTTCTACTATGTAGTTTTTACTTTCGTCTCTGCAGCCTTTGGTTTGAGATTTATGCACTTGTGAATTTCGTTTCAGCTGCTCATAAAACTTTTGGATCTCATTTCTACTTCTAAACCTCTCAACATCTTCGACCGCATGTGTTCGGTGTTTCTCTTTCCTCTTCTGCCCATAGAGCTCGTGAATCTGAATATACATACGTTTGAAGATTTTATATTTTTGCACCGTTTCAGATACCTCTTAGAACATATAATTGAAAACATATGAGCACCATCTATAGGTACTAATATTATAAATGCGAAAGTAACTCTGTCTGTCTGTTACTCAATCACGCCTAAAACTACTGAACCAATTTCCATGAAATTTGGTATGGAGATATTTTGATACCCGAGAAAGGACATAGGCTACTTTTTACCCCGGGAAAATGACGCATTCCCATAGGAGAATTCAGGTGGGCCGATCGCTTTTACGCCTAAACTACTGAACAGATTTAAATGAAATTTGGGAAGGAGATAGTTTGAGACTTAAGAAAGGACATGAGTTACTTTTGACCTCGGGAAAGCAACGCATTCCCATGGGAAAAATAACTTTCCGGGGAATCTGATCGCTTCCACTCCTAAATTACCAAATATTTAAATAATTTTTGGATACAATTGGGTATTACGGGAAAACAACGCATTCCCAACCCTTCTCATAAGTTGAGAAGTTAATGAGAAATCTTGACGCATCAAAGTTATGTAATGGTACACGGCTACAGATTTTAATTATTTTGTTGAATGCTGCTTTGAATTTGACGAAAAAAGCTTATAATTTTTTCGTTTTCTTAATGGACTTCCTAGCAATATTATTCAATGATGGATTTGGTCCATTGTTGAGAAACACCATCAAAAACTGGCTTAAAACATGAATTTAAGGTTACTGTCTTCGGTCCATTTTGTAAGCCTGAATCTTCATAAAACTGTTTAATATAGAAATATCTCTGTAATTTCCTGGAAATTGTTAATTATAAATATTACTGCTTTGTTCATGTTGCTTGAACATGCTATTACTATTTAACCTGTTACACTTTATCAAAAGATAATTTTTTAATTGGTCAACTTAAATCCTTCTGCAAAATGGGCTTTGGTTTAAATTGGCTGGCAATGCTGAAATCATTTCAATTGAAAATAAATATAACAAAAAAGTGTGTATACACCCCAAAAGACTGTTATAATAACTTCTAGCATAAATACTTTTGTAGCTTTCATTTAAATGAACAAAGAATTACTAAAGCCAAAGTAAAAAGCTTATTTCTGTTTACTTCTTCTATGAGAACATATTGATCAAATTTAGAAGGTTCTAAACTTGCAATCTATTGTTGCATTCAGAAAACTTATTACAATGACTCACTAAATAAAGATCAAAGTAACGATTGTTCCATACATCAATACGATTACGATGCTTTTGTCCCATGTAGGGTTGTACCTGTTCGGTTGTTTTTGAAGTTTCCGTTGACCATTTTAAGCCAACAGGTTGACAACTCTTGAATATTTATTAATGTCCCCACGACTTAAAGTTCTTTTTTCTATTTTCTTAAAAATACTATCCCTCGTTTTTTTTTTGTAGCATAACATCATTCCAAATGCGGAAACTAACCACCAAAATCAATGGTACAACTTAATGGTACTAGATATAGACAACGGTACATAATGCATCAATAAAGGAAAAAAAACAGTATCAAAATTGTAATATTATTAACCGGTGTATCATTTGATTATTATAATAAAGTTAACCAGCCCAAACCGTGCGAGGAGCGACAAAGAGCACCAAGAGAGACAATATAACGAAACGACATCGTAGTCGTCGTTGTCGTTGTCGTCGTCAACAAATCGTGACTCCCACATTTTAACCCTTAACCTGATTTGGTTAAGCCGCCGCGCGGCGGCACTGTTAAGTTAAAGCCGCTGCACTGCCACTAAGAGTATAAGCAAACCCAAAGAAAGCTCATGCGCATAGACTTGCCAACGCTTCAGCGGCAGCTTCAGGTAGGAAGCGTTCAGGACCAACAGCAGCAGCAGCAGCAGCAGCGGTGATTCAAAAAATATTCCTACTTTACTATAAAACAACTTCCAGTTGGAACTTTAAAAACACAAACAACAGTTCAGTATGTCTTCGTTGACTTTAAGGTTCGAAACGACGACACTTCTTCTGCGCCTCCTTTAAGCCTAAAGGCAGTAGGTATGGTATAAGGTAATCGTAGGTATAGTGCTTTATACATCATGCAGCTTGCTCAATTATTTATTTTCCATGACAGTAAATTCTTACCTGTCCATATGACAATAAATCAAAAATTTTGAATTCAATGAAACAATCACTGAATACTTTATACTTGAATGGAAAATAAAACTTTATTATTGTTTCTCTCTTTTTTTTTTAAATATCATATTTTTGGAACTTGCTATGTGCATTTTTGGGACTTTTTAAAGGAACCCCCACAAAACACGACCTGAGCCGCAAATATCCCGCCATCATGATGGACGAAATTCGTTATTCGTGTGCGAAATTTTTTAGTTCTGTTTTAATTTCTTGATGAAAAATAAAACAAAATTAAAAAGATTCCAGGGTCGGATAAGAAATTTTGTAATTATTTTACAGTTTTAAATTTTATTTTTTAAACATTTCATTATTTTTAGTTCAAATATGGGACCCGTTGTTGTGAGATTAAAATTCGTCTTGCACTAAGTAAGCTAAACGTACATATTTTGGGGGCTTGATAACCACCTACTTTTCTCAAGTTTCTTCTTTCAAACAGCAACATAATCTCTATTTTTGAAATGTGTATATGCTGAGATATCCCTAATTTCAAAACAGTTTTGTATAGGTATTTGCAGTCTTGAAAAAGGGCATATTTCCTTACTTCAAGCAAAGGCCTCAGTTTTTGCAACAAATCCACAATCCAACCCTGATGTCTTCAGTCAATTTATTTGTTAAAAAGTGAAAGGCTGCACAATGTAGGTGGATGTATCCTTTCCCTTGGACTGTTAAAGGTATATTATATCTTATACTCAAGAGTTTTTCGCAGCAGAAGGCAAAAGAAGACTAAGACAATCGATGAAGGTACATATACTTATAATGATTTCCATATTGAACATCTTTCTTCAATTTGTTTTGACACTTGTGAAGAAGATAATTCATAAAATAAGTATCTTTACTTAATCATTTTGAGGTTTTTGCATATTCATAAAAGTCGTTAAATTTCTTCTTTTTTTTTTTATTATAAAAATAAGAAGAAAAGGAAGAAGTAGCTTAAATGTATACCATATGGGCTTTGAGCAAGTAAGCTGTAGTTTATCGAACTTGATCAAAGGGAAAATTATCGGAATTGCAGCTATTATAGTGAATTTACATTTGAAAAAGCTTAATTTTTCAGAAAATTTGTGGTTTTCGTTTTTCAAAATTAAAAACTCATTTATTGAAATTTGGATTTAGGTATCTTTCAGATAAGCCTTCGGTTTGCCATCAATTAAAATAATTTGAATATTTATAACAATTTCAAAAATCTTATATCGATGACAGTCAAAAAGTGGTTTTCACCATTCCGATTGGTATTCATGGCTTCTCGACTGCACTCTCAAATAATCAGTAGATTTTTTTTTTTGAAACTTGTAAATGTTTTTAAGACAGGATTCTACAAAAATGAAATCTGATCATATCGAAAATCTTCTGTCTTTTGAGGTAATCTATTTTGTCTTAAGATTTCTTTCACATAATTTTGAAAAACAAAATATCAACGTTTGTATACTTTTTATTTAATTACTGCTTTCTAGTCTAGTCAATGAACGAAAAAAATTGCCTTCACCTCAAAAACAATCCAACAGTTTTGAAACTTGGCACACTTACTAAGGGATGTCTGGTGATGACCCAAAAAAAAGTCCCCAAGAATCCGACGTGAGCTCAAGCAGCAGTTAAGAGAAACATGGAGTTTGTTTCAGTTTTTCACGTTTATCTCGAAATACGAAAAATTTGTCGTATCAAAAAATTTTGTTGTACAAAATTAAAGCTCATTAAATTTTATAAAAAAAACTTGTACGAATATTTTCGTATCTCTTATAGTTTGTAAAATAACTCTAGCGGCAGTGAAGAGAAACATACGGTTTTTTCGGTTATTTATCGTATCAAAAAATAATCTTCTACAAAATCAAAGCTTATTAAATTTTCTAAAGAAATATGATATCAATTTGCTTATACTTGTTTAAGGGGGTATTCTAGTGTAGAGACATGAATTTCGCCCGGTTTTTGAAGCGTTGTATAAAGGAAACAAAAAATATTTTTAGTATCAATTTTTTATCATTTGTTTATTGATTTGTTGTTCATACATAAAAAAATAATTAAAAAAAAAATTAAAATTAACTAAGTTACAAGCAGTCAAAGTGGGGGGTCTAAATAAAAGAGGGTGTCCT
The DNA here is from genome assembly GCA_951509635.1 of Eupeodes luniger. Taxonomy (NCBI): domain Eukaryota; kingdom Metazoa; phylum Arthropoda; class Insecta; order Diptera; family Syrphidae; genus Eupeodes; species Eupeodes luniger. The sequence goes on from OX608075.1 coordinate 41,836,747, forward strand.
GGCGTGTATCCTACCAACCCTTCTGGTGATCTGAAAAACAAAAACCAGACGGATTCTTAATTATTATAGATGTCGCTATCGTTTGACTTTTGGATAAGTTAAAAAAAAAACTTTTTAACAAAATGGCAGCAGTTTGAAAAAAAAAATGTTCCTGTTGCATATTTTTCAACAATTCCGAATTTTTTAAAAATACTAAATGAGAAGTTATATTTTTGGGCAAGGACCACACGATAAAGAGATGTATAAAGAACATCCTCTCCAAATTTGAAGTAAATCGGTCTATTAGAACTCGATATATCCTTACCGCCAGCTCGAAAAAAGTAGTTTTGAGAAAAACGCGTTCAGAGTTTTGAGACAAGTTTTCGACAATTTTACTTATAGAATGATACAGAATACGTACATATTTTTAATCCATATAAAAATCCTTACTCTACTTAAAAAAACTGATTCGATGTTCTCTGATGAAGACGAGCAGTTCTACCCTCCTTTGACGCCTCTGAAGTCCGGAATTCCGAACGCTCGACCTTCCGAGTTTCTATGACCTACAAAACCAGTTTCTATGACCTTCAATTAACTTGTGAAATAATAGGAATATTAAAAAATCCTTTTAAACGCATATTCTTGAATGTCTAAACTTTGGAAATATGAAAAAAAAATTTTTGATTTTTTCAAAATTCTACACTAGAATACTCCCTTAAGTTTGTAAAATAACTATCAGCATTTAAGGAAAACAAGTGATGATTTTTACTTGCGACATATAGGAACTACATACATATATGACAAGTTTTGCATTCGTGCAAAATTTCGAACTCGAGATTTTAATCAAACATGATATTACGATGGTAGAGAAGTCGAAAAAAGTGGGTGCCGCGATTCTGTCCGGTCTGTTTCGTCTGTCTGTCCACGCTCCTACAGCCTAAACCATTGGGTCAATTGAATTCAAACTTGGAAGTTAAGGTTTTGAGCAGATTCGCGTTAGGCGTTTTTTTCATTTTTTTTAAGATCAAAACTAACAGTGGCCCCCATAAAATTTGTTTGGTCAAAAAACGATAATTCGAATTTTCTCAAAAAGAAACCGTTAGATTTTTTTAAAATTTTCTCTAAAATTTTATTTTTTAACTTGGCTTCCTTTAATAAGAAAAACATATTTTTGTATTGCTCAGGAAAGGTACCACTCATAGAACCGTTATTTTGTTTTTTTAATTTTCTCAGCAACTTATGAACTGATTTCAATAATTTTTTTTTTGAATAAGCTCTGATATTGCCTTAACAATATTTGATTATCAAAAGTGCATTTTTTTATTGTTTGGATTTTAAAAAAAAATATTGATTTTTTTTTTTTTCAAAATTCTATATCTCAAAAACGGGTCAGCATTTTTTTACGAAATTCAAATTAAGAGCGTATATTTACAATCACTAAACAACTACATACCAAAAATATTTTTAGAACAAAATTGAAAAATTTTATATATAAAAAATTAATTTAAAAAAAAAAACCGCTCTAACGATTTTCAAAAAAAAAATTTGAAAAATCAAGGGTTTTTTTATTTACAAAATGGCATTTAAATTTTTGAAGACAAACTTATTTTTCAGATGAAATTTTAAATTTTAAAATAGTTTTTTTTTTTAATTATTTTAACTGTGCATGAGCCCGAAAGAGCGCATTATTTTGACAAAATTTTAATTACATTCCTATCTTTTATCCAAATTAATGCATTTGCTACATATTAATGTTTTTTTTATAACTATAACTATTGTAAATACCAACGATGGCCGTGTAGCGCCACTGCATCGTATTAACGAATATGATATATTTAATCAACAATCTATTTTAAAGTGTCTATCAAGAAGTAATATCTTGGTACCTTTGTATATATGATTTTAAAATATTATTCTTTTACTTGCCTTCGCCTAAATAAAAGAATAAATACTTAGTACAAGTTAAAGAAACGGGCCAGAAAGAGTATATGTATTTTCTATTAGATCCACTTTTTAAACGTATACACATTATACCTATATAGGTATTACGTACAACCTCTAAAACTACTGCTTACTTGTCACTTCATTACGAAAACCCAAAACGCACAAGAGCCTGACTGTAAACAACACATGAATAGCAATTTCTTGTACCTGTTCGTGTGCTTGTTTTTTTGTTTAAACTTTAACGAAAAAAATAAACTGAACGTAATAACTCCATGTTTGCGCTGAAAATTTGTAGGAAAGAAAAAATCTGATTGGATTGTAGTAAGTACCTTCTACCTACCAATAACATTCCTTCATTATCATCATGAACATGTCTTTATCTATCTGCATAAAGCTGAGCACTCTCATGAATTATTCTTTATTCGTTTAAGACACCTACCTAACTACACAACTAATATAGACGATCGCTTTACAATTTAAACATACATGTTCTTCCTCTTTCTTATCTTCAGATAATTTATATTCCATCCTGGTTTTTCCAATATGAAATTAAAATAAAGCTATCCAAAGCTTTGAAACTAGTTAAATACACAAACACTTGTTTTCGTTAAGTATGCTTACAAGTTTAGTATTTTTCATTTCCGGGATGAGTTGTCCTAGGATGAGTTGTGTCTTGGGATGAATCACACGTTTTTTGACAAATCAAATGGCATTTATATCTTTGAAGACAAACTTATTTTACAGGTATATTTTTAAATCTTATATAGGTACTTTTTTAAACAGACTCTTTGCATACAGGAACAAGTTCGTGCGACCCAGTCGTGCATTTTATTTCAAACACGTTGATGGCGATTGTGTACCTAAAACCCTAAAAACTTTTCTGGAAACTCTTATAATAAAGAAAATGGACATTGAAAATAGAAAATGAAAGTGCATCGCAATAGGGCATAGCATTATATCAGCTATGCTATGCAATAGGGCATAGCATCATATCAGCTGTGCGTCCTAGATCATTCATGTTTCCAATGCTAAGCAGCCTCGCCTTATTTATTTATACAGAAAGCTTGGTTCTAAGAAGTTGGTAAAACTTATATCAAGCTTAGGGCTTTGTTCTTCATGCTATGAAGCTCAGTTGTTAGAGATATCAGTAATTTGACACACGCGACCAGATTCCAGCGGTTCATTTAACCAATTTGTGTTTGATAATGCGGACTTTAATGTCAGAACGTTAGATGGAATAAATACATTTCATTCTTTGGGCAAAATAAGATGCATCGCTGCATCTACTTCCATAAGAAAAGAAACCGACACACGAATGCAAAAGCTGACAAAAACTACCTTGTGCTAAATCAACTGGAGAACTTGGAATACTTCCTTTGGAAATATTTCAGAAAACAGAAGGCGGATTAAAAAATTTAGTTTTTGAGAATGTAAATGCGTGTTCCAAAGAAATGTTACAGTCAAAACCATATGGCACTCTTTGGTTGGCATCAAAGTTTATTGGCATTTACCATATTCCAGGATGGAAAGGGTACATGCACTCAATACCAACAGGCTTGTTTAGTGGAAAAACTAAAATCATTACTCTTCCGTTCATAAACTCTCCACCGTCCAACTATAATACACTTTACACTGCATTGCACTATGCTGGCAGTTTGTGTGACGAATTTGACCAAAAATGCCTGGTGGTAACATTTGACCAGCCTCTTTATATAAAAAGTAAAGAAATCGTTGCCACAGCTTCATCTGAGTTCCGTCTATCAAAATGCGTAGTCAGATTGGGTGGATTCACCTGTTAATGTTAAAATGTTCAATATAGGTTTTCTGATGAGTGGAAGTGGCCTGCAAGAGTTAATGAGTACTATATACGCCCCGGGTTCTGTTGAAAAGATGCTGCAAGGAAAAGCTTTCACTAGAGCAGTTCGTGCTTTAATACTAATACAGACATCTTTAGCTAATATAATAATGGAACAAGTCGACAAAAGCCAACATGAATTAGAGGAAATAAAAAATCTCACAAAAAATTTTCTTGATGAGTCTCCTTCGATATGTGCACTAAAACAAAACCCTCAATTGATCCATCTTAGTGAGAAACTACAAACAAATCTAAACAATCTCTAATCTAATGGATCAACAGCAGCCTTATGGATTCAGTTGTTTAATATGATAATATTGCTTAAAGATGTTATTTACGCTGAGCGGTCTGGCGATTGGAATGCCCATTTTAACTGTGTGAAAATATGGTTCCATATTTCCATGCCGCCGGACACTTCCCGTACGCCAAATCATGTCACCTGTATTTGCAGGACATGATAAAACTGCCTTCTGTGATGACCCAAGATGAATTTGAAAACTTTGTGCAACAGGGTTACTTTACTATGAGAAGAACTGACCGATTTTGGACAGGCGTGTGGTCGGACCAGACAATAGAACAAACTCTAATGCTTGGAATGAAGAGTATGGGTGGCTTGACACCCGCGCGAAATCACTGATAGTGTGATCAGCAAATGGGTTCTAGGGCTGACTGCTACTCATGAAATTTTCTCATCACTCGAAGAATTCACTGGCGTTCTTTTTTCTACTAGTGAGCAACATGAAGATTTTGGGGAGGCACGTAAAATTAGAGATAATACAGGCATTGCAAAGCTGTCAAATTGGTTCCAAAGTCATCTCCATTTCCAGTTACAAATGAAATCATGTCAATAGCGAGTGGCATCGTTGGAGAGGAAAAAGTAACTTGCTAAAATGCTTATTCTCTAGGCATGCAGGCAATAAGACATATAGTGGCCCAACGAGTTTCAGAAGTACCTAAGAAGGGACATACAAATTGAATACTATAGTTTTTTTTGTGGACAATTAAAGACACGAAAAAATGCATACCATATTTTTTTAGGAAATTTAATAAGCTTTCGTTTCGTGTGACGAAAAATACATGTTTTCCTAAAAAGCCGATAGAGTTATTTTACAAACTAAACCAAGTATAAGCAAATTGCTATCATATTTCTTTAGGAAATTTAATAATCTATTGTTTTGTAGAAGATTATTTTTTGATACGATAAATAGTTTTCAAGATAAACCCGAAAACCGAAAAAACCGTAGAGTTATTTTATAAACTATGAGATACGAAAATATTCATTCAAGCTTTTTTTTATAAAATTTAATGAGCTTTAATTTTTGATACGACAAATGGTTTTCGAGATAAACGTGAAAAACTGAAACAAACTCCATGTTTCTCTTAACTTCTTGGGTCATCACCAGACATCCCTTAGTAAGTGTGCCAAGTTTCAAAACTGTTGGATTTTTTTTGAGGCGAAAACCTTTATTAACTGGACTATACCCTATTTTTCAAATTGAAAATGAAGACATTTTTCTACCTGCACCAGGAATTTCAACAGAATCTAAATCAAACGTTTTTACAGAGATATCGTGTTACCTTTTTCCGTTGGTCATATGTCAAGAACCGGCGGAGATATTGACTTTAAATAAAGTTAGTTTTTCTTACTATAGCAATTTAAAAAAGAATCTGGAATGCGACCCACACTGATACCTTCCCATCCCGTCTGTCGATTTGTCTTACTTAAAACTTTAACAAAATATTCATAACAATATTTTGTGTTCTCTTAATACTTGAGTTTCTTAATAATTTAAGAAAAGGTTTATTTTGTTAACATGCCGCTAGATAGTAATTAATATAGGCTCTGAAGCTAACAGCTAAATTAAAAAATACTTCAAATACGACAAAAAATTATAAAATTAATTTCATAAATAACTTACAAATGCAATTATATTAAATTCAAAAGGGATTTCTCAAAAGCAAAATTTTGCCTTAAGGGCGATGGAGGTGAAGGATAACACACACAAAAATAAATCAGGACGGACAAATTAAAGCCCGCAATGCGATGAATCCTATCCGATTTAGCAAAAGTAATTACAAATTCCTTTTTTACTCTTCCTCTTCAAACTTATAACAAAAAAATAAAATAATATAGATGGAAGCTCAAAGCATCAGAACCTAAGCCTTTTTTCATACCTTTATAAACTTTCCATTGACTCGCCTCACCCGCAGTGAGGAACGACCGTTTCCAGGTGATGACTTATCATCGCGAAACAATCTCGTTTAACAGGTGAATATAACGAACGTGAAACTCCTCCGGCTACTGCGCTATCTGCGTCTGTCGGTCTATTGAGCTCCTTATACCTATAACCTGGCCCTGCTTTTTTGGATTACCTGCGATGCGATGGGCTTATACTTCCTTCGCTACCGCTGGCTGATGCCTGCTTATATACCTTATGCCTACTGCCTATTTCTTGCCCGCATGAGTTCTCTTTCTGATTGTTATTCCTATTTATGGCCATTTATCCATTCTATCCTTCTGTGAGCATCCACTGAACCTGTCGCATTCAAATCTGCATACCGACCCGTGTAACGCGAGTACCAGCCGATACGATACCGACCGAACCGACTACTCGGCGTTCAGTGAGCGACGATTTTGAAAAACTGATGCAAACCACAACAACAAAACTTTGGTTTGGCTTGAGCAAAAGACCTTGATCTTCAAGCAACCTGGTCAAGATCACTCATGACGGGGAATATGCATATTACTGGCATTCGTACCTATAGCATCGAAAGGCCAATTCTTCGGGGGACCAAAACAAGAATGTCGGAGAATTATTTTATGCAAAACAGGATGAGGGATATGTTCCTACGACGAACGGCAAACGGCGAACGATGAACGACGACGCGACGTCAGACATGCGGATTGGGGATACAGGTTGCTGCTTAACTTGTTGTTACACGGCCCAGATGACATTGTTTAGACCATGCTATCAGAATTTTGTTGCTCTCGATGTGGGTTGTAGCCAAATTAGTGGATTTACATGTCTAACAATGCTATGACCGCACCAAATCAGCCCTCAGCTCTCAGCCATTGCCAATAGTTCTCCACATCCACATCCACACCACCACCGCCGGCTTGATAATGGTTTGGTTTGGTTATATGCAAAGCAAAGACCTAAGGTTTTGAAATAACGAAGGGCACATTATAAGGAATCGTGGGCCTCAGTTAAGACTCAGACTCGTGGGTCTTCTGCCTTTGGGCGTTTGAAGCCCCAACAAAGGGATTTGAATTGGTTTTGCATAATGCATACAAGTATAATGTACCTACTACGTGGGGATTTTTGATTTTTAAGGATCAACTTGTGTTTCGAATGTTAAAATGTAAATTAAATTAAGGTTTTTTCCCATCTTCAAGAGATCTTTTGGTGAGGAATTTTGTCATCGCTTTAGCTTAGCTCAACTCAACTCAAATCAGACTATCAAGCAAGGCCTGGCCTGGTCTGGCCTGACCATGCCATATACGCACAACAAAGGACGACAAATCAAATGACGAAATTTGCATCCTCTCAATCAGATATATTGCTCCGTCTGGAATTGGAATTGGAGTTGAAATTGGAATTGGACCTGAACCTATCCTTATCGATTTTTGTTGTTTTTTTTTTATTTTGATTGACTATACAAGATGGATTTAGCATAGAAGTTGATTTAGCTGAAGCTAATGGTAAGGACAATATGCAACTTTAATTGGATTTTAATTATAATTTATGTATCAAAGTATTTGATATTTACATTGTATAAGTTTGGTAAAAGAATATGTTCTCAATTAAAAATGTTGATTCAAAATTCTAAACTCAAACCCGAATTGATAAAAGATGATGTTTTGTGTCTATGTTATGCTATGTTTATTGCAGCAAGATATCCTTTCTGAAATTTCAAAAACCCATTTCGCTTATTTGTAGCTGTGTGCCTTGGGCAACTTGAGGTCTTGAATTGATAAAGTATGGAACACCTTATCTTTTACTTGGTCCAATGAATAAGTATAGAGATGGAAGAGCACAAGATCTCGATGGCCACTGTAATAATTAATAATAGAATAAAACCTCTTTTTTAAGAAGCTTGCAGTGTACAAACATTTGAAAGAGTTTGTCGATAGTATCTAATCGAAAGTATGTACTTTTGGTATTGACGAATCTCTACTTCACTTGATTAGAAATAAGGATTCTAACCGTTTAATACAAGGCTTATTGGATTGTTTTAAGTCTGAATCTCACAAAATAAATGTTAGTGTTCCACAGGGCTCCGTATTGTCTCCGATTCTCTTTATTAACTTCCCATCGGAAGTTATTGTATTGGGTCTGATTTGTCAATTTGAAAATTTTGACATTTCTCGACGTTTCAAGGTCTCTAGAGTCGAAATAAAAGATTTTTAGAAAGATGTCTGTATGTGCGTGTGTACGTACGTCCGTACGTCTGTACGTTCGCGACGTTTTTTTCGCCGGCCATAGTTCAAGAACCAGAAGAGATATTGACTTCAAATTAATTTTGTTATACAGATAATAAGGCAGAAAGATGCAAAAAGGGCTCTCAAGAAAATTACGTGGGTGTTTTTTTTACCATAGCAGTTTAAAAAAAGTTGAACATTTTGGTTAACCCTAAATATCTCATGAACCAATGACGCTAGAGACTTGAATTAAATTTCATATTATATATTGTAACGTAATACAAAACAAGTATATTTTTGGAAAAAATCCAATTAACGTTTTTTTTTTATAAATCAAAAAAACTGAAAAAAAAATTTGTCACCTCGAAAATTTTACGACTAAAATATGATTTCATCTCCAAAACAATTTTGTGCAACGAAGAATAATGTTTTTGACATCTGATAAAATTTTGAGGAAAATCTAATTGACAGTTTTTTTTTACAAAAAATAAAAACCCAAAAAAAATTAATAAAAGTTGGTAAAAATTGATTTTCGACTCAAATATCTTTTCAAAACTTTGAGATATATGCTTTAAAGTACTTTTATCTTTCAAAAAATATTGTTGTCAACATTCAGTAAAATGTTGAAAAAAATCGAATCGACAGTTTTTTTGCAAAAAATTAAAAACCAAACAAAAAAAAACAAAAGTTGTTAAAAATTGATTTTCGACTCAAATATCTTTTCAAAAATTTGTGATAATTGCTTCAAACTAATTTTAACTTATAAGAAATATTGTTTTCAACATTATGAAAAATTTTGAGAAAAATCGAACTGACAGTTTAAAAAAAAAAAAAATATTTAAGTTGGTAAAAATGGTTTTTCGACGTAAATATCTTTTCAAAAATTTGAGATATTGGCCTCAAACTAATTTTATGTTATAAGAAATATTGTTGTCAACATTCTGTTAAATTTTGAGAAAAATCGAATTCACAGTTTAAAAAAAAAATAAAAACCTTTAAAAAATAACAATACTAAAACTTGTAAAAATTTACTTTCGACTCAAATAGCTTTTCAAAAATTAAAAATATTGGCTTCAAACTTATTTTATTCCAGAGAAAATATTGTTTTCGATATTCAGTCATTTTTTTTATAAAAATCCAACAGTCCGTTTTTTCATAAAAATATAAAATCTACGAAAAATAGTACGCAAATTTGGTAAATATTGATACATATAGACAAACTTTTAAGCAAGACAAATCGACAGACGGGATGTGAAGTTATCAGTTTGGGTCGCATCCCAGCCTCTTTTTATATTTATAAACTATCCCTTGTCTGCATTTTCTCATAAGTAGATGACAGAACCCCTCCCAATTTGTAAATCATTAACCGAGTAGAATTTAAAGCTCCAAAAAGTCAATGCTGTTTTCTGTCCATAAAACGTAACAAGCCATATCCATCCCAAGAACATTTTCAAGTGTTTAAGATGTTGCCAACGATGTAAGAAATTGTTCACCCTTTCTGTTGTGGCTTGAATCTGAAAGGGCCTTCATTTTTCATAAAATTGAGTATAACTTTCATATTTGTAAAGGTGTCAAATAGTAAAATAAATAAATAAAGTGGTGCAATAGTCCGAAATTAACAAGATCCTAGTGACTAACAACGCTCAACCATTCCTGTGTTTGAGTCATGGCAGTGGTTTAGGGGACCTACAGTTTTTATGCCAAATCCAAAGGGATTATTTGAGAAAGCACTTTTTATGATAAGAATTACTCTTGGAAGATTTGTCAATTTCTCGCCAGAGGCAGTATTCGTGAAAATAAAAACTTTTAGATGGTACAAGCTGGGATTAAATCCAATACCTCTAGAATGACTGTCTTAGACACTAACGTTTACGCCACGTATACCTACTATTACATGATATATAATGTGTTTTTATAACAAGATCTTTGAATTCTCGTCAGAAAAGTTTAAGAAAACCAAATATTTTATAAGTTTTTTTATAATTTGATTATAAAATGGTCAGTAAAAGTTTTTGGTACAAAATAATTAGGAGGTCAGAAAACATAGTAATTTTTTCCAATTTCGTCCAATTTAGAAATTATTCATGGTCTATAGAGTTATGTTTGCGTGTAAAACTATAAATAAAGAGTTTTGAATCCCAATTTGATCATTGCAATTTTTAAAAAGTTGATAAGAGTTAAATTTTTTTAAATTAAATTTGATCAAAACAAACATTTTCTAAATTACATATATGTACATTTAAATTCAAAGAAATTGATAGTGCTGGATAATGAACGATCTTCATCCAGAAGTTTAACGTCGCTTTGAGAAACAGCAGTGTCACCATTTACGGTGTCTAAAATATTATATGTAACAAAAGTCGATGATATTCTTTTGTTCGTTTTTATAAAGTTTGATTTACTCAATCCTAAAGAAGCCATAGTAGCAATGGCACAGAATTTTTCGTTGGCATTGGAGGATTTATCGGGTATATATTCCTCCTTAGGTAATAGGAAAATTGCGGTCAGCTGTTATACAAATTTCTTCTACAATATAAGTATTCAGATACAAGTCATTTAGGAAATCGCTTAGTTGTTATAAGTTTCATGGTTAGAGTTTGGCGGTATATAGGCAGCCACTAAATAGTAGTGTAAAAAGTCATAGACCAAAAAACTTAAAAGTAAGCTCTTTACGGCTACTAATATTCCACCATCAAGTATTGTTGGTTTATTTATACAATATCGATAGCGTCGACAAACTTTCAAGTCTATGTTAAATATTTCAATATCACAAATTAAATTACATAGCCAGGTCTCGTTATAGACAATAACATCTTGAGGTAGGTTATTTATATTTCTAAAATACCTGTTAATTAACTTTTTGGTAGAATTTAGTAGTGTCTGAAACTCTTCGATCGGTAAGCAAACATTTTCAGTTGCTGTGGAAAATGATAAAATTTGTTTTTCAAGAAGAAGAACAATTCAGCTTTTATTAAAAGTTTACAAAAATAACCTTCATTACATGAAAAAATTAATTTTGTACCTTAAGTATCTCTGCCGAAATTGATAATTATTTTGATCCATAAACGTTTTTTTTACTACTGCTCAGGCTCACTTTAAGTTTTAATATCTCAGCTTTTCCATAAACAATTTTGACAAAATTTGCACTGATATTACAAGCTCAACGTCACCTTTCATATGAGACCACTTCACCTTTCTTTTGTCGAGTAAGCTCTGAACCAGAAATGAACCATAACCTTTGAAAGAATTGGTCCAATAAAATGCGATAGTCGAAAGTGCTACAATAATTTGGAAAAACAGGCTGGGATGCGACCCACACTGATAACTTCCCATCCCGTGTGTCGATTTGTCTTGATTAAAAAGGTTTTTTAGGTTTTCGTGTTTTGTTAAAAAAGTTATCAGATAAATTATTCTTAAAAATTTTAAAATAACCAACAACATTTTGCATTTAATGAAATAGTTTGATTTCAAAATCTATTTTTGGTTGCGAGATTTTTAGTCGTTAACCAATTTTTACCAATTTTAGTAGCATTTGTGTACTATTTTTTAGATTTTAATTTTTTATGAAAAAACTGATTTTTGAATTTTTATAAAAATTTACTGAATGTCAAAAACAATATTTTCTGTGAGATAAAATAATTTTGAAGCCAATGTTTTTAATTTTTAGTTTTATTTTTTTTTTTAGGTTTTTATTTTTTGTAAAAACTAATTGACTAAAACTGTCAATTCGATTTTTCGCAAAATTTTACTGAATGTCGAAACAATATTTTCTTTGAGATAAAACAAGTTTGAAGCCAATATTTTTAATTTTTGAAAAGATATTTGAGTCAAAATTAAAGTTTACCAACTTTTAGTAATGTTTTTATTTTTTGTAAAAAAACTATCAATTCGATTTTTCTCAAAATGTTACTGAATGTTGAAAACAATATTTTTTAAAAGATAAAATAAGTTTAAAGCCAATATCTCAAAGTTTTGTAAAAATATTTTAGTCGAAAATCAATTTTCTTTTTACCAGCTTTTATTAATTTTTTTTGTAGGTTTTTATTTTTTATAAAAAAAAATGTCGATTCGATTTTTCTCAAAAATTAAGCGAATGTTGAAAACAATATTTTGTATAAGATAAAATTAGTTGAAAGCCATAATCTCAAATTTTTGAAGATATTTGAGTCGAAATTCAATTTTTACAAACTTTGAGTAATGTTTTTTTAGGTTTTTATTTTTTATAAAAAAAACTGTCAACTCGATTTTTCTCAAAATTTTACCAGATGTTAAAAACGTTATTTTTCGTTGCACAAAATTTTTAAGAAGATAAGACCATTTTTTGTTCGTAAAATTTTCGAGGTGACAAATATTTTTTTTCAATTTTTTTGATTTTTGATTTATAAAAAAAACCACTCAATTTTGTTGAGAGTCCTTTCTTCATCTTTCTCCATTATTATCTGCATAAAACGTAGCTAACGTATACGTACCTACGAACGTACGTACACACTCACTCACTGACATCTCTCTAAAAATCTTTTATTTCGACTCCAGGGACCTTTAAACGTCGAGAAATGTCAAAATTTTCAATTGGACAAATCGGACCGATTGCAATAACTTCCTATGGGAAGTTAATAAATCAACTTACTTAAGGACTTGCTATATAGCAATGAATTTATTAAGAACAGGAAAAATCACTTTTAAGACCAAAAAGTTCTAAGTTCTTAAAGTATTTACTGCAAAGTCAAACAAATAATAATTCTTTATCTCTACAAAAATAAAATACGAAGTCATTCACAAAATATCGGTTTAGCTCGGTTCTACAGAGTTAATAGCTATCGTTTGTAAATCCATTCACAATAAACTAAATATCAAGCTATATAAGAGAATATTATGACATCAACATTATTTCAAACTTGCTCCCCAATAAAAAGTTGTATGCTATACTTTTATAGCCTTTTCAAATGTTTTTACAATATGCAAAATGCTTGTTATACTCGCTTCCAAAGTAGGCATGCATATTATATGCATGCATATAACTTTATAGCAATGTCTCTATTCATTTGCATCGCGAGCGGAGCGGCGCGCGCGGCGTTAGCAATCTCTGCTAAATGATTTATCTTAGATCTTAATAAATCATTTAAAATTTGCCGATAAAATTAATCAATGGCCACACTTTATTATCCAAAATGTCGATTGATATGCTGGTCGCGCGAGTGCCCATTAAGTAATAATTCCTGATATCAGCTCTCAGCTCTACTTGGCGGCAGCAGCGGCGCTATAGTCTAGTTTTTGGTGGAGGCTTTATTGCTTTTTTCTTGTTGTATTTGTTTCTTGTTCAAATGGAACTAAACCACGACGACATCAAGTCCAGATAAAAAAAGTAGTTGTTGTCCCGTTCATACTTGCTAGCCCATATTTTCAGTGTGCCTATGCCTGGAAGCAGTCCATAGCAAGAAAAAGAGACATGAATAGAAATAGGTGCCTACTTTAAATGTCCAGACAGACAGGACTTCCAACAGGTCCGTCCGTCTAACACACTGCAATCATCATCACATCGCATCGGGCACTCGGGACAAGAGCAAGCGAGAACGAGACCGCACTCTGTTTTTGCGTTGTGTTGAACCAACAATCATCTATCTTTTGGATTAACTAGTTATTGGCTCTGGAGGGTGATTGCGGCGAATCGGGCGTTAACGAGTTTGCACCTCATGCACAAATGGCCTAAAGTGATGGTTATATGGACTAGAAAACGTTTGTTGTTGTCGTATCTCCATTTTTAAGTCCAATTCCGAGATAATGTATGATGGCGAATGACATATGGGACGGGTATCCTGGAAATAGTTGAAAGTTAGCTTTTAGGTTTTTGGGGTGTCATTAATTATGCGTTTGGCCTGGTGCCTGAGCCTGAGCCTGGCGTGGTTTGGCGTTTGCTACAGCTATAAGTCTACGATACGAGTAGGTATACTACAAGTTAAGAAGTGTTAACGTTATTGTCACATTCTTTAGGCACATAAACGAGCGTATTTTGTTTATTTTGCCGATTATGTTGGTTGAATTAATTTATAGCGCGATGATAAATACTTTATTCAGAGATTATCTATTTTGAAAAGAATTATGAACGATATAGTGATATAACTAAATGATACTGAGATAATGTTTAAAAGATATGTTACCTATGCGGGTTTAAGTTTTTTTTTTTTTATTGTGGTTTTTATTTTGGTTTATGTTTTTTCTTAAAGGTGGAGTTAACGAAAAGTTTGCAAAATAAATTCCTGCATATTAATATATCTTTTTTTGTGTTTTAAGGCTGTTTACAAAATTGGAATGTAAACTATTAAAGACCATTTTGAAATACAAAGCTGACAAGGGTTGAGATATAAATACATATGTATAATGGGTGATTTTTTGGATATTTTCTTATTGGCAACACAAGTTTTTACAGCTCAAGCTGTCTATATTGTGTATCTATATTTTGAAAAAAATTAATGAATCGTCTTACAAACGAATATTTTATGGTCAGTTTAATCGATCTACTAAGGCGGCTATTTTGGTTATTATGACTAAATTTCTCGCCAAATTTACAGTGTTGTACATTAAACCACCAACACGAAGCAATTGCGCCTCTGTTATCAAACTACGGAAGGATTAAGATACGAGTATTAAGCTTTTCAAGGCCAAATTTTTAGTGATTGGACACGTGAACAAAACTGTCATATTTGGAGTTAAGATCTGTCAAAAGCATCGATATAGAGCTATCAATGCAATGGTGGATCTGGGGGCAGAGTGTCATAGGGGTATTGACCCCCCCCCCCCTGGTAGAGTATGTTTCTTACTTTTCGTATAGGAATTCCCTCGAATTCAAATTAAATCTAATTCAAAAGCTCATACAGTTAAGTTGTATAAGCAAAGATTTAATCTACGGATTTGTTTTTAATAAATCTTTCTGCGAGAAAGACCAAATATCTATTTTTTTAAGAAGAAGCCTTGAATAAAAGATCGTTAATTTGTTATTATTTTCTGTGAAAACTGCATTTTTTATATTCTTAAGACGAACTTAAGTTGCCTTTGACTTCCTGAAACTCGTCTTTAATTCATCATCTTACATCATAAAGAGTATAAGGCTTTTTTAAAGTATATTTTTCTTTCAAAATTGACTATCCATTAAATACAAAAACTTTTAAGATCTTAATAATTTCAAGAAATGTACCCTTTGAAGTGAATTTGCTTTGGATGATCTAGAATTGAGATTTGAACATGCATTTCAAGAATATACATAAATGTTCCAAAAACAGCAAGAGTGACATTTTCCCTAAACTAATGACTATTATTAAAATATTTAGTGTACGTTTTATATTTATTAATCTAATTTAAAAGCTTTATATCTTTGGAGAATTGAAGTGAATAGCCATTTTGCCACTTAAAATTTTGTATTTACTTACGTAAGTTTGCTTGTTTTTAATTTTTAGAGAAATTATGATACCAGTTCAAAAATCAAACATTTTTCTGTCTCCAATTTCAAAGTTTTGTTCACTGATTTTTGATCAAAGTATTTGTTCACACAAAACAGTGATAATTTAGAATAATGTCTTTTAGCATCAGCTCCAATGTACGGTTAAGTAGACTGTAATTGGTAGTAATAAAAGACTCTCGGAAATAGCCTAAGTAGAAAATACGGAAAAAACAAGAGAGACAATTGTTCATAATAAATTCTGTTTTATTTTCCTAGGAAATCAAATTTTTCTGGCTTTTTCATCTATATTTTTATAATCGCATTTATAGAAATGGCAACAAGAACAGAATATATTAGTTTTGAAAAAAAGTAACGTTTCAACACAATTTTTAACATTTCTACATAAAATGCACCCAAAACATTAAAATAGGGCATATTTAAAAAAGTGTTGGAATTTTTGAAGTGGTTTCATATGCAGGGAGCTCCAAATTAAATAGGTAGACAATAGTTTTCTAAGAAAATCTAAATTGTCACTTTTGTCCTTGAAATATGTCAATGAAAGGTTAAAATACACATTGTGTCATTTAAAAAACATTAAACATACAATCGTGCGAGTATAATAACAGTTTCTTTTTGTTAAAAATGAAAGAACTTGACCTGCATGACATGTGGTTTTAACAAGACATTATTTCAGAATTATTTGTGTTGTTTCTTTTAAATCTCCGACAGTTCAAATTACCTTGGCCAATATTAGTTAAACTGATTTGTTGTTTTTTTTAGACTTTAATATCTTTTCATACAATTGGATCAAGTAAAGTATTCTGAACAAAATTAAAGAAAACTATAAATAAATTTAACCAAAAAATTATGTGCATAGTAAGTTAAATTACAAAAATATAGATTAATTCAATTAATATTTTAAACTAATTCAAATATACTTTGTTTGAAAAGAGAATTATATTTTTAAGTTATTGGAGCATAAGTCTCTACAAAGCTTCTCCATTCGATTACTAATTTTGTCCATCAATTATTAGGTGTACGTATTACATGTCCAGCTCATTCCCATTAAAGTTCCTTAAGTCTGTGTCTAAAGTCTTCAAAATAAGTTCGACTACTTATATTTTGATTAATTCGTTAAACAATATGAATGTTCAAAATAGCTTTCTCCCTCTAGTGACATGATCGGAGTTTCGTTTCAGTATTTTTCGTGATTTACCAAGTTTGTCATCCAAAGGTGAGAACTGGCAGAACTGTTGAGTCTTAGGCATATTATCTTGTTTTATTAGAAATATTTGAAATTTTAAATTAATAACATGATTAACATTCCAAAACAGCCTCCAAGCGTTTGTCATTCGCTCTTTTTCTGTAACTTTGGATGATATATTTTGACGTAGGTATGTTGTCTTCAACGTATTCTAATATTTTTGTATTAACACTTACTGGTCAGAAACACCATTTGTCATAATATTAATTTATCTGTTGATGTGTTAACAACCCAATACTTTGGCATTTCGAGTACAGTTTATTCAGCATCGTTTAAAGTTCCCCACTGCTATTCTCGATCGTAGGTTTGAAAGACATTTGCCATTTATCTTTAATCCTTTGATTTTCCAGTCTAGATTTCTAAAGATTTCTTATTCTAGAGCTGCGAAAAAGAGTGCTGGTGAAATTGGATTGCCTTGCCTTACAGCTCGCGATATTTTAAAATCTTGTCGAATGCATTCCGTGAAGTGCTCCTATCATGCATTTTCTTAAGGATTCGAAGTATTTTTTCGTCTAATCCTTGATTTAGAAGCGCATACCATACAAATCTCTGCTCTACGAGTATATACTATGTCAAACGCTTTTGCAAAGTCGATGAAGGCAGAGTATATTGTTATGTTATATTCTTTGAATTTTTCTATCATTTGGTTAACAGTTTGTAAATTATCTATTGTCGAAAAACCTGATCTAAAACCGGCTTGCAAAAGGTTGGTTTAAATCCAATATTAAACTTAAATTAATTCGCATCACACCGTGCTCTTAACATCTCGGATTTCAAACTTCTACTCAGTTCAAGCACAGACCAATGAAAATCGAACTCCTAACTTCAAACATTAAATAATATTGAATCTAAAGCATAAAACATAAAAATCAATTTTTGAAACTCAAACGTTGAAACTAGGATATGAACATTGAATATCGAACTTAATACATATACCAACAAATTTACATATAGTCGATATCGAACTTAAATGTCTAACTTCTTGTAACAAAACTCCGATCATTGAATTCTAACATTAAAATTCAATGTCAAACAACGAAGTTACAACTTTGAAAACACAAAAATTGGAAAATCTAACTGAATAGAACAAATCTGCATTTCTCAGCTATATTAGATACTACGATGTCTTGAAAAAATTAAGTGCGTTTTTTTGGTATTCCATATATACTACAGTGAGAAATTGCCTAAAAACGATCCGCAGTAGCCAAATTTTTGTATTTAAAAATTGGTACAACTGAAAGAAGATCTGTTAGAATAATAATTAAAAAAACACACAAATAGAAGAAAGTTTTGTGAAAATCAAATGTTAAAATTAACTTAGCAAAAAAAACTAACTAAAACTAATAAAATGGACAATTTTTAAGAAGAAATGGTAAGAAAATATCTGGAAATTGAGATTCTATAAGGAGGGGTTTGTTCGTAGACTACTACATTAACATGAGGTGTTAAAGCGAGATTGAAGATCGCCTCAATTCTTCATATCCTTGAATCGAGTTGAAATGAGCTTGATTTGACTCAATTCCCGCCGGAGATCGGAGTCGAGTCAAAATTTGAAAAGAAAAACCTGTGTGGAGGAGTTTGTTTAACAGATAATGCATTATGGTCTGTTTATTTGCATTTTTGTGTTAAAAAAAAATATAGTTTTGTTTTAATAAAATTCCAAAAAAAAAAAGATGGACATGGATTAGGTAGCATATTCTTATATGGTGCTGAACTAATCAGTTCTTCATCGTTTAACACGAATCAAACTATCTCACTTGCACTTCACACATCGAAAACATCGAAACACCATTTGCATTTTAGAAAGTGCTGTCATACTTAACCATTTTTAAATCTTCTTGTGCGGTGGAAACACCAAAAAGATTTATTTAATCTAAACTGATATAAACCTTTGATGGAAGCATAGCAAAACCTAAATATCTTTTCTATTGTTTTCTCTTGCAAAACAAGCCCAGTTAGTCCATTTTCACTAACAAAACTAAATAATTTCAACAGTAATAGATTGATTTTTTCCCTAATGGAAAACACACATGATTCCAAATTCACAACTACTCAACGAACACAGCCATCGAGATACAAATGAAAATATCAATCGTACCAACATTTGAGAACGAAATCACATAAGATCCATTCGAGACTCGTATAAATGTCAAAAACCCATCCATAGTAAGATTCTACTCTAACTTTTATCGGTGTTATTCATACTATGGATATTGTTTTTGTTATTCGTGTAAAATCATACTATACTATGGATAGATTTTCCAACAAAACACGGGTATTCTGTTCATATCGGTTGGCTTGAGATATTTAAATTTAAAAAAAATTACAAGAATATTTGAGGATAAGTACCTACCATTGGTAATCATTTTTTATAAAAATCAATATTATTGGTTTCAAAATGCAGATTTTACTCTATAAGACTTTGACTTACAAAAACAAAAAACAACAATAATTCAACCCCAATAATAATAATAATACGACGGTTCCTTAATTTGACCGGAAAAACACTTTGTTTACCCATAAACTACCTAATTGGTCGTGTTTTGCCTGTCGATGAGCATCTTGGATCTTGCATTCAAGAAGGTGCAGGCTCAGGAAACCCTCTTTAGAGTTTCGATCTACAACACAGGAAAATTGTCAACAACTTTTTGGTGTAAGTACACATACCTACTCGTATGTTGTAACTCGTATGCCTTGGCACTGGCAGTGCCACCAACCACTAAACACTGCACTGGCACTGCTATAGGTATTGGTGATGGCGATGGCAATGATGGCGCAAAAGAATTAATAACCCAGGATCATATCGCTCGGGAACACATGGAAACCCAGTAGTGCGGAAAATATCACCTAAATGACCATTAGCGAACTGCTTTAACAAATCATCTGATAATTTTCCAGCTAAGTTGTCGTTATTGTCCGTACTTGGCCAAATGGCCAATATGATCATGGCCATGGTCAACACATTAAGTGGAAGCTAACATCAAGAGAATGGTAGTCTAGTACTGGTGTGCTGGTGGTTTCTTCCCTTCACCACCGATCAGCAGCTATATTGTAAGTGCTGTTGGGTTTTTTGTGACTTCGTCGACGGCCGACCAACAACGACGCGACGATAAAAGACGTGCGATATGGTCCCATGAGAGTTCATATTGTCTCTCTCGGGAAGACCATCTGTTTGAGTTTGCGATGCTGCACCAGCCACATTCAGGTGTTCGTTCTCGACTTAGTTGAAGATCTTGGAATCTATCGAAGCCAATTAGAGAGAATGACCGAAACGGCCGGCCGGCGGCGGCGCGGTGTAGATCGCCACGTACTTCCAGCGACGAAAGAATTCCAAAGTTGTTGTCAGGTATGACATCTTGCACCTGATTAGGAAGTGAGATTCTGGAAAAATTGTTCACACTCTAAAGGAATTCATCATCATCAGCATCATCATCATCGACGGCGTCGTCCTCGTCATCATCTCAGTCGTCTATGGCGAGCAAATCCGCCGGGAGATGCTACAAATTGCTGCAACATAATTCTTCCAATTCCTTCGCACATCGAGAATTTGTTGAATTTTTCCTCCAGAACTGGGACAACGGATGAGACAAAATCTGCATAGGCAAGGGCACTCTGCTGTAGCCGTATATACCTCCGCATTGGGACAAGGAAAAGCACAGAGGTTACCATGGGGAAGGGTTATAAGCAACAACACCAAAAATACAACACAGAAAAACTCGATGCCAATTGAATTGAACTTGGTTCTGATTCTTATCAAGAATCACGAGTATTTGTTCCGCCAGTTTCGTGGGCCAAAGCTAAAGCTAAACCGTTTGTTGAGTGCTAGAGGACAAAATCCACACTGTCTTGTGTTCTATAAATGTTGTTATGTCTTATGTATGTACCTACATATATAGACGGTGCAATTGGGAAAAAGGTAGGTATAAACCTATCTACCTGAAAGGTTGACTCATGGTTCAGGCCACTTGGTGTTGTGTTAGAAGCTGTTCGGAGGTTGTGTTAACAATTTTTGTTCCTTGTTTTTTATTTTTATTTGATTTTTTTTTATTTTATTTTGAACCAAAATAGCGGAAAAGAACTTTGTATTTGATTTGGCCGAAATGGCAATAGATCTTAGAATCGTCTCAGCCATCTTGTCAGTTTGTATAGGAACTTGTTCCATCATTATTGGACGACTACGGTCCTTTATGTTGCTCTTGAATTTCTCATCGATGCAGAATGTTTTTTTTAATATTATTGTTAATTTTTGATTTAAAAATGTTTGAATATGCCTACAAAATCTTAAGATTGAGGTCTTGAATTTATTAAAGCCTTTAAATTGTGACTTGAATTCATTGATAAGGTGCACATTTTTTAGAAAATTGCTCCTATTTAATTTCTTAACAATTTAAGATTCTATTTCTTAAGTTATTAAAAATGCAGTTTTATATTTTAAGTTCATGGTTATGAGTAATAGCTAAAACATTACCGAAAGTTACAAATGTCGAAACCCCTCCAAAATATCCCTATTTGCATTCTGTCCATATACATTTAAAGCGAATATAGGATTAAGGGAAGGTGCAAGTACGAATAGACCACTATTAGAGCAGCTGTCGTTTTTGAAGCTGTTATTTATTTTTGAAATTTTGCAAGAAAAACTACGCAACTACTAAAAACGGAACAATATTTCAAAATCGGTACTCCATAAACCGCATTTCAGCGTTTTTTGCATAAAGTCTTAATTACTAATTACTTTAAGGGTTCTGTTCAATTGAGAACGCAAGCCGTTTATTTACCAGAAACGTTGTATCATTGCTGATTGATAATGTAAGTTTCAATCTCGGAGCCTAAATTAATATGTAGAATTGGGACTTATAAAATGAAAGAATATGGTTCTTGGAAAGCGTCTATATCGTCAAAGTGTCACTTTTTGGTGGAGCAAAATAAAATGCACACAATGTATTCTATCTGTTTAAAGATATTTCCTGTATTTTAAGATTTAAAAAATTTATCTTCAAAAAAGTTTGTTTTCAAAAATTATTTGATTTTTCAACAAAAAAAAAGGAATTTTTCAAAAATATTATTTGAAAATCGTAAGAGCTTTTTTTAAATTAATTTTGTGTATATAAAGTTTTTCAATTTTAGTTTAAAAATCTTTTTGGTATGCAGTTATTTAAAGCTTATTAATAGACGTTTTACGTTTCAATTTCGTAAAAAAATGATAACCCATTTTCAAGATATCGAATCTCTAAAAAAAAATTTTTTTTTTGTCAAAATAAAAAATAAAAAAAGAGGCTGGGATCCGACCCACACTGATAACTTCCCATAACGTCTATCGGTTTGTCTTGCTTAACAGTTTTTAGGTTTTTGCGTTTTGTTAAAAAAGTTAAGTTGAATTATTCTTAAAAATTAACAATATTTTGCATATAATGAAATAGTTTGATTTAAAAATCGATTTTTGTTTACGAGATTTTTAGTCGAAAACCAATTTATTAAAAAAACGGACTGTTGAATTTTTATAAAAAAATTACTGAATATTGCAAACAATATTTTCTGTGAGATAAAATTAGCTTGAAGCCAATATTATATTACATTTTTTATTTTTGAAAAGATATTTGAGGAAAATCAATTTTCTTATTAGACAAAATTAGCCTTAATTCAAAATTTTTTAAAAGATGTGTGAATCGAAAACCAATTTTCACGAACTTTTAGTAATTTTTGTTTAGGTTTTTATTTGTTGTTAAAAAAATTGTTACCTAATTCGATTACTGGAGAATTTGTTTAAAAAAAACTAGCGATTTTAATCGCATCTATCAAGATAGTGTGGCCATGTTTGTCATGAAAACATTCAAACTCTGGAAGACGACTACTTTCGAATGCGACGAACCTTAAAGGGTTTCGCAGGAGTCAAAAATGCCAAAAAAACGCATTTCAGTTACATCTGCTAGGAAAATTCCGCCACCTAGACGTCTGTCATGGACATATTAGCAATCAGGGAGTCGAAGATTTCGGGATGAGACCAATTTCAAGTGGTTTTCTAAAAGTCTTAAAATGCCAAATGGTCTGTCGAAACCATGTTTGACATCAGCAAGTTGAAATTGTCAAGAGTAAATGCATTTGTAATGGGTTCCCAACCTATTTCTTACACAAAAGTTTCTGTTATCACCTTTACTAAGACTACCCGCAACTTTAATATCAACTAGTTTCCTTTCACACGCCAAAAATTAGCCCTCAGCTATTCTTTCTGTCCAATTATCAGCAGTTTGTTTTGTTTGAAATTTCGATCATTCCTTTGCTGATGTGTGTATCGGTATTGAATCTATGTTGTCTATTCTGTATCTCCTTCTGTTTTACTTTTGGTCCAGGTGAACACAGTTTTCCAAAAAATATAGTAGCGTTTTCAAAATATTGACGAATATCTTTCATTATTTTAAATTGGTTGATTTTTCGTGGTTTAGTAATTGAGGTTTCGCTCTCAAGCTATCTCTTCTAAAAATTAAAGCTTTGGGTTAGTCTGATATTTTTTCTTTAGGAGTCTTTATGTTCATTATTGAGATTTCGTCTGTAGCCGTTATTATATTTTCTAAATTGTCATATTTATTTTTCGACTGCTCTCATAGCAGATTAATCTTTGTCTCGATATCTCCTTTACAAGTGATTATTTTTCGTTCAGGAGCAGTTCAGCTGATATCAAAGATTTATGGATTTCTTCTTAATGTTTTATGGTTTACTGTTATCTGAGTCTAGTCTGTGGTCGCTATCAAAATTTATATTATTAAGAACAGTTATGTTTTGGATAGTTTCAATTTTGTTTGTCTGGATGAGGTCTATTTCGTTTTCAGTCTTTCCATTCGGTAAAATCCATATCCATTTCCTGCTATATTTCTTTTTGAGGAATGAGTTTCCGAATTTTAAATTAATTTCTTTAAGCCACATATAGAGTCTCTCATTTCTTAATCCTGTCCTCTGTACAATAAAATAAACTTCCACTGAGTTCTCTTAAAAATACTAATATCAAAATAACAATTATTAGTGACATTTAGTAATTAAATGATATCGAAAACATTTAAACCTAAGAAGTTCTACACGAAAAAGAAAAACAACAAATTTATTTGCTCTAGTTTTGGTCAACATTTTATATCCTCATAGTTTCAAAACTGGCTAAAATGAAAATGAAGTATTCCTAAACTTACATTGAAACTTCCATTTCATTTTAACTATAATATTTTCTATACTAAGAATTAATTCATCATAAATTATCGTCTCTGTCTACAAAATATTCCAACAAACACTTAAAATCGAAACCTGGATAAAGTTCAAATTCACGCATCATATGGTTTGGTGGGAAACATCGTAGATGAAGTATCCTTAAATATTTGACAGCTTTTGCGTAGGCAACTATTTCCCATAGATCTAATACTTATTCGATTGGTCATGCCGTGTTCCACTTCAATTAATCAAATAATTTTATTAGAAAATTCATTAGAATCGCTTCTTCAATCATCAGCCAAAACAGAACTATACAAAAGAGTGATGTCAGTTACAAAACAACGAAGGATAACGCGCACTTCAAAAACCACCACCCAAAGGTCCATATTTTCAAAAAAAAACTACGCACTTCTCAGGCACTCAAAAGTGTAATATTTGCATGGTGTCTTATCCAACCACACAAATCCCACCCCTATATAAACCTTTACCGTCAAGAGTTGGTTCTGGTACTTATCGCAACACCATCGACATCGTTACTGTGTAACCAATATTCACCAGCTCAGCACCAGTACCAGCAGGAGCAGCAGCATATTGTCCGTGAGAAAGTTTATTATCCCTGAACCTGTGCAATAATTCGACTCGGGGTTCTCATCATCAGGGATGATCCCTTGTCGTTGTTTCCATTCACCAAAGTCCTATGTGAAGATACATTTTAAGGGATGAACGGAACGTTGATATTTTAAATCGAACTTGCAGACATCCACTTAAAGCGATAAGTGTGCCGCAAAAATGGGGTCCTTGGAAATTAATTGTTCAACGCTCGCAATATGCTCATCCACTCATCAGTGGCTTTCAAAAGCATATGCAATGCATGCAATATAGAGATACTTAATGGTCCTCGTCCATCAAGGGATTGATGTTGATGATGGTGAAGTCTCTCACAATGGGACATCAGCTTCACTGAATATACTCTGCAACGTCACGTGACACATTGTTAACGATTTGCTACAAACTGCCATTCGCATGCAAAGGAATAGCAAAAGCGTGCTTTTGGTCCATGTTCCGGTTCGAATAGATTTTATTGAATCAGAAAGATAACGATGCCAGTAGTTCATCCTTAAAGTGGCTGAAACTGCTGAAATTGATGTTGATGCTGAAACTTGTGCTTCCGGGTTCCGGAATACATTAAAAATGGGCGTCAAGCCCGACGCGTGTCTCTTGTGTTGATTTATTCTCAGCTAACTTGTCAGAAACTTGTCTCTTGGCCGAAAGTTGGTTACATTGTTGCCACAGGAAATATAAATACTATACGTCGTTGTTGCAAATCGAATAGGATATACAGGGATGTTGCCCACTTTAGATTCGGGTTGCAAGGGGACTTTATGTTGTGGAAAACAAAAAAACTAACTACGTCTATACAAAGAGCCCTATACCTTTAGGTATAACCAAACAAAAATACATATTAAAACTATCAAGACTAAGAAGAGGTCTTGATGTGATTGTGGGTGGAGAAAAATCGCCACAGATCTATATGGATACTTAAATTACTTTTTTTTGGTTGTTGTTTTTGTTGAAGCCTGTGTGTTGATATTGTTTTGGTTTTCTTGTTTCGAAAAAATAGTCACTCTCAACAGGGAACGTGAAAAAGCCATAAAATGAAATTAAAGTGCGAGACAATATGAGACGATGGTAATTCGTATAGATCTAAACAAAGTCCTTTATATGGAGAGAAAATCAAATTGGTGACTAAGTATGTTTTTATTGAAATCAACAGCACCCTATTACAAAATTTTTAAAAGCTCTCGTCAAGGATTAAGTACCTACTACAAAATTTTAAGAACCTTATTTAAAGTCCTAATCACAAAAAAATGTGTTTAGGATCATTCAGAGCGTATTTTCAAGTTGGTAGGGCTGACATTTGATACCTGTCAAATTAAATTGACATGCTATTGCTGTTAAATGTTTAGCGTTTGGGATAGTTATTCGCTTTTTAATCGAAGGGTTTTTGACCGTCTCTAAACCGTCTAAAGAACCATTCAAGCCAAGAACTTTAAATTTGCAAAACCTTACCAAATTTTAGCTTCGCTAAGATACAGAACTTCAAAATTCATTATCAAAATTATTAAGCACTTACCGACATCGCAGAATCTTGAAATTTCACATAAAGCTAGGTCTTGTGAAAAAAAATTTAACACTTGTGATTTTGGATTTAGGGGGCGTGGTATCCACCCACGAAAATGTACACTTCTAAGTGTTGTAGAATAATGAAATTCCGTAGAGTTGTAGGTGTGTATAAGAAAATAACGGGTTATTTATTTTGCAGTTTCAAAAGTATAGGGCTGGAATTCGACATCTGTCAAACTAAGTTGTTAAACCAATTTTTTTTCAGTTGGGAGTCTGACATGTACGAAAATGGATCGCTTAACTATCGCACAACGCATACAAATTGTTAAAACCTACTACAAAAATGCTGATTCTGCCCCAGCCACATATCGTGCCTTAAGAGGAGATTATGGTTTACATAATCGTCCAACTACGCAAGCAATTGGCAAAATTGTGAAGAAATTTGAAGAGACTGGAATGGTTACATTTATTGTAAGACCTGTGCATCATTGTTTCGCTCGTACTACTGAAAATATCGCTGCTATAAGTTAAAGTGTTACCGAAGACCATAATGTGTCGATTTCTCGTTGTTCTCAGGAATTAGGACTGTCTTACGGCACATTATGGCGTATTTTGCTTTTGGATCTACACCTACATTCATATGAAGTCCAGTTCACACAACAACTGACCATTCACAGTCGTAGATATTGAATGGGTGCTTGAACAATAGACGGTGGAAGGCGATTTTTGCCACATGCCACACAACTCGAGAGAATATTGGTTTATTGCAAGAGACATCTCCCGGAGGCGTGATAACTCTTCGTGTCGATATTAACTGTCCACCAAGATCATGTAATTTGACACCGCTAGACTTTTTTTGTGGGGCTACGCGAAAGACAGTGTTTATGTAGATAAACCTTTAACTCTTGAGCACTTAAAAACCTAACATTCAAGTTGGGGATGAGATACCTCCTAATATGTATCAAAAAGAATCGAAGCTTGCAACAATTCGCGTGGTGGTCATTAATCGTAATATCAACAACTGCCAAACTTTATAATAAAAAAGGAATATCATCAAAAAAAATATTTAATATGTGTTTTAGTTACGTTTACTTTTGATAACCCTGGATAACCCTGTACAAAAAACAATCTATGCACAAAAATCATGCACTCAGTAGGCGTGGTATACACCTACTTTCTTATACGAAGTATGAGTTTAAATTTACACTTTTAAGTGCTATATAGCAATTAAATTAAGCAAATCGATAAGAGCCGATATGCATAAACAATATGAAGTTACATATCAAAGGGGAGTGGTATCCGCCTACTTTTTTGTATTTGGTATCGTTTATAGAACAACTTCTGAATCTTGTAGAGCGAACAGTTACCATTGAAAAGCAATTATCTGTCATCAATAAAAAGTTGCTTCGATGTAATCATTAAAAATAACTTCATATCAAACCTCAGTAAATTTAGAACTTGGTGTATTTTTAGATCTTATTACTTTTCGCAAAAGACTTATATTATTTGTCAGGTTTTTTTGCATACAACAGAACTGGGCTTCATTTTCAACATTTATGTATTTGTTGTGATTGAAACGTAGACACTTTTCTCGCATTGCACGACCTACTGGTGCAGAAATCGGTTCAAACTTTGACAAAGTTTTGAAGAATAAAGGCGTTACTTTTGAGGTGAGACCTGTTTATCTTTGAAATGCATATTCAGTCGAAAAAATTGCTGAAGAAAATGAAAGTGTTAAATATGCTCTGAAGTTATTGAATTCCTTTATTTAATAGCCATTGTATCCAGACTTTGACGTTATAGCCTTCGTACACTTGAACACTTGACACTTGTCTCTACCAATAATGGCTTAATTGCTTGAAAAGTTTTCTAATCGCGTAGGGATGACAAGTGTGTACATTTTTGGGTTTTAGGTTTGAGGTTAAAAGTTACCTTACTATCTAGAAAATGACTAAGAAAGAAACTTCTATTTCCTAATCAACAACTTCTAAGCTTGAATCTTTTGTAAATTAGATACCTGATGTTTTCAAAATATCAACGAACAAACTTAATTTACCCTGCATTTAGAATTGAGAATTGTGCAGTATATAGGTAAAAAGTAAGCTAACTATTCAAAGCTAAATTAAAAGTGAACCTTACCGTCTTTGAGGTTGTCCCTTTTGGATTCGAAGAGACAATATTGTGCGTAGGACTTGCAAAAACATAACGTACCTATATATGTTCCCTTGTTTTTATTTTTGTCTTATTCGAAGGAAAAAAGGGCGACAATTGCCATTGAGGCTTTAAAGAGTGCTTATCCCTGCTTTCAGAGACTATATGAGAGCTGTAGTATAATCGGGACGACATGAAAGTGTGAAGCTCTATAGCAATGGCAGGCAAATGTTGATAAATTTTGATATTAGCCTTAGAAGGTGAGGAGGAGTGTCTCAAAGGGATATAGTATGTGCTGTACACGATATGTATGAAGAACCACGTTAACGTCGCGTCGTTAAGCTATCCATATACCTACCTTAGTTAGTATATAGAGGTTCTCTAAGAGTTTAGCTAAGCTACAAACGAAGGAACGACATCAAAGACTTGATTGGTGTCAGCCATAAACTTTCTGCTGAGATGGAAATGAATGAAGTGGCGCCAAATGGATTCGTGTGTTGTGATGCAGTTGTAAGGGGGCGGGCGTCTCGTGCAATTTTTGTTCCTCATATAATGTTGTTTTTCTTTTAAGCTAGTATATCTATCCACTGTGCGGGTGTTGAGGATCTTAGTTAGGCTTATAGATATTATTCTTTTATAGTAAAGTGCTTACTTATTTGACCGAAAGGCAAAGAGGTGGTGAAATATGAGAGCCACCGTTAATGGTAGTATTGTTTTGTATCAGATTCAGAGCTTGGGCTTAGGGATATCGTATGTATGGGTATGTTAAGACTTGAGAGTTGAGAGAGTGAAAATTTATGACGATTGTCAAATCACTATACCAACCTATCAACCTATCTTACCTACGTATTGCAGTGTGAAACACTGCAGGTTGGATTAGAGTTCTTTATTTCGTCAGCACTTTCTTTGAACTTACAAAAATAATATAATGGAAAGAAGTTTGAAGTGTTTCTTTTCACATTTTGAATAAGATTTCTTTTCTTTTTCCTGGCTTATGTCAGTGAAAAAAAGACTTTTAAATTGCAAGTTCATACATACTCATAATTCTTTGCCAATTTTTATTTACATTTCAAAACTATGCAGAAAATTTAAAAAAATATACTGATATCTCTCAATTTGTTTTTAACTTCTTATAGTAAGTCCGATTTTGTCGAATTGAAAATTTTGCCATTTCTCGACCTTTTAAGGTAACTAGATACTAAATCAAAGGTTCTTAAACAGATTTTTATGTGTGCTTGTGAAATAAACGTAAGCACTTCTGTGAGTTCGTACGTTCGGAATGCATTTTATCGTCAACGATATCTCCAGAATTGTCAGAGTTATGTACTTCAAATAAATTTTGTTGTACAGTTTGTAACATCCAAAAATGCTGAGAGCATTTACCAATAAATTTAGTAGGTGTTTTCTTACCATAACAATTTTTTAAAAAGATGGTGTAATGCAACCAACACTAATAACTTTCCATTCGAGACAGGATATCAATTTTTTTAAAGCTTTGACAAAATATTAATAACAATATTTTCTTTCAAATACAAAAAATTGAAGTCAATACCATTCTTTGCTCTCCTAATACTCGAGTCAAAAGCCATTTTGTATCAGTTTTGTTTTTTGTTGTTTTTTGTAGGTTTTCGTATTTTGTAAAAATAGTTGCCAATTGAATTTTTTTTAAATAAAAACAATTTGCAACAATATTTTTGGTATGATCAAATATATTCGAGTTCAATATCTTTTGTTGTTCAAGACAATTTGAGTCGAAAACAGTTTTTATCAAATTTAGCAGCATTTTTTGAAAGTTTTTATTTCTTATAAGAGAAAAAACTTATTAGTTTTCTTTTTCTAAAAACATTCATAAAATGAAATAATTGTTGATCCATTTTGGACAAAATTTTATCGACCATAAGTTATTATGAATGTTGCGTACCGACATTAAATAATTAAGTGTTAATAAATAATATTTTGTATAAAATAAAATTACTTTGAATGCAATATCCTTAATTTTTTAAAAGATAATTAAGTCGAAAATCAGTTTTTTTCAAACTTTTGGCAGTGTTTCTTTTAGCAGATTTAAAAAACGTTATTCTTCGTCACATTAAGATTTTTTGGAGGTCAGTTTTGGTTCGAGGTGACAAATATTTTTGTTCCAGTGTTTTTGATTCGAACCGTTAACTGATTTTTTTTTCAAAATTGTACTTATGTGTTATTACGTCACATTATATATACAAAATTTAATTGAAGTCGCTAGCATTCAGGCCCGGATTAATAGGGGGCTAGGGGGGACTGCAGTCCCGGGCCCCGCGGAAACGAGGGGCCCCTCCCATTAAGAAATTTAAACTGTAAAACCGTGATATTCAAACTGTACAATCTAATAAACCCCAAAAATAAAAACCAAAATTAGTTGACCCCACAAAATCCAAACTCGAAAGCTATATACAATATACCCCAAAAACGTTAAACCCATATAGCCCAACTCACAATTAATCCCATAAACTTTAAACCCACATAGCTCAACTCGCTAGTATCACCAAAAATTTAAACCCACATAGCCTAAGTCGCTATTAACCCAAAACTTTAAACTCAAAAAATATTAAATATTTAAATAAACTCAGCAAAGGGTTTCCTGATTGAAAAAAAAATTGAATTCTATGCCTCGTATTTTTTTTTTTTTTTTTGCGAAGTGTGGAAATATACTGGACTAATTAGTAATCATCTCGAGTACCTTATTTATTCTTTATTAAGAGAGATGTTCAAATTGAGCGTTAAAGTACATTTCGATACTAGTGTGGTAAAATTTAGAATTGTTAATTTCCACGAGTCCGTTTCGAGTTTAACAAGGGAAAAATGGCGAAATAAATTTTGCCGCAGAAGTATTGAATCGTATTTTTCGACACAACGTACGTAAAGTTGAATTTTGTTTAGTAATTATTATTTATAATGTATACTTACACATTCAATCTAATAAATCCTAATTACTACATTATGTAATTTGTTACTTTTAATTTTTAGAGTTTTGAATAATCAAAAAGATATGGTCTGACGGTCTGACGGTTTTGAGTTCATGGTTTTTGGATTAATTTGCAAATTGGGTTATGTGGGTTTAACGCTTTTGGGTCTACGATTTTTTATTTGCGATTGCAAAATGAACACATTTAATTTTTCAAAAACGTTAAAAGAGCCCCTGATGAATAATTAGCCCCGGGTATCAAAAATTCTTAATCTTATCGGGGGTTGGAGCACTTGGGGGATAGCTTCTTGGATTTTCGATGCTTCAACTCCTCGGCGCATCGTCTCTGAGAGCGTGGACTCCTAACTCCCCGGGTTATTGGCTTGGCTCGCTTAGGGTTTGGGACGCTTCGGGTTATTGGGTTGGCTTGCTTGGGTTTTATATCTTTTTAGGGGGCCTCAAATTTGAAATAGCCCAGGGCCCCCATTTTCTTTAATCCGGGCCTGCTAGCATGGTTCGTGAGATATTTGGAGTCAACCAAAATTTTAACTGTTAATCTTAAATCGCTATAGTAATATAAAACAAATCAATCAATTTTTTTGAAAGTCCTTTCTGCATCTTTCAAAGTTATTACCTGTTAAATAAATTAATTTAAAGTCGATATATTAACTTGTTTTTGATACATGGACAACGAAAAATGAGAACACATAGTCATCTCTCTAAAAATGTTTGATTTAGATTTATGGACCTTAAAACGTCGCGTCGATAAATGTCAATATTTTCAATTCGGCAAAACGGACCGATTATAGTAATAACCTATGGAAAGTTTAAAATATTATTTTAAACATTTAATACAATTTTTAGAAAAATGCAATTCACTGTTTTTTTTTATAAAAATAAAAATCCACAAAAATATTGAACAAAATTTGTAAAACCGATATCTCGAGAAGAAATAAAGGTATTGATTTCTAAAAATCAAATCCGCATTTTTTTATCATTTTCTTAATACTTCCTTTGAATTCAAAACTAGTCGTATAGCGTTAACGGATATGACCTCTATTATATTTTAAACAATTTGTTTTTATATAATAATACAAAATTTTCTATTTTAGTACTTTCCACTTTGTTGAATATGAAACGGAAATCCAGTCCTATTCCAATCAAGATGCCCAAATTTATCAACTTTTGAATGATAGAGGGTTCAGGTGGGGTCACATAAGCCATAAAGGTCATATAGTTTAGTTATTATTAGATAATATTATTTTATGTACAGATTTTTTAGTAATACCTATAACGATATTCATCAAAAAAGCGATTTGTCAAAAACAACCTAAACCTTTGTACAGTCTTATGCCAAATCCGAACGGCTAGTTTGAGAAACACCTTTTTATGTCAAGAGTTGCTTTTGGAGGGTTTGTCAATTCCTCACAAAAGGCAGCACCTGTGGAAAAGGCTTTAGGTGGCACAGGCAAAGATTGAACTCAATACTTCTATCCCCGGTTACTGAAATATAAACTGTGACTGTAATATTTATACAATTTTAATAGAAAAGCATTAATTTTTATACAGATGGATCCAAAACAAATGAGGGAGTAGTGTGTACTCAGAAAAGCTTATTCTAAGCATCTCATTTCGCCTCAATAATCATTGTAGCGTCTTCAAAGCGGAAATTTCAGCGATCAAAGAGGTTCTCTCCTGGCTAAGAGAAAACGTGATATCAACTGACATTCAGGCTGCTATCTCTTGAAGGTGTCTCAACCAAATCTCAAACGGCCATCGATTGTCGATCGTCTCTTATGGAGATGGCGCAGCAATTTAACATTCACCTCTGTTGGGTGCCGGGCCACAGAGACATCACAGGAAATTGTAGAGCCGATGAACTCGCTAAAAATGGAACCGTCGTACCTATTTCACCTGAAAGGGAGAAGATAGGTATACCGATAGCTACATTTAAACTTCTGCTAAAAGAAACAGCTTTTACGATAACAAACTCTAGGTGGCACAATTTACCAACATGCGCAGCCTCAAAACTCGACTAGTAAGAAGTAATTCTCTAGATTCATGTATGGTATCACAATGGACCTTTTCTTTTGGCCTAAGTGTGTGGATTCTGAATCCGCAGCCACTTTAACCTAACCTTACCTAATAGAAAAGTTAAACAAATTCAATGCGATATTGAACAGTGTATTGACATTTTTATTATTGTAGTAGATTTTACGTATAAAGTGTCACAAGATGACAGCTTCAAAATTGACACTTGCCCAAGTAGCAACCTATTCAAAATAATACTTCTTAATGGAAAAGTGTATATGTTTCAGGTTAAAAAAACTACAATTTATTCGATTCAAGTTTTCAATAAAATTGTATATTTTTAAAATCAAATACTATTTATTGAAAATAATTTATAAAATTATATTAATTTTGTACTTCCCAAAAT
This sequence comes from Eupeodes luniger, assembly GCA_951509635.1. Lineage (NCBI taxonomy): Eukaryota > Metazoa > Arthropoda > Insecta > Diptera > Syrphidae > Eupeodes > Eupeodes luniger. The sequence goes on from OX608075.1 coordinate 41,870,485, forward strand.
TAAATATAAATGTAATAGAACTTTAAATAATACAAATTGGTGTAAACATACATTAAAAATAAATACATAACTAACTTGAATCTTAAAAAAGTAAGATTTTAGAATTATTATACTTGTTTGAAATTTTAAATCAATAGTTACAGGAACACGGTTTTTCTTTCTATAACACAACGAGTTATAGGTTTGTTAAGTGCATAGTTAACTCTAGGTTCATTTTCTATGAGCACCCAGCGTTCTCATTTATTCTTTAAAAAAAATACTCAATATAAGCAATTTTTTCAAAAAGTTTTGGAATAGATGACAGTTTGCAAATTGGACGATAATTAGATTTTTCTTGTTTGGGCCACTTTTGTGAATAGAAGTTATAAAAAATTGTTTAAACTCCGAGAGATATGATATAAGAAATTATTCAAAAACTTCGACAGCAAAATGCCTAACGGTCAACATATCGATGTAATGATTTGAAGTTTAACATTTTGACATTTGTTTTAAAGAAAAACCCAAATTAATACCTTACAACAAAAGTGGTACTTTATTTATTTTCTTAATTAAATCATGTTGTTATACAAGTTGTTTATGGTGTTAAAAAGTTCATTAAGCGTTGACCTAAAAATCGTGTACCTCTCTGCCTACTGTATTTAACAAATATCCCCTATTAACATTTCCACCTTGTGTGTTTGGCATACATTAAAACAAAAACAACAACAACAACAACCTTTCCCTTTAAGTTTCTCCAATTCCACGCCAAGCCAAGCCACTTGTTTCGATTGCATTTTATTTTGTTGTCATTTTTTGAAATTTGATACTATCTCTCTTGTTTTTGATTTGAGACTAAATTATGCGACAAAACCAGAAAAAGAAAACAAAACCATCAGAAATGAAAGGAAGAAAGGCTTCATACCTTAAGAAACAGAATTGGCTCCTTATCCGGTTGATTAAGTAAATCTGCTAACAGAATCGCACAAAATCAGTATTCGGTGGCAATAAGAATGCAATTACAATGCGATAAATCAACACACGATCGCATTGCATTTCTCGAGGCGATAAAATATTTGCAACTTCTTTTCGGTGACGGTGACACTGACTTTGACTGAGACTGCGACAGTGTGTCCAGGGCGAACAAGCGAATGCAGCGTCAAGGAGGAACCACACCAGTTCCATTCAATTGCAAGTTGAAGATGTCCACGCAGAAGACTACGTAGACGATGAACGACGACAGACGACGACATGGACACAGGTGGACCGCGAGTACTGAGACTGCTACAAAAGAGTCCCAAGAATTCACAAAACTTTAATTCGAGTGTAATTAAGTAATTTCTCAAGTGCAATCTCTTTTGTGGGCCAATCAACAGCTGCACTAACTCTTGGGATTATAAACGATACCCAGTTTAAGGAGGATTGTCAACAGGAACAAGCTAAGGGCATCTGAATTGAAATTGCCCTTGCCCACCTGAATGTTGAACGGTGCGCCGAAGAAAAGAAGGTCAACAATGGAATGGCAATGCAAGGAGGAACTTTTGATTTTTTATTTGTTGGCCCTACGATACATTATTACGGTTTTTCACTGTTTCAACGGATTCCAAACGCAATGTTACAAAAGTTCACCAACCCACAAATATTTTTATTCCGAACTCCAAAAGAGACCGTTATAATGTAGGATTTGGCTCCTCATGGACTCATGGCAAAAGTTCTTATTTATACAAAAGGCCAGATCACCAAGAAAGTTCTGCATCTTATTTATGGCTTAGACAATTTTGACAAAGTAAAATAAAGAAGTTGCCGTCCAGGTATAACATTCGTAAGAAGGACAAAATATGTAAAGAAACGCAGCAAAAACCGATTCTGAGCTCAAAGACAAACCGAGAAAAGCATTTTTTTGGGGGTAACTTTTTATAATGTTTTGAAGGTTTCCAATTTTTCGGCTTTAACTTGGTTGTAACTGAAATCGGTCGGTGGTGGTGGTGCACTTTTGGTTCAAACAATTTATTGTCCGAAAATACTCGTAATGTTTTTGGAAGTTGTTTTACGTTTTGTTGTTGTTGTTGTTTTATATTCTTTTATATTTGCCTTCATCAGCATCAGTTGAGTTATCTTTGTTGAATTTGCGTTGGTCATGTCCTTTGGATTATTGTTGGCATAACGACGACGACGAAGCGATTTAACATCGATTAACAAAAAATCTCCTTTCAATTGAAAGTAGTTTTCTTTACTTGTTGATTTTACAAGGAATTCATGGAAAACTTATAAAGGGTTTTCCAATAGGGACTTGAGAAATTTTAGTTTTATTTGTGAGCGCACCCTTTCACTTATCGTAGAACTGTCATTGTCAATTTATTCAGTAAAATTAACATTTTCATTATGGCTGAATCACAAACACGCTTCAGCTTCGGCTTCGTCTGCGTTACGGTGGGCCTGCTTCAAGGTTGCTTTGAATGACATTTCTATTATTTCATCCCTCCAAAGAGCAAATATTTTGTTGTTGACATTTTTTTTACAGCTCTTGAGCTGTCAGACAAAGCAAATGTTCAGAAAATTGAACTAGAGCTTCCGTTTGGAGTCACATTACGTTACATTACGTTCTTTTCCTTACGATTGTCAAACGAAACGTGAGGTTAAAGCTCCATTGTGATAGCATGCATTGAATTCCTATGGCTGAACTCGTAAACGTCAGGCGAAGCCGAAGCTGAAGCGTGTTTGTGATTCAGCCATTAAGGCCCAACTATAACAGACTTAACCGAGCTTAAGCCAGCTTAAGGGAACGAACCAATACGCAGCCTTATATGTCACTAACCATAATAGACGTTCTGCTCAGTTTCGTTAAATTTCGCGCAATTACGCAAGAGCCATTTAAATGGCTCGAGCTTAAGCAAATGTCAATTTTAAAACGCTTTTGCTTAATGGCTGAATCACAAACACGCTTCAGCTTAGGTTTATGTGTGTTTTATTTAATTTATAATAGGTTTAAGTTTAATCTATATTGAGCTACGATACTATGGAAAGTATACGAAAGAGCAACGTCTTTAAATTAGACAAAATGTCTACCATACGTGCAACAATTTTACTGTAGGTAGCAAACCATCCAAGTCAGTCAATAGCACGGAAGTTCTCAAGAATTAGGAATAGCTCAGACTAACAAAATCAAGCTGACTCAAGAATTGAAGCCGAAGCACTATAGGAATAGACTTTCATCGAAAATTATCGTAAGTGACAAAGCTCATTTTTGGCTCAATCGGTTCGCCAATGAGCAAAATATGCTTTACTGATGGTCGGGTGAAAATCCCCATTAGCTATTAATGAATCACCACTTCATCCACGATAACTTTCGTTACGTCACTTTGAATGGGAAGCATTGTCACGCTACCGATAATGTTTGGCCCGAATTAGAAGATATAGACTTGAACTATATAATGCTTTCAACAGGATGGTGCTACAAGCCACAATCGGTTAATTGAAGAGTAAGTTTGATGAGCACGTTATCTCAGGAAGTACGTAAGTTGATTGGCTGTTCCGTGTGAAATTTAACACCTCTGTAGTGTTTTATTTTGAGCTACGTTATATCAATTTTGTATGTCAACAAGACGACAACTTTTAAAGAGCTCATAGTCAATATTGAGCATGAAATAGCGGCCGTATGCTCGAGTCCGAAAATTAGGTCTAACGAATCCATACCACTACAAACGTAAACTAAATCATGTTACATTCAAAAATGTTTTGATTGCACTTCAATCCGATCCCACAGTTTTTTTATAACTCAAATGGTTTTCATTTTATTAAAAACTGCTAATTGGGGTTGCCAATAAGAGGATTAATTTTGAACAAAGCATTATTTCGGAAGCTGTAGCTTTTGAAGTTTTTGAAGCAACTTCTTTTGTCCAGCAGTAATGAAACTGGTGTAAAAATGTGAGCAGTGAAGAATCGAAACCGTGTTCCCCAAGAACAATTCAGAATAATGCTGCTGTATCTCTTGGTGTTGGGGAAAATCATAGGTTTGTTGATTTCTGTTCGGTCTTAAAAATTAATCATTATCCGTATTTTGCATAAAGAATTAGTTATAAAGGCATTTAAAGTTCGTTTGTCACAAAACCCCAAACCAATCGATCACCAAAACTATCTGTTCTTCGCTTGTTGTGCCCTTGAAGTTCATTAAAATGATCCAAATTTTAATCGGCAAATCATCTTTAGTGGTGAGGCAAATTTTTAACCTTGAAATATGTCACTAAGCAGAATTTTCAGATTTGGGCTTCTTTCAGTGATTGGTCTGGCAGTGCTAACCATTTTGCTCCTGAGAAAATAGTGGGGTTTTTGAAAGTTATAGGAAAGATGATAAGGATTAAGTTTGAAGGCGCCTCCCTGAACCTTTCTGATTTTTGTCAGAAAACCAAAGTGTCTTTAGATGGCAAGAATGAGACGTGTCACACAGGTCGTGAAAAAGTATTTTCTTAGAATTTTCTAGGCTTGAGTATTCGCAGAGAAAGTGGAAGATATTCTCTTTCGTCATCTATTCTGAGACGACAATTGAGCCCTGCCCGGTTGCAAAATGTGTTTTGTTTTTTCTTTGGAAATATTTGGCTATAGACCCCGCAGATCTCAAAAACCACCCACCTGTTGTTTGCTGTTTCAAGAAAACCTTGGTTGATCAGTCCATTTACTTTATCTATTGGTTAATAGATTTATAACAACAATATTGCTCGGATGAAGCATTGATCTGTTCTTGGCTAATTAGTAATTTGTCTACTCTTTTATTTCCGTCAATGTCACAGTGCCCTCGGACCCAACCAAGGGTAACCGTATTGGCCTCGCTTAGTGATATCAGTTCCCTTCGGCTCTATTTTACCAGTATATGTTTTTGTTTACCAAATTTTTAGAAGAAAGGGCTTTAACAGCTTCAGAAACTGCGACTATACTTCTGCCTGAAAGACACGGCAGTAGTCCGAGATGTTTATAGATCTTTCAAGGGGAGGATTGTATGAAAAGATACCAGAACCTACCCTCTGCTCCGTTTTGAAACCGTCCATAAAAACCTCTACACGATTTGTTATTATTAACCTGCTTTCCATCGATTCTTCCTCTTCTACTGGGTTAAAATTTATGCAAGGCTTTAAATGGTCTGTTTGAGTTTCTAGGTCCATATCGATAGTGTCTTGTACTTTTCTATGACCGAAAGCAGACCTTTTCCAGTTAATACACTGTATTAGACATAGTGCGCTTTTGGTCTCCAATTCTTTTACGAATATATCAAGGGGAGCTAGAGAAAGGAATTTCTCTAGAGCTGCAGTTAGTGTAGTCCTTATGGCACTAGTAGTTCATATACATACATGCTATAACCCTTTCAAGAAACTGGAACTTGTTTAATATGAACTGATAAATATTTTTTGGCCGGAATCGGGAGATGTTGATGTGGAACCCTATTATTGGAAACTCTTTTCGAAAAAAAGGTTATGTAAATTTAGAGCATCGATTATTATCAATAAACTGGCGATATTGAATTTTGTCTTTTCGTTAGTCTTGTCACAAAATTCACGGAATTAACGTATGTAGCTAAAAAGATTGATGAACCATTCAAGATGGACGAAACCAGCTAGAAGAAATACAAAGGAGGTCTCCCAATTCTGGTTTAGCTACAGTAAAATGACCATTATAGATTTTCAGTTTAAAACATTTTTTTCAAACATTCCATTATTTTGTATCGCCATTAGGGAAATTTAAGTGAATTTTATTTTAAGCAGAACTTGGAATAGTTTAGAGATACAATAAAAAACAATACTAATTTCAATCTTATTTTTTTCTAAAAATAGCAGCCTTATCGCCGACGACGGTTTGAAAACTTCAGCAGCATTGCATAGTTCCAATTGAAAATTTAGTTATTCGAATACACATAACATTGCAATATTTCTGACTCAATCCCGCCACCGCCGCCGCCGATATTTTCTCCAACTTTCGTGATATTATTGATGATAAACCCATATGAGCTGAGCTGAACTGAACAACAAACCTTTTAAAGATGACAATCGATAATAAATTGTCGCTTTATTTCAAGCACTCGATGTCTGTGACTGTGTGCCCATTTTTGGATTTTAAAAAACAAGTGAACAACGCGTAATGTGTCCCTAAAACAAAAGAAAAAAGAATACAACAACAAAAAATAAACATTCATATTTTAACCCTTTCACAGATTTCATATCATCCAAAGAGGTTCCACTCAATAATGCCCTTTACTTCCATTGAAAAGCAAAATCCTTGTATACATTCCATAAAATCAATTGCCAAAAAATTATGCCAGCCATGATCTTTTTCTTTTTTGGAGAAAATTCAGTTTCAAGGGTTCAAATAAATCTGCATGCCACTGCCATGGTCACCAAAGTCTCGAAAATAAAATAAAAACAAAAATTGTCCACAAAAACATACTCGAATACAGTAAAATATTCAAACCATTTGGTGGCATGTGGCGCACAGGTATTCCAAGTGCGTTTAACAAAGGAAAAAGTGTTCGTGTTGCCAGGAACACGGGAATCGTGACTCGTAATTTTAGGCCAATGTTTGGTATCCGTTTGGTATTTAGAGGTAAATATATTTGTCATATGTATGCATTGTAGAGGTATAGAAGTATATTTTTAAATTGTTATCGACATCGACGAGAAACGGATATTGAATATTCACACAAATATAAAATCGAAAGAATATATCGATGGAATCAGAACTAGGTCAACACCATCAGCAATGAATAAGCTTCATGGAATTTAAGCCATTTTAACTGTAATATAAAAAAGTATGTTAAACTTACGTGTGATTCGTCACTTTTTAGATTCTTACTATTGTTTTTAAGTTCATACATTAATTCTACGTGATATGAAATTTTACTTCTTCATAGCTAAATTTTACTCACAATAAGAAAGGGCAGATCCCAAATTCTAAACCTGAACCAGAAACTATTGATTCGGTTACAGTAACCGTTCAATAGGTGGGGTAAAGCTCACCATTAATATTAAAGCTTTGATTACGAGTCCACTTTTATTGCACAATTCCCAAAATTTATTTAGATAGTGCTGTAGCACTTTACAGTCCTAATTCGAAATATTCAACATCATCTACAGGGTAAAACAGAATAAAACAAACTGTGTGTGAGGTATTAACAAAATTATTTTTTTTATTTGAAAGGCGCCATGTATGCCATTAAGTGTGGAATATGACATCATTCAAATGCCCGCTTCGGCTTCTTACGGTGGCACAGATCCGAGTGCTCCAATTTTCAATGACTTTTCCGCATATATCCGGGTAAATTTTAGCGATGGCCTGTGTTATGTTCACCTTTAGGGCATCGGTTGTCTGTGGTTTATTTCCATAGACCTGTGACTTCGAGAAACATCACAGAAAAAAGTCTAGCGGGTTCAAATTGCAAGACCTTGGTTGCCAATTCACATCACCCCTGCGAGAGATAACCTTACCCTCAAATCGTTCATGCAAAATGTAAATCGTGGTGTTTGCTATGTGGCACGTAGCGCCAACCTCCTGGAACCACATGTCGTCTAGGTCCATATGGTTCAATTTTGGCCATAAGAAATTAGTAATCATCGTTACGTAGCGCTCGCTGTTGACGTTGACCGCCTCGCTAACGTCGTTTTCAAAAAATTACGGACCAATTACGCCGCCGCCGCCGCCCGGCTCAAAATCTACACCAAACGGTAACTTTTTGAGGATGCGTTGACACCTGGTGAACCTCGCGTGGGTTGGTGTCGTACCATGTACGGCAATTTTGCTTGTTAACACAGCCATTCATCCAAAAATGAGCCCAGTCACTAAAGATGATTTTTCGGCCGAAATTGGGGTCCTCTTCCACACGATTCGAAGCGCATTCAGCGAACAAACGGCGTTGTCTATGGTCATGAACTTTGAGCTCCTGGGTCAGTTGGGTCTTGTAAGGGTTTAGGCTCAAGTCCCGACGCAAAATTCGCCAAGTTGAAGTCTGCGAAAGGCCGAGTTCTTGTGCACGGCGAGGAATAGACTGCCTCACGTTCTGCTGCACACTTCCACGGACCGCGGCGATGTTCTCGGCCGATTTTGCGTTCCTTGGGTTAAGCGATATAGAATTATTTAAAACAGAAGGAAAATCATTAATAAATACAATAAACAGCAATGGATCAAAGTGACTCCCTTGTGTTACACCAGAATTCACTTTAAATTTACATGAAGGGTTACTTCTGAACATGATGCTATAATATCTATCTTTAAGATATGAAGTAATCCACATAACGGAACGTAAGGTCCAATTTTACTTCATTTACTAAGAAAAATTTCATGATTTAATTTGTCAAATGCCTTGCTGAAGTCTGTAAAGATACAATCGACTTGAGAGTTTTTCGAATGCATCCAAACAAAAAGTAGATTTTATGGACTGGCGTTAGGTATGAATATGTCCAAAGATCTAAGAATTCAGAACAGGTCAGAGACTCGTTAAAAAGAAAAAACAATGGAATGAATACATTTTTTCAACATAAATGATGGTATTCTGTCAGGACCATGAATGAAACACTCATTTAGCTAGACACTTGTGTGTGTTAGGAAAAATAACAGAAGAGGTGCTTGCAGAAGAAAAATCTTCAAAGACAGTCTTAAAATAATCGATAAACATGTTCGAAATTGACTCTGGAAGATTGCCTGAAGAATTTGGAAATGTCGTACTAACTGGATATCCGTCAAAATTGAGTTTACATATCTTCAAAAACTGCGAGGATTAATTTTTAGATCATGCTCACACGATATTTGATAATAGTTGATAATTATCAACAAAATTAATGAATCGGTATTATGGTGATCAATTATCAATATTTTTGATAAATAGTGAATTAAAAGATCTATTGTGAATAGCTTTATTGATAAACTCGGTATTACGGCTATCAAATATTCGTAAATACGATTTATAAAAGTTTTTTTTGTAGTTTTTATTGAATATACAAATTGAAGAATGAAATGCCTTCACTAGAATTGTTGTTTGAAGGCAATTGCACTGAGGAACGAAGGTTTATCGTGCAAGCTAAAATAAACAGTATTACGAGATGCTTCAAACCCACTGGACAAATTATAAATTCATGAATTAAAATAAGCAAATTAAACTTGGTATTACGGCTGTCATGTAAAGTCTGTGGCTGGATAACGCAAAGTCTGTAGCTGGAAAGGCTTGGAATATATTTTTCTGACTTTTTATTCCTTATAGTAATTTAGACTTGGTCCGGCGAGTAGCCTTGTAAACCTTGACCCAAAAGCGAGTAGCTCTTTAGGGCGTCTATATTACTATATTAAAAATTGGTTTGACTCCAGCGAGTTGCTTTATAAAGTTAAACACAATCTTTGAATGTAGAATAAGAAGTGACTCTTTTAATTTTATTCTTCTCTTTTTATACAAAATTTGACAATGAAATAATGCCTGTATTGGTATTCAACAATACTTCGATATTCAATAAGAATTCCCATAAAATGCAGCATCAGCATAATAGCCATGCACTTCAAGTGTTTTGGGGCTAGCTTGCTTATGATGCATATTTTACTACCATAAGTCAGCGACCCTTCATTATATTTGTTTTTCTTCAATCACTGAAAGTGTTGTTGTATATTTGGTGTCATATTATATAGCTTGTGCACTGAAGGTGCCAGTTGAACTATATGAGCATTTATTTATGGCTATATGCACAATGCACTAAGTGTGCCAACGGAAATATTGTTTTTGCTTTGGCTTTGCTATAGCTGATCATGAAATGTAATACGATGGGAATATGGATATTAAATATCGAAGCAGGTTGAATGTTCTATTAATTGTTTTGGGGTTTGAGGCAATTAATTAAGTGATCGCTGGTGCGATCCCTTCACACCACCCTTCCTGGGATAAAAAGGAGAAATCATAACATGGAATGATTTCTTCTTTTTTATGCGAAACTTGTACATCAAGGGATCTTAGTTTGTTATTTGATATTTTTTGTTTGTATTTACAATTTTCTGTCTTACAAATTTTTTTTTTTTTGTTTAACATTATTTTCTTCTACATATATGTATTTTAATAGTACATACTTAGTTTGTATCATTACTTGCGTATATAAGATAATATATTTTTTTTTTTTTACATTCATTCATACAGTAACTTATTTTATTCTTCTTTTATTCTATTTTTTATTTATTCATACAACTTACTTATTTTATTAACTTCTTATATTCTATTTTTCATTTATTCATATAAGTAACTTTTTTTTATTCTTCTTATATTCTAAGAAACTTTTTTTTTATTCTTCTTATATTCTAGTTGCGTTTCATTTATTGCTAAACAATATAATTTACTTAGATCCTATGCCGGCCTTATTAAAAATTAAATGAAGTAGTTATCTTGTATATACATACATATATTATTATTTACATTCTTTCCCTTTTTTTTTTTTTTTTTTTTTTTTTTTTTATTTTTGGACTTTGATTTAATTATTGATTATATAAAAGTTAAATACATGTAAAATGGTTTTAGTCTATTTTTATGAACTGTCATTGTTTTGTTTTCATATTTAATATCGCAGTTCACCCCATTTTGAGATAGTATTTCGTATGGACCATTATAGATTGGGTCTAACTTTTTTCTATTTTCATTTCTTAACAAAACTAGACTCCCTACGTTAAAATCTGAAGCCTTTGCTTTTACATCTGTATCATACCTCGTCTTCCTATTAATTTTCTTGCTTATCAAAGTATCCCTAGCGTCTTTATGAGCTATTTGTAGTTTGTGTTTTAAGTCTATCACGTAGTCTTCGTAGTTGTACACTGGATCTACTTTATTTGTGAGATTGGAAGGTAAATTACATTGTCTTCCAAATACTAATTCAAAAGGTGTATACCCTGTTTCTGAATGTACTGAAGTGTTGTAACAGAAAACATAATAGGGTAGCCAGTTGTTCCAATCTGTATGTTTTTCCGATACATAACTTCTAAGATAAGCTCCTAAAACTTTATGGGAATTCTCTAACGCTCCAATGCTTTCATGATGGTAAGCAGTGGACTGTATTTGTTCTATCTTTAACAAACTACACATATCTTTAAAAACTTTATTTATAAACTCGGTACCTTGATCAGATGCTATAGTTCCAGGGACTCCATATCTAAGAATAAAAGATTCGACGAGCCCTTTTGCTACTGTATTAGCTTCCTTATTTGGTAAAGCTATTGCTTCAGTGAATTTAGTTAATTCGTCTTGAAGAGTAAGAATATATTTTGACCCATTTTCTGGTTCGTCAAGGGGTCCAACTAAATCAAGAAAAATTTTATCGAAGCCTGATTCTGCTGTTGACGTTATAGTCATAGGTTGCTTCTTTGGTTGTATATGTTTGTTACGTTGACATATTGGGCAGTGCTTAACGTATGTCGTCACATCGTTTTGCATGCCTGTCCAATAATATCTTTTTTTAATATTTCGCAACATGCGATTTATACCAGCATGTCCACTTGTTGGTAACATATGATAATCATTTAGTATTAATTTAATTTTGCAAGGGTCTGTTATTTTAATTTTTTCATCTATTATGTGCACTTTAATTTTACTTTCTTTAAATATTCCTTCTATTATTTTCTTTAATATATTTATTTTTTCTTTATGACGGCCGTCTGTTATTTTTTTTAATTCTTCTTTAGTAATATAAATATTTTTAATTGATAAAGGTCCGCAAATTGTACGCACGTCCCTCAACAACATTTTGTCAAATGATGCTGATCGGTCAATAGTGCCATTCTTGGATTCCTTTTCATTATTTATTTGCGGTTCACAATTTTTCTGTACGTCCCTCAACAACATTTTGTCAAATGATGCCGATCGGGCATTAGTACTTATCTTGGACCGGTTTAAAATTAAACAATTACTTCCTGGAATATATCCCAATATAAGATTTGGACTTAATACTTTAGTACCCTTTATTTTTGCAAAATCTTCATCTTCTTCTTTAAAACTGCTAATTATTTTTAACTCAACTACTTTCAAACCTGTTTCCGGAGCTTTTAAAAGTTCACTGATTATCTTTTCTTTTTCTACTTTTTCTTTTGGGGGATTTTCTTTGTTTACATCGGATTTCTTTGATTGTGCTCTTGTTGTGACACAAACGTAAAGTTTTTGTAAGTCTTCTGAATGAATTTGTATTCTACTTAGAGCATCTGCAGTGCAGTTGTTTTTCCCTGGTGTATACTCTACACAAAAAGTATATTCTTCTATTAATAGTCTAAATTTGGTTAATCGACTGGAAGGTTCTTTAAGTGAAAATAGATATACTAAAGGCCTATGATCGGTTAATATTTTAAAACGTCTTCCGAAAAGATACGGTCTGAAATGCTTTACTGCCCAAACTATAGCAAGTAATTCTTTTTCTATAGTACTATAATTTTTTTCTGCTTTGTTAAGAGATTTACTTGCGTAAGCAATTGGTTTATCATCATAATTGGATAACACAGAACCTAAAGCAAATCCAGATGCGTCTGTTCGGAGTATGAATTCTTTTTCAAAATTTGGGAACTGCAAAACATTTGGACTTATTAGCGCTTCTTTAAGTAAATTAAAAGATGTTTTGCAATCTTCCGAGAATTTGAAATCTTAGTTCTTTCTTAATAACCGATTTAAAGGTATTGCCAGTGTAGCAAAGTTTGGTATGAATTTTCGGTAATAGTTAGCAAATGCTACGAATCTTCTTACTTCATCTGCGTTTTTGGGAGTTGGGTAATTTTTCATTACATTCGACTTAGATGGATCTGGTATAATACCATTACTGGATATTATGTGTCCTAAATATAAAACTTCTTTTCTAAGAAAAGCACATTTTCTAGGATGGATTTTAAGATTTACTTCCCTAAATCTTTCAAAAACTTTCATTAAATTTTTATTATGGTCTTCTAGATTTCTACCGAAGACTATCAAATCGTCAAGATATACAAAACAACGCGAGTAAGTTAAACCTGACATAGCTACAGACATCATTCTTGAAAAAGTGCTGGGTGATATTTTTAAACCCATGGGAAGTCGTTTCATTTGATAATGCCCGTTTTCTGTTGAAAAGGCCGTGCAAGGTCTGCTATTTTTCTCTAATTCCATTTGATAATAACCTTGGCTTAAATCTATGCATGAAAAATATGTTGCACCTCCAACCATATCAAATATGTCAGTTATATTGGGTAATGGAAATTTATCATCCTCAATAACATCGTTTACTTTTCTATAATCAATTACCAATCTGACTTTTTGTATTCCCGTTATGGGATCTTTTTTCTTGGGAACTACAAGAATAGGTGAGTTCCAGGCGGATATTGAAGGTTCTATTATATCATCTTTGAGCATCTTTTCTACTTCTATTTGAATATCTTTTTTCTGAGAATGAGGTAATCTATATGGTTTGGTATATTTCGCAGTAGCTCCTTCCTTGAGTGATATGTGGGCCTGACCTATATGTGTGTATGTTAATTTGTCGCTTTCTAGGTGAAAAATATCTTGAAATTTAGAACATATAGCTTTGAGTTCATATTTTTCCTCCTCATTAAGAGTTTCGAAATTTATTTCTTTAAGTAACTGTTTTGTTCGTAAATTTGAAGGTTTTATAGTTTGTTCGTATGCTATAGTATGGTATTCTGATATTGGTTTGGACTTGGGTTCTATCCATTTGATTCTTACTTCGGATTCTCGGGTATTTAAAATTTTAATTGGAATTTTGCCGTTTCTCGACTGAGAAATAGAATTTGCCATAAAAACTCCTTCACAAAGTTCTTGTGAATCGAATATTCTTGCATCTAAATGTTTACTATTAAGCCAATAGGTGGCTTCGGATCTGGGTGCGATGGTAAGTGAAATAAGTTGTTCTGAGTTTAATATTGGAAGTGAAATTTGGAAAGCTTCTGAAGATAATTTTAATATAAAGTGTTCTAGATCTATTACTGCCCCAAAATCTTTAAGAAAATCAGCACCAATGATTCCATCTACAGGTACTGAAAATGAGTCTTGCACTACATGAAAAGTATAGGATGTTTCGTGTTTTCCTATTGTAACGCTATTTATGCTAGTGCCTACTGTTCTTAAATTACCGGAAATACCCTGTATTGTTATTTTATTATTTTCATTTATTTTTGTATTTCTATCCAGAACTCCTTGTTTAATTGTGCAAATTGATGCTCCTGTATCTAATAAAAATCTTATACCTGATTTATTGTTAATCTTAAGTTTTACATATAGGCCGTTTGTTATGCCCCCTGCACATATAGCTATGTGTTGTATTGGGCTTACAGATTTCCCCCCGATAGGTCGGCTTCCCCCTCGGTGGGTATTTCGTTTCCCTCATTCATAATATAAGTTGTTTCCCTTTCCCTATTATTGTTTCGGTTATTCTTCACCGCGTTTCTTTCATTGCCTCTTATGTTGGAATTATTTTGATATGTATTGTCCCTTCTATAAAAATTAGATTGGCTATTATTTTGTCTATTTATGTTATTTGGATTGGTTCTATTAGTGTTATTATATTGAATAGAATTGTTATTCTGTGGCGAATTAAAACGTGGTTGGTAATATGATCGTTGGTAATTATTTTGCCTTGGAAAATTTTGAAAGTAATTGCTACGAAAATTTGTTTGTCGTGGGAAGTTTCTATTCATGTTACTAGAATTATTAGCATTATTTCGGTAGTTATTGTGAAAACTCCGAGGTGAAAAACCCTGGTTTGTTTGGTTTTGGGCATTAGAATAACTAAAATTGTTGGCATATCTGATATTTTCTGTTACTTGGGCTGTGCTTGGAGCTAACTCTAAAAGATGTGTTATAGCATCTTGCATTTTTGTATGCCTTGCACTATCCAAAATTATCTTGTATCTATCATTAACTCCTTGTTTTAAAAACGCTAAACCTCTACGTTCATTTGCTGCTGTTAATGTTTCCCTAGACTGCTCCCCTTGTATGGTTATTTCTAATTCTGTCATTTTTGATACTAAATGTTCTATTTCTGACACGAATTCTCGCATAGGTCGATTCTTTTGACGTGTTCTATCTAGTTTCGCTTGAATACTCTCTATTGTGTCCTTATCTCCGCATTTCGCAATTAGATTTTGTTTTAATTGTTCAATTGTTATAATTTTTGCGGTTCCTAATTCAGTCAATGCCCTTCCTTGTATTTTACACTTCAATATAAATTTGATTAGCATAGGTTTTGAAAGTTCATTTAATGTATCATGGTAAAACTCTATATTATTTATGAAATCCCTAATATTTTCTGCTCTTTTGTCATTTGCCTCGCAATTAAGTACAGGCAATTTTTGTGCCTTACTATAATCAAATTCTGCCATTTTGTCTATATATTTTGTTGTTACTAAAATTGGTTCTTTTTCTATGTCTTCTTGCTTTATACTGGCTGTAATTCTTTCTAAAGCCTCTTTATGATATCTATATAAACTATCGTAAAGTGGCCGAAGGTCGTTTTTCCCTTGTTCGGATAATGTTTGTTCTAAGAGTTTAGCCTGAATACGTGCTCTTTTAAAAATTTCTTCAACTTGTTCTTTTTTTTAGTTTTCCTGACTCTTTTGACCTTTTTCTATTCGGTCCGTCTTTTCTTAGGTTTCTCAAGATGTGGTGAAGTTCTTCGATAATATTAGTCAGATTTTCCATAAGTTTTTTGATACATAATAATTTTAAAGAATACATACATATGTATACAAAAAAAAATTGTATTTTTATTTTTATTTTACACAGATACTCGTCTACCTATAATGTTATTTCTTATAATTTCTTTTTTTATAATATTATTTAATTTTTTCTTAATTGTCCTGTGGACGTATTTTAAGAAGAATATTATTATAATAATTAATAAAATTAATAAAAAGTCTATTTCATAGTTAGAATTTTCATTAAGTTTATTTAATTGAGGTCCGTTGTTGTTCACAACTACCTCTTCTATTTTTGATTGTCCTTTACCCATTATATAATTTTTTTTTTTTTTTTGAAGAAAAAATTAATTTATTGTTTTAAAGTTATTTTTCTTTTTGTACAATTGTTCCTTTTCTTTTTATTAAAATTGAAATTCTATATAAATTAAAGAACATAATTTGTTTATATTGATTTAGTAGTACTTGTTCAATTCTATTTCATAATGATATTGTTCTTAAAAATTGATAAAAAAAATAATTTATTGTTGTCTATTTATATGATTTTTGTTCAAGAAACTGAGAGAAAATCGACCACTTTGTGCTTTCTGGCTGTCCACAGTTTGTCCTATCCTACAATTTTAGGTTCACTTCTGGGATCATAATTTTGCTTGAGTTCTTTTTATTCACACTCTTTGATTTATCATCGTATTAATATTATTATAGGATGGTGATTATTTGCTCCATTTTTGGCATGTCTTCTGAGGTTTTTCAACCACTTTGTGGCATGCGAGTTCTTTGGGTCCTGACAATTTAGTGGACCAACTATGGGAACAGAGCCTTTCCTCTTGATTATTGGTATTGGTGCGTCTAAACCTGGCAAGATCGCCATGTAAAGTCTGTGGCTGGATAACGCAAAGTCTGTAGCTGGAAAGGCTTGGAATATATTTTTCTGACTTTTTATTCCTTATAGTAATTTAGACTTGGTCCGGCGAGTAGCCTTGTAAACCTTGACCCAAAAGCGAGTAGCTCTTTAGGGCGTCTATATTACTATATTAAAAATTGGTTTGACTCCAGCGAGTTGCTTTATAAAGTTAAACACAATCTTTGAATGTAGAATAAGAAGTGACTCTTTTAATTTTATTCTTCTCTTTTTATACAAAATTTGACAATGAAATAATGCCTGTATTGGTATTCAACAATACTTCGATATTCAATAAGAATTCCCATAAAATGCAGCATCAGCATAATAGCCATGCACTTCAAGTGTTTTGGGGCTAGCTTGCTTATGATGCATATTTTACTACCATAAGTCAGCGACCCTTCATTATATTTGTTTTTCTTCAATCACTGAAAGTGTTGTTGTATATTTGGTGTCATATTATATAGCTTGTGCACTGAAGGTGCCAGTTGAACTATATGAGCATTTATTTATGGCTATATGCACAATGCACTAAGTGTGCCAACGGAAATATTGTTTTTGCTTTGGCTTTGCTATAGCTGATCATGAAATGTAATACGATGGGAATATGGATATTAAATATCGAAGCAGGTTGAATGTTCTATTAATTGTTTTGGGGTTTGAGGCAATTAATTAAGTGATCGCTGGTGCGATCCCTTCACAATGATGATATCCATCAAATTTTCTATAAGCCACAAATTCTTCGTTGACAAATAGGCATGTACCATCAACTGAGCGCTCAGAGATTTATGTACAAATGCCTTTTGCAACCTCAGGATTTTCCTCCATTAGTTCCACAAGCCTTTCTATTTGTTTTCTGTTGCTAACTATTCTACTCCTAAATAAACAAAATATTATTAAGAAAAAAGAGAAATTTATTTAATGAAAACAACTTACATTATTCCGCCGAAATTAGTTATAGAACAAAACACAAGAACTCAACACAAATGACAAACGTCAAACACCAAACAAAACCTATTCACAATCGTATATTGATTAGTATTCACAAAGGGTGAAAAATTATTATCATTTAATACTCATAATACCAAATTATCAAAAAATTGATAGAAGTTATCAGTTATCAAATTATTGATAGTTGATAGCCATAATAGGGCTGTCAGTATTCGAAATGAAGCTCAAAAAAAGTGTGTAATGATTTCACGATAGCGGCGCTCACTATTTACAATAAGGTTGTGATCTTAATCATCTTTGAAGAAATACGGCACAATGATTCTGTCAGCTCATAATCCGCACCATAGAAGAACTTTTCCTGCATGCAATGATTCTGAATGCATTTCATTCAAAATTCGGCAGTTTTACTTGTTCTTGAAATTATTTGTCCAGAAATGAGCTGTACACAATTTTTCTATAAAAAGAGGATCTATCTCCGGCCAGATTGTTTAAGAAACCATTCGCCAAAAATTTGACGTTATATTAGGTCGTTCGTCTTCAAATCTAGCACCAGCTGTATTTAGAAAGGCTTCACTAAATCCTTCCGCGAAATTTTCTGTGGTATATTAGAGGCGCAATTCACATTACTAATACTAGTCGATGCAGCTCTACGATACTTTCCTCAGTTCGCACTCTACGTAAGCATGTTGCTTGTTTAATGTCCAACATTATAAATTTGGTGGAACATTTGTAGTAACAAATAAATAGCCGCCAAGGTAGGTCGATTAAACCTTCGATAAAATTAAAGAAGCGCAATGAACTTTTTTTTACAGATTCAGATAAAGAAATTTTAAAATATACAAGCGTCGTTCATTTGTAATACGATTCATAGTTGAATAACGGACGAAAGTGAAGATTTTTGGAAGTGACAAAAAAGTACGCGAACCACACTACGACTGATAATTTTCTGAAGCTTTTGAATTTGTCTGCATTTAAATCCGCATGCATTTTTTTTTGGTATCATTCCTAAATTGATGAGTAACTTCGACAACAAAAGAAACTTTATCCACCTTCACTAAATTCCAAATAATCCTTTATCTAACGTTTCTTTATTCTTGGAAAACCACAACATAACAAGCTCAATATACAAACGCATATTATAAGCATCACAATATATATGTACGAGTGCAACAAGAAACCACAAGGAACAATTCGAAAATTTCCATGTTCTCAAATGCCCTAAACAATCCAAATAACCCATCCGCGCATCCCATTATCACATTCCGAACAAAACGCACATTCAAAAGACCGATGAAATAAATCGGCCCGTTTACCGCCCGCCACCGCATCAGCCGCCTTCGGCCACATCAGCCATCATTTATACCTATGTATGAAACCTTCTTATACACCATCGCATCATCATCATCATCAGACCAATGCTGTTGTTTTGCGCAGACTCAAGTCGATATGAAGCAAGCTTCAATGATCTGGCTCAGAGCTCAGAGCTGAGGGAATTTTCAAAAAGACCACTTCTGACGGATTCCTCATCGATCACCAGATCAAGCTGGGGCGCGCACACCAATCAACGCTGGGAACGGAATCCACCTGTTTGTTCGTGCGCTGATCGTGGTCAGCGTAAATTGCCCGCTTCAAAAGAGTGATGGTGCATTGCATTCCAATAAAGGACGCCGCAAGCATCCCAATATTCTTCTCTGGAAGGCGATCTTGAAATCTTTCTGCATCAGCAGCAGCACCAGACAGTACCTTTTTGCCTTGAATACAGCTTTAACACAGCTCTGAATGCGGCGAGAATTCCTTAACCGTGCTCCTCAAGCATATATAATGGGATCGTAATAACACTTTGTTGGAACAATAACATACCTGCCAATCATGGATGAAGCGTTCGAGATGGACGCGCTATTTGTTTAATTGGTTACAGAACACAAAAAAACTCAAAACAAAAACCATGTGGATATCTTAAGAAATGTGCGGGTTGGTCGTCAGAGGAAGGTTCCGAAAGGCAGAGGCAGAAGAATCAAACGACAACAGCAAGGTAGACAATCCGATCCGAACTAAACCGATTCGATCATCATGTGTGTAATCATCATTTTTCTTGGACTTCTTCTTCTTATGTTTTTCTTCTTGGCAACAGCAACTATGACGAAGATGTAGACGACGACGATATAGACCGTGTAATGTAAAGTACGGTTCTAGGCTAAACAATAAAGGTGATCCACATGATTGAAGGTGCTATGAAACTAGAAGAAGCCACAGGAAGGCCATTGGGTCGCATATGTAGAAGAAAAGAGTCTATGATCCCGCGCTATTGAGAAATTCGAGATATTTAAGGTGAATTTCACATGTTCATAGTAACAAAAAATTGATCCCGTCACGTCATGACTTTGGAGATTTTCACTCAACTTTTAGAAAAAAGACATTTTGGACACAAGTGATTCTATGGTCACCACTTCAAAAGGGTGATTTATTTCCTATTTTCTTTTTAGCAACACTTGGTTTTGACAGCTCAAGAAGTCTTCGTCTTTTGTGTCACTATGAATCGTCTTACAAACGAACAAAGCTGATGTTGCTTTCAAAATGCGTGCACTGTTAAGAAATCGCTCGCTTCTTCCATTTTATGGTAAATTCGATCGACGTTCCGAAGCGGCTGTTTGGGCTATTGTGCCTAAATTCTGCACCAAATTTACATTAATGGACTTTAAACAACCAACAAGCTTACGTAGCGAACTGAGAAAAATATCGTAGCTGCCTCGGCCAGTGTTAGTGATGACCGTGAAGAATCGATTCGACCTGGACCTGGATACGTGAACAAACAAAACTGACGCTTTTGGACTAAACAGCAGCCCAAAGCATTGCAACAGCATCCGAAAAAGTTACTGTTTGGTGTGGATTATGGGCTGAAGGAATCATTGGACCGTAATTATTCAAAGATTATCCGAATCGCAAACGTTACTGTGAATGGTTAGCGCTACCGTGTGTTGATAACAAACTTTTTTGCACAAAATGGAGGGCCGTCACTTGCATGTCATTTGGTTTCAACAAGATCTGTGTGCCACATGTCACACAGCACAATGTACCTATTGAAAGGCGAGTTCGGTGATCAGTT
This sequence comes from Eupeodes luniger, assembly GCA_951509635.1. Taxonomy (NCBI): domain Eukaryota; kingdom Metazoa; phylum Arthropoda; class Insecta; order Diptera; family Syrphidae; genus Eupeodes; species Eupeodes luniger. Next base: position 41,891,076 of record OX608075.1, read on the forward strand.
AAGTTCAAGTTTGGGACCTGTCCATGTGCTGCTTAAATCGAGCATTGGACTTTCATGCCAAAGGTATTGGGTTTAATCCCTGCCTCGGCCATTTAATTTTTTTTAAAGGGCACTGCCACTTGCGAGGAATTGACAAATGCTCCAGGGGTGATTCTTGTCATGAAAAGTGATTTCTGAAATTAGCCGTTCGGATTCGGCTTAAAAAATTGTAGGTCCCTCCATCCCTGATAACATTACTCGCATACAGGAATGAGTAGAGTTGTAAGTCGCTAATCCTTTGTTCCCAACGGACTGTTGCGCCGACTAATTTATTTTATTTTTATGTTAAGGTTTCAGTCTGTAGCGGCAAATCCGATTCGTTTGACTAACTGGTAGCCAACATGAAAGCATTTATTGGCGAGATACCTGTCGAAATGTTATAAAATGTGTGTCAAAATTGGACTTAGGGGATGGACCAAGCCGCGGCCATTATCCGGGTGAAATAATCCTTAAACTCAAACTTAAACCTTAACTAACCAACATGCTACATCTTCAAGACAGTCCCTATTTTGTCAATCGTCACGCATAAGCTCTTGATATTTGATCTGGTCAAATTCGGCAACTTCTGCATCTGAACAAAATTTAACAGACCAACCAGCGAAAGGTAAACGACCTGCGAAAATATTAAATTTTGAATATGAACTTCTTATAAGCACTTTGAAAAATGACAGCAATTTTCTTCGAGTAACATCTTCAATGATGTGTCAAAAGAGAAAATTGTCAAATTTGAGGTAGTTACCATTCCAAAGAGATCTGTAAAAATTGCTTTTTGGTTTGGATTTAGGGCTGGCAGTGTCATTGCTCTATATTCTCTGCTTTAAAAACATCTTTGGCGGCCAGCGTTAATACCGACGCACCGTGCGAAGTAGTTGTGAACATTTTAACCTTATCAAAACAATGGAATTTAAAACAAAAACTTTCCCACTATTACACTTTCCGACCAAGAAATTCTCCTACAAGCCGCATAATCAAGCTCATTGGAACCATGAAAACGACATCACAGTCTCCATACATAAACCCACGAGAAGAGAATATAGGTATTTTGAGATGCGTATTGCGCATGCTAACGAATGAAAGCGTTTTGTTTTGCGTACCTATGTTTATATATATCTTCAAAGTTCAAGTATCCGCATCCATTCTTAACAATCTTACCATGAAGAGCCCTCTTGAATCTTTCATGGGCCTTATAAGTACCTGTATGTGTACATAGTTATGCTTTGACGAGACTACACCATCGGGACACATGCTTATATAGAATATAGATATATGTATACATAAGTTAAAAGAGGGAGTATTGGATATTTTTATATCTGTGGTGTGCAAACACCGCGAACGCAATATCAAGGGGGCTATTGTTTGCTTAAGACCTCATCGTCAAAATTGGAGGTCTCCTCTTGAATCTCGTTAAAGTGTATTATGAGATCATTAGGGAGGCCGTATAGACGCGCAGACTTTTTTGTTAAATTGAGAATTGTATTTTGTAGGATATAAGGCGTGGGTTCTTCATTATATGATGTGATGTGTCTTGAGTGTAATAATGAACGTATAAAGGCACCTCCGATGCCTACAAGTTGAAGGGCTTTTTTGAAGTTGTTCAGATCATCAGGTGATTGCACACACACGATATTATATGAGTATCTACACCTGCTATAGGCGCATACTATTAAACCGAAAAATGTCTATTTTCCATTAAAAAAAATATAACAAAATCTTTTTTGAAGGTTAAAAATTTTATCATCAAATTGTCACTTCAAATGGACTAAACCTCTTTTAAGAGTCTTTACCTGGCTTTTAAACAGTGGTTTTGAAAAAAGCTTGCAACATATGGACATCGTTCTAAAATAAGCTACTGAATAAGTTAGTTAAAGTAACTTATTCAATTTATTATTTCATCTCGTTCTGATTTATTTTTTTTTAAAAGAAGTCAAAAATTGCTCACCTGCAAAGGGTGGGCAACATACAAGTATTTATTTAAATGCAATAAATTGTGCATAAATAGTTTTTTTTTAAACATTTGTATTAATTAAAGGACCACAAAGTCGTTTAGAGGGCTGCCTAGGATAGCTTCACTGTAGAGAAATTTTCAAAACTTTGTCAAATAAGGTCGAATTGCAGCTATAACTGACATGGACAAAGGCAGCTGATAACACGATTTGGGAATCTAAGCTTTGTCCATGGCCCGCATTCTTGCATCAACCAGAGACTGTCCAAATTTATGCCATCAATTTCAGTAAAAAAGTAAGTTAACTTGGCTCTGTAATGTCCCCCCACCTTAAATAAAACTTTTTCTCTGTTTTAATAATTTACAGGCACTAAAGAAGTTGCTAAGACCCTTAATATGTTTACATTTAAACACAATGCGAGGGTTAAGAAAAAATGGAAGGATTAAAGGGGAGATACTAGTGCACAGTGGGCTTAAAGTTTTGAATGTCCAAATGGGACGGACAAACAGATTTGGGTAAAATAGTACAAGTTCTCGATGTGCATTTCGCAGCTTCATTTTCGAGGAAAAAGGGTCCAATGATGGCACCACTACACAATCAGCACCAAACGTTCACTCTCTAAAATAAACAACAGCTTTTTGGAATCACAAGTGCATCAATTTTTTTTGTTACCGTAGCGGCCGAGATGGAAATGCATATCGTCCGAAAATATTATTTCTCACCCAAAATCGTTGCTCAAATCAAGCTGATCTAAAGCCAAATCTACGAAGTTAAATTGGACTTACTGCCTTAAGACTTCATACCTATAGTCCGTTGGTGATTTTTTGCAGGACATAGGGCTTCAACAATTCGCACCATCGGTTTCTGCTGATCTGATTGCGGTCCCTTCAGCATTTCCCCAATCTCGACGATTCATCCTTGACTATTCTTCTACACGTACTTATCGGTCTTCCGAATCTTCTGCCTCCTTGGAAGAGTACGGATTGCACTGAACTGCCTGTACGGCAAAACAGTAATTTCCTTTTCGAATTAGTGTCCAATCTATTGTCAATTGCGACTTCGTGCAGTAGTGCAAGTGAGTTCCTGACCCCTTATCCTATACATTTCTTCATTGGATATACGATTGGCAAGAAAACCCGTAAGATTGTTCGTAGACAACTATTAATAAAGGTCTGCAGTTTAATCTTAGCTTTTGTTTTCCAGGTTATGCATCCGTATGTCAGTACTGATTCGACGTTCGGGCGGAACACTCGTCGGCCTGTCTTCAAGCTGAGAGAGTTATTCCTCCAAATATTCGACAACATCTCGAAAGCATGCTTAGATTTTTCGATACACTTCTAGCGACATCTTGTTCGTTTTCGCTTTCAGTAGAGTCAATACTTTCAAAGTACTGAAAACTATCTACTTTTTCTACTAGTTATTAAGCAATGTTTGTAAGAGAGAATGAAGGATGAAGGATGAGGTTCCGAAATTGAATACTTTATTTTTTTAATGTGTTGATTTCAGCACAACGATTTCAGCTTCTCTATTAACCCTTAATGTCATTTCATGGACAAGGACTTCTTCCATACGCGTTAAAAATCTGTTTCTAGAGTTTAGAACTTTTATCAAAAAGACTTTTGAATGGACAGCTCAAATGTACCAAAACCTGTACTCATATTGATGTATACCAAATAAATGTACGTAATTGTTCCTGAAATATTTTCATATCAAATGTTAATGACGACTTGACTTCTTAACTTGCTGCACAAAAAATTTTAACCCAAGAACAACAAAACAAGTTGAATAATGTCCATATACCTATTGAAATTCCTTTTTGCCAAAAAGTCTTACCCTTCTTAGGCAGAAGCCGTCAAAAACAATTAGCCTCTCTTTTACAATGGACACTCTTTTAAAAAAAAAAAAAAAAATATGTACAAAAGAACAGATTTCTTAAAACATTATTTTCCGCCAACGATCAATGGATGACGACGAGCGACGACGTCTATAACGACTTCGACGGACAAACGTCGACAAGACAATTCATTGGGTCTCTCCACCACAAAATGTTTTCAATTCAAGTGCGGCACAGGAATGTTAACAAAACTCCGGAACTCAAGACAAATAAAATACAAAAATTTAAACAAAATCACACAAACATCTCTTTCCATACGATTATACGATCATATATTTGGTCCAAAATTTACAATCTTTACAACTCTTCTGGGGGAGCTTAGCTGAGTTGAGCTGGGCTGTTATATGGAGCATTATTGTAGCATACTATAAATCCGAAGTAGAAGGGACAAAATATCGATTCCATAACACAAATCAAGTTGAACAGGTTGTTCCATGAGTGATCCTTTTGCACAAATGGACCAAACCAGGAGAGGTTATATATATATGGACTTAGGTATAGAGGCAGGCACATACGAGTACCACCAGCAATGTGCATCGATATGGTTGATGCAAATTGTTATGAGTTCCGAATGCTGCCACCATCACCGCCACCGCCCGAGTCAAATCCAAATGGTTGAAAATATAGGAACATGTGAGTGCTCCATAAACCAACCAGCCAGCGATGCCAATTTGTTGGGAATTTTATTGTTCTTTAATAAATGTTAGCCTGATTTTGAATTGAATTGAAAGTGAATTAAAACTTTATTCTTTCTGGAATGAGAAAATGGTTAAATTCGTGCTCTAAGATATTGGAATCGAAGATGTAGATAAACCTCTAGATTTAAAACGTTAACGCCATTTAGAAAAATTGGAATAAAATTAAATAAGCTAGAAAGATCTGTATCGGTCAACGAAATAAATTACCAGAAATCACGGGAAAAAATACTACAATTGTCACTCTTTTTGAAAACAGTTGTCAATTCCTCGTAAAATGACTCCTCCTATACTTGACAGCTTAAAAGGGTTAATTTAATGGAACGAATGTTCTTGATATTCACAAATTCGCTGGTCCAGATAGTATCACTCTTATTTTTTGAAGAGGTGTTCTTCAACGCCACCGGCAAAAACACTGATAAACTTTTCCATCTGCCCTGCTCTACAGGTCTCTTTCCGTGTGGATGGAAAATATCATGTATCCAGCCTCTCATCTTCCCATCTAACTTATTCTGTAACTTATGTCCCTTTTTTCATATTTTTAAATACGTTAAATGCTAACTTTAAGTTTACAGTAGAGCTTCGACAGAGAATAGACATGAAATCGTTCCATTCAATACACAAGCTTTAAAGCAGAACTGCCCATACTCTCTGTGACCAGAAAGAGATGGTAGATTCACCAAGGAAAGCTTTTGAGTGTATGGAGGTAATAAAAGTCTATGAGGCCAGAGGAAACACCGAAGACCAAATCTTAAAAATCTAGTCTTAATATTCTAGGAACTGTCGGGAAAACCTTTTGACGAAGCCAAATATTTTGTAAACTTTTTTTTAAATATAATTGCAGTGATTAATAAACATTAATTTCGAGTCTTGTACAAACGCCAAGGTTAGAAAGGTCAAACGGTTTTTATTGCACTATTCCCAACATTTATTTAGACATTCTTGTATTGCTCCTTACAACCCTTTATGGAGTGAATAATTAAAAATATTTGAACATGTATAAATTAGAGATAAAATTATTTAGCCCAATTTTAAATGAAAATTCCCAGGGAAATATTTCCCTTTTCCCTTCTCTCATATTCTAAACGAAAAATTCCCTGGAATTTTGTTCCCTTTTCTCTTTTCCCTTATTATAAACTAACTTCGAATGTGGGAAAAAATACTCCGAAAAAAAGTAGGCATTCTAAATGTCAAAAGAAGGGAAATAAAAAATGTATTTGGCGCGAGTTTCTTCCCGATAAATTTGGTGGGGAGTTTAATCAAAATGTAAGATTTTATTTATTTTTAAAAACAATAAATGTTAAAATTTGAGTTTTTTAGGTCTAAAACAACAAACAAGTGCCAGCTTCAAATTCTCTTGAAAAAAATGGTACTGGCGGTGCAGTGGGCCAAACAGAGAACAAAAACTTTCCGAATATGAACAGGCTGTCTAAAACTTAATTGGAATGAAAGAGTCGATAGAAGGTGTAACAGCAAAAACTTTTGGCCTGGAAACAAGAGAAAAGGTAAACAAAGAAAATGTTCAACCTCCGGAAAACGAACCTGTAGTTAAAGGATAACTCCAGGAATTAGTAATTGAAGCCCTGTATAACGAACCGGAATCAACACAAGTAAATAATACAACGTAAAGGGGTTACCCTCGTCCGAGTACAAGTAGTACAAAGAAAAGGACTGCCTCAGAAGCTTTTGATGAGGAACTTAAGACTCAAAGGAAGTTGTGTGAGGCCGTCAAGGGTATAGTTGAATAAACTACATATATAGAAATAAGAAGAAACACCACAAAAGTTTACCGATCTCTTGACAAAATTTATGAATTAAAAAAAAAGTAATGAAGATTATTTCGCCATAAAAAAAGAAAAAATTAAGGAAGTTAAACGACACCCCCAACGCATGGAGCAATTAAGAGTTCAAGAAATATTGCTTTCTTGTTGGTTCACTGGACATGATGAGGACATCCAACAAGCATTTAAAGGAAACCTTGTTTAGTCTATAATACTTTTGAAACCTAAGAAAAAAATGATTTTTTTAAAATTATGATAGACAACATTTGAATAAACTAATGAATGCTTACAGCCACTGAGGCAACTCCAAGGGATTCGCACTATCTCTTAAAGATCTTCTAATAGTCCTTGGTTTTACATGTTCACTTTCTTCATATTCTTCACGTAAAATCCTTGCCGCGATTGAAAACATTTTAATCTTTTTTTATTTCAATGATGAACATTTTTTTCGCTAGTTATTTTTCCTGTCAAACAATACGGAACAGCTGATTCGAAAATCAAAATTCCCCATTCCCGATTTCGAAGGGAAAAATGCCTTCCCGGGGAATTCGCAATAGGAGAATTTACTCTCGGGAGAACTAGTTTCCCGAGGAGCTCTTTTCCCCGGGAATATTTAGAATTTGGCTGATTTAATACAGAAAGCAAATATTTAATAAATAAAATAAACAACAATGGACCAAGGTGAATTCCTTGAGGTACACCAGAAATGATTTTAAATTGACATGAAGGGTTACTCCTGAACATGACGCTTTAATACCTAACTTTAAGATATGACAAAATTCACTTAACGAAACGGTCTTAAATTCCAATTTCACTTAATTTTTTAAGAGGAATTTCATGACTTAATTTGTCAAATGTCTTGATAAGGTCTGTCAAGATGCAAATCGCGATGTCCTTCATTATTTTACATCTATTTTTATGAAAATGGAAACATCATAGTGGAACCGCAGTCAATGTTGGGGATATGGAAGGACCACTTCTGCAGACTGTATAACGGCGACGACAGGATGATCCATTCAACATAGACGACGAAAGCCAACAATCCCGTGTCTTTCCGTCTTAGTAAGGATTGCCATATCTAAGCTGAAGTCTAACAAAGCCGCTGGATCCGATAGCTTGAATGCCGAGCTCTTCAAAGCAGCTGGAGAAAATTTGGTTAGGAGCATGCACCAACTTATCTGTAAGATATAGTGATCGGAAGAAAGCATGCCCGATGAATGGAACCTCAGTATTGTTTGCCCGATTCTGAAAAAAGGACACTTTTGTGAGTATTGAGGCAGAGACGGCAAAAATGGGTTTAACGGTTAATGAGGGTAAAACAAAGTACATGTCATCAAGAAAGGACTTACAACACCGACGTGTCGGTCAAAACATCACCATCCACAGACGTAACTTTGAGGTAGTTCAGGACTTTGTCTACCTAGGTTCCGCTGTAAACGCAGAAAACAACACCAGCAGCGCTGAGATCAAAAGAAGAATAACTCTTGCTAACCGCTGTTTCTTGAGTAGCAAAGCCTTATCTCGATCAAAGTGTCGCAATATAAAACCCTAGGAAGACTACGGATCAGGTGGCGCCCACAAATCGAAAGTGACCTCCCCAACTTTGAGCACGATGGAGACATATGTATATCTAGGGACCGAGCTAAATGGATAAGTTTGTTGGGTGAGACCCTAATTCACACAGGACTGTAGTAACTAAGTTATATGAAAACGCTTCGTCCTCAGCCAATCTAACCGTAATACCGTAATAGAAATGCTTATTAATTAAGCTTTGAGCCTAATTTCAGAACGAACTGTAAAACAATACAATCTTTTTTGAATGCAATTATTACAAAGTGTTTATTGATAACTTAAAGATTGTAATCATTAAATTCAAAATTTGCACACACCAATCATTTGACCACAAAAAGATTGCAATGATTTTTTTTTAAACATGTGAGACTTTAAGCATTCACTTGAAATTTGTACATTCTTTTAAAGTCTTTGCATTCTTTTGAAGTCTATGCACTTCAATTTTATAACTTTTTTTTATTTAGTTCAAGACATTAACATTTCTCGACTTTTTACATCAATTTTTATAGACCACCGATCATATTTCAAGAACCGGCAGGGCTAATTTGTCAATTCCTGGCAAGAGGAAGAACGCGTGAAAAAACTTTAGGTGGCACAGGCAGGGATTGAACCCAAGACATCTTGTATGACAGTCCTACGCACTCACTATCACGACATACTGAAATCATAAAAGATTGCATTCCCAAAAGATTTTATTCTTTTAAAAGCCTGTACTGTAGAGATTCCTTTTTTAGCCGCACAACACGAATGTGGAATGCCTTACCAGACACACTATTTCCCTCTCATTACATTGTTCAATCATTAGAAATGTATATAAAACGAGAGTTTTGATGTTCAGGAAGTTAAAAAATTAAGTGGAATTGGCAACACTGCTCATCCACTGGCTGTTTGCTCTCATTTTGACTTATCATATAAAAACCAATATTTTTTATTTTTGTTCTGAAGGCAGTGTTTTATGAGACACAATCTATCCTGGGCTGGTCTATTCAAATTCAGCGTTTTGCTTTTACATAACCTCAAACATATCGCAACACGCATATTACGAGCGTCGAACAGCTCCATTCCTCTTCTCTGGATCTGGAGTAGTGGAGTCGGAGTCTCTGAGTAGTTCCAAGGAACCGAACAAACTAGGTGATGTGGTGGATGTGTGTCGTTGTTGTCGTCGTCGTCGTAGTCGTAGTCTTAAATGTTGTCTTTTGGTCCTATGGCAGCGAAATAGCGTACTACAGCGAGCGGCTGTGAGCGACCGACCGACCGGGCAGCCGAGCAGCCGGGCCGGGCAGACAGCTATAGCAAACCGACAAAAGGGGTCCAATATAATGTTAATTTGGTTCTATGTGTGTCCGGACAAATATGAGTAATAAAATTTTGACATGCAAGAAAAATGTCACAACATAATTTTCGATCTATGAATCACATACACGAAGGGATATTTTGTTGCTGAACACTGCTAAGTTTATGTTGATGTTGTTGTTGTTGCTATTGCTGGTTTCAAGGTATGCCTATATACATTTTTTATTTTGTTGCAAGGAAGTGATCTGGTTTAAGCTACGTTAACGTTTATCGTCTTTCGTCTGTCGTTGTCGTCATAGTCATAGTCATATGGTCGTCGTTGTTGTTGTTGTTGTTTTTGTTGGCCTGATTCATATAAAGATTTTCTGGATCAGATTCAAATGGACGGCGACTTGAGTGGTGTCTAAGAGGAGTTTGGTGTCTAAATGGATACGGCACATGGTGAGTTTTGAATATCTGGTGGTGGTCTGGACCATTCACGCTGAAGAAAAAAAAACCAAACAACTATAAAATAATCGGTACACGCAGTTAAAGTCTTTTCTGCTTCATTTAGTATGTTGGCAATGTTTTGTAAATTTTTAGTGATTTGAGCACAAGCCGGTAACAAATTGGAGAACATTGGAATTGGTGACTGGAAAGGACTTGGGCGATTGTCAAGAGGCACATTACAAAACTCTTGGAGTTATACAAAAAAAGTTCAGGTATGTCACTGGTATAAGGATATTCATTTTTTGGTTTCGAAAGTAAAGCTTGGACTTTGCCACAAAGTGTGATAAACAATACCATTCAAATGGCGGATTTTGAAAAATTCCCAGTATGCGATTCTTTTGAGGAAATGTTTAAATACTTTTTCTCACATTTTGGATGTTATATCTCGGACAAAACGTGAGTAATGTTGGTTTTTAATGCATGGTTGGTGAGTAAAGTTGTTTTTTAATGCATCTACAGTTTGGGAATAGTTAGCAATAGCACGGTGTATAGCATGGCCCCACAGAAAAAAATCTGAAGGTGTCGAATAGCATTAATGTCGTCGGCACCATCACTTGTGTTTTTTCCTGAGTCCCATACGCCCCTGTTTTCCCTATCAAGTGAGGAATGTGCCTTATCGCTGAATAAAATGTATTTTAAAATCCGATGTTTGTCTGTTGTTTAAACACTCAAGTAGGGTGTATCTACGACTTTGAATAGTCAGCAGGCTTCAATTAATTTATACTTTATAAGGGTTAAGATGAAAATACAAATGCAAAATACGTCCCCAAAATTTAAGGCCGACTATGCTAACTGGAGGCAGTTCCAAAATGAAGTAAGCACGTTTCTAATCTCTTTCCTTCACCTGACAACGTAAAAAACGCAACATTAAAAAGGGACATTTTGTGTGCAGCAAACATTTCAATCTCAAAAAGTAAGCACAAAACTCACAAAAAAATGGTTCCTTGGTGAACCCCTGAGATTGATTCCCAGCAAAAAACCAAACAAAAATTATGGAACATTTTTAAAACATCTCAAATTGATCAAAACCAAATCAACTTCAAGAAAGACAATGTTATTTTTGGCCATCAAGTTAAATTGCTAAGTTAAACTCTTTTTAAAAATTCACAGAAAAAATCAATACCTGGACCAGTACCAAAAAATTGTGGTCCAATATATGTATACTTACAAGTATTAATATTCTGCGTTCTATATCAGCTATAAATACTGAAAACGTTTTACTAAACAATGGTGAGAAATTGCAGACTTTTTTTTCCAAAAATTGGTTCGACTACTCAAGTGATTCCAAATTTTCCCCTACCTTTCCCGCTGCTAAATTTCAAGAACTACAAAATTCAACCATGCCTAATTATTTGAACTCCCGATTAATGCAATTGAATTCGAAACAAGTCTCCAATCTTGCAAAGGAAAAACTCCTGGGTTGGACCGCATTTCATACAAAATAACAATCAATGCCCCTCCACTATCAAAACACGTCTTATGTTACTTTTTAATAACATTTTTGATAAATGCACCGCAGGCATTGAACATTGCCATTATTATCAAATGTCCATCAACGGGTATAGAGGCCAATATTTCTTCTTCTAGATATAAGTAAGTTCAACGAAAAGATTATATCAAAAAGGTTAGGTAAGGTTGATGATTACGCGATTAATGACCTTATCGCCAAACTAAGATCAATGTAGATCTGTTGTGATGCACTGAAGTATTGAATTTATCTAGAAGAAAAAGATGCTTAGGATTGTCTTTTTCTAGCCTTTTAGAAGCTTAAAGGCTAATAGGCTGTTTTCCGAATTAATTTCGAAAAAGTGTCTGCCTTAGAGTTTATTTTCAATGTGATCAAAAAGGTTACTCTGGTTTCTAGAAAACTACAATTTAATTAGCCAAAATCAGGTTGCTTTTAAACAAGGTCGAAGCACAACTAACTCCTTGGTCCACATTGACGAATATATCTCCACATCCCTCTCTTGCAAACACCACACACTTATACTCTCTATAGGCTTCGAGAAAGCATTTGATCGTATTGAAATACACATTGTCTTTAACAAACTTATTGACTGGAAAATCAGCTCGAAAATGCTAAACTTTGTAAAATCTTTCCTAAAAGATAGGAGATTAAAAACTAAGGTCAACAACCGCTTCTCTAACCATGCAACCTCGAAAATGGGATTCCGCAACGATCTCCCTTTTCGGTTGTGATATTTATCATAGCATTTGATGAGGACCATAATAATCGCGGAATACCCGCAAAGTTGCTACGTTTAAATTACCACGTTTACTGGAAGTTTCAATAATTTTAACGGATTGTTTGATTGTTAAGCGATCTATTTTATTGAATGGCAAACATTCAAGTAATATTATGGTAGTATCAGATTTTCCAAAAGGGACTTGACATCGCTTTAACTAATCATCGAACTGTCGTTGTCAATTTATTAAGTAAACTCAACATTTTCATCTTGAACGAGCAACGTCTGTAAATTATAAAAAATTTCTACCGAAAGTCGGAGTCAGTGACTACAACTTTAGAAGCGTTAACAAACGTTAGCAAACGATCCAAATCAATCAATTCCAAATTGTTCTTAAGATTTGCCATCGCTCAGACCACATTATGGCGTATTTTGCGTAAGGGTCTTATATTATAAGATGATCAAGCTGACTCATGAATTGAAGACAGTGGAGTGGACCATTTGCTCTTCCTCATCACTGCAGTTCTTGCACATTTTTTAAAGTTGTAAACCTTTAAGTTGGCAACACGAGCGATGAAGCTTACTTTTAATTGAAACGATAAAATTAAAAAAAAAAAAAAACAACGAAAATTGGACTTCAGATTGGACTACTTCCAAGCCAGCCGTAGCGACCATAAGCCAGAAATCTTACTTTAATTATAATACCAGAAGATTATCTTTCGAATAAGTCAATTTAATAAAATCATTTTTGTTGTATTGCATTTTAAGGTTATATAAGTGCAAACCCCTTAAAAACACCCTTCATAAACGTACCTTGTTTAAACTAGCTAAAAAATTAGATTCCCAATTCCATATCGTCCAGTCTCAGTTCTATTCCCATAGACATTGATGTTGGTGTGCCACAGGGCTCTGTTTTTTCTACGGTTATATTTCCTATATTTTGTTAGGTTTAAAAATTATATCAAAATTGAAAGAGACCTGACTAAAGCTTTACGATAAGACTCTGTTATAAAATTAACTCAAACTAACTCATTTACTAATTAGTCAAAAAAAGCTATTTTTCGTTTTTGGTTTCACCAAATTGGTAAATTTTCTTTAAAACCTGTCAAAATAGATAAATTCGATTTGAACTCGAGTCACCACCCCACCGATATCAAGTAAACGAATAAAATTCAATATAAATCAGGATTACCATATTATGATAATATTACTAATCCGAAAAGGTTATCTTTAGTAAGATCCCCATAGCTTTACTTTCCATTCCAATCGCAATTTTTCAACTATGCATACAATTTCTATGGGTTAGCTACCACCAACAGCCACCACTAGCCCAGAGCCCGATGCCTTCAAAAAAAAAAAATCGCATTGCGTGAATGTATAGCAGGAGCAGGACTATCGAATCGAGACCTGGTTAATACTCAAAGCCTCATACTATCTGGGAAAAACAAAAAACCAAAATAGAATTCACATTTTCGTTGCGGAGTTGGTTGGCGCTTTATCGACTTAATCACATTTTTATTGGACAGGAGCACATTTCCCTATTTGAAAATCTCCCGCATTTACGAGAGAGTGACACTGGCGCATGCTTTGCTTTATATAGAAATCAAATATATAGGTAGTTCCACATTTGCCACACCACACGCAATGTGTCCTGTCTAGTGTCCAATGTCCACTGTCCAGCCTATAGTCTAGTCTCTAGTATAGTTGAGAGAATGCCTTTTCCTTCATGCTACACCTTTTCCTCCCGCATATACTAAAGATATGCGCTCTGTCTTGCTGCTCCGAGATATATACCCTAACCCATATCTAATCGAAAGCCATGCGCAAACGCAGCATCTCAAATCCCATACCTATAGGATCCATGACTATCTATCTATAGCTTACCAAAGAGGCCATAAGAGAGTGAGACTGCAGTTAATTTATCTAAATTGAATTAATAAACCATGTTCAACATTGTGTGGTCTTATTAATTTATTCATGCGACTGATACCGCACCATAGTTGGGCTTTTAGCGAATTGTGCGCACAATCTATAGATACCTATGTTCGATGAAATTTGCCTATTTTATGGGGAGTAGCGCGGGAGGGAAATATCCGGACGAACGATCTCTAATGACGTGATTTTCTAAGGTTTCTATAGGTATGGACTTCTATCGTGGTGGTGCGCGATGACGGAGAAGGTATAAGAGGTAGAGCTGCTACTTTGCACTGGACAAATAATTCCAATACTCGGGCATGCAGGATTTCACATGCAAACTAAGGCAGTCAAGGAAGCCTCGTCTATTTCTAGCTCGGGTTCTGTTATCTAAAAGCGTCTATACCAAAACTTATATTCTTACAGGAAAATATAGAGAGCACGGTGTTTTGCAGCCAGGGTTGTCAATAAGGGGGAAAGTCCTCAATTCATTTTTGTATTTATTAATTTCTAGTTAGTCTTAACACAGATATTAGAGCCTCATATGCCAAGAACCACATTTGTAGCTTATATGGATAAAGGAAGCCGAGAGATTCTCATTTAAATGATACCAAATTACGATTTCAAAAACACCGAAGAGTCTTTTACTTAAAGGTGACCTGATGGACTGAACTTTTACCAGCCAGTTATCGATTTTATTAAACTTTTGAAGGCCTGAAAAGAACTATAACTGCTAAAGGGTCTCATATTTCAAGGACAACTTGATGCTTTTACATACAAAAATCAATCAATTACAGTTCATGAAAATGCATCTTTAAGATTAAATTAATTAATTAATACAATATTAAAAAACAAAATTGTTTCAATGGCAAATTTTTGAAGATCTTAGACCAAAAATAATGGAATAATCAAAAATAACTACATTCTAACCTATTTTGATATTTGTTTTGTGGTTTGAAGTTGGCAGCTCTGGTATTTGACACCTGTCAAATTCACCTGTAATTTGAAGTGTCATAAAATTATTATTTCTGTGGGCCTTCGCAAAAAAACCATTCTCTCTAGTCCTTGAACTTACGCATTAAAAAATAACCGCATTAAAGTTATGGCCTATATTGTTTTTAAAACTTAATAGTAAAGTCAGAACTTTGCACTTTGTAAAATAATATATTGTTGATAAAATTTTCTCATTTGTTTGAACACTGAAATAAATCTTAAAATGAGTTTGACATTTGTTTTTTGTTTTGAAAATTTCAATTTTATTAGAATTAAAGTTTCTTCATAAAAAGATGGCAATGAAAATGGCAAAGGAAAATTTCACAGAATTTTTAATTCAAGATGCTGTTATGTGGATCGAAGGTTTCAAAAAGAATTCATGCCGAACTTCATAAAAAAGCTACATAAATCGATATTTGATTTGGCTGTTAAGACTTCAGTCATTTCCGTTGTTATGGATATTTTTTCATAGCCAAGTACGTACTCCGTCTGTTGGGTTTTTAAAAATGAAGTGTTCAGGCTCCTCACTTTCCATCTTGTTAGGTCCCCGCATCTAGGAGTTTCTGCTCAAGCCGTTTTATATAACAGATCTGTGCTGTAGGCTTCTGCAGGTTAGGTTTGTTTAATAAAAGTCTAAATACGAAGCAAATTTTAAAATTACCCAAAGTTTCCTGTTTCATGAAATCGAGAAGCATGATAATTTCTAATTCAGTCCACTTTTTAACAGGGTTTTCCCTCCGGCGGCGGCGGCGGCGGCGATTTCTTTTTCCAATCAAGTCCATTTTGGGAAGAGAAAGATCAATACAAATTTTGGATTTTGAATAGAGCTTCTTTATAACAATTTTTGTTTTTTTTAGCTCCTAAAAATAAAAATAAATTAGGTGGCGCAACAGTCCGTAGAGAACCAGGGCCTAGTGACTTACAACTCTCAACCATTCCTGTGTGCGAGTACTGTTGTCAGGGATGCTCCTAAAGATTCTTAAAGTGCGAAACTGTTACAATATTGCACTCATTATTATTATGTTGCTGTTTTACACTTCTTCGTTCTTACAATGTTACTAAGCCTGTTCCCTACAATTTTATCTGAAAAATTTAATTTAATTCTTCATTCAAATAAAAATGTACCTTTTTTTGGTATTATCGATCGTTTTGGAGAAAATATTGAAATATGACATTGTTTTATTTTTTTTAAGACCAAACATAAAAAATTTGTTGGCCCTAAGGATTTGTATGACATTTACTATTAAAAAGAACTTAGCTTCCTTCAATATAAATTTGGTATTTTTTTTTTTTTCAAATACCGATATTTCAAAAACGGGTCATCAAAACGCTTGAACGTTTTCGAAAAAAAATAGTAAACTAAACGGTTCAGTAACTTTGCCATTTGAAAAGAAAGAGACCTTGTGTTAATGGCCTAATTAATAGTCCAAGTTTCCGACTTTAAGAACCGAACGCAACATGTCCAAAAATCAGAACAACCACTTAAATGTAGGTAGTATTTAGGAAAGTATTGGGCTCAAAATGAAGAAAATTTAATTAGCTTGAAGTCGCACAGTGTAATTATGGTGGAGAAACTAGCGGGCTATAATCGGAAATATCTGAAAATAGAACAGACGTTTTTCCAGGGTTTGTTGATTTTTGTTCAAGTTGCGTTCAGAACTCGTAATGAAAAACCTGAATTATTTGTTTATAGGTGTCGCCATTGTTTACCAATCCTTGATTTTGTATGTTAACTCACTTTTCTGAAAAATTACATCTCCCGCCTAATAGGAACCCCAATCCTACACCATTTTGTTTCTTTTGTTCCAATCTTCAAACTACAAAGTTGTGGTACACCTTATGACAAATTTGTTATTAGTTATTACTCAGCGATTTTTTGTATGAACACGTATTTAAGCTAATTTTTGCGTAAAAGTATTTTGAAAGCCGTTACATCTAGATACACAACTTTAGGCTCAAAGTGTAATTAATTCATACCGATGCCTTAACATTTTAGAACACGATTGTGTTCAAAAAATTCTTTTTCATAGCAAATAAAATGCTCGACGGGGTTTCATGAACTTGCTCCAGTACCCAAAGAGTCTGTTGAAAAATAGTACCTTCAATTTAAGATTTAAAAATATACCTGCAAAATGAGTTTATATTCAAAAATTTAAACGCCAATTAATTTCCCCAAAAAAAAAAACTTTTTTACTGTTGTAGAGTCAATTTAAAAACAAAATAACAGTTCTCTGGGAGATATCTCTCTGGAGAAATACAAAAATATTTGTTTTAATGGAAGAAACCAAGTTGAAAAAAAATTTTTGGAGAAAATTTGATAAACAACTATCTCTTCGTTTTTGAGAAAATTCGAATTTTCGATTTTTTACCATACAAATTTTATGGTTACCACTGTTATTTTCAGTCCTTAAAAAAAATAAAAAAAGCCTAATGCAAATCTGCTTAAAACTTTAATTTCCAAGTTTGAACAAATTAAACCCCATGGGTTTGGGCTGTAGGGACGAGGACAGACAGACAGGTAGACGGACGGAATCGGGGAACACTCGTTCTCTAGCATTGTAGTATCATATTCGATACAAATCTCGAGTTCGAAATTATTTTCGAATGTAAATATACCGTAAGTTAAAATACCAATAAGTGAAAAAAGCTGTGAAGCTGTGAAATAATTCCCCAAGAAATAACACACAAAACAAAATTTGAAATAACACACCAAAAAAAATTGTTAAAGTTGAGGGCTTTTTTCATTATTTTTTGGGAACTTTTTTGGGAATTTATTTCATTTTCAAATTAAAGAGGCATCACGGAGGCATTTTGGTCATATTGGCTTCATTTGTTACTTACTTAGTCAAGGTGGTGCTACAGTCCTGTGTAAATTAGGGCCTCAGCCAAAAAACTTCTCCATCAAGCTCGGTCCCTAGCACACTCCAAGTTGGGTGAGGTCTTCATGGTCACCCTGAACAAACGGACTAGTTTGGCAGGGATTCCAAAACTGTAAGGCATGGTCTTGATATCGATGGTGGGTGTCGATTTGATTTTCTTGGGCTTTTCCAGGATATCATAATGTGACTCTGTGGACTTTCCTGGTCTAAAGCCAAACTGATAAATACTTATCAGGTTGTTGACGATGGGCTTTAGACGTTCACATATTACGGCGCAGAAGATTTTGTAAGCTTTATTAAGGAGACTGATTTCCTTATAGTTGGTGCAGTTTAAAGAGTCTCCTTTTACAGATTAGGTCAAACAATACTGAGGTTCCATTGATCAAACATATGTTAGATTTTTGAATTTGGCGATTTATGGAGTTAACATTTTTGAAGCTTGATGGTTTTTTTCGGCAATGTATACTTGATCATAGCTCTTAATAAAATGAGATTCTAAGTTATAGTCATCGCTATCCCCATTACTCCAATTTAGAAATATTCTTAATATACGTCCCTGGCAGGGCCGGATTTATAAGTCCAGAGGCCTCGGGCAGTAATGGAGCGGAGGCCCCCTCGCCCCAAATTATTTTCAAAATAAAGTAAACCATTTTTTTTCAATAAATAATTTATTGTGAAACCAAGTACATAGATTCATTTAGTATTGAACAAATACATATAAATATAAACCAAAAAAAAAGAATTACCTTAAATTAAATTTTAAGGTTAACAAACGGAACCTTTCGAGCTTTTTTCGCCGAAAAATCGTTGATGATTTCGTTGAAATCCAGTTCTCTGAGTAAATCGCTTTCAATGCTTAGGAGAGAAAGCTTCGATAGACGGTTTTGTCCCATCGTGGTTCGAAGCCTATTTTTTATAATTTTCATTTTTGAAAATGAGCGCTCTCCAGTGCAATTTGTCACCATCAAAACCAAATATATTCTCAATGCAATTTCGAGGTTTGGAAATGTAGCTCTGAAATTTTGATTTTCGAGAATTTGGTAGTAATATAGTTCCGGCGATTGGCCTGTTCCATAGTCCTTTTCCTTTTGGTATGAGTCAATCAAAGACAAAAAATGAACCAACTCATTACCAAGACTAGGCTCTAAATCATCAGGATACACTTTCACCAATGCCTCTGCTGCAGCGTGCAAATTTTCAGCATCCATATTCTCGATGCGATTCAGGAATCCAAATCTCGAACGTACAGCTTCATAGGCATGCAATCTTTCAGTAAGAGAAACGGATAGCTGGTCAATCACTGGGATAAAGACGAATACTTTGTATTTTTCCCTGGGTGACAGATTTGCGTCTTGTGCTTTCCCGTAATCTAGCGGATTCAACCTCACATTTCTCGTTCTGGTGCGGGTGCGTGATTGTATATATTCATCAGTATGGGATATTTTTTGGCTGCTTCCTCGTATTTATCAAAATCATTTCGTTTGGATTCCACGAATGATTTCAATGATTCTAGTGCACGCATTGCCGATTCAAGAATCATTTTCGGGTCTTGCAACATCTTGTTTGTAGCGTTGAATCGCTCCAAGATGTCGTTCCAAAATGTTGCAAACAAAGCGGTTTCGAGACCACTCATCATCTGTAGAAGGTGCGTTGCTTCATTCCTCACGATGTCTTTTTGCTCTTTATTGGAAGATATGCTAGTTAGAGCTTCTTCGATTTCCGAATAGCTGTGGTCTGTCCGTAAAAATTAGGAATGATTTACATTTGTTGGACAATGTTCGCAAGTTCGTAGCTTTTTAGACGCACGAGAATGTATCAAATTCTGGGATTCTCCGCTACAAGCAAGCCACTCAGCGGACACTTGTCAACGCTGCGACGGGTCGTACACTCGTACAGACAAAAAAGGGCGAAACAGGTACCGTCGATGCCGTCGACACGCAAATACGAAAAATGGGCTGAATAGGCTAGCAAAATCCGCAGAATATACAACAAATTCCCCATCCGAACTGGCAACTTTTATTCTACTGTGGATTCACATGGACAGGCAGAGGGCAAAATAAAACTCACACTCGCTCGCTGGTTGAAGAAAATTATTCTTTTGGAAAAATATATTAATAAAAAAATAGACAACTGCATGAAGACAAAATTACACACGGAAACTTGAATGGACACTGTTAGAGATTCACATCTGACTGTAGTCACTGAGCGACAAACATAGGAGCCATCCTAACATCCAACGGGACACCCTAACACCATCACCAAGTGCAAGTTCTACTTGCACAATAACTATGAGAAGAGCAATGGCGCCGACAAGAAATTATTCTTCGTCCGGCAGATTTTTGGGCACGAGCGCAACAACAACCACATTAACGCTACGCATCCTCATCATCGACGACGTTGACGATCAAATCGAAATCAAACCATCAACATACAAGTGCGAAAGTCCACACCCTTTTTGATAGTGTCGTGATAAGCGGTACTTGCGACCGAGAACGACTTCATCCAGGAAAAACAAATATCAACGGGCAACTGCAATGGCCCAGCTGCAGCAGCAGTAACAAAAACAACAACAATCAACATTGATGACTGGAAGTGGTGCGATATGGCGAAATATGATCCTGTGTGCTTTATATTTTATATTATTCAATTATTTTGTATTATAAGTATTATTTCTAATTTTTAATGTGAGAGCTTGAGCCGTGCAGACGTGCCTAAACAATAAACAGACACATTCTTTCCTCGATCATGATTCACGCGTCAAATATTAATATTAGCGTTTGACTCCTTGTCACGATGAGGTTGATTTTGTATGACAATCGAAATCGAAACAAAAATGTTCCGAAGTCTCTTTGTGGGGGCCCCCCGTTTGTGGAGGCCCGGGGCACCCGCCCCGGTTGCCCCGCCCTTAATCCGGCTCTGGTCCCTGGTTACATTCATTTAGAAAATTAGAGTCTCTTTGAAGCCAGTGCAGTGCAAACTCAAACAGGACATTACCGCAAAGTGTTCTCCTTTTGTGTCGTTGCAGGTAATGCACCTCTCTTTAAACATGCATCGGTATAAATCTACCGCACTACCAACACACGCCAATGACCCACCGACCGATCATAATTTAAATTTTTATCAAACAATGTTGCCAATAAAAAATATTTATGATACTGCCAAAGTGGTTATAAGCCATTATTATAGACACGCAATGGCTCATGACATAAATTGTGACAAATTTTTGCGATCAAAAAATTGTTT
Source organism: Eupeodes luniger (assembly GCA_951509635.1). Taxonomy (NCBI): domain Eukaryota; kingdom Metazoa; phylum Arthropoda; class Insecta; order Diptera; family Syrphidae; genus Eupeodes; species Eupeodes luniger. The sequence continues at coordinate 41,911,997 of OX608075.1, forward strand.
CCATCGATTTATAATTAATGGTCAGTAAAGTTGGAATTAGACGCTACAGACAGTGCAGTGTACGGACGCGACAGTGGAGTTTGTTTTTTTTTCTAAAGTTTGCTTAGACTTCAGTTTGAGTTAAAATAAAAAGCAGGATTTGGATTTTCAGCTACTTGCCTATGCCTATATACCTGATACCTCGTTTACCCCGTTTATCTAGAGACGAGAGTGTTGAAAAGGTGGTTATTATAGCATTTCTTATTCGATGTATGAAAATGCGGAGGGGCTTGAAAATAATTGCAGTTCCGCGGCGGCGGCGGAGCGGTAGCGGTTATCGCTTCACATGGAAAAGTCATCGTACTCTATCATTTAATTTTAATGTGCTACCGAATGCCAATAGAGAGGTTATGATTGATCGTGTGTAGCTTTAAAGTGGTTGAGATAAAGCGATTTGTCGTTAGTCGTCGCATCCCATAGCGTCGGTCGGTCGCATTGATCGAGATGTTGAATAGGTTGTTTGCAATGTTCATGTTTGAGGGGCTTAAGAGTGAGGTTTTCGGTTGATAAGATGACGATGATGATGACGACAGGACTCAGACGCGTACGGTGCGGTGCAGTGTAAGGCGGTACAGTTCTTAAGTGAAGGTTCATAAATTTAATTGAATGGAAAATTCGAAGTAATATGCGTTAGCTCTATCTCTAGAGTTTTTATGGAAACCGTTAAATGTTAGCTTAATGTTCGATTAAGCTAAGTTCGGAGCAGGTTGTGAAAAAGGAGATAGTTTTAATGGTTTTAAATAGTAAAACAAACATTTTGTTTGCAAATCTCCTGTTATCCTCAGAATGATATATGGTTTTCCGATCGAAGGAATTCTCTGCTCCTGTATTACCTTCTTAAGGGTGTTTTATGGTAGAACATTAGTTAGTGCAGTAATAAAAGTACAAATAAAACGCTACTCACTTTCAATGTAATTTTTATATTTGCTATCACTGGCATTGTGAACAAAACACATGCTACCTCAAATGTCAATTTTGCAGGGATGCGTTCAGAAGTTTCGTTTATATGTCAATTTAAAATTTTAATGAAAGCAGGTCGTAACGTTAAGAACTGTGCTTATTTTCTAATTTGTACGTTTCCATAAGTGACATTACTATCATAATCATAAACAAGTGTTTGTAAAAATAGAATTGTACGAGTACATATTTTTTGAAAAATTTTGATTGAAGAAAATCAAACCATGATTATGATAATTAATAAGTTTTATCATTAGTCCATCTATAATCTTGAATTATAAAATAAAAAAATTAGGTGGCGCAACAGTCGTCTTAGAATTAGAGCCTAGTGACTTACAACTCGCAACCATTCCTGTATGCGAGTAATGTTGTCAGGGATGGACCTACAGTTTTAGGCCGAATCCGAACGGCTTATTTGAGAAAGCACTTTTCATGACAAGAATTACTCTTCGAGAATTTGTCAATTCCTCGCAAGAGGCAGTACCCGTGAAAAAAACTTTAGGTGACACGAAGATTTATTTAATGGATGTGTTCATAAATGGATCATTTGTAAGAGCCTCTGTTTTCATAATATACCAACAATGGCCCTAAAAACTGATAAACAATGGTTTTCGACTCAAGTGTAAATACAAACAAAACTTTTTCCAGTGGCTTGAATATTGATTTTCAATACTTCAAGAGTTGCTGATTTGTGAGATTAAGCTTCTGGCAGTTGTCACCAAAATTAATTTTGCAATAAATAGCTTGCTGTATTACAGGAAGTGACGTCTTTTTGACATCAAATGTCATCGATGTTTAGCTGATTAATTTTTGGAATCAAAAAAGTTATTTAGCATGGCTCATACTTTAATTTTGTCACTTAACTCCATTTTACGGTACGAGTAAATTTACAAAATTAAGAAGATTTGTTTTAGCTTTAAGCGACTCATGATGAATTTCCAAACCTTGCCTTAAAGAAATGTCAACACAGTTTGACATTCTCAACTGTCAAACCAACACTTCCCATACAGCTTATACAAAAAAAACTCTATTTACATATACCCAAGAATTTCTTCTATTACTTTGTTGCAGGTGTGACATTTGGACTCAATGAAAAGAAGGGAGATCACTTATAAATTAAAAGAACAAACAACTTTGAAGCAATTAAACTATTTCGCTTATAGGCATATATAAGGAACATTATTAGTTTTATAATATTTAAAGTAACGACATTGTTATTAAAATGAAACCATTTGACAATGTCAAGCTTCATTTCTGCCTCAAGCTCCAATTCAAATGACTTTGGCGGTAAAGATCTATATGATTCTCAAAACAATATCGCACTTACTCTAGGTACCTTCTGGTATCACAAGACAAGCTTTGATATCTTTTGTTACTTCTAGCTCCCTGTGTGTTCTTTCATTAGGTTATTAGGATTATTAGAATAAAAGGTACATTGTCATGTTTTGGGTCAACAATTATTTTTTATCACATTTATGAAGAAAAAAAAAACACCTTTGAAAACTATCGCACAGGTCCAATAGGTTTTAGAAACATGTGCCACAATTATAATACCCATGCATATAGAAGACTTAAAGCCATACAAATGATGTCTTCTAAACAAGATGGATGTATCATTGTAAAATGTGACAGGGAAAGCTTCCATTCCAAAACTTCCATATTACTGACCACTTTCAAAATTCCACAAGAATAGAAAGAACTCGTAACTGTTCTTTAAATTTTCTTACAATGTCATGCCACTTAAAGTAGTTTTTTGTGTGGTTTATGTATATATTTTGTGACTACTTTTCTATAAATAAATGAAAATAAACTTTTAAAATACAAACAATGCGTGACATTAAAGTGTGGATCATTCTGTGTCACGGATTAAATGTACCTGATGCATTGATGGATTCGGTTGTTGTTTCAATTACAATATATCAGTAGTTCCCATTAAGTATGTCTTTGATATCTGTACTCGTATGTTCATAACATCGAAAAACCGTTAGAAGTTTTCTCTTTTACATTTTGATTGAATACCGTGACATACCTTTAACTTCATATTATATCAACTTGTTCCGATTTAATTTTGACATTAGGCTACATACCCAATATCAAGAAGTGCATTGTTCTATAATATTTTGTGAAAGCTTTTGGGAGTTGGGACCCGTTTGTTTAAAAGTCAAATGTATCCATATTGAACGCACACATACCTTTTTCGTGATCTTCGTTAATTCGTCGTATGCAATTTTTTTTTAAAATTTGTCTTTCTATATAGAACGCTAATTAATAGGCCAAAAAGCACAGAACGATTAAAAGAGGTTTATAGGGTACGAATGAAGGTAATCAGAATACAGGGTTTTAAAACAGGAAAGATTGGTCGCATTCACAAAGCTAGTGGCTACGTAGTCAAAATTCAACTAGCTTTGTGAATGCAAAACTACACTACAAAGCTAGTCAACCTGGAACTGTCATATTATTGACAAATGCAAATATATAAAATAAGAAACATTTTTGATTTGATAACTTTAACTTTTCTTTTGTGTTTTTAAATTCAATAAAATCAAATTTAAGACACAATTTGAATGATTTATATTTGTATTTAAATATTGAACGATTTATTTCATTTTGAATTCGTGTTACTTTACCGAGCAGCTTATTGTGAAACGTCAAAATCATCTCCACTAACTTTGTAGCCGAATTTTTTACACTACGTCGGAGGGGAAATTTCAACTACTTATTTGTAGTTAGATTTAGCCAATCAGAATCTCTTGACTACGTAGCCATTAGCTTTGTGAATGCGACCATTGATTTTGATATTTCGTGGCGGCCATATTGTTTCTTATACTTTCTGTCACAATATCTTCTTTTTAACAGTCACTAAAGAAAAATCATCATCATTAACCCAACGACCATCTTTAGCGATGAGGACCATTTTTGGATGAATGGATAAGTAAATAAGCGAAATTTCTGGATTTGGGACTACACCAATTTACGTGAAATTCAAGAGGTGCCAATTCATCCAAATAAACTTACTGTTTGGTGTGGATTTTGGGCTTGAGCCGTCATCGGTCCGTGCTTCTTCGAAAACAATGCTGGCCAAGTCATCACCGTTAACGGGATCGCTATAGGTCGATGATCACCAGCTTCTTTGAATTGGGTGATATGGTCATCGAAGACATATGGTTTTAACACACAGCTCAGGGCACAATTTGTGTTCTGCGCGAGCAATTTCGTGGAATGATTATCTCGGGCCGAGGTACCGTTAATTGGCCATCAAGATCGTGCGGTTTGAGCCCTGTAAACTTTTTCATCTGGGACTTTTTTTAAGTCGCAGGTCTTTGCGAATAAGCAATATGACCTCAAATACAACAAAATCATTGCCTTCGATTCCAAATTCAGCCTGATTTATGCGACAAATTCGCCGAAAGATGGACTATTCGAATGCGCTCCACGCTGCAAAGCCACAGCCACAATCAAGCCGCGTTTAATGAGAAATCCATTACTTCCCATAGATTTAAGTCTATCAGCTCATGAGGTTTTGTTCTCCTTAATCTCCGAATATATATTGTACATTTAAGTGGTTTAAGAATTGGTAAGGCTTTGCTGTATCAATTTTAATATGAGGGACACGATAGATTGCTACTTTTTATATACCTAGGGTCATTTTATATTCCACAAAAGGAAATCAGTAAAGGTGGCCATGATAGCATTGAGTTTCACTGGACTATATATACCTTGTACATAAGAGATATAAGGTTGTTCTTAGTACACTTCCTCACTGTACTCCGGCTTCAATTTTCCTTACTTCGGTCGGTTGTAACATATGATTTAAGTATTTCGAAATACTGTTGGGAAAGGTCCCTATCCAGTTTGCACTCAAATCTCAAGTACCAAACTTTTTCAAAGGATTGAGCAACATTTAAGAAGCATACTTGTTTTTCTTCAAGTGACTTCTTAACTTAAAACTGATGATTCGGAATCAGTCTTCTTTCTTTTATTATATTTTTGAGCCTTTTCATAAACTTTTGCCTTGATTGTTATAAGCATTATTGGCCTGTAAGATGTTACTTCCATATTGGTGGCTTACCTTGTTAAGGTATAGCAATGACTTCTGCCCAATGATGTGATACGTATCTCAGTTAGAGGCATGCTTTTATTATAAATTGGAGTTTCTTAAAGGTTATTGAGAGCAATTCTAAACAATAATAAGATTCTTCCTTGGTGATTTTTTATTGGAAAATGTGTGTTGACACATGCTTCTTTCGTCTTTAAGAGTGACATACGGAATTTCATATTCATCGTATCTATCAACTAACTGTAAAGGATCTACAGCCGTATTTTCTGTTTAGCAAAGAGATCAGCTTTTTGTTTCGGATTTCCGATCTATTTGCCATCTAGAGATTTTATTTGGAGAGTTTTATGTCTGTGGTCTTTTTAGACGCTTTGCTGCTTTCCAAAATGAGTATTCGGTGAAAGCGTCTGTCATCAGACTTTTCAGAAATTCACTTAGTTAATCGGTTTTCAAATCACTGATACTTTTGTCTAGTTCATTTTTAAGACAGTTAAATATTGCTGACATATTGCTCCGATTGCTTCAAAATTTCGTCGAAAAATTCTCTGCTGGAATTTATTCAAACTAACCGCGGCGGCAACTTGTCCGGAATTTTATTCCTGAATGTATTCATTAAACCTTGCCTATTTCTATATTGAATACGCTTTAAAACGTCTTCAGTCTAAGCCCAAGCTTGTAATTGATACCATATGAATTTTTAGTAAACATGCTTCGGTACGTTTAGAAATTTTAAATTTGTTGCTATGGTTTATTAAAATATCATAAACAATACCGAATGTATAGATATTTTTGGGCTTTAAACTTTAATACAAAATAACTTCCCCACCAATGGGATTTATGTAAACTTACCTTGGCCTTCCGGTTTACTAAAGCTGGGTACGCTTATTAAATTCCTCGATATCATTTTGTCATTCCTATACTTGTCATGTTGGTCATCAGCGAGTTCTTCACATCAATTCGATGTCATCACACCTCACATTGACTATACAACTGACACCTCTTTTGATTTATTATAAATTTTGTGACAGTCGCTATTTAACGGTACCTATAGATGTATTGAAGAAAACATTCCTAAACTATATATATAAATATTTTATCATCACAAATAAATAAAAATCATCCTGAATGTGAATGTCTTAAATATTTCTGCTGAACCTGTCGCGTTCTCAGTCACCTGATACTTGTAGCTGAGCTGTCATTTTGACAAATACCTCGCAGACAGCAGAACAACTTAACCAATTATAACGAATAAAAATATAAGTAGATACTCAAGCTCATAATCAAGGCCATTGCTACTGGTTTTCAGGTTGTTCAAGTTGCGATGTGATGTGATGTCTTGTGTTGTGTTGTGTTGTGTTGGCTCGAAGAAGCACATTGATGTATAGAAAAATCTCTTGAAATCTTGAAAATGAGAGAAGCCAACAACAGATTTAAGCTGAAGTGCACAGCTTAATGATGATGGTGATGATGATGAAGATGCGAGGGAATCTCATCATCACAGAACGCCGCATCTTAAAAAAACTAGCGCACTTCACAGGATGGAGGTCGGTGCTTATGGTGATGGAGGTATGGATGGCGGACTCCTCTTGATGAGGCACTACTCCAGTCCTGCGATCTCTATGAAAAGTTTGATCTAGTCCAGCAAGCAACATATGCTTAATGTCAAAATGAGAGACACAATGATGAGGATGCCTTGAGAGTTGAGAATTGGACTATTGGACAACGATGACGATGGCGGAAACGAAACCGAACGCTTGTCTTAATTAGAATTTATATTGGTAATTGGAGTGCAAAATAGTTCAGGTGAAATTTACTATACCTAGGTTATGGTATTTTCCTTGTGACTTACGATGTCTATGACGATGACGAAGACAACGACAACACGACACACGGATCGGAGCCCGAGTTGAAGTTGGAGTCCGAGCAACCGACGACGACGACTCTGCACCGACGCACTGTTGACGGTGATGTTGAGGTTAGGTGACTTGGCAAATTATCCGCATTTGGAACTTGGTCAAATGTGATGCGTGGTGATGTGTGGTTTTATGTTTTTCCTCATAATCTTAGTGAGGGGTATCCACTTGAATCGTCATCAAAAGTTGTCTTTGGTCTGCTATGTCCGTCGCCATCGTCCAGCTATAGTCTTATAACTGTATAGCCTTATAGCCGTCCAATACCTATCTATTTTAAGTTGAGTGATCAAGTAGTTCAAAAGGAAAGTGCGCGAGCACTTGGTGAAGACTATGAAGACTGTAAAGACTGAAGAGGATTGATTGTTTGTTTATTTAAGTTGGTTCGGTTTGGTTGGTTGGTTGTTTGGCAAAGTGTTCGCTCAAGTGTATTATTGTGTCCTGTTAAATAGAGAAAGTGGTGCACATACAAAAGTATGTATATAAGGCTCTTATAGATATAGAGTTCCTTTTGAGCGAATATTATTGTTCATGGCATTTTGAGGTTATGTCGTATAGCAGTTGTGGTCAAATTGTGGACAATTTGGAATTATTTACACTACAATGGATCTGGGAAATGCATTTCCCTTAAAATAAAATGTCTCGAAAAAAGAAAAGAAAACCACGTTCCCGATTAGTTTGAACATAACCTAAAATAATGGAGTATAATTTTCTAGTTTAATACTTAATAAGATTGCATTACAATATGAAGTTTAAAATGGCTCTCATCGTTGTATGGTCCTTTTTACTTGCAACTTATAGGAATTAACCATATGGCAAGTTTTGCATTAGCAAATACGATGGTAGAGAAGTCGAAAAAAGTGGGCTTATCGATTCCGACCGTCCGTTTGTCTGTATGTCATGGCACATACAGCCCAAACCATTGGGTCGATTGACTTCATATTTGAAATTATGGTTTTGAGCAAATACTCGTTACGTTTGAATTTTCTAAAAACCAAACCAATCGATTTTTCTTCAATTTTCGCTAAAATTGTGTTTCTTAATAATTTGGCTTGCTCCAGAAGGGTACCCCCATAGAACAGTTATTTTGTTTCTAATTTTATTCAAGATCAGGTCACATCATTTCAATTATTTTATTTCTGTCTCTTAGCTCTTATAGGTACTGTCTTAATAATATTTGACGATTACAAATGTCGTTGTATTTATTTTGTATTTTAAAAAAATATATTACAATTTTTTTTTCGAAATTCAATATCTTGAAAAGTGAGTCATCATTTTTTTTTACAAAATTGAAATTTAAAACGTATTGTAATAATCTCGAAATAACTGCATACCAAAAATATTTTTAAACTAAAATTGAAAAATTTTAAATATTAAAATTAATTTAAAGAAAACCGCTCTATCGATTTTAAAATTAAAAATTTGAAAAATTACGGTTTTTTCGAGAAATAAAAAGGTTTGAAAGCAAACTTTTTTTGCAGGACATTTTTAAGTTTTAAAATTCAGCAAATAATTTTAAATAGACTCTTGGATACATGAGCAAGTTCGTGCGGACCTGTCATGCATTTTATTAATGTTTGGAATACCCAATTCCAACGATCGACGAGGAATAACAAAGCCGGGTTTTCTTCAACACTACCTACATTCTACAATAGGAATAATTTCTTGAGCGACGCACATGGTTTCGTTTGATATTCCACATCACTAACTTGGTGCTTCACGATAGCCCAAAAGTTTTTTAGTTTTGGGAATTGTGACTGCAAAATATCCAAATTTTGTTAGTGACTTTTAACAGTATAAATATGTGAATACTTCTATTTTTATAAAGAGACTTGCAAAGGGCCCATATTGAAAACATTTTGCATATGATAAAATAGTTTGATTTCAAAATCTATTTTTGCTAACGAGATTTATAGTCGAAAACCAATTTTTACCAATTTTTGTAGCACTTAATGAAATCATTTTGAAGTCAAAACTTTCATTAATTCACGAGATATCGAGAATCGAACATCAATTTTTACCAATTTACTATTTTTTGCAGATTTAAATTTTTTATGAAAAGAACAGACTGTTGGATTTTTATAAGAAATATACTGAGTATTGAAAAAAAATATTTTTATAAGATGAAATTAATTTGAAGCAAATATTTTAAATGTCTTAAAAGATATTTGAGTCTCAAATTAATTTTTACCAACTTTTAGTAATGTTTTTTTTAGGTTTTTATTTTTTCTAGAAAAAACTGTCAATTCGATTTTTCTCAAAATTTTACCAGATTTCAAAAACGTTATTCTCCGTTGCATCAAATTATTTTAAGGACGCTTGCAGAAGTCCAGACGCTGAACCCAATTTTCGACGGTTTTCAAGCATAAAACGGCTGATACTGCTGCAATTTCAAGTTCGATATTCGTACGAAGTTCATCAATCGTCGATGGCTTGTTGGCATAGTCCATAGACTTGTCGTATAGCCCCACAGGAAATAATCTAACGGCGTCAAATCGCACGACCGAGGATGCCAAGTGACTGGACCATTTCGTTTTCCAAACTTGGTTTCCAATAAATTAATTGTGACATTCGCTGTGTTACTTGTGGCGTCGCCGTCCTGTTGGAACCACATGTCCTCTAAGTCCATATCATCCAATTGGTTCCAAAAATATTCAGTTATCATTGAACGGTAGCGATCCCCATTCACAGTAACGTGCCGGTCTTGATCATCACGCTAAAAGTACGGCCCAATGAAGGCACCGGCCCATAAACCACACCAAACCGTAATTATTTCGGGATGGAATTATGACTCATGGAGTACGTGTGGATTTCTGCCTGACCAAAACCGCATATTTTATTTTTTTTGACGAAGCCATTCAGCCAGAAATGAGTCTAATCGCTGAAGATGATTTTTCGATGAAAACCCGAATCATTTTCAAGTTGTTGCTCAGCCCAATTCTCGGACATACGACGCTTCTGGTAGTCAAGCGGCTCCAAATTTCGGTAGTAAATTTTTATAATTTTGACTCGTTGTTGGCTCGTATATCTTTCCATCATGAAATGGCAAACCTAACTGAAGAGAAATGTCAAAAGAGTGGCAAGAAATATGGCGTCGTTTGCTGTCCCTGTCGCTCTACTTTTGTAGCATCCCTGTTGAAAACCCCTAGTTCGAGAGATATCTAGGGTCAACCAAATTATTCACTTTTTTGTTTTAAATTAAAAAATAAATTAGGTGGCGTTACACTCCTTAGAGAACCAGGGCCTAATGACTTTCAACTCTTAACCATTCCTGTGTACTAGTAATGTCACTAATGAAGGGGAACTACAATTTTTATGCCGAATCAGAACTGTTATTTTGAAAAACTACTTTTTATGGCAAGAATTAATCTTGAAGGACCAGTGAAATTTCTTGAAACTGCTTTCTGCATCTTTTGAAGTTATTATCTTGTAATTGACAAAATGGTAAATTCGGACCGATTACAATAACTGGATAAGTTAAAAATAATTACCGTGAAATAATTTTAAACAGTATTATAGTAACAAGTCCATTCGAAAAATATTACTGCCTTGTATTATTATTTAAAGTTCTCTACAGCTCTTAAAAAACACCCGATACTTTGAAAGAAAAAAAAATCCAACAGTAGCTTAAGATTTGACTTAAGGCTTTATCTGCCCCTTCAAAACTGTCTCTGATTTATATATGCATGCATGTTTATTTTTTAAGAAAAATACAAAATTGTCACAGCTTCTTAAACTCTCTCTCTGATTTCCGATATTCCGATATGCCATAACGTCTTCAATTCCATATACCATATGCATTATTATCATATGAAGAAAATGCACCTCATATAAAAAAGAAACATGTGTATATTCAATTCAAACCCTGCATAAATATTGAAGCCTCTATATAGCATATTTTTTTTGTTTTGTATAACATGAAACACACCTTAGTTCCTTTGAGGTGCTAGGTCACATTGCCGGATACGTCTTTATAAAAGGCTTTTGTCCTCTTCTCCTTTTATAAGAGTTATAATAAAACATTTTCTCCTCGCTCATCGTTCATCGTTCACATCGCGCATTTATATGAACATAGTAGGTAGGTTGATATGTAGGTAAGGTACTGATAGATACATATGGGCTTATAAGAAGCACCTCATCTTCAGGGCAGGCAGAGCATCCGCTCCGCTCCATATGAGATGCGACAAAACCCTCGCCTCGGGTAGGTGTGTCCCATGTCCCATCCCATCCCAACTACCACCACCACACATGTTTCTTTATTGAAGTTTTTTTGATCCGATATGATCCAAAATATCAATGAGCCAAAGCATACGTTGATCTTGTCGCTGTCGTCTTCATCGTAGTTGTCGTTGTCGCTGTCGCTAACGTCGAATTCATCGTCGCGTCGGTCGGTCGTTATAAAACCTTCTCGAAAAGATTCCGTTTTTGTTTTGGTTTGGAGAGTTCTCTGCCGAAAAAGGAAATGATAACCCGAATGAATACAAAACGCAGATTAAAAAATCCCAAAATCGTATTCATGATCATGATTATCATTGAGCCACAATGATGATCACGATGATCTGCATATAGGGATCGTATATATTTAGATATAGTTGAAGAAGGAATAAAAAAGTCATCCCATAATCCAAAGCCAAAGAAACCAAATAAAAAAAAGAAAACCACCTCTACCTGCCTCTTCCTACGCAGCGAAGCAGCATCAGCAGCAGGTACCACTCCGACTCCAAGTCGAGTTTGAGTTTAAGTCTTCCTGTGTGATGATGCGATGCGATGGTGGGCCCAACCCTATTGGTGTACCTGTCTAACTGTCTGTCTGTCTGAATTTGTATTCGAATATTTATTTTTGTCTCACGATCATTGATCGCTCGCAAAGGAATCGCCAACCTGTAATGATTTCCCGGGGATAGATGGTTCGTTCGTTTAGCAGTCTTCAGTCCATCCAAATACAGAACGGACTGCACACATTGAAGATCCAATGAACCAAAGCCAGAGCACTACTTAAACGCTGTAAGTTGAAGGCTTGTGGGAGCCAACACAAGAAACACGCAAGTGGAATATACTCTCAAGCATATTCACAAAAGGAATCCGATGCACCTGCAGGCTTTGAATTCAGTCCTCTTTTTTTCTTTCTGCAATTATGTTGAGTTGTGGAATTTAGAGCACAACTCTCGAGCTCACATTGCACGGAACTCGGAAGTCTATAAAACGACGCGACGATCGATGCGCTGAAAAAAGGACAAATTTGGAATTGCCTCGTTCACTTAACTATCGTACAGCAGCGCGCTGGAGTACACTGCATGAAATGCCATTGGCCAAATTTAGAAACAGTTCTCTGTGTGACATCACAAACATTGCATCCTGTTGCTTATGGGTTGCATCCTGGTTCTTGTATTAGAATAATTGTGCGTTTTTGAATTCATTTCTGTTTGTTGTTGTTTGTTTTTAAGGACAATGAACTCGACCTTTTCATCGTTTCTTCGTTTATTTATCGTGAGAAATATTTTAAAAGGACTCTTCTATATACATACCTACTCCGCCAACAACCTGTTCGATGCTCCTGATTTCGTATTTATGCTCCTTGGGACTTTTTTTGTGGATTGAATTGGATATGTATTTGATTTAGCGAGGATGAGCTACAAGGATAAGACAAATTGAAGAATTCCCACAGGAATGCTCAATTTTTATGTATAGCAAATGAGGTCATGGGAAATTTTTGAATTCTTGTTTTTGGAATTAATTTAGAATGCATTTAAATTTGTTTGTATTTCCTTTCATTTGATTTCGTCTATAGAAAGGGAGGGAATGGAAATTATGGAGATCCTCGTACAATTATATGTATATGAATGCGGAAGATGAAGATTTGGGATGGATTGATATTCGGAAGTAACAATTTGAAGGTTACCTTTGGGATCAACATTTTTAACAAGAGTGTAATGTACAGGGAGACTTTCTCATGATGATGTGAAGGGCATGGGCATGTAATTAATTTTCGAAGGAAGGTATAGGTACAGTTTAAAGTTAAATAAAAATCAATTAACTTTTATTTTTGAATTCTAATAAGGATCAGATTTCTTTGTTTTTTGTTGGGGGGAAAAGGAAGACAATTGGTTCTTATAAGAAAATGTGTCAGTTTCATGTTCTCATGATCGGAATAAGATCACATTTAAATTATGTATTTCATTAATAACAGATGAGCCAAACTGATGATTCATTGGAAAATCTGTTTGTCTTAGTTAAAGAACAACTTCAAGGAAGTTTTGGTTGGTAGTTATACCAGTTTAAACTCAAGCTTAATGCCAATTCGCAGTTTATTTTTCACGGTTAATATGGTCAAGACGGTCGGTGCGTGATGAAGCTCGATGGTAGAGCTATGTACTTCCACTAATGATGCTCACACCAAAAATACAATTGGCGATTTGTCGATTTGGACATAAGACCGTGAGGCTTTATATTTGTATCTTATTTCTTAGCGGGTTAAATATAGGACATCATCTGTTTCATCTTTTTTGACATTCATAATTTAATTTGAAATACATATGTACATACTAAGCTTGAGAAGAAAATTTTGCCGAAATTGTTTATAGGCGTATTGGACAGTATCCAACTTTGTACAATTTTGGAACTTGGGAGTTCAAAAACCTGAGTAAATGCAAAGTGTGCATGATAGACAATAGACAAGCTATTGGAAATGAAAAAAAATGCATTAAATCTTTATATAAAGGTGTCGTGAAATAAGGAAAGTGAGGGTTTTTTGGCGCTTGTAGATTTTGGTGACATCTGTCAAATCTTCTGTTCATCATTCAGTTGTTTATGCCAAATCATCATGGCAAGTTACGCGATTGAACAACACGTTCAAATGATACAACTTTTTTATCAAAAGGAGTGTTCGTTAATGCAAACGTTGCGCGCATTGCACCCATTTTACGGTAGACGTGGTGGCCCTCCACAGTCGACTCTTGAACGTTTGGTGGCCAAATTTGAGACGACTGGTTCAGTAAACAATCAGCCAACACCCGTACGTTCAAGGAACGCAAGATCGGCCGAGAACATTGCTGCGGTCCGTGAAAGTATACAGCAGAACCCGAGGCAGTCTATTCCCCAGGTGATAATGCATCCTCACACCGTTTGGAGTGGTTTTTGGGCCGGCGGCGTTATTCGTCCGTACTTTTTTGAAAACGACGCGACGTTGGTGAGGCGGTCGTCGCCAATAGCGAGCGCAACATAACGATGATAACTAATTTTGTATGGACCAAATTGAACCATAAGGACCTAGACGACATGTTTTTCCAGCAAGACGGCGGCGGCGCTAGGTGCCACATAGCAAACGCCACGACATCTAAACAACATCTACCCGCCCTTATTGAAAAACCCTTTTAATTTTTGAAGATAATTAATTGCAAATGTTGGCCGTGGATGCGTCTTAAATGGTGCATCCACTAAATCCAATTTTGGTATTCTCTTTCTAACATTTCGGCCTAATCTCAAGACTAAATTGTTTAATGTCGCTTTCCAGTGCGTCACTCGAAGCAAACTTCTCGATATACACAATAACAAATCACTCCAAAAAATGCGACCAATAAACCGGCCCCAAACGTTAAATAAACTGTTCACCGAACTCGACTCTTAGTTGGTCCATTGTTACATGTGAGGTGTAGCATGCGCAACAGTCTTATTGAAATCACATGTCATGCAAGTCAAATTCTCCCATTTTTTCGCAAACAAAAGTTTGTTTTTATAGCACAGTAAGGCTTATCATTTACAAAAACCTTTCGAATCTCATTATCTTTAAAAAAAATACTGCTCCATAATACCACCAACCTAAAACTTTTTCTGGAATCTGGATGCATTGGTAGCTCTTGCAATGGTTCTGGCTGCTCTTCACTGCAAAAATAAGGCAGTTTTGCTAGTTAACTTCCCATAGGAAAATATTGTAATTGAAAATAGTTTTGACATTTCTTATAGTTTCAAGGTTCCTACAAACTAAATGAAAGATTTGTAGAAAAATGTCTGTGTGTACGTTCGGAATATCATTTTTTGGTAGTCCATATCTCAATAATCTAGTAAGAAAATAGCACTTTCAAATTGATTTTCTCTTACAGATAATAACATCGAAAGATGCAGAAAGGAATTTCGAAAAAAAAATTGAGTCTTTGGCAATTTGAAAAAAGTGAACATTTTTGTTGACCCCTAAAATCTCACGAACCAATAACGCTAGTGACTTGAATTAAGTTTTATATAATATAATGTGACGTTAACCAAATAAGTATAATTTTGAGAAAAAAAATCAATTAACGGTGTTTTTATAAATCAAAACAATTGAAAAAAAAAATATATAATATATAAAAAATGATATTTACTCCAAAATAATTGTATGAAATAAAGAAGAACGTTTTTGACATCTGGTAGCATTTTGAGAAAAATCGAAATAATGGTTTTTACAAAAAATAAAAACCTAAAAACTTCAAAAAGTTTGGTAAAAAGTTATTTTCGAGACTAATAGTTTCAGATTAGGTTTATCTTTAAGAAAGTATCATCTTTTAATATTAAAAAAAAAATAATCTACAAAAACTTAGCAAAATTGGTAAAAACTGATGTTCGTTTCGAAAATTTCAAGAAAAGTTGAAGATTTTGATTTAAAACTATTATATGCAAAATCCAATTTCAGTTTTTTTATAAGAAATAAAAACTTTCAAAAATGATGCTAAAATTGATAAAAATTAGTTTTCGACTAAAAATGTCAAGAACAAAAACGATATTGAAATCAAACGAATTTATCACTTATGCAACTATTTATTCTGACTTTTAGTTATTTTTTTAGAAATCTTCAACTGACAACTTTTTTTACAAAACACACAAAGTGAAAGTAATAAAATTTAAAGAATTAACACATTGACTGACTTTAAAAACTGACTTGAATTTTTAAAAATTTAAGTCAATTTTTAAAGTCAGCCAATGAGTTAATTCTTTTAATTTTGTTACTTTTACTTCAATGTTATAATTTAAGAACTCAGTTTTCAATATTTCTGCATGCAACCTAAAAACTATTTGATCAATTTTAAAATTCTAAACTTTTTCGAAAATTTGATTAAACAACTTATGAGAATAGTCTTCAGCAGTCTGTCAAAATGAGAAGGTCTCCAACATTCCCTACTCAACCAAAATAAATTCTTTTCAAACTGGTTGAAAAAGGCTGTCTTAATAAATGCAACTCTGATGATTGGAATACTTATGTAATGTATATGCAAATTAAGAACCGACATTAAAAAATAAATTTTAAAAAATTGCCAATCGTTCGTAAAAATCCACTTGAAAACACCTCACCACAATAAAAGATTCCGAATTCGAATCAAGTGTCTACTTAAGTCACTCTCTCAGTCAGTTTTATGCAAAACACTTTAAAGAATTAAGACAAAGTCGCTTAAGACAAAGCCGTAAAATAGAATTAAAAAAAACACTAAACTGGTGGAAGGTAATAAAGCTAACACTATTAAAGTGCAAAATATTATATCGCATAATAATGTTCGACGTTAAAAGATCGGAGAGTATGCGCCTGCACAGACACACCATCCACTTCGTTTACCTTATATGAAGCGAATTTAGCTTTAGACAGGCTAAGTTACCTAAAAGATGATGTCTTCCCGATAGACCTACGAATTTTGCCCACCAGCATCTTATAGAAGACGAGAGGGCCATTTTTTATACTCAAAAAAGGGAGGTATACACTCCACCGCGCGCGCCGCTCTGGCCGCCACCACGGAGCAGTTCGACCGAATGAAGAGCTAGGTCCCCGCATTTATTGCTTCAGCTGAGGGTTTTCGTCTTTCTCCGAATTCATAAATAATTCAATTTTGTAGTATAATAATATCAATTGCACAATTTTCGAACTAAGGCGAACTGAGTATGAGTCTTTATGGATGCGGGGACAGCTTCAGCAGCTCTCAATGCCCGCGCTATTCATCCGAGTATGTATGATGCATGCGACTGCGAGATGGCAGTGATCGGTGACTTGGTTGAGGAGGACTGAGCTCGAGTCTGACGAGACTGCCAGAGAGATCTCCAGTGGGAGTGAAGTTATTTCCTGGCGCATAATTTCTATCCGTTCTACGTTCTGTCTGTCGGTATTCTGTAACTATACATCAGCGAACTTTGCCAGTTGTTTGCTGGTTGGGTGTACCGTGTACCCTGTACCGTGTACCTTTGCTAGTTGAGAATGATTTGCGTTCGCAGCAAAGAATAAGCATAGCCTCACATACAGTGGTCTCCTTGCTTGTTGGCAAATGAACTCTAGAATCATACATCACAGCTAAAAAGATCCGTTTGCATTCCTTGCCCTTCTGATGCCCGAGCTCGGTTAACAATCGAAATGGAACTAGTAAATTTTGTTTACTATATATGCAACACCGCGCACTCCTAGATCAAGTGCATTTTTGATCGTCATTTGGCATGGCTCTTATACATGTGTGCACCGAATATGGACGTGCAGCATCATTGATGACATTTATGGATCATAACAATGTAATTGAGTACCGCTTTTTAATACCCTTGGGTATCAATTTGGAGCTAGATAGATATGGGACCGGGTTATTGTGTTGCGCCGTTGCTGTTGCTGGTCCTGCATCGAGAAGCGATATAAAGCGAGTGCGTAAGTGGATTGCATATTATATGTCAGTCGGGCTAAAAGTGGATAATAATAGCCAAAGTTGACAGTAGAGTAACTTCTTTAAATTGGCTGGCAATTAAGGAGTCACTTTGCCAAATGTGAATTTGTCGCATTTCCGTAAAAATAAAAATACAAACGGTCTAGAAGGTACTCGTATATGAACCATCGAATGGATTTTGTAACAGGTTATCCTTTTAAGGCAAATTTGGATTTATGTAATCAGCAAAAGGTTTTTGCAAAAAAGTTTCCTCATTCTTTTCGAGTAACGGATGGTCCTCGCGGTTGAATACGATAACCTGGATCAAACGATGTGATGCTATTTAGTTTCGTTTTTTTTTTGGAACTAATTAATACTCAAAAGCTTATTAACCTATTTTTGAGTCCAAAGCGGGAATAGTAAAAAAAAAAAATTACAGTGGTTTTGGTTCTCATAAAGTTGAAATATGAACTTGTGACAAATGTCAAATCTGGCACTTATTGGAAACGGTTTTTTCCCGTGAAGGCTCAAAATAGATTAAGATCACTTCTCATTTCCCAAGAATAAATCTTTCTAATTTAATTTTAATCACCAAAATAAAAAGGGTTTTCCAATTACAGATTTTATTTCGAAAATCCCGCTTTTTGGTCAGCTATTGCTTTTTCATATGTGACAAGAAAAAAAATACGATATTACTAAAAAGAAAAGTTACATGCTTTAATAACGGATGATTGAAATTCTTAAAATTCGAAAAATTTATTAGTGAGATGGTGGCCGAAATGTTAGAAATAGTATGCCAAAATTGGACTCAGGTTATAATCAGGTTTTGGAACTCCGAAGTTGCAAAAATGTAAGAAGATTAATCTTATTTCCTACTTCACGCCATCTGCACTAAAAAAATTGAGTGTAGCAACAGTCCGTTGAAAACTAAAGCCTAGTGACTTACAACCATTCCTATGTGCGAGTACTGTTGTCAGGGATGGAGGGGACCTACAGTTTTAAGCCGAATCCGAACGGCCAATTTGAGAAAGCACTTTTCATGACAAGAATTACTCTTGGAGATTTTGTCAATTCCTCGCAAGAGACAGTACCCGTTCAAAAAACTTTAGATGGCATAGGCAGGGATCGAACTCAAGACCTCTGGCATGACAGTCCAACAACGCAATAACCATCATGCCACGGGTACTACGTTATCTGCACTGTTCTAGCTCAAAATCGCAAGACCTTCCTAGGCGAATTCTTCTATAACGATCTTAACTATGTCGATCATATTATTCATGTGGTAACATAATGGGCCAATAAACTGGCCTAAGTGTGTCCTACTCTATCCTGGACAGACATTTTAACCTTACCTATAACCTATGTCCTACAACAACTTGTAGAAATATTTGGATAGGAATATCATTTTCTGAGAATTTTTCTTTTTCCTTAATTTGATTGGACTTTTTAAATTGGTTAACAAAAGCTGGAAATTAATTTTAAAATCTGTCACAAATTGATTTCCGACTGTTTTTTTTATAAACATGGATCTTGGACTATCTACATCATACATGTTCAACTAAGTGTTCTTCCTGTTCAAAATGTATGCCTATTTAAAACCAGGGAACCAAATCAAAGACAGAACTTTCTTCTCAATCTCACTCACGATAAAATTTTAAAATGTCTTGGAGGCTTAGTATTTTAAACTAAACCAGAGCAATGAATGTCCCGAAAAGATCTCACATTCAAACAGATGATGTCCTATATTATACCCGTTAAAAAAAATAAAATAAAAATATAAAACCTCATGGTCTTATGTCCAAATCGCCAATTGTATTTTTGGTGTCAGCATCATTAGTGGCATTCTATACGTACAATATCTTCGATGGTCCTGGAATTGGAAGTACATAGCTCTACCATCGAGTACCATCACGCACCGACCGGCTCGACCATATCAACCGTGAAAAATCATCTGCTAAACTGCAAATTGGCATTAAGCTTGAGCTTGAGCTGGTATAACTATCTACCAACCAATTGCATCGCGCTCATCGCGCCGACCGAACTCCCCGAGCCTTCGTTGCCAATGCCAAACACTGCATCATCACCGTTAATCATCATCTTCCATATTGCATTATCAATATGATATCACCGCCACCGCGCTGCTTCCACTCACTCATGGCCCAGTAGTCAGCTCAGACCTCAGAGCATCGAGTCAGCGCAGTCGTAGAGTCGCAGAGTCGCAGTGGAGTGCGTTATTAATGCGTTCTGAAGAGGCACCTTATTAGAGGGAGAGCGATTGGGAAGCCCGGTTAATACCTCGCTGATGCTGATTGCTACCATTAAATTCCATATGATCCTCCACGCGTCCTTCTCCTCCTCCTGTCTTGATGATGGTGCACTGCTGTTTGGTGGTCTACCTGACAACGACGATTCAATGGTTTCACTCGTGTAGTGTATCGGATCCACGCATAAAACGCGAAAAATCCAATCCACACTGGAGGTTCGCTATATATTAAATGGGTCTACCAAACAAACGGTATGGATTCTGAAGCTGGTGGTTTTGGCTGCAGAGATAGTGGCGTTGAAAGCAACGCACGATATGAGGACGAACAAAGATTCAATTTAACGTATGCTGCGTGAACTATTTTGTCGTTGTGGTGTCTCAAGTTCATATCTTTCTCCAGCAAGAAGCTGGTGGAAGTATGGTTCCGATATCTACCTTCAGAAACCACACATGTTTCAAGCTCCACTTCAATCTACAAGCTATACCTCTGGCCTGGGAAAAACAGTTTTTGCCCCCGAAAAGACCCAATGACAATAAATTTGTAGAATTGTTTTTTATCTGGAATTGCAGATACATTAGCGTTGTTTCTCTTCTCAATATCGCCCATTTGTGGTTTAGAGAATGCGTGCATCGAATCATATTACCGAAAAGCTGGAGAATTGTATAGAGAAGTGCCTTTGGGACGCATTACATTGCCAGGGTTAAACTTTCCTTCGTCTTCGGTTACTTACTTCATTCATGATTTTCTTTTACACCGCACGATCCAGTAAATATACGATGTCAAAAAGTTTTAATATCTAGTTGAACTCATAAACTGATGAGAGATCAGAGAGGAAGGGGAACTATTTTGATCGAACAGTTGCAGCACTAATGAGGAGATGATCGGATCAATCTTCATATAAGATCCAAAGAAAGGCGCAGAAGCCATGAGTGAGTTAGGTGAAAAGACTATAAAGATATTGAATCTTTCAAGAAATGCAGTTAGCAAGTTATAGTATTAAGAGTAAGTAAATCATAAAATGCGATGGTGTCACTTGGTTTGACAGATTGGAAAAGTTTCCATACTTACCTTTTTGTATCGTCTAACACGTTTGATGACTTAGCGGTGAGTTGGTAACTTTAGCATTGAATATGATTTCACGGTGAATTGGTTTTTGCCGCAAGTGATTTTGAAGCACAGGAGAAATAATAATATCTATATCTGAATCTGGTGGATTTGAATTAGGGCAAAGTGGCTTCAATGAAATCATAATGTACTATGTTTCTCAAGTTTCAGACTTGCGGGGCGGACCTTTCTAAAGAAAGACTCTAGACTACATGGGCATTGTGCACTAAAATGAAACCATCTAAGTTTTAACAAAACGGTAAGATTTTAAAGTTAAAATAGTGAAAGATGACCAACTTGTTGAAAAAGATAAACTCTGAAATTTGTTAAATATGCGGTATTTGAATTTATTTATTTACAAGGACACTCGGATATATGTATATTCTTTTCCTTTCCCTTAGAACTTTAGATTTTCAAATTATTTAAAAATAAGTGAGAAAAATAGTTTATTTCACTTGAGGACAATATCTCAAGGTCATTAATTTTGTTGGTCTCGAAAGTGAAAGTGAAGCTTTAGGAAAGCGACCTTCATGATAACTTCTCATTTATGCCCATCAATCGATATTTCTAAAAGTTTGATTAAATATTAATAACATTTTTTGTGAGATAAAAAAGTTTGAACTCAAAACCATTTTTTAGGAGTTTTCAATTGGATTTTTCAAAAAACATATCTCGAAAAACCATAAATATACGTTTCTAAATTCGCAATCAAACTTTTAAAAACGAGAAGATCTTGGTTAAAGCGGCTGAAAAGAATATGCCACACAAATTTCAACAAAGTTAGTTTTGAGTACCGCGAACGCACATCCAAAATAACATGTCATCTTACCAAGCTTATTATTCAAAGTGTCAATATTGATCTCAACATAGTATGTATTCAAAAAGAGGGTTCAAGAAATACGTCCTTCCTCACAAACATTTAAAGAAATTGACAAAATTAAAGACAGAAAATGCTTCGGTACGAATATCTCTAAAGATGTTTTAACTTATAATAGAATTGATTTTGTTGACAGTCATTCAATACCAATACTTAATGCCTTTCAAAATTTCTACTCAACTTTTGATAGTAACTTAGCTAACGAAATTTACTCCACTTTACTACGTTTTTCTTCATCCGATCT
Organism: Eupeodes luniger; assembly: GCA_951509635.1. Taxonomy (NCBI): domain Eukaryota; kingdom Metazoa; phylum Arthropoda; class Insecta; order Diptera; family Syrphidae; genus Eupeodes; species Eupeodes luniger. The sequence continues at coordinate 41,934,080 of OX608075.1, forward strand.
TGGTACACTTATTACTATTTTTATCAGCACCTTACACTCCATATAATCTTGGAAGCCCTCCTTTTACTAATCCACAGAAAGTCCAAATTTTCAGCTCTAACCTAAAAAACAAAAATTCGCCAAAAAATTACGGTATATCAAATTTTGTTTTACGAAATGCTGCTTTCTGTTATTGGTTACTTTCCCTCACATTAGAAAAAGCACAATTATTAGATACTAATTGCAAAAGATAAATCCATCAAAGAAATTCAAAGTCTTAGACCTAAGAGTCGAGTATATCACTTTTGTTGAACATTGGAGAAGTTTTCAAAAAAATACTTTCAACTTATGTTGCGATATATCACCTTATAATTAGTAACATTTAGTTTGGATTAAGAAAAGAACACTCTTCAGAACACCCTACACTTCTTCTCTGCAACAAAATCGTTCACAATTTGAGATCTAAGAACTGTACGATCTTGTTTTCGTAGTTGGACGATTATGTAAACCATCATCTCCTCTTAAAGCACGATATGTGGCAGAATAACCATTTTTGTAGTAGGTTTTAAAAATTTTGTATCCGTTGTACGAAAGTTAAGCGATTCTTCGTAAATGTCAGACTTTCAACTGAAAAGAAAAATTGTTTTAGCAACTTAGTTTGATAGACGTCGAATTCCAGCACTACACTTTAGAAACCGCAAAATGGATAACCCGTTGTATTATAAGTCAAAAACCCACTTCAAATATTGGTGTTTTCGGGAGGCGTTATGGATACTGATGAATCTCGATTAATCAATTCCCAGGTTAGTAGAATTTTGTATGAGTGCATGAACTAGTCACGCCAAATTGAGGCCTACGGAAAGCAGGACCCAGTTCTTCTGACCTTCAATTGACTGCTTTCAATTCTCCTGACACTCTTTCAACTGTTGCAATATTTTGTTTAATTTCATTTATCCACTTTCGATGAAGTTATTGTCCGGCGTTTTGGTTTAAAAAATTGTCGTTCCACCATTCTTCGAAACAGTTTTTCGATGCAATAGTTGCAGAATATTGGTGCTGGGGAAACCGAATTTCGACCATCGCGTTGCAGTGGCGATAGTTGAAGCGAAGAATTTCGTCAGTTTTTATGCATTCTAGTGTCTCTGTATCAAAACAAGATTTTGAAAATGGCTAAATATATATAAAATATCATTCGAATTCTTGAACCAATTTTTTCCGAATTATGAAGCCGTTATCAATTCGTCTAAAATAATAATTCTATTTCTCTTTCTACCTGATGTTGGCATGGAACACCTTAATACTCCAACGATCCATGTCATAATTTACATGAACTCGCATATCAACATCGTTCTTAATCTATCTTCGCTCTAAATAAAACCAAACAATACCTGATGTGTAAAGTAGGTATAGGAAGAGGTACCTATGTACCTATGTACCTACCTAAACTATACCTATGTGAATATTATTTATCATTCAAATCTTCCTCCCTCCAGGTGATTGACCTGAGCTCATCACTGGGTCACTCAGTGTATGATCCGATGCTATAAATCTTCCATTAAACCACATTAATCAACATTCATTGCTCTGATTCTATTTATTATTTTCTTCTTTTCTTTATACATTTTTTTTTTTTTTTTCTTTTTTTCAAAAACCAAACTCAAGCCTTGGCTTGTTCTTGAAAATTTACCTGTTGCTCGATTTGGAGAGTTCGAGAGATCGAGATCGATTAAGTCGCGCGCATCAAAAAATTATTCTAAGAAAATTTCCATCATCATCACGACTTTATTATTCTTTCAATTTTTATTCAAATTATATAAACGAAGCACCTTGAAGACAAAAAGGCTAAAAATTCAAAACATATCTACGTCAAAGATATTTGTTCTCCAAAGTATCTTCACTTCCCAGTGATATAATATAATCTTTAGAAAAATAGAAGAATAAGAAATATTCAAAAGATGAATATGTATCTACGCATATATCTGTGCTATGGAGGAAGGTTTACAACATTGGCATATAGCTTCATCGCAGCCGCACAACAACAACCTGTAAGAATAAGGAATCACCATCAAGCCGAAGCCTTCACATCATCGCATCGTCATCATCATCAACAGCAGCAGCAGAAAACACAGCACAGCAACAGAATCACGATGATGACGAGCAAAGGAGTTAAAGGTGCGTAAACACGGACGCATTACCATATAAGCTATAAACATGCCTTCCCACATCTTTGGGCTGGAGTTGGAGTATCTTTTAAGTGCCAGCGTTCTGGGACTTGAGAATAAAACACAACAAAAAAGCATACCTAAAAAAGATATGTATGTAGAAGGTTCAAGCCCGTAGATACAATTCAAACGTTCGGTTCGACGGAATGGCAGGTGTATTTCTTAATAATATCGGATTTCAAAATCGGAGTAGGTACCTACACTTACCTGTGCTGTACTGCCTGATGGGTCTCTATTGCGATCGGTAAGGAAAGAGGATTGGAATCCATAACTCCTTCTTGGTGCTTCTTCCTTCAACCAGCATCATCATCGTCATTATTGGCAGTTGGTACAATATGCACTTGGAACTGAAACTGATGTACGTCTGTCTGTCTTACTGTCTGTCTTGATGTCTCTCTGTATAGAATTCAAATATCGATATTATGGATGAGATGATGATCTGCCGTGCCGTGTCGGCTGATGAGAAAACTCTATGGAGATGCAGCAGTTCCATAAATGGAGGTGGGGTGGTTGCAGTCCATTGAACTGCAATGTCTATTCGATGGCCTATATATGTAAATTCAAGTGCATTGAGCATCAATGTTTCTTATTTTGGTGCAATTGATCCAACGACCATCGCTCGTCGTCGTCCACTTTAGCACAGCTGAGCCGCAGCCGCTTCCTCCCGATATGATGAGGACGAGCGACGTCGACGACGGGATGATGATGAAGGCAATGGTGAATTATGAGATTTTGATTCCTATATATGTACTTGTAGGCTTTGGAGCTGGAGTCCTGCTTTTTGCTACATATTCTCTGCGCTTCTTCGGCCGCGCGCACTCTCTTTCTGACAGGAGGACATAAATCTTTGGAACAACGCCTGAAACTATTGTACGTCGCTTTCATAATTTTCTTCTTTCTTATTTTGTTTTTTGTTTTGGTCGTTGTTGTATGCGCGCTTTTGTATGTTTGTAAAGACAGGCTGTGAAGTCCTTTAAAATGGGATGTTGTGCTTCCTAGTAGAAAAATGTGAATTTCACAAATACCGTAGTTTGTTAAAAAGAATAGTAACTCACTCATAGATATAGGTTTTTAAATAAAATGTTCAGAACTTACAATTCTCACCATTCCTGTATGCGAGTAAATTTTTTTAGGGATGAAGGGGCCTACAATTTTAAGCCTTATCCCAACGGCTAATTTGATAAATCAAATTTCATGACAAGAATTACTCTTGGAGGATTTTTCAATTCATCGCAGTATACACGTGAAAAATACTTTAGATGGCACAGACAGGGATTGAACCCAAGACCTTTGGCATGACAGTCTTTCGCACTATAACCATCCCGCCACGGGTACCTACTACAAGTCGAGTTGTTAGTCGCCTCAAATAACAGATATTAGTTTTGGTCTCATTATAAATACAGAGTTTTCCAATAATAGGTTGGAATCCGAACCACACTAATAACTTCACATTCGTGCTCTTCTGTCGATATTTTTAAAAGTCTTACAAAATATTATTAACAATATTTTGGGTAGGATAGCAAGAGTTTGATTTCATAATTTTCAATTGTTCTCAAGATACTTAAGTCAAAAACTAGTCTCATACACAAATCAATACTTTTTAAATGATTAAAAAATCAGGTTTTTATAAATGCTAAATCAACCTTAAACGGAGTTTTTAAGACTAAGTTAAAACTCAAAATGTCTCCTAACGAGAAAATGGTATGATGACTTTTCAAAGTACCCATATTTCTCTTCCACTAAAAAATACAATTTAAATCTTTTAAGTATCTTAGTTTTTGGTAATTCTCTAGTTATAACTTATTAGTCTTTATTTAACTCTGTATGAAGTTGAGAAAACCTTGAGTTTGAAACTTCTATGGGTTTGAAAAATATGTTTTGGTCTTAATTTTCATACATTTTAGTTTTTTGTTTTAAATTTAGATAGACTCAAAAGCCTGTCGTAATACATTCATTTTGAAGTCGGACTTGAATTAAGGCCATCAAAACAAATTGGAAAAGAGCAATTTTATTGCCGGGAATAAAAACTTGCCGACCTGTGTTATGTATCGATTTTTTAGTTGTTCTTGTAGGTTTTCGATTTTTGTAAAAAAGAGTTGTCAATTGGTTTTTTTTTATAAAAAACTTTAAGTACTTAAATGTAATAACAACGTTTTGCATATGATAAAATAAGTTTAATTCAATATCTATTTTTGTTCCCGAGATATAAAAGTTGAAAACCAATTTTGAGTAGCATTTTTTTAGATTTTGATTTTTTTTAAGAATTGGAATGTTTGCAAATCGTTAAAATATATTACATCTTCATTTATCTCTCGTAATGGGCTTGTGGCGCGGGCGTGGCCTCCTAGCTAGTGCGAATTAACACTTAAAATCGCTGTATTATTTCTTATGGGGTTTTATGTAAAGTCGCTTGTCTACGCAAAGATGGCTAAAATTAAAACAGTTTTAAGATTTTGATAAAATAATAAAAAAAAAAATGGCTTAAATTTCTGCAATATAATTTTTAAAATATAATGGTAAACTACACTTCTAAAAAAACACCCTTGTTTTGAAAGATATTTGGGGTCAACCAAATTTTTCACTTTTTCTAAATTACTATTGCATCGTTTTATATTATTACTATGTATAATAAAAACATAGTAGATATATCTGACAGTTCTTGAGATATGGCCGTTAATATTTTAAATCGAACTTGGAGCATAGCCCCTAAGAAAAAAAATGTAAAGCTTCAAATCACAAGGCTTTGTCGTTGCTAATTGTGATCGCCTTCGAGAGAATAAACGTTGAGGAAACTTTTCTTAAAGCGAAGCGTCCTCGCCCATTCTTTTTGAAAACAATCGTTTTCCACATCAATATCTTTTAATTCCGGCAAAATCAAAATAGTTATTCATAGCTTGGTAGCACCATTCATTCACCGTAACAGTTATTCATTTATCACTATATATAATTTCTGATGTGTTTCAAGGAACTTATCAACTAAGATACGAAGTTGCAAGTTAACAGAACTTTAAAAGGCTTAAGACCTAAATCTAATTTTTATAAAAAAAAATAGTTAAATGGCGTAGCTTGGAGAACTCAATTCAAAGATGGACGAGGAATCGACAAACCTGGGTTTTCATCAAAACTACGAGCTAAAGCAGCAATGCACACTATCTTCTCCAATGTGTTCGCTAGTTTCACTATTGTCGATCAAAAGGGCGCTTCACGATGACGAACGAAAAGTGGATACAAATGTCAAAGGATGACAGCTACAAAAGTGACAACTTACCAAAACTCTATAGATAGTCTTAAAATTAGAGATCTATCAAAATAAAAGCAATTCAAACGAGAACGAGCGTTTTTTTGCGAAAAAGTTGATCAATTTTTTAAAACATATGAAATGAAGATTTTTCGACTTATCACTCAGATATTAGTTGTACCCGTGGCATGATGGCTAGTGCGGATGAATGTCATGCCAGAGGTCTTTGGTTTGATCCCTCCCAGTGCCACCTAAAGTTTTTTCACTGGTCCTCCAAGATTTATTTTTGTCATGAAAAGTACTTTCTCAAATTAGACTTTCGAATTCGACATAGAAACTGTAGGTCCCCTCCATTCCTCAAATGACTTGCACACATTATTGGACCTTGGTTCGCTTCGAGCTGTTGCTCCGCCTAATGTATTTGTTTTTTTGTCAATAATTCAGAGTCAAAAACGGTATTTTGCTTGGTTAAGTTTCAATCTCTGTAGTACCCGTGGTTAGTGCGTTGGACGCCAGAGGTCTTGGGTTCGATCACTGCCTGTGCCATCTAAAGTTTTTTCACGGGTACTGCCTCTTGCGAGGAATTGACAAATCCTCCAAGAGTAATTCTTTTCATGAAAAGTGCTTTCTCAAATTTGCCGTTCTGATTCGGCTTTTAACTGTAGGTCCCCTCCATCCCTGACAACAGTACTCGCACAAAGGAATGGTTGAGAGTTGTAAGTCACTAGGTTCAGTTCTGAACGGACTGTTACGCCACCCAAAGAAGTTTCAATCTCCGTCAAAAACAAACATTTGCATTTTACTGCGTTGTGTTGCGTTGGTGTAGCGTTGTCGTATCATCAACACAATAACGGTACTTCATTTCAATTTGTTTGAATTTAACAAAATAATAATAATAATGTTTGAATTTTACAAAACATATCCTAAAGTTATTTCTTCATATTAGGTTTGATAGTTTGTTTATTTTAATTTTAAAGAATAGGCCTGGTGAAATTCAAAATTCATCTAGCTTAAATGCTGAGCTAATTTTTTCTTATTGAAAAGCCGCACCATGCATCGAGAAGAGAAGAGCAGAAAAATGCCAATTGGATACCAACAACAACTTAACTTCCTAAGCCTCTGACTGGGACTAGGCTTGGGCGGCGGCGTACAAGTGTGTACTAGGTGCGAGGAGTGAGGCCATCTATCAAAAAGCCGATCCAAATTGTGTGGAGCGGTCTGTCGGTCGGCCAGCCGGCACGCGGTGAGCTGGCGCGGAGAGAAAAAGTTGTTAGTGATGGTTCTTGTCCATGGTACGAACAAATTTGCATTTGTTGTTCGGTCTTGAGCCTCACAGGCCGCCCTCCGCCGCTGCTGATGCCCGTACGACGACGACGTTCAAGAACAGTCAATATAACTTTGGATGTTTTTAAATGTTAGGTCTGTGGACTTATGGATTCATTTCCTTCCTCCAGTACATACAACTGTAAGAGAAATGGCGCGCGTTCGCGTTGTACGCCTTAGCTTTTTTGATGGACTCTCTTGGCGGAAAAATATAATATGCATATGCGGTACAAAGTGATAGGTACATTACGTCCCCATAGCCAGCGAGAGAGAGAGAGAGGGATGGCATTACTAACAAAGTCAGCAGATTTATTGAATTGTTGAACTTGGCCTGCGTTTTGAAGAAGTGGATATCTATGAGCTGATGAAGCTGGAAACATGTTCTCAACAAAAGAGACAGGCAGGCACATTCAGCAGCAGCAGGTAGGTAAAATAACAACAACAACAAAAATAGGTAAACTAAAGTACCGAGATATTACAGAGCTTGGATGATTTTTATGGATAACCATGGCAGTAGAGGCTTTGAGATATAGAAAGAACATGCTATTGGCTTGGCGGCCGGCGCAGAGAGGCGGGAATAGATATATATAGTGCGCCAGTGCCTGCGCCTGTGCGCGCATTTCACATTTATTGTGCTAATTTTAAATTATCTCGCATTGATTTATATGTGGATCGGTGAGTTATGATCTTGACTGGTGAATTGGTGGATTGGCTTTGAATGATGTAGCATTGTAGCTTAGCTAGCGTTAGCAAACTTAACTAGCGAGTTGTTCATATAGATTCAGATTTTATGACTGAGCTTCAATGGGCGAATAAATACCTATCGAATAAATTAATGTTATTGAATTTGCTTGCGGGGGGATGATTTTTTTCTGCTTTGTAAAATTGTAGGCAGGTAGGTTTTGGATTTGGACTATATGGGTAGGTAAGGTAGGTATGATGGAAATCTATTGGGGCTTCGAGTGATATTAATTGGAGGAATAAATACTTTGAAAGGCATTTTATACCTGAAAATGCGATTAACTGTGTATTGTTTTTTGTTGTGTTGATTGTTTTCATAGTATTTTGGATTATTTTTTGTTAAAGAAAGTTCATTTAAAGATCGAGGTTAATTTAAGCATGCGGTTTGGTTATACAAGCTATATGTTACATTTCACTATATAGGAAAAAAGGCGTTTTTCGCAATATTTTTAATTATGATCTTCTTAATCATGTTAATTATTTTGTGATTTTTGATTTTTGATATAGACAGACAGTGATGCATACTAAGCAATACAATCTTAAGCTAGGTACACACGTATGCCAGGTCTTTCAATATTTTTTAGTAAAACAATTGTCCAAAAGTCTAACAATTTTGTGAAGCATTATTTTTTAGAAACGTCACTGTCAGTCTTTATTAGACGACGACGCGACGTTTGAAACTGTCAGATGTCGTTGTTTAATACATCGTTTACAGTTTTATTTCTTTCATTAATTATCTGAGCTTTCGCAAAATCGAATCATCTAATTAATATAGAAAATTACTGTGACAAAAATATGCTAACATAAAATTTAGGAAAATTAGTGAAATCATTATTTGAATCGATTTACGGTCGATATACCTACATAATTTAATGTTTGAAGATTTTTTAAAGCGAATGTTGGTCGAGGCTGAGCCACAAATAGACATAAGCCTTAATAAAGGCTCTTAAAACCAAGTATCACACAAGGCAGTTTTGCTTGTTTCTCTATTCAACCAGAAATGGTCACTCGACACAATTTGACGAATGTCAATCGTTGGCCAGCTTTTTCAGAGCCCTTCACCGAAAATTCAGCGGTGTGGCATTTCGTTCGCCTTCAATTTTTCCACTAGCTGTGTTTTTGAAAGGCTTCACAACTAAATCCTTCCGAAAAGTTTTCCACTTAGTGAAGTAATATAGTTTCCTCTGATCGCACTCTACATAAGAGTGTTGGTGGTTAGTTGTCTTAATAACAGTCTCGATTAAACTGCCCATTATTTGAAAGAAGAGCGCGAAGATTTCTAAAAGTCGGAGCACGCTAACAAAAAAATCAACCGACATTTGTTTAAATAAATAAATTGGGTGGCGCAACAGTTTACAAAAAAAAAATAATAAAATCCTATACCGAAAATCCTAAACTAACTAAAAAGCAGCTTGCATGTCAACTGTTGATTGCATACTTTTCGGGATTTCCTTAAAATGGTAATTTGGATTATTGCACTGATTGGAAATTTATCAATGTCAATCATATACCATCCTCTTTTTATTTTTATTCCGAGAGAGAATACTAAGCAATGGAATTTAAAAAAAAAAATCCTAAGCAAAAAAATGCTTGAGAAACAAATTTACCCTGGCTTTTGAAAATCGTTTTTAAACAAGATTTATACTTATAAATTTTGAATCAAATGTTTTCTGTATAGATAGATATTTCTCCAAAATTATTTAAATTTAAAAATAAATTTAAATTCCGTTCTTTTAATAATTTATTTGTCAAATAATTATCCATCCAATTTTTCCTTCACAAAAAATTCGCATTTAAAATATCTACAAGTTTCATAACTTTTAAAAGAACCTTGTTTTAGACTCTTGAATCAAAACACAAAATTCGTTTCGTTATTATGTACAGCAACAAAATTAATAAATTTATATCATAAATACATTCATTTTTAAAAACATGTGCTTGTCCATCCCTATCATGTCATCAGTTTTGCCCGAAAAATCATTCACCCGTAACATTTTTGTTCCCGCGGATATTAAAAAGCTATCAGTAGTTTCGCCAGAATGAAATTGCACATTGAATCAAAAATTGACTGTTCGACTGTACATAGGTTTGTGCAGAAAATAGTTCTCAAAATGTACATATGTATGTTATCTGTTATGGAAACAGAGAGTGAAATCTGAAAAATCTGAATAAAAAAGTAAAATATGAATGAGGTGTTTCAAATTCCTATTAAATTTATGGCTACTGAGTGCCCTGCTACGATTGCTTTTATTCCTTTTCCTTCACCAATCGATTTATTTGAAAAAGAAAGAAACATTTTTTCTTATTCAGTTCAGTTGTTCTTTTTGTAGACAAACAGCAAGGATTAAATCAAGCGACGAATAAAATAAACTTTATAGTGTTGCAAAAAAAGTGTAATTGAAGTTATCTGGAAATGTAAATGATAAACTAAAAGCGACCATAGTAACGATATTTAAATGCAAAGCGTAACCATGCATGATGACCTGCTGCTTGAGGAATTAGAAGAGAAGACACTGCTTCCAACTGTTCGGAGAGATCATTCCAATCCGTTGGACTGTTGTCACCTAAACTATTATAAGAATAAAATTACATTTTCAGCTTTATTCCATTTTCTTCTTAATAATTTTCAGAATTCAAAAGCAGCATAGCTAGAGGTCTTCTTAACCATCGCATTGCTCTTAAAAGTACAATATTTTGGAATTCCACCCGTGGTCAGGGTTTTCTTGCATTTTCAGCAAAGCATTATAGGTATCTTTGTTAAGACTTGATTGATTTGAAAATAAATAAAAAACTATTAAATAAATGTTGATAATAATTAACAATTTCGTCAAAAAACTTAAATCTTAACGTTGTTGTCATCCTCTTCACCTCCAAAATTGAAATGAAAAGTGAAATGTTATGCTGTTTAAAATGCGCACTTTCGCATTTTTTTTCGGGAGAAACTGAAATGACGTGACAAAACTCCTAATAATGCTATTTAATGTACGCACAAAGTCAAAAATAAATAAAAAGATTTCTTCTTTACAGATCAGTTATATGCATATTTCGTCTTGGACTTAACTGGTACTATAAAGGCTTTTTTAATTGCATCCTCAAACCTATCTTATCCACCGCCACCAATTACCTACAAAAAGCTCTTCATGTTATATATGATGAATGATGATGATACAAGATGAAATTAAGTAAATATGTGAAAATACATCACATTAAGTTTTTTTTTTTGAAAATCCCTAGTACCAAATATTGTTTAAACAGAAACTACAACTGTAGACTCTAAATTCCAGGAAACTTTTACAATTCGAATCTTAGATGTAAATCGTTTGTTTCAATAACATTAAGCATTGGTGAAACAATATAAAGATGAAGACCAAGAAAAACAACAAAACGACAGGATTCTACTATAATAATCAAGAGAAATACGAACCCAACTCGACCTGAACGTAGCGCGAGAACAATTCGGAGACGAGCTGTTGATGGTGGACTAAAATCTTTCAAAGCTGTATTTAACAAAGCCTTTTATTTCTAACCAAAAACAAGCTGGCGAGATTAAAATTTCCTCATGACCACATCAATTAGACCGTTAGAAAACGGCGGGACGTATTATTTTTGGACGAGTCCAAATTCAATTTCAAGGGTGCCGATGGTTTCCGTCGTGTTCTCAGACCAGCCAAAGAGTCACTTGACCCACGTTACACCAAGCTACTTTAAAACACGGAAAAGGTAACGTAGTGGTGTGGGATGTTTTTCAGGGCATGGACTGGGGCCGATTCACCAAAAAGATGGTACAATTGATCATTTTATGTACCGTGACATTTTGCAAAATATAATGCTACCACACGCTTAGGATCAGTTGCCTCTGAAATGGATATTTCAACAGGACAACGACCCAAAACACACGTCCAATACGGTTAAGACGTGGTTTCAAGAAAATGTGTTACAATGGCCACCACAGACCCAGATCTCAACCCCATAGAAAATCTATGGGAAATTGTAGATCGATGAATTGCAAAAATAAAAATGATCCCTTTGATCAAATTAAATTGGCTTGGGTAAGTATAACAAACATTATTATAAGCAATTTAATTGACTCCATGCTTCAATGATATGCTGAAGTGATTAAAAACAAGACCTTTGCTACCAAATAAATAAAATAAATTAGGTGGCGCAACAGTCCATGAAGAACCAGGGCCTAGTGACTTACAACTCTCAACCATTCCTGTGTGCGAGTAATATTGTCAGAGATGGATGGACCAAATACAAGCAATATTTTAGTAGGACTAAAAAAATATACCTATGTATTTTTTAAAAGTTGCTTTAGTTTTGCCCAGCCTAATATTGAACTAATTATGCTATATTTAATGAACTATTACAACAACAACTATATTTTATCTTCCAACTGTAAATATTTATTTAAAATATATAATAATTGAATCCTAAATTTGTTTTTTAATGATTTAATAATCGTGTCAATAAAAGTTGCTTTTGTTTTGGCACTGTATATTACATAAATTAAAATTTGGAAACGTAAAATACACACAAAACTACCAATTGTCATCAATATCCTTTTTATTTGTTTAAGAAGAAAAACAATCCTTTATAAGTAAATAATTTTCTAATATCTTGACCATTATTATACCACGACTTTTTCGTTATAACTTTCTTACTATAATAAGTATAAACAAATCAGGAAAATCTCGAATATTCTCGAAATTGCTTTCAAACAACCTTTTTTAAAAATCTAGAAAAAGTGACTTAAGTTGTTTTTCCATGCAGCTACACGCATTCACATTATATTCAGCACCTCAAAATCAATAAGAAAACAGAATTCATGTTAATGTGGCTTATTAAAATCATCTAAGTATCAGCATCTCTGTACGTAGGCATAATTTACATAACATTTTATGCAATTTAAAGGATGCGATCTGTATAACGGTAAGTATCTATCCATTCTATAGCTACCTATTTTTGCTTATTAATTTTTTATTCAATTTTGAATTTATTGATTTAAGTTCCAGACCTTAGTTCCACTTTAAAAAAATTGTATTGTATATGATTGTTTTCGTATTCTTTCTTTTTTTCAAAAATAAAAACCAACTCAAAAACATAACCATCCTGAAAAAAAAACATAAAATCAAAAAGAAAATCTCCCCTCAAAGAAAAAGCAACCATTCAAAAAATAAAAACAAGTAAAAAGTTTTAAGTGTAAAAAAATTATTTCATTTAATTAATTTCTCTCTTTTTTTTTTTGTTCAACATCATAAATAAATTTTTTCCTTAAAAAAACTATAAATTGTACATTAAAATAAAAAATATATTATTTCATTAAAAAAAATATATATATTCATATTCATATAGGTATTTTACATGCTTAAATTTAGCTTATTAACTAATCGTATAAAAATTTAAATAAATTTACTTAAACACTAAAAAAATCTTCTCACTTCTCGGTTTGTTTGTTTTGCTTGTCTTTTGTTTTTGTTATCTTATAATTATTTTACAAAAATATCTTAATTTAACTTTAATTATTTTTGTTTTTACAAAATATTTACAGGAGTTTTTTGTACATATTTGTCTTCCAAATTAAAAAAAAAAAATAATAAAATAAATTAAATAGGCACTTTTCTCGCAAGGATTATGAGTTCAAGTTACAACTTTTGTTTTTGTTTTGTTTTATTTTACAACACGATGTGTGACTAGAGGTTCCGTTTTTAAGCATTTACAAGGATTATAAGAACAAAAAGAAAAACTATAAAATTATGCAAAAAAAACAAAATATGAACTAAAACAATTTCGATTTAACTTCAAAAATTCTTCAAGTTAATTAAAAACAAAATAAAAATAATTTATAACGAATAACTGGGGTTTTGTGGTCTCTTCTGTTTTCTTGTTTTTGTTTTGTGATGTTGGGTGGGATTTTGTGGGCTTCTAGGAACTAATTTTTGGTTTTCAACAGAATTCAATCCAAAAATGTGTTCTATGGCTGGAGGATGCACGACCAGAGTCGATACAATGCAATGCGAGTGAAAGATCTTTAATGATCTCCATAGGAAGCGAGATAGGATGAGTTGGCGGAACAGCTATTGCCTCCGGGGCAACCTCCTTCGGTGTGTTTTGTCAGCAGGGACATGCGAGAGAAAGTCTTGGAGCAGGATGTGCATGAGTACTTCTTGACGTCTGAGTGCGTTTGCAGATGAGCACGCAGGTTGGAACGATCGGCGAACGCCCGATGGCAATGTTGGCAACTGAACGGCTTCTCGCCGGTGTGGGTTCGGATGTGTCCTTGGAGCAGCCATGGTCGGGAGAAGGCCTTTCCGCAGATGGAGCACTTGCAAGGCAGAGTGTGTGTGCGGATATGCATCTTGAGGGCACCGAGCGATACGTAGGTCTTGTCGCAGTCCTTGCAGCTGAAGGATTTCTTAACTTGATTTCCTTCGGCGGCTGGGCAATGGAACTGCTGGTGCTTGGTCAGGCCGGAGAATGTGGAGTAGGACTTGTTGCAATCAGGGCACTGGTAGCGTGGAGGCGCGGAGGATTTTTCCTTCTTGACAGAGACCTCACTTGGCGAGTGCTGTGAACTGGCTACTGATGCTCCAGACGAGACCACTGATGGCGATGTTGGCGAGAGCAGCACCGAGGAGTTACCTGATGGCGAGGATAGTTGTTTCAATGAGAGGTCTTCCGGCAGAGACGAGCAGTTGGATTCTGGAGTAAGTGCCCGCATCGAGAAGTATGACGAGTCACTGTAAGCTGGCGAGATTGGAGCGTGTGTAAGATTTAATCCGAATGGTGAATATGGCGAGGCTGGGATCTGGTATGGCATGAAACGATGGGTGAGCTGGGAATGTGGCAGATGTCGCACACCAATTGGCCGATGAATGATTTCCGATCGCATTGGAGGCGATACGGAACTGGCACGGCCGTTCAAGTAGTGTGGTGGTGGCGACAAGGATCCAGCTTCCGATGGGGAACTGGGCGAGAGGAGTTCTCCTCGCAACGGCGAAATTTGCGTATGATTCAAATGGGGATTATTGATGGTCCTGTAGAATTCGGCAGTGTAGGGCGAGACATGGAAGTTCCATGGCTGTAGGCCATTTCCATAGCCATTGGGATAAGTTGGAGTTGGCACGATCACTGGTGAGGATTGTTCTTTTTTCACACAAACACTATTATTATTATCCTTGCATGAAGACGAGGATGTTGTGGACATAACATCAACGACGGTGGACGAAGATTCATCACTGCACATGTCGATTTCTTTTTTAACACTTAAATTTTCGGGTTCGTCCTTTGTAAGGATAAACGACGAGGACGACGGCGGCGGTGGTGAGTCACTACTATCGACATCAATGTCATTGTCATTATCGTTATCGTCCTCGAAATCATAATGCACTGGACGTTTTTTCAAAGGACACTTGCTGTAGTTTTTACCCGCGATCATTTCAAGATGCATTTTGGGGTTTATCTTTTCTAAAAGTATAATTTATTTTTTGGAAGTTCTTAAAAAGGGATCACGATTTCTTAACGGAACTTAAAATGATATCTCTTGGGTTTTGTATCTTTTTTTTCTCTCCGAGTATCTTTTATCTTTTCTATTTTTGTAAAATATTTTAGCGAACAGAACGCAAGAGCAACCAACGAAGAACTGTGAGGGTTTTGAAAGATCCAAGTCTTTTTATAGCCTTCCCCACTGTCTGAGCTCTGCTGTTGAATTTGTGTTCATCGACGCGTGCCGCCGAACCAATTGGAAGACAGAAAATACGATTCCCCTGAACCAGTGAACCGAGGCGGCTGATGTTGTTGTTGTGTGCTTGGTTTTTTTTTGTTGTTGGATGTCTCGCTATTTGTAGTTTTCTTGTCCACAGTCCTCGGTGCTCGGAGTCGTTGTTGTCGTCGTCGGTCGTCGCTGTCGTTGGTTTGGTTTTCGAAAAACAGGCTCTCTGGTGCTGCTACTGGTGGTGAACATGGACCAGCGTAGCCGTTGTGCCACTTTAGTGGCACAAAGCCACCTTTTTTCAGCCTGTGCTACCGAGCCACTACCTTTTAATCTGTGCCACCTTTTTAGAATTCCATGTAATTAAACCGAAACATGAAATTCACCACACCTTTCCATGCGTTTTTATGTTTTTTGTTCCTTTCCATTTCCATGCATGCATACGATACTAATTACTAATACCATCAAAGTTCTGACGTTTTCGTTCAACATAACAAACACATTCAACAAAACTGTGACAATCAATGGCAAAAATGTTTTGGAAATAGATTACAAAAATGAAAATTTGATAAAACAAATTACAGATGTCTATATAGGCTCTGAAGCCGAAACTTGTGTTATCAATGAAAAATTAACAGAAAATGAAATTGTTGAAGTTAAAAAAACTATTCTTAACTGCTATAAAATACTTTGTGACGAAATATTTAAAAGATTTGACATTAAAGATGAAAAACTTTCTATTTTAAGGCATTTAGATCCAAAAATTATTAAGTCAAAACAAGAGTTCACATATTTTCAACTAGTTTCAGCTTTTAATAATTTTACCAATAATCCTGAAAAGGTTATTGAACAATATAAACTTCTCGAAATAAAATCATTCCACACAGATTTCAAATCAATTTTCGAAATCGAAAGTATTGAAATGTTTTGGTTTAAGGTGGGTAATATTAAAAATAGTATGAATGAATACCTATTTTCTGATCTGTATGAATTCGTTGCAAATATATTAACTTTGCCACATAGCAGCGCCTGCGCTGAGAGAGTATTTTCAAAGCTTACTTTAATGAAAAATAAACTCACCAACCGACTAAGAACTGAAACTTGCGAAAATAAGTTGGCTTCTTTAAATTTAATAAGTAACTGTGATCTTACTGAGTGGAGCCCAAATGAGCTCCTCATAAAAAAATATAGAGAAACAATTACAAAAAAATAAAATGTGATAAGAATTCCTAACTATTGTACCTTTTAATGAAGTATTACTTATTTATTTATTTTATGGTCTTACAATTGTAATTGTCAATTTACTGAAACTAGTTTTAAAAAAAAATTTGTTTTTGAAACATCAGTAAAATGTTATTTTTCTGTTCCATTGAATACCTAGTAACCTAGTATTATTTATACACATTATGTATGTATATATATAAAGTATAAAATCAAGTGTAAAATTTTAAGTTTTTAAGTTTGCGTTACAATAAATCATAAAAAAATGTTCGTTTAAATTGTGTGTTTTCTTCAAATAATATGATTTTGGTGTGATATTTTTTCTCTGAAGACAATTTTCATATAAATATGGTGTTCCTTCATTATTAATTTCCTGTGCCACCTTTTTTTTACGAGAGCCACTTTTTTTGCCACTTTTCAAAAATATCCAGCGGTAACACTGACATGGACAGGTGTGCTCTCTGGCTGCTGGCTGGAGTGCTGTTGTACGGTAGGTACGCTGACGATAAGGGTACCTTACCATTTCACCAATGCCCAACAAGGTGCTTACCGTTTTTTGTTTTTTGAGGAGAGGAGATCTTTCACCACTGCAAAGAGTGGTCTCTTGTGTGGATGGTATCTTGTAGATATTTTTGTGGATGTGGATAATATTTTTTTGTGTTTCGTTGCCGTTTTGTATCTTTCTCTTATGCGAGATTCAAATGGCTTGAAAGTGAATTGTGGAAGCGGAGAGTAGAGTTAGAGTGTATCTCCTGTCTGCACAATCCACTTGCTTTTGTTTATTGTCTGCAACGAACGAAACTCAGCCGAACTTGTCGCTGGCTCGCAGGGTGTTTATAAGTTGTGCGAAGCTGGTGCAGTTGATGTCGCCGCCGCCGTGTGCCGTTGCCGCAGTCAGTAGAAGTTGATTTGTCTGTTAGATGCTTCTTATGGATGGCGGTTGTCCTGTCGCAATTTACCGTTTGTGGATGTCTTTCCCCTTTGCAAGATTCATATTTTTTGTTGTTGAAGAATTTAATTATTTTGGGAATTAGTTAACCTTCCTACGTTTTGAGGGGAGAGTTTTGTTCTATACCTTTTTCTATTCATTGCTATGGTTGCATTGCATATGGTCCTTATTTGAATTTTGAATGGTTTATCCCTTGGATGACATTTTTGTTTTTCGTTTCTCCTGTAAGGAGAATATGGTTCATCCAATGTTTCGAATTCAAGTCAACATTAATGATGATTATTTATCTTGAGGTTTTTGTTGTTGCTGCTTTTACTGCAATCGAAATTGGGTCTACACTTCTACAGATAAATACAAAGTTGTGGATGAATTTTGTTTTGTGTCGTTTTATTTCCTACCTGTGGGATTCTTTATTTTATTTTTGTTTTGTTTATAATTCGTATTGGATAAGGAATGGATATTTAGGTAGTAGGTTAGGTAGGTAGGTAGATATGGAATATAAAATATTTCAATAAGAAAAGGCCATAATAAATAAAATATGGAACTGTCGATCGTTGTGGATTATCTCTACTGATGGGTGAGTATAAAATTGAATTTTTGGCGCAGTTTAGTTAGGAATTGGGTTGTTTAAAAAAATATAGGTAGGTACCTATATTGTGATAAACCAAGATTATTTTTCTTAAAGTTTATTTAGGTTAACCCACCCAGTTTGCTAGGAAAGTTAGATAATGGTACCTAACTACCTACTAGGTTACCTTTTGGATTGATCGAAAGATTTAGGAAGCTCTATACTTATATATAAGTAAACAATATGAAGATACTTTTAGATTCATAGCTACATAGGTAGGATAGGTACCTATAGGTACCTTGATAGAAAAGGGAATGAGTTTTTGTATAGGTAGGTATTCCTACCACTGGTATGATAGATATCTAAGTAATAGGTTGTTATGTAGGTACCTTACTTACCTAGGCAGTTACATAGGTTTTTTTTGTATTTTAAATTGTTTATGCATATGATCACCTAGGTGCCTTCTATCTAATTGAAAACAAATTTGTAAGATGTTAGGTGATTAAGGATTCTTGTCTTAGTTATATAGGCTAGTTATAATGGCACCGGTTGTCAGCCCTTTCACTTTTATAGCGGAATATAGTAGGTATTCCGATTATCTTTTTAGTTGGAATTTGTAGTTTATAATTTGTTTTAATTTTAAGTGATGAAGTGTGATTTTTGAGTAGCACCTTAAGTTCCAGTAGTCGGTCAATTGAGTATCCAATAGTCAACCTCAGTTGTAGAATGTATCTGCCTTTCCTCAAAATTTCTTAAAAATTTCAGCCGCAACAAAAAAATTATTTATAAAAAAGAACTTTTATTTCAGACAAATAGTTTTTTATAATAATGTAGCTTACTAATGTAACAAAACAATAACTTCTAAAGCTGTATTTGGGATAAATTAACAAATAAATAAATAAAATAGTACCTATAGTTGTACAAAAAACTATAAAATACCAAGGAACTTGTTAAATAAAGACTTGAAACCTATGTCTATAAACATATGTAGATGCCTACAAATAAAAATTTACTTCAAAACTTAACAAACATAGAAGTTGTCAATAAACTGGATTGTTACTTTGCACAATTTCTACAAACATTATGTATAGGTACTTTGCTTTCGACATCTTTAAAGATTTTTCCGGAAAATGGTGTGTATTTCAGATGAAGCCATCTGATACATGAATCACAACCAATGTTCTTTTAGTCGATATCATTTAATGTCGGAAATTAGCTCTTTCACTTTCTGAATGACTTCTCCGTCACTACGGCTCGACCTTCCTCTGGTGTTCTAAGGGACTGTTCAGGGTGAGGTTTAAAAAATCCGGAGTACCACGACTTAGTGGGTCATTCTTAAAGTAGGTTTTGCTTTTGTCGACACGAGCCAGCTTGTATGATCTTGTTCCTCTATTGCAGTAAGAAAGTTCTGCTCCCATTTTTCTGTGCTTCTCGATGACTCTTCTATGGATTCGGTCTTGCTATGTTCCTCTAGAAATCTTGATTTCACGGATTTTCTTTTTTATAGGACACTTTTCTTCAACATTTTTTCAAAGCCGCCTTAAGTGGCTCTTTTGTGTACTTATTTTTTTGAAAATGTTTTTTTTTTTTGTGGCCAAATTAAAGTGCTATAGGTTATAATTATTTATATTAAATGCA
This sequence comes from Eupeodes luniger, assembly GCA_951509635.1. Taxonomy (NCBI): domain Eukaryota; kingdom Metazoa; phylum Arthropoda; class Insecta; order Diptera; family Syrphidae; genus Eupeodes; species Eupeodes luniger. The sequence continues at coordinate 41,953,670 of OX608075.1, forward strand.
GGTCAATTGTTTCCTCATTTGAAATTTAACTATGTAATTACGATTTTTTTGTGAAGAGAAGACTGTTAGCTTATGTTCAGTAGTTCTCATAGTTTTTAGAACATTTCGTTTCTGCATTGTTTCTTATACCTATAAGGTAGAATTCAAGTACATTTGTGGGCATACTTTTGACAACATCTAGGCATCTAAGATGTGCACAGCAAGATATGCCAAAAACAGAGAACGAGAATACCAAATCGATTCAATTCAATGCAATCTTTTCATTGAAGTAATACAAGATGCTACCGGGTATAGCAAGGATGGATCCAAACTTTTCATCATAAAAACGAGTTTTCTTAAAAATTTTCTGTAATGATCTGCTAAAAGGGCTGTCAAAACTAAAATAACGTAATGTGTATCTTAACCTTACATTAACAAATTTGGGTTAAAGTGACAACTTTAGTTATTAGATTTTTTTTAGAACAATGTTGTCCAACAATCATGATCTTACAATTTAATATGGACGACTCCCTATGTCCTATTTAAGAGCTAAAATACAATAGTTTAGAGGGTTTTTTGGTGCGTTTAATGGAAAAATTAAGCTTTTTTCAAAAATAATATATTCTGTTCTATAAATGCCATTTCTAGAAATGTGAAGAACGCAACAAAAATATAGATGTAAAAAGCCAGGTTCTTTTTTGGAGTATTTTCTTTTAACGCAATTTCCAGGAGTCTATTATTAATATCATTTTCAGTCTGCTTACTCGTAGATTGGACCTATAATGCTAATAGACAAAATTCTAAAAAAAAATACTGTTTTCCGTGAACCTTTTGCAAATATTTTGATCAGCCTTACACTTTTAATGTGCGTCAAATAAAATAAGATGGAATTAAAGGTTAGTTTCAGGAATTTAAAGATAACTCAATATCAAATTGACGATTTTTTATTCCAGGTTTTTTTGTAAACCTCAAAATTTACCATTTCTCTCAGATGTTGTTTCAAATGTTATAAACAAACCGCTTTCTCGTGAATTAATTAACCCTTTAACCCCCCCCCCCTCTTGATCAGCCATTGCGAGCACAAAAGCCTTATTAAATCAACGTCTCCAGCCTTTTTCTTGACAATTTCGACTACGATTTTGATGACCATAATCGTCGAGTGATCATCGAAAATTGGATAAATTTTAATAATAACTTTTGTAGTAAATTTTGGTTCATTTACCTGCATACGTATGTGTTTATTTTGCTACTTATCAATTTTTAATACTTGCCTTTGTGCTAGCGAATGAATAGGTAAATATCAAGCGAACGATTCAAAAATTTGCTACATTTTTTACGGAACTTAAAATTATATTTTTTAAATCGTTTTAGAATTTGTAGGTCTGTAGTTGGAATCCGACTTCAAAATCAATCTTTCACGTCAGGTTTTGAAGCTTAAATTCCTGAACTATAGTTGTATAGTTTTTTAAAAATAAAATTCGTGATGATTTTCCAAATTTACAACCCCTTTCTTCAATATTTCGTTTAAATATTCTCAGCATCTTATTTATTTTTCAAAAATTCCTCATTAGTTTTAAGTTCTCACTTGTCCTACATAAAACTTAAAAGAACGCTGAAGAATTTTTGCTAAAACTATTCTTAACATAAAAACGCAAAACTGTATAAAAGCAATTTTTGTTCTTGCTACAATTTCGTAGTCTTTAGGCTATAACATCAAGTTTTTGAAATATATTGAACAAAATATAAAAATAATATTGAGCTCACATAGTTAAAACGGGAGTTCGGAATCAGCACCAAACATTTACTTTAGAATGAATTATTAAAGGAATTACATTCAAGTTTTTCACTGTCATGTAAATGGGTATACTAAGTTCGTCTTAGCAGAAGGGTTTACATGTACATATATCTAGTTAGTTGAAAGGACATAAGACCACCCTTCAAATTAAATTAAAAAAAAAGTAACAATATTTTAAAACACCTTTCTCTGTTAAACCAATTTTTACTGACACCCGCCCAAATAATTCAAGATGACATTTGAAATGAAAAGATATACATATAGAAAAGGAACCTATAGGTAACTTACTATCAACAGCAGGCTTTACCTTTAAGAAAAAAAAATTTGAAGCAAAGTGATAGCATAACCAAATCTCAACAATTGAAAATCTGGGTTTCTGTGTTACATTGATAATGGGTCCGTTAGGGATCAAGATGCATTCCGCTATTATATTACTCTGTGTACCTAGAAAACAAATTCAATACCTAGATCCTAAAAACCTACGCAGTTTATTCTTCTAACGGAAAATAATAATGAAAATCGAAACTTGTTACAGCTGTCCAAAAGAAGAAACCGGTGCTGCTGCTGCTGCTCATGAAGCCGAGATCGAGATGATGGTGACTTACTATGTTGAAAAGTAGCAAAAGAAGCAGAGAGATCTATGTTAAGAAATTAAAAATACAAAACAAGAAAATTTATATAATCACGATCACGGCCAACGACGAAGACGAAGACGATCACCCCAAACCAACAACGAAAAGAAAAATAAGTCCTTCTTCCTTGACATAATAACCGTAAATCGGAAGACGTTTCAAAATAACTTATGATGCCATTGAATCCAGAATTAGAGAAGAAGCGAAGACGATTTTCAGAAACTACGAATACAAAATTTAGGGATCCCTCGAGGAATGAAATCGAATGTAAACATAACACTCCACGTCCTTCCATCGATCGTCCTAGGGACCTAGCGTTAGCACAGCTAACATCCCCATGTAAGGATGTTCACCTTTTTTTTCTGTTTTTGTTTGTGTCCTTCGGGTGTCATCGTTCGCCTCCGTGGCTCGTTGTTGCATTTCAGTAGTGTGGAACGGGGAACGGTTTAGTTCCGTATTTTCTATTTCTTCCGGGTGCATCTATCACCAGAAGTAGAGAACGCACCGTTTGATGGAATTCTCCCCTCGTCATCGTTTGTTCGGTATCGGTTTGAAAACAGGACTCTGTCTCTCAATATTTAAGCCTGGCGCACCGGCACACGACAGATGTACAGTTTGATAAGTTTGAGGATATCCTTGTGCGTTGTGCGTTGTTCTTGTGTAGGACGGAAGGATATTTATTCGAATTAAGTGAGTTTGTTGTCCTCTGCCTGTCCGTTCCGTGACAATGTGAGCCGTTTGCCGAATATGAATATGCCTAAAAATAACTTTACTTTTAAAATTTGCAGAATGACAAGGAAGGGAGAGAGAGGTATTTTCACTTAATCGTGGCGCACCGATATTTGAGTGGCGTTGGATGTGTTTGCATGTCCTGTTGTAGCTGTACTGTACTGTGTGTTGGGATGTGCCTGTTTGCATGCGCAGAATGCACATGTCGTATAGTCAGATGTCTATGTTGTATATGCGGAAACAGGGGTGAACTATATGAATGCAAACGCGTGATGCATCAGTCGTCCATCATTATTTAACTCACTCACTTTCTGTCATTTGCGTTTTGGTGTTTTTGAGAAGGTACCTATTTGTAAAGGGATGGAAACATACCATCAATCGGGTAACGTGCCATAAGGATTAGGGCAGATGTGATTTATGGCAGAAAAAGTGCTGAGTAATTCGGTATCATTAAACGCGCGTCGATTTTTAAATTATTTCTAGAACATTGACTAGGTATAACGCCAATCGACCGTTACAATATTAGGTAAGTAAGTAGATAGGTATATTAAATTGTGAGCTATGTTTGCTGAAGTAGGGTTTCACTGTACTTTGGTGACTTGTTTCTTGAAAAAAACACTAATAGGACTGTTAATTGCAGCACTTCGATAAATAGGTATTTTAAGTTTTTGGAGACCAGACGTCGCGTCGGTCGCCGCCGCCGATGAGATACTTTTAAATTACCTACGATGTTAGTGAAATTTCAAATTTCTAATAGGTATAAGTGATTTCATATTGAATATCCCGCTTTTTGGGCAGCTGTTGCACTTTTGCAGATATCATCTTTGACATTTGACAAGCATAAGCTACGCCATTACTATAAAATGGAACGATACACGCTTCAACAACGCATTGATTTTTTTTTAAATTTACTACAAAAATGGTGACCGTTTTGCACTTATAGTTCGCAGAGCTAAAGGACTTTGGGTTATCGTCGTGAAGCACCTTCTCGGTCGGCAACAGCCAAATTGGTGAACAGTTTAGTAATGAAAAAAATTAACTTACTGTAGCCCCTGGTAGTGACGAAAAACTAGGTTTGCCAGTTCCTTATCGATATTTGGAATAAGGTACACATTCCACGAACGACATTAAACTGTTATTTGACCAACGACTTAAATTTTGCTCAAGACGGTCGATCATCAACAACGTCATATCTTTGCTGATTGAGTACTTGAAATGCATCAAAAAGATATGTATGGTTATTCATTGAAAAATTACCTCAGAGGCTACGTTAATAAGCAGAATTAGAGTATTTGGTACTCGGAAAATCCAAGAATAATTGTTGGCAGTTATTGAAAAATGTGGTTGTTGAAACTGTTACGGGGACTGGATAAATTTGACAAGGATGCCAAAACTAGACATTGCTCTGTAAAGCTCTTCATTATAGATGTGTCATACGCGGCTTTAAATTCGATAAAGAGAGTTTTTTTCAAGATCTGTTGTTATGTGAATATTTGGTCAACGGTGGACTTTCCAAGTCTGAAGCAACACTGATAAGGATAAGGCTTACACTTTAGAAAGAATAATAATCCTGAAAGAAAATGTACCTATCTGATTCTTTTCGAATACTCTTGACAGACAGTATCTTTCTGAAAAGCAACACAAAATTTCGACACAGTGAAATAATCTTCTCATCAAAAGAATTCCACAACCACAACCTGTCCAATTTATGAGTTGAGTCACTGACAAGCAGAAGATGAAGATGCCTACTGGAGTTATAATCATAATCCGCAGCATGCATTCTTCTTCTTCCATATTTCTTAATACCAGTGAACTTTTAAAATTCTTTTAAATTAATCCAAAAAAAGTCATAAAAAAACCAGTGCATTTCATTATACTACATCAAACTTGTCTTCCCCGTGCCATCAGGTTGGTATGTTCAAGAATCCGCATTTTCCATAACCAACTAAGAAAGTTCACTGACTTCTTTCCACCAAGTTAAAGAACATTATTGTTATTTTTTGTTGGTTTTACTTTAATTCAGTGATTGCACATTAAAATTGTTACAAAATAAAAATTAAAAACAAACAAAATTATAATTTCCTTGTTTTAAATGTTTCGTTGAAATTACGACAAGTTGTCGCGACGTCAACGAGAACGATAAAGACGACGACAACGACGACGACAAAGTGTGCAACCTGTTCACCTTTAACTTTAACTTTGCGGTGTGTGTCTTCAACGTTCAACATTGTTTTCGGCGTCATCGTCATCGTAAGCTACGCTCGTCGGTCTTCATCTCGTTTTCCATATGATTTCTGCAGGTAGTAGGATTCGGTTTTTGCCGCCTTGTGTCTTGTCACTCGTCGTCATCACTCGCTGCTCTGACAATAAGACAAGCTTCAGGCTTACTTTGCTTATTGTTTATACCCGTAGCAAGTTGATCCCGCTTTTTTGTTTATGACCAGAAAAAAAAGGAACCATAATTTCTTTATGGTTCTTCGAGGTGAAGCAGCGCGTTTCTTCACTGAAAACTGAATGACGGAGCTCTAATACCCAAACCCAAGTACCTTTTTGTATGTTGGTGGTTTTCTACATTTTTGGTTGTTATTGTTTTCGGTTTTCAGATTAAAGCAACGGTAATGCGATACAAAATGCTGAACCTTTGAACTTCGTCTTCCTTCTTCTTCATCTTTCATCATCATCCGATCATCTTTTTTTAAAAACAAAATTCTCTTTGACTTCTTCATCGAGATTCTTTTGTAGCGAAACAGAACTTCTTGATGGTTTAGAACTTGTGTTACGAAACGAAAGAACAGAGAATTATTGTTACCCAAAAAGCTACAATCTCATTTCCATGATATGAAGAAATATGTATATGTATAGGCATCCGTTCCGAGTATCAGAGATAGAGTTCCAAATTTTATAGAATTGAATAAGTCCATCAATTTACAGATTGCCAAACGACAGACAGACAGACAGTATCGAATCTTTTGGCAAAATTCCGCTTGTTTTTTTTGTATTTTTTAGAACTGATGCCAATCATCAGCTGAGGGCTCAACACTCAACCTCCAAGTTGCACCTTTGCTATTTCAGTTTTCGTTTTGAAATGATGAATCAACTTCGTCATCTTCAGCAACCATAGGTCTCGTTCTCGTTCTTTACCTAGATGATAGTTTGGTTGGTTCCTTCTGTGATTGAGATGAATGCGAAGGTTACCTTAGCTATGTTTTGCTGCTACTTCAAAGAAGACAAACCAGGTTGTCTGGTAATGAATTCTAGGAATCCAATTCATGGCGGTGGCCTCTGGACTCTATAGAATATTATTTGATTGTGTGGCTATTGGAATTTTTCTTGGTTTTTATTTTTGCACCTTCTTCGCTTTGCTTAGTTTGAGCGCGCACAGGTTGCAAGGACTTTTTTTTTTTATAAATAAGGTTGACAATTTAGGAGAACTCTATGTGCTGTCGGCGTGGTGTGCAGTTTGCAGAAGGACGAAAAAGGAGAAGAATTCTTTTGTTCAATGAATATCAAAGTTATATAATAAGAGATTTTCCTTATGGCTATGGGACAGGTGATGGTGAGGAGGAGATATTCTTGGATAGATATCAATGATCGACATCTGCGGGGTATGGATTTTTTCGCACTTTTGTTTTTATTGTTGTTGTTGTTGTTGCTTTTTTTATTTTATGGAGACCTGCATGTGATGGCATTTTTATTGTTTTGTTGTGTCGTGGTGGTGTTAATAATCGACATAGGGGGTGGATATGTTTATCAATTTATGGTGGAATCGATTGGAACTGCAGGGATGTCAAACGAGAGACGACCGACGTTCAATGGTGGCGCGCAGATTTCGTAATAAATAATATCGTGTGTTCTTTGGCGCAATTTGATGATCAAACTACCTAAGTAAGGTACCAATATAAAAAGAAAGAGACTTATGGCTGTGGTTGATATCTGGCAAGACGGCGCGGCGGCGGCGAGGCATGGCACACTGCCAAAAATGTAAACCCATATAGTCATAGGTAGGTACGTAGGTAGGGTAGGTATATGGTAAGCTACAGATATCTGCAGCTGGTTTAAGATGATATTCAATTGAACAATATTTCTTGTAATAAGCCTAGGGGTACTTTCAGGGAAGAGAACGTAGTCTAATCCGGAGTTAAAATTTTCGATGACTTTTTCCAAAATGCTGTGGCCAAGTATCGGCAGAAACGTGGCAAATGTTATCCTCTAAAGTCGGCAATCGTTTCGGACTTATCAAAATAAAAAATAGTCAAGCGGTGTGAAAGCAACCGACCTTGGAGGCCAATTCACGGGTACGTAACGTAAAACTATGCGATTACCAAACGTTAAAACAATCGTGGCACGTCTTGTTGAAACCATAGCTCTTGAACACCATGGTTGTTCGTTCCATTGATGAACAGAAAAGTCAGTAATCATCGCTCTAAAGTGGTCACCATTGACTGTAATGTATTGGCCAGCACCGTTTTTGAAGAAGAATATAAACCATTTATTCCACCAACCCGTAAAGCATACCAAACAGTCAGTTTTTTCTGAGGTCTCTTCATCAAATGACAATATTACAGACATGGTTAAAAGTTGTAAGTCACTAAGCCCTAGTTTTCAAAGGACTGTTGCGCCACCTAGTTTATTTATTTATTTAACGATATTTAAACATACTTTTTGGAATTATCTATAATCACTTTAAATACGGCAGTTTTGTTTATTTATTTCAAACGGAACCATGATTTTCCAATATAAATTCGAACATTTTTAATGCGTTATTCAGGCGTCCGTCTATTCACGTTTAAATCCCGAAGGAAATCAAAAATGAAAATCAATTGACAGCTGACAAAATGGCAGCCAGTTATAATAAGTGTCAAAGCTTTAAAGCTTTATACATTTAACCAAAAAACACCCTATTTTGTAAAGCTTTTGAACAATATCTTCTTATTTACAGGGTGACCACACAAAGATGCTCATATTTCTTTTTTGTTTAAATCCGATGGTAATACTAACGAGTATATGAAAAATTGCTACATGAGTTCTGGTGTCAGTTCAAATCTGCTCTTCATAGATGGGTCCAAAATGTTCGCGAATCAGCCAAAGAATCCAATATGAGCTTCCCGGCCCGTCGAGCATATCAGTGACATGGTCTTCTGTGGGCCTTAAAATGGGACCAGTATAAAATTGAAGACCACCTGTGCATGCACATGATGAGGCAAGAATTAAAAGATTTGGACTAAAGACGAAGCTTAGGAAATTGGTGAGTGGTAAAATTACTTAAGGTTATCTTTTAATGAGCGATAAGAAATATCGGAAATACCGGAAATGTCTTCCTTTGCTCAAAGAGCGTGTCTACACGATTCGTATGATTTATGGGATTTAAAAGCGCGAATTCTACAAGAAATATCTAAAACTACGCCGATAATGTTACGAAAACTCTTCAAAAATGTTGTCAAAATGTTTAAGAATTGTGCAAGCTAAAGCGGGTATTATTTCATAAATAATAATTTGTCTTATTTATAGTTCCAAGTTTTGTATCGCTGTAGTATGTGCTTTTGTTCTAGAGTTATTTTGAAAAGATATATTGTCAACTTTGTCTAGTCACCCTGTAGTATGGGTTGCCTGTGGGTTCAACGATACTGGTGTGAAAAATTTAACTTTTACAAGAATCGTAACACGAAAGTTGTCAATTTTCGATTTTACGATTAGAGAATAGGTTAGGAAATATTTAAAATTTGAAGTCTTTGAATTTATCATTCTGAAGATGGAGCGGTATGAAAATGAGGCGAGTTTGCATGTTATTGATTTTAACCTTACCTAAAAACTTTTTCGGCGTACCCTTTAATCTTACATTGCAATTTTAAGTATTTACAAATATAGATAGGATAATTGATTTTGAAGTTTCGAAAACCAAGCAAAACATACAGCGATAAATTTTTGATACAAATTATACTTTTTAAACTTACAGCTACAATATTTCCGACTGCGCATGCATAGAGAGCGAAACATCGCTTAAATTGTATCACCACTGTTTTATTAATTTTTGAAAATTTTAAGCACCCTGTTCGACTGCTAAGCGAGTGATTATATTATAACATTTCAAATGACAGCCAAGATTGACAGGTCATCAATTTCCAACGCTGTGAACTATTTTTATGAAAGTATTGAGTATTTTCCTTTATTTGTTGTCTAGTGTTTGAAACTCTAGAATAATTTGGCTCTCACACAAAATTTTAGACAATTTCAGAGTTATGATTAAAATAAGATCATGTAACTTTCCCTGAAGCCAGAAATTAATTTCTTCATTTTTTAAAATTAAAAAACAAAAACGTTTCACGTAAAAGCTAAGATCCTTAACCACCATCTGAAACATTTCAAAAACCTTATCATCAGCTTTACGTAGAATCAAAACATTTAAGACAGGAACTCGATTTCGTTAATTTGAAATCGAAGCCCGATGTAGCCCCAAATAAAATAGCCTTTAGGCCTCCAAAGAGGCTGCAAAAGCAAATCGACTTGAGTGTCCCATTTCTTGAGATAACAAGCTTATAAAACTCTCTCTTCAATAAATCGATTGTACGGTGTGCTGTGTGGCTTCTAGCACCATTTTGTTGAAATCAAATGACGTCCAAGTCCTCTAATTCGCGCCAAAAATAGTCGGTTATCATTGAGAGATAACGCTGGGCATTCACAGTAACGTGACGATCGTTATCGTTCATGAAGGAAATGTGGAATATTTAGCTTATTGACCAACCCATTGAGCCATTGAGATAAGGCGGGAATCGTAATCGAAAATTGGAGTTAAAGCTCTTAAAGTTGCGGTAATTCACTTAGAGTTTCTGAACGTTGTTCATTTGTCTAATTTGCCGTGATGAAAATGTTGAATTCATTAAATAATTTTTTTTTGGAAAACCTTTTAGACAGAAATGGCAGTCCGCACTTTTTCCAAATTCTTCGATTCTAGTCCTGAAACTTTCTCTGTAAACTATATTAATTTATGTATAGTCTAAGTAGGAATGTCGTTCCAGAGGTCTACGGTTCAATACCTTTCGGTGTAACCTTAAGTTTTTTTCACGGGTAATACTTCTTGCGAGGAATTGACAAAACCTAATTCTTTTCATGAAAATTGCTTTCTCAAGTTAGCCGTTCGAAATCAGACTGTTGGACCACCTGATTTATTTATTTTTTAAATAAGTGTTGCTTGCTCTCAAGTGGATGTGGCAACTCTGTTAAAATATATAAATGTTTCACAGTGGTATACAATTTTACTCGATCATCCCAGTGTAAATTCCAAAAAAATTAATATTTTTTAGAATCAAATTACTTTCAAGTACCTAATCGCACAAAAACATTTAAAAGTCAACACCTTTTCAAGTGCAACAGTTTTCAGTTTAGGTTAGATACCAATACCACTCGTATTACAAATTGTAAAAATTGATTATTCGTGTCATACATGACAAGATCACTCCTTGCCCACCCAAAGTGAGGCTATCAGCAATGAAGTGTAAAAATTTGTTAACTGTCATCCCGTAAACGACCCCTTTTCAACTACTGACAATATTATTTGGTCTTCAAGAAGTATGTCGTGTAGTATAGCACTCTATTGAAAAACAAGGGGTTGTGCAATGTGCATGTGGCATTTGTATGAACTGCACCTTGGTTGCTTTCTTATCCCAGTGATGAGTCTATACATAAACGAGTACTCCTTCTGCACTTAAGACAATTCCATTCAATTCGGGAATCCACTATAAACTTGTCATCAACAAAACAATTGTGCCCTGAAGAGTGTGTGTTTTGGGATGTTGTCCTTGTCCTTAGCATTCTTAGGCTAAGATCAGAAAGAAAAAAATAACTGAAACATTCCTAATAATACATCACCACCAGTTACTTCCACTAGAGATAGTTTCTGTACCTCTATATCAAACAAAACTACCAGAACTCAGAGCTCGGCTCTATACCCGCCGCCACCGTACCGAACCGAACCGAAAAATTCCTGTTTCTATTTTGAACTTATCTCAATTAACACTCGGAATCTTAAATCACGCGACCATGTCGACATAGGAACATGCGCATCCACTTGAGCAGAGCACCATCACTATATTGGAAGGTAGAGACATACGAGAGGAGCACTTAAGTGCGCGCTAGAAGGATTGCTTGTGGTTGTTCTTGTATCTTGTATATGAATGGATAGAGCGATATTATATGGAGATGAAGAGGACCCGTATTGTAGCGCATCCCATTTGCCATTTGAAGTTGGAGTTGGGCAAAAGCATCCATGCGCTATGGCGATGGCGATTGACACAGCAGGCATCAGCTACAGTATCAGGCAGCCGAGCAGGCGCACTCTGCATGAGCTAAGCTTGGATAGTATAGTAGGCAAAGGCATGGTGCCTAAATGGCATGCATCAGCATCAGAATCACTAGTTATACTCTGAACCGAACTAATACCGCATCATCAGAAGCGAGTGCGCGGCAACCAGCAAGCAATATAGTGTTTTGTACATCATGTTTGAAATTTTGCATTTCCTTCCACTAAAGCGCAAATACTGAATTTCAGAAGCCTCACTGTACTTAGGAGTGTAATTCATGTCTACACTGAAAGAAATATCAACAACTTGGAATTTGTTTGGACATAACTTCCCTATTGGTGGCTACGTCAATGCCAAACACACCCAATATGGGTAAAGACTTATATTGACTAAGGGTAAACGGCTATACAAACAGGCCTTGCGAATTTTATTCTTCTGGTTCACCATCATACTGGCCATCAGATTTTACCAAAATACCAGACCTTATAGTAAGAGAACAAATTGGAACAAATTCGGAGATAACTTGATAGTTTTAGAAAGCTTAGGTGTCCAATGCAAACAATTTAACATGTCCAACAGGCTGCGGAAGAAAAGATTCCAACTATTTCGAACTCGAGAGAAAAAGAAATAAAATATCCTGTTGAAATAAAGGAGCTGATTTTGAAAAAAAAAAGAAGAACTCGAGGCTTCCTGAAGTCAAGACAGTCTTAACGACGGATTAAAAAAAGAATCATTGAGTTCAAAAATGATTTACTAAGTAAATTTCTGAAAGGTAGGCAGGTACGTAGAGATGGCACTCTCAAGCAGCCTTTGCTCCGCGACTCAATTAGCAGTAGATAGACCTTACAGCTATTTTGTTGCGTTCAGAAAGGAAATCAGGTCGATGATTTTCATCTCGGTAAGTTCATCAAGATCTTTAATAACTGTCCTTCCGGAAGCTTGACATTCAAGAACTGGCCAGGGCAGAACATTTACAGAGAAAGTAAAACACAGTTTCCCTTTTATGTTGGTCTCCACAGCTTACGGCAGTGACTATTGTGAGGGATACCCAACTTTGCTGCATGCTCTTCTATTAGCCAGCGTCTGGTACATATTGCAGTGACCCTGGCATAAAAGTTCGATAGAACGGTTTTTGTTATAGGTAGGCCATATCTTCTTGGATATAGTACAGTCCAAAAGACTGTTCCACCTGTGGTGGGATTCTATCAGAACAATTGAAAAAATATTACCCTTCATAGCTCCAAGAGGAATATTTACACTTTCCTTAAGGGTAAATACCTTACGGAATCGACATATGAAGGGCCGATCCCTTACCGAGCCAACTCATCAGCCCGTTTATTTCTATCAATGCCATCACTCTGACCTGGAATTTAAATTAGAGCGGATAGCTAGTAATTCAGCTTGAAATACACTGACAAAATCAATTACCCGAAAAGACTAAGACAAATTTAAGGACTGGGAGAAGATTCCTGACACAACTCCACATTCCATCTTTGACCCGTCAATAAAAATAGTGATATCGAAGTCTATTGTAACCATGCCATCCTCTTAATCCTTTCTGGTAGAAAATATGACTATTAAATCTTTAACGAGGTTCAAGGCAGGGGTGCAGTAGTCCGCGTATCCGCTAGAATCAGCGGTCTACTGGAATCAGGAGGTGCAGAATAATATTTAAGGCATAATTTAGGCAGGATCGATGGCCTCTGTAGTGCCGAAACTAGCTATTTTTTGAACCTTCTTAAGTTTTTCGATGTTCCATTTCTTGTTAAGTGCAGGCCACCACACAATCGATCCATATGACAACCTTTCTGAAAAGCCGCATGACCAATGCGTTTACCGAATAATCTGTATCGATTATAGCAAAGCTTTAAAAAAGACCCCATACATCGGGAATACGTAAGAAAAAGCTGTTTTCTCTGCTGATCATCTCCCGTATGTTCTTAAACCATTACGAGCTGATTCCGCTACAGATATTTTACAAGTTGTTGATAGGAATGACGAATGTGAAAATTATTGTATCACGCTCAAAGAAGTAAGAAGCGTGTTTTAACATAAGTTAATAAAAAATCACCAAGCCCTCAATAGCAATTAATGATAAATGCATGCCTTCAAATAAGATTATGTACCAAATCATTGAAAAATTGAACTATGACAAAGTTTTCGAAAAACTACTGTTGAAAAGGCACAGTAAAATAACAGAAGAAAGAAGACTAATTCCGAACTATCAGTTTGTATTTTTAAAAGTTCATCGAATTACGGATGTGGGTAAAAAGGCACTTGGAGAAGAACAAGATATTCCTAGATGTTATTCAAGATTTTCCACTTGGGACTTGAAAACAAACTGCATATGAACCTTCACAGGCAATACTGCGAAATACTCCAACGTCAAAATCATAACATTGTAGAATTGACACTAGTTATATGATTGACATTGTGTCTGAGATTATTCTGTTGACACAAATTATTTAAAACCTTCAATTATGAAGATAATCAGGCTTTCGGGGATTAAAATTTTCAAAATGGATCAACCACCAATAATTATTGGTGAATATTTTTAATGTTCGTGAAATCGTCTAACCAATCGTCGTTGCCAGTCAGTTAACAACAAAAGTAACAGCTAACACTCAGAAAAATGACAAATACTGAGTTTTCCAAAGTGTAAGCTTAAGTCGTTAACTGATTTGAAAAGGGTAACGGCAAGTTGGATGATTTTGAGATCATTAAACATATTCACGAAGCATTATTGATGGTTGATCATAAGCGGTCCATCAATGGCTATTTGAATGCCATTTCAAGATAGTGATAGTTTGAAAAGTACTTCGAACTGTTTTCAAACCTTTTAAAAGTTATCATTTGTTTTTTGTTGGAATGGTCGACACTTTTTGAGAGTTTATGTGGTGCCATCATTTCTGGATAAAAAACTTTGTCATTTTGATAAAGATTTAACTCTTTGACCTGCAAGATTTTTGAATAGTATACTGGAACTGTTTTTGACAGTCCGTTTAAACATCAACCACCATCGCATACTTTTTTTCAGGTTCTATTGAAAGAACATCAAAATTTCTCACAGTGCATTGGGTGGTTGGTTGTGTAGAATATAGTTGGGTGAATGCGCAGTGATATTGGAATGATAGCCATTCAGGATCACAACTGAACTGATGTTGTTTGGTATACTCGTATACATTGAAGCAGGTTCGAAATTCAAATCTCAAAACCTAAGAAGAACGAGAAATCAAATTTATCTATTCCAAATAGAAGTTGATTTGGTGGTCGATTGGAGAGAAGGTGCTCGCTAAGTTAGCCACATCGGGTGACTGCTGCTGACTGGATGGCGATGGCGCTGCGCAAGCGCAAGCGCACTATACCAGTCAGCGCCAGTGTAGCGGCAAAACTATAAACTCAACCCGAGTATGCGGGTGGTCCGGACATCTTTAGCAATGCAATGCATTATGTATCTGAAATCTGAATGTAGGTAGGTAATAGGTATCTATGTATAAGGTTGAGTTGAGGAGGGTATACCTACCTATCTCTTAACTATACACTACACCACAACATACCACCTCTTCTGAGGTGGGCTAAGACTTCTAATAGACTCTCTTTTTTTTCTCTGAAGACATCCAACAGAATGTTGATAAGATAAGGAGCTAAATAACTCACTATGGTGCCATTGGTTTGTTTCTTGTTTTGTCTTGTTTTTGGAATGTGCACCCAGCCAGTATCAACATCTTAACAAGATCTTTGTTGGTTGTTGTTGTCTTAAAGGTTTTTTGTTTTTTGGAAAAATGATAATTAAATGAATGTTAGTTCTTCAAATGTTTTTCTTAAGTTAAGGTATAGATATGTATATAGGAATGTAAGACAGTGCCACAAAATGTTCATCAGGCAACAATTTTATCGATGCTGATGATGGTTAATTTGTGCAATGTGGTAATTGTAAATGACATGTTTGAGGTTGTCCATCCGACGGACGTCAAACTGAGATGACAGTGACAGTTACAAGAAATGCCTACACCTACACCAGATTAGCAAGAAGATTCAAGCCATAAAATAATGTATGTATCTTTATTATGACCCTCATCATGTAAATGCAGATAAAATTGTTAGTGTGGTGTGATCCGAGAGATAAAGAGTTCGTTTTGTTTGTGAGCAGGACAAGTGTAAAATCATTGTTGCTGACCTGACCTCATTTCGAACGAGATATGGTATCAACACAGTCAGCGAGCAACAGCCCTTTTATATTATGGAACAAATTTGCTTACTTTTGATAATGGAAAGACTTATGATTATGGAAACAAATGGAAAGGCATTCCACATTCGCGTAGTACGGCGAAAGAACGAATATCTGTACTTGACAGTACGACTGAAGTTGGGCTTGAGGGTATACTAATGAGTATTCCTATAAGCGTGAGCAATACGGTTGAACTGCTAGCTATTTCTCCAGAGCATAAACCGTTCAAAAGGGTGAGACAGGAAACTTTGTGATAATGTTCAAGCAACGTACATGACCAAAAATGCTCGATACTGTCCAAGAGGCTTTAGTAAGTTGCAGGAGCACCAGCCCAGAAATGGGAGTTATATACTCAAGCTTTGGTCTTATATGTATAAGTCTTGTAAATAACAGCTAGATCAGAATGGGAGACTAACTTCTTGCATCGTCTTAGGAAACCCAAACAAAATGCACCATTTTTGTCGACATCGCGTATGTGATTGTTCCACAAGAAGTAGTACCGAGAACATTGAGATATTCAGTCTTATTGTTGCACGTGCCATCCATGGATAATGGAATTATCCATTTAAATATAAATTTCAAGCGGTTTTTCGTACTCTATTGAAAAATGGGTCAGAACTTAATGAGCTTTTCATTTTTTGTGGTTGCAGTTCCACATCCGAAGGAGAGGGATTTGAGTCTGAAAACGATTATAAAAAGCTGAGAATTTTTTCATCAGCGAAACAATTCATTTTATTAGACAAGAGATCATTGATGAAAATAAGGAAGGGTATCGGAGTAAAAACCGGGGCAAACCACCATTTATTTTGTGGTTTTCCGACTTGAACCCATCCAATACATCTTGTATTTAACGATCCGAAGGTAATTACTTATCCAATGAAGGAGGGATTCAATAAAACCAAATGCACGTTTGAAAAGAAAGCTTTTTTCATATCATCTGCCATAATCTTACTTTCTCCAAAATTATGTAAAAATTCGCTCCACGCACTGCTCGGTGGAGCCTATTCAAAGCGTATGGCCAATCTACTGCCACTTTCGTCTTCGTATAATAGAATCCATGGGTTCCTGACCGGTTTTAGCATGAAGCTAAGCATTGAAGAAGCAATTGGAACAAAATCCTCAAGATGTTACGAAGACATCTATTAACGAACATTTGGAGCTTTCTTTAGACACTGTACGTGACTTTCCATGTACTGCATCCATAAATTAACACAAATTCAATAAGTCGTAGCTGGTTCTTTAAGCTTAAAGAGTTGTTTCTCCCTATTTTGTACAGCATTCTGAAAGCAGCCTTTGCTTTTCAGTTCCACCACCCGTAAAGACAATACTTCCAAGATATTGGAAATCTTCTTTCCATCTTTACTGGTTGTCCCAAAATATTGAATTGGATGGATGAAAAAGTTCCAATGCTAATCCTTCTAGTTTTTGCGAGTTGCTCTTTAACCCCACGATTTCTGCTTCTCTTTCTTGTCTTGTTGTCATTTGATAGAGATCCATGATTCTATGTGAAATTAATCATTCATCATCAGCGTAACTCAGATGTTTGTAGAAAGATTGCACAGTCCATTGCACTCTTTATCACCAAGAGGAACACTATTGGTGAGAGTATACAGTCTTGCCTAACTATACTTCGAATTGCTAATTCCTCTGACAACCTCCCTTTATTCAAAACGTGCTCTGTTCATGCACTATTCTTTCAAGAACGATTTTAAAGAAATCATATAACAAAAAATCACCTTCTATAAAGCCTTTTCAGACATCAAAAGGTTCGGTTAAATTGTTTCCTACTTTTACAGAAAAAGTGCTTTCTCAAAATTAACCTTTCGGATTCGGCATATAAACTGTAGGTCCCTTCCAACTCTGACAACATTACTCGCACACAGGAATGGTTGAGAGTTGTAAGTCACTAGGCCCTGGTTCTTCATGGACTGTTGCGCCACCTAATTTATTTATTTATTTTTACTTTTACGGAGCAGCGTTAATTCTCCATAATCATCCTGTAAAAACGATCGAGTTTGGCAAGGATGCTAAAACTAGGAATGGTTCTATTCAGTACGTTGCTGTAGATGCTGTCATATGCGGCCTTGAAATCGAGGAAGAGATTTTATCTCTTGGGTTTTTTTCCAGGATCTGTCATAGTGTGGATATTTGATCGATAGTGGACTTCCCTGGTCTAAAGCCACACTGATGTGGGCCAATCCGGTTTTTGTCGATTACCCTTAGACGTTTATATGTTGTGTGAGATGTTGAGGAGACTAATTCCTCTCTAGTTGATGCAGTTTAGAAATCTCCTTTTTTCAGTATCAGGAAAACTACACTCAGGTTCTATTCATCGGGCATATTTTCTACCGGCCATATTTTCTAGATAAGGTTCTGCATGCATACTAAATTATATCCAGCAGCTTTGAAAAGGTGGCATCCAAGCCATCTGCTCCAGTGGCCTTATTAGACTTCAGCTTAGATCTGGCAATATTTATTTCGCCTAAGTCAGGAAGACGGAATTGTTGGCTTTCTCCAGGAAAGTTATTTGTTTCCAAATATATCTCAATATATGGTTGCAGTAGCCAATTCCATGCCGTTTGGGCTGCTCTTCAGTATTTTGTTGGCTGTAATTATTTCTTCTTCACTGGGGGGTACATTGTGTACACGGGAGATTTTTTCTTCGAACGGTTCAATGGACACTGAGTGAGTACATTTCATTGAGGAAAACACGATTTAAAACCACAGAAAAGTGTTTCTTTCTTCTTTTAAACTCGTCCTCATCTGAATCTAGGAGGGATCCATTTGTGTCTTTTAAAAGCTATGCAGACTATTTTCGTATGAAGGCCTGTGATACATACTGTCCTCCCTTTGCTGTTTTCATATTGTTATTCTGATCTTCTGTTTTAATTTACTCTTATGGTCAAGATCCCCTTAAATTCTTGAACTTCTAATCAACAAAATAATTATCTAGCCTTATTTGATTCAGTGATAAGACTTTTAGGTTCTTATTCTGAGTTCTTCTAATGAACGAAAGGACAAACGATTATCCTTTTGGCTTTGGAATAAAATTAAACGTATATAGGTATAAAGAAATTAATTTAACTTGTTTGAACTCTTCTCATAAATTATTCAAAAGAAATCATCGATTTTAAACTTTTCTGTTAAAAGTTCATGCGATTTTAAGAGAAATCTAGGCCAACGGAATGAAAAATTTTATGATGGTCAGTCTTTCTTTTTTTTTTAAATTGTATACCATCCCAGAGACCCAAATAATTATATCCAACCATTTCATGGTTATGATCCGTTTACGAGGTAGACCTATATAAGCACTCAGTCAATACGTTGAAAGTTCATGTGTTGTTTCATGCCCTGTTATTAATTGTAATAAATCTCGATGAAGTAATAAGACATGGGTCATTAAAAAATAAGACAAAGAAGACGACGAAGACGACCCTATATAATCCTCATCCTAAAAAATGCATTTTTGTTTCACCCAAATACGGTTTTCTTAATTTCCAACGTTATAATGGTCATGGTCACCTTTTTTTCCGAACGATACTAAACCAAAGGTTTATGTAGTTATAGCCACCTTGTTCCAGATAACATAACATAGTTAACCATTATCAAGAGTGAAACCCTTTCGTTGTTCTTTTTTGATGGAGGTCTCCAATCATCATTAGGACATAATAACATTGCTCGAATCAAACGATGAAAGAAGAGGGCGCCATCCATCGAATATATAAACACACTTAAACTTGAAACACATTTTCAGGACCCCACTTTGAAATTCTCGACAGTCAGACAGTCACAGTAACAATAAGCTACAAAGGACGATATGGGTTGGCCATCGAGCACAGACCAAACATAAACACCACCGGCATCGTCACACCATTCCAACCACCTGCCAACGACCGCCACCGCGCCGGACCGATTAATCAAACGATAATCCGTTGAAGTGTGTCTTCATATCTATGACAAGGACGAGGGAACAGGCTACAAGCTACAGGCTTTTTTGCTTATAAAAAAGGTGCCTGATGGTTTAAGAACCGAGAACTGGTGTTTATGGTTAGTGGCTGCGTGTTAACACCTTTCGATTTACTTTTGGGCCCAGTCATGATGATGACGATGATGGCCGCATGACAAAGGGTTCCGTCTCGCGACTCCGACACTACCGCCTTCATCAATTATATCGAGCTTAGTGCTGCCTCTCTTCCTTTCGGGTTGTTAGTGGAAGTACATATATGTGTAGAGTGGTGTTTGAGCTGGTGCGGAGAGGCCTTTTTGATGAGATTCTTTTTTCTCCATGACTAAGTCAAAACAAGCAAACAACAAGGATTGGCGGCATGTCGTACCATGGCCAAAGTAGCGAACCCCTATGTACCTAAGTGGCATGGACTATAACTACTATAACCCTTCCAAAATGTTGTGCTCTTTAATCATGCAAGTTGAGCGCATGCAGTCGAGTCGCTTGTTTTGGGGGTAATTTGATTATATTAACTTTAATACTGGAGGTGGGGTCATTTTGGTTAGTTTGTTGGACTTAATGGCTTCCGATTGGGGGAATTAGAAACAGGATAAGGGTTATGGTTTGCTTTGTTTTTTGTTTTATTCTTAAAGGGAGTGTGATTCTAATTAATTGGATGATGGAGGCTCACGTTTATAAAGGTTTCTGCTTTTGGTAGGTTATGGTGGAAAATGAAAATTAATAAAAAAGGCTTAAGTTAAAGAGAAATATTGAAACGTGATTTCAAATGCTCAAAGAGTTTTTATCTTTCGATTTTGTACACCATCAGTTCTTTGCGTAAGGAAGCTTAATACAAGCTTTGTCTTATAACCAAAGAATTGACAACCCAAAAAATGTGCTCCTCTGCTCATCACTTAGTTCAAGGTTAGTAAAGATAAATGAAATACAGTAACAATAAATTATAAAATTTAATAAATCAGATGCAATAATTACACCAGTTTCGAGTCAATGAATAAAGACGATATCACTATGAAATGAACCGTCCTTTCGGAGATAAGCTGCATTTGAAGAAGCTTTTACCGATATTTATAAGGAGGAAGGTTGTAAGGACCAGACAATGTTAACTCTCTTAAGGCGAAAAGTATGAAGTTGTGTTGAACAGTGGTTGGTTTGTTTAGTGGTTGGTTTGTTATTACTAATGTCATTACCCTTATGCAAAGAAGGGAAGATTTTACTTTTTCAAGACAATTGGAGGAAAATCATCTGGTCCAGATCCAGAGAAATAATTATTCTTAAGCAAGTCAAAGTAGGTATTGTAAGATTTTGTCGAACGTCATTTAAAAATTATTAAAGGTCGCCTGGGGACAGTCTCCCAAGTATAGGAAGAAATTCTCATCTATTTTTTCGACAGCGTCTATGAAATATTTTTGAAAGTTGTTACCAAACGCGTTACGAATTTCTGGAGAACTAACTAACTAAGCTATCTTTATTATAAGCTTTTTCCAAAAGTCTTTGGGGGTCAAGCTTAAGAGACCATTCTATGTTTATAACATATTCCGCTTATAAATGATTGCAGAGAGATTTAAACAATTCAGAAATGATAAATAACATACTCTTCACGATCTTCAGGGATCATTTCCAGAAACGTCGAATACAAATGGCATTAAAACGAATATCGCCACTTTTCAAGGTGATGCTATAATCAAAAAATGTCAGTCAAAATCCTTGTATCAACAACTCAATCCCTCTCGAACTGTTTTTAGTATCGTAGGGTAACAGTTTACGAGTACAGTAGACGTTCGATACAGTGAATCTCGGAAGAGTGAACTATCCAGTATAGTGAACACCCAAAATTTTACATCCACTACTCTAAATAGTAAACAATATAAATTTCGATATAGTGAACATATATTTTTTCTCATGTTTAAACAAGAATATTACAGTGGCATTTTTCATTGCCTCTGTTAATCGTTCTGTTCCAAAAGTTAATAAAAAACCATTTCACCAAAGTCTTTCGCCGCATATATTGGAACTTATAAAAAATAGAAACATTCAAAGAAGAAACTGGCAAAGATATCGCCAACCTATTTTTCGTGATAACGTTACATATTTAAATCGCCAAATCTCTTATGAATTATTAAACAAAAGAAATCTTGTCTGGCATAATAAACTACGTTCCTTAGAGAAAAATGCAAAACCCTTTTGGAATATTGTAAAAATTGTAAAAAACAAACATCGACAGGTTCCTTTTCTGAAAAACGATTCAAGAATCCATTATACGGATTTGGAAAAAGCAAATGCTCTTGCTCTTAGCTTCTCCCAAAACCATTCTGTAGCACAATACCTAGCGAGGTTTCAACAGATCATCTGGTAGATACAACTGTTCTAAACTTAAACCAGATGATTTTTGACACACCACAAAATATTTTAGCAACTCAAGAAGAAGCAGCTGCAGTTGTTCAAACACTTAAATCAAGAAAATCTAGTGGGCTCAATCAAGTTAAAAATCTTTATTAAAAAATGTTGCCTAAAATCGGAATAATCTTCCTTACATTCATCATAAATGCTTGCTTGAAAATGAAATATTTTCCAACTACTTGGAAAATAAGTAAGGTAATACCAATTCTCAAAGCTGGCAAAAACCCTGTTAGGACTGAAAGTTATAGACCAATCAGTTTACTCAGCAATATCAGCAAAATATATGAGAAAATAATTAAAAACAAAATTGTTAAAATAACAACTGATAACAACTTATATCCAAATGAACAATTTGGTTTCAGATGATACTACAGTACATCTCATCAAGTGCTTCGTATAAGTAACTTAATTAAAAGCAATCCCTCCCAAGGTATGTCTACTGGAATGATATTGTTAGACATCGAAAAATCGTTCGATTCAGTTCGGCACAATGGTATTATTTATAAAACGATTTCCCTCAATTTTCCACCTTATCTGTGTAAAATTGTTCAAAGTTTTCTTTCAAGTAGATGTTTTATGGTACATGTAAATAGTAGTATTTCGGAAATAATACACTTTGATTTTGGTGTCCCTCAAGGATCTGTCCTTGGACCGACCTTGTATAACCTGTATACCTCTGACTTTCCCAAATTACCATCCTGTGAAGCAGCAATTTTTGCTGACGACACTACAATACTTTCTTCGCATACGTTTGGTCTCAACATTGAGACAAACTTAAATAATGTGATGAGAATATTATACCAATATTACAATCGATGGAAAATCAAATTTAATGCTGACAAGTTACAAGCCATCTTTTTCACGAGAAAAAGAAAAGCTTGTTATCTCCCAAGCAATAATTTGCAAATTTTAGGTAGAGCGGTTTCTTGGGACAATCAAGTGAAATATCTCAGTATTTTCCTTGATTCTAAATTAACATTCAATCACCATATTTCACAATAACTAAAAATGGTCAAGATAGCAACCAAACTGCTGTTCCCTTTTATCAATACGAAGTCTTTACTTTCAGTCGAGAATAAAACGATAACTTGTAAGGTTATATTTCAGGCAATACTTTTGTACGGTTGTCCAGTATGGAAAAACGCAGCTAAAACACATATAAAAAAGAGGCTGGGATGCGACCCACACTGATAACTTCCCATCCCGTCTATCGATTTGTCTTGCTTAAAAGTTTGTCTAAATGTATCAATTCTTGCCAAATTTGCGTTCTATTTTTTGGAGATTTTATTTTTTTATACGGACTGTTGTATTTTTATAAAAAAATTACTGAATATCGAAAACAATATTTTCTGTGAAATAAAATAAGTTTGAAGCCAATGTTTTTAATTTTTGAAAAGCTATTTAAGTCGAAAGTAAATTTTTACCAAGTTTTAGTATTGTTTATTTTTTTAGGTTTTTATTTTTTGTAAGAAAAAACTTTCAATCCAACATTTCTCAAAATGTTACTGAATGTTGAAATAATATTTTTTGAAAGATAAAA
The DNA here is from genome assembly GCA_951509635.1 of Eupeodes luniger. Classification (NCBI taxonomy): domain Eukaryota; kingdom Metazoa; phylum Arthropoda; class Insecta; order Diptera; family Syrphidae; genus Eupeodes; species Eupeodes luniger. The sequence goes on from OX608075.1 coordinate 41,977,231, forward strand.
GTAGTTTAAAGCCAATATCTCAAAGTCTTAAAAAGATATTTCAGTCGAAAATCAATTTTTACCAACTTTTGCTAATTTTTTTTTTCGGTTTTTAATTTTTTGTAAAAAAACTGTCAATTCTATTTTTTTCAAAATTTTACTGAATGTTGAAAACAATATTTTTTGAAAGATAAAAGTAGTTTAAAGCCAATATCTCAAAGTTTTGAAAAGATATTTGAGTCAAAATTCAATTTTTACCAACTTTTATTAAGTTTTTTTTAGGTTTTTATTTTTTGTAAAAAAACTGTCAATTCGATTTTTCTCAAAATTTTATCAGATGTCAAAAACATTATTCTTCGTTGCACAAAATTGTTTTTGAGATGAAATCATATTTTAGTCGTAAAATTTTCGAAGTGACAAAATTTTTTTTCAGTTTTTTTGATTTATAAAAAAAACCGTTAGTTGGATTTTTTTCAAAAAATATACTTGTTTTGTATCGCGTTGCAATATACAATATAAAATTTAATTCAAGTCTCTAGCGTCATTGGTTCATGAGATATTTAGGGTTAACCAAAATTTTCACCTTTTTTTTAAACTGCTATGGTAGGGCACGCAATGTTCTTGAGAGCCCTTTCTGCATCTTTCTGCCTTATTATCTGTATAACAAAATTTATTTGAAGTCGATATCTCTCCTGGTTCTTGAGCTATGGACGACGAGAAAAACGTCGCGAACGTACGGACGTACGGACGTACGGACGTACGGACGTACGTACACACGCACGCACAGACATTTTTCTAAAAATCTTTTATTTTGACTCTAGGGACCTTGAAACGTCGAGAAATGTCAAAATTTTCAATTTGACAAATCGGACCCATTACAATAACTTCCTATGGGAAGTTAAAAAACTACAAGTTGCTCAAAATAAAGTTTTAAAAATGATGCTCAATCTACCCTGGTATCATTCCGCCTTAGATCTCCACGTAAAGGCGAATGTCGAATTGATCGAAGATAGAATAATTAAACTCACAACAAAATTCTTTGATCGACGTGGTTTCGCTGAGAACAATTTGGTTAGTGAACTAAATAATCAAAATTAAAAATTTACCTGTGATATCTATGTATTAATTTAAACTGATTTATAAATTCATGTATTTATTAATTAAATTATTTATTTACTTGTTTCTTTGTTTATTTGATTATTTGTTTATTTATTAATTTATTTATTTATTTATTTATTTGTTTATTTTGTTTGTTTATTTATTTATTTATTTAGATACTTACTTATTTATTTATTTATTTACTTGTTATTATTTTTGTTTAAATTATTTATTTATTTATTTTATTTTATTCTATTTATTCAATTATTTACATATTTATGTAATTTATTATATATTTAAGCATACTTATTGTTCAAAAATTATCATTTATTCATTTATTGGTTCATCTGTTAACCTGTTACACTTCATACCCTCACTAGTCATTAGCTTTAAGATTTTATTATATTCTTACATTAAATGGAGGTTTTTATTGTGTTTTCCTCCGGTCAAAATTATATAAACCTTATTGATAAATTATAAAACTTATATACATACTATTTTAGTTGAAAGATACATTATATCAAATCACTATATTGTAAAATGTGCGGTAACAAACCATTGTAAAATTTAAACAAAATCAATAAACTATCTATTACAGTGGCAATACGTCTACAGCATGTCGACTGCCTTTAAGCAAATTTTAACGCTAATTCATACTTATCTCACACTGAATCACAAAAGAAAGTAGTCACTTGACTCAGTAGAACACAAGTTCTTGCTGTGTTCTTACTTTTGTACAGCATTGTAATTGTAATAATAAGTATGTATTTTTTTTTGTTTTTAGCTGTTTCAACTTGATTAAATGTTAGTTTATCGATTAAATAAATATAATTATCTTCACACTGAACAAAATGTGTATTTTTGATCAAATTTAACTTTGGAAAGCGTTTCTAGGCTACCGCTCGAAATAGTGAACATGGCTGGTTCTTATTACTTCACTATATCGAGCGTCTACTGTACATTCTTTTCAGCTTGATGGTAAGGAAGTCGCTTAACATAATACATCTATGTATTGACTCATATGAAGTGGACTGTAATAGCCATCAACATGTTGCACATAAGCATGTATTTCAAAGTCATACCAAAACCTTACATTGGTTTATATATTATATTATTCTTTTCAATAGAATGGTGGCATACGTAGCATTGAAATAAGATTAATATAGTATTAAGTGTTCTCTATTACTTTGGTTATATAAATGTCGGGAACATGGCGTACTTTCCCGGCGTAAGGCCACAATGATTAAGACGACTTCAAAATAATCCGGCAGCAGGGATCTTGCTGGCGATGAATCTGCTAAAAAAATCAAAAAATTAGGTAGTGCAATAGTCCGTAGAGAACCAGGGCCTAGAGACTTATTACTCTCAACCATTATAGTGTGCGAGTCATGTCAGAGATGGAGGGAACCTACATTTTGTATGCCGAATCCCAATGGCTAATTGCAAAAAGCACTTTTTATGACAAGAATTACTCTCTAGGATTTGTCAATTCCTACCAAGCAGCAATACCCATAAAATAACGTGACTCACACTGATAACTCAAAACACTCGTGCCCCTTTGTCGAAATTTCTTAAAGCTTTACAAAATATTACTAAAAAAAGAAGACAATGTTTTTCTTTCTTCTAAAGATATTTGAGTCGAAACTTATTTTGTATCAGTTTTAAGTTGTTTTTGTAGGTTTAAATTTGTTGTTAGAAAAGTTGTCAATTAATTTTTTGTGAAAAATTATCTAAAAGTTAACAACAAGTTTGATTTCAATATCTTCTGACGTATTCTTAAATTTGTCTAAGAACCTTGAATCAATATTTGATTTTTACCAACTTTTAGTAGAATTTCTCAGGTTCTTAGGTTCTCAGGTTTTTTTTTTTTTGTAAGAAAAATGTCACTTCGAATTTTCTAAAAATTTTATCAGCTGTCAAAAAAATTATTCTTTGATGCAAACAATTATTTTGGAAGTAATATCATTCCCTGTTAGCAAAATATTATAATTGGCGCCCAACATGGAGTCTATTGAATATTAATTCTTTTTGCTGCACTTGGTTATAGAAAGCAACTGCTGGAAATCAACACAAACAAAACCAACACTTTGTTTCAAAGCAAGCAACCTGCCTTCAGTTCAAGACGTTCGCGTGCACCAAATTAAGGTCTTCCTCTATAAATGTGCTGTCCCAAATAAGCGTTTATTTAGTTTATTTCATTATTTTTAATGATTCCATCAAATTTCTTAACGAATTCATAATATGCTTCACCTTATTTTCATTGAACTTTTCAACTTCATCACTCGAATTCAACAGAACACTGACAACAACCAATTAAAATATTTATCCGACTAATTTGATGCGCTTCACCACAGAAAAGTGCATCGTGCGTTGTTTTCGGGTCGTTTTTGGTGAAAGCTCATTCACCACCAAAATATTACATATATGCCCAGAGAAATCCCTAAAACATTAACACTGATCAAGTGAAACCAACCACGAAATTGTTTTCGTTTTTACGGCTTTTCTTCGAGTCTGTTTTTTTTATGACATGTTCACATCACAAATCGAAATGTTGAAAACAACAAATTAAATCTGACGGTGTGCTCGCAATGCCCAGTGAATTCAACCGAACTTCAACTTTGTACGCACAACAGACAATGATGTCTGAGCTGAGCTGAGCTGAGAACAAGTGAGAGCTCTTAAGCACGTACCTGCAAAGACCTCCACCAAAACCGAGGCTTTGCGCTGGGAAAGTGCATAATACATCGCCCGCAAGAAAGGATCTCATTCTCAACCCGCCGCGTCGGAAGTCTGAAAATTAAATTAAAAAATTTAAGAAATACAAAAAAATAAACTAAAACGGTTAAAATTAAAAGCCTAAAAATGTTTTAAGCAAAAGGAAGGAAGATTTGTTGTGGAAAGTCAAAGGAATACGAGAAATAAGGAGTAATAACATGTCCCGGCCAAATTACTTTCTGGACATATTTTATTGATTTTTTGTCCGTGAAGTATTCTTTCAAGACCTTTACCTACCTTTGTGTGGTCAGTGCTCATGTTCTTTTATTTTTACTTCATTTTTTTTTCTTGGTTAGGCTTAAATGGTCAAAATGTTTCCTTATAGTACTCAACTGTGTTATTTGGATTTATTTATTTTTATTTTTTGGGTCATTCAGTGGTGATCTTTTGACATTAATTGTTCGAACAACGAACGGAGAACTACAGTTGTTGTTGGAAATGAATGAGGACAAATCGAATTTTTCAGAGAGATTGAAAATTTGTGAAAAGGTTAATGTTATATAGTTTGGAAAATTTGAGGTCATACTAAGTAAATTCTTGTACATTTCTGAATTAAGAAACTAGAAAGAAGTAGTTGGCATTTTGAATATTTCTTTAAGTCGTGAATTAGGAGTGACAACCAATAACTTTAAGGGGGTTTTATTGTCAAAAAATAGTTGTTTAGATTTTGATGGCTAATTGATTCAGACTTAATTATTAGTAGCCTACTTTATTTAAAACTATCAATTTTGAAGCTAAGCTGTCATATTTCGACATTTGACAAGAACTACGCCTCTACTAAAAATTTAATGGCAGTTCACTGGAAAACAAATTTGTCTTTATGATGGAAATTTTCAAAAGACATTCGGTGAAGGTTTCTTACCGCACTAAAACCACCGCCGCCGGTAATTCAGGACCACTTAATGAAATTTCGACAAATGATTTTTCTTTCTAATTTTATTACTTACTTTTGGAAAAGTTAATAGTTGTAATACTTTCCAACTGCTGGTTGTAATACTTTTCCACAGCTTTAAGTACATCAACTGTCCGAACATTGTCTTGTACATTTAAGTCGGTCTCGATTTCGGAGTTTGTATAGCTTTGCAGTAGCTTATTTTGTGATACACAATGTTTTTTAAAAATTTGTGTAACCATTACAATTTGAAGGTCATGATGTAGAACGCTGTTCTTATACGGCATGGGCCATTTATAAATCCACGAAGGACTTTGTTTTGGAGTTTTTGGATGGGTTCAGCATTTGTTATCTTTGCCCCATAGTTTTATGCTATACTATGTCTTAAAGTCAGGGTTATTTCCTATTAACCAGTATATTCTTCTGAACTTCAAGTTTAAGTCTTCTTTTTTATTTTTGACGTCTTGTTTCCATTTAAAGTTTGAATCCAAAGTAGTATTGAAGTAAAGCCACCTTTACAATGTATATAGAAATTGGAACATTATACTCGTATATATTTTTTGTCTCTAAAATGTATACTCGTTGATTTTAAGTTTGTCTTTGTAACGGATGTATCTGGCACCAATGTTGCATTATCATCAGAAAAGGTGTCAATGTCAGCGCTGATCCCCACTGGAATATCCCTTTTAAATAAAATGTACAATGTTGGCCCTAAGACACTTCCTTGTGGAACGTCAACTTCAATTGTCTTAAGTTCCGAGTTATTTAAGTCTCTCCGTACTGTAAAGAAAGAGTCGATTCCTAGCAGTTTGTACTAAAGACCCACCCGCCAAGCCCTGTCAAAGGTTTGAGCTTGAATATAGCTGATCATACTTTTACTTGCGATATAAAGGAACTATTGATAAGTAATGTATTCGTAAGAAAATTCTAACTCGAGGTATTAATCAAACATGACATTACGATGGTTTAGAAGTGGAAAATAGTGGGTCCCACAACTCCGTCCGTCTGTCTTTCTGTCTGTTCACGCCCCTACAGGCCAACCATTGGGTTGATTAAGTTCAAAATTGGAAATTTTTGAAGACGAAAAATTACAGTTGTCCCCATACAAATTTTCTGGACAAAAATCGTAAATTCAAATTTTTTCAAAAACGAACCGATAGATTTTTATTAAATTTTCTCTTAAATTTGTTGTCTTGACTTGGCGTCAACAAAAAAAAAACATGTTTTTGTATTTTTCAAAAAGGGTATCCCCAGTTATTTTATTTTTAAGTTGTCTCAAGAACTAATGAACCGATTTCCATTTTTTACTGCACAACCTCTTTTGCTGTCTCAATAATATTTGGTATCAAAATTGCATAGTTTTTATTTTTGATTTTTTTTTTTTTTTTACACTTCAGAATTTCAGAAAGTAGTAAGCTTATAGCAAGCGTCAAACTAAGATCAGAGGCTCATCATAAGTGTATGTGTTAGTTGTTAGTAAAAAAATAATACAATTATAGCCTAACACACGCACAAAATACAAAACATAATTAACATTACATTACAGAACAAAAAATAAAATAAGAAATTTTACGATAGTGGATCACTGGTTCTAAACAATGATTTTAATCCCACCTTATTTAAATTTAAATCAATCGATGAACAGTTTAAGTTATATAAAATGCTCATTCGACTTAAAGCTTTATTCTTCCCATAGTTTGTTCTATGGAAGTCAATATGTATAAAATCAAATGTACGCAGCTGATGAGTTCCGCCTCGGTAATTCAAATGTACACAAGATAGCAAATAAGGTGCATCAATTTCACCATTAATGAGTTGATGAAATAATACAAAAATATTCGATATCTTAAAAACGGTTCCTAATTTTCTTACGAGATTGAATTGTAAAACGATTTTTAATAAGTTTTAAATAACTGCATACTAAAAATGTTTTGAAACTAAAACTTAAAAAGTTGTACAATACACAAAATTAATTTAAAAAAAGAACACTATAACGACTTTCAAATAAAAATTTTGAAAATGTAAGGTTTTTTGAGAAATCAAATGGCATTTAAATTTAAAAAAAAAACTTTTCTTGCCGGTACATTTTTAAATCTTTAAATACAGGAAATATTTTCAAACAGACTGTTTGTACGCATGAGCAATTTCGTGGGACCCAGTCGTGCATTTTATTTTTTCTGCAAGGATACGTTTTCCAGTATATCCGTAATTCGATGAACTTGGTCTATAGTGAAATGTTTATTTCTAAATCAAAAGTGATAGCTCAGAATTAGTCTTCTTTCTTCAATTATTTTACTGAGCCTTTTCAGTTGCAGTTCTTCCAAAAAAATTGACATATGTATATGTTATAAGCGATATTGGTCTGTAAGATATTACTTCCGTTGTTGACTTACTTTGTGACTTCTACAATTTTCCAATGATGTATTAAATATCTTAGTTTAAGACATTCGTATATAACAAGTTGGAGTTTTTTGATTGCTATTGAGGGCATTTCTTTCAAAACATTATGATTTATATGATCGCACCCTGTTGATTTTTTAGTAGATAACTTATTTTGACACATGCTTCCTACTTCTTTGAGCGTGACAAAAGTAATTTTGCATTCATCGTTCCTATCAACAAACTGTAAGGGATCTGTATTCGTATTTGCTGTGAATGATTTAGGCAGATTCACGAGATGTTCCGCAAAGAAATCAGTTCATTGACTCAGACTCTTTGCTGCTTTCCGTAATGAGTATTCGGTAGAAGCATCTGACTTCAGACTTTTCAGAAATTTACTTAGTGAATAATTTGTATACCCACTGATTCTTGTTTTTAGTTCGTCGTTAAGACAGTCAAAGATTGTCAGTCATCTTTAAATCTGGAGTTCTTCTTTGTTTCCAAAATCAGCTTCTTTACCTCAACAGGATATATCATTTCTGTTTCTCTCAAGTTCAAAATAGTTGAAGTAGTTTCTTCCTTCCGCAGCCTATTGCATATCAGCAATAAATTGTTGAATTTCGATATCAATTTTTCTTTCAAACTTTCAAGTTGATCTCTGAATTCATTCCAGTTCCATTTCACTCAATGATAATAAGTGGAGTATGATCTGATGATAAATCGTAATTACCTTCGACACCTATGTGATTTTTTGTCCACTTTTAACTACAAAAAAGTCTATAAGCGCTACTATGCTACTATGTTATTACAAGTTGTTGGCGAACTAGAAGAATAATATTAATCATTTATTTTCAACAAGAAGCTTTACAACTACGGAACAATCGCAATTTTGCAAGAAATCTTTTTGGCCATTTTATTTCTCTAAAATAACTTAAATTGTTTATCGATTGATTTAAATTTAAATAAGGTGGGATTAAAATCATTGTTTAGAACCAGTGCTCCACTATCGTAAACGTTTTTATTTTATTTTTTTGATGTTCTGTAATAATTCATGTTAAATGTTAATAATTATTTGTTTTGTATTTTGTGCGTGCGTGTGTTAGGCTATAATAATTGTATTATTTTCTTACTAACAACTAACACATGCACTTATGATGAGCCTCTGATCGTAGTGTGACGCTTGCTGTAAGCTAACTACTTTCTGAAAACTCTGAAGTGTAAAAAAAAGGTGATCACAATAGGCCACCGAAATTATGAGATCTTAACACTTTTTTATAGACTGCTTTATTTAAGCCTGTGTGAAGATAAGGTCTATGCCAAGTGCTCCACAATATGCCACTTGGCTGACATTGTTTTCCATTGTAAATGACGTACATCTTCTTTAAATAAAATGGACATCCACTGATTTCCCTTAAGAATTTTTATAATTAAAAATCTAACGGGTTATGAAAAATCATTGACGTTAAGCTCCTGTTTATTTATTTTTTTTTCTGAAAGGGTTGCTCTTTCGCAATATCCTTTATAAGCCACGTCATGGACAATTGCAGTTCGGTAAGCATTACAAACAATATGAAGCTTACTTTAAACACAATAGGTCAATAGGTATGGAAATAATGTATAAAAGCCTATTCAACTTTTTCAATAAATATCCCTTTCACAAAATTATAGCGTAGACACATAAAATGTCTGCATACCAACATAAAATTTTTGCATGAATTAAATTATTGCCATCTAAAAAAAAAATAGAATTTCAAAAATATCTTTTCTATTGAAAGTACCACACCTTGCAAATATTGAGTTTCAACCGGTGGTGGAAATATTGATGGTGGCTAAGGTATATGGCACGCATTCCTAATCCTTACGATATGCAAACACTCCTAAGTCATTGTTCCTCTATCTTATTCGAAAATTTGTAAACCTACTTGCTCCTTTGCTTCCTTTAAAATAATTACATATTTTCATAACTGCCAATAAGGATCATCAGCTGAGAGCAGATGTGTTGCATGACATTCATAACACGCACTACATAACGAAACAAAAACAAAACACCATCAATGCATATACAATATACTTGTACAATAAAAATCACCCCTCACTTTATAAAGTGTAACACAATAAGAGGGAAGTTTTGAAATAAAATTTATTGAAAATCCTGCTTGATCCACGCGAGGATTTATATAGCTAAAGCCTTATAGCGTCTATAGAAAACATACCACCGCAGAATCCTGCTATAGAACAGCTTGATTTAAAATAGAGAACTGTGAGTGGTGAATACAAAAAGAGCACGCGCACATTTTCTATAATAAACGCGCGGAACATTATTCTATGTACACAAATGAGCGGCGCACGCACCCTTGATATTGAATTTGTTTTCCATAAATCCCAACGGAATGAAAAAAGGGTGTTTCGACTTTACCCAGAAAATCTGTGTGAGCTGGAAAAATATTGATAGATTTAAGTCTGTTTCAAGAAGTCACTGGAACGAAATTTTAAACTCTTTTAAATATTTAGCAACTTAAAATCTATTCTGAAATTGATGATTTTTCGACCAAAATTGGGATCAACTTTCAAATGCTACAAAATCCACACGATGGCGCTGCGTATAGCCGTTTGGTTTGGTCTTGATACGTGTTGCTAAAAGCTGTTACTTGCCATGATGTGACTGATTACAAGAAATTTTTTTGACAGAAAGTAAATGAAACAATATGGCCGCCACGAGCTGTCAGAATCAAATCGTCACTATTGGAAAACCCTTTAGATGGAAAAATAAAAATATTCTAAAAGGTATAGGGTTATCCATTTTGCGGTTTTTAAAAGAATAGGGCTGGAACTCGACATCTGTCAAACTAAGTTGTTAAACCAATTTTTTTTTCAGTTGAAAGTCTGATATTTACGAAAGTGGATCATACTCGATTTTTCGAACAAAATTTTCTTCAGCGAAAATGTCTCAATCGGTGGAAATGTTAATAAACAACACTGTCGTATTTCGGGTTCTGAGAATCCTCAAGTTTTTGAAGAGAAGCCATTACATCCACAAAAAGTCACTGTTTGGTGCGCTCTTTGGTCCGGAGGTGTGATTGGATCTTACTTCTTCGAAAACAGCGATGGAACGACTGTCACCGTTAATTCGGAGCTTTATGGTCATATGATAACCCACTTTTTTTGCCTGCTATTGAATAATACGACTTGGAGAATATGTGGTTTCAACGCGACGGTGCCACATGCCAAACAACTCGATCGAATATGGCTTTATTGCTAGAGACACTTATTTCTCGTGTCGTGGCGATATTAACTGGCCACCAAGATCATGCGATTTGGCAACGCTGGAGTTTTTTTGTGAGGCTACGCGAAAGACCGTGTTTATGCAGATAAACATTTTACTGTAACTCTTGAGCACTTAAAAACCACCATTTGTCAAGTTATGTCTGAGTTACCGCCTAATATGTGTCAAAAAGTGGTCAAAAATTACCTCAAAGGAATCAATGCTTGCAACAATTCGTGTGGTGGTCATGTTTTATTTACGTTTACTTTTGAAACCGCAAAATGGATAACCCTGTATAACGAACAATTTTTAAGAATCCACGTTAGCCATTAAGGTCAAACCTTTCAATGGAAAAATGTCCACAAGATTAAATTTTAATTATTCACAAGGAACTGCTTAGAAGCGTTACCCAAATAAAACACCCTGTAGATGTTAAGGACCTGCGCAAAAAAAAAATCATGAATACAAATAACGCACATGCCGTTGCATCTGCAGGTTGAGCTCTATGAGGCAAGTACCTATAGAACGTAGATATTCAAGTTCATGTGTGATGCGTTGTAGGGATGGTTGAATCCTTGAATTGCCAGGATTCAAATTAGAAAAATGTAACGAACATTTTAACAAATTTGAATATCAACTAATTGTGTCTTTGGAATTAAATATGAAATTCAAAACAACAATGTGCGCGTACTGGTTCTCTCTTCAATTCTATGGACCTATATCGTTAAAAAAAAAGGACGATGAATGATGTCTAGGAAAGCGATAAAAAAACAGTCTAACACGTAGCACCGGGCTATAGAAACCAGTCAAGAGTTTCTTGTATCGTTCCTTACAATTATTATTTTATTCAAAGAAAAGAAAAAATAAAGAAGTTTTCCCCAGATGAATTAAGGAAAGAGAAAAAATATATCCTTAAGGACTCTGTGTGCCAGGTGTGTTGATTTTTCATCTCCTGTTTTATTTTTCTCCTCTATTGGTAGACTATTCTTCGATTTAACTTGAACAATATGAATTTCTTATCCTTAATGGTTGTTGTTTTTTTTTTATGATTTCTTTTCGTCATCTTAAAGTCCTGATGCCGAAAGGACAATAGAGTAAATGTTAAAGAGACGAGGACGAATAAAAAATGTTAAAATTTGAAAGGATCAATGTACCTCTATTAGTTTGTAGCTACACCTTGTCCACCACCAGTCTAGTCCGACTTGAATTATTTTTGTTTGTCCTACAGGACATTTTTATAAGAATCAGTAGTGAGTGAGTGAGTGAGTGACTGAATGACTGTGATGTTGATTTTTATATAAATACAACATTTTATTGAATTCAAAAAGGATAAATAGCAGAAAGCAGTCCGTGCCACAAAACTATTTCAATATGTTGTTAAGGGTTTTTGTTATCAAATTTTTATGATGCGTTTGGTTAAAGTCACAAGGTATCTTGATCCACTGGTTTTATAGTTCGATAACATTTTTTATTTGATGTTTGTTTTTCTTTTGAGTGAAAGTTGATGAAAAACGGTGGTAAATTATTTGTTTGATTTTTGAATCGATTGTAAGGATTTCTTATTACACAGAAATTTGATTTTGTGGTTTGTGAAAAAGTGGCTATTGGAAAAGAAAAACTTATGTAGGTAGGTATTTTGTAGACATTGAGCAATATATAATCGAACAAAGGGAATTTGTATTTTTAAACAACCATTTAGGTGAAGAACATAATTTTTTAACGCATTGTATCGATGTGAAATATTTCATAGAACAAGACCAATTCATTAACCGAGTTAGATTTTGATGGTATATTGGGTTGGGGTAAAAGATGATCTAACTTAAAATGGTTTAATAAAGTTGTTAATTCAAAGTCAATTTGTTTGTTACTTTTTGACGCAGATATAGTCTACGGAAATTTTATACAAAATTACCTTTACCTCGAAAAATATCCAACAAAGTTGAATTTTGGTGGATTTGTAAAAAAAGGTATGTATTTCGCCGCTACCAGAAATGGTCATGAGTCCTCCTGTATTTGAGTGAGTAAATGATTTTATGGGACAAATATTATATCGCTCTCATTTGCTGGCACGGGTGGAAAACAGCATTTGTCCAGCCTAAAAACAGGCAAATCCTCCTTCCCCTCGTTTAAAGCACTCACATCCCTTCTTTTAAAAGTCATGGAAATGCTTCTTAATTGTCAGCTTAATTAATATCTCAAAGAACGAAAGCTTCTTAATGACTGTCAGCATAGCTTTTATATAGCAATAGTAGGTCCACTGGTGAACTCATGGTTTATCAGACAGAACAGTGGAAAAAACGATTGTTGCACTTGATTTTTTAAAGGCATTTGAAAGAATTTAGCATCAACAATGCGTGCTTTTGGTATTGATTAATCTATTATTTATGACTGAACAGCTTTCATTTGTAGATATTTGCATCACAAACCATTTATTGTGGAGTGATCACATATATGATATCGCCAAAAATGTTGTTATGTGCTTAGGTTTTCTCCAACGATGCAAGATGTTTTTTTACGCTTTTATTCGTCCGAAACTTGAGTATAATTCTAATATGTGGGCTGGTATTGTGCTTAAGTCTTTTGGACAGAATTGGGAAAAGAGCTCTAAAAAGCACTTTTCATGACAAGAGTTACTCTTGGAGAATTTGTCAATTCCTCGCAAGAAGCAGTACCCGTGAAAAAAACTTTAGATGGCATAGGCAGGGATTGAACCCAAGACCTCTAACATGACAGTCCAACGCACTTTTTTTTTTGTTATTCTGAAGACTATCTTAAAGCTAGACAAAAATTCATAAAACTAGCCCAATTATCCATAACTTACAACTAACTTACTGGTCCCATACGGACACTCTAAGTTAAACAATAATATTTAATTCTAATGCCTTTCGGCCCTAAGATCTATTTAACTTCAATTCAATTTTATTTATTTTTGTATTCATTAGAAAATTAAAAAAAAAATAATATCAATATCCTTTTTTATTTTTACTTAAAACTACTTTAATAAGGTCCTTAATATAAAACTTAAAGCTAACTTAAACAACCTATTCTATCTATAAACTATTTAAAACTAGAACAACCACAGCAGCAAATCTAACTATCTAACGTTTTTTGTTTTTCATATTTTGTTCTTTTTTTTATTCCATGTTTTTTTAATTTTTTTTTGTATTTTTTTGTATTTTTCTTTTTTGTATTTTTTTTTGTACCACCATGCCCATTCTACTTAAAACTAAACCCTAAAACTATAAAACAAGTATGTAAGCCGGCCAAGGCTTAAAACCCCATCCCGACTACGCACTATCAAGTGCCGATTGAAGCCACCAAAACTGGTTCTCCTGCTTCACCCTATCAGTTCGGTCCCGTTCGGACACAGCCTTACTGAACCGAAGGAGCTCTGCTCCGTCTTGTGCCACGACGTCCCGATTGTACAGGAGTCACCTATCCACGGTACGTCGTCTGACGTGGTAGATCAGCGGAACTGCCAATCTATCCTGTAGCAGACCGCAGCTATCTAAAAAGAGGAATGCCTCTGTTGGAATGAAGCCGCTCAAGCGTGCACTTTCAAAATACTCGTCGTTCGGATAGAACGCCCCGAAAATTAAATTGTTGGTCGAAGACATAGCTCTTGCAATGCGACCTTGAACGAGTTTTATCACGAAATTGTCAATTCTGTTGATTCGAACCCCGTTGTATAGGACCTCGTTGGAATAGTAATGCACGAAAGAAGATTCGGCTGTTCGGTATAAGCCGGTACAGCGTCGTAAACACTGCCGCTCGAACACACGAAACTTCTCTATCTGGGAAGGGGCAACGTTGAACCACACAGAACAACCATAAACGATCATCGGCAGCATGAGGGCCATGAACCAAATTACCTTCACTCTGGGGTCAAGCCGACTGCTGTAAAACAGCCAATTGCACGTATCCCTCGTGGCCCTAGCCAACGGAGCCCGGAACAGAATTGTCTCCGACTTCTGGACATTTATTTTCAGTTTCCAGTCGTCGCAATATCGCTGAATCTTGTCGAAATCACGCTGCAAGAGAATTCTAATAACCTCAACCTTTCGGGCTGTTCTGTACGCAATTAGATCGTAGGCGTACGTAATTGCCTTGGTAAGACTACCTATCAGATCGCTGGTGTAAATGCTGAAGAGAATCGGCGAATTCAACGCTCTCTGTTGAAGACCATTGTTAATTTGGAATGTTGTGGTAGAAGTTACATTGCCACTTTTGACAACAAACTTTCTACGCTAAGCATATCATAAAGTATATACAACAATGGTTTGCTTATGCCAAGCCTGCTCAGTTTAAGGTAAAGACCCTCTAACCACACGGTGCCAAAGGCCTTTTCCATTCCAAATCAACCAGAACAGCACCTGTGCATTGTTGTTTTGATTTATTCCATTGGATATCAGAAACGAGTTTAGACGCAGCATGAATTGTGTCATGACCCGCCTAGAACCCGAACTGTTTATCCGGAATTATTTCATTGTCCGCAGTCCAACGCACTAACCATCATGCCACGGTTGCTTTCATAAATGATGGAGAAATATACCCCGAAAAAATTGTTACAATTAATTCGATGCAGAAATCTCTAAAACTGTGTAAATTGCTACTTCAAAGGGCTGAGTTAGATTTTCTTTGCAGCTATGTTTTTACTTCATCTAACCACCAAAACCAGTATCTAAAAGCGGAAACTACATTCAATATTTCATTGAAATTTTTATGTGTTGGTATCTGTTGTATTTGTACAAATTTTGAACTCGAGATTTTAATCAGGTAGAAAGTTGCGAGGCCAACAAAAGTGGGTCCCCCGATTCTGTCTATCTCTCTGTCTGTCCTCGCCCCTACAGCCAAAAGCATTGCGTCGATTGATTTCGAGTTTGGATTCTGAGATTCTGAGCCGATTCGCGTCAGGTAGTTTTTTCATTTTTTCTTAAGACTAAAATAAACAGTAGTCCCCTTACAAATTTTTAGGTCAAACCGAAAATTCAAATTTAATAAAAAAAAAACCAACCGTTTTTTTGTTTAATAATATTTGATAATCAAAAATGTCATTGTTTTAATTTCCGATTTTAAAACAAATATTAAACATTTTCGTCGTAATTAGACATCTTGAAAATGGGTCCTCGTATTTTTTAAGAAATTGAAATGTAAAACGTATGTATATTAATAAGTTTTTAATAACTGCAAACCAAAAATATTTTTTAACTTAAATTGAAAAATTGTATGTATACAAAATTTATTAAAAAAAATACACCTTAACGATTTTCAAATACAAATTTTTTGAAAACTAATTTTTTTTTTTTGAGAAACCAAATGGCGTAAGAAATCCTAAAATAAAGAAAATATTTTTAAATAGACTCTTTGGATACATGAACAAGTTCGTACGACCCAGTCGTGCATTTTTTTAATTTTTTTAAATTGCTATACAATAAATAAAACCACCATTCAATTTTTTTTAAAGTCCTTTTCTGCAACTTTTGATGTTATTTTCTGTAAAAAAATATGTCTGACGAAAAAAAGTATCACTCTCTAAAAACCTTTGGTTTAGATTCTAGGGACCTTAAAACGTCGAGAAATGTCGAAAAATCGGATCGATTACAATAATTTCTTATCTTAAATTTTAAATAGACAAAAAGAGATTTTGTTTGAAATTAGAATCTTATTGAAATTAATTACTCAAAAAATAATTATGTGCAAAAAGAAACTACATATTATACATAAGTTCAGCTTATTTAGATATAATTTTTGGGTTTCAAAGAGTTACCTAGGTTCGCTTAGCAAAATTCTCATATTTTAAAATCTATTTATTTTTACAGTCGGGTGATCGTATGATACATAAGTTTTCTGATCTAATTTCCTTCTTTTTCTTATACTTTATTCTCAGCACAATTATTTTCCTAGAAAACACCTGATCAATACTGGTATTGGCACATGCTGATTATTTCGTCCAAAAAGGGATATCCCATCAAGCAAAAAAAAAAAGAAACAATTGAAATGACTGCTCAATCATGCATCAATAAGACAACCCCTATTCCCAAATACCTATCTATACCTACTGGACCACCTCCAAAGATGCAAAAAACAATAAACCTTTACACAAAACACATAACACACCACAGATGTATATTGCACCATCATTTGAATGGAATCACTTTCTAATAAGGTTAAGGACAGGTGTCCTGTTCAGTCCATCCTTCGTTATATTTTCTGCACCTTTATTATTTGCAAAAAAACAAAAGCAGGTAGATCGTAGGTAGTTATTTTTGGCATCATCCTAAGATGCCATCTATTCTGATGTATCTATCAATTTTTAGTATGTATTTCTTCTTATCTTCCTTGCAAGGAAACTTGTTTAAGAAATGACAAGTCTAGAGATGCTACAACAAAGTATCAAAGAAGACATCTGTCCAAATCGTAAAATACAGCACCACAACCACTGGCTGTTATGTTAAAATAGGAACCTATCCTTGTCTCTAAAATAGACTCTAGACGCTAGACATTCATATATACATAAGTCTGCCATAAAATCTCATAATCAACCATTTGGGGACAACCTTAAGGAAAATAACAAACCAAAAATCGAAGTCGCAACGAAAGTCCTTATTTTAAATGGTTCCAGCGTCATCATCGTCATCGTCACGTTGTCCATAGGTGTGAATTTGTTTTGTTGGCAGTTCCCAAACATGCGTATTGCGTATTAAGTTGAATACAAATTTGATCTGGGTGAAGGTCCCATGAGACTCTTTTTTATATGACTAAACAAATTTTCCCTAGACAAAGATAAACATAACATAAATAAGGATCTGTGAAAGTCCTCAAATAGACCGTGAACTGCGTACGCGTACGAGTGCGTTATCGTTATCTATATAACTCGGATTAGCGGGGGCAGTAAAATATTGATAAAACCTTATAAAACAAACCATAGAGATTTTTTCACTTGCAATCTCAATTCCCAGCGATAAGGCAGGTTCCTTTTTTTGTGATTTGTGTTTTCATCGTGAGTCAATGGTTTATTGTGTATAATAATTATGTAAATATTCGATTGACGTATTGCAACAGAGATAGAGATAAGAATTATCCTTAAAAAAAAGAATACACACCAATAAGTGAAGTGTCTTATGCGCCAGGCGACTTGGTGTCGTCACTCCAGGTCCGTATACTAAAAAAGTAAAACAAAACTTTTGGAGCTATCTGCGACACAACATTTAACAATTACTTTAAATACTAGTGTTCCTGTCCTAGCGTTGGTTTACTATTAAAGGGTTTAGGTGTTTTAAAAAAAACTTTTAATGTAACTTTGATTTCGGTTGTTGATCCTAATTAATTTTAAATCATAATGAGTGTTCTTTTAAGAGCTATCGGAAAATACTAAAAAAAAACATACAATTCAGAAAAATGGATGAAGTCTATATTTGAATTGACATACTCTTTCTTACATTTCGCCCGAAATCTCACGAATTAATGTTTCAATGTTGTCTTGAAGTGAGTCAATCGCAGCGGGCATGTCGACTTAGACATAAGCCCTAACATTCTTTCACAAAAAAAGCCTAGAGACGTTAAATCACACGCGCTAAGTGGCCAGTTGACCGACCCCCAAAGTAAAATAAACTGTTCATCGAAACTCTCCTCTCAATCGGTCCATTTTACGAGTGCTGTGTGGCGTGTGGCATGTGGCACCGTCTTGTTGAAACCACATGTCATGCGAGCCAAGCTCTTCCATCTTGTTATCATCCCACTGTATAGCGCTTATCATTCACAGCAGCGATGCGATTCGCATCGTCTTTAAAGAAATTTTCCAAATGATTCCGCCAGTCCATTATCCGCTTTTACAATGCTCCTCACTCCAAGTACTGCAGTTCTTGTTCAACTACCCATTCAACTACAAATGATCTACACCGCTGAACCCAGTTTTTCATTAAAAAGTAGATCTTCATCCAACTTTTCAAGAGTTCTTACTTACTTAATTAGGGTGACGCTACAGTCCTGTGTGAACTAGGGCCTCACCCAACAAACTTATCTATCTAATTTGGTCCCTAGCTAGATATCTCCAATTGTAAACTCCAAGTTGGGTGAGGTCACTTTCCACTTGTGCGCGACACCTGATCCGCGGCCTTTCTCTACTGAGCTGTGCTATGAGCATGGATTGGAAGACTTTCAGGGCAAGAGCATTGGTTTCCATGCGCCCTACGTGACCCAGCCATTCCAGGCGTTGGACTTTTATCCCTATGGCTAAGTTGAAATGTCGCTGTACAGCCCGTACAGCTCGTCATTCACTCACCTTCTAAGCATACAAGACCATAGAAGAACGAAGAACTTTTCTCGCGACGAGAATGATAAGGGTCTTATATAGCGACACTTTGGTTACTCGATATAGGGTATTACTACTCAATTTCTTTCTTATCCTAAAGAATCAGCGGTTAGCAAGAGTGATTCTTAGTTTAATCTCAGCACAGGTGTTGTTTTTTGTGGTCATAGTGGCAAATTTCTTAACTACCAAAGTCCTTAACTACCTCAAAGTTACATCGATGTCGGTGTTGTAGGTCCTTTCTTGATGACAACATGTACTTCGTGTTGTCCTCATTTACCACTAACCCCATTTTTGCCGCCTCTGTCTCAATACTGAAAAGAGCCCCTAGTTCTTCATATTATGTTAATGTCATCAGCATATACGAGTAAGACTCGTTTCACACTACACGGTTTTGACCGTACGGCAAAAAACCGGACGGCGACATTTTGTTTGAGACGCGAAGGAGAGCATAATATACGCTTTCATATTATACGGTCACGGCAAAATGCCGGCGCCACACCGCGCCCCGTGTAGCAACCGTCTAGGTCTACTGCCGCTACAGTATACGGCAGCCGGACGGCGCGCGTGATAAGCTTAGTGGAGTATGTGACGAAATGCATGTTTTCACATCGTATGATTTTATTCGTGCGGCAGAGTTCGAACTAAACCTGTGAAAAAGTATACTAAGCACAGGAATCCTGCATATACCGTGTTTTACCGTACGTTTAAATCCGTATAATGTGTAATTAGCCATTGATCCGGTTTATGCCGTCCGGTTTTTTGCCATACGGTCAAAACCGTGTAGTGTGAAACGAGCCTAATTGAACAGACTTTTGAAAGATAGAGCCTCTAGTGTTGACGTGGTAGCTCTTCACTATCACTATTCTTTCAAGAACGATGTTAAAGAAATTGCATGACAGCGCATCACCTTGTCTAAAGCCTTTGTTGACACCAAAAGCTTCGGTTAAGTGGTTTCTAAACTTTATGGAGCAGCGCGAATTTTCCATGGTCATCCTGTAAAAACGGGACGGCTCTATACAGCCCATCCCTGTAGATGATATCATACGCGGTCATGAAATCGGTGAAGACATGGTGGGTGTCGAATCGATGTTCTTGAGTTTTTTTTTCAGGATCTATCGTAATGTGATCGACTGTGGACTTTCCTGGTCTAAACCAACACTAATAAGGAACTATCAGGCTGTTGACGATGGGCTTTAGCTGTTTTGAAAAGCTATCACTCCAAGCCATCTGCTCAAGCGGCTTTATTTTTGTTGGACTTTAGCTTAGATATGTCAATCTTTTTTCTTTTCCTTCTGAGATGTCGGTGTTTCTCTCTCCTCTTCTGCTCATAGAGCTCGTGAGTAACTCACGTCCTTCTATGACAGCCTTATTATGGATATCAAATACCGATTCATCAATAATTTGATATTATGGTTATCAATTGATAATTTGTACTCCATTGTGAATACTGCTAAATAATTTCTGAATGTTTAGGTTCTTCATTTTTCAGTTGCTTATCAGTTGAAAATAAGAGAGTCTTATAAAGAGCCAGCTCTTCTTTAAGCACATTTCGTATTGTTTGCAGAATTATGACATTTGTGACATTATTTTTACCGCACCCTAATGAAGTTTTTGAGTGGTGATCAAAAGATGGCATGGTTCTGAAGTTTGTACAGGCAATTTTAAATTAGTTTCAAACAATATAAAGACTCTAAGATTAGAAATTTAAGTCTAGAAGCATCCATTCCTCTGTCCAGAAGAAGAAATGTCTTTTAGCCGCAATACTTCTTCTGCCAGTTGATCGATATCCTTTCATTCATTTTATATTTCTGAATTTAATAAATAAATGTTTGATTGATAAAGTTAATCTATTCCGTTAGTCTCTAACTTTTATAATAAAAGGATTTGTACGGCCCTGAATCAATGTGTTTGTATATTACGTCAGAAAGTATACAGATTTGTTGGTCCTTTTTTATGGATTTTTATTTATCAACAAAGACAATACAAAAAGATCTCAAGCAATAAAACTACAAAAAAGATATGCGTAACTACAGCGTACATGTATTTATACCCATAAACCAAATTAAATATTTTTCCATCATCGCGCTAAGACTAACACTCTTCTTATCCCATGAAGGAAGAACGTTGTGGTTTTAAGTTGATATGCAAGCACAGGTACTGGAAATTCCATCCTACAAACATCAAAAACAAATAATTTACAGAAACCATGGCAGTATTTTATATGTGATGGTGTCACTTTTTGTCAAAACCTTTTGTGTTTACTTTGTACATTCTTGAGTTTGATTATTCTGATGAGCCGCGTATTCGAGACGTGTTCATAAGTTATGCTTACAGGTGGCGCGTTAACCAAAACATTCGTATAATATCCTTATCATAGTTTGTACATAAATAGATAGGAATAAGATTTGTTCATTATTTTATTTTTTAAGGATCGGATCAATGCATATTTGAACAAACAGGTCTTATTCACTCAAGGATTGCAGTTTATCTCAAGAGTCAAGAGGTTTAGTTTTGAGAGATAGTTAAAACAGGTAGGTGTTTAAAGGTCACAGCCGTATCATAGATTGTGTTTCACTTTCTAAATGATATTTATTTCCATGTTGAAAACATAAAATACATTTGTAGCAATTTGTTAGGTTTGTCGAAAGTAATATCAGGGGTTTTTCAGAATCCCAAATTTATTTGTAGTTTTTTAACTGATTAAACATAATTTATATAGGTGGTTCTATTTTTTCAAATATTATCTATTAGACAAGGATTTATCAATTGTTTACTGATATCTCTAGTATGTAGAATATGTATATCTATATTTTATGTTGACCTACTATTAAAGATTTTACTTGCTAGTGTAGTAGCGTAAGGTATTGGCACTATAGTCACCAGGTCTCTAACAAACAAGTATTTTTATAAAGTGGCAAGTCTGGGTTATTAATAGTAAAACTGTTAGACAAATTAAAGCTATTGGGGCCAGTTAGTGAAGAAGAATAGAAAACGTGCGTAAATAAAACATTGCTGCTGCCTACTTGTCTAGCCTTCTATCTGAGCGGGTTGTGATGGAAAATTCTCAGGATATTGCGAAAAAAATCTTTTAACGAACGTTTTCAGCTTTCAGAGACAATTTATGCGACTTTCCAAGTGCTGTCTATATAAAGTATCATGAATTCAACATTGGAGCGAGACAGTCGTATCTTGTTCTTTAAGCTTAAAGAGTTGTTTCTCCGTAACTTTGGATAGCAGCCTTTGTTTATCTGATACTGCTGTTTACGACCAGTTAAGTTCCATCACTGGTAGAGAGAATTCTTCCAAGATATTGGAAATCTTCAACCACCTTAGCCGATTGTCCAAAAATATTGACTTAAATAGATGTGGAAGTCCCAAGGTTCATCCTTCTAGTTTTTGCCGAGTTGATCTTTTTCCCCACGATTTCTGATTCTTTTACCACACTTGTTGTCAATTAATGGAGATCCATGATTCTAAAGAAAGTAGAGTCCACTGAACTCCTTATCACCAATAGAAACAGTATTGGTGAGATTATACAGCCTTGCCTAACTCCACTTAAAATTTCAAATTCTTCTAATAACATTCCTTTAAGCAAAACGTGGCATTTAGATAAATCATATGTAGTCTTGATAATATTCATCAATTTAATCGGAATGTCCTTCCTAAGCAAAACAAGCGATATCTATATTGAGACCGTCGAACACCTTTTCGAGATAGATGGGCAGCAGGGGAAGTTGTGTTGTGATCGACATTCGACGCACTGTTCGATGATGAGCTGTAGAGAGTGAATATTGCCCGAACAGGAAGATCCAATGTGGAATGCAGCTTTTTTAACGTCAAGTGTGTCTTTGAGGTAATCTTTTATTCGATTCAGTACTATTTTTGCTATAATCTTGGCTACTGCAGGAATCAAATTCTTACCCCATTTTCGCACTTCGAAATACCTCTGTTTCGATGACAACCAGACAACGTTCTCGCCTTCTCGGTCGCAAGTACCGCTTATCACGAAACTATGAAAAAGGGTGTGGCCTGCGCACGTGTATGTTGATGGTCTGATTTCGATTCGATCGTCAACGTCGTCGATGATGAGGATGCGCAACGTTAATGTGGTTGTTGTTGCGCTCGTGCCCAAAAATCTGCTGGACGAAGAATAATTTCTTGTCAGCGCGCCGTTGCTCTGCACATTATGGTTGATGTGCAATAGTGATGATGGGTGTCCCGTTGGATGTTTTTTCTCAAAATTTGTGTAGTAGGTATCATTTGAAATTTATCATATTCAGGGGGGTTTGGGGGTTGGGGGCTTCGTTTTTGTGACAAAATATTTCTAGGGGGGTCACAGAAAGCGTGACACAGCCTGACAATGGGGGGGAGGGGGTCAGAAAAAGCTGATTTTAGCGTGACGTATTTTATGAACGGCCCCTTACTTACTTACGTCAGAGAGAAAAAACTAAATGAGAGAGCCAAATTTCCTCGTCTCCGTCTCTTCGAAACCTCTTACTCTCATTTTTTATAGCGTGTTGAATTCGTATCGTATCGTAATCGTATATTAGTTCTTTTCTCTCTGCTTACGTAGTGTTGCTTTAGAAAATTCATCGGGCATGGGGTTTATTTATCTGACGAAAACGTGATTTAAAACCGTAGAAAACTGCACTTCCACCTTTTGAGCTGTACCTTATCCAAAACTAGCACGGCTTCATTTGTGTATTTTTAATTGTCAAATATTGACAATTTAAGTGGACGACATTTATTTTCAAGAATAACGATGGCTCAA
Organism: Eupeodes luniger; assembly: GCA_951509635.1. Lineage (NCBI taxonomy): Eukaryota > Metazoa > Arthropoda > Insecta > Diptera > Syrphidae > Eupeodes > Eupeodes luniger. The sequence continues at coordinate 42,000,698 of OX608075.1, forward strand.
ACAAACAATGAAACAATCTCTATTTTGCAAGAAAATTTTTCAAAGAGGTGATCACAATTGATCATATGATTTAACACCTTCAGAATAATATGCTACTACTTCACATTCATTGCATGGTTTTGGACATACATACATAGAACTCCTGTAAACTATTTTTGTTGAAGTTGCATGGAGGAGACAGTGTCTCACTTTCTATGTTCTTGTCCTGCCCTGTAACAAAGACGAAGACTCCGCCTTGGAGGCTTACAATACATTGATCCCAGTGATCTTAGAACTTTTGACATCTATTGTCTCAAACTTTTTAGCTAGCTCTAACTGGTTCAACGAGTAAGGTAGATCTCTGGGTATATGTGGTATCACACGGGCCAACTAAGGCGCTAGTTATAGCTATCATTGGTTTTCATCATTGAAAACAATCATTGGAATTTTTTTGACAGGTCGTTTATAGCTATCATTAAAAATTTCTGTCATTGAAAAATTTTTCCTGATTGAAAGCCACCGAACAAATTTTACTGACAGAAATCTGTCATTGGAATTGTGTGAAATTGGAACACAAATCAGTGGAACGATTCGTTTCACTTTTGAACATAAAAGTATCAGCTGTTCAGGAAAATGAATTTCCGTCCGGAAAATAGAAAAATACATTTTTAGAGGAAAATAAATGTGCAACTAAACTTTTTTTTCTAAAAAAAAAATGCTTTGTGTGATTTCCGATCGATCAGTATATAATTTTCATTTCTAATCAAAGGGAAACACCGTCAAATATCGATTCAAATTTTTTTCCGGATCGATTTCAATGATAGATATAACTGGCGCCTAATATTGGTCTAAGCATGTTGGCTTTTAAGTCAGCAGCGACCTTAACTTAACCTAATGGCACATACTTTACAATATTTAAAATATATATTGAAAACGATTCATTAATTTGTTTTGGAAAATTCTATACTTTTCAGACCATTAATGCAAGTTGTCACATTAACTCACTTTCTAGACAATTGATCCTTTTCAGCTTTCCATCACATGATCAATTAGAAAAATTCCTTGGAAACATCTGAATCATTGAAAAATAACCTGTTGATTTATCCTTTTTTATATTTCCCAATTTTATATATGTACGTATACCTATAAGAAAGAACATTATAAATCAATCGAAAACCTGTGTTCAAAACCATTAAAACAAAATTTAATCAATTTCGTTACAGCTCTGCGTCTTAATCTCTGACACATATTTTAATTTACGACTGAGAAACTCTTTTGATGGATGTTCATTGGAATGCGCTTGCGCATCATGCATGCGTTTTTGCTGCTCATTCATTTAGTTTAACACTTATCATCAGACTTAGCCATATACGTAATAAAAATAAAATTACATGTCTCTAAGAATCTTAAGTAGCCAAAATGAGTTTAAGCCTCCTATGGCAAGCTATATACAAATATATGGGTGTCTAAAGATGACCCTATTGTTCAGCTCACGAAAATATATGGACAAAGCCAGCGCAGCGCAGCCGAATCAAACTCAGTTTTAAAAGAAAAACACAGAAGAAACCTTACAAAGCCCTCCGGTCTCCGGAGGCTATAATTCATGCCTAATAAAGACCCAGTTTCACGTGATATGTGTAGGTATTTTGTCAGGTGTCATAAAAGTTATATTTATTAAGTGGCATAATGCCGAATAAATCTTCAGTAAAAATGAATAAAACTTGTTTCGATCTTCTGCTTCTGTTGTTGTCCATGTTGTCCAGACTTAATTGTAACGATGTACTGGACACAAAACGAAGATCTTTTGATAGAATTCTGAGACTCAACGAGCTCAATATATAAAGAAACACCATCGCATGCGTTGCAATGTCGCTCTCCACTATCATATCATTTATACCATGTCTGATTGGTCGACACGCAATCAAACATTTTGAGACTTCTTGTTGTTGGTGATTTCTTTTTGGAACTGCTTTGCAACATAAAAGGCTACCCAATTGTTAACAATGGAGACACTGCTGGCACACAATGGATGGATTCACCTTTAATGTTCCCTAGACACTCTGGTATTTGCGGGTCCCTCAATGGAGGACATTATTTCCTTTTGTTTTGTTGGTATTCTTCGAAAGCGATGTTTGTAGTTCTTAACACGGTTGCCAGTTTGGTCTTTTAAGACCAAATTTGGTCATTATTTTCTCACTTGGTCGCATGGTAATTTTTTATTCCATTTGGTCCTTTTTTTAAGAAATTGAAAAAAATAACTCTAACTATTCCTTTTATAATCTCAAAAATAAAATACATACCTAAAGAATTTTGGGAAAAGTTCAATTATCATAAAAACGCTTCAAATGAATATTGTTTTCAAAATTTAAGTTAGTTCGTTTATAACTTGATGTTACTTCCTCACAGCTCAGCTGCTGCCGAGAGGAATTTTTTTGAATTAACTTTGATAAAAACGAAAGGCAGACTTAATTTGGGTACCATTAATAATATAATGCTGGCCAAAGAGCGTCAACATGACAAAAATAACCATAGCGTTTCGTCTGCAAAAACATTTTTTTTTAATTAATTTTATATGAATTTTATTAACCGATAGTATTCGATCTCCCGACTTATTTGATCTCCTGACATAAAGTTAACATATTGTGATCTTAAAAAAAAGAGGCTGGGGTGCGTCCCAAACTGATAACTTCCCATCCCGTCTGCCGATTTGGCTTGCTTAAAAGGTTTGTAGGCTTTCGTGATTTGCTAGTTTTTAGTTTAATATTTTGAGTATGATGAAATAGTTTGATTTCAATATCTGTTCTTGTTAACGAGATTTTTAGTCGAAAACCAATTTTTACCAAATTTTCGTAGCATTTGCGTACTACTTTTTGTAGATTTTATTTTTTATTAAAAAAACTGACTGTTGGATTTTTATGCACAATTTACGGAATGTCGGACACAATATTTTCTGTGAGATAAAATTAGGTTAAAGCCAATATTTTTTTAATTTTTGAAGAGATACTTAAGTCGAAAGTAAATTTTTACCAAGTTTTACTATTGTTTTTTTAAGGTTTTTATTTTTTGTAAAAAAATTTCAATTCGATTTTCTCAAAATTTTACCAGATGTCAAAAACGTTATTCTTCCCGAACGTACGTACAACGCACGCACAGATATCTCTCTAAAAATCTTTTATTTAGACTCTAGGAATCTTGAAACGTCGAGAAATGTCAAAATTTTCAATTCAAGAAATCGGACCGATTACAATAACTTTCTATGGCAAGTTAAAAGCCATTGCGGACACAAATTATTTTGGTCCTTTTTTGGTACACATGGTCATTTTTATTTTCAGCTTTGGTCATGCAATTTTTTTTCAAGTGGCAACCGTGGTTCTTAATCATTTTTGTTGGCTTAAGTTTTTGTCACCTCACGATGCGAAGTCATAGTGGGAACGAAGTGGCTAAAAGTCTAATGAATTTCAAAACTATCTCTTTCACTTCAACTTAAGAACTAACTTTTCATGTTAGCATTAAAGAGACAAATTTTATCAGAACATAAGTTTTCCAGGTCTAATAAAGACTCACTTTGAGCCTTTATTTAACCTCGATTATCCTTAAATCCTTGTTTTTTTTCCAATTTTTCCATTTATATTGTTCCACTGTGCGTCTTTTGTTGTTATTCCTTTGAAAATTGAATGCATGATGTTGAAAGAGGAGACCTATTTAAGGGATTCTAGGTATCGAAAATGAGTTTGGAGTGTGGCATAAACCTACACATTTACTTTACCTAGACTGACTTTTGGCGCGCCAAGATGTCTCGAGCGAAGAAAAATCACAGCTTGTGTGTCGATATTTTCAAAAGATGGTCGTATAGGGAGAGCTCATCAGGGGTAACCTAAATATCCATCTGTAGGTTTGTATTTGTATTTTGTACTTTTACAATAGACAATTATGTTCCTTATGCTTATGCAATGAGTCTCTGGGTCTACGAACTACGACAATTGCAAGTGCATCGTAAGTAGTCTACGGTGTTGTTGGATGGATGAGGAAATTGAATATTTAAGTACCTTGTTAGGAGTCCAGGTGGCACCTCTGGGCAAAAGTAAAGCAGATGAACTCTATCGGTTCATTGCATAGACGGGTGCTTATTATTTTCAAATTTTAAGCAAAAAAGATACAATAGAGCAAGAATTTGAATAATGCACAAAAGTAAAGAAATCTTCTGAATATTTGAAACTTAGCTTGATCTACTTTTGACAAGATTGGCAAGTCACTGGTTTTAGAACAAAAAAGAGGCTAGGATGCGACCTACTCTGATAACTTCATATTCACGCCTGTCTGTCGAGTAATAGACGAATGGACGTATAATCTCCATGAGATTAAGGCGTATTCCTATAAAGTTCTGGATCTCATAGGTTGCAAAAGGTGCATTCTGGGATTAGGGCAAAAGTTCACCTCTGGCCTCGAATATGGTGGCCATTATCTCAATGCGGTTTTTAATTTTTGTTCACGAGGTTGTGTTTAAGCAACCAATAGTTGCAGATGTTTCTTGAAAGATATTTGTGGGGTCAAAAGCATACCTAGGAATTTGTATAATTTGACTTTTTCCAGTTCTTCATTTTGCCAGATCAATTTCTCATTTCTAGCATTGCGCATTGGTGCAAGAAGCAGAAGATGCTGCAAACAGGTGCGACAATAGTACCGTTTACGGAATAACGAAAGAGCTGATCGGTGAACACAGCCTAAAGCAACACCTGGTGAAAGAAGTAGACGGTACTTTGCTAAGTTCGGTGGATGAACAAGTCAGAATGTGGAAAGAACACCTTTCCTCGGTTTTAAACCGAGTGTTTGAAAACAACGTGCAGCCGATGCATTTCAAATCGCTCGAAAAAACTAATCCTTGAATCCGCTCCGCAACTCCCCGTGAAGATGAGATCGTTACCGCAACTAAAGCACTTAAGAACAACAAATCGGTAGGACTCGATGGAATTCCCGCAGAGCTTTTACAAGCAGCGCCAACGTCATCAAGCGAACTGCTTCATCCGCCCGTAAAAGAAGCCTGGACCACCGAAAGCTTTCCCGATGAGTGGAAGAAGGGAATGATCATCAAGCTCCAAAAAAAAAGAGATCTTACAAAGTGCGAAAACTGGAGGGGAATTTGCATTCTACTGAACAAGCAAGATTCCGCGCTGGATATTCCTGTATTGATCATATCAACACCCTGCGGATCATTATTGAGCAGTGCGTTGAATTTCGAGCACCACTACATCTGCTGTTCATCGACTTCAAGAAGGCCTTTGATAGCGTCAACAGGGAGTACATTTGGTTAGCTTTGCGGAGGAGAGGCATTCCAGAAAATTTAATTGATATTAGAAAGGCAACATATGATGGATCAAAGTGTCACGTTCTGCACGATGGAGGTTGTGAGAGAATTTTGCAATCCGTAGCGGAGTCAGACTGTATTCTATCGCCAATATTGTTTTTGTTGGTGATAAGCGATGTACTGCGCGCAGCTTTGTCAGGTGCGGAGGAATCCAATGGACTTTGAAATCCTATTTAAAGCACTTGGATTACGCGGACGATGTTTGCTTACTCTCTCATAGGATCATAGATCTCCATCAAATGACGACAAGTTTTTAGAGAGAAGCAGAAGTTCTGGGGCTGAAAATTAATTCCGGCAAAACAAAAATGATCAGCCTCGGAACCCGACCATCCTCTAAAATAAATATTTCCTCGCAATTGGTTGAAAAAGTGGAGAGCTTTCAATACCTTGGAAGTATCGTCTTCATCGAAGGCGGAACCAAACAAGAAGTCATCTGCCGCATCGGTAAAGCAAAAGCGGCGTTCGGTATGCTGTCAAAAATTTGGAGGAATAACTCTATTAGCTTAAGAACAAATCTACGACTGTTTCGCACAAATGTCGAATCTGTGCTTCTTTATGGGTGCAGCACCTGAAAGGTTACTTCAGCCATTACAAGAAAGCTACAAAACTTCGTGAATGAGGTCCTTCATAGAAGGACAGGTCAGGAACCTATAGACTCTATTATACGAATGCGTAAATGGCAATGGAATGGACATACACTTCTAAAAGGTAACCACTGCATTGCAGTTCAAGCAATGCAGTGGAATCCACTCACACAAGAAGGAAGTAGTGCTGGGCGACGAGAAACACATATCGCAGGACAGTCAAAGAGGAATCAACGTCACTAGACAAGAGTTGGAGGGAGCTAAAACCCAACTCCGGAAACCGCACACGATGGCGTGTAGGCGTAGTAGAGCCCCTATGCGCTTAAGGGGTTCCCAACGGACTTAACAGGTCTGAGGACCTAAGTAAGTAAATAAGTAGCATATTATCTCCCCATGAACTTTGACTTTGCAGTGTTCAGATGTAAATTCGACATACTAAAATATATTTGCATTTATTTTTATCATTATCATTAGTTGCATCCCATTTGGACTTTCTGCTAAAATGACATGCTAGCAGCTAGCAAAAGTAATTACACCCTTTTAAAGTTTTACCAGTTCATCCAAAAATAATGAGGATAACAGCGGACTAAGAAGACAACCTTGATTTGTTTGTAATTTAGCAGTTTCGTTAATACTCCCAGTTTACTAAGTTTATATATTAGAATTTTGCTGTCAATAGAGTCGAAAGCAGCCCTAAAATCCACGAAGAAGGCGTTGAGCTTTTTTCCATTTTTTAGGTATGCGCGTGCGATGATTCTGAAGAGAGAAGATCTTGTCAACCGTATAGAGAACCCCTGAAATTAAAGCTTTTTGTCATTTAATTTTTAAAGTTTTCCGTCAGGTTTTTGAAGTCCTCGTAGGGAATATGGTCTTCCCCTGGGGCTTTGATTGCATTGCAGCGGTTAATGACTGTTGATATGTCCACTTGTGTTATCTACCGGTTTTAAATCCGCGTTCTCAAGCATGTTTAATTCGAAAAATCGGACCGATTACAGTGTGGCTATTGGAAGCTAAAAAGGTAAAAATCATGCAGTTGCTGTTCCACCAAGATTTGTCGATTCCTTATTTATCTTTTGAATTAGGCAATCCAAAAATGAGGTAAAACTGTATTTTACATCTTCGTGGACTGGATCCTTCAAATGCATTAAAGTGATAAATCTTCAGTGATGAGTCCCATTTACCTTTAATAAGCAAAATTATTGGAATTATGTTTAGGAAAATCCAAGAACGGTTGTTGAAAATCGTCAAGCTCTCCAACTTCTTAATGGTTTTTACAGTTTTTGGACTTGAAGCTTGGCTTGGAACTGTAATATTGAACGAAAAAATGAACTATGTGTTCCCTAATGCATCAAGTAACAAAACTTATTTACATTAAGCGGGATCTTGAGTTTTCTAATCGCCGTAAAGAGTTTTTGGCTATATAAATATAAGTGCTATCATGCAGAGAACTTAGCACTTCGTATACTTTAATTTTGCAACTATACCTAGATGCATTTGTGAGCTTGATGCTGCAAGATTTTTAAAGAAGTTGTCATTTTGAGAAAGCCGCTGAAAATGCCTTTTTCCCGACTTTGTTATTTAATTCCTCCTGCAACAAAATTGTCTTCCTTCCCCAGACAAGCTCCGTTCAGAAGGTCCACCAATTCCTCCTTGAATGACATTGACATTGTTAGAGGCTTCTTTTTCGTCAAGTTCATCAGACAGAGAAGCTCGTTATGCAAGCAATACAGTTACAAGTTCGAAATTCTATTCATCATGAAAATAATTTATGAAGCCATTACAATTTCTTGAGTTTTTTGTTATTATAATGCCTCTTCTCTTCTTGAAGTGTGTCATACCTCCCTTTCACAAAATTCATTATTAGCGCATCGTTTAGACCAATTCATTTATGATAATTTTATTGAAGACGAAAGAATAACCATGTCAAATAGAAATATAAAGTGAAGAGTCGAGAGCGGCAACCGAGGATCGTCTTTGTCGTTGTTGTCGCGTCCGTCAACCGGAATGTGACCAAATTAGCTTCTAAGCCAACCGTTTCAGTAGTATAAATAATTTGTAAGGAATTAGCCTTACTGGAGCATGATTAATTCACCATTTCACTCCTAAGTCGGGTTTCATTAAAATGATAATAGAAATGGTCATGTATATACGAGTACGGTGCCTTAAAAGGAGATACAGCTCGCTCGGAAGTTGAGTCCTTAAAAGATCTACATACATTTAGAAGACCAGAGGCTCTGAATATGTCTTTGGTCTTGAATTGAAATAAATTTTCATTAAACAAAATTGAACCGTGGACAGGTTAAACTGCGTGAATATGGAACTAGATGCCAAGCTGGATGCCAATGCCATTCTCTTTCCTTCTTCCCGACTAACATTCATATAATAATGTTACGTGTGATCTTCGATCGAATAGAGTGGTGGAAGTTGAAGTGATGGTGTGGTGGCAATGGCGGTGGTCGGATGCGGGGCAGCAGCTGCAGTGGAGTCACCGCCGTCGTCGGTCGGGTAAAGTATCTATAAACTAAACACCCACAATCCTAGTCGGTCACCAGAGTTAACTCTCTTGCATTATTCGATGTCAGAACATTCACCTTGAACGTGGACTTGCAGATCACTTCCACCATAAAGGGGATTGGCAACCAGATCCATGCCATGGCGCTCGCTGTGGTGGCACCTCAAAAAGCAGAACAAAAACTGAAAGAATGAACAAAAATAAAAGAAAACATGAATAACTCCTCCACACATTTGTGTATTCGGTCGTATTTATGTTGCCCCATAGGCCCGGCCCGTCCCGGCCAGGCCAGAAAGCCAGAAACAATTTCTTGTCATAAAGTGGCCGGTCTGACGCCTGGAAATTAATAATAACTTGATCCAACGGTTGCGGTGCAATTCTTGACATGTTCACTGCGCATTCAAGTTGGAATGGGAGAGGTTCTCTTTGCAAGTAAACTTAAAACTGAATCGAATCCAAGCGGATCACGGATCACGGATACAGATACTTCATACAGCATTTATACTTACATCTCATCTCGCGTGCCACGCAACGCGCATGGAATCGCTCCAAGTTGGTCTTAGTCGGAATATACTCGTACGTATTCCGTATATTATGTGTACCTGAACTGAACGGTATTGGAAACTGATCGGTGCTGCAGCTGCTTCCATTTCTGTGATGAGGCTGTATGGCGGAGGTATGAGGCATCAAGTGTTTGTGTCTGCCAATTCTCCAGTTCTCAATTCTCAGTGCTGTGCTATGTCTTGGACTTGACTTGGCCCAACAAGTGGGTGTTTATTTATTTAATGGTGCAAATGCACAACTTGTATCTGAAAATATTCTTTTTTTTGGTGTCTTGTTGTTGGTGTTGTTGTAGTTTGTTTGGATTGTTCCTGTGCGATGAATTGAAGATTGTAGACTTTAGAGACCCACAAAGATATGAATCAAAAATGATTACACCTTTGAAAGAACATAAGCTATAGCTCCGCAACATCAGGTCAGTTGTTCTGTTCAGCTTGCAGCAAGCTGTAAGTTGGAATTTGGAATGTCACTGGATCCTTGGGACGGGAGTAGATCACGGTCGAAAGGTTAACTAAGTTGACCTAGAAAAATTGAGAAATAACAATTTTTCCTTCGAAATTATTTTGATAGGAATAAGCTTGTATGAAAACTTTGAATTACATGAACACAATATTTAGGTCAAAATGACAACAATGAAGAGGTTTGAGACACCCATCTCTCAAAGAAGAAATTTGAAAAATGCTCTACTTGATTTGTCTAACCTTGAAGTCAAATATAAGGTTGGGTCATGTAGTGTTTCCTTTTAAGATCAAATATTTTTTTACGATGACAGCTTTTGAAATCTTAGATGAAAGTCTGTATTATAATTTGGCCGAAGTAAAGCCTGTGCCTGCCTTACTAAAATTTGTGCAAAACGTTCCTGAGATTGGTATGTAAGTGGACAAAACCCATGATCTTCTACTGACTAGAATGTGGTTGCTGTATCTGAGAGCGTAAGACTAGCTTGAACAGAATTCTGATTTTTCTCTCACAAGATCCAACTTTGTTATCACTTAACAGTTCAGTCCTTCGACAGACAAAATTTTATAACGATTTTGGGAGAAAAATCATAGTTTCGGATAGTCCGTATTTTGATGGGGCTCGAAGAACCCGCACTTCACTGTCAAAAAGCCAAGTTTTAGGGTGTCAGTTTTTGCGAATTGAATAATTTTTCGTCGCTAATAAGGTTGAGAACAACGTTTCGGTGAACGGTTTTACAGAGCTATATTAACCAACTCTTTTTTTACTGAATTGGTAGACATGGATTAAGACGACCTAGGATTCATTTAAGTTGATGTCTAATGCCATTGACATCTTTTAAGAACCAAATTCCATAATCATATTATCTGGAAAACACTAATCAGAAGGTTGGTCATCATTCAAATTATGACCAAAAAGATCGTCCGGAATGTTCGAACGAAGGATATTTTAGCTCAGCGGCTATGCAAATAATGTACATTACTGTTATTACAAAATCCACAAGTGGTCTATCAATGCAACCACGAAGTTGACTTTTCTCGGTATTGAACCTTGCTCTTCATGTCATGGACTGGGAAATTTCTCGTTCGTTGCAGTGATCATGTAACGTCACACTACTGCCACTCGATTAGTCCTTACACCTTGTACAAAATTAGAAAAAACCTTCAGCTTAGAGAACTATGGTAGCACAAGCTATTATTAAAATCGATCGCAGTTCAAATTTCAGGTTTTAATCAGAAAATAGTTTCAATGGCAGAATTTGTCAATGGTTGCTAAACGACTGCTTTTCAAAACATGTTGTTGGATTTTTCGAGGCCCAAATGCGACAATTCTGCTTATTAAATAAGACCCTAAGGTCCGAGCAGGAAATGGGTCTAATCACTGAAGATAACCAAAATCCGTTTTTATGCAGCGAAATACGTAATGTCCTTTGTGGAATTGATGATTCCGAAGACCAACTAGGAATCGACAAGCCTAAAATTTCGTCAAAACCACGGGCTACATGCGGAATAGTTCTCCGTTGTTCGTACAGAGCTAAGAATTTTTGAAATCAATAACTTGTCCAACGTCGCAACAACTCACAATTCTTGCAACAGATGTGAATTCTTGTTATGAAAAGTCCTTTCTCAAATAAGCCGTTCGAAAGCCATAATACTCGCACCTTCATGATTGCTCATAGTCATAAGTATACTTTCAAGCCCAACTTCCATTGTAATGTCTAATTCTTAAAAAGATTTTGCCGTACTGAGCGAATGTAGAATTTTTTAACCACTTTCTGTCTTTTCATCTCGGATTGTGTTTTTTCGCAAATTTTATTTTTGACTTACATTAATAAAGATAAACTATACGTTAACATTATACGTAGTTTTGAAAAAGTTCTATTTCGTTATAAGCACTCACAAGGCAGTTTACTTGTAACGGTTATAAAAAAATGTGTCTTAACTTTTTTTTTTTGGTTAAACAAAACATTAAAAAAAACACCTTTACTTACGTTTCGAAGGCAGGTGCAATGGTGAATTATGCATAATTCCTAAGCAGAAGAGCTCACCAGTATACTACACACAATCAGTCAAATTGTTGATGCACCTTCATACATTTATTCGTTCCGTTCTATGATTCCCAACAACGCTTGCTACTTGCGAGACATATTATTAGTACAGCTGTTAACCAACATATCCTTCCCCCCAACCTAAAATAAGGACAATAAGAAGAGGAAGCCTCAAATTCCAACATCACACATAACAAACATACCTTCTACCCATCATAGGTATCTCTCAAAAAGGAATAAGGAATAGTTTCCCCTTTTTATAACATCTTCCCTATTTCCTATCGAAATGAGGACATACAAGAAAATACTGTACACCAAAATATAGGAAGGTGAAAAAACTGGAACTATATTGCTGCATAAACATTCAAAGTCCGCACCTAAATATTTCAGGATATCCGAAGAGGGTGATTGTTGATTGCGCGACCTCGATCAAGATCGTCCTTCCGTTCGTTGCCGTTGCTGTTGCTGAGGGAAAACAAATTTCATTTTATATATGTATACTCTGGTCTAAAAGACTTGTTCGAGAATAGGTATTCGATCATAAGAGAATGCACCGCATAATGCAATCAGCCACTGGAACAGATGTCACTTCCATTTCACCCAACCAACAACGTATCCTATAGATACCGATATAAATATACATGCATAGACGTATAGCAGCAAATGTGATGGGGATCCTTAATGGATGCCCACTTCGGATTATAACCAACTACTGCGCTTTTATTGCAGCACTTCAAGTGATAAATCATATTGGCCAGCCTCGGAATGAATGGCCAACTAAGATCTCACGGCGGTGACAAGAGCACAGATTGAAACTAATAAATTATTCCTGCATTCGAAATTAGTGTGACCAGAATGATAAATACTTGCTTAAGACCTTTGATCAACTTCCAAAGGCATTTCTTCAGACTTCTTGAAATCGAAGTTCTTCTTTTTTCGTTAAAAACTTCTTGCTCCTTTGGTCTTCGCTGGATATAGCTGGTAACACCATAATCAAGTTGAGTGTGAGTATGTTGATGGTGATCCTCCACCACCGCTTCCACTGCCAAAGAGCACTGATGATCTTGCTTTCGATTGCTCCTTGGTTCTCCTGCTACACTTGTGTCCGCACAATTAGAGAAGTATAGTAGTCGCCAGTTTAAAGATTGGACACTGTCTGACGTCCAAAGTCCAGCTCTCCAGCTCAAATCTCCAACTTCAACTGCAACTGCAACTTCAAGCCTCTTACCGTAAGCCCCGGCAATTAAAATGGAAGGCAAATTGACTTTGGACATAATAAGGGAATTCATCTGTTCGCTTCGTTTGTCGTAATGGCTTCTGGTGCTACGTTCCACGACGTTCATTAATTAAACACTCTCTTGGTCTTGCGGTCTTCGAATTCGAACCATCATTATATACAACCACTTCTACCTCTACCTCTGTTATGCTCAGACTTTAACTGGTGCCCGATTTTGATGTGCGGGAAATTGTGATCTGCACATAAATCCATGTCACTTCGTGCCACAAATAAATAAAAACAAAATGCCACTTGGTCATATGAGGAGTCGCAATCGCAATACGGAATACGCCGACTTCGGACTGCGGATTGTGTATAGTTGCAGGTGGAGAAGCAATCATTCCTTTATGGAATACCTATACTGATGATCGAGTTACAAAAACAAAAACAAAAAATGGAAGAAAAGACAAAAATAAGTCTTCTTCTCTTCTATATTGGGTTATCACTTAGAAAAGAAAGAAAGACCATCCCGATCTTATTGCCATCACTGCAGAGCACTTCGCAGATGAGGACGTTCAGTTCAGTTCAGTTCAGTTCATGATGCATCGAGATGAAATTGAAGTAATTAAGGTGCCTTTTGGGGGCATTTCTGGCTTCAGCATACCTCCAGATCCTCTCGTACTCGTTCTTCTGATGCCGATTCTGATGATGAGAATTTTTAGAGGTGCTATCAATTTCATGTGCAATTAATTAACTGACACTACACTTGACGCCGCTGCATGCAGTAACCAAATGTATCGCTGCAACTGTGTAAGAGCAAAGCATCATGATGTTGCATAGCCATCATATTATGCACTACATCTCGTTCCTACCTACATATGTAATGTTTACGCCCGGTGTGATGTGTCAGTAGCTGGTATGTTTCGCTTAATCACTTTTAAGGAGTTGTTGTCCTTGTTTTTTGTTTTTGTATATACGTTGTTGTCTGATTTTTTGAGCTCTAAATGATGAATAGCTTAAGCAGATAAAGTCGAATAGGATGGATGGGCTTGGGCGTATGGATGGGGATTCTCAACTTACTTAGCTCGGAATTGCCATGAGAATGCAATTATTACTTACAAATATTCAAAAAAGGAAAAGAATGAGAAGAATTTTATACTTGACTTTTATTAAAATCAGATCGTCTGTCATTAGGAAATGTGATTTTTAACTGTCGTGGGCTTATTAATAAATTATTAGAGGATAATTTTTGTACACCAGTTAAACAGCTACAATTTTATACCAACAATTTTTGGGTCTAGTAATAGCATCAATATTAGGAGTTTTGGAAATTTGAGAATAGAAAACATTTTCCACGAAAAACTCTTAAAGGGTTTACGGTTTTGGGTATGTTTACTTCTAAACATTTTTTAAATTAATTTTTACAACAAAAATGTGTAAATTAAACAAATACAAAATGCATTCATCAAATAGATTTTTAAATTAAAATTCGACTGGGCAACACTAAAAACCTTCCATTTGTGCACGTCTGTCGATATTTCTAAAATTCTTAAAAATATTTAAAGTTTTGAAGTCAATACCTTTCCTAAATGTCAAGAGTCTTGAGTGCATCAGTTTTTAGTTGTTTTTATTTTAAGATTTTTGTTCTTTGTAAGAAAAGTTATCGATTGAATTTTTCTAAAACAAGTAACTAAACTTTAACGAAAATATTCAGCCTATGATAAAATAAGTTTGCTTTCCATATCTGGGTTTTTTTCGAGATATTTTAGTCGAAAACAAATTTCTGTTAATTTTAATTATCATTTTTTGATGGTTTTTATTTCAAATACCAAATACCAATTGGATTTTTGTAAGAAAATTGCATTTACTTATCAAAAAAATTTTGTATTGAATTAAATAATTTCCGAAATCAATGACTTCACTTAGTCTTCAGATATTCGAGTTAAAAATTAGTTTTTAAAAAATTTGTGTAGCAAATGATAAATTGTAAAAACAAAATTTTTTTAAGATTAAGTTAATTTGAAGCTAATATCTTTTATTTTTATTTTTAAAATATCTGTCACTTCGATTTTTCTAAAAAAAAATTACCAGTTGTCAAAAACGTTGTTTCACAATAAATAAGATAAAATAAAATTTTAATTATAAATATCTATATCTATATACATATATAAAACTGAAATCAAGCAAAAGATGAAATCTTTGTTACGATTTGGCTTCGAAACTTCTTATCCAATTGTCATGCAGTTTTTTTTAAATGAAAGAGGATATCACGGAGCAGGTTTTAGGCATAAATAAAGTCCGATAATGTTAGTCAATAATTCTTTATCTATACATATAAAATCCAAATATCACTGATCTCACGTTTCGATAAAAAATATGAATACCAAGTGCAATTTCTGTCGTGCATTCAAATAGCCTAAAGAACCACCAGGTCTGTGCTGTTCAGGAGAAAAAGTTTTATTGGCAGAAATTGCTGATCCACGGAACCATTAAAAAGTCTTTTGAATCATTCTCATCGAGATTCTTTTCTTGATATGATTCGTGTTTACAATTCTGCTTTCCAAATGACGTCATTCGGTGCCAATGAAATGAGACATGGAGATTTTATGCCTAAATTTAAAGTTCAGGGTCAAGTCTATAATTTAGCTGGATCTCTTTTACCAAACAACCCTGACGAACCGAACAAGAGTTCCTAAAAAAAAAACTGTGTCAGCAATGGATTTTTACTCTTACAAGCTTCAAGTCAGAGAAAATTCAAATGATATTTTACTTCGTTGTGGGAAATTATCCAGTCATTATATTGTCGATATGTACGCTAAAGTTGAATCTGAGCGGCTTCAGTTTTTAAGAGCAAGTCAAACTAAATTACAATATTATTCACGATGCAATTCAAGCTGACGCTGATCCAACAGAAAAGGGAAAAAGATTTATTTTACCAGCTTCATTTACCGGTTGCCCTCGATATATGCAGCAGTAAACAAGATGCTATGGTTTATGTAAGAAATTTTGGACGCCTTGATCTGTTTATCACAATGACTAGCAATCCACAATGGCCAGAAATTAAATCATCTTTATTTTTAAATCAACAAGCGACAAATCGACATGATATTATTTCACGAGTTTTTAATTTAAAAGTAAAAAAACTGATTGATTTAATAACCAAAAATAAAATATTTGGTGAAACAAGGTGCTATATGTATATAATCGAGTGGCAAAAAAGAGGCAAATTTTTTATTTAATTTTTGAATTTTGAGAAGAAACGTTCTTATAACGGATAGTAACTATGCAGAGGAACGTGATTGAAGCTAAAATTCTTTCCGGCTCAGCCCAAGGTCAGGTAGTTTTCATTCCCAGGATACCGTTGATTACTAACTAATACGCGTTCGAATTTAAACGCGTACATTTTCCTATAAATATAATACGAAATTGAAATAGAAATATGTACAGGATAATATATAAATTAATATGTAAAAAAGGTATACAATATAAGAAAATAGTAGTTTTTTCATCCTTATTTTTTTATATAAAATAGTTGAATACCTCCCGGAGGAAGCTGGGTAAACCAGCTAGTAATCGGGTGATTTTTTAAGAGCTTGAGAACTTTAAAAAAAAAAAAACGCATAAAATTTGCAAAATCTCATCGATTCTTTATTTGAAACGTTAGATTGGTCCATGACATTTACTTTTTGAAGATAATTTCATTTAAATGTTGACCGCGGCTGCGTCTTAGGTGGTCCATTCGGAAAGTCCAATTTTGGGTAACTTTTTCGAGCATTTCGGCCGGAATAGCCCGAATTTCTTCGGAAATGTTGTCTTCCAAAGCTGGAATAGTTTCTGGCTTATTTGTGTAGACTTTAGACTTGACGTAGCCCCACAAAAAATAGTCTAAAGGCGTCAAATCGTATGATCTTGGTGGCCAACTTACCGGTCCATTCCTTGAGATGAATTGTTCTCCGAAGTTTTCCCTCAAAATGGCCATAGAATCGCGAGCTGTGTGGCATGTAGCGCCATCTTGTTGAAACCACATGTCAACCAAGTTCAGTTCTTCCATTTTTGGCAACAAAAAGTTTGTTAGCATTGAACGATAGCGATCGCCATTCACCGTAACGTTGCGTCCAACAGCATCTTTGAAAAAATACGGTCCAATGATTCCACCAGCGTACAAACCACACCAAACAGTGCATTTTTCGGGATGCATGGGTAGTTCTTGAACGGCTTCTGGTTGCTCTTCACTCCAAATGCGGCCATTTTGCTTATTTACGTAGCCATTCAACCAGAAATGAGCCTCATCGCTCATCGGACGTAAAGCGCGAAACACATTTCGAACCGAACACTGATTTTGGTAATAAAATTCAATGATTTGCAAGCGTTGCTCGTTAGTAAGTCTATTCATGATGAAATGTCAAAGCATACTGAGCATCTTTCTCTTTGACACCATGTCTGAAATCCGCGTGATCTGTCAAATACTAATGCATGAAAATCCTAACCTCAAAAAAATCACCCATTACAAATATTTGAATAAAAATATAAATACATTTATTTTTGTTCACAAATTATTCGAGGTGAAAAATATTTTTTTTTTTCAATTTTGTTGATTTATAATGAAAATTTTAGTTACTTTTTTTTTCAAATGCATACCAATTTGGTATCACATAACAATGTAACGGGTTATCCATTTTGCGGTTTCAAAAGTATAGGGCTGGTATTCCACATCTGTCAAAGTCTGACATTTACGAAAATGAATCGCCTAACAATCGCACAACGGATACAAATTGTTAAAAAATGGTGATTCTGCCACAGCCACATTTCGTGCTTTAAGGGTTTACATAATTCGCCAACTACACAAGCAATTGGCAAAATTGTGAAGAAACTTGAAGAGACTGGATTGGTTACAGATATTGTAAAGCCTGTGCATCATCGTTTCGCTCGTATCACTACAAATATCGCTGCTGTAAGTGAAAGTGTTGCCGAAGACCCGAATGTGTCGATTCCTCCTCGTTCTCAGGAATTAGGACTGTCTTATTCTTACGGCACATTATGGCGTATTTTGCATTTGGATTTACACCTACATCCATAAAAAGTCCAGCTCACACAACAACTGAAGCCAGGTGACCATTCACAACGTCGTCGCTTAGTAGATAAATTAAATAGGTGCTCGAACAACAGGCGGTGGACAGCGATTTTTCGAACAAAATTTTCTTCAGCGATGAAGCACATTTCTCACTCGGTGAGTATGTTAATAACAAAATTGTCGTATTCGGGGTTCTGAGAATCCTCAAGTAATTGTAGAGTGGCCATTACATCCAGAAAAAATCATTGTTTGGTCGATGCTTGCAATAATTCGCGTGGTGGTCAATTTAATGATGTAGAGTTTCACACATAATGTTCAAACTTTATATTAAAAATGAAATATCACGAAAAAAAATATTTTATAAAGGGCCAAGATTAAAATGAGCTTCATCTGAAAAGATGATTTTTTTTAGCAAAATCGGCATCTTCTCTAAGCGTTGTTCCCAGCGTTGTCATACCTACTTTATGTCAAATCAGGCATGAGCTAAGTGTTGTTATTCACGAAATAAGCACTAGTTGAAAAAAAACGTAAGATGGCGGACCCTATGTGTTTTACTTAAGTATACGTTTGAAACCGAAAATGGATAACCATGAGCTCAGGAACAATGATTGGTGTATGTCAAAATGGAGACATACAGGACATAACTGCCTCTAGGGTGGTTCTTTTCATGAAGCCAAGCAACTTTCACTTTCTTAAAGAAGAATCTATGCTATATTGCATTATTCAGCTACAAGAAAACTCTTTTCGTGATAGTTTTATAACAAAAGCCCTAAAATCGGAGACTTGATTATTATATTCTCAACACCAACTTATTAAAAAAAAAAGAAACTACTTGCACGACTTGCCTAACTATAGAGAAAAATCGATCATTTTTAAAGTGAGTTTTGAACTTCTTGGGTTAAACCGAAGCCTATAATAATAGAAGTTTCAAATAATTTTGTTGTTTATGCAATTTTAAGATCCAACGAAGATTGTTTCCACTTTGGCATTTCTGCAATATTTTCTCCACAACGTCTCGCATATTTCGAAAAGAAATCATTAACGTTGCAAGAAACAATCTCAATTCTAAACGGTTTCAATTTCGACTGTAAAACATTTTTGTAAATGTTTGAAAGACACAAATATATTTATGTCAGTTTACGCAATTAAAGCCGATTGCCGATTGAAAAGTAGAATTAAAATGAATTACTTACTTGCTTACTTCTTTTCACCTGTCACTTCACAGAAAAATTTGTTTCACTATCATAACAAATTTTCTTTACTAAAGTATTGATAATAATGTAAGGTCAAAATGTCTCTTATAAATTGTAAAAAGATTAAAATTTTAATACAAAAAAAGTAAAAATAGAACTGTTGAACAATATATCCGGAACTCCTTCACTTCTGCAAACAACACGCTTCCTAGAAAATAATTTTCTTGTTCCTTAAAAAAATCCATTCTCGATACTTTGCCATAAATTGCATTCTTTTATGCAATATTTACGTTTTTTTTTGTGTCCTAAACTATGGTCATTTTCTTAGAATCGGATCTTGACCTATATAATCCCATCCTTATTCAAAAGAGCTACAAAAGAATACAAAGATCCAGGAGGTGGAATCAAATTATTTTTCCTACCGTTTAACTCAATAGACATTAGACAACAAAAATATCCTTTATACGAGTATAAATAGAAGAAGAAGAAATGATTGATCAGTTTCTATTACACAAAAAAGTGCAGGATAATAAGTAACAAAAAAGGAATAATAAAAGGATATCCGGCATTTGCACTGCAAAGGAGCAGGTAGCATAGGAAATATAATTTGGTGCAATATTATTTTACATCCACTTCCTTAGCTACACCTTTACATTTGCATATAGCCTGATTTCTGTATTCATGTGCAGAAGAAATATTCAAACAAATTATAATTAGGCCAAGTGCACAGTGCACTCTTTAAACATTGTATCCTCAGTACACACTATGAACCTTGTATATGAATGAAAGGATATTTATTTAAATTTGTTCTTGCCTCAAGACCTAAAGATCTAATTCTTTGTCGTTAATGTTGATGGATAAAGGTGTGTACTATATATGACTAACAAAACAAAAATCCAAACCGGAAATTCCAACAATCAAGAAAATGGTACAATGCTTCCCCCGACACAGAATCCCAGACAGAGGAAGTATAATGGAATAAAAAAATCACAAGAATTCCTTCCATCCTTTTTTTAAAAAAAATGTTTAGTCTGGAGACGAAAGGTTACACCTGTTTTAATATATTAGGAGAGGAATGAGGAATATATCCTTAAATTGGTCGCCTTTAATTTAAATTCTTTTAAGCTGTTTCCTTTCTCGCTTTGCGGAAGATTGGAGTTGAAGAAAAAGGAGGTTCGTCGAACTGTGAAGTATACTTCAAGGATATACATGAATTCCTATTCTATTCAAATTGGGCCATCTACTCTACATCTACACACATGATGTGCAGTCAAAAGGGACAAAGAGAGCGCTTTTTTATGTTAATATTGAGTATGAGTGCTTCTTCCGTTAAACCGATAATTTTTGAAATAAGGTAAAGGAAAATTCACTCAGGTGCACCATACCTATATGCTCGTATATACACCAGCTGAACTTGTTGCTGACATATGTGACGTACCGGTCGACTGGTGATCATAGACCAAATCCAAATTAAGCCAGGCCAAACCATCCAAGCCAACCAACTATCCAACCGACCGACCATAGTGTCCGAGAGGCACAGCATGGCTTTTGGTATACTAAGGTAAGATATTTTCTTGCAGAGGTCTCTTGTTCATTTGACCAAGAAAACAGGACACCACCACCATCAGTATTCAGCATTCGCGTGGATGGCACGAGCGCGTCTCATTATTCAAATTATTATTCCGGCGTGATGGAATGGTGCTGCAGGTTTTGACCAAGTCGTCTCACTGTCATGCACACACCTTAAAGTGCACTGGTCAGTGGACCGAAACATGCCCTGCCAGTCCACACTCCACACCACACCACACCATTCCACATAGGGGTGCGCGACGAACAACGGAGTCCCATTTCTAAGCGTATGTGGTCTTCCTATTTGGCTTCACAGAGCAGAAGAATTCTAGCAGACCTATAGGTATATTAAGGGTAAGGGTGTTTCTCCTTTCCTAACGTTGGTAAATTATACCAGATAAGGTGTCGTCTTCCTAAAAAGCAATAATTGTACATTGAAGTCGGAATAACACAGCAAGGTGGCGAGTTAGGACATCGTACAGGTACAATGCTGAACTATGCACGGGCACGCGTGTACCATACGTGAAGTGCATTCTAAAACAAAACCTAACTTAATGGAGGTTCTTCTGGACGGGATGGGACTGAGGACGACTACGCGACGACGACGACTTTTTCAAGGAATGTGTCCTTTTTCTGTTTTTATTTTATTGGTAATTTGTTATGACTAGAGAAATATTTTTATTTTGTTAAGGGTTGACTTGTTGGCTTGATTGTGAAGAAGGTATCTCTTGTTGAATGAGTCAGAGAGGGGTTAATTTAGTTTAGTTTCAGTTTGAAGAACACGAGTAAAGTGAAGTGATGGGTGTCAGGTGCTGGTTTATGTGCAATGGTGCGGGTTTATAGTTAGACTTTATATTTGAGTGAATTACTTTTGCCACAAGACCAGCATAAAAAAGGAATTACAACCTGCTGTTCATTAATAGATTTAAATAACGCAAGGGGATAGATAGAGTTTTGACATTTGAATTAAAATTAAAACTTAAGTCATTGGACTATCCTGTTTTAATTAGTATATAAGTATATTTTCTGGGTGAGGGGAAAATTAGAAGTAATTTGGTTTTCATTAGCAGCAAATTTTATAGTTAATGAAAATTCACAAAAATGGTATTAAAAAACACGAGACAGTTACATTTTCATCAGACGCGTACATCAAAAAACATTTGTATGTTGTTAATTCGCTGTAACTATTTCGATTTCAAAGCTCATGGTTTGGCCTCTTTTATAAGCAGTTTTCTTGACTTTTTAACACCGCATATCCTGTCGAAATAAAGGAGCTGGTTTTAGAAAAAAGAAAAGCTCAGAGGAAACGACAAGCTAGGAGATTTCCAGATGATAAAACATTTCGTAATCGTCATAACAGCCAAACCAAAAATGATTCCCTAAGTAGTTTTCTGAAAAGTCTGACGACAGATGCTTCTTTCGAATATTCATTATGGAAAGCAGAAAATCGTCTAAAAAGACCCCAGACACAAAACATGACATTCAAATCTCAAGATGGTAAATCGATCGGAAGCCCGTAACAAAAGGCTGATCTTTTTTTAACATTTGGCGAATATTTTGAAACCATTTCAAGGAAATGCCTTCAATAGTATTCAAAAAACACCAATTAATAAAAATAAACGGAGGCCTTAAACTAGGAAATATAGCACATCATTGGAAAATTGTTGAAGTCACACCTAAACAAGGTGAGTCACCAATAGTATGGTCAAGCTGTTACTGAAAAGACTCAGCAATATAACAGAAGCAAGAAGACTTATTCCGAAATATCGGATAGAGACAAGATCATCGAATTACTAATGTGGTGGAAGAGACACTTGAAGAAAAACCATATTATGTTTGGCTATATAATCACTCAAGCCATTAACAAGGTTTGGTACTTGAGTAGAAACTGCATTTCATATGGACCTTCCAAGACAATACTAGAAAATTGAAATGATATGTTACGATTACGAACTGATTCTTAAGATTCTATGAATAAAATTACTTAGAGCTAGAGAAAATTGAAGCCGGTTTGCAGCAAGAAAGTGTCATAGGACCCATCTTGTATCTTTTATATATATGTGCAAGGGATATTCCAGTGGATATCAACGCCATCATTGCTACACTTGCTGATGATACTACAATATTGCCAGATAGAGCCGTTACAAGGGCTACACAAATTGCAAAATGCATTCGATACAGTTAGTGTTTGGAGGTAAAAGTGGCGTATCAATGAAATAAAATCGACGCCTATACATTTTCAAATTTCTATTAACAGTACAGAAGTACATTACTCCAACACTGCCAAATACTAAACATTTCTTAGAATTCAGTGTTGCTAAATGACAATTCATAACATTCACCCGTAAGCGATCACATCCTCCCTCCCAAACTTCATGATGTTACCATTTATTCTGACAGTTGTATTCACAACCTAGAAATTATTTGTGACATTCAGTAAAATTTTGGAGCAAACTTTGATTATATTGTTACCAACGCCAACTCATCCCTTGGTTTTTATCAAATGTTGGCCTAAGAATTCTCGAATCCTTTTGTCACAAAATAACTATAAACCACGTTTGTTAGATCTCTCCTTGATTTGCACTCCGTAAATCTTCCTTGAGGTGATAATCCATTCTTACAACCTTCTGAACATTGTTTAAAACTAATTTATCTACAAAATTTCCAGAAACGCCGCGAAGTTGCTGATATTCTCTTTCTACACCCGCTTTTAGCACGTACCATAGACTCACCATTTCTTCTAGAAAAGATTCCTATTAATACTAATCCAAGGAACGTCAGGCAAGCTTCTCTCTTTCGCCTTCCTCATCACCATACAAATTATGGATTTTTTGAACCTATCACAAGAATGCTGCGCTTAGCTAACAATGTGCATACCACTTTTGACTTCCATATCAGGCCTTTCTCCCTTAGAAACAACCTCTATATACAACTCGTTCAAAGTCTTTTGTTTATTAAAAACTAATGTATGGACCTTCGGACAAAAGCCTTAAATAGATTTGTAAAATTATCCTCTCGCTTGCATAAGCGAGATGTTTAGACGCAATTAATTTTTGCTCTCTTAACTTAGTCAGGGTCTTAGACAATGGTTAGTGTCTTTTCTTATCCCTTCGTGATAGTGTGTTATTCTTATTAAAAATGAACGTTTCACTTGTTAAATCTAATAAAGGAAAAGAAAAGCTGTGCGGGGATGGATATATGTTTTATTTTGAAAAGTTAAATAAATGTAAAAACTATAATTGGGCATGCTCAAATAGAATTAAAGATAAATGCAAAGGACGAGTAGTGACTAAATTAAATTGTGATGTACATGTAATTGTAAGGCAAACTGGTCAACATAACCAAGAACCACGTGCTACCGAAAAACAAGTGCAAAGTGCTAACAATAAGCTTAAATCCCTCGCGAAAACAACAATTATCCCAGCTAGCAACATAGTGCAGGAATCTGTGGTTCAGACACCTGATGATAGCCGATATGCTCTACCTTCCAAAAATGCTCAAAAATTGAAAATAAAAAGGGAAAGAAAAACAATTAATCTAAGAAAGGAGCCAGCTACATTAGAAGATATAGACATTCCACTTAATTTATATGTTTTGGAAGACAAGATCTATTTAGGGACAAGATCTTCGCTGAAATTACTGGGAGAGAGTGATTGTTGGATGATGGACGGCACATTTGATGTTGTGCCATCTATAATGCGACAACTATTTTCAATTCATGGAAGAGTAGAACGACAAATCGTTCCACTTGTGTTTTGTCTAATGAGCAAAAAACGCGTTCTCTGTATGAGCTTTTTTTTCGGAGTTGCTTAGGGTTGCCAACGACTATAAAATACGGTTTGCACCCAAACGAATAATTTGCGACTTTGAGAAAGGAATCTCTACTGCCGCCCAAGTGTATTTCCCATCGGCTCATCTCAAAGGATGTTTGTTCCATTTCGGGCAAATCATTTGGAGAAGGGTCCAAAAAGAACAGTAAGATTAAATCTTAGAATTCTTATACTTCAATTAAATGATTATTTCTATTTCAGTTTAGTAAGAAAATATGGCAACTCTGAGCCCTTCACCCTTCAAGTGCGAATGATAAAGAGTCTAGCTTTCGTGCCTTCACCTGAAGTCTCACAATACTACGAAAGTTTGCGTAGTATTATTGATGATTCAGATGTATTAAAATTGACTGATTGGTTTGAAAAGAGCTATTTGAGAGAGAATGCAAAGTATCCTCCAGAGTTTTGGGCAGTGTATGACTCCAACATTACAAGCGAAGCATTCCCAAGAACACAAAATAATGTAGAGGCTTGGCATCGCCAATTAAAGGTGTTAGTTGGTCGGAGTCATGCAGGACTGTACAAAATAATAAACGATTTGAAAAAAGAGCTTATCACTGCTAAAACTGAAGCTGAGCGTGCAAAAAATGGGGAGAGAATAAAAAAGAAGAGAAAAATTATATTGAAAAACAAACAAATTAAGAGAATAATTAAAAAGAGAACAGATCTCAGCCATGTAGGTTATCTAAAGCGTATTGCTAAGAATATTAATCTCTCCACTTTAACGTAATTTGCTTTTCGTTTTTTAATTGTTGTTATTATTTTTTGTTTACATTTTGTTGTTGTTATTTTTGCTCTATTTTCAGTTATTGTTTATAATTATTAAAAGACGAAATTTTGATTTTCTTTTGTTAAAATTGAAACAAAAACCATGTTAAATTGACTTTTCCGTTAATAAATATACTATTAAAAAAAAAGAAGAATTAGCAGAATTTTTTTTAATATAAATTTCCAGAATTTTGAAAAGCAGAATTTTGTAAACCAGACAAAAAAAAAGCAGAATTTTGAAAAGCAGAATTTTCGTTAAAAAAGCAGAATTCTAAAAAGCAGAATTTTGACCCGATCCCAAATAATTTATGAGAAACTTAAAAAAAAGGTAGACGTATTTCTTAATTAGGCAAAGCCTTTATAAATAAAGAACAATCAACACAGACCTCTTGAACAGAATGTTCAGTAGGATATAACCTTGAGGAAGTTAAGTACTAGGACCATATACCTCTAGAAATCAATAGGGATCAGGATCAAGATAACATTGCTGAACTTAAAATAAAAATAAATAGTTCTAAACAATTACTACTTCTACGGGCTTGAGCAACTAAGGTTTATGATCTGGGCTTTTTCGTATGGTTCAATTTTTTAATGAACTCGGACAAAAATGTTTCGTGATAGTTTTGGTCCCGTCTGTGAAGCGCAGATTGTATAGATATAAAGTGGTTTGCAATAATACGTTTTAATTTGGGCAGCTGTCACTTTTGAAGCTGTCATTTTTTGACATTTAACAAGTTTTACCAAAGGTAGAATATTAAAGACTATTTTAATTTTCATACATAAATGGTGAAATTGTTTTAGTGACAGTAAGTATTTTTTTAGTCGTCATGAAGCTCTTTTGTGGACGGTAATAGTGAAACTGGTGGGAAAATTTGACATCTTAGATAGAACAAGCTAGTGATGTGAAGAAAAACCTATAGTGTTGACGAAAAACCAGGGTTGTGGAATTGGCACTCCACAAACGAAACTACACCGTATTCTGCATAGGAATTAAGACTTAGGTCTTAAAGCTTTTAAAGTTCAGTTAACACAAGAATTCAGAACGGTCCTTCACCAGAAACGGTATTTTGTCCTTGAAATGCATTAAAAACTATCCAGATTGGTATCGAAAAGTCATATTTAGTGTTCATTTTCACCTTGGGCTAAATACCATAATAAGTAAAAATACTTTTCGAAAAGCTTTTCCATTATTAACGTGTCCCTGATTAATAGCAATTCTGGTGAAACAAAAGTGAGCAAGAACTTTAATAAACTTTGTTTACAGTGGGTGAAGCGTCCGATAACCAAGTCATTCAGAGAAAAATAAAATTGAAGACTTAGGATAGTGAAACAAACTTTATTTTCAGGTACCTCATTTATTCCGAATCAGGTTCAAGCTTAATTTAAACGCTATGCGTCTATCCTTGAAACCTGCAGACGCCCCAATTTAATATTTAAATGTCCTCTTTCAGAGCTAGTTCAAAAAAATAATGTCTTTCCATTTCAACCTGTTGCTTTCTTATTATATTCGCAATTATTTCCACAAATCCTTTTATGTAGAGGTAACTTTCCGACTTTTTCTTCGATTTGGCTAATTCCTAATTAGGCCACAATAACTATAGGCTATCTTTTGACTACGGGCTTGGCAGGTGAACAAACAACCGAAGCAGAAGCAGAAAAATAAAGCCTCACTTAACCTCTAACATTGCACTCTACATATAAAGTTTTGGAATTAATTTCAATCAAGCATTCAAAAAACAATTACCGTAAAATATTGTGGTCATAAAAGTCAGGAATTCCAATTCCTTAAATATATAGTCAAACTGTGCCTTAATCATTTTGTATAGAGTACAGGTAAATGGTATCTTTCTCTTTCAAAATATAGTAGCTACATAATGTTACATACCAAGACCGTAACAACTTTGAATGTCAAACAGCTCCCAACATGAGCATCAGAGCACTCAAAGCACCATCATCATTGGCTTATGTATGCAAAATGGTCCATTTGTCCATTCAGAAGCTTAAATTTAACTGCCCACTGCACCCATTGACGAAGCTGTACGTACGGACGTACCTATATCTATATATCGAACTGCTCTTATGAAAATGGACATGTGCTGCACACCGCCCGGTTGCTACCGCACCAGTGCATTTTAAGCATTGTTTGCTCCTTGCAACTTTGGAAGACAAATAACCGTCCATAAAACAATTCAAGAAATAATACGGGCAGAGAGCTACCACAACCAACAATAACAAAAACAAAAAAAGACAAGGAACAACCGATCATCCCAGAACTAGCAACAGGTAGTTTCTCTATGTGGGACCAGACCACGGACAAGACACTCTCCATCACAGTCCAAGTCCCCAGTCCCAGTCCACCTGACTGTATAATATCGAAGCATGTTTTGCTTGCAGGAGAAGCCCTCATCAATTGAAGAGATGGTCGAGTCGAGTCGAATCGCAAGACTTTTAGCTTCCCTGCGCATTGCATTGTATCCGTAGAGTGGTGACCTGTTAACTCCATTCCGAACGGCAAACCGACAACCTTCCGAAGATGATGATCATGATGATGATGATGATGATGCTTCTCCTGCTGCTGCCGGACGTCAGGCGTAGCCGCCAATTCCAATATTAGGTAAGGAAGGTAAGCTATACGAATACGAGACGTTTAGATAGATAGTTTATATTTTTTTATTGCCACCATATTCGTTTTGACTGCGACTACGACTCTCAGACTCGGTGCTGGTAAGATTCTGCTTCTTCTTCGTCTCCTATATAATCCACATCTGGACACAAACACCGCACTGCCACTAATCACAATCAATTTCCATATGATAATATTTTTGCAGGACTCAAGCACCATCAACCGAGTACCGATATACCGACCACCACCATTCACCAACATGATGTTGCTTTCAGAAAAAACTTATATGACGGATGAATAAGAATTTCAACGGTCTGCAAGAAGGAATTCAAATAGAGTTCTGGAAAGATTCAGTTTCTACAGAGTTTAGTTCTTCATTTCGAATTTAAGAAGTTTTTGTAGATCTATTCTCATAGCACAAGTTTCTATACTGATTTTCATTAATAGTTATGCGTTGAACATAGACCAAAACTTTATGCCAAATGTCATAAATAACATATAAATAAGCTGTCAGTGTTTAAGAACTACGTTATTTACTGTCACTCAAGGTCTCATAACTTTTTTATTAGGCGTTTTTCTTCTTTAGTTTCGGAACAGAGTCTGGGCATATCGAACAGGTTTTGAACATCCTCCGAACAAAGTGTGTTCAGAACTATTTTTAAAAGACAAATTAACACTAATCTGTCACTATTTGACATTTGTCAATTTACTTGTCATTTTCTCTTACAGAAACAAGAAAAAAGATTCAAAACTCGCTCTGTTTTAAACTAAAAACCTAACACAAATGTTACCAACGCAACGCAATGGAACTGTAATCGTTGTTAAATTTGTTTATTTTTTCGTGCAGCCATTTTGACATTTCAAAATTTATAGAGAAATTAGTATCTGTCATTTCTTTTGAGTGTTTATTGTGATTGAATTATATTATAGGGTGAAAATGAGGTTTTGTGGTATTTGTTCAACAAAACAATCAACAGCTGGCCCTAACAAATGTCATGAAATGTCAAAAAGCTGCATTGCTGATTGTGGACACGTAGTTCTAAAAATTCTTACATTTGATTATTCATTCTGAAGCATGTGAACGCATCCAACATCTCTTCATATGTCATTATTAAATATTTTAATATGGCTGCGTTCAATGTCATTTTCAGATATCTTATTGAACGGGTTGCATAGTTAAATGGAGTTACCCATATGTACTTAAATTCGACGTCAAGAAGCTTTCTCATTGTTTTATTCACTTTTCTTTCAGATTCCTTTAAATTAAATCACATGTTGAATCAGCTGTTCTGTCAGATAGTCATATGTACATACCAGAAATGTTTCGATAGGTTTGCTGTCACTTTTCATTTTGACGCATTCGTTGTATTGCAACTTGACTTAACTAAATATAAACTGTTCGATATTTATGACAGTTTTGATTTTGTAAATCAGCGTCAAGGCTGTGTTAGTTCTGGTTTTGAGAACAAACATGTTTCGGTGTCCATTTTGTGTTTATGCGTTAATTTCAATAACGGCACTTTTGGCCGATGCTCACTTACAAGCTTTCAACAATTCCTGAAATTTGCCCACCACTGAAGCAAACTTCACTTCAGTACCATTCCATTTGTCGAACTCTTCACATTACTAACTTTTTAAGTTGAGGATATATATTTTTTTAGAAAAGGTTTAAATCTGAAACCAAGAACAGGTAAGGTCTGTAGCCCTTCAATAGGATATAGAACTCGTCCCATAAGTCAGAAATAAGATTTTAGACAATATTTTCTTCCAACTCTATTTGTTTTGTAGAAGCTTCTACAGAACATTCCTTTTTTTAACGAAGTTGACAAACTTGAGTTCTTTTTCGAACTTGTGATGCAGAACTCTTAGAAACTTTCAGTATGATGCTGTGATTTTGTTCTAGCTTATGTGTTGGCACTTAGAAGACTGAATTTATTTATTTTTAAACAGAGCGTGTACTAGAATATACACTGGGTTCCTGACAGAGCTAATATTTTTGATAGAACTCGTTTCTGGAAGTAAATCGCGAAACTCTTTCGTCAACATCTTTCACATGAACCTTGTAGTTAAATTTACAACTTTCATTTCACCTTTTAGGGGTTAACCCCGTTTAATACTAGAGGAATGTAATGAACGAAGAGACCAACTTCAAAGATTAAAAAACTGCTCTAACCAAATTCTCCATACTTGTAAAATTCACCTGCCATCTGACGGGACACGGGAGTAGCTTCCGTCATACACTTGAAACGAACAAGGTGGAGTTATAGTAGCTGTGCCAATGATGATGGCGATCGTGTTGCGTGGGTGGTCGATCTTCCAAGTAGCACTGTGCGCGGTAGACGAACAATTTCAGCGGAAATTGTACCACAGTTTGAAGTATTAAAATTTTATTCCCGATATTTATCACCCCAGTTGAAGCTACAATCGCACTGTTTCTATTGCTATAGCTGACTTGGAGAGCTGATCAGATGGGGCTTCTTTCTGAAGGCTGGTGGATCTGCGTTCAGTTTCAATCGAACAGAAAAAAAAAACAGATTGTCTTGTGCATCTGGAGGACCCGTCACATTTGAACACTGTGCCAGCACACATGGAGGAGATTTCACTTTAAGTTGGAAGCAATGGAATCAAAATCCGAATCGCATTCCAATATTAGCTCGAGTAGTTATGTTTTTTTTTTTTTTTCGAAAAAGATGATTGTGTTGTCTTCTTTTCGGACATCAGAGAGACAGAGAGGGAGCATTTCAAAGTTAATGGAATTCCATTTTAGGTGCAGGCTTTCTGATTGTTTTATTGGAGGATCGATCTTCTTGCAAAGCCAGGAAGTTAGACAGCCATAATATGAGTAGCACAACGAAAGCTGTATCTGGAAGTGGAAATGCCCGTCCGTCGCTAGTGTAACATTTTATGATATCGAGGATGTAGGTTTATGTACATTGTATTTTCAATTCTGCGGGTATCAATTTTTATATGCGTTTGTTCGTTTTTTAGAGAGTAGCGCTTGTTGCATCAACAACAGGTGACCTTTGATTTTGGGTTGTTTTGAGCTCTAGAAAGTCATGGTTGGTTTGTTTTATGAAGTTGGGATTTTTGTTACTTAGAATTATTACTTTTGGAGCTGTTGATTCAAATTATGACAACGGGTAGCAGCTTTGAGTGATCAAGTTATGATCATAGTGTTTCTAAAGTACACCCATCTTTTCAAAAACTTAAACATGCAAAGACAACAAATCGGTTTTGTGAGAAATTGAAATTTAAAAAAATCTAAGTTTTAAAGTTCAAATATTTAAAGCCGTTTTGGATAGTATTAGAAACCAATGTCATCTTTGCATGATCCTATAAACAGTTTGTTTTCTAGATTAGTACAAATTTGAAAGAAAGGCAAAAGTATAGTGGTTATGTTCTATTTTGTGAGTTTAAGAGTTTTTCTAAGTATAAGGCATTTTCTGTATTTTCCAAAAACAAAGTTCAACGACATGAAGTTGAAAATTTGTAGAACCCATTTAA
This sequence comes from Eupeodes luniger, assembly GCA_951509635.1. NCBI lineage: Eukaryota > Metazoa > Arthropoda > Insecta > Diptera > Syrphidae > Eupeodes > Eupeodes luniger. Next base: position 42,031,973 of record OX608075.1, read on the forward strand.
AATAGACATGAAAATATTTTTCAGTAAGGGGGCAAATGTCACCTATATACAAACCTTTTGAATTTTTCACACAGATAGAAAGTCTAATAAAGAGGCTGGGATGCAACCCATGCTGATATCTTCCCGTTAGTGCCCTTCAAAATAAATAGTTTCTGTAATTAGTCTCATTGCCAATTAAAGAACTTCAAAAAGTAAGAAATCAGTAATTTAAACTTGTCGAAATATCCGGGAGGTAAAACTAATTTAGTTGTAACATTTTTGGAAGGATTTAATTTTGTTGGCCTTTCCACTAAAGATAAAAAGATATTCCAATCGGAAATCAATTTTTACCAATTTATAGCAGTATTGTAAGCAATTATTAATTTGATTTGTTGCCCCTTTTTATTCGAGCCACACATCGTCCAAGTCATAATATTCGAATCAATAATTTTTTTAGTAAGTTTTAATTAATTTTTAAGCGTTGTTCAGTTGCTAAGGGATAAATTAAAATGGTCGCCAATGCTTGATTCCTGGCAGTTGCACTTTTCAATGAGTTTTGATCTCTTTAATTTAAACCCGAATTCAAAAATAGTTTATTACGTAAGATTATTGAGACATTAGTCATTACTTTGTAAAACTCGAAAAAAACTCATATATATGGACCTCTTTTTGAGGATTTCTAAATTCATGAATTAGCTTTTTTCAGTAAAATTTGTGCTGTTTTCCCAAATCTATAATCCCTTTCTTCGATACTCATTCAAATATTAAAAGTATGTATTTCATTAAGTTTTCTTCATAAGTACCTAGTTAGTACCTGTCTTAAAAAAATCTGAAAGAAACGCTGACCCATTTGTGATAAACGCTTTCAAGCAAGTTTTGTTCTTGTACCGAATCCGTCGTCTATACCATTCTATATTATATCAAGTTTTTCAAAAAAATACATATATTAAAATATGTACAAAATAAAATAATGTTGAAAACGGATATTTTTTTCAAATTCGTGCAGATAGTTAAAATAGAAGTTCGGATTTGCAATCAACACTAACAAATAACTCTAAAACGTATATTTCGAAAAATGTGAATTTTCAGAAAATAGGTAATATATTAAAATCATCTTAACTGTTTCTAGAAGACAAAGATCCGTACTTTGCAAAATTATCATATAATTTATTGTTAAAGGATACGGTGTGATGTAACTTAGCTTTAAAGACACAGTGTGAACATTTGAAAAGGGAGAGAGGTTTTGGAAGGGGGTGTCGGTCCTCATTATTCCACATTCTCGTATAACGGCAAAAGAACGAGTCTCTGTACTTGACAGTACAACCTAAGTTGGGCTCGAGGGTATACTGATGAGCATTCCTAGAAGCGCGAGTATTACAATTGAACTGTTTAATGGGAGGAATGCAACTTGCTATTTCTCTAGAGCATAAATTGTTAAAACAACGGTAAATAGGGTTAGACAAGAAACTTTACGACAATGTTCCAGCGACGTAAATGAAATAACGATGATATTATCACCAATCATATTGAATAATGTCCAAGAGGTTTAAGTAAGTTGCAGGAGCACCAGCCCTGAGATTGGATTTATTCTAAAGCTTTGGACGTATATAAGACTTGTAGATAACAATCCAGATTAGAAGAGGTGAAACATTCATTGCATCTCCTAAGAAAACCCAAACACCTTGTGGAATTTTTGGGTACATTGCGTATGTGATTGTTTCACAGGAGGTGGTTGGTGACACACATACCTAGATAATAATAATGAAAAAGAGTGTTGGAGATAAAACAGAGCCTTGAGGTACACCAGCAATTATTTGTTTTTTTTTGCTTGTATTGAAAGATCCGAAAGGTAATTACTAATCCAATGAAGGAGCTATTCATGAAAACCGAAAGCATTTATTTTCGATAAGAGAGCCTGATGCCAAACCCTTCCAAATGCTTTTGAAATATCAAGTTTACTTTCTCCAAAATGATGTAAAGATTTGCTCCCTGTTCAGTGAGATGAACCATGAGATCACCAGTGGACTTATAGCTGCGAAAGCCGTACTGACGTACATTAAGAAGCTTTCGGTTTTCGAGATAGAAAGAAGGGAAGTTAGTGCAACACACACCGTTTGGTGTGGATTTTGGGCCGGCGGCGTAATTGGTCCGTACTTTTTTGAAAACGACATTAGTGAGGCGGTCACCGTCAACAGCGAGCTCTACATAACGATGATAACTAATTTCTTATGGCCCAAATTGAACCATATGTACCTAGACGACAAGTGGTTCCAGCCAGGATGGCGCTACGTGCCACACAGCAAACGCCACGATTGACAATTTGCATGAACGATTTGAGGGTAAGGTTATAAGGATGCGTGCCACCGTACGAAGCCAAGGCAGGCATTTGAATAATGTCATATTCCACCCTTAATGGCATACATGCGCCTTTCAAATAAAAAAATAATGTTGTTAATTCCCCACACACAGCTTGTTTTATTCCATTTCAACATCTACCCGCCCTTATTGAAAAACCCTTTATTATTTCTTCTAGAATCAGTTTGGTCCAAATTTAGCTTCATTCCTCAAGATAAAAACCTTCACATACATACACTTTTTTTGTAAATCCACAAGCTTTCGATATTCATTTTATGAAAAAAAAAACGAATTAAAACTATTACTTATTTGAACTTGAGATAAGCTTTAAGTTTAGATCGTTTTTTCAGTAAGTATGGGAACAATATTTAAAATGTATCTTTATTTGAGAGAAGCTCAAATTTAGAAATTTAGCAATAGTTTTTTTTTCGGAGCTTATGTTCAATAAAATAATTAATCCCAAAATAATAAAAAATCCAACTTCTTTTTAAAATGTTCTACCTAATAAGCTCTCCCAATTTTGTTGAGTTTTTTGTATCGCCCAAGCCATTTTGTTAGCCTTTAAATTCCATAAAAAATAAACATCTGTAGCCATTACATAAAAAAAAAAATATTTAAAAACAATACTTTATTTAAACCCCAATAAATATCAAAACTAGAAACCTTAAATTTACTGTTAATTATCAGCATTTTAGAAATCCAAAAACATTTTTCATGTTTCATAAACCTTAAATGACTTAAACGAAAAAAAAAAGTAAAAACAAAACTACCAATAATAATTGTTATAAAACAAGTTTTCATCAACAAAAATAAAATTATGCAAATGAAGTATCCGTTTTAAGTATTTAGGTAAGTCTGCACCTAAAATCCGAACCACCACTTAAGATATAACAATAAATTTCCTGTCAAAAATACCTGCGCAAAAAAGATAACAAATACAAAAACTTAAATCTCCAATAAGAAAAAGATACAAATCGCCAAATTAACAAAAAAAGATAATATAAAATAACATAAAACCTAAAAAATATTTCCCACAGATACAAAATTTAAAATCCCAAAAAAAAAAAGATTGAACACCCAAAATTCATATCAACAGGTAAATTTTTATAAAAACAATAAAATATCTTTGTTTGAAGAGTGTCAATATTTTAATACCAAAACGTATCTAGGTGTAGATAGGTTTAGTTTTTTTTATATCTGCGTGCTTAAAACCATTGAAATCTAAAAACTGAATAGCAAGACAAACAGTGTGTGTCTGTGTATGTTATGGGAGGAACTCCCAACAAGCAAATTATCGGAATCCATAAACAAAACAAAGATTTCACTTCACTCAATTCCTGCGAAAGGATATTTCACAAAATCCAAATCCAAAAAAATCACAAAACAAGTTCACCAAATCCTCAAGAAGTACAAAAAACCTATCTGCAAAAAATAAACTAAACGAGTTCACATAATCCTAATTCGAAAACGAAAGACAGGTTCACACGACATTAGGATACGAGTAGTTAGATGAGATGCTGAGCTGTTGCTGTAGTGCAAAATGGAAGCGAACCATTTCGCACAACAAAAGATCAATCTACCTGCTCCTGGATTGTGATGCTTATAGCCGATGATAATAATGATTGCAACTTGTCCAGTTATCCAGGTCGATTGTTTATAGGAGCTGAGCTACCTGACGTGTTTATGCTCCTTTGCCACCTGTGCGTGTGAATGATGAATTTTCCTATTGAAAATTGAAAATCGCTGAAAATTATTTTCTCTTATTTCGTTACGTTCGTTTCGTTTCCCACTGAACTCTGATCCATTCATGAAAACAAAACCAGAAAAGTATCTCACAGATATTTAATGTATCTTAAGAACCTTGCCCGTACCTGTTGCGATTTTTGACGAATTCCTTGTGGGTGTTTGAATATAATCGAATGTAATTCAACTCTTGAGAATCGTAAATCCTGGAATTGGATTGAATTGGTAAGTCACTCATTGATTTTTCTTGGTAGGTAAAAGGTATCTATACATTATACATTGTTCCTATGAACACCTCGCTCCCGCATCTCAAGACACATATGTACTCATCGTATAGCAAGTTAACCACGATACAGGTGGTCTATACACGCTGAGCTCCCAAGTCGCAGTCGGTACCTATGTATAATGATGAGAAAATTAATGGGAAATTCATTACAACTTGTTCCATTGACCAGGGCTCTTTTTATTCTTAATCCAACAACACAACACGTAAATAAGGTGAAAGTATCTTGTATCTATAGACGAGAAGAGAAGTATCTTCTATAATCCTATTTACCGACTATTATTATTTTAATTCCACTTAACGATCAAATGCCGATCGGACCATTTTTGTCTGTTCTAAGACTTTGAAAGGGGGAGAGACGTGGGAGGGGTTATTACGTTATTTTATCATTAGAGAATAGTTAAGTTTTCGATGGAAGGTGCACTGCACATTCGGAATAGAGAAAGAGTTGCCTTTTATTTGTCCCCAAGTAAGAACCCGGGGTCCACAATATATATATGGGCACATTGTATTTATCGCTTTTCAAACCCTATATCCACACCATAGCACCTATAACCTTGGTGGATTGGATTGGTTTTCCTTTTATGGTTCAATCATTAAACATTTTTCATCTCAATCTTTTTAGAAAGATATCGTATAATCTGTTCTTTTTCTTTTATTATGTTTGTTGTAGTTGGTGTCATTTTGGTGGGCACATAAAATAAGATAGAATCATTCTTGAGATACTCGTAGCTGGTGTCTAGTTAAAATCTTATGTATCTTAGAACAGGTTGAAATTATTATATCGATGTTGTCACCTGATTAAGAAGTGTGAAAAATGATGTTTTGATTGGAAATTGAGAAGAAAATAAAAATGTACCTGTATCTCAGAGTTTATACTTGTCTATCCTTCTATGATGCTCTATGACTTTATTGAGATTTTAATTTGAGTTTGAATGAATATTTAATTTGATATTGAAAATGTGGGGGGCCTGAGTTTGAAATGAACTCAACTGGACGCAGTGAGACAAGATCAGGTGCATGTTTTGGGTAATAATTCAGAATTAATGGTGATTGAAATAAAATAAGATAATGATCAAATTGAGGTGTTCGAAAAAGTAGAAATAGATATGGGGGATTTTTGTTTTTATTTTTTTTTTGAAATAAATAAAATAAAGATGAAGGTAAGGTGTGTCTGTGTATGTTTTCTAGTTACGAGAAAAGATATTAAATAAACATTATACATGAGAGGACTTTATTATCCAAATCACGAACCGTAATCCTACATTTATACCTATATAATTTAGGGATAAATATGTATCCAAATCTACCATCTATATATGTATATTAAATTGACTATAAAAATGTATACTAAGCTAAATTTCAAATAGGAACCAAAAAACTTGGCAATTTTTTTTATAAATTAAGTTTGAGAAATTGCATGATTGTAAATACTATACAGAAATTTTTTAATAAACTTAAATAATAACCAAGTTCCGATTACAACGATTCGTAACAAATTATCCCAATACCCCAACAAACTTAAATTAGCCTGGATTCCAGGCCACATAGGCATAGTACTTGCATTTTTGAAAAAAATTAATTTAATTTCAAAATTTAATTTTAAATATTTCTATATCCAATTCAAATTTATTTTCTTTTTTACATATGTATAAATTTAAAAACAAAAGCAGATGGCTACAAATGTTAACGCTTTTTACTAATTATTTTCTGTAATTTTATATTACTTTAAATAAACTTATAATAATAATAATAAAAGACATTTTTTGTTTGAAACGATATTTTTTTCGAAACAATAAATTACAACAAATCTGAATTTCGGTGTATAACTTTATTTATACGTCCTTATAGTTCAGTCAAAATAGACATACAATTCATCAAACCTTGGAATAATTCATATATTAATGAAAATTGGTACAGACACTGAGAACATCGTTATTAACAAGTGAAAAAAAATTCCCAAAAATCCCAAGCGGTATAAAAAGTTATCAACATTTGTTTGTTCAGAATATGCCATATTTACATATATGCTGTAATTTTTGAACTTTAAAAATTATGTACATATACAATATACATATATTAACGTATGAATATATTTGTTTATAAATTCTCTTTGTCAAAAATATTTATAACGAAATATCGGCTATTGCGAAATAATCTCGAGGTTCACACAAATTGTACTAACCAATTATCGGTTTTACAATATCGCCTATAACGAATTATCGCTTAGGTATAAATAACAGTTTTATATGTAAAATTTAAAAAGAGGCTGGAATGCGACCCACACTGATAACTTCCCATCCCCTTTGTCGATTTGTCTTGCTTAAAAGGTTTTAGGTTTTCGTGTTTTGTTAAAAAAGTTGTCAGTTGAATTATTTAAACAAAATTTTAAATTACCAACAATATTTTTCATATGATGAAATAGTTTGATTTCAAAATCTATTTTAGTTAACGAGACTTTTAGTCGAAAACCAATTTTGTCCAATTTTAGTAGCATTTCTTAAAAGTTTTTATTTCTTATAAAACACAAATTGGATGTATGAAATAATTTTGAATTCAATGTCTTCTATTATTCACGAGATATCGAAAACCGTACGTCAATTTTTACCAATTTTGCGCACTATTTTTTGTAGATTTTAATTTTTTATTAAAAAACTGACTGTTGGATTTTCATACAAAATTTACTGAATGTCAAAAACAATATTTTCTATGAGATAAAATTAGTTTGAAGCTAAAGATATTTTAGTCGAAAATAAATGTTAAGTGCTAAGTTTTAGAATTGTTTTTTTATATTTTTATTTTTTGTATAGAAACTGTAATTTCGATTTTTCTCCAAATTTTAACGAATGTTGTAAACAATATTTTTTATAGGATAAAATTAGTTTGAAGCCAAATCTCAAATTTTTGAAAAGACATTTTAATCGAAAATCAATTTTTACCAATTTTAGTAATTTTACCAGATGTCAAAAACTTTATTTTTCGTTACATACAATTATTTTGGATATAAAATCATTTTTGTTCGTAAAATATTCGAGGTGCAAAATATTTTTTTCAGTTTTTTTGATTAATAAAAAAAACCGTTAATTGGATTTTTTCCAAAAATATACTTGTCTGGTATCACGTTACAATATAAAATTAAATATTTAATTAATGTCTTTAGCGTTATTGGTTCGCGGGATATTTTGGGTTAGCCAAAACGTTCACCTTTTTCTAAATTGCTATGGTAAAAAAAACAGTCCTTTCTGCATCTTTCTGCATTATTATCTCTATAACAAAATTTATTTGAAGTCGATATCTCTACTGGTTCTTGAGCTATGGACGACAAAAAAAACGTCGCGAACGTACGTACACACGCACGCACATCTCTCTAAAAATCTTTTATTTCGACTCTAGGGACCTTGAAACGTCGAAAATTGTCAAAATTTTCAATTCGCCAAATCGGACTAACTTCCTATGGGAAGTTAAAAATCTGTCTCTTATAACAAATATTACAAAAAATTAGAAGGATTTGTAAATTTTGTGCATATAAAAAGGTTATTTATTAGGAGTTTCCTATTTCTGTTTATTTTGTATGTGAAGTTAACATTTCTGATTCTGAAAGAAACTGGAATGGTCATATTTGATATAAGGACAAGTTTAATGTGTTTTTTTTTTAAAACAAATTCAAAACGTAGAGTTCTTACGATTGAAGACAAATCTGCAATAATTTCAAGGCTAGAAGCTGGTGATGCCAATAAAAGTTCGGCAGCATAGTTTTCTGTATCGGCTTCAACAATCTCTACCATTTTCAAAGACCAAGATAAAATCAAGAAGAATTTTGAAGAATCCAACTTGAAATAAAAGTTCGATGCAGTCAACATCTGGACTCATGAGCATAGTTGAGTCAAAGCCCAAAGAAACATGAATACTCCACAAACTAAGGCAAACGACTTTGCAAAAAGATTGGCAAAAACTAACTTCACGTCCGCAACAGCTTATATTTAACGATTTTGGCAAAGACATACAATCGTTAGTGCAAGAGTAAGCGGTGGATGTGGTACTATTTTTACAAAGATTGTGGATGATTGGTTGCGAGGTGTTTTGTCAAAGCTGTGAGAGGGTTATTCAAATGATCAAATATTCAACATTTACGAAACAGGTTTATTCCAAAAAATGACAACATTGAATAAGTTTGTAGTTAAATGCCAGAGGGAAGAATTACATTTTAGTAGGAGCTTTAAAAACATCAAAAAACTGCTACCATTATATGAGTCCAATAAACGAGTCTGGAATCCATCAAAAATATTGAGAAAAACATTTAAGAACTTTGAACAGACAATTGACAAAACAAAAGGAAACAAATCTGTTTTTAGAAGACAATTGTCCTACACATCATAACAATGATAGTCTTACTTCTATCAAGCTTGTATTTTTGCCTCTTAATACTACATCTGTGTTACAACTAATGGATTAGAGTATAATCGGATCACTTAAAGAGCACCACAGAAAGCTTCAAGTACTAAACATAATTAGTAACATCGATAATCAAGATGGACCCTATGTAATGAGTTTCTGATTTCAAAAGCTTGGAAGAGGTTGTCTACAAAAAGTATTATACATTGTCTTAAGAATAGTGGATGTATTTCGCAAGACCCTGATAATTCAATCGAAACTGAGTTCGAAAACAGAAGACAATTTGCCTTTGAGCCACTGGATTAAACATATCCAGGCATATGATAACGTTTTTGATTCATGTACCTTTAAAGATTTGGTTAACGTGGACAACAACATTGTGACTGCCGAGTTTTCAACCGATCATTGATTCTGTTCAAAATAAAAATGTGAAAAGTGATGACAGTAAAGAGGGTAAGACGAGTTTGTCTTTTTTCTCTAAGATTATAAAAACATTTGCAATGTTTTTACTTACAGAAACTGAAATACAAATTCAAGTGTGGTGAAGATGTACTCCAGGCTCTCAATACTTTGAAATAATTTGCTTTGTTGACTGATACTTTTGACAGAGGTTATGAAGAATTTTTGACCGAAATGGAAATGAACATAGAAAAAGAGTTCATAAAAATGTCGACAGAAAAAGTTCACAGATTAAAGCTTTGCTAGAATAAAAAATGTATGTTAACTTTTTAATAAAGAACAATAAATGAAAAATAGGTTTTAACGAAACACTGGATATAACGAACCAATTCGCCACTCCCTTCGAGTTGTTATTATCAATTTTGAATGTATACCTATTTAGTGTATTAAAACCAAAAATCAATTTCTCATATACATACTTAATCAATATTAAACCAATACATTTAAAGTTTTGGTTGAACTTCTGGTGATGATCATGGTCACTTCATTAAAATAAAATAGTTAGTATAGTATACTCGGGCGCATTCGTATTTTTTTTTTTTTATTTAAACTGACTTAGCATTAAAATATTTTGACTTAGAATATTGATTTTAGTATAAATTATTCAATTTTAGAAATTTAAACTTAGTTTTGCATCCCTTTTTTTAAATAACGAAAAATAAGACTCATTTTGCATTGAGTTTTAATACAACGAAACCACACATTCTTGAAAAAAATCAACACTTTTAAAAGTTCCTAAAAATCAAAATATAGCACATAAGGTTCTTAAAGTTTTTGAATTTATACTATTATTTTAATCTGCATGGATTAGTGCTCAATTTGTTTTGTTTTTAATTTAATTTAATTTAATTAATAGGGGGGAGTACGATTCAGGCGACAAAGTTTAATGACGGATTTGTATAGAACAGTTAAAAACAAGCATTTACTATGGGAGGGGGGTCTATCTCCCCCCGTTTAAGCGGTAGGGGCAATTTAAAAAAATATGTACGTTAAATGGAAAACAAATAATTAAAAAATATTTGTAATACTTACAACTTAGTTTAATACATTGTTTTCAAGCCAAGAAAAAAATTGTTTTAAACTCAAAATTTGTGCAAAAAAAAGTTTAAAAAAAAGTTTTAAAGTGTAATTTTTAAAAACTTTCAGATTATCTACTATTGTTTTTTTTGAGAATTCATTGCTCTTATTTGCTTTTGATCAAAAACTGAAAACTAGATGATTTTATGTCTTCTAGTTCTTGAGAAAATTCAAAATTCTCGTATTTATTTTGTTCAAGACTGTTTCATTTATGTGTGTTTTATGTTGCGTTCTGAATCCTTAGTTTTTTCTCTAGTTTGTTTTTCTAACAATCTTAAAAAAATCTTGGGGCTCCAACTAAAAGTCAAATACTGGAATATTTTGTTATGCATTGCTTGTTTAGAAAAAAGTCTAACCCTCGGTTAACAACTTGGTTAAAAGAATAATCTTGGACACAAATATTATATTTCTGATGCAGTCACAATAAAATAACATTTATTACCTGAAATTAACAATATGCGAAAAATTGATATTTTGGCATTTGACAATTTTTGGAACCACTGTTACTTCTAAACGTTTTCTCGTAAAAAAAGTACTAAAGTTATTTTGTAGTATATCAACTGTTCTTCAAAGTCTTGTAAAAAAATCTATTTTGAAGCATTTACCGTTAAAAACGTCGTTCCCTAAAACGACAAAGAACCTTTATAACTTCTTATGCTTACGTGGGATTTTTAGGGTTGTTAATAACGAGATTCGTGAACAAAAACGATATTGGTTTTAAATTAACGAGTGACATTTGTTAAAATTGTGTTTTTGTTGGGTTCTTGGTTGTTTTGATTTACATTCAAAAATGTTATGAAATTAAAAACGTAAGACTTGAGCTTGATTCACCAAACACTTTTTACTTTGCAACTTTGCAAAAAACTAATATCCTGCAAAGTAATATAGTGCAAAGAGAAAAGACTTTTCATTTTTCAATTGTTTAGACTTTATTTAAAAAGTGAAAAGTAAAAGTGATTCACCAATTTAAAATACAACTTTGCATAGTTGCAAAGTAAATCTTAGATTGTGCTTATTAAGACCAAATATGCATTGAAAAAAAACCTTGACAGTTTACTGTATCTAATTTGGGTAAATAATGCAAAATAAATCCATCAGACAAACAATAGAAAGTTAGCCGTCTAAGAGGTTGTACAAAATTAAAAGGTAATTCAACAATTTTATATTCGACACTTGATAAGCTACTCTGCAAACGGTTTCTTTGCTTTTTATTATTCCGTGCGTAGTGTACCCAAATGTTGTTACAAGGGACTCAAACACAATATTCTTTTTGGCTATTGAATAGCATTTTATTCCCAATTTTAGAAAACACAAATTTGATGATACTTTACGTTAATCGAAAATTCTCTTTTGTCGAAAAATTATTTCCGAATTCGAAATTAATTCTTAGTTTCACTATTCTTTGGTCACTATTAACTTCCTTCTTCGTTTTCAAAATATTCTTCAAAAGGAGTAATTTTTTTAAAAATAATATTACAACAGATTTTCAAGAGAAACGTGTTTTTGTTATAAACTGTCAAATTCCATTGAAGGATGGCTACGATGTCGATGGATTAAAAAATCTCTACAAAATCAAACATTTTTGAAATTGAGACGAATTAACGCGTTAGCCCTAAGATTCAAAATTCATGTTCTTTGGTAAATTCGTCAAAATTAAAAGAAAAAATAGCCTTTATCAATTGTCTTCTTAACTATTGTTTACTTCCGCATTTTCAAAACGGTTCATATATTTTTCATTAGTTTTCGACAACTTTCCAAAACAAACTCATATTTGCAAATGAAAATTTCTCTTTGCATATTATTGAAAACGTTTTCAAAATTCTAAAATATAACTTGCAAAGTTTATTGCTTAGTGAAACAGAAAGAAGAAATATTTTGCAAAATAAGAAAACTTTCCATTTCTCAGAAAAGACTTTTCACTTTGCAAATTTAAGTTTGGTGAAAGGTATTTTGCAAAGATAAACAATTTTCAGTTCAACTTCTTTTTAAATTTGAGATTTGCGAAACTTTATGTAAATAAAAGTAAAACGTTAAAGTGAAAAGTTGTTGGTGGAACAGGGGCCTGTTTAAACTTCTGTACGAGAAGCGTTTGAAAAATATACACATTTTCTGCTGAAATTCGGATTCGTTGACCGTAACTTGAAGAACGTTGTTTTTTTTAGTAACGAAGCTCATATTTGAAATAATTTGTTCGTCAGTAAGCAAAATATGCGTTATTGGTCGGGTGAAAATCCACTTCATAAATCACCACTTCATCCACAAAAAATAACTGTTTAGTTGGGGCCATTTATTGTTCGACGATAATGATTGTCTGTTACAGTAAATGACCCGGCATTATTTACGATTATTTTTGACACGAATTCGATGATATGAAATTGGATGACATGTGGCTTCAATAGAATGGTGTTACAAGGTATCATCATACCTTACAATCGATTTATTGAAGAGTAAGTTTGATGAGCGTATTATCTCAAAAAATGAGACACTCTATTGGCGATTCGATTTTCTTTGGGGATACGTTAAGTCATGGGTTTATAATCTGTACCGAATCATTTGAAATCTACAGGGTCATTCGATCATGCTTTAATTTCCGTTTGGCTGGAAGAATTTTTTCAGTAAAAACATTGACTTTATCAGTTACAAATTTTACCAGCCCAAGATGAGAGCAGATCTAAATGAGGTTTGATCCGAAAGTTCTTTTCCGAAAAACTCGATAACTTCGTCTTTAGCTTTGAATTTAACTGAATATTGGAAAATCCCTAGTGAATTGTATTTATGTTTGAATCTCATATGAATCATTTTGACCTATGATCATCACTTTACCGTGTCCGCTTTGAGCAGGCTTTTGAAGATGTCTTCCTCACGTAATTAATTAGATTATTCCATTGAAGAACTTTGGAGTTGGTATAGCAAACATTGAAAAATACTATACTTTACTCAACATCCGCTCTTTATTACCTATACCAATATTAAATGCAACATCTTCCAAAAATAGAATCTCATACAAAAAGGATCCTTATTTGGATTGATTTTCAGCTCCATTAAACGACAATTGCGCAAGGAACAAGCTCTAATTTCAGATAATTGGCCCAAAGATACAAATGCAATCCTAAAAACAAACAAAACCTTTGCAATCGGCAAATGTTAATTTGTTTATTGCCACTGTTATTGTAGTACAACTCTCGTCTCTGTCTCTGACGTCGCCGTCGCGGTCGTCGCGTTTGTCGTTCGTCGGTGCGGAGCGCGGCAGCAACAGCGGCAATAGGGTGCATCCACACGCGTTGAACAGATGTTTTGTCTTCAAAAGACCTGTTCGTTGTATTTCTTGAGAGTTTTGTTTGTTTGTTTGTATAAGCTTGTTGCGACATATCAGGACCGTACAACTTTTTCCTTTTGCATTTATAGTCTTAGTCTTATAGTCTGGTTGAATTATTGTGGATTAATGCCGCTCCCGCGTTCAACCTCAACGCGATGTTCATCGGTTTTTCCATTGTTAATTTGTGACATATGAGTTCAACATGAGTACCTAGGTCTATAGCTATCTTATGGCTTAACGAATATAACCCAGTGTTTCAGGTATCTTAAAAGTGTCTACCTCTACACCTGCACATTAGCATAGTTACCGCTTAAGCCTAGCTTTTAAACTTGCCTTAATGCTTCAGCATTGAATTGACGCTTGCTGGTGCTGCTGTTTCTGGTGGGTTACCCTAATTTGGCAAAAACATTAACAAAACAAGAAAATGGTTGCTCCTTCGTTTGTCGACGACGACGACGAAAATGTTATGTCACAATGAAAGAAACTAAACTTTTGGTTCAGCAGGTATACTTTAGTATGAATGGATAGCTTTATAAGAGTCTAAAACATATGAAGACATGCAGTGTAATGTGTTTAAAGACGGCTTATTGAAAGGGATTCATCCGTAACTTTTCTTTTCTATTACCAAAGACATAGAGGTGAGCCGAAAGATATATGAAGACATCTTCTTTCAAGGCTGATCAGTGCAATAGACCAAAAAGTCGAAGTGACATAACAAATACACCGAAAGAAAAAAGCTTGGTTGATTCAAATATGTTTCATTGTTGATTGACAATGCAGACAAAATTGTGAAAATCACTACGTTTGTAGTCGAATCAACTAAGGCGTCGTGATCGAATCAACTAATCGAGCATTGTTGATTTTTATTCTTGCTAAGTATCATAAAAATAGTGATATCAATCACATTCATATCTGATTCAAACATGATTTAAATGTAAAACGATAATTCAATAGTTGATTTCATTGTTGCTTAACTATGCACGTCGTAAACAACAAAAATCTTCAAAAATTGTGAAATTGATTACGTCTGTGATGATTCAACCAAGGCTTTTCATGTTTAAATCAACAAACTAGACCTTGTTGATATTTTTTTGCCTTTAGATACCATAAACATTAGTTCATCGATCACTTTTATAGTTAATTTTGAATACTATTTCAATAAATGAAAATTCAATCACAAACGTATTTGAAGAAGCAAGGTTTAATAATAAATCATTAAAGCAGCGTGGTTGATATTTGCGCTTTTTAAGTATCGTAAAAATAATTACTCAATCACATTCATAGTTCATTTAAAATAAGCAAAAGTAAAATGAAATGGTACGTTTCTGTTACAACAACCAAGGTTTCATGTTTAGATTAACCAAGCAACCTTGGTGTCGTTTTATATTTGTAGGAATTTTTGTTTATTGTTGTACACATAAGTTAATAAATAATATGGATATTTATCCTTTAAAAACCGCATTGTCTCTGAAACTAAAGAGAAGTCAAAAGAACTCACCTTAAAAATTAAAAATTTCTTGCAACTCGTAAAAATATTGATAATATTTTAATAAACTTTGTAATTCTCATTTTCTAAATGAGAATCTGATTTGTTGTCATTACATTATTTGTTGAAGTGTAAGAGTAGCTTAATACTTCCATAATAGTGCAGTGAACACGAATATAATACTTCCATCACTAACATTGTTACAATTGAGAATAATTCCAGTATGGTCAACAACGTACGTGTTCATTAGGACGCGCTTCATAGATAACGGCATTATTTTTTGTGTATTGCTCATTCCAGTGTGAAGAGTTCGGTAGGCTGTGTTTGGGGAAGAATATTCTGGCAATGTTTTAGATTTTAAAATGTTTTTAGGCCCTGTATGAACTAAGCCAAGAAATATCGAATATTTTATTTCATTTATACAAAAAAATTAATGTATGTAATACTTGAGTGGCTGGTTTTATATACGTAAAAAAGAACTAGTTCTCAAAAGAGAAAGGATAATTTTAAGAAAGCAGATTTTTTCTGATCCTTCTTTTCTTTCTAGAAATCATTCTCTTTCTTTTGCGAATTAATTCTTTTTTAATCATTGTAATCAGACACTTACAGTGCATTAAAATATCATAATTCGCTTTAAAAATGTGATTATTTTTAAATAAATTCGTGCTATCCTCCATATTTCAAAACGGACATTAGGTACAAGGTACCTATGAAATTGTAACCATGATCAGTGTCATACTCATGGTATTCACTGCCATTACCTACATTATTTACTTTATGTTTAATTCACAAGCAAAAAATTGAATCCTGTGCCAAAATTCTCAAATTTATTTGGGTTGATATTAAAAGATAGGTATATATTAAAGCAGAAATTTTGTTTATAAGTTTAACATATTTTATGACGACTTTTTTAGCTTTAAAAAAAAATGTATTTTTCTTTTAAATGAAGTAGCTTGACTGTGTTGTGTATGTTAACAAACAATTTTATAATCTAAAATAATTTTCTGGGCCATTATTTTCCTAGTGTGAAAGGGAATTAAAAATCAAAACGTTTTTGTCTTATTGTTGTACACACAAATTGAGTAAGGAATATCTAAAGATTTGTTCATGCCATTAAAAACCGCATTGTTTAAACCCGTCTACAACCAAAAACAAAGAAGAGAACTCACTTTAGAAACTGATGTATCCTAAAAGCAATCATACAATATTTGTATATTTGGAAAATGGAAAAAAAAACAAATGCATAATATTTATGAAAAAACACAGTCCATCCCATTGCATTGATTCCCTTTTCCTCCAACCTTATAAGAAATCTTGACAATATTTTAATAAACTTTGTAATTCTCATTTTCTAAATGAGAATCTGATTTGTTGTCATTACATTATTTGTTGAAGTGTAAGAGTAGCTTAATACTTCCATAATAGTGCAGTGAACACGAATATAATACTTCCATCACTAACATTGTTACAATTGAGAGTGATTGCAGTATGGTCAACAACGTACGTGTTCATTAGGGCGCGCTTCATAGGTAACGGCATTATTTTTTGTGTATTGCTCATTCCAGTGTGAAAAGTTCGGTAGGCTGTGTTTGGGAAGAATATTCTGGCAATGTTTTAGATTTTAAAATGTTTTTAGGCCCTGTATGAACTAAGACAAAAAATATCGAATATTTTATTTCATTTATAAAAAAAAATAATATATGTAATACTTGAGTGGCTGGTTTTATATACGTAAAAAAGAACTAGTTCTCAAAAGAGAAAGGATAATTTTAAGAAAGTAGATTTTGTCTGTTCCTTTTTTTCTTTCTAGAAATCATTCTCTTTCTTTTGAGAATTAATTCTTTTTTAACCATTGTAACCAGACACTTACAGTGCATTAAAATATCATAATTCACTTTAAAAATTTGATTCTTTTTAAATTAATTCGTGCTACCCTCCATATTTCAAAACGGACATTAGGTACCTATGAAATTGTAACCATGATCATTGTCATACTCATGCACTGCCATTACCTACATTATTTACTTAATGTTTAATTCACAAGCAAAAAATTGAATCCTGTGCCAAAATTCTCAAATTTATTTGGGTTGATATTAAAAGATAGATATATATTAAAGCAGAAATTTTGTTTATAAGTTTAACATATTTTATGACGACTTTTTTAGCTTTAAAAAAAAATGTATTTTTCTTTTAAATGAAGTAGCTTGACTGTGTTGTGTATGTTAACAAACAATTTTATAATCTAAAATAATTTTCTGGGCCATTATTTTCCTAGTGTGAAAGGGAATTAAAAATCAAAACGTTTTTGTCTTATTGTTGTACACACAAATTGAGTAAGGAATATCTAAAGATTTGTTCATGCCATTAAAAACCGCATTGTTTAAACCCGTCTACAACCAAAAACAAAGAAGAGAACTCACTTTAGAAACTGATGTATCCTAAAAGCAATCATACAATATTTGTATATTTGGAAAATGGAAAAAAAAACAAATGCATAATATTTATGAAAAAACACAGTCCATCCCATTGCATTGATTCCCTTTTCCTCCAACCTTATAAGAAATCTTGACAATATTTTAATAAACTTTGTAATTCTCATTTTCTAAATGAGAATCTGATTTGTTGTCATTAAATTTTTTGTTGAAGTGTAAGAGTAGCTTAATACTTCCATAATAGTGCAGTGAACACGAATATAATACTTCCATCACTAACATTGTTACAATTGAGAGTGATTGCAGTATGGTCAACAACGTACGTGTTCATTAGGGCGCGCTTCATAGGTAACGGCATTATTTTTTGTGTATTGCTCATTCCAGTGTGAAAAGTTCGGTAGGCTGTGTTTGGGAAGAATATTCTGGCAATGTTTTAGATTTTAAAATGTTTTTAGGCCCTGTATGAACTAAGACAAAAAATATCGAATATTTTATTTCATTTATAAAAAAAAATAATATATGTAATACTTGAGTGGCTGGTTTTATATACGTAAAAAAGAACTAGTTCTCAAAAGAGAAAGGATAATTTTAAGAAAGTAGATTTTGTCTGTTCCTTTTTTTCTTTCTAGAAATCATTCTCTTTCTTTTGAGAATTAATTCTTTTTTAACCATTGTAACCAGACACTTACAGTGCATTAAAATATCATAATTCACTTTAAAAATTTGATTCTTTTTAAATTAATTCGTGCTACCCTCCATATTTCAAAACGGACATTAGGTACCTATGAAATTGTAACCATGATCATTGTCATACTCATGCACTGCCATTACCTACATTATTTACTTAATGTTTAATTCACAAGCAAAAAATTGAATCCTGTGCCAAAATTCTCAAATTTATTTGGGTTGATATTAAAAGATAGATATATATTAAAGCAGAAATTTTGTTTATAAGTTTAACATATTTTATGACGACTTTTTTTTAGCTTTTTTAAAAAATTGTCTTTATTTTTCTTTTGAATGAAGTAGCTTGACTGTATATGTTAACAAACAATTTTAAATAATCTAAAATAATTTTCTGGGCCATTATTTTCCTAGTGTGAAAGGGAACTAAAAATCAAAACGTTTTTGTCTTATTGTTGTACACACAAATTGAGTAAGGAATATCTAAAGATTTGTTCATGCCATTAAAAACCGCATTGTTTAAACCCGTCTACAACCAAAAACAAAGAAGAGAACTCACTTTAAAAACTGATGTATCCTAAAAGCAATCATACAATATTTGTATATTTGGAAATTGGAAAAAAAAACAAATGCATAATATTTATAAAAAAACACAGTTCATCGCATTCATTCCCCTTTCTTCCAACCTTATAAGAAATCTTGACAATATTTTAATAAACTTTGTAATTCTCATTTTCTAAATGAGAATCTGATTTGTTGTCATTAAATTTTTTGTTGAAGTGTAAGAGTAGCTTAATACTTCCATAATAGTGCAGTGAACACGAATATAATACATCCATCACTAACATTGTTACAATTGAGAATGATTCAAGTATGGTCAACAACGTACGTGTTCATTAGGACGCGCTTCATAGATAACGGCATTATTTTTTGTGTATTGCTCGTTCCAGTGTGAAAAGTTCGGTAGGCTGTGTTTGGGGAACAATATTCTGGCAATGTTATTCCAGTTATTTTTCCAGTGGTAAAATTTCAGCATTGGCTCGTCGTCGTTGTCGTCAGTGCCAGTTGGTTTTTAGACATTGAAGTGAAAGTACCAGTTATATTAAAATAAGTGGAAAAAGGGTAAGTCGTTTTGCTTTATCTCATATTTATTATAATGGTTAACAAAATAATTAAAAACAAAATGTTCATTATTCCTAAAAGTACTTATCTCTTTTGCAAAAATTAGTTTAAATGTTTCCAATATCTCTTTTACTCAGTACTTATAGAGAAATACCTTTAAGAAGTTTTTTGGCAAAATATACCATATTGTTTTTCTTAAAAGGGTTAGAACCAAGTCTTTGAACTAATTTATTATTTCTCGCAAAGTAAGAGATATATCGGAAAGATTTAAACTGATCGTATGTATTATTTTCCTACGATATAATATTTTTGTATATATGTACATACACCCATTCCAAAATTCGCTTTTTTTAAATCTAATTAAAAGAAATCCAATCATACCAAAAGTCATTTTTTTTCTTTAAGTCCAAATCCAAATTTGTAAACGCCACATTGAAGTGCTTGCTAATCAGAACCTAGGCATGTATGAATCATTTTCCTACGATATATATTTTTGGAGATACACTCATTCCAAAACCTAACTTTAACAAAATTCATTCATACCAAAAGTCGAATTTGTTTCCTTTTGTCCACAAAAAACCTACGTTGAAAATTGAAAATGGGCGTTTCTTATTGCAGTTAATTTGGTGCTTGATAGTCTGTTAAAATACAATAAGAAAATACTTGCAAAGCTGGAATACTTCAGAGCATAAAATGGTGAATTAACTTATTTTTACTCGCACCACTTTTGTACGCCAATTCATTCTAAATTACAGGTACATTTAATTCAAAATTACACAATTTTCCTTCGTTTTGAATTTTGGATTTTTTGTATTCTAAAATTCTTTCTTCATAGTTTTATTCCCTCTATAAACATGGAAGAAAATTACAATGAGCACAATTATGTGAGGAACAATATGCGCCCAAATCAAGAAATACCTGAAATATATGAGAATAAATTTGATGATCCTCAAGATGCTCTCACATATGCTATGTTGGGAAACAGAACTGATGATGATTTTGATTCAATTGAAAAAGATTTTGAAGAAGCTGACGATCCGGAAATATTTAAGTTGCTCGGTTCTTGGGGATTTGTTGATTTGTAC